>JALJVW010000243.1:1305081-2552581 GCA_024865655.1 Emberiza elegans | reverse complement strand
AGCATTATATGCTCTATGTAAATGTTTACAGGAGGGTGTGAATCAAAAAACCGGATTGACACTATCAACTGTGACTAAATAGTTTTTCTCTTTCTACACAGCAAGAAAAACCAAATTCCTCTCTGCAGCAACAGTCACAGTTTATCTTTCTGCAAAACATATTCTTGGCCTGTCTGAAAATTAAACAATTGCCTGCATTCCTGGCAAAAGATATTACCATGAGCTACAGGGCTTGTTGTATCTGACAAGAATTATATTCCTACTAAAAAAGTCAAAAGAGATGATATGACTGTAAGAAGTCTGCCTTGGTTGGAAAAATTCAGCTGCTGCCTCCCTTCTGGTTATAACTTCAGAGCCAACACCCAACTTTTCTCTTTCTAAGTGTTCTGACCTAAAAGACTGGCAATTTTTGCAGCTGCACTCAAACATTTACCCTCATGTACTGTACATACAACAGCACAGTGCAGGGCCAGAATTTCTAAGTCCTATATACCCTCCACAGCATTGCTTATCCAGTGGCAACAATGAGCAATATCCTCCCTTTCCCTTTTGATCAACAGGTCTCTTATTATGATCATCTACTGTCAGGCACTTGGGCAACTAAAATGTTTCTCCAACTCAGTCCAACTGCCTGAAAAGACATGTCAAGCAATGTAACTATATCCCTACACATTTTTGTGATATATCAAGTTTAAGAGATTTTTCAGACACAAGTATACTTTCACCAATGCTATACTGGTCATTACACCCTTCAAAGAAAGAGAAACTCAGCCCTATTCAGACATACTACAAAGCTATAAAGGTGTATTTTTCTTAGCTGCATGTTCTCACCTCTGTGTAAGCTAAAGTGGATTTTCTGTGGCAGACACCAAGGCCCACTGCAGCCCTCTATCACTGATCCTTCAGGTAACCCAACTCTGTATCACCCACACAGAAACCCTGGAAATCATCTAGAAATTAATCAATACAAGATAACTGGCAGTCCACTTTCACCTGTGCAGAAAGCACTGGCACTGACACACAGTAAACAACCCCTCCCTCATCTGATGTGGCCAAGAAAGAAAATACACAGTCCCTGCTGCAGAGACACAGCAAAGCTCCTGACAAGGATTGGAGCCAACCCTTCAGAAGGAGCTGTTGCTGTATGGCTTTTGTTAAAAAAAAAAAAAAAGCCCTGAGTTCTTGACATTGACAAGCTATCTTACCACTTTCCTTCCTTCCACTATAAGACAGACTAGGTGAGAACACAAATTGCCTTAAATGCTTAGATCTACTTCCCGTCTGCAAGAGATAAAAGTACAGAGTGAACTGCTTTGCTTTATTTCCTTTTCTGAACAACAGACAAGTCATCTGTGGCAAGAGCACCTAATGAAAAGATTCTTTGATAGCATTGAACATACAAGAAAAATCACTGTCCACTTCTTTTAGAGGCACAGCAGTATGACTTCTGGGCATCCACATTTCTGACAGCTCTCAGAGAGTGATACAGGACTGCTTTCAGAAAGGCCTCCAACATGGATTTCTATTGAAATGCCATCATCTCATCTCTCCTACTGCCCTGACAGAACATCACACAGCAACACCTATAGGATAAAGGATTGAGTCCAACATGCACTGTTTTCATGGAAAACACCTAAATAACGACCCTGTCTCTGTGGCATGGTAAGCTATCACCTATGGGGGCTGGAAGGATTCTGAAGAGGTGGTGATAGCAAATCATTGTTATCCACAAGTTTATAAAAGCTTCAGGTTTTATAATTATACTCATTTTAGGCTTCTGTTTAATGAGATCCAGCAGAACTGACCAGGAACAGTTGTCTGAGCACAACTATGATGTTGTAGCCATTTCTCACAGACCTCCATCTTACTACCACACCTCACACCTTTCTTGCCTCAAGATCAGACTGCTACATTGCACTCAAGCCGTTACATTTTAAACCAATTCAAACAATACAAACTGGCACAGACCATTAACGATGCCTCCAAACTTCCACCTCCCCCAACGGCAGCACGCAGCACTTTGGAAAAAATCAGTGTGGGATGGGAAGTGCCAAGAAGGTTTCTGGTGTTGCATCTGAAGAAAGGGGGTCTGACCTGTACAGTACACTGTGGGTTTTGACCCTTCATGGCTGAAAGAGTATCTCTACTCATCACATTGTAAATGTTCTAATTGGCATTTATTTTCAACATACATAAATAAAAGAGCACTTATCTGTGCAGCTTTCCGAAAGAAGTTCTGAAGATAAATTTTTTAATTTTGAGTGGACTTGGATATTCTGTGAAACAATCAAACTTTCAATATTTTCCATTTCCTAGCTGCTTGACTTTAAAAGTTTTGTCTTTCAAGGCTGCTCCAGGCTGATGCTCATTAAATTCAGAAAGCAGCCAAGTAACTCCACCAGCCATATCGTTGCTGCAGGAGACAGCCACTTTAGCACTTCCCACACTAGCTATGGGTGACTAAAAGTCCTCAGAGTAAAGTTGATTTTTGAATTTTTTAAACAAAATCTACAGGGAGAGAACTCCAGAAAAATATTCAAGTTTCGAGTTATCTACAGAAATGTCTTGAAATTCAGAGGTAACAGACTTTTCAATTTAAAATGGGACTCGGTCATTTAAAATAAAAATACTCCAATAGCTTGAATCAAGAGGCTTCAAGTGTTCTACAAGCACCTGGCACAGTTTAGCTACTGTGTTCAAATAACCAAGGGGTTTAGCATTAATTCCTTTCACAAAGTGCTACAGGTGATTGCAGCACTGAGCTTGAACTGCAGGCTTTTCGCACACAGATACCCTGTACACTTTCAGAATCTTCTTCAGCCATCCATCCAGGAGACAGAGAATGGGCTGAGGGAACAGCAACAGCCAATATCCCAGAGATTCATATCATTGTGAAGATCTGTGATGAGTAAACTCAACACCAATATTGGAAAATTCCTTTATATTTTATCTAAACAAGCTCTTAAAATACAAGAAAATTAAAAAAACTCTCTTGGGGCAATAGAGAGAAACTCTTCAGGCTGTCGGGTGGTCTTCAGCTTCTCATCTCCCTGGCACTGCTTGTGATACCTACAAGGCCCTATCAAGTTGACCGATGAGGTGATACAACAACCTCCAGAGCCAGGATGCATACAGGCAAGGAACACACTCCATAAGCCATAGCTGTGGAAACAGGTGAACAAGACACTTCCAATATTGCTAGGAAACACACAAGGTGAATCAAGGGATAATACAAGTGGGAATCACCTCCAAGATGCAGTGTAGGGAAGAGGAAATGTGCAGAACAGAAATGGAATGCTCAACTAGCTAATGGTATGAATAAAGAGGAAAGAGTCTGTCAGCATCAAAATTATGTACAGCAGACAGTTCTATTCCTTTTCAGACTGCAAGGCACAACTTTGGGGCACTGTAACATGAAACACTTTCCACTCAGGCACACATGTTCATTAGCTGACCCCCTCAGTGCATTTTTTTCCAATCTAGGAATGAGGAAAGCTGCTCACCCAGCAGCAGTCAGAAAGCTGGACAGGGCTAGGATGAGCGACAGCCAGACACATAACGCTCAGCAGGCTTCTGGAAGGGAGTGATTTTCCTCTCTCCAGCAAGGAAAGCAGGATGGGCAGCTTTCAGTTTCAGAAACCAATTAGGCAGAAACTGCTATCAAAGCAATAGAGAGGGCCCTACCCTAACTGGGTTGAGAAACACCAGGTGGTATTATCTCAATGGCTTTGCCAGTTTCAACAGCCCCACTCATTCCTGCTCGCTGAAGGCGCCAAGGGTGCCCTTTATCCAAGGCTCTTCCCACACACCTACCTGGACACCACACAGCATTAAACTAAACTGTCGCCTAGACACCACTGCTGCCTAAAAAGCAGTCACTTTTATGTAGTGGCTGGTAGAATAGCTACTAAAATAGCAACAAACTCACAGACTTTATTCCTTCATGAGCCATTTCTAAAGAGCCATCACACTCTGTGTGAACAATACACAGCAATATACGCTTACCAAGCCATTGTGCTTTCAGGAGATTTTACAATACAGAAAAAACCCACTGAATCTAAGAAGAAAAGAAAAAACTTCAACAAACCCCAAGTTTGGCACCACTGAAACATTCTTCCGCAGAGTCCAAAATGAATTACTACAAGACTGTCCTTTAGATTTTGCAACCAAGAGTATGTGGTCAACATCAGAATTAGCTAAAGCAAATAAAACTGCCTTCCTCACCCTCCAAGTTGACAAATCCTGCCTAACCAATTACAGATCCATGACACTCACACATGGAGCGAAAACTCTTCATGGCAAGTGTTAGCCAAGACATTATTTACTGCAGACCATCAAGACAACTGGCTACAGTTACAGTAAGTACTGCTGTCTGCAAGGACTTGGTGTTACTTGAAACACTTATATTTCCCAGAAGCTCAGAGAAGGAAAAAAAAAAATTCTACAGTCATTAGATGAAAATTCTCAAACTGCAAACTTTGAGACTTCTATTTTTATACTGATATTTTTAGTGTTGTGTTGCACGACTACCCTTTGTATTTCAGGATTATTTTTGTCCCATTTGAGAAACAAGGTACATCCGTAAGCAGTGTAAGAGCAGCTAGGTGAAGAACAAAAGAAAACTTCAAGTTCCTATCTCTTCTCCTACTATAATGAGCAAGTTGATAGCATCAGCAAGTGGAAAACTGGAAGCTTAGCTCCCTCCTTTTGAGGGACAGGCTTAACACAAGGAGTGCACATGGTTTTTTTTGTTCAGGGAAAGCCTGCAAATTCAGCAATACAAACCCACACAATGAATATCCTATTTGAGAACTATTTCAAGGTAGAAATTCATATGGTTGAGTGATTTTTCAACCACAAAAATATAAATAGAGAAATAAAAAGTCAGGTTTCAGAAGACAGAGGTATGGCTTGAAAGAGATACATGAAGGCCACGGGGTTCCTACTGTTGCAGAGATGTTAAAACCCTTGTAACATCCCTGACAGAGCAATGAGAGCAGCATGCATGAGAAGTCATTTTTCCCAACAGCCAAAGGAGAAAGAAGCAGCCGTTGGTAATCCCCCATCCTTCCATTCAAGGTTTCATCAAGTTACCAACTTCTGAGAACAAAGTATCAAAAATTCAATCTAACAAATTGCACAGCAAAGAAATGAAAAATCCTTGCTCACTCTTTCCTCCCCATACACCTTGGGAAGAAATGCAATCACAGTAGGGTTCTAGTTCTGCTCCTCCCAGGAAACACAAGGAACAATGAACACTCCTCCAGTATTTTCTGAATCCTTTTCTCATCCCTTAGATCTATCCTTCCTAGGTAACTGTTGCAGCCAGGAGAAGCAATAGCTGCAGCAGACATCAGAGCAAGAGCGACTTCATCATCTGATTTTAGCCCTGCTTACAAATGAGCGCAAAAAGGCTGACATCAAACAAGTCAGGTTTTGCTTCCAAAAGACCCACACCAAGACAGAAGCAATAAAGATGTCCCAGACACCCAGAAAATACCACCAATCCATCAATTTTCACCTTCCTCACAAGGACTCTTTTGTCCCAGCTTTAACTCAAACTGGCTCAGAAGGTAACTAAGTATCAGCCTGTAAATATACATCAAAATGAAAGAGCCGACCTAACTCTGTTCACCACACAAGCACTCCACACTGGCAATACACAGCTTGCTACATCATGTGATAAGATGTTACCAAGACTCTGCTAACAAGAAAAATAAAACCTTTTTTGACAACCTGGAATTTTTCTCACTTAAAAACCAAAGAAAAAAGTTAACTTCCCAGGCTGTTTTACATGGCTGGATTAACTGAAAATAGAAACTACACTTCCCACAGAATCCTTGAATGTGGTTCTCTTGCTTTGTTCTGACATTTTTTCCAGACAGCAGAAGGACCAGGAGCACATGACTACAGCGACTGGGGGGCTATCACAAGTGCATGCGCTTTATGTTACGGCCTTTGTTTCTCCCTCAGTGTTATACACTTGGGATTGAATCATATTTGCAAACTTGTTAGTCTGCATCAGTTAGCACCCTCTTCACAGGCAAGCATCTGTCTAGTCTTTGACCTCAAATAAACGGGAAAGGAGCATCAATGACCTTTCAAGAATCAAGCTGCAGAGCCTGAATAAGACAAATTTAGTTGCTGAGTATGACAGGTTGAGGTCTCGCTCGGTTTAGACAGCCACCTGCAGAAATACTGATCAACAAGACCTGCTTTCCATTCCACAGGCACATAAAGTGAGCCAGTAAATTAAAATGGAGTCACCCACAGTTCTCCTCCGTACAGATCAACAATCCTTAATAAATACTAACGCTGGATCTGATCAAACCTACGCTGTCGTGCTGCTAATATGGGTTAACTGCACCCATGGTTTCTGGAGGGCTGCTGGCACACTGATCATGCAGATAAAAGGTGGACTACAGCCCCTGAGCCAAATGATCTCTTCAAGGCTTCAACCACAGTGAAAGACATTTCGGTACAAAAAAAAATATCAAAATTTCTCATCTGTCAAAAAGCTCACATGCTTTGGCATGAAACATACAAGCCCCTGCGATGGATACAGGCATGTACCCACAGAGCCACGTCAGGTGTGGCTTTATACGAACATCAAATAGATCAATCGAATGGGAATGCATATCGAGCATACCTGGTCCTGTAAAATGTCATCCTGCATTTCCGTAAGAAAAAAGGAAATATCTCTAAAAACTACACTGTTCATATGAATCTGGAAGAACAATTCAGGTCTTAATGTGAGCATATTCAAATCAGGAGTAAAGAAATTCCATATGATAAGCACATAGCTGATCTATAGCAACTCAGAACTGGGCCTTTTTGTATCAGCAATGTACATTTGTTCATGTTTAATTCGTATTTTTAATTCACATAAACCAGCTAACTCCAACGGATAAAATACGAAGAATGGGCACACATTAAGCATTTCTGACATGTCTGTGCAGAATAAAGCACAGGCCTCATTCTTAAAAAAATATTCCTCTGAACAGAAAATCGGAAAAAGAATGCAAAGCTTGACATGTGAGCCCATGGTGTAGTTATTTCAAAATAAGCGTTTTCTTATGCCTTCTTCTGAGCATTTTATCAGAGCCTGGAGGATATCAGAGACACCTTTTGTAAGCTCCCCTCCCCCTCCTTTTTTTTTTTTTTTTATGGGCTGGACTAAAAGGTGCTCACACCCGATCTACGGGTGCATGGAAAAACCTTCCATGCTCTCTCCCCTTAACAGCCAGGAGTGCTTTAAAAAAAACCCTCAAAAAAACACATAATGAACGTGAATGTCACGGTCATACCTGCGTGCCCGCAATTCGTTTCCTCCTTTCGGTGGGAGGAGGGGGGGAATGAAAAGGAAATACAGACTACGGAGCTCCCAATCCGTTTCACAAAGGGGGAAAAATGGCTTTTTAATGAGCCAGAGGCCGCTGGCAGCGACCAGGAGCTAAGGACGAGGACAAATCCACCGGGATTTTCCGTCCAGCAGGCCCCGAACGGAGCGGCGGCGTGCGCCTATTCAAGGTTAATGGGGGGGGAAGGGGAGAGAAAGGAGCTGCCGAGGCCGGGGCTGGGGCCAGGCTCCCTTCGCCGCTCCCCGCCTGGGCGAAGGGCGGGGGCAGCGTCCCCGGCCCTCACCCCCCACCCTAGGGGAGCAGGATACTCACGGCTGACTTTCATGCTGCCGAAGGCCGAGGGCTGCTGCACCGGCTTGCAGCTCTCCGCGAAGGAGGTGGTCCTGGGCCGCCCGGACATGGTCTCTCTCCCGCTCTGCCCCAACGGCGATCACCTCTCTCCTCTTCCTGCCTTCGCCCTCCGCCTCGCCCCGGCGGGCCCGCCTGCCGCTCCCTCGCTCGCTCAGCTGCAGGAGACGGGTGGGACGCGCCACATGAAACGCCGGGACCCCCCCTTCCCCCCCCGGGGAAGCCCCCTCCCCTCTCGGTCTCTGTCGCCCGGCGGCTGCTGCTTCTTCTCCTGCTTCCTGCTGCTCCTCCTCACGCCGCCCGCTCCTCACACGACCATCCTTCCCGGCCGCGCCGGTGGGTCCGAGAGCCGCCTCCCCCCGGCGCCGCTGCCGAGCGAGGGGGGTTCGCTGGGCCTCGCTGCCCCCACCCCGGGCGCCAGTCACATGGGGCGGAGGCTCGCGGCCCGGCTCCTCCGATCCCGCCGCCGCCGCGTTTCTCTCCTTTTATTTGCTTTATCTCCTTCTTTTCCCTTTTCTTCTTTTTCTTCCTTCTCTTCCTTCCCCCCTCCCCGTTCCTCTCCTTCCCCCTCGCCTCTGAGGGAGGCGGTAGGCAACGGGACTATTTTTTTCCCTGGCGGAGGGATTCGGGGCACCGCCGAGCGGAGGCGATGCGGCAACGAGTCGCAATAGGATCCGGTGGTGGCGGCGGGATCCGCGGCGCGCGGAGGGGGGTGAGGCGGCCGGGCGGCCTCGCTGCTCGCTGACGCTGCTGCTCAGTGCGGCGCTGAGGCGGCGGCGGCGGCTCCGGCAGTGCGGCCGCTCATTGCGCCCGCACGGGCAGCTGGCGGCGGCTCAGGCAGAGCAAGCTGCACTGCGGGCGGCGGCCGGCGGCGACGGCACGGGCCATGACGGCGGCAGTTTCCCTGCTCCTCCTCAGCCCGGCTTCAGAGTGCTGGCGAGGGTCGCCGCTTTTGCTGCTGCTTCCCCAGGCGCCCAAGGCACATAGGACTCGTCCGCCCGGCTGAAGTCTCCCGCCGGGCCCCCCTCCCTGTTCCTGCCGATCAGTCCCTTTGTCCCCGCTGCTCCCTCCGCTGCGTGCCGGGCTCCCGCCGCTGCGCTCTGTGCGTGCGCCAAAGCCGCGCAGCCGCCCGTGCCCGCCGCCGCCCCACGCTGCGGAGCAGCCCTAAGCGCCGTCTGTGAATACCCGGCCGAAGAACCCGGCGCGCCCGCGAGCCCCCGGTCCGAGGCCTTTACGGAAACGCCCGAGCCTTTTCGGGACCAATCCTGAGACCGGTACAAGAATGCCTGTAACTGGCCGGAACCAATCACGGAACCACCGCGGGCGCGACCGATTCTCCCCGAAGTAAAGCCAAGACCCAATCGGAGCCCGCCGCCGCCGCCCTAGCAGCGCGGGCGGGCGGCCAATGGAAAGGAGGGCTCTCTTCCGGCCATCGCCGGGCCAACCCGAGTGGAGCCGAGGAAGGAGAGCCAATCGGGAGGCGCGCTGCCTCCGTCACCCAGCCCTGGGACGTCTTCAAGCCGCAGCCCGAGGCGGAGCGCAGCCGCGGGCTGCCATTGGCTGGCGGCGATGAGGCTGCCTGCAGGGAGCCAATCGCGAGACGCGGGGCCACGGGCGCGCCCGCTCCCGACGGGGAACGGCCGCTCACCTCTGTGGGGGGCCGGGGGAGGGCAGCGCGCATGCGCAGTGCGGCCGGGCACCGCCCCTCAGGCGCGCCCCCGCGGCCCGTCCCGCCGGGAGCGTGTTTGGGGCGGCACGAAAGGAAAGCCGAAACTGTGGGGTTTGTGCCCAAAACCTGGCAGGCACAGAGGTTCTGCTTCATTGAGCCGTGAAGGAAATGGCGCAGACGACCGCAGTGCAGTCATAGAATCACAGAACGGTTTGGGTTGGAACGGCTCCTCAAGACCCTTCAGTTCTCACACCCCTGCCGCGGGCAGGGACACCTTCCACTAGACCAGGTTGCTCCGAGCCAATCCAACCTGGCCTTGAACATTTCCAGGGATGGGCCATTCACAACTCCTCTGTGTAGCCTGTAGTGTCTCATGTGAAGAATTTCTTCCAAATATCTAACCCTACCCTCTTCCTGTTTGAAGCCATTCCCTTTGCCTGGTCACGACAAGCCCTTGTGAACAGTCCCTCTGCAGCTTCCAAGCAGGAGATGGGAGGCTGAACAGTCATGGATGTGGTTCATGAAGCGATGGTGAACCCGTTCTGCACAAACTGGGCCAGGCAGGGGAAAGAAGATCAAGGCTCTCATAGAAAGTCTTCCCAGTTCAGCTGCTAAGAGCAAGGCTTCTTCACAGGAAACACAGTTTCTGTTGAGGCACTAAACACCCTCATCGTTAGGTCCCACTGCCACCATAGATTGAGCTTGGCCCTGGCTGGAGTTTCAGGCACTGTTCTGGAAGAACTTGTCCTTCTTCAGGGCTCTGGAGCGTCCCTGGGGGCAGCAGCTCCCAGCCCTGGCACAGCCAGCACTGGAGCACTGCTGCCTGCTGTGAACTCAGTGAAGTTACTCGGCAGACATCAGCAAAAACTCAGCACCGCTTGCTTATGCCATTAAAAAAAAAAGAAGTGCTCCTGCCAGAATAGTTTATACCACAAACAAAATAACTTGGACTAGCAGGAACATATTCTGCCAGTGTTAGAGACTAAGACTGGTGTTTTCTTTTAAGGCATCAAAATATTGCCAGATTTACTTTTTTTGCAGCCCTGTTCTGAACACCATTGCTATGTGACGAAAGACCTGGCCAAAGGCAGCTGAAATTTATCTTCTACAACAGCTGTTTTCCAAAGCCAAAAACAAACCCAGTCTCTCAAAATGCTCCTGTTCGGCACTTTGCCCACCCTGGGGTGGTTGGCTTGCTGGAAGCCTTTTTCTTGCCTGATAAATGATGAGTGTTTTTCCCTACTACAAAGGCCATGGGACTGTTTAAGGTTTGATTCTTCAGGATCTACCTCTGTACAGCTGGAAGCGTGACAGGTGAGAGTGCTGTGCCCTAGCCAGGGCTAAGAGACACTGGAGTCACAGCACAGGAGTGGTACTGCAGCCACCCCAAGCCACCCTTCCATACTCGTTGTTCCAACCCCCTCTGAAGCACCACTGTGTCAAATGTTACTTAGACACAGCTTCAATGAGCTGCCAACAGTGAAAATCACATTTTCTCTCCTGTTTGGCAGAGCTATTGTCAAAAATTAGGCTTACAGATTGGGTTAGCTCTCTGAAGAACATTCTTACATAAAACAACAAAGTAAATATGCCACCAGGCTGTGGCCAGCTCTCTTGTACCTGAAATGTACCACCAGGCATTCCAGTCATTATTTTTTCTGGCTTTGGGCATCAAAATGCTAGCACAAATCACATTTTCTTATTTTCTGACAAAGTTCTTTCAAATCACTACGTAAACAGGAGAACTGACTTAGGAGAGACAGCCAAGCTTTGTTTCTTGAAAAAGTTGGCAGTCTGAAAAACAGCAGGTGGGGGAGGGTGAGCTCTTTGCTTTTCAGCATTTGCTGTTACTCATGATAGTGGTAAATAAAAATCAGACCGATGCATAATTTATACTGATGGTGCCCATTTGAAAAATGTCCCTTAAAGCTTTGTAATGAGTCTGCAACTTCATAATAAAAATGGGAAATCAACTTCATTTCTTTACAGAGAACAAGCTACTTACTTCATGAAAATAAGTTTGTGCTTCTCCTCCTTTACCTGGTATAGCCCTTCTCTAAAATCACCCTGTTTCCTCTTCAATACAAAAGTAATATGTATCAAAACCACAAATTGGTTGCTACTAATAACACTTTTCTGAATACCAAGCCTACCCATCCACAGGGGGAATGCATATTACAAAAATCCCAGCTGCAGTATTTCATATTTGGCAATCCTGCACATATTTCCATTTCATAATTAAGCAACCAAGTCTCCAAAGCCTGTCCATTCAAGTTGTAGCGTCTCCTCATCCACCAGCAAACCACAACCGTGTTTTAAAGTAAAATTGTGATGTATTTGAGGGATGAAAAAGCATAAAGCACCTCCAATTTCTGATAGTCTGTTCATAGATTCTTTCCTTAACTAAGACTACTTTCAGAAAAACCCTAAACACACAATAGGGGCATCTATTAAGCTTTCATCCTCAATTTCAAAAATGGACTGACAATTAAAACCGTTTGTGAGAGTCATGAGTGAGCTTGTTGCTTTTTTAGACTGAAAGATTTTCTTTTGACAACATTGCAAAGTCCATATTTATTTTTGGCCCTTTGGCTGATGAAATGACCTCCCTTAAGAATCTGCAAATATAAATAGAATTGACGTTTTAATGATGAGTTTTCACAAGCTATTATAACCGAGCATGCCAAGCATCAATATTGTTCCAAGTCTGGATGCACGGGGCAGTTTTACAGCTGCTGTGTCTCTGTGATGTGCAGATGCCCAGGGAGCTTGCCTGAATACCTGAGGTGTCCGAGAGAAATTACTGAGGTGTTATCTCTCTGAAATGCCATAAGGTGGCAGTGAATTGGGAAGTTGGTACAACTTCTGGATAGAACAAAGCTCTAAGGAGCTCAGGGCAAGAGTAGGGGAGGGGTTTTGTTTGCTTGTTTAGGGGTTTTCATGTGTCTGTTTGCATTTCATATATCAACAATAAACTTCAATCGTTCTAATTAGACACTGAATAGGCCTGCTCCAACAGGAACCAGGAGACATGTTCCTGCACAGGAACTCCTGATATTTTCTTTCTCCATTGCTTCCTTTTCAAGTGATCATCAGGAAGATTTTCTGTTTGCTTACCTTACGGCTCTTGCTGGGTCATTCCATCACAAGGCATGGTGACAGGCCTACCTCTTGCTAGTCTGATAAGGATGAAATGATTCAATGTTTTGAACCTTGCTATGCTAGAGAATCTAAATTATATTAATGGATCTACCAGTCTTATATCTAATTCCTTGATATTGCCAAGGCAATTATCCAAAGAACAATTTAGTGAGACATTATAATGGTTTGTCTCTTGTTTGATTGGCATGGGCAAACTCAATAGGTATGGTTGAACTTTAACTTTGCTTTTTTTTCCCAGTGGAAAATCAGCGATTGTAGCAGTAACAAATTTACCGATTGCCCAGGCGTTAATGATTAAACAATAAATCCTGAAAAGTGGTTTTGATTTTTGTCCCAGAACAAAACCCAAAGGAATCTCTGTTTAGAACATACCAGTTGCATGTATGTTTCTGAGCAGCACACTAATTTTTAATCCTGAGAACCTACTATGTTGTAATCACTTCCTGTTACAAAATGTGTCATCACCAACAATTGCTTCAGAGGACAGCTGATATTTTGCTGATCTGGATGTGCGTGGGTGCTCCTAGTCCTTGCAAGACTCCAGGTAACTTTGCCAGAACCAATACAGCCAAGTGGTCCAAACAGTTCAGCGTAACAGGAGCTACAGACAACTTCTGTATTCCAATTTGTAATGGAGGTGAATGAGCAGAGAACCAAATACAGGTTCATGGCAATCTTGCAACATGTGGAAAACGTCAGTGACTCAGTATGCAGGGAGATGCATCTTTCTGTGGAATTAAGTTCTCCTGCTGATGTTCTGCACACGTTTCAGGTTAGTTCTATCCACTAGCTCTTGACAAAAGCACCAGGTTTCCCATCATGCCAGGAGAACATCTTGTTCAGTTGGACAGCTACCTTTGCCCTAGAATTTGTCTGACCACACTGTCTTCATGGATAACCCTGGAAAACAACAGTGTCCAGAGCCAGAGAAACTCTATCAGTCTAATGAACTTTTGATAAGTCTTCCAGATTCTTCTTTTCTGGAAAGCAACATCTATGCCCATTTCCTCAGGAATCTGAAAGGGTTCAAATCTAGAAAAAATTTTTGTCTCTTCTGTGTGTATCATCTCACTCATGTTAGATTCAGTCAAGCAGCCCAAGACTGATGTCCTTTTCCTCTCTCTGTAGTACAGTTTTGGTGGAAGGCCCCAAGAATGTCCCATTCTCACAATTTCCTTGCTTCCCCAATCAATTTCCAAACTGGCTGTTGAGGAGACTTTCAAAGTAAAGAGAGTTAAAGCCAGCCTGATTCCTGAGGCCTTCAGTTCTTTTTGAGAAAACCCTGAAGGGATAGACAGCCCTAACTACAGCCCCAGGATTAGGACTACTCTTTAGCTGGATCTTGGTAGACATATGGAAGAGGCATGTGCAGGGGAAAAGAGCCAGGCTGGCTTTCCAAGGCATCACAGTGACCTAGAAGTTGTACCAGGAACCAGGCACAACAGCCAACAAAGGAGATTTTTCTCCACTTCCTCCTTCAGACAGCTGGGGGATGTTGCACCAGGGTGATGAGGTTTATTGTGCCTTCTCACAAACGCAGGAAGAGGATTCGCTAGTTCCTGTTGAAATAGTTTTTGGAAAGAAAGCATTGCACATTCTGCAAGGTGCCAAGAGGAGAAGAGGTTGTTGAGAATAGATATTTGCACCACCAAAGAAGCAAAGAAAGCAGCAATAGGCCTGGTGAAGCCTGTCTGGGATGCCGTCCTTGCTGGAAGGGCTCTCTGCAGAACAAAATTACCGTCCTTAACTGCAGTGAAATGCTCATGCAGCTCTTGCTGTTGCAGCTGTTTTTACCCTGGCTGAGAATAACTGCATGGGTACAGGTCTCCCCAGGACAGCCAGCTCTGCGAGGGAGAAAGAGGACAATAGTGCTTGGTGGGTTACAGCTATTCTTGATATCCACAAGGCAAACCATGCTATAGAATGTCTGCAGAGAGAAATGATTGCTCTGCAGAAGACAACACATAGCAAAATGGTTGAATAGGACCATCAAACCTTGCTCATACATCAGCTACAGCAGTGACCTTGTACCGTTGTACATCTTGCCTGTGCACTGGGGTCTCTGGTTTGCAGCCCTGAATTAAAAGTGGTGATTCTCTTCAGAATCTGGGAGAAAATGCACAGCTAATTATGAAGTGGCCAAAACTGTAACAGTATTTTCATTTAGTTCATTGAGGTTTTGCCAAGCAGTCTAATTGATTTAATGATCCCTGTCCCTGGCTGCTCACTAATCACCATCACACATTACTTCCTTCATCTTTGGCTGGCAAATGGTTACTAATTGTTACTGCATCTTGCATTGTACATCTGGTGTTGACAGCTGTCCTTGTCCTGAGATGGAGAGACAGCTGTTTTTAAATGGAGAGCTCTCTCTCAAATCTCTAAAACATCTGGGAAAAGATGGCACTGAAACTGAGCTCTCACATATAAAAAGTTAACAAATATGTGGACACACTAGAGGGTCTGCAAACACAAAACTTAAAAGTAGACATAGGAATCAGAACAGAGAAGACTCTCTGCTGTGTCTTTAAAACACAAGTCGTGGGTGTTTCCCATAAAACATGACTCTTTCCCCTAATTCCCTGTAGACTGCTTGACATCATAAAATCTTTTACACTCTGCACACCTAATTTGATCAGGCTAACAACCCATGTTGCTTTTGCTTCAGCTTAATAGACATAATTCAAAAGCCTTTTTAAAAAGCAGGATTCAGGATCAGGCAGCAAGATCTAACCGGCTGGAAACAAGAAACCAGTCACCAAAAAGCCCTAGAAATCAATGGAAACAATTGCATTCCTTAAAAAAATAAGCCCAACCAATCTTTTCCAGAATCTCCTTTCCTCCTGAACATTTTGTGACCGTGATTGTTACGAGGAACCTATTTTTTTTCCTCTGCCTGTTTATTTTGTGTATTTAGCAGCACTGAGCGTACAGCCCATTGTTTTGCTAATGGTCAGCAAAGCTTATCTCCTGATCTAGCCCAGCGCTATTGCTCACATGCTGTTCTGCAAGACTTGGATGAGCACTCCTCTCAGACCCTGCAGAGGCTGCAAGCCAGCAGCATGAGCAAGGTTGAACCCAACAGGCAACAATGAGCAGGCATGTAAGGACACAGAAAGGAAATGGGTGAGCTTAAACCAGGTTATCGTGATTGGAGCAGGAGACACTGCAAATGACCTCTAAGAAAAGAGTCTGCAAGCAGAAAAGGCCTGGCAGAATTAACAACGCCTTTTTATAAAGGAGTCATTTCAGGACATCTGACTTAAGGGAAGTGCCACATTTATGTATTTTTAATTGGACTGGATTTAAGCCATATCAAGCCGATGATGCCATTCTGAGTTCAAAAGGATATTCTCTTTGCCTCATAGCACAGGAACAAGGGCACAATGCAATTAACAGGAAAGGCGGCACTTTCAAAAGCAGTAGAAGGGAGTATTTTTAAATTAAGCAGTTATTGTGTATTTCAGGCACTTAAAGTAGAAGTTTGTGCTAGTCACTGGAAGGTGAGACACTTCTCCAGGAGATGATTCTAATTCTCAAGTGTGGTTGCTTTTAAACTGTCCCTAGAGGAGCCTGTCTCTTCTCTATACCCATGGAAGGACTCTAGAAAGACATGCCTGGTAAGTGGCCTCTGGCCTAAGAAGCCTCCCACGAGGTGACAGGAAGACAGTTATATTCCTAACTGGAAAGTCAGTGATGCAGGATATCACTGATGGGCAGGAACCTGGATAACACTGATCCCTTTTTTTTGGTAAAGGTGCTGTTTGGAAATGTGCTGTTTGAATTCAAATCACTCTCTAAGTGTGGATGTATGGGAACATTTATAAAATGCTCCGAAACATCTTGCTCTGGCCACAATAAGGATCAAGATCTTGAACTAGAAAACAAGGGTTGAGCTGTTTAATCATCTCCTTAAAGCTCAAGAGTGGTTCATCCAGACAAGAAGAAAATCAAGCAATGGTGGCAGGAGGCATGTGTGGATGAGCAAAGAAGTCATGCCTAAACTCTGACATAAAAAGGAAATGCACAAAAGGTGGAAGCAGGGGCAGGTAGCCCAGGAGGAAGCCTTACTGGTGACAGTGTCCTTTAGCAATCCCAGGCCCCTGAGCAAGGGGCCCAAAAGTGCTGAAGAAACTGGATTATGTCTTTAAAAGATTCTTTAAAAGATCACACTGATCAGGAGAGGTTCCTGAGGCCTGGAAGAAAGCCAAAAGCCATTCCTGTCTTTTGGGACAAGAAGAAGCATCTGGGGAATTAGAATCTAGTCAGCCTCACCTGGGGCCCAGTTCTGGCCTCCTCAGTACAAGAAAGACAGGGACTTACTGCAATGACTCCAGCAAAGGGCACAAAGATGATTGAGGGACTGAAGCACATCTCATGTGAGGGAAGACAGAGAGCTGGGAATGTTCATCCTATTCATCCCAGAGAACAAAAGGCTTAGCAGGAATCTCATCAATGTGTATAAATATCTAGTGGGAGAGAATTAAGAAGGGGGAGATAGGTGCCTGCTGACAGGACAAGAAGCAATAGGCATTATTTAAAAGATGAAACTCCACTGAAACACCAGAAAACATCTTCTTACTCTGCCAGTCATCAGAGATCTGGAGAGGTCATGGAGTTTATCTTTACCATGTATCCAATTCTTTACTGTGAGGGTGTTGAGGCACTGAAAGAGGCTGCCCAGAGAAGTTGTGGAGGAAGTGTTCAAGGCCAGGTTAGATGGGCATTGAGCATGTTGGTCTAGTGGGAGGTGTCCCTGCCACAGCAGGGGGCTTGGAATGAGGTGATCTTTAAGGTTCCTTCCAATTCAAACCATTCTATGATTCCATCTGTGGAAATGTACAAAACCTGACTGTACCCAGTCCTGGATAACCAGGTGAAGCTGACCCACCTTGCATAAGAGGGGGTTGAACCAGATGATCTCCAGAGGTCACTTCCATCCTCCACATTCCTGTGATGATTCTGTGAACCAATACAGTAGTTCCTGGTGTCCTGTATGCTCTTGCTTCTTGAGTGTTTTGCTGATTTTTCCCTGAGGTAATTAATTATTGGTGTAATTAATTGCACTGAATGCATGTACCTAAAAGGATGAGGTGGTTGTGGAGAAACCTGAACTTAAAAATACTCAGAAGAATTGTCCATTAAAAAAAAATAGAGGATCGGGGAATCACTTTCATGACTGTGAGATTTCAGCAGAGTAAGGAAGATAAAGGGAGATGAAAGCTGACAAAGTGCACAGGGCAGGGTCCGATGAGAAGTGGGGGAAGAGTGACATAAGAGAGTCAGCGCTGAGTATGGCACACAAGAACTTTGGTTTTATTTCCCAGTCTATGAGAACCAATGCCACAAGGTCTGGGCAGTCTGGGTGGTGGTGGTGGTGAAATTAAAGCCCTAAGACTGTATGGAAACAGGGCACCCAGCATGGACAAATAAATCAGTCAGTGTTTTCAAACCATGCACCCAGAAAATGGAGAAAACACAATTAATGACTGCCCGGGAGAAGTCAGATTTACATGACCACCCAGGAACTCTGAAGCACAGACAGCTCTCCAGGGCAGCAGTCCACAAGCTGAACCACGAGCCTGTCCTTTCTCCAGCTGTGTTCCCAGTCTCCTTCACAGCATGGTCCCAGTATATTTTATGCACTAAGGCAGGATGCCATTAAGAAAAAAATATGTGACCCTGTAATTAATGTCTGTCTCACAAAGGAAGATTAGAGAAACATTTGTCAAGAATCATCTAGGAATAATTGTTCCTGCCTTGGAAGAAAGAGATGGACTGGAGTCCCCAGATGGCTCCTTGAGGTCCCTTCCAGGCCTCTTTTCCACAGTCATACATGCCAAAATAAAGCCAAATTAGGTTTGTGCACATTGTTTTAATTCCAGTTTTCTGTAACTTCTAAATGCTTGATTTCAGAGCCATTTTGGCACAGACTACAGTGTCCTGCTTTTTAGGATCCTGGTCAGTTTGTTTTAAAGCCAACCCAGCTTAGCAAGGATGTCATGGTGTGCACATTCATCCCTTGTAAGATCCTCCTGACAAAGACCTCTTCCAGGGACTGGCAGAGAAAACCAAGGTGACTGTGACCTCTCCAACAAAGGTTGGGGTGGCAGTGGGAGGGGAACAAGTGGGAGGGGAAGCACCAGAAAGTTGCCTTTCAGATCCACATGCTGGGAGCAGATAAAATGAAAATCTAAGGTTGCCTTGGTTCCATCCCAAATTCTGGAGAATGATGTGTGCCAGGAGCTTTTTGCTTCTTGCCATCCATGTCCTCTCCCATCCTATTCTTTTTTCAGACCCTTGAAAACAAACAGCTCCTTTGCTACCTCTTCTGCTCCCTGTCCCACCACCATCAAGTTAGGGTCTCTTCTCTTCCCACTCTTGCCTCCACTAATTAAAGCCCACCTCAAGTCGTGCCCACACCCTAACTCTGTCCCCCTCCCAGTCCCCTGGCTTGTCCTGCCATCACATTTTTTTTTTGACTTATGCTATTTTCCCTACTTCCTCACCTTCCTTTTTTGCCCAACAGCTGCTCCCAAACCCTGAATCCTTGGTGGCTTAATCCTTCTCTCTGTTCTCATTGGTGTTCATTGTTAATTCAGAAAATCAGCCTCCCCCCATTCCTGCCTCTGCTCCAGTCACACCATCTTTCCCTCTTACACCACCTCCTCCCCCAGCTACTCCAGCCCCAGTCACAGCAGATTCTTCAAACAGATTTATCTCTTTCCTCCCACATCTGGCTATCACAACCACTTCTTCTGCCATGCTGCTCCACAGCCAGTGTGGTGGTGGTCATCACTTAATGAGATAAACCCCACTTTGCTCTCAGCTCAGTGCAGCCTCCCACTGCAGTGCCTGGCAGGTGGGGTGGGCTCAGCCACCACCTGTGCACAGTCCAGGTGCTCCAGCAACTGCAAGGACACAGAATATACTCAGCTGGGACTTTCCATGGATGATTTGGGGATGGCTTTTTGTCCAGTAAGTGCTAATAAGCCTCCACAGACCTATGTGGTCTAGGATTTTTCAGAGTCATAAAGTGTGGTCCAGTTTGGATAGCTTTTGTCAAGACCCATAAAAGCTAGATTTCCAGTTTGTATGCTGTGTCTCAGACAAAAAACTAAGACATGTTTGAAATGGGACCAATGCATTTTTTTAGCCTTCTTCTTGTTAATGTCCTGAAGCACTTTCATTTTAACTTTTCATCACTGAAAATTATAAGCGAGTGAATCCAAGATATTTTTATAGGAAATGCTGTGCAGCCTTAATATGTAGGGGATATTATGCACCCCTATGCATAGGAATGTTGTTAGATAATGCAATCATAAAGTATTTCACTTTTTTCACCTTTGTTTTTCTCATTTCCATTCTCACCAATTATCAAAATCTGCTAATTGCTGCATACTGTGGGCCTCTAATATTTTATTCTTCATTGGAGAACTTTTTGCTCCAGGACAAACTCGTCATTAGCTGGAACATCCCCTGAATTAATTTATTCAATTGGTGACTGCTGAGTCATAAAAATAGTGGTATTATACTGAGGACTTAAGTCATAGGCAGTGTTAAAGTAACAATCTGCTTGAGCAGCTGAATTAGTCTGAGCAATATCCTTCTCAGCACAGTGTCATGAACTTCCCTTACACTGATCAGGTGTTGTTTTTTTTTAACAAAGATGATATTCAGATTTATTAAAGGTATTTCTCTTATCCTGGTCTTGGGCATTTGCTTGCTAAGTTGCTGAAAAAAAAAAGCCACAAGGTTTATGTCAAAAGTGGAAGTCATTGTGCTCTTTCCCACAGACAAAGACATCAGCAGAACAGCTCTTGCTGCTTGAATGGCATGAACAAATCGATTTCTTACATCTGTTTTGGTCAGCCCAGCATTTCCTTTATACTCCACAGGTAGGTTGCAAACTTGCAAATTCAAGGAGACAGTGGAAATTTCCCTGTGAGGAAAGCGTGTCTCTCAATGCTTCCAGGCATGTTGTGGCAGAACAAAGCTGTGACCCATTCTTTCATCTGCCACCCTCAGGGAAGGAAGATCTTTAGAAGTCAATGTCTCATTTATGACTGTGCATTAGAACGGCCTAAACTGGTCACAGAGAGAAATTATTTTACACTAATCCTGTAAAAGGAGAGACAGAATCTCTGTAGCTCAGCTGTTGGCTGCACAGGGCTTGGCACCGATCTGGAAATCCGCTGAATAATGTTGGAAACGATATTGTTCCTCGATTTCCAGCTGTACCGGAAGGTAGGTGGTCAGTGCAAAACCTGCCCTACCTCCTGCTGCTGCTGCTGCAAGATTGATGCTGTCTGGATCAGGGGGAGGATAGCCCAATTCTGTAAAATAAATAGGCCCCTGCTGTGTCCAGCATAGAGGTGTCATCTCTCCTTGTAGGAGTGTGGCCCCCCTGCAGCCCAGGGTCTGATTGTGCTGCAGGACGCTCATTTTTCCCAGTGGAAAGCTGCAAGACAATTTTTTTATTTAAGTGCTTTACCAGACATACCTCACATGCTTGTGGGGTTGTTTCTAATGCTGTCATTATCTAGAAAAATCTTTGCCTCATGGTAGAAATCGCATATTTGCTGATGGGGAGGAGGGTTCTTTTCTATTTCTAATTGATGATTGTCAAATTTCAATTTTTCCAGACAGTGGATGATCCTGAGAAAGTGGGATGTTTTTCCTCTGTGTAAAGACACAAATATATGCATGAGCATGCACAGAAATATTATTCAATTCACTAGAACCAGCTGTTGTGAACAAACCACCCACATACAGCAACTACTCAACAGCAAAAACATTGGTCTCCCCTGTTAATACTCCAGACTGTTGTCTGAACTCCTTCTCCATCTCCTCTGGCCTCTCACTCACTTTTTCAAGAGGACATTTGGGATTTTCACTGCCATCTAAAACCTGCTGTTTAAAGAAGACCCACCTGGGAGCATCAGCTCCTGTTTTCCTGTTCTTTCATGGGTCCTACTGGTCACTCAGGCCTTGCTGGTGAAACGCTCAGATCCAGTTTTGCAAACATATAGTGAAGAAATCTTGATGAGACCGTGGTTTTTCTCTCTGAGATGAACATAACAGTCAGCAGAAGAGACAAGGCTGTTGACTCCCAAGTTTCCTCCTTGAGTAAATTAGACCCCATGTCATCCTTGGATACACTTTGTTGTTGTTGGATTTGTCTACTTTAAAGGCTTAATTCAGACACCCTCAGGCAGCTGTGGCTGAAGGCAGTGGGGGCTGGGAGCTTTTTTCCAGGAGAAGGCAGTGAGTATTTAGCCCAAAGGTGTTGTACTGAGGCACAGCAGGTACCCAGTAATGCTGGGCTTCCAGGGAAGGGAGAGCCTGGCTCCCCACTGACTGCAGCATGCTCCTATCACTTATTTGCAGAGCTAGGAAAAAGGCCTCACCATTGGAGGGTTATGAAGAATGGACTGCAGAAGCAGGAGAGCTCTAAATGTGTTTTTGTTACTGGCATGAAAAAGGCTGTAATAGCAAGGAAATTAACTGATACTTGCCAAAGTGTAGCTCACCATCAATGTAAGACTTACCTGTCAGAGGAAAAGAAGTCTTTATCCACCACCTCTGTTTGGGGGACTGTTAAAAAATACCCAACCAAAAGCCAGCTGCTTTCAAACAGGGTTTGAATTTGCTGTAATCATGTACAGAGTACCCTACTGTTCATGGATCTAGCACTAGCATTTGCAGCCTAGCAGTGCTGTAAATTCAAGGTGCGATTGCATCAGCTAATATTATTCCTGCTGTTCTCTTTGGTTTGAAATATCACCCGACTCATTTGGGTTAGATACGAGATGCAATTGCCTGAAAGCCTGTGCACACTCCAGAAGGGTGCCTTGCTCATTATATTCACCTTTCCCAACAAAATATCCATGCTATTCCTATGTTGGATCATGTCATCAGGACACTGCACAGAGGTGTGCTTTCATTTTCCCCTTCTCTGAACCCCTTGAGAGGTACCAGGGGCTTTCTAAGGAACTCAGGTCCTTATGGATTTTCTAAGCCATGGGAAACTCCAAGTAAAAGCTCTTCATGGTTTCTGCACTTACCAGGCAGATGTGCATCTCTCAGCAATTGCAGGAGGCATGTTGAAAGGAAACAGGGATGAACAGCCCTTCTGTGAGACTTTTAACATAGTGGTGGTAAATCTAGGACCCAATGGGTGCTGGGAACCCCAGGGCCATTGCAGACTTGCAGAGAAAATGTCAGCTTCCTGATGACCCTCTGGAATTTTGCCTGCTTCTGGTCTGCCTTTCTGATGTCCTACTCCCAATGAGTGTTTCTTCTCTGTTTTCAAAAGTGAACAGGATTCTGTCCCAGAACCCTGGGCCTCCTGTGCTGCTGGAGGCTGGGAACAGTTTATACAGCCATGCTCACATGGCTACAAAGGGAAGGGTATGACCTGGTAGCAATAAAACCAGGGCTCTTCCTCAAAGCCTTCCTGCAGACTGAAAGAGGGGTAGGTATGAGCTGCTAGAGGGAACTAAAAATAGACAGTCTCTTTTCTGAGTAGACCAGGGATCCTGGGAAGAAGAGGCCACATTCTTCATCGGCATGTAAGAGAGTAGGTTGGAGAAGGGAAGGAAGCACAGCTACTAGCTAGAAGATATCACTGGCATGAGAACAAGTAGACAAAAATAGGCTATGAAAAAATGTGGGCTGCAGATCAGAAACAAGTTTCCTTCTGTCAAAGTGAAGTTCTTGAATAACCTGCCAAGAAAATTCCCAATGACTTAAGATGGACTGTGATAAATTAACAAGAGGGACTTTATGACTCACTGTTTGTCATTGCTGGGAAATATGATGATGACTAGGAGATCCCTTCTAGCCCCACATTCCTGCTGGTATGATAACAGAGGAATCTGTGTAGGGTGCAATAAATGCTGAATCACTGAGTGCTTTATCTAGCTGCCTGGCAGGACAAAGTCCCTTGTACCCATCCTGTCTGCAAGAACTTTCAGGACAAAAAAACCCAACAACCTTACATAAATGGTTGTGCTCTGGCAGCACAAAGCATGCAGCTATGGATGCCTGAATTAGAAGAAAACCAGCTCAGCTTCACACCCCTCTGCACAGGGGAAAGGTGGTGGTGTGGGTGTGAAAGCAAGGAACCCCACTGTAAACACAGAGGTACACATTCCAAGTTGAATGTGCTCTAGCAGCTTCAATACACAGTCTTCATGAGAGAAAGAAACTCTTGGAGCATGTGGCAGTGTCCCCTGCGCTTGCTCAGCCAGGTGAGTGCAGGGATCGATCAGGTCCATAGGGCACGACCGTGCCATGTAGCAGAAAGCCCCTGCAGTGAACATCAACCACTGAGCCATCCACAGTTCTCCTGCCATGCCAGGATCCACAATTCTTTTGATGGTATTTTTTCCCTGTCTCCATGGAGTTCCCCAAACACTTTCTGCCTGAGCACAAGACCAGCAATCAGGATGCAGCTTACACTGATGGGTTTGGTGCCTCACAAGGGGCTGCAAGTGCAGACCTTGGGGTAATAGCAGCAGCTGGCAATTCAGCAGTGCAGAGCTGGAGGCAGAGGCCAAGAGGACAGCTCTGAAAACCAGACAAGGGAAGAGATAGGCCTGGTTTCTTGGCTCAGGAGAGCAACGCTGCTCAGGAGGAGAGCGCTTCTCCACAGCCATCATGGCTGCCAGACTCAAGGAAAACTTTTCTGGAGTTTCTTCCAGACCTGTGGAGGTTGTGTACAGATGTGGGTGCTCCCTCACCTCCTCAAAACCTGCAGCACAGGCTACTTGGAGTCACAGGGTCCCGGACTTCTGCTCCCCACTGTGCCACAGGAGTGTCTCCACACAGATGGGGCACCACTGTGTCCAGGGTTTGCACGATGTGGTTACTCTAGGCAAAGGACACCAGAAGGTTTTCTCTCCTGCAGTACTTTCAAACACTCATTTCTCATAACTGCCCCCAGTATCAAAGATCAGAGCAAGAAGTTCCCAGAGATCCCAGCTGCTAATGCCAACAGGAGGCAGGGGGGAACCTCCACACCAATGGTGAGCACTCCCATGCCAGAGAGCCTGTCATAATCCCTCTCTGCCATAGCTAACAAAGCTCTTTTCATCTTTTTTTCCCTTTATCTTTTTTTTAACTAGGCAGCTGAATCACAATCAATTTTTTTTTAATTTCCTAAGCAGTGGCAAGCTGAGGGGGTAACAGAGGCAGACAGAGCCATGGTAGGTGGTTGTGGCACAAGAGCCTCAAGGCTTCCTTGCTTTCCTGCCTCTTGCCAAGGCTCACCAAGCAGACATGGAGAGAGATCTCATCCCAGCTCTGACGTGACCCTTCCCCTAAAGAGCCATCAGCAAGGAAAGGGCCCAAAACTGAACATAAGATTGGAGCTGTGACCTCACCAGTGCTGAATACAGGGGAATGATCACTGCCTGGTCCTGCTGGGCGCACTATTTATGGCACAAACCACAGTGCTCTTGGCCTTCTTAGTAGGTGCATCCACAGGCAAAGCAGTTTTCAGGTGGCGGCTGCTGGTCACTGCACAGAAAAGCAACGACCTCAAATTCCAGCAGCGAGTTTCCAAACAAACCCTAGGTTCAAAGTCCTCTGGAGGGTTTTTCTGCGTTCACCAGTGGATTTAAAGTTAATTTTTATATCAGCCGCTTCCAGGTGGGTTCATGGTTGATCTTTTCCTTTGACTGTGCTGCAGTATTTCCCAGCCCCAGAGCAAAGTGTTATTCTAAACACGTCTGGGGGTGGGGAGAGGTTTTGACCCATATTTAATAGGGTCCCTGGAGCGTGCTTGTCTCCCCTCTTGTCCCAGCGTGGCGATGCCGTGGGATGTCCTTGGTGTTTGCCGGCACGCCCGGCGTGGCAGCAGCAGCACCTGCTGCGAGCGCTGCAGAACTGCAGGCGGCTGGCAGGGCACGGGGACGGAGATCCCGAGTCCCACGGCAGGGAGCCGCCGGGTCCCCGGGCTTGCCCTGCACACGCAGGGGACCCTCCCAGTCAGCGCCCTTCTCCCACGCCAGAGCCACAAGTGCTCAGGCAAAACCGAAAGAGAACGGTTTCTATTAGCAAAAAAGTGACACACACAAAAAAAAAAAATTACAGGATTACACTCTGTCTGAGGTGTTTCCATTTTAAAAGCAAACAGGGTCTGCAGGAATATTGTTCCTCATAAGATCACTGAGTCTGATGATTTGCCTTACATGCAAGCTTGGAAAACTGCAGAGGCAACAGGGGAAAAAAGGGTGACACCAGTGAAGGAGTGAAGGGAGAGAGAAGTGAGGGATTTCACCATCATTTGGGTAATGGAGAGGGCAGTGCTAACATGCTTTATTCAAAACCAGCTCTGGGATTCCTCTGACACCTGCTTTTTTAATCAAGCCTTTCTCCAGAAGGTTTATATTGCACTGGGATCAGGTCTCAGCATCCTGAACTCCTGCGGAAGCAACGATAAGCTGAAAGGCCATGATAAATATCCCAAAAAGGCACACACACTGGATTTACTGTTCTTGGTGTTTCTAAGATAAAAATTAAACAGAGTATATTAATTTAAACAAACCTTATTCCAGACTATATCATCCATACAAAGGCAGACAGAAGGGCACAAGATCCAGAAATCAAGGTAAAAAAAGAAACCCCTTTCAGATCCTCCTTTACAATGGCTAGCTTGTCTTTCCCTCCAGCTCTGACCTGAGTCTCACCTACAACAATGCACCTGAAGATCACAAAATGCAAAGACCCCTCCACAGACATCACCTTTGGATTCCATTTTCTCATTCAGACGCTACAAAAAAAAAAAAAAAAACCACCAAAACCCAAAAGTTTGCTGTGCACCTCCCATTCCAAAGTCCTTGTTTTGCCTGGAAGCAGCATACCCCAGGTGTGTAGCAGCCTGCAGCTGCTTCTGGCATCTGTCTCCCATCCCCAGCTGGGGCTGATGCCAGTGGGATGCTCTGCTTGGGCAGCCTCGGGGGAAAGAGTCCTCTGCCAGTCCATATGGAGAGGTGTACAAGAAGCCATGGTTGTTTCTGAGGCAGGATGCTGCTCCCTGCCAGAGCAAATCATGCAGGTCTCACAGGGAAAGCTCTCTGAGGAGATGAAGTTTGGGCTCTCACAGACTCCCAGCCCCGGTTTCTGCACTGCTGGCACCAGGATGGACAGACCTGCTGCTACCTGTGGGACACAGGCTGCTGCCCAGAGTAGCCAGGACAAGGCCACCACCACCTCCCTGAGTGCTGCCAAGCCCCCCTTAGCCAAACTCAGGCTGCAGGCACGCCTGACCAGGCTGGGGCTGATACTGCAAATCAGAATGGGGCAAATCCCCAAATTCCAGAACAAGGCACATTCCCCAGAGGGATGTGTGGCTTTAGCATTGCAGAGAACATGCAGTGTTTTGGGGGTGGGAGGGCACTTGCCTTTGGAGCAGGGGTGCTCCCAGTCACACAAAAGTGGGTTTCAGATCCTCTTTGAAATTCACCACAGGCTGGAGCCCGCCGTGGTGCTCTGTCTGGTGATCCTCACAGTCACTGGGCTCTGTGTCCGTGTCCGTGCTGCTGCTGCCCAGGGAGCCACGAGGGCTCTGGAAGCAAACCTCGCAGCAGGGTCGGTGGCAGCCATGAAACACCTCCTCAGAGCTGCTGCTGCTGGAGTCAGAGTCTGGGTAATAGTAGAGCGAGCGCAGGGAGGGCTCCGCAGGGCCCCTTGGTGTGCCCTGCCGCCGCCGCCGCTCCTGCGGGATGAACGATGAGGCACCCTGGGACTCCCTGGGCCATCCAAGCCACCCCTCTGGCTGGAGGCTGGCCTGCCTCGGGATGGCTGCAGGGGATGGTGCTGGGCCGTGAAGGAGCCCTCTGCCAGCCGTGTCCCCTCCCGTTCCCAGGGAGTTTTGTGCTGACTCCCCACGGCCCCAGCTGCCCACCTCCTTCACCCTGCAGCTGGCACGAGGGGATACGTGTCCAGGGAAGCGTGTGGAGGCAGGGGGCAATGGGATCCTCCGTTGATGCCTTGCCAGGTAGGGGCTGAGGGGTGTGTGGATGCCTGGGTAGCCCTCCTGGCCCACCCGTGTTTCTCCCTGCTCGCCTGAGGTGCCCCAGTTGCCAACTGGGGGTCCTGCAGATAAGGCTGGGCTGTGGTTTTTGCCATCCAGGCTTAACTCTTGCAAGATTTCCCACAGCTTCTCACTGTTTACATAGCTGATTTTGGGGGATGACTCCCAGGCTATACCAGCTGAATTGTCCTGGCCTGGCAGCTGCTCTGGAGGCTGCTCCTGCACTGCAGGTGTCCCACACTCCTGGAGATCTTTCAGGCCACGTTCAATGCTGTCCCCTCCATTAAAAAGCAGCACCTGAGTGCAAACAGGCTCCTGGAGTTTCTGAAGGGCCTGAGCATTGCTGCCAGGAGGCGATGTACCCAGCAAACAGGGGGGCTGCCACCCATCCCTCTCTGGATCTGGGGGGCAGCAGTCCCCTGGTGCATCCCCAGGCTGCCCTGAGCTCCAGGTGCAGGGAGCTGCTGGCAGCACACGGGGGTCGCAGCCGCTCTCCGCAGACATCAGCCTCATCAGCTTCTCCTTGGCGCTGCTCACTTGCTCCTGCAGGCTTTCGATCACGGCGTTTTTCTGTGTCAAACAAATAAGCCTGTCAAGTGTGGGGCGGGCAGTGAGGAGGAAAATGCTGCCAATTTGGAAGCAGGCACTGCCAGAAGACAAATCACCCCTCTCTGCATGGCAAGAGCCACACCAGCAGCATGTGTGACCTCAGCCTCCCCTGCAGCCCCCCAGCCGTGTGTGTGGGAAGGGGGCTCACTAGGCAGGCAGCTCTTCAGGCTGGGGTGTTCCTGCCCCTGCAGTGCAGGTGACAGAGCAGGAGCCTGGGGGCTTTTCTGAGACAGAGCATCTCCCCTCTAAATTAACCATGTTTGACAAGGCTGTGGGAACCAGGCTCTCTTGTGCTCCTCCCTACAGAATTTTTTTAAGCCCTCCAAATTATGCCTAAATTGTGGTGCTTTGGAGTGTGACAAAACAAAGCAGCTCTACCCCTCAGGAAGGAAGAGGGTGGTGAGGGATCACCAGTGTGGACAGGGGTGTAAAAAAGGGCTTCCCACCCTGCAAAGCCTTCAGCCCACAAAAGGGAAGGGGGAAGCTGGAGGAGGGGGGCCAGCAGAGCCCCGTACCTCGGTGAGCAGCCGCTTCATAGAGTTTTTCTCCCCAATGAGCTGGTAGAGCTGCTCCTCGCTGTACACTGAGTGGCAGCTCCTGCTCGGGCTGGTGAAATATTTTGCCATGTGGCTCATGGTTTGGCTTTCCTCTTCAAAGGCTTTCCACTGCCTGAGCTGGGGAGTAGAAGAGGGTGTTATCCACAGAGCCCCAGCTGACACAGCGGGAGGCAGGCACAGCTCAAGCGCGAAGGAGACAAAGGGATGGAGAGGGGAGACAAAGGCAGGGTGGAGCAGAGACAGCCAGCCAGAGATGGCTGGGCGAGGGGCTGCAGTGTCACTTGGAGCCTCCCACCCATCTGAGCCCAACCCTGTTCCTGGCTCCAGCTTTTAATGCAGGAGGGGGTCAGTGCCTGGCTGCACTGAGACTGCTGAGCACACTGTAAAAGCCCCCTCCCTCTTCTCCCCACTCCCTGACTCCATGACAGACAAAGAGAGTGTCATGCCTGCCCCCTTATCCCTGAATCACTGGTGACAAGCTGAAAACCAGCAATGTTTAGTATCTATTTTCTCATCTAGTGTCTGCCTGGAAGCCTTGTGCAGCCCAGCTCCAGCTGTTTATCGATCTCAGATGAGCTATAGAAAAGCAATCCCATTAGGAAAAACAAGGTAATGAATTAAAAGATCCAAGTTAAATAAAATGTTCAAGGGCCCCAGGCTCCCAAAGAAAAATGGTACAGGCAGAGTGAAAGTACAGCTCATCAGCTTCTCTACCCTCAGTCCAAGAGACCTGGTGCTCCAGCAGGCCTGGAGCTCACCAGGGGAGGTTTGGATCCTTGCTCCCAAAGGCTGCTCATCTAAGGGCTTGGGGCTCTGCAGTTACATTGCCTCAAGAGGCAGGAGGGGACCTCTGGAAATCATCCCAGCTCTGCTCAAGCAATGTCAGAGGGAGCAGCCTGCTCACAACTGTGTCCAACTGGGCCTTGAGTATCTCCAAGGATGGAGACTCCACAGCCTCTCTGGGCATTCTGCTCCAGTGCTTTACAACTTTCACAGAAAAAACTCCAGCCTTTTTCTCATATTTAAATAGAATTTCCTGTGTTTCAGTTTGTACCCATTGTCCCCTGTCCTGTCAGTGGATACCACTGAGAAGAGCCTCGCCCCCCATTCCCTATTCCACCCCCATCGATATTTATATACATTGCTGAG
Organism: Emberiza elegans; assembly: GCA_024865655.1. NCBI lineage: Eukaryota > Metazoa > Chordata > Aves > Passeriformes > Fringillidae > Emberiza > Emberiza elegans. The sequence goes on along the minus strand of JALJVW010000243.1, from coordinate 2,522,683 downwards.
ATCCCCTGAGCCCTCCCTTGCACAGATGTGCTTTCCTCAGCTTCACCTCTTCCTCCCTTTCTCACCTCTTGTCCTTGAGCCCAAACATCCCTCCAAACATTCAACTAAGTAAATAACTGTTTCCCTTCCCTCTAACAATGGGAGCATTATTCCCACTAACGTGGTGGCTAGGCACACCAGGCTGCTCCTGGCGGACACAGGAAGCAGAAGTGCCTCAGCTCACCACAAAAGGCTTCCTTTAAACACCTCCACCTCCTCCTCCTCCTCCTGGCTTGTGGCAAAGCCCAGCTTCCTTCTCCAAAAGTGCAGAGGAGGACAGCCTCCCCTGGGGACCACCAACAGCAGCAAAGTCTCTGAGAGTGGCTGGGCCATCTGGATGGTCTGTGCCCAGCTCCATCGCTGCCAGGGGCAGAAGCTCCTGGTGCGAGTGGGCACGTGAGGTATGAGGGAAGGACAACTGCACAAAGGACACATTCCACCACCTGCACGGAGCAGGAGGAGGAGGCCAGGGGCTGCTTCGCCTCATGTGTGCTGTCTGCATGGCTGTCACCTGTGGCACATTCCTGCAGGAGGGTTTCTGAGCAGCAGTGCTGCACTCCTTGAAGACTTTCCAGGGCATAATGGGGACAAGGAACAAGAAAGCTGGAGATAGACATTTTACAAGGACACAGTGATAGGACAAAGGAGAATGCCTTTAAACTGAAAAGAGGATAGTTTAGATTAGATACAAGGGAGAAATTCTTCACTATGATAGTGGTGAGACCCTGGATCAGGCTTGCCAGGGAAGTTGTGGATAGCCCAATCCCTGGAAACGTTTAAGGTCAGTCTGAATGCCACTATGAGCAGCCTGGTCTGGTAGAAGCTTCCCTGCCCACAGCAGGGGTGTTGGAACCAGATGATCTTTAGGTTCCTTCCAATACAAACAATTCTGTGATTCTTTGAGACTCAGAGAACTTGCCTGGGGAAGCAGAACCACCAGGGTGGGGTGGGGTGGGGCTTGGAGAATGAGCTGTGCAAGTGAGTCCAAACATTTGGGGAAAAAAAGTAGGAAAGTGAGTGCATTGATGCCCATGGCTGCTGTTGTTAAACCCCGAAAAAGTGCCCATTTCCAGCCAAGTGACAGGACAGAAGTGGCAGCATACCTGTGGGACAAAGATGAAGCAGTTGATCGTGGTTGTACACACAAAGATGCCTCCAGAGGTAAAACCAAACAGCAAATTGTGCCAAGCACGGAAGAAACGGTGAACTAAGCAGATGGTACCAGCAGCCAGGAAAACCAGGTTGACCCCGACGATGAGTGTCAGGGACTGGTTCACCGGAGAGGAGCTGACGTTGTCAGTCAGACCGGCCAAGTAGGTCCCGTACAGCAGGAGGATACTCTGGAAACAGAAAAAAGAGGTTTCCAGAGTGTGGAAAATTACAGCCTGATGGTGTCAAGCCCCGTGTCGCACCAAGCCCGGTGAGCTCAGATCGCGCTCAGCGCAATCCTAATTAATGCTCTTTGATCTGTAATGCAGACCTGCAGCGTGCGGCAGTGACGCCGCGGCAAACGCCCGGCACGCTGCTGCAGGCCAGCAGTGGGGCTGGGGACACAGGGCAGCAGTGAGGGCACTGGTGGGCACAGGGGGTCCCAACCAAAGGGCGTGAAGAGCCAAGAGTCAGGTCAGCAGGTGCTGCCACAGAGCAGGGAATGGCTGGGAGAAATTGTGAAAACCACCCTTTGGGCAGCCTGGAGCAGGAGAAGCGAAGACAGACAGACAGGAAGCGGGGGTCCCTGCAGGGATGCAGCAGTGGGTGCCATCAAGGAGCAATAGTATACTTCTGAAGGAGCAGGAAAGATATCCAGAAGGAATTCAAGAAGGACGCAAGGAGACATGGAGGTTTAGACTGGAGGGAAGAGGATGTACTTGGTGCCTCTTTAAATAGTAATAATCCAGGAAACTACCAGGTGCAATTCTTTTCCCTTCCTTTAGCTGTTTCCTGATTCCAACAGCAGGGAAGGGCACAATAGAAGTGCTCTGTACACAGAGGCTCTCCCTCCCCCCGAGCAGAGCAGTTGTTTCCGAGCAGGCTGTCTCACCACCCTCCTCCTCAAGGGTCTCATGCTTGCATTTTGCCAGTGTGCTCAGGATAAAACTACCCAGCAGAATAATGCTCTCCTTCCCTAGGTAACACTAGCAGGAAACACCAAGTATTTTTTGCTTGCCTCCGTAGAGCTGAGCATGGTCTGCCTTCAGGATCATTTGGAAATACCATCTAACAAAGTCCCAGCTCCTGCAAGGACCTGGAATACAGGGAATGTGACCTACATTATTCCTGTGCTACCCAATAAATGTCAGCCTTTTACTAAGAGTCATTGTTATTTGGGCATCAAGAAGTGCTTTGTGACATGAGATGCAGATGTTTTTTAGACCCTGTGTGCTGTGCCTGGTTGGTGACTGTGATGGCCACTTCCAGGGTTAAGGCCTGGAGGGACACAAGCAAGGGACAGTCATGTCCAGATCTCTGGTGAGACTCCCGACTTCAAAGCAGCATGAAGTCTCAGGGTGGGGTTGTAAGAGTGAAACCTGCCTTGCTGGGAACTGGGCCAGTGCCTGACCCTGCTTTGTGGAATCTCCACTGGATCATAACCCTGTCCACCATGGGGCACCTCCAAACAGCCCAAAGGCAAGGCAACCCCTAATCCCTGAACAGGAAAAAACCAGCACCAAAGTCCCATTTAAATTCATAGAGTCTATCTGGGACACAGACAACAGCATTGCCGTCTCCTAAACTAGGACTCTCAGTGGCTTGTTTGTTTGTTTTAAACTTGAGCAGAGGACTTTGCTTCTAATTCCAGACATGTCCTTGGCAAGTCATTTCTGTTCATTGCTCTGTGCCAGTCAAACCAGGATAATACACTGAGTGTCTTCCCAAAGGGCTGAGCACATTAATGCTGTGGATGCTAAGAAGTGCAATGTACGCAGAGATAAAGGCTACTCTCACATTAGTGTAAATCCAGATAACTCCAGAAAAATCACCAAGGAAATACTCCATGACCCCCAGTAAGCAGGAAGGAACAGGGCCAGGTTCAACACAACATTAAAAAGATTACCTGGAACTGATTAAGGGGATGTTTTATTTCCAAAAGGATTTTGTAAGGGCTGTAGGCAGAGGCATTACCTCTCTAAACCCTAACACAAACTGCAGACAAAATCAGAGGTGGAGACACAGCACCGAAAGCCCAGGTAATTCCTACATTCCCTAACAGCAGAGGACTTTTAAGGACTTTGAAATTAAGTGTAGAAGGACTTGGCTGTGTTATGATGTCCCTTTCTGCTCTTTTTCCTATGATTCTGGATAGCTGGTCAGTGAGTATTACATTACAGTGAATCACAAAGAAAGTGCCTGTGCTGCACACAGAGATGAAGCCATTCCCAAAAAAAGGCTGTGATCTCACAAGCTTCATCAACATCAGCTTTCTGAAACGTGTCCAGCCTCTGCCATACCACAGACACATGAGACCACAGATAATTACAGTGATAATTATACCAACATAGTTACATCAGTATAACTAACACTGCTGGAAGAAGACTGGCTATGTGCAGAGATTCACCAGTGAAAGTGCACCTCAGAGGTATAATTAACCCGATAAGCATCCTGCAGAGGTGGGGACCAAGCATTTGTCATCAGCACCTCCTTGGTTTGAAGTCACAGGAATTGAGCCACCTTGGCAGTGGCCATTCACTGGAGTCTTTAGGGAAGGAGTGTGACATAGACCAGGAAGATGTTGAGTTTCAAGAAGTGAGATGAAGCTCAGGGGATTGCTGGGAGAGATCTAGAGAGACTGTATGTGCACAGTGTACATAGAGGAGATGGTGAAGCAAGTAGAAAGCAGCTAGCAGGGCTTTCACCCTTCCCAAGATAGGAAGGGCTGGAAATAGGAAGGCTTATGAGATGAACAGGAGTAGCTGGGATCTGCCATGGGCATGTAGCTTGGGAGGGCAGCGAAATGACAAATGCTGCGAAACAGTTTAGGCTGAAAGACAGGGAGGAGGTGAGGTACAATGCAAGAAGCACCCAAGAGGTTACGTACCTTAAAGCCTAAAATGAGAACAAGCCAAAGATCGGAATAGAGCGATGCACAGGACTGCACCCGGCTCACGGAGCACGTCATGCCTTTCTCTGTGGCCTACAAGGCAAGGCAGAGGCACAAGTGAAGGCTGCAGCCTGGCACAGACCAATGGGAAGGAGCTAGTGTCCTCTGTAAATTTCTGAAAGGAGAGGCCAAAGCTGGTGCTACCAGGGGCAGAGTCTTAAAGCAAGAAGATTTTGGCCTTCTGCTGCCTACAGGGCTGGTTAAACATTTGTCTAAAGCAGATGCCTTGGAGCCCTCCTGTGCCATGCAGGTGATCTGCACAGACCTGGAAATTTTGCAGTGGACTCTTGCCTCTGTGATAGACCAGACATAAACCAAATCCAGAATGCCCAGAAGGTATTCTGCTTCGTTTTCCTTTCTGTTGTTTCTCAAAGACCACCTCTAAATGCCTGGCCACCCACTCACTCTGTTCACAGAGCTCAGGCAGGACACAGCAAAACCCCACCCTGCCCCTCCCCATCCTTTTACCCGCAGTGAGACGCTGAGGCTTCGGAAGCACTGGACCGGGTCAGAGAACACCCAGGTCAAGAGCAAGACAGTGTCTGCCAGCACCAGCGCTGCCACCATGGCCAGCAACTGCAGGTCTTTGATAATCTGCAAACATGCAAGAAGCAAAAGTTACTATGGGGAAGGAATGGACACCAATGACCTCCATCCCCCTTGGGTCCCTTTCTGTTGTTTCTTTCAAGTGACATGTCTATCCTACTGCTTCGCCCAGAGAGGTGTCCAGCACCCACATGTGAGTTGGCCACAAGATCTCTGTCTTCAACTCCCAAATTCTTGGAGACCTAATCAGGCTTGAGACCAGGTATACACCCTGCCTGATGGTGTGGATAGCAGGTCAATGCTATGACAGAAAACAGTTCTTCCAAAACAAGACTATCATCCCTTATGGCCATATCACCAGCAGAGAAAAACACCTGGTAGGAGCATCGTTCTGCAAGTTTAACACAGATCCCAGTGTGAAACAGGAGTCCTTGCTGATACCTTGCAAACTCTCTTGTCCTGTCTTTCATCTGAGACCTACTTTTTTCACTGCTGGAAAGTGACCACTGAAAGTTGTAAGTGCACTTTTTTGTGCACAAATTTTCCATCTCCCTCCCAGTTTCTGAATCCCCATCCTTAAGTGCTGAAGAGGAGAGTCCAACGCTCCCTTCCTGCCTTCAAGAGCAGAACAGACCCTAGATCAGATGCTTTTGAGGACACCTGGTTTATTTTCATCCCACAAAAACAGCTGATTGTTTTTGAAGGATGAAAATATACCTGAACACAAACATTGGTGTGTAGTGTAATGAAGGCATGTGGCCAATATAAAATGAGAACATTGCTTGGTGATGGGGCTGGGACTCCACTGGGGAAGAGGCAGCCTGGCAGGGCACCCACTTGCCTGTGGAGTGGAAAAGCTCCTGCCTCCTGCCATTATTGTGCAGGAATAAATGAAGGGCCCATGCCCAGCCAGGTGTGAAACCAGACCTGTGATTGTGGCATTCATCCCTGTCATGTGCCAGTTCCATCTGCTATCCCACACTGGTTTGGGACTTGCTGGTGTTAGCCCTCCACGGAAAGTCTGTCCTCCCCCTTCCCACCTCAGAGGCTGGGTACTCACCACCCGCTTGTCGGGCACCCGCTGGGTGAACACCTTGTAGAGCCTCCAGCTCTTCCCCAGCACAGGCCCGAACACCAGCGAGGTCCCCACGCACAGCAGGCACAGCCTCACCTGCAGGGGTCAGAGCAAGGGGCTGAAAGGGGCTCACAGGGACACCACACACCCTAGTAGCCTGGGCTGCAGCAAGGATGGCAGAAGAAGACAGCAGAAGACAGAAGTCTTCTGACTTCTGGAGGGTGATACCAGATACTAGAAAGCTGTCTACAGGGTGAAATAAATTCAAAGGCAAGTACTCCTCTGGAAGCATGCCTCCTGCCTACCTTTCTCTGCCTACCTAGAGACTGTCATTGGAAGGGCAGGCAGGGAGAGAGAGGCAGCTTGTGAGCAGCAGGGGCACAGAAAGTCCCAGCACCCATAAATCACCTGCTGGCACCTCCGTTAATTATCCCCAACCCAGTGGCTGAGCAGGATGCAGGGTGTGCTCCATCCCACTCTCCCACATGGGTGCATGCCCAGTCCTCAGTCTGGCAGCCTCAGGCCAGGACACGGGGGTGCATCACACAGGTGAGTGTTTTGATGAAGATCTGCTCTGCAGCCAAAAAACTCACCCACGGCACCTGTGCTATGTCAGGCAGTGGTGGCTGTGTGGAGCATCCCATCTCCCTTTGTGCTCCCCTCTGCCTGCTGCACTTCTACAAGCCCAGCAGCCTGCCTGCCTGCTGGACCTGTCCCCCAGGGACCTCAGTGCAGATGTGGTTTGCAAACCAGCAAAGGCCATTCAGACAGAAAGTGTCTGGCTGCCTTTTGTGTATGTGAAAGCCACAGCCCAGCTGAGCAACGTGGTGGTGACAGGCTGTGGCTGGGACAGAGCATGCACAGGTGACAGCTGGCTGGGAGAGAGCACGTACAAACAGGCCTGTACATGTGCCAAGGTGCCCATCCCAGCCAAACCCCCGCTCACCTGAATTAGCTTTTCCATTGAGTCTCCAGATGGCAGGCTCTGCTCCTGAATCCCAAAGAGGTAAGCACTTGTGTAAGTCAAGCCACTGCCCAGCAGGGTCACAATGTTGAGATTGGGGCTGGACATCTTCACAATCCTCCAGGAAACAAAGCAGGGGATTTGGTGACAGTTACTGAACATCATGACCTGGCAGCACTGGGGTGAGGTCCCCTTACAACAATGATGACGGTCCCAAGGAATGCTGACACACTGTCTACCCCCAGCCTGTGCTGTTCACCACTGTTCCAAAAGCTCAGCCATTACTCCATGGTCCCATCCTCTCCCCTTTCTTGCTGGAGTGCTTCACAATCCTTCAAGTATTCATTTAGCCCTATGCCAACACTTCTGCTGAGGGGCAGAGGTGGAAAACCACACCACCACATTCCAGGGTGACAGTCCCCAGCAGTAAGCTTTAGGTGCAAGAGCTACGTGTGCCTCCAGGAACAGGCCCTTCCCACTGCTCCTTCCTCTGAGGAGATATCTCCACACTCAGCACAGGAAGCTGCCAGCAATGTTCAGGTTACAGTCTCCCCTCTGTAATTTCACCTCATCACTCATAATCCTGTAACTGTATTCAGGGAGGGGAGAATCAACCCACTGATCTCTTATGACCTGTCACCCTTCCTCAGCCAGCCTACTGAGCGAAAGCTGCACCTCCTGCCACCCTTCCCAATAGCTCTGCCCCTTTGACCTGCTGCCAATTCATTACTTTTCTCTCTCCTTGAGCTCCTTCCTGGCTTGCTATCTTGCAGTGAAAAAGCCTGGGGTTCAGCTTGTCTCTTTCCCTCCCTGCCTTCCTCACCATGTCTCAGCCCTTGGAGAAAGATATTCACCAGCTCTTGCTGTCAGCTGCAGCTGAAAAAGGTCTCCTCTGCCCTCCCAGGTTCAGGAGGCAGACCAGTATTTATTTACTGCAGAGCAAATAAATAACACACATTCATTACAGCATGTTCTGAGAACATAAATTCAAGTGGCCACTGAACTCAACACCACTCAGTGAATGAGGTGCTTCAGACTGGGATGCAGTTGGGATGCAGGTCATGCAGCTGCTGCAGCACAGCAGGCATGGGGCTCTCAACACAAACCCTTACAGGACCCTCCCAACTGCACCGTGGTTGTCAGGAGCATTAAATTCCTTAAAGCCACCAGAGAAGTCCAACAACATCAGTGCAGGCTGCACTCAGATGTACACCTCTGTGTGAAACAATGGCACATGGAGAGCAAAGGCTTCACCAGGTGAAGCCTGGGAGAGGGATGTATTCCTGGAGGAGGAAGCAGCTGAAATACCAAGGGGCCAATGAGGCTGAGGAGAAGGTGGCAAAGAGGCAGCAGAGACATCCAGAATTGCTGAGGAAGGGTCAGCACTGGCTGAGACAGGTTGAGCTATGAGGAAGGCCAAGCCTCCTGCTGGATTTATGCTGCCTTCAGAGGAGCAGGACTTTTTATCTCCTCTGTGCAGACTGAACAGCGCCAAAAAAGTCTACACTTCACCACCAGCTTCTCTCAGTAATGGAGATCATGTTCTCCACCAATACGAGCAACCACCAAGAGCAAAAAGGGTTATCAATATCTTCAAAGTATGAGTGGCCCAACAGCGGAATGACATGGCACACTGTGGGGAGTACGATGGCCTTGCTGTGGAGCTGTGCTGCTCAGAGCGATGCTCTCAAGCATGTGGAACAGAACTGAGCTCTCTTTTTACCCACTCCTGTTGATGGTTTTATTGAGTAGCACCTGGATGAGACCATGCATCACTGTCTGTGCCAGAGGGCACCCTGAGAGTCATAGGATCATTAAGGTTGGAAAAGACCTCCAAGACCATCAAGTGCAACCTTTGACCAATCACCACGAGAACTAAACCACAGCACTAAGTGCCACATCCAGTCTTGAACACTTCCAGAGATTGTTATTCCACCACTTCCCTGGGCAGCCTGTTCCAATGTTTGACAACCTTTTTGGTGAAAATATAATTGCTGGTGCCCAACCTGAACCTCCTCCCCTGATGCATTTCCTGAGGCCATTTCCTTTCATCCTGTCTACAGCTCACTGCCTTGGGAAGGAAAGGAGCAGTCCAAACAGGACTGTCTCCACTAGTGATGAAAACTCTGTGTGATGGAAGAAGCTGCAACATCCCTGGCATTGCCCTTTCTTGCCCTGTGCTGCTCCTTCAGGCTTACACCCTCCTGATCCTTAGCTGGTCATCAGCTTAGAGCTTGGTCCTGAAAGAGCCTGACTCTGCTACTCCAGCTCAGAGGAGACCTCCCAGGAGAAAAGGGATGCCCTTACCTGTTTTTCCTGAAGCGAATAGTGAAGATGAAAAAGAAGAGTGCTAGCAGGACTCCTCCAGTCAGGAATGTCCACACAACTCCCAGGAGACCAGCAGAGAAGGACGGGGAGCTCTTCATACTGCGGTCAAACGATGTCTGCAGGAAGCAAAAGGGATAAGGAAGAAGAGGACATTGCTGAGGGTTCTTGGCAAAGAAGGTCCCTACTCCAGCATGATCCCTCCCACAGTCATCCTGCTCAGCCAGAACCCACAGCTCCCAGTAAGAAGACACTCTGGCACCAGACCAAGTCCTGCAGGTAGGGCCACTGAGATGTGTGTGGACAGGACATGTGCTCTGTCACTTGCTGAGTGTTCAGGAGGACATGACAGTCCAAGAGTCCTCTTCTTATGCCAACTAGCCAAATCCATAATGAAGTGTACATGTGATTCATAAATCTCAGGCAGCCCTGCCCCTGAGACACGGGAACAGGGACACTGGTTCTTCCTTTGGAGGAAGGCCCCGTGGTGCCCCAGTTGGTATCATGCTTCTTTAGATGCTTCTTGGCTCCCCCCCTTACCCCTCCCAGCGGCAGACAACTGATCAGCTGGAGGACGTGCCTGGGAGCCAGCAGCAGAGCTGCCAGTCGGTGCAGGAGCACAGCTCAGGGAGAGTGACAGCGTTTTTCAGAGGCGGTGACACACTGAGCTGGAATCCACCCGTCTCCCAGCCGGATGGAAACTAACTTGGTCCCAGGCAGGCATCAGCTGAGAACTGGCTTTGGAGGGACAGTCCCAAAGTGGGTATGATGGAGGCACCTCTCTCCTTACACACAAACTACCCTATGGGTTTGAATCTCCATTTAAAATAATCTTTGCTATCTCCTTATTAACATAAAACGGATAAAATGATCCCATGTGAAACAAGAAACCCACTTCTGCTGCTGATCTAAAATGCTCTAGCATTTTTAACAGGGTGTGCATGTGTGGGTTACCAACTTCTTTTTCCTTAAAAAAAGCATCACTTTCATTAAAGTGCTGGCACATCCCCTTTAAGGGGGGAGAGAGGAGAATGGGGTTTGAGCTGGGATCACATATCTAACCGGGATCACTAACTTCTCTGGTGCTGAGTCCTTTCTCAGGTATTCCTGCATCCAATTTCTATTGCAGAAGACTACTTTTCCTGACAGTTGACGCTGCCCCAAACTCCCAATTTTTACTTCAAGGTCTGAGCTGTTTCTGTTTCCAACCTTGCTAGAAATAAATCTTCAGGCAGAAGAAAGGCATTTGTTCAGAGCCAATGCCTCATGTCCCTCTTCCCCAGCCAGGCTTCATCTCCTCTGGGCGAGCAAGAACAACGCACAGCTTGCAGAATTAAAGCCACCACATAATTCTTGACACAAAAACGTGTCACTGCCACACGAACACGGCTGATCTGCTGCAGGCTCCTGGCAGCTCACATGCTGGTGCCACACTGGTCATAGGGCAACCGGGAAAGGCAAACCCCTGCCTGGGAGAGACATCCAGCTGAGAGCTGCTGCTGCTGGGATACAGCTGCATGCATATCTCAGCCTCCCTTTGCAGCAGCGTGGAGGGATTCCTGGGGGGATCCATATCTCCCTGCTGAAAACTGCTTCCCCCCTCCTCTTTCCTCTTGCTATTCCCTGGGGAGTCTTTTGCCTCTCTGGGAAATGAAGACCACACCAGATGGTGAAGATGGTCAGCCAGGTCAGTGCCCTGCTCACACCAGAACTCTCTGTGTGAAAACCCCATCACTCAGCACAGATCAGGCCTGGAGCTGACAGGGCTGGTGCAAGGCTGTAATGCCATTCTATTTCTGCGTCCTGCCTGCTCGGGCCCAAGGGTAACACCTGGCTTTTGCCCTGAGGTGAGCAGGGCAAACTCAGCATCCTGGGAATTCTGCACTTCACTTCCAGATGCACCCACCAACAAAATCTTTTCACCTCTGGCTGCTGTCAAAAGTATTGCTGCCCCCTATTCCCAGCAACCACCTAGGGATCAGAAACACCCCTATGATCTCCACTTTTTCTCTCCCACACACCCTCCCACCTGACTGCTGTTTCCCTGGATGTTGATGCTACTTGAAGTTGACGGAGCGCTTTGCTGGCTGCTGAGCGCAGTAAATCCTGGTCCTGGCAGGAGGAATATTAATTGTAAGCTGGCTGCCAGAGCCAGAGGAGCCAAGCAGCTTACAGTCTTTTAATTAAAGGCCCATGGTCGTGCAGGACGTGATGGAGAGCAGAGTGGGCCAAGCCTCACTGCTCCATCCAGCAGCCCCACGTGGTGCCAGCTGCCACTGAGTGCATCCCAGTGTCATTTCTACCCCTGCCTTACTGGTGGAGGGGGGAAGGTACCAGTTATTACAGAGGATGACTTTTATTTAAATCCCTCTCTACTCATTTGAAAAGCACTTTGAAGTTAGAGGGGACAGGAAAGGTCAAGGGGAGATGGGGCCATCACAGGCCAATCCTGAACAGCTGGCTGACACATGGGAGGGCTGCTTGACATGACTTGGCTGTCATGGATGCTTTCCCCCCTTTGGATAACGGCTGGGTGTCACCTAGATTGGTGTGTCTTGTCTATCAACCAGGTGACAGTGCGCTGCCTTCAGCTGGCCTGGGATTGCTTGGCAGCTGCAATCCCCTCTTCATCCCTCCCCAAATCTACTTCTGCAGAGCAAACCTCCTGCCCCAGAGAACTCCCCTGCATCCGTACATCCCACTGCATCCATACATACCACTGTCACAGTGCAGAGCTCCTGCAGGGCCTGCTGCTGCTGCTCCTGGCTGCCAAAGCTGGAGCTGCCATCACAGAGCTCAGAGCAGTTGAATCCTGGCTCCATAGCACATCCTCAGCCGTCATCCAGCCGCTCCTTTGCCCTGCTTGGGAGGATGAGCATTGGCTTTCTCCAGCGAGAAGAAACCTTTGGCACACACCACATCCCCCCTGTCAGCAGGGAAGGGTCTGTGGACAGCCTGGGGCTGAGCTTACCCAAAGTGGATGTGGATGCACATCCAGAGCCAGGACAGGGAGTGCCCCCTGCCAGTGTCCCTTGGGTGTCCTCTGCAGCAAGGAGAGTCAGCTCAGGACCAGGGCTCCCACGGAGGCATTCCCAGCACTGCTACACCACCCTGCAAAACAACACCTGTGGAGGGTCACAGTGGCCCCCAGCCCCTATATCCCAGCTGGGAGCTGAAATGAGGTGCTGTGCTGGTCCAAGAAGGAGCATGGCACCCTGGCACCCTGAATGCACTGTATCTTTCCTTTGCCAGTGCATTTTCCTGCACTGGAGCAATTTCAGGGTCATTTTGCAAGTACCCTACTTGTGCTGGCAGTGACTGCTGCTTTCATGTTTCATGAAACATCTTTTCCTTCCAGCAGAGAACCAGCCAGTGAAAACAACAACAAACAGCAACAAGTGCTGCCATCGCTTACCAGGACCTACCCCCAGGCCTGGGAGAGCAGAGGGGAAGGTGCTTGAACAATGTGTTTTGGCTGACTCGGCCCGAGATGCAACCTGGCTACCTGCAGAGCTGGCTGTTTATTAAGGAGATGTAGAAGCCTGACACCTCCGTGCTCTCCCTCCCTCCCTCCCCCGGTGCTCTGGCTGCCAGGTATTGTCCCTGCCTGCTCCTGCTCCCTTTGCACCACCTTTGCCTCTGTTCCCCCTTTCATTTCTCTTTTTGGTGTGGATTTTAATAGGCCTCATTACCATTTTAGACATGAGGTCATACTTATCCTCAAGCATCCTTACTCAATTACCATTGTCACCAGGTTTAATTAGCTTCCAGCACACGACCATAAGCGAGTCTCCCGTCGTTAGCAGCTGGGGAGGAGGCACAACAGCTCGCTCCCTACTTGCTCCTAACAACAGGTGGGAGGAAAAAATTATCCCTATCAAGCTCCTCGATGCTGCTCCCTGGCTGAGCATCCCCTGTACCGGGCCAGCCTTCCCTGTTGCTGCTCCTGACACTTTGATGCCCTCTCCTTCCAAGCCCTTTCTTTGGAAAAACTGCTGTCATTATGTGAGCAAAGAAAGAGTAAATTAAAAAGAAGCATGGTCACCAGGACCTGGTCTGAAACTTGATGTTTGTCACAGGGCATAATCAGGATTCAAATGCCAGAAAAGATACAGGTGTTGTTCTCAGCTCGAGCGTAGACTGATTTTTCAGCTTTAGAGTAGTTGCTTACAAGTCCAGCCCAAGCACATCAAGCTAAGTGGGCTACTTGTCCAAAATTAGCAGACCCACCTCTGAAGCAATAACCCAGCTCTCCTGCTGGCAGAAGCCTTCAGGTACTGCAGGTCTGGGCACCGTCCTGCCCCTGCCAGAACTTCCCCCAGTGTGAGATCAGCTCGCTGTGTCCTACAAACACGGTATCACACATCAGCCAGAGTGAAGATTTTACACACACGGTGTGTAAAGATGTGTTTTTCAAGAGTGCTGAAGCCACCCAGCTCCATCAAGCCTCTTTCTCTCTAGCTTGTGGCAAACCATGGTGGTGTTTCCTCAACAGTAGGCTCATCCTCTGGGAGTTTTCATGCCCTCCATAGCTCAGGCTGAGTGACTGGACAAAAGCCATGGGTGCAGGAGATATCCAACTGCTGCACTGAATGCCAGGATTGCTACAATGCTGGGAGTGCAGTGGAGAGGAGGAGACAGGCTTCAGCTGAACAACTCAGAGACCAATGGACAGTGTGGAGGCACTGGGTGGGGATGGGGGTAGGAGAGGGGCACTGAACCTTTGATGCTGAGAAGGACCTGAAGGTGAGCACTGGCCAGCCTCCAAGGGGCTCAGCTCCTCCCCATACCCCTGCTGGGTTTACAGACAAAAACTCCTATAACTCCTTGTAACCTTCTGCCATGTCAGATCTGGGGGGAACACACCTGGCAGGTGGACCCCTACCAAGGCTGGCATGAGGCCAGCAGGCACAGCCTTCCTGTGGCTCACAAAGGGAGCTGTTACCACAAGGAGCACCAGTTGAGCCCTCATCCACCCAGAAGGCCACCCCTTGGACGAGGGCAGCAGCCCCTTGGGGTCCCCCCAGCCCCCAGCCCTGCATTCTGCAAACGGCTCCCACACAAAGTTGATAACTAGCCGAGGCTAATTAGTGTTCATTAGTATGCAACAAAGCAAGCACCAGTGCAGTTGTCGCTGAAAGGCAACAGGCATTTCCAGCCCAGCTCCTGCCTTTTTGAGAGCTGGCAGGAATGTTTCTCTGTAGCCTGGAGAGGATCCAAGGGGGATCAGCACTTTAGGGGGTCACTGACCTCAGGGTGAGGCTGGGCAATGGTTGTCAGGACAGACAACAACACATCCTTAAAATGAAGGGGTCTGTTGAGAACAGAGACTCGTGGGGTTTGATTTTGGGGTGTGTTTTTAAGACTTAAAATGCCAACCAATTCTGATAGATCACTTCCAGAGCAGAATCACAGAATGGCTTGGGTTGGAAGGGACCCAAGAGCTCTGCTTGCCTTGCTCTGCCTTGCTGCCCTTGGTCCCTGTGGCCCTGCACCTGCTGGCTGTGTGGGACATGGTGCAGAGTGTTTGGCCACAGAGGAGCACCAGCTTGCACAAAGACATGATCCAAAAAGACAACAGTCAACAGGAAACAAGTGACTGGACCACATGAAAAATATTAGCACCATCATCTTCTCAGATAAAAGGGAAGCACTGACTGCTAGAAACAGTATTTGGATAAAAGCAATTTGTGGTCACCTCAATAGTTGATCTCCAGGCCTGGAAAACCTGTTTCCTTAGATCTGTTGAGACGCAGGAACACTTGGCATAAAATCATTTAGTTTGGAAAAGAGCTCTTAGATCATCAAGTCCAACAATTAACCCAGCACTGCCAACCCCTCCACTAAACCATGTCCCTAAGCACGACATCTACATGCTTGTTGAACACTTCAAGGGACAGACACAGAATCATAGAATCACTGAGGTTGGAAAACCCCTCAAAAACCACTGAGTCCAATATCTAACAATGCTGAGTAACTGTAGACTAATGCATGAATAGCCCTCAAAATAGATGCAGTTGATGTTATCTAAAGGCACATCTTGACTCTCTCAAAGTTTCTTCTTCCCTTTCAAAACATTTCTTTTGGGGAAAAAACAGAGGGAAAAAAGCCTTTAAAGAAGCTGAAAATTTGGTGCAGCATGTATAGACCCAGAGCGGGCAGAATGAACTTTTCACCCCAACAGGTTCATTTTGATGTAGTGTTGAAAGAGAGGCTTCTTCCCAAGGGTGACATCGCTGCTTGGTAAATCAAAAGGTGCAAAACCAAAGATGTCAAATCACAGACAACAGAACAATCACATTCAGAAATGTGCCAGTCTTCATGAGCTCTACAATCCTGTCTGGTCACACCAGCCCTGACAGAGAAATGGTACATGCACACCTCTGCAGGGAGCACATCTGGAGAAACATCTGCTGAGAAGAACTTTTGGGAAGGCGGCGGTGTGGCCAGAGGCAGAGCAGAACAACAGGGGAGAAGGAGCAATGTGCAAAGGGCAGGGAGGGGAGCAGGGACCTCAGCTCACCCATGATGGGTCTGTGCTGCTGCTGCCAGTCCTGGTGGGACATGGAGCTCTGGTGGTGTGGAGCAGCTCAGGACTGACAGGACACAGGGCTGCACAGTGGGAAATCAGCTGGATAACTGTTCCGGCAACGTGAACACCGCGGGATGGGGTTTTGCAATTCAAAATCTGGTGCTTCCAAGACAGGCTCCTGCTTTTTCCTTCTGCTCTTCTTGTCCAACAAGATCCCTTCTAGTCTGGCCTGAGAAACCTGCAATATTGCCATCCCCAAGGTGATCAAAAAAAGTCACAAGCCAGACTTACTGCAACACCCCCCCGCAATGAAGCTACTTAAAAACTGTGAGTTAAAACATGCAGCATATCTGAAAATTATTTTTAATTTATATTTAAAACTTTGGCACCTACACTTTCATGCTTTTCCCTGCAAACACAAAAGGAAAAAGAAAGAAAACCAAGAAACCCATCACATCATCCTAAAACCTGGGTTACAAATGCTCAATCCCCAGGAACATTGGGGAGCTACAAAGTTGTCACCCTTCTTCTCAGGGTCTGTCCTGTGCTCGTGCTTCATTCCGCTCCTGTCCCTGGGATTTCCAGAGTCACTTCCAGGCCCCTCAGATACCTCCATACCTCAGATAGACAGCAAGCTCAGTGAGGATAACCACCAGGAGCTGCAGGACCCTCTGTACACAAAGGAGGGAGATGCAGGACAAGGTGCTTCTGAGTCTGCGTGCATGGGGAGCTTGCTGTGGGACTGAAACCTGAAATTTTGTGTTGACTGAAGCAAGGTGAGATTTTCAAGCCTCCTATCATTTTGGAAAGCATGTCCCAATATCATGAAGGCAATAACTTCTGAATGTTGATCTTACTGCTTGTCTGTCCACTGTAGCTCCCTCAGCTTGGGAGGATGGCACGAAGTTGGCACATTTAGCTCCACCTCTGGACTTTTTAACTTTGTAAGTGCAGGCTGAATACTCAACCGGCTTTTTTCAGTCCTGTGGTTTACATTTTAAATTGAAGAAACCTCCACACACCAAAAAAACCCCAAAAAAACACATTACTTTTTTTGAACCACCACACAGTCCTGCAAGGAACTGACTCACACTTCTCCCACTAAGGAGCTGATAAGGCTTTAAACTCTCTAACCATAATTGCTATACAATGACAGGCATGTGAGAAACAGAGACAGAATAGATTGGAGATGCTCAAAGGAAGGAAAATTAGGAGGGAATACCAAGAGGCATAGGGAGCATGCCACAGATGAGGCCAATAAGCCCAGAGCTGATGGGGTAAACCAAATCCTTGGAGCTGCCAAGGAGCAACTCGAAGATCTGAGCCCTTCCTTGTGCCCAGCCGCAGCAGCTGCTGAGCAGCACGTGGATGAAATGAGCAGAAGCCTCCAGGTTTCTGCCTCCCCAAAGTGGCTGGGAGTCCAGGGGTGGGAACCCCACTGCCCCTCGTGCTGAGCTCATCCCCGCTTGGCCAGGTGACCTGGCAGGCTCCTCACACAGAGCCAGGCAACAGCAGAAACAGCCGGAAAAGTCCTTCCAGCCGAATTTTAGTGACACCATGGTACCCTCGGGTGGAAGCTCACCTTCTTGCAGCCAGTGAGAGAGGCAGTGGGATCTCTGCTGCCACACAGCAGCCTCATCACTTGGGGCCGAGGAGGGCACGGCTGCCTCCCCCAGAAATGGGCAGGGGGCATAGCCCAAGCGCTGCTCTGAGATGGAATGAGAGGTGCTGCTACCCTGCCCAAGCCTCTGCCCACAGCAGCTGTGCTGCATGGACAGGATGGACACACAGAGGCTTTTCGCCACTTTGGGAAAAATCCTGGGTTTTCTTCACTCCATTTCATTTATTAGTGGGAGACCACGCCTGTAAGTGTTGTTCTGCCTCCATGGACAACCCCCCTGCTCATTCCCAAGCTCTGAGTCAGGAAGGTCTCCATCCCAAGTGCTGGACATGTGGCAGATGACCTGGAAGTGGGATGGCAGGGGCTACCTCTCCAGAAACACAGCTCAGTGAGGATAACCACCAGGAGCTGCAGGACCCTCTGCACACAAAGGAGGGAGATGCAGGACAAGGTGCTTCTGAGTCTGCGTGCATGGGGAGCTTGCTGTGGGACTGAAACCTGAAATTTTGTGTTGACTGAAGCAAGGTGAGATTTTCAAGCCTCCTATCATTTTGGAAAGCATGTCCCAATATCATGAAGGCAATAACTTTTGAATGTTGATCTTACTGCTTGTCTGTAGCTCCCTCAGCTTGGGAGGATGGCACGAGGTTGGCACATTTAGCTCCACCTCTGGACTTTTTAACTTTGTAAGTGCAGGCTGAATACCTAACCGGCTGTTTTCAGTTCTGTGGTTTACATTTGAAATTGAAGAAACCTCCACACACCAAAAAAACCCCAAAAAAACACATTACTTTTTTTGAACCACCACACAGTCCTGCAAGGAACTCACACTTCTCCCACTAAGGAGCTGATAAGGCTTTTAACTCTCTAACCATAATTGCTATACAATGACACGCATGTGAGAAACAGAGACAGAATAGATTGGAGATGCTCAAAGGAAGGAAAATTAGGAGGGAATACCAAGAGGCATAGGGAGCATGCCACAGATGAGGCCAATAAGCCCAGAGCTGATGGGGAGGTAAACCAAATCCTTGGAGCTGCCAAGGAGCAACTCGAAGATCTGAGCCCTTCCTTGTGCCCAGCCGCAGCAGCTGCTGAGCAGCACGTGGATGAAATGAGCAGAAGCCTCCAGGTTTCTGCCTCCCCAAAGTGGCTGAGAGTCCAGGGCTGGGAACCCCACTGCCCCTCGTGCTGAGCTCATCCCTGCTTGGCCAGGTGACCTGGCAGGCTCCTCACACAGAGCCAGGCAACAGCAGAAACAGCCAGAAAAGTCCTTCCAGCCGAATTTTAGTGACACCATGGTACCCTCGGGTGGAAGCTCACCTTCCTGCAGCCAGTGAGAGAGGCAGTGGGATCTCTGCTGCCACACAGCAGCCTCATCACTTGGGGCCGAGGAGGGCACGGCTGCCTCCCCCAGAAATGGGCAGGGGCATACCCCAAGCGCTGCTCTGAGATGGAATGAGAGGTGCTGCTACCCTGCCCAAGCCTCTGCCCACAGCAGCTGTGCTGCATGGACAGGAAGGACACACAGAGGCTTTTCACCACTTTGGGAAAAATCCTGGGTTTTCTTCACTCCATTTCATTTATTAGTGGGAGACCACGCCTGTAAGTGTTGTTCTGCCTCCATGGACAACCCCCCTGCTCATTCCCAAGCTCTGAGTCAGGAAGGTCTCCATCCCAAGTGCTGGACATGTGGCAGATGACCTGGAAGTGGGATGGCAGGGGCTACCTCTCCAGAAACACACAGCCAATTTCATGCGGCCCTGCACCTTCACCACAAAGAGGCAGAAGTGGCCAGGGCAGGCTACAGGGCCAAACTGCATGGCCACCATGTCCCATGCCCCCAGAAACACAGCTCCTGCCTGCCTGCCACACTGCCAGGCACAGCCAAAGAGAAGCAATGTTGGAGGTGTGCAAATATCCCCAAGCATCTGATTCACAATTTACCCTGGAAGTGGCTGCAGGCAAACCACGAGCCCCCCTGTCTGCCAGGCTGATCAATCCTGAATCCCCGCCAGGGATCACACCCACATCCCTGCCCCAGAGAGGCTGGCACCTTGTCACAGGACCAGGAGGCTGCAGGACTCCACTGTGGCTCTGTGACACTCACACTTTTCCACCAGGACGCTGATTCAAGGTGCTGTGACTGGTGCAGCCAGGTCTCAGGGCTCTGTGCCCATTCCTGGTGCCTCTGTTGCCTTTACAGCTGCTCCCATGCATCCACCTGCCTCAGAAACCTGCCTTTTCCCAGGCCATTCCCATCAACTGCTGCTACCTTCTCCTTTGGGCATATGCCCAATATGCTGCTCTGAGGCACAGCTCAGCCCCAAGCACTGCTGCTGGAGGCTCCAACATCCCTTCCTTCCCCCAGCTCCCTCTGCCCCCGGGGTGTTAGCACCAGCCTAACAAACAGGAACATGCTAAACAGCCTGACAGGAAGGTGTAGCCTGTGATTTTTTTTCTGTCTTAACTGTACCACCTTTAGAGAGCCACCATGAATGAGAGGTAAAAAAGCCTGATGATTTAGAATTTTGATTTACAAGGGAGATCTACCTTGTGGTTGAGGTGTGTATGACTTAATTAAAAGCAGAAGCTCACTCCCACTGAAGCTGTTTGCTGCCGAGCTATCAAATGCAGAGGAGGAAGAGACCTCAGAAGGAATATTTCCACTAAGTTATGTTTCACATTAAGCATATGCCTTCAAGAGCTCTCCCTTTCCAAAGCTGGCAGAAAGCTGCAGCTGCTCCTTCGTGCAATCAGACACCATCCCCTCACAGCCCTAGCACACCTGTGTTTTCACAAACAGGGCTAGGATGGCCAGGCTGCAAAGCCACACAGCCTCAAGCACGGCTTCTAGCCCTAACAAGGTCAGCAGGATTTTTTCTCTATTTTACTTTTTTTTCCTTTGAAATCTGGCAGGAGTTTGGAAATCAAGTGACACATTTAGTCGTTAAAGAGGCAGGAAAACAGAGCACTACAGCTCTTTCACCTTACCCCTGATGACCAAGCAGCAGGGAATATTTTCCCCTAGGAGACAGACTTGACTTAAGGCTCTGAAAGCCAGAGATGTCCACGGCTCCTCTGGCTCCCCTCCCGGGCACCACAGGCTGCCAAACTGCACCCAGTGCTGCCCTGCTCAGGCTTCTGGTCTCCTCGCTGGGCAAAACAAGCCCCCCACCAAGGCCCAGGGCCACATCAAGGTTTCCACGAGGTCTGCCAGCCTGGCTCCCTGCAGACAGCAGTGAGGCATGCTCAGGGGTGGAGGGGGCAGCTCCAAGACTGGAGGCAACACCAAACCCGCATGGAAAGGGCTGCTTGTAAACTGGGTCTCTGCAGTGAGAGCAGAGTAGTGCCCCGGCAGCAGGTGGGTGAGGGGATGTGGCAGCTCTGCCAAGGCTGCATTGGAAATGCCAGCTGCAACTCAACACTGGCAGCTCCCGGTTACCGGGATCTGGTTCCCTTGGCCTCCTCCCTGCCCCTCTGAGGATGCAGAGCACCTGTGGGGCAGCGGAAAATCCAGCTCTGGGTCCATGAGCCACTCTTCTCCGAGAGGTGACCAAGTCCCTGGGAGTTGTGTCATGCTCAACTCTGGCAGCCAAGGAGAAGCAAACAAGCTGGGTCCTGAGTGTTTCCTGGGAGGGGTCTCACCCCTTAGCAGCACTGTGAATCCAGGGCACAGGGTCCCTCTCTCTCCCTCTCCAACCAGCAGCTTGCCGCACTGTGGAGCTGGTTGCAACTTTTCTTCCCCGTTTTGAACTCTGAAAGGCACACGGCTCGCCCAGATAATAGCAGTTTGGTTAGCACAAATTGACCTAGCGCTGCAAGCTTCACATCTTTGCACCCTGCAAGGCAGCCCTTTCCCATCTCCAGGTGCGGGCAGGTTCCCGCTCCCACAGGCGCCTCCCGGGGGCTGCTTGGAACCTTTGGGACGGCATTTTCTGGGGAGCTACAAAACACCGGCCCCAGCCCGCCCCGTTTCGAGCTCAGGGATGCACTCCGGGCACAGCCAAGCCAGCGAAGGGCGAACCAGGAGCTCTGCATCCCCAGAATCGCGCCCGAGCACGGCTCCGTGCCGCAGGGCGGGAGCGCTCGGGGGCTGCCGGCCCATCCCCGGCCCCGCCGCGGTCCCACGGGCTGTGGGCAAAGGGGCACCAAGGGCAGCAAAACCACTAAAGCAGGAAGGCAACTCGGGAGGTAACCTGGGCGCCCCGTCCCATCCATCCCGCTCGCAGCCCCAGACACGGCTGCCGGCCCCTCTCTCCCCACACGGCGCCCGGCGGAGCCCCGACCCACCTGTGGGGACAGCACCCGCACCCGGGGTGCCAACCTGCGGGAGCCTGGCAGGAGCGGCGCGGCCGGCCCGGAGCAGCCCCGCAGCCGCGGCGGGACGCGGAGCTCGGCGCCTCAGCGCCCCTCAGCGCCTGGCTCCGCCCGGCCCGGCCCGGCCCGGCGGGGCGGGCGGCGGGAGGGGCCCGCGGGGCCGCGCTCCTCCCGCCGGGGCGGCCGCGCCGGCCCCGCTCCCGTCTGAGCCGGGACAAAACTTTTCGGCAGCGGGGAAAATGCGCGGGGGCCGGGGCTGAGCGGCAGGGCTGGGCCCCGTTTCACGCCGGCGGCTCCTCCAGACGAGAGCGGCATCGAGCCCTCCCCAGAACGCCCCGGAGCCGGGAGAGCGGCCCCCGGCACAGCCCCGGCTGACCTGGCCCCGCCGCAGCCCGGTGGCCCGCGCTCCTCTCCGCGCCCTGTCCCGGGATGCGCCCGGCTGGGAACGGGCCGCCTCGCTCGGGTGCTCCCGGCAGCTGAGGCAGCACAAAGCCTGTGGCAAAACCGGCCCGAGAAGGTGAGTAAAGGCGAGGGCGGCCAACCTCGTGCTCCGTGACCTGCTTGTGCCGCCCCATGGCTAGTGGTAGCCAGCGTGACTACTGCAATAGGTATGTGTGTGTGAGCGGCGCTCGGTGTCCAGCGGACAGACCCACCGCCACTGACAGCATCGCTGTGCTGACCGTTCCCTGTCTCGCCTCCCACGGTCCTGCAGCTCGCTCGCATCGACTTTGTGCTCTCTCTTCTCAAGACACCCACTCCATTTTACTGGAGTTTTTCCCCAGCTCTGAACGCCAAAAGCTCTGCTCCGGCACAGTAATTTCTCTCCCAGCCTGCAGCCAAGTGCCAGGTGCTGCTGGAAAGGGCTGTTTGCAGACAGCTGTAGGACCGTGCAGGTTTTCTCTCTTTACCCCGTTCTGTTTACCTCATTTACCCAGCTCTGCTAGGCCTTGGTGTGAGCAGTGCTAATTTTTCAGTCCTGCCCATTCCCAGACCTGCAGAGCCATGGACCAGGGGCAGCTGTGGTCTGAATGGGAGCGGAGAGGCTTGCACGGCACTGTTGGTCACGCTGTGCCCCACAGCACCATCAGAAGCAAACAGTGACCTGTTACTTCCCAAGCCTGGTCAAAGCCTCCAGTCTGCAGCCTCTGGTTCTGGCAGCAGCTTCCACTCCCCTTTACTAGATTTGACTGATGTCCCAGAGGAGAAGCCACCATAGGACCTCTCCACTCCATTTTCCCATCCTCCTCTGAGGCTAAACACAGGCATGAACCTTGCTCAGGGAGTCCAACACCACCCTCCAGAAAGTGTTTTCCAGCCTGGGCAGTGATGGGTGATGAAGGCTCAGTGGGGCCAAGTGTCACATCCAGAGAAGGTGAAGGAGGCAGGAGCCTTGTTAGTGCCATGTAATGAAAAAGCCCATGAAAAGCCTTGGGTGACAAAGGTTCAGCAATTTAAATATGGAAACCCATGGATTTATTCTGAATTTTGGCACTGAAAGCAGCCTTCCAATTTGAAGAGGTGCAGATTATCTGCAGCTCACAGTGGCTATAACGAAGGTCCCCATGTTTCAGTATCTCTGGAAATCTGATCTCTTTTAAAACACGCAGGCTCTTAGGCTGAATTTAACAATCTGGTCTCTGCCTACATGAAACCAGGACCATAAGTCGAAACATCTCCCAGCAGGAAGTGAGGGGAGAGGAGTGAGACCCTGACTGTTCACACAGGAGCAGGAGTGAAGTGACTTATTTCTGGTTCCTCCCAAAGCTAGCAGGGAGCACTCCTGGTGCCCCACTGACTCATGCTTATTACTAAGCACTTTGTAAACTCTGATAATGAGAAATGGCTGCTTTGTGCGGGCTTCAGTTTTGCTCTCAAAAAAAAAAATCAAAACTCTGGGGGTATGGACAGTTCCTTGACAACTGTTACAGACACATGGATGTGCATCACCTCTTCTTCCTCACCCAGCAGAGGTGGGACCACAGCCTCATCCCAGTGAGTTCTGCAGCCCTGCAATAGCTGGGACATCCTTCTGGGTGTAACTTGGCATTGTCAGAGAACATGCAGTTGCAGCCAGGATGTTGGGGAGTCTGGGAAAAATGCCTGGGTGTTTTGTCTGGAGGCAGGAAAGTGCCTGCTGCACTACAGGTGTGCACCAAAGAAGGATTTGTGCTGCTGAGCAGGAAGGAATGGAGGTCTGGAAAGGCACATGAGGGCAGATAACCCATAGTTAGGGTGAGTTGTGTTACAAACTCTGCAGGGATGAGGGTCCTGCTGTGCTTAAAGCACAGTCAGTAACCCCGTGTTGGGAACACATCACCCCATGCCAGAGAACAGCTGGAGCCCAGCAGCAGCAGCATGGCTCAGCCCAAGGCTGGGTCCTAGGAAGGGAAAGCAAAAGCTGAACTCATTTGAAACTGCCAGAGGAGACAGGATGCAATTTTCTCCATCTGTCTTCCATGTCTTTTCTCAACCCTTACTCTTTTAAAACATCCTGTTGAAGAGTTGAATTCAGAGCTCCCTGAAGGGATTCAGTATCCATCATAACACTGCCTGATAAGGATAAACCCAAAACCCACCTGCTCATGCCTCCTTGCTGCTGCTCTGGCTCTTCGTCCTTAGCATCTTGTTCATCCTGCATGGAGCTACTCACACATTACAGCTGCTGCAGGAGCTGAGATCGCCTGGGACACAGCAACTCATTTTGGAGGTCTGGCCCATGTCATTTGCTCCAAGACATACACAATGGTTGGATCCTTGTTTCAAGTTTACTGTTGAAAAAAGGAGCTGAGCTGGTTTTTGTGGACTGAGACCCGCTCCCTGCTTGCCAGTCATTAGCAATAACACTTCTCTTCTGGGGTCTGGCTCAGGATTTTAGCCCATTTTAACGCTTATGCTTTGTCCATCCTCAAGGGTTCACACCCAACTAGGGTGTCACAAAAAAAACCTCTACTTTAACTGCAGCTTTTGGTCATCTGCTAAACTCTTCTTAAGCAACTCACTTTGCAGTCAAATTTCACCAGATTTGTCTGAGTTTTCTTTAGGATGAATCGCATTCAGTTTTTGCTTCATCTTGGGGAAAATGAATGTCTTAGAAAAGCCAAATTCATATATGACTACCAATTGTCCTGACTTTGCTCAAGTCCATTGCAACTGCTCAGCTGCACTGTCTCTACCCATCATGATGAATCTAAAAGGGAGACAGGGTGTGCTGGATGGACACATCCTCTTCTGGGAAATTATCATCCAGCACACTTAGAAACTCTCATGAGACTTGACTGTGGCCTGCAGGCAATCTCCACAGATGTGTCCCAGGATTAAATTATCTATGCAAATACACTTTTCTTTTCACACGTTGCAAATGAGCCTGTAGAGAGAGACCCGTGCTGGTCCTTGTTTGATGAGGCACTCAGGTACTCACAGGCTTGCACTCTGTGCTCCCTCTTGGTTTTCCTGATCTGCATAGTCTGTTCTGAGTCCCTGCTGTAGAACGGGTAGTGTTGTCATTAGCATGAAGCACCACCCTTCTCTCCTGCAGGGACTCTCTCCTTTCTCAGCAAGCAGCAGCCAGAAGTTCTAACATCCCCCTTTCAAAAAGCATGTAGCCATGCTTAGGCAATACTGGTTTTGTCCCATTCATTCCTAAAAGGGAAACTTCTTCATGTTTTCCTCTTAAAATTTTCTTATTTGGGAGTTTAAACAACTGAACATTTTCTTTTCATGTACCCACCTAGTCCATGGTTCCTTGGGTGTGAATTGTTTAAGTTTTACCCATTTGAAGGTTCATTGAAGCCATCCTGCCTTTCCCAGCCCATTTCCAGGCCATGAGGTTGGGCACTGGATTTTGGACAGGCAGCCATCCAGAGAGCCCATCTGCAAGAACCGGGGCTTGTGCCCCACACAGTGAAGCCTCTCAGCAAACACCAGCCACTTCTTCAACCTTCAGGAGTTTCTTTTCTCTTCTGCAACTCTCAGGAGCAGGACCTTGGACTTTTTTTCTACTTTTCTGAGATTTCTGAAGGCTTGACCAATTTTTTGCTGTTCCCATACCAACCTGTTGGCTTTCCAAACAACCTCTTCTTCATTCCCCCTGACAGAAATTCCCCATCACAACCACTTACCTTGATAAGGCAACTGGGAGCATGTGTGGACTATTCTTACACAAAGAACTGCCCTCAGGGAGATTCCCACTGCTCACTCTGTTCCTCCCAGTACATCCTGGAAGACTGACCATTCAGATGGTGAAATCTCTGCCAGGAGTAGTTAGGTGCAGCTGAGGACATGAGTAAGAACCGGGTCACATTCCCTTTGAAGCCCATTTTCCATGGCTCTGTGGACTGCTTTAAGGTAACTTTGTAACTCACCCATGCCACAGAAAATTTTGAGCCCAGTTAGTGCCTGTCCATCCAGGGCAAGTTAAAAAACCTTCCTTTTTAGTACAAGGCTCTGCATATTCCCAGATTTGAATCAGTCTCTCAGAAAGATGATCTTTCTATGGTTGATGTGGACCCCACTGCTGCTAGATGGACAGGCCAAGATCTTAGCAGTGACCCAGGTGGAAAAAGAAATAGGAAAAAGTGGAGAAAACCAGAGGGATCAAGAATATGGTGGAAGAATAAGACCATGTGAACAAAAGTGACATGTGACACACATCCCCTTGTAGTAGAAGCTACAGCACTTTGAACTTGTCTGGGGCAGGAAGATCAGCTCCAGCGTGGTTTCCACCATGCTTAGAACTGCAGCTCACTCCCACCCATGAAAACTGGTTTGTTAGCAACACCCTGCTCATCCTGCCTGGCTCTTATGCAAAGTAAGGCTCATCCCAGAATCACCTGACAGGGGGCCAGGTCAGAAAGTCACAGAGGGCTTGGGCCTGAGACATGACCTCCTTCAAAGCTGCTGTTTGGCAGCTCCCTGTAGAAGTGGAGCTGGTGCTCACTACTGGAAGAAAGGCTGGTCTGCTTCAACTCCCCCTACTCCTTTCTGCTCCATCGATAAAGCCAGTCTGTGGGGTGTTTGAAATTCTGTGTGAAGACTTCTTGCATCCTGCCAGTGGCACTGCTGGATAGGGACCAGCTGGATGGAGAAAACCCTCAGTCAGTCTGTCGGATGTGGGAGAGAGGCTGACAACCTTTTATAAGCTGGTTTCCCACATGCTTTCTAATTATTGCCTTTTTGGGGGATAGCATCAAGGGGAAAACACGAGGTTATGAATTAGGTCCTGTGGCAAGGAAAAGGGAGCCAGGGTAGAGCTTCTGAGAAAGCAGCAGGATGATCCTACACTGCAGTGTGTAGCCAGAGTGTGTGGGAATCAAGTGAGGCTGTGACCAAGCTTTCTGGTGGAGGAGGCACCAAGCAGCTCTCTGGCTCTGACAAACAAGGATGTTCATAGAGATTTGGTCCTGGGACTCAGAGACAAATGGCCTCATCTTTGATGAGATCCTTTCCAAACAGTTAGGACCATCACTCCAAATGTCTCCCTCCATTCCTCTTTCTTCCCTCCACTTTACCTACTGAGCATGGTGTCACAGGGTGTTGAATATCCCCTTGGTCAATTGAGGTCACCTGTCCTGGCTGTGACCACCCCCCCAGGCCCCCCAGCCTCCTCCTCAGCCTGGCAGCCTGAAAAGCAGAAAAGGCCTTGGCTCTGTGTAAGATCTGCTCAGCAATAACAAGAACATCTCCACATTATCAACCCTGTGGACAGCACAAATTCAAAATGCAGCCCCATACCAGACACTGTGAAGAAATTTAACTCTACCCCAGACAAAACCCGCACAAAGGGAAGAGAGAAAGTTGGTGGATCATTCCCTCTCCCAGATGGGGTTGGAGCACATGCACAGCTTTTATTAAACATCAGCAAATCCCTCTCACAAGAATGGGATCAGGCAGAATCATACTTTATGGCAAAGCACACAGGTTGCCAGTGGGAGGACAGGGCATCCTTGACTGAGCTGTCCACAGGTTGACACGTTTTATTTACCAAAATACAAAGAATAGGGTGGGCAGGTGGGGTGGGGGAGAGCAGAAGAACCCCACAGTTTTCTTCTTGTTTTTTTCCCACTTGTGTTTTCCTTTGGAGACTTGGTTTTCATCACTCCCTGGTTTTGGTGAGGGAATAACAAATGCCCTTCAAGGTCAGATGGGGCTTCAGTGAAAGGCCATGCCTGGTACCACCCTGCAGACAAGGCTGCAGAGGTCTAAGCTCCTGAAGGACCAGCCAGGCTCTGCCCAAGCTCTAGTGCATGCTGACACAGGAGAGCAGGAGTTCAGCTAATTTTAGGTAAGGGACTGGTCATGCCAGATGCAGTCAGTAAGCTTGCCCACTCTTTCCTTTCATACTGAGTCTTAATGTAGGATTTTTATTAAACATTTAGCATGACCTGGAACCCAGAGGAAACATTTCAGCCTTTTCGATGCTAATCTGAACCACCAAAGCTTTTAAGGTTCCCTTCATGCTGCCAGCAACACCCAGTGCCAGCAGTGATTAGTGGTCTCCTGGGAGGTATCTCAGCCTCTTAGGATTTTACAGGGAAACAATAAAGTTTGCAGTGGAGCCGAGTTTCAGCTGTGCCTAAATAACAAGTGGTAAATGATAGTTTCCTTCAATTGTAGCAGTCCATGACTACTTATGAAGTCATATAATGAACTCATCTCAGTTAGTCACCATGTTCTTTCTTCTACCTGACACAGTGAAGATGTTTTTCTTTCTAACAGTAGAGAGTAAAACCAAACCCAAATCCCCATTAATACACATTTAATGCACATACAGTGCACACAGAAGCATCTCTTGTTTCTGGCTCTAGCTGCCGCATCTGAGTATTTTTCCATCTAAGAACAGGAAAGACAGGCCACTGCCTTCCTTGAAGGTGTTCCCTTGTCACAGCAGGGGCCTGGCACTTGTCTCCCTGGATGCTAAGCACTCTGCTGCCAGGTAAGGACTGCACATCCCCATTTCCAAATCCTCACAGACAATGCCCTCTTATGCCCTCTTGCTCATGGCAGTTCTTAGAAACAAAGACTTCAGGCTGAGACTGAGAACCATGTGGCACAGAGGGCATTAGTGGGAGGTGTTCATCACTCAAAATTAGTTCCTGATGCTGGTTGGAATGTGTTGAAGGAGAAGGATCCCACATCCATCCTGAGTGGGCCATCCTGGAACAGAGACCAGCTGTCTGTGTCCTTACCTGTCCCCGTGGGGACAGCTATGAGGTGCTGGGGGCCAGTGTGGAAGGTGTTTCTGGGCTCACTAGGAGGAACAGGAGGAACTAAGATGTGAGGACAGAAGGAAAGGCCATGAACAACTTGCACCAACAAGCCCTGTAGAAAAGCACGCCCATGAGGGTAGGCTCCTTGGCACAGTGGAAGTCTATGCTGGCTGCCAGAGAAGGGGATGCTGTGTGAGGAATGGAAAAGGGTTACCATGGGGTCATGGAAAAATCCTTCTGCAGAAGGAAGAACAAGAAGACAGGAAGGGGGTGCTGTGTGGAGGCAAATGGGAGTAAAGATAAGCCAGTAATGCTGAAAAGCTGAGTCAGTCTGCTAAATCAGTGCAAAGCCTTGGCTTTCCCAAGGACAGCGCTGCTGACTTCAGAGACAAAGGCAGAAGGGGTTATGAGAAACAGAGCCAGGAAATGGGAGCTCCCACCATCTATGTTTGGGCATCCATAATGCCAAGAATAACTTAGTAAATAGGAAGTTAAAAGCCAAGAGCTCATCAGCTGAAGTGAACAAGGAAAGTAGAGCAGGAAGAGGAGGGTGACAACTGAGAAACAAGGCAAATGCAAGCCTGGCATGCAAGGAAACAGTTGTTTCTTATTCTCCGTAAAAGCTGGCACAAAAAAATTTTAGAAGCAGAACTATTGTTTCCAATACAGCTTTCTGTGGCTCTGTAACACCCAATTTAACAACCACTAAACATCCACCTTGGTGGATGCTGATCTAAATATGCCCACATTTTACCAGTCACATGATAGATTTTCCATGGCCTTTAAAGATATTTTGAGTCAAGGACATGTACCTGAAAAATCACAGAACCTTTAGTACAGAATTTTTAACTATGCAGTGAAGCACTTTGATCAATTAGCTCACTGCTTTGTTGCCACTATGACATTCAAAGCAGCAACTGCTGATTGCTTTACCCCAACATTTAGAATCTGAGATGGGAAAATATTGTACAACTCACAAGAGTTTCTGCTTACTGTCCTTTAAAGGGATTATAATCACAGGCTTCATAGGACAACACACACCAGCCTTGAAGTTGTGAACTCCTCAGTCTCTCTGAAGGTTCTGAAAGCCCATTCATCATAAGCTGCTTTAAAAATAAAAGAAACACACCTTTCTTTTCTTAAAAAGAAATGGAAAAATTTGATGTCTTTGAAAAAGTTTGACTAGATGCTTGCCAATGAAATTTGCATGAAGAAGACACTTGTTGCTGAATAAAAGATTGTGAAGACAAGACATTTCTCAGCTTCATTCACCCTGGAGAATTCTGAAGAAAAGTTTGTGACAAAGCAACAGGACTTGCAAGTATGAAAAGGTTGTTACTGTAAAAAGAGAGGGGAGGGGAGGAAATGGCTGCGCTGCCATGCACAACTCAACAGTCACAGGGAATAGCTCTCAGAATCTGGGATGTTCAGACACCTTACAACAAGGAGAAAACACAGGCAAGGGAGGATGTTTTTATCACTGTAGCCAGGAGTCTTGATATCTTCTCATGAAACAGCAACTCAGCTTCTGCAATGGTTAGTTAAACCCAAGGAGGTACCAGGCTTCTGGGAAGCAGGCTTAGGAAAATACATTATGCTGACACCTGGAGCAGCAGCAAAAGATGACTCGAACAGCCTTTTCAAATGTCATTCCAGCCTTTCTGTTGCCAGGTTATTACTCTGGACTTCAGAAATGAATGCACTGAATGAGCAAAGTTACTGCAGACCCATGCACAACTCCTGTGGTTGCCTGGACTGAGACTGTAACCAACATGAAGTTGTCTGCAGAGCCTGTGGAAGGATGAAAAGCTTTTCTGCTGGTGAAGAACCAGCCATCACCTTAAAGATTTGCTGGGTACGTGATAACCATGAACCTCCTCATCCATCCCAGGTTTCACTGGAGGATTCATCTGTTGGTGCATTAATGAATGTGGAAGAATTATTTGTGGGGCATATTTCCATATTCCTACATCCCTTTCCATGGAAAAAGAAACATCAATTACCTCTACACATGATGAAATATGTTCTGCTCTTTCCAAAGGCCCTTTGTCACACCACTGTTGCTATTTAGTCATATCAGACCAGGGCCCCATTTTGTCATGCCAAATTATCATCAGGCTTCACCTCTGGCCACAGAAATCCGGGGACAACACCATGATGGTTTAAAAAGCATAATGTGAGACACCCTCACTAGACACTTGTGATGTGTGGAATGGTGTACTAGGCATCTTTGTTGAAAAGCTGTCTGAAGAGGGAGTGGCATTCAGAAAATGCCATTCAAGAGGATGTTTCCTTCTCACTCACCTGGTAGAGAAGCCACCTTCAGAGCCCATGGTGGATGGCACAGATCACCCTGGTGCTTTCCTTTTGCCAGGAGATCACAAATGGTGTTGGAAGGTATTCTCTGTCAGGACACCTTTGGTTTAGAAGCTGGTGTTGGTTTTGAGGAATTACCCTGGGGTCAATATTGTTTCATAATGTGAATCCCCAAAAAACTTAGGTAAGTGGCAGTGTGACACAGAAATGGCACTTTTGCTACCCATTTTCAATATGCTTCTCAAAGGGAGCCACCTTGGAGGGGCAGATCTGTGACTGTGGGAGCAAAGCTCCTGTGACACCCAGAACAGGAGCAGGTAGCCACAGCCACATTTCTCTACAAGAAATGACCTTTCGGATGCAAAAACTCACCTGTATAATGGCAAAGGCATCTGCCATTTCCCAATCCTAAGGAGACACCTGACACAAGCCTCCCTTGGACCATGCAGGGATGGGTCTTTTTGACATCCTCACCAGCAGCCAGGCCAGCTCTTAGAGCATGTTTTTGGGCCAGCCACCTGCAGCACCAGCAGCAATTACAGTAACACCCCCTGCACGTGCCCTTTTCCAGGCTGCTGGTGGAAGACAAGCCCTGTGTCGCAGACATCTGTTCATGAAAAATCCTTTCTTTAGGATTTTTCCTCCTGAGAAACTGAGAAGCCTTGGGAACAAATTGTAAACAATAGTTATCTGCTGCTGTGGAATGGGTGTAGATTTTTGATTGGCCCATCTTAGATGTTTATAATGAATGGCTAATCACAGCCCAGATGGCTCAGACAGAGTTCGAGACAGCTGCCTTTGTTATCATTCTTTTCTATTCTTAGCTTAGCTAGCCTTCTGATGAAACCTTTGCTTCTATTCTTTTAGTATAGTTTTAATGTAATAAAAATAAAATAATAAATCAAGCCTTCTGAAACATGGAGTCAGATTCTCAGTCTCTTCCCTCAACGTAAGACCCCTGTGAACACAGTCACAGCCCTGCTAATCCCCTCCTGTGCAAATGGCATTTATGTACAACTGGTGCAGGCAAACAAGCACAAGCTCAGGCTCTTTCTTGCCACAGGAACACACTGGCCCTGGGAGATGCTCTGTCTTTGCCCTCTTTCCCGTGGGGAATTCACTAGCCACAATGCCCTGCTTGAAGTGGGATCACAGGAGCAGGAATATACTCCATCAGGGCTTTGCCAGCCACTATTAATGCAGACCATATTTATAGCAATAAACCAAAGCAGATCCCTTACTCACTCAGAGTTTAAGTATGACATGCCCACAGCCCTCTATTGAGAGGTGTGGAAGCAAACAAGATGCTCCTGGACATGCCGCACAGTGGTTTTCTTCCTCATGGCCCCCAGTTGTAGGGGCCTGTGAGCACAGCGTTGAAAATACCTGCTGCCACAACAGTCAGCATTCAGTCAAGGGCAGGTTTTGCCTCCCAAGGCCATCCTTCTCCCCTCCACATACACACCAAACAAAATCTGTTTTCCTAGAAGCACCATGAAGTGTTTCTAGGCAGGATTCTTGGAGGGCTGTGCGTGGGACTAGGGACGAGCCATGGCCAGGCACCACAGTGTGGGCTTTCCCTACAAACCATGGCAAAGGGTCATCTCTGAACAGGTTTTCAAAATGCAAGGCAGCCAGATGGGGCTGCAAGTTGTGAAAGACCAACATAAAGTTTCAGACATTCCTGGACCATTTCAAAACGTGTTTTGACGAGCCCAGTTGCATGGGGTTTTCTGCAAGGCCTTTTATGATTATATCTCTCAGTCAAAGACTCAGGACTGCTTTAAAGAAAGAAAAACAAACAAAAAGATGCAATTTAACTCCAAATGCCTGAACAGAGTAAGTAGGGAATCCAGCTTTGGAAAACACAGTGCAGTGTTTATTTGAAGATAAAAACCACTGCTGCAAACCACTCGGGTCTGATTTAGATTATAAAGGGTGTTTGGTTATATAAATGCAAGGGATGTTTTAAAGTCTTCCAGCAAGGCCCTTTCAGCAGTGCTACTCACAACAGAAACAAAGTTCTGGGTTCACCCAGTGCTTTCACCAGGCCCCCTGTGCCTGTGAGGAGGTTTTATGAGCAGGGGTTGAGTTCAGGGCCCTCTGAGGGAGAGCAGGACAATCTATAGGGAAACAAAGCCCTGTCCTGAGTAGCCCAGGGGGATCTGCTGCCAAGAAAGTACACAACTTGCAGTGACCCATTAACCTGATACAAAGGATGTCCCCAGAAGGACAGATTTACCCCAGCCTTCAAGAAATACCCAGCATGTTTGAAGCAGAGGGTTATTGTTAAGGGAAATGAAAGGTCTCTGATTTCTAGCATCCAGGTTCCCATCCACATTCTGCCCCACTCCCATGAAATGCCAGTTTGGTCAGGATTTGTTCAGTGCTCCCCTGCTCACAAGGAGAATCCCTTAGGTCACCTACACCCATCACAGGGCTGTTCCTGAGGAACCACAGGCTGCCCTTCCAAGAACAAATAGCATTTGCAAAGCAGGACTTTAGAGCAACCACGTAACATTGGCTGGCAAAAAGGACATTGCTCAATATTGTGCATGTTTGTTGTGCCAGCTTTTACTAGGGATGCCAGGAACACCAGGAATTACTGAAAAACATTTTTCCACAATGGCATTTTCCTATCCATTTTCAAAGCCAGTAGTCTGAAATTTACTCTTTCAGGGACAGCCCCCAAACAAAACAATTCTGTGCCTTTCATACATGTCCTTGCACCAGCAGTAATTGTGTCCTTGCAGATGCAAGGGTGACATGCTGAGCTGCTGGGCTCACTCTGTGACCCCCTGCCCCCTGCTAAGCTATCACATCACCCAGATGAAGGGTTTGTTTGCCCTCCCAACTCACCTGTTCAGCAGTGCCCAAGTAGAGCTCCAGCAAGGACCCTATAACACTCTGGTCTGTCTCATTCCCTTCCACAAGGAGTGACAGAGCTCAATGAAATAATTTATTTGCCAACACAAGGGTCTTCAGAGGTGTGTAAAATGGCAGCCAGCCTTTTGACTCTGGTGAAAGGGTAATATAAGGATAAATATGCAACTCACTTACCAGTACTGATTTTGGGTCTTGCTTTTTCCATGGAGTCAAGAAGGGGTTGCAGACATGGCACTTGGACAACACCCTGAAGATACATTAATCCTTTACCACTCTGAGAGTAGCTTGGAGCTGCTCCCAGTAAGTCCCAGGCCAGGACAAAGAGATGGCCCTGCCCTTTTTCAGTGCAGCACTTGGGACTTTCTCCCAATTTATTTTTTTTAAAGGCAGGCAACTGCAACTCACAATCTCAGTGCAGAGAAAAAGGTGCCATACATTCAGCTCCAACTGTCTTGATCACCTAAGGCAGCATGTCTGAATAAGAGAAGTACAGCTCTCCTTTATGATGACACACTTCCAATGCATCAACATAACACCTCCCTTTAGATCTGTACAACTGCATGAGCCTAAAATGTCAATTTGACATTCTGAGCATCTGGTTCAGCCATCTAGTCATTCACATCCCCTCTGCACTCTTCCTGCTGTTTTAGTGCTGAAGGCAGAGGAGAGGATCTGAGAGCCAAGATTTGCTCCTAAAGACAAACTCGTGTCAGGAATCATCACTTCAAGGATTTTGTTTCCATATATAAGGTAGGCATTAAGAAGGCAAAGAAAAGTGTATCCTTAAATTAACAGAAAGAAATAGGAATATTCTCAGCCTGGCTATGACCTGCAAGGTCACTGCACTCTTCTGTGCTTTATGTTACTCAAAATGGAGCTGCTGCATCACTTGAGAGGTTTTTCCTTCCATATGAAGTTGAACCATCTCTGAACTAGTTCCTGCTGAAGTTAGTATGAAGTCATTCTTGTTTCCCACTGTCCCATTTTCCAATACACCACATTTCTGCACTGACAACTGGTAATTGCATGGCAGGATCCAAAACATTTTGGCAATAGATCACAAAACTCTTCAGGATGTAGGAGGAAACATGGGATTACTCAAGAAATGGGAACACATTAGCCAGTTAACAAGATCAGAAAATTGGCATTCAAAAAATCATTTACAGGTTTCAAGGTTAGCATATTAAGAGGGAAACAATTCAAAAGTTTACAACTGTTTCATATTGTTGGAAAACTCCACCAGGACATCACCTGCTCTTGTTCGGGTATTTATCCTGCCTGTGAGTTACTTCTGTCTCTGAACCACGGAGCAAATCTCTGCAACACTCTGCCAGAAGTAAAACAGGGTCTGGTTCTGTAACACACACTGCTCTGTCACAAGTGGGCCCCAAGAGCCAGGAGTTTCAGCAGTCCTTTTGGAAGTCTCTCCTACTCTTGGTTTTACACAGCACAGGTCAAATCCTACCCACTCCCCGACCACGTACAGCCCCATTTTAATGCTCCCAATGCTACAAGAGTTCTGTCTGCAGAAACACCAGAACTGAGATGTTGGGAAATAATGGACAGACAACAGCAGAAATAACATTTTTGTAGGTTTAGTGTTTGCAATTTGTTTTACAGCTTATAATGAAATACTGTTAAGATATAGTCTACATTCATATGTTTCAGGCAAAATACAGTTTTAAAATTGTAAGGCACTTTAAGATGTCCTAAAACAAATGCTTATGTAAAAATTCAACAAGAGGGCTGGATGAGAACCCTTTCTACCCTTAGTGTTCTGGTCAGTAAATGATCAATTCTCTAGTCAGGCAAGCAAGTGAAATAATCAATAGAAAGGTTTCCAAGACAGAGTTACTGCTGTATTAGTGTGCACTCTGGAGCAGTGTATTTGAAGTGTCTTCAGTTGGGAGGGAGGGCATGGTGTGAATAAGATGCATTAAAACAGTTCTTTGAACTGGGCAACAAAGATGCATTGCAAGGATTAAGTTTCATTACTTTCATTGGATTAAATTCCTTCCATTCATTATTGCCAACAAGAGTAAGGAACAAAAAGGAGTTGGTTCTCCCTTCCCTCCCCCCCACTCCCATTATAATTCAACACAAGATTTCAAAGACTTAAAATGACCAGGACAGAAGCCCATGAAACAGTGCATCTGGCCACTTCAGAGTATGTTTAAATATTCATTACTGACTTCCTCAGGTCTCACCTCTTATTAAAGAGAAACATAAAAGAATTGGCAACTGTCTAAGTTGCTTCCCATCAAATTG
The DNA here is from genome assembly GCA_024865655.1 of Emberiza elegans. Taxonomy (NCBI): domain Eukaryota; kingdom Metazoa; phylum Chordata; class Aves; order Passeriformes; family Fringillidae; genus Emberiza; species Emberiza elegans. Next base: position 2,486,487 of record JALJVW010000243.1, on the reverse strand, counting down.
ATATTTTGCTTCTTTTTAACATGACCCCACTGTTCCCATCAAGTACGTGCATTCAGAAACACACCAGCAGCTCTCCCTGGCACAGGCTTGGTGGGGCAGCAGATAAATGCAGGCAGGGCACCAGGCCCCACATGGAAGAAGGAATGAGCAACTTTGCTTTGCACACTTGTGTCTCAGCTTAAGAACAGCTTCAAAAGCTGGTCATGCTGGGCTGCTGCAGCAACAAGGGGACTGATACCAAAACACTGACTGAAGACTGCACTTGAAGATGCATCTTCAGGAGCTGAAATCTGCTAAAAACTGACAGAAAACAAACAAACAGTGGCAAAAACACTGCCTACTTCTCAGGGCCCCTGAGAAGGGGATGGTAAAACTAGTGCTTATCATCCTGCATATTTTCAAGATGTGCCTCACCTATTTTATTGCCCAGTACATTTTCAAGTCTTTGGGGGAGAACAACTGCTGAAAAAACAACTCACAGGGGCTCAATGTGTTAGGCACTACAGTATATATCTGCATCCCTAGTCCTCTCAAAAGTACCTCAGAGGGAAAAAACCTCAAACCCAACTAATCAACCAACAATTTGTTTTTCATACAAGTTCTTGATTGTTTTAAATTCTGACTTACTTGAATTGCACTTTAAAGCCCAGCAGCAAAAAGAAAACTTGGTAGCTATATTCAGGAATTTATATATATATATATATAAAAATTTAAGACACATTTTATCAAGTCTAAAAATGCATAGATATCAACTGCATAAGCTGTCAAGTTTTGACCTGGCTACAGTGAAGAATCTGTGAAAAAACAAAGATTACCCTAACAGACCATATAATATTTGGGCAGAAGTGGGATGGCTGTTCAGCTAGGAAAGACACTGCAGTTAAGGATTGAGCTAAATTAGAACCAGCCACCACTGGTCTGAACTCATCACACACAGAGGTGCTGCTGTGCAAGCAGGAACTCTGATGAAATCTAGCTTTGTGAAGTGAAAATGCATGACTTCAAGGCAGCTGCAACTAAAGACAAGAAAGGAAGGTGGTACCTCATGGCCCTGAGCTCAAAAGATCTTGAGATCTCAACTTGTGTGGCTCACTTTTGCTGGCAGGAGTGTCAAGCTCTAGATTAGTTGATTGTTATGGTTATACCAGCAGGCAAGTTAAAATTGTGGCTCTGGAATCATTTTTCTGTCATCCAGCATTGCTGTGCCTGTGTTCACTTGGGACAGCAAGAAGCATCTGAAAGAGGAGATGAACAAAACAGGCCACTCACTGGTTGCAATTTCACTAACAGCATGCAGTTGGCTTCTCTCAAAACCTGAAAGTTCTTCCCAAGCAAACCTCATAGAATCTGCTAAAGTGACATCCAGTTGCTTGGCACATACACCTCGTTGTGTCTTTAAAATATACTTTAAAAAGTATTTGGAAAGGCATAGAGCACATGCAATTAATTCCTTGTGGATCAATGCACACAGAGAAATCACATGTGGATTCTAAGTTGCAATGATTAACAATAGACACGATACTATTTTACTATCAGATAATTTCAAATTCCAGATCTTTCCAAGGGAAACTGGGGAAATAAAGAGTTCTGTCAAGGAAATGCAAGGCAAGAAATTCAACTTGCACACCAAGACAGACTGGAACATACAAAGTTTCACAGACCATGTTTTTCAGGTCACATGAAAGCAAAAATTGTAGTATAATTTAAAAAAATCACTAAAGCTAGTTATAAAGAGCAGAATTATCAAAGTGCTTTAATACATGAAGTGTCAAACATAATTAAACAGGACCATTAACAGAGCTGCCATAAGATGTTCAAATAGATATATGTGTTTTCTGAATGCAGGAGAGAAGCACAGGTTTTTAAACTACCCTTAAGGGCCAAAGTGGGTTTAGAAAGTTTTTCTTGTTCATTTCAGCTTCTTAACATGATGGTTTTGCTCTGTTCATGCATTCAAAGGCACAGCTGGATTTGCTCTATCAGAAACTGCATCAAAAGGACTACCTACCATGAAATATTAATAAAGGGGCAGCTCTCACTGAGTGAAGCACACAACAGCCTCATAAAGTAGATTTACAGATAGCTGTCAATTTGTAGTATTGATTTTATAAGATATTTCTTGATGCTTAAAAATTCTGATCTATTTTCTGCAGCTTTCCCTTAAACATAGTTTAAGATAACTGAGTGTATTATTTGAACCATCAACAGACTGCCAAAACTATTGCCACAAGAGCAAATGCAAACAAATAAGGAAGACATTTCAAAAGCACCTTGTGCAAGAAGCTCAGATAACATGCCTTTGCCTCCCTACCAGTTTTTCCTCTTCTGTTAGAAATCAGGAAGAAAAGACATTCCCCACAGCACTTCTCTGGGTGTTTCAATTCACTGAGCTGCTATGTACCTTAGGCCCATGACCTTAAAGATGGAAAGCAACTCTACCAAGCACAGCAGAGCAAACTGTGGGGAAATGTGGCTGTTTATAAACAAAAAATGTCAATTGAGACCTTTCCTACAGTTCACAGCTATAAAAGCAGATTTGCTCCAGTAAGCTGAGACTCAAAAGTATGATACAGAGCATCACATCTGGTCCCTTGCACAGGCCTCAAGTCTGAAGTAATACCAATCATAACAGAACAAATTGTCTGTTTTCTGAAGGCACCATAAAGACAGCAACACTTCAGGTGTAATGGGAAGAGGGAGAAGGAAGAAAAATAACAAATATTGTTAAAAGAGCAGCTCAGTATCATAAGGGAGAAAAAAGGTGGCTCAGTTCTATGATGGCTATAACATCTGTAACAGTACAGAAACCCTACACCTCTAGGCAAAGGAAGAGTAACCAGAGTTTGGAAAAATCTAGTCCTGAATAAAAAAAATTCAACTTTCATTTTCAGTGGATGAGTGTAAAATCTGTAACTGAGATCAAAGGAGACAGAAAGGAATCAAACTGCTATATAAAACACTGGGGTCCATACATACTCACATGGCATCATTAGCCTGTTTCTGATTTACCACAGTGTTAAAGGATCTGGACAGTCTCCTTTGCTCTGCAGGATGACTGAAGTCCAGTCAAGTTTTATATATTAAAATCCTTCTGAATCCGCCAGTGAGAACAAATCCCTCTCCCAGCCCATCTGAGGAAGGGGGGTGCCTCCCAGCCAGGAGACATTTCTAACAACCCCAGGCAACCTACAGGCAGCATGCTACTGAGTTAGATCTCCTAACCAGCACTGCACCAAGCAAGTCCAGGCTTGATAAGATGTTCTGTCCCTGCATGGACTTGAGAACAATTTCTCATGAGCCCTTCAGGCTGGTGGCTCATGCTTCACCATTCCATTATTGCTGTTCAAATCCATTTTCCTTCCCGTCTTCCCCCGCGGCTGCCCGTTATCCCAGAAGGACTTTCTGCATCCTGTGTGCGGCGACGCTGGCCTCATCCTCAGAGTCAGACTCGCTCTGGGAAGTGGAGCTCTGGGAGGCAGAGCTGTAGGGAGAGGAGCACTCTGGGGAGCACAGGTAGTGCATCAGCGGGAGCCGATACTTCCCACAGAAGTCAACGAACTTGATCTGTCTGACGCAGCTGTCAAAGTACACACCTGTGAGGGAGAGGGAACAGAAAGACATGAGACCCTGTGCCCAGGCACCTGCAAACTCTGCAGGGCTCTTCTGCCTGGAGCATATGCCTTCAGTTAGGATTTCACTGGCACTGCACTGTGAAATCCCTTGGGGGAGCACAAGGGATACTGGTGGAAGAGAAGGGACCAGGATACCTCTGAAAATGTGAAATTTTTTTTCTTAGTAAAAAATTCCTGTAAAACTGTATTTGGTAGGTGACTCAAAACAGCACACTCTTCACATAGAGACACAGGGCAGCTACTTCCAAATAACGCAGCAATTTCTTCTAACCATTAGGGAGAAAACTCAGGCTGGGACTTTGCAAACTTCTTAAACGTCAAGTGAATTAATGGACTCTACTTTCAAACTTGTAAAACCTCTTCTACCAGCTAGTAAAAATGCATTCACAAATAGACCTTCACAGCTCTACTTTTCTTCTGCTTGAGTGAAGCCGCCATGCTGAGCTTGGATGCTACTTTCCATGGCAACAGTCTTGCTGTAACACACAATTACGTTCTCTTCCTGTCACAGCAAGTGATTTTAGACGCTGACATTTTGAGAAGTTTTCAGCAGTGTTTAAAGTCCTAGCTGGTCAGGAGAAAACTTTTCTCCTGCAGTGCTAGAGCAATGCTGCAGTAGTGTGCAAGTTCATATGGGATAGTGAAAAAGCACAAAAGCACTGTTATCCAAGCTGTGCAAAACTCTTGAAAAAAGAAACTTTTCTTTCCCTTCCAATGTAAGTCCTGGCCCTTCCATCTTTGCTTACAGAGCATGCTATGATATTGTTCTGTAAGAAGATAACAGCTTGCATTATGACTGCAGGGTAAGATACTAATTAATGATTTTTTTCCCCTTAATCTTCTAAATGCTAAATGTGCAGATAATTTTCTCTGGTTTAAGATTAAGATTGAGCCACATTAAGCCCAAGCATCCCAAGCTGTTTTATGAAGTCCTCTCCTTCCAAGAACTGCAGGCTAGTGGTCCCAAGCTAGAGCTAAACAAGTTGCTGTTGCTAAGTGCTAAGCACTAGAGCCACTCTCCTCTTTTCCATCCAGAATGATGCTCACCATTCAGCAAGACTGTGTGCAAAACTTCTGCTGTCCATCAATTGCTTTGAGCTATTTCAAGGCAAGCGGATCGGAAACTTGCAATCATAAAACCACAGTGGAGTGCTGGGATGGGCAAAAAGACTCTGACAGAAGTGCTGTCTTACATTCCCATGCAAATACAGTAAACCAGCACTGCATCTCTGAATATTGTTCCTAAGTGAACAAAGCTCCCTAAAGATAAGTTTCCAGGAGACCTGGAGCCAGGGAAATACAGCCAGAATATGGCTGCAGTAACCCTTTGAACCTGAGTGAGCTTATGAAGTCCCAGCAAGTCAGAGGGAAAGGAAACCATAAGGTAAGAGCAGAAAGCAGAGCTGTCAAGTGAACTTACCCCCACATTTAGGATTGGGGCAGTTGCTGGCCAAGCTCAGGTAGCGGACAAGGCTCTCTGGGAGGTCGCTGGGAGCGTAGGGAACGTTGCGGGTTTTAATGGTGCGCCCAGCCAGCTCCTGCAGGCTCGGGGGGTTGTAGGTCAGGTCGCGCACAAAGCGCACCACCAGCGGGTTCCCACGCAAGCTCAGCTCGTCCAGGTGAACCAGGTTAAGGATCTCTCGGGGAAGGTAAGTCAGCAGGTTATTGTGCAGGCTAAGGGAACGCAGGGAATGCAGCCTAAGGATGGAGATGGATACCCTGTCAAGATGTGCAAGCAAAATTGCCCCACAGCTGCATTAAGCAGACCTAATTACTCTCCCAGCTCCCACCAATTTCTTTTTCTTTGTTTTTTCCCCCTTTTAAAACATAAATTCATGCTAAAAGAACTGTTCTTACTCCAGTACACAAAATGCACTAGAAAACTCAGCTCAGCACCAGAACACCTGCTAAAGAAACACAGTCCTAAACATGCTGCTATCCCTCTCAGTATTCCCCACACACACCTCCCAAAAAAGGTAGAACAAAAGTGTACAAACTGAGTGCTTTCAGGGGACATAACGTCTCCTTGTACCCAGCACATGCATCAAGAACAGTCCTTGCAGTGCTCTGAATAAGTCACCTGCTCTGTCTCATGCATGAAAGATGATTGCTGGGAGGGAGCCAGCCCTGGAAAGCCCCATGTTTTCATGCCTTGCGGCTGCACCACCTCACGCTGATACCACCAGATCTGAACGAGGTCAGGCCAGGCCAGCAGTGGCACAGGGGACAAGCAATTATTTTGCTTTTGGATGAGGCTTTCCCCTCTCAGGAAGCACAAAGCAATGCTCTAGCACAGTATCAAGGGCTGCTCCCAAACTTGTAAAAGTTACAAGACATTGTACTTTAAGAATAATCCCACTACACCACCAAATTCCAACTTGGAGAACTCCATGCTGTCATTCAACTGTTTTCAGGGTTACAGCTACACCTCCCATCTTCATCTCCCATCTCAGGCTACACATACAGAATTGCAGTGTCCTCTTCCCCCCATTATGAAGCAGTAACCTAGCCACTAGAACTATGCTATAGGATTACACAAACACTCTGAGATCCTAAGGCAAGGAATGCCAAGGGAACACAGAGACAAAAAATACAAAGACAAGACAAAAATACACACAAAAAAGTTTTGGGTGAAAGGCAAAACCCACCCAGCATTCATTACTAATGCAGTACCATTCTTACTTGTTAAGGTAGCAATTTATCTTTTCTGAGTTCCCCAGGTGCTTTTCAGGGTCCTCTATACAAATCTATCAATTCACTGTACAGTGCAATCTCGGTGATGGTTTTTTAACATAACCCTTTCATTGAGTTTTCCAGATCATACACTCATGGTCTGCCTGCAGTGCACCATGCCAAAGATGTTCTTCTTCAAATCCAGTCACATTAACAAACTGAAGGATAAATAGGTCCTCCCAAGTACTTTTATGCACACGCAAAGAAGAAAAAGTTCAAAGAGTTAATTACTGCTGGTGGCTGATGACAGTAAATACTCACTGTGCCAGCTGAGGTGGAATGCTCTGGATCTTGTTGTCACACAGAACTAGATACCTCAGAGAAGGCAGTTTTGCTAATTCAGGTGGAATTGCCGTAATGAAGTTCCCTCCAAGGTATAGAAACTCTAAACTGAAAAACAGAAGAGAAAAGAGTGCATTATTTTATTAATTTCAAGTTTCCTTTAACACCTGGGTTTTCACAGCTACTGCATTTCTTAAAGGAAACTGACAGATGATTACCTATGAGATAATTTGCTGAGAGCAGCAAAAAAAGCTGAGTTGCACATCAAAATTACAACAGAGCTGCTGTTTCACAATAATGTTGAGATTTTTACCTCCAGACTCCTGCAGTCACCATTACACCTGCAGGTAGGCACCAGACAACTGTTGTATTCCTACACCAAGCCCTTATGCAAAGCTCCTGCTCCTATTTCCAAGGATGTGCAGCCTGCAAACACAGGGTCTGCAATACCTTCACGGATCCTGCGGCAGCCAGTGGGACCTCTCAGTTCCAGCAGGAGTGAAGCACGAGTGCAGTGTCTCTCCCTGGAAATCCTGGCCCTGCACCAGCACCAGTTGCTCTTTGTGGAATCATCTGACTCCTCAGTGACTAACTGGAGCCATTAGTCAGAGGCAGCCAGTCCCCCTTAGATACAATTCACACACCAACACCCCAGCTGCAACAGCACACAACAGCACACAGTGCACCTAAGTCACACAAGTACACACACCCAATTTCTCAGAAAGATTGATCTCACTACTCTGAAGTAATGAAGCCCAAACCAGAAACAATAGCTGGGCTTCACTGCAGTTTGGGCCCAAATAAAAGAATCCCTGGATGCCCTGTGAAAACTCAGTGGATGGGACACAGGAACAGAGAGAGGCACTAGATCCCTTCTGCCAGCAGTAGCCAATATGTGCTGTGCATCTCTGCCCTTCTAGGAAGAAAAACTGGCAAGCATTTCTCTTTGACATAATAGCTTAAAGTCCCCATTCCACAGACTCAAGTAGCTTTCTTTACATGTTCTCAGATGTTGTCTGAAAGAGGAGCAAAGGCAGGCTCAGTTTGGGTACATCTTGCTAACCACAGTCCAGCCAAGATTTTTTCCCATGTTTGAAAAAGGTGGGTGCCCTGGTTCAGTATCTCCAGTACACACTCAGGCTGCCTAACTACAAAGCACCCTGACCTTCTCTGATCCAGCAAGCATTGCCCACAGGCCAGGGAAAGTGAACCATCCAGGCTCCATCTGCCTTTCTTTAAGTATAGGTTATAACTTCCTTGGAGTAGGAGAAACCTTCATCTCACCCCAGCAATTGAGAAATGCTATGGATACAACTGGCACAGAAACAGAGGAACAGAGCACCCAAAGGACATGGTGGTCCACCCTGACAAGGTCTGAGCCCTGCAACTCTGTGCCACAGCATATGTGGAGCGCAGAGAAGCTCCCCCCTGAGACTTCCCCTGGGATGGAGCAGGAGAATAGCAGAGTGAGTCTATTTCACTCAATTCTTGCAAGAAACTTGAACCCCTGAGATCCAATGACAGCATCTGCTTGGGCTACAGAGGCCACTACTGCAGCACAAATGCCCTTGCCCAGCAGCAAGGACAGAATGACAGACCTTTGCAACACACAAGGAGATGCTCGCGGGGTTCAGCTTTCCCTGGATTCCCTTATATTTTTCAAGTAAGTCAAAGGCAAGCTAAATTAACAGAAATTGGACAAAGTGGGCAGAAAATTAAGCCTTAAACTGAATTTGATTGCATGGAAGGCAGTAACTACAGACCAAGTGGGACAGCACATTTGGAGGTTACTCTGAATGTGCAAAGAAGTGCACAGTGAAAAACCACCACCAGTTGCCATTGCTTCAAAGTAACCTTAACCTCTCTTCCACTCCAACAACTTTTATGTTGAGGGGGTAGGAGGAATGCTGCTGTGCAGAGACTGTGTCAAGGAGAGATTATTTTTAATTAACTTTTGATCCCCTAACAAAGCCCTGAGTTTTAACCAAAATTCCTCCTTCAAACCTCCATTATTTCCTGAGGTGGATTTAGGCTGCTTGGCTCTCATTAGGGACTTAACTGCTGAGTATACAATTCCATACAATTCCTAACTCCATAACAGTGCTGGGGCTCACACCAAAAGCTGTTGGGCAAGGGAATTCTAGCAATGTGGATTTCAATATTTAAACAAGGTTTAGATGTATATGAGTTTGCACTTCCTAGGAAAAGTGAATAATTAACTCCTCATCCTTTGTGTTTGAGGACACATGCTAGTAAAGTGACATGGCATAAAAAAAGGTAGGCACCTCCTACCAGGGAAGGAGAAGAGGGCACAAGTTATACAGTAAAAATGTTCTGGGAGTTCATTTCAAGGTATAAAATGCATATGTTTCAAGAGCAGCCTACTGTACAAACTAAGTTACAGAAACACTGCCTACAAACTTCTTACAGCTTCAAATCTGTTCTTTGTAAAGTCTGTAATGAGAACACTCAGTGATACCAGGAAGGATATAAAGACCTAACATCAGAATACAAACTGTCTCTAACCAAAAACCCACTAAATAAGGTAACTCCTTCACTGGTAACAAAATGCTTCTTAAAAAATGTTTTCTTTTTACTCATCTTTACTCAGCTTTTTGGGGTCAGTAGACTGAAAACTCATGGGGCCCAGTGTGGTACAGCAAATTCATGATTTCCACATCAACTTATGGTATTAATTAGATGATTAATTTATTAAAAAAAAACACAGGGAGGAGGTTTTGAAATACAAAGAAACTTATTTAAAACACAGGAAAGATATTCTTATGGCTTGCACTGAAACACTGCTCAGCAGGAAAACAAAATCTGTAACTCCCATCCCTCTAAGTACAATTTGCTAGGAAGAAGGATCTAGGCTGATGAAGGTGAAGGAATCAACAAGAGCCATTTCTGCATCAAACTGAAGTGTCAAGAATTGCCTGAGCAAAGCTAACCGTGACACAGGAAAGGATTTTCAAGAGGCATGCCCCTTTTATCAACAGCACTGACCACAGCACTGGGATGCAGTTTGTTCCCAGCTCATCTGCTCCTGGCCTGAGATTGATGTCACACTCACACTAAGCCTGTGTCTGGAGGCAAAGGTGATGCTGGCTCTCGAGCTGTCCTGCTCAGGGCAGTGCAGTTTGCTACTCGGTAAGACAAGCAAAAGCACCGCTCAGCTCTGCCCTCTTCACACAAGGCAATCCACAACGTTCAGCACAGGTTTTTGCAGGAGGACACAGCAGGGATGGCACTGAGCTAGGTGAATACTTCTAACTAACCTTTCACACTTAGACCTAGTCCTTCTGACAATCATTAATCTGTACAGTCATTTTGATCGATCAGCTAAGGTCTTGTGAACTGCTGTGTACACAGAGGCAGAACCGGACTTTTTTCTGCACTTTCAAAATTCCAGAATCTTCAAAAGGCCAGAGATTACCTATCATCAAACAAACATAAGCTCAGCTCCAATTTTTGAAGCTAGAATGAGCGATGTACTTCCAACCTGCCACACAGACTCGGCTGAATGAGTTTCAAGAGGGGACAAACACTAACAAAATCAATCCCAACAAAATTTAAAAAAAACCCAACAACCATGTGTCAGAGTTACTAATGAGGGTTGACACTTTCTCTCCTGCCTTTTAGCAATGTTGACGAATACACTAATAAAAGGCCAGAGTCCCTTCCAACCTCACACCCAGCAGCCCCCCGCTCAGCACAACCCGTCCCAATTGCTGCCAGGAACAGCCAGCACACTGAGCCCATCATGTGGTGCTCCTCCTCTCTAGCAGCGTATTTCACACCACTGGGATGTAGGGTGGCAATGAAAACACTTTTACCTACTAGGAAATTAATGGAGAAATGCTCAAACAACTATGATCAATTCAGGGGGTGGCAGCAAAGTTTAACATGTAAAGAGACTGTACCTTCTTGCTTGACTACGCCCTTGATGTTTTCAGGTCATTGTATAGCACAAATCAAATCAAAAAGCCCCCAAACATTCAGTAAATAAGAAGAGCCACTCTGAGTACTAGAAGTATTTTTTATACCCTATCAATTAACACAGCACTCCCATAGTCATATTTCAAGGGGATAATACCTTCAGGCATAGGAGATACTCAAATTTTCAATCGACCCTGTTTCCCCACAAATGCTTCTTCGGATAAAATTTAACAGCTGACATCAAACAGATGCATCTAAATAGGTAATATAAAAAACCCAAACCAACAATGGTGCCTGAAATACCTCCGGGTCTTTTTAAGATAAACTTTTTAGCAAGAAATTTCCAGTGCAGTTTTGAGGCTCATACAAGGGAGGAATTTCAAAGCAGCCCACAATACACTCCTGTTAACCCTGTTCTACGATTTGCTAATTCCTGAGAGAACTGCATAGCCTTTGCTGACACGCAAATTTAAGATCAAACAGTCGTCTGAACGCTATTTGCAAAACGTTTGAAGAGGGGAAGAAGAAGGGAGACAGCAAGCAGATTTCCTAATGCTGTATCTTTATCAAAGCTCTGCTTGCCCTTTTTCCCACACTAACAGCCCTCCTTTAAGCGTATGCTTGTCTAACATGCTTAATGCTACCCACGAATGAAAGCAAATGCTCTGGTTTTCAATGCATCTAAGCCTTTACACAAACCTTGCATGAATCCAGTTGGGCGTTTGAGGGCTTTGATCCCAGCCCTGGCACAGCCAGGCTTTATTAGAGGAATACCACCAGCAAGAAGGAAAGAAACGTGCACGGGTCTTTTCCAAGCTCTGCCTGCTCCCAGTGCTCTACGGAGCATGAGAGCATTCACCAGAAGAATATGACTAAACTCAAAATTCCCATGGGAGACTTGAAGTATCAGCTGCATTTCGCTAAGACTTTGAGAATTATTCATTTTACAGGACACTTGCAGGACATTTCCCCAGGCCTGCATGCTGACCAGGGTATATCTTGCACGCTTCAAGCCAAAACTCAGAGCTGCACCGTGAAGATCAGAACAATGTTTGACCAGATTTGCCCTACAAATTTTGTGCCAGGATGGGCACAAGCAGATGGCCACATTTGTAACTCACCAGCTGTAATACACTTTGCCCCACAGTGCATCCCCAGTTGGATCAGCAGAGAGAGGATATGCAGAACCAATGTGCAATGGGATCTCTCTGCAGATCACAGTTCAGGAGCTGCTGAGGGCTGTGAACTGAGCCTGAGAGAGAGTGACTGACCATAACATCTCCCACTGGAAACACGGCAAGGTCAGCAGGGAGAACTACAGAGAAGATAACACTTGTGGCTGCCTATGCTAAGGTTGTATTTTATCTGGCAACAAACAGGAAAGCAATGCAAAGAGGGCTGCTCTCACATGTCTGGTGCAAGAGCCAATACTCAGGTCTTGCACGGTACTGACACACCAGCTGACAGGAACTGGGGATGCTGGGCATACAGAAGGACCTGGCATGGCCTCAACATGATCAAGGAAAAGCCCTCAGCAGGGTCAACAGCTACATTTCTCAGAAACACATGAGGCTATTGCTGGTCACACTTGATGCTTACAGTGAAACTATGATGAAAGAGCACTGAATTTTCCTAATGGAAAACATGAAGCAGAGGTTATGCATCCCTGGTGCCAGCTTGCTATGATCAGCATCATCCTACTGCCATCACCAGAGCAATCATGATCATACACTTATGAAGCAATGCAAAGAAAGCTTCTAAGCGTATTGGTGGTCCTTCCTCAACAGCCCAGGAGATAACCAGTAATCAGGAACACAGCACTCCCTTTCCATGCAGGATCTTGCACTGCACACAAAGCATTTGTGTGGGCAAGGATGGGGCAGATGGCTGAAGGAGCAGGACACAACAGCAGCAGGACTGGCTGTGGTTCTTACCACCAAGTTCATTACCTTGCCAAGACACCAGGAACATGTCAGGCAAGTTTCTGCACAATGACCTAAATACAGCTTGTGTGAAGTGGTGGATTTATTACCTTCCTGGTGTGCAACAACACGTGGCACACACCTGCCGTTGCAGGATGTTCGCATTTGCAGTCACCAGCATGTTCCTTCTCCTTTGGCAGCTCAGACCCATCAGCTTCTTATATTTTCAACTTTACCACATACACAGTCGCCTTACTTGCTATATTCCTGGCCTTCACTAAAATTGGCATGCTGACCCTTCAAAAACTAAAACAGGAAACTATGGGGTGCAGAGGAAAGACATGAAGCTTAGTTATCAAGAGTATTTTTTTTAAAAAACCTCCTCACAGCTCAGACATCGCCTGGAAATCCAAGAAGCATTTCTAGATTTCTACAACTCCAGTCTGCTCTACAATCAGTGACTGGAGAAAATGGGAAGCTGCCAGGGTCCCAGGAAGAGGAGAACTGATGGTCTCAGGAACTCCAGTAGCAGCAGGAGGAACTTGATCAGTAAGAGTGCTGCCTGCATTCCCCTGTGATCTCAGAGGCCCTAAGATAAAAGAAAAATTTCTTTTTATGAGATACTGCACATGGAAAAAGGGTCAAGGTCTTGGCTTGTCAGCAACAGCAAGACTGGCATTTGCAGATTGAGCTGTGAGGTTAATAAAAGCCACAACACCAGGTACCATCTCCAACTTCTAAAGCTCAGAAACTAACAGAGGTCTCTATGTTGCTGCGCTGTAACAGCCGGCTCTGCTCTGTCCTTGCTCAGGCTCATTTTACCCACTTCCACAATAAGCACGCTCACACAGAGGACACCTCTCTTGTCAGCAGGTAGGAGCAGAGTCTGGCAGCAGTCTCTCTACAGAATGTACTTTCTGTGGTTTTGGGAAGGGTCACTGGTTATCTGGGTCCCAGTGAATAGATTCAGGAGTCCCTCTGAAGGAACAACACATTATAAAGTGTTGTTTTCTCCCAGCACTGGCAAAGCTGTGGGCAGCTCCCTTTCATTACTTACAGTCCCAGATACAGAAATCACTGATGGCAGAGCGCTAAAGAAGCTTACAGTCCTGGTGGGGCACAGATTTGCTATCTTGAGCTAAAGTTCAATTAAAATCTATTGACATGTTAGCAGAAGTTCAATGAGGTAGCAGTGGTGACGTGGGCAGCAGACAGAAGCTGCGTCTACGTGTAACTTTTCAACCCCACACGTCACTTTGTAATGATGAACAGGCAGTTCAACAGCTTTGTTTGCATTTGCTCTCTCCGAATTCTCCTGCTGGGGGTTCCAGCATGACTGGTCCAAGAAAAGCTGCAGGACAGGACAACAAGGAGCCCTGCTTCAGGGCAGGTCAGAGGGATAAAACAGAGTGACAGAGGTGCAGTGTGGAGCACAGGTCACAGCCTGCTGGGACACTGTGTGCGGTGCTACACAGCCCAGTACCTTCCTGGAGACGTCTCAGAAGAAAAGCAGGGCTGAGGTTTGTTTTCTTGGGAAGAAAAAAGGAAAGAGAGAGAAAAACCCACAACCCACACAGACCATAGAAACAGCAGGCGGGAGCCTCTGACTCAGAGGTGGGAGCAACTTTCAGATCCCAACCACATCCTGGATGCTATCAGACATGCTGTGGAGACAATGTGGATCATCTTCCTCATGCTGCCCTCCTCCACTGGCCTCCTCTCCCTTGCCTCATTTCCTTTTTCATCCCTCAAGCATCTGTTCCCAGACAGAAAAAAGCTGCGTTTCCTCTTCCTCATGACAGCCCCAGCCCAGGATGTATCATAACTCTGCCAAGGAAACGGGCATTCTCCATCACTCAAAGTGTCTCATAGCATCTCTCAGCCCAGAGAGCTTAACCCAGAATCGCTTCAAATCCTTAGCAGGTGCATGCTGTGCTACCTGGATAAAAGCTACAAACCCAATTGTATTATACTGCAGCAGACAAAACCTTCCCCCACCAGCATTCATGCGGTTCTGATACCTCCCACCTACACCCACGGGAGACACTGGATGCAGCTCTGGTGAACCATCAGAGTGATTGCCGGTATTTAGGGTCAAGGGTGCTGGAATTTGCATAAGAGAGGCTGCTTCTGGCAAGTCCCTTGGCAAAGAGCTGGAGCAAACAAAGGTCAGATCCAAAGTCTTAGCAGAGACCCACACAGAGGTCAACCTGGGGCTTGGGAATGCAGCAGAACACACTGAGGTGCCCGTGTCACTTAAGCCAGAACAAGCATCCCGCCTGCCCAGGAGGACACCAGGCCTCAGGAGTAGCCAGCCCAGGCCTATGCAGGCAGCCAATACCTTGCGCTGTCCAAGGCCTGCTCCCACCCCAGCACTGTTCCAATTGCTGTGATTCAGCCACAAGTTTCTGTGTGCCCGGCCTGTGGTGGCTGGACACAGCCCCGGAGCCAGATGTACCCCCACACCCAAGCACAGCCCGGGGCTCCACGCCTCGGGATCTACATGAGCCGGCAGGTTGAGAGAAACACCACAAAACCCCATCCATGACAGCAAGCTCCCAGTGGGACTGCAGCTGTAGGGGCAGAAAGGCCCTGTTGTTTGATGAGCCACAAACACATCTTTATCCTCCTGAGCAACCCATCGTGCAGCCATGAGCTGCAGGACACATGGGGTTTATCTCGCTGCCACCCAGAGATGTGCTGGAGAGGAAAACCATGGAGAGCCTTCCTCATACCAACACCCACACCAACCACACCATCACCAGGAGAGCGGCCCTGCACCAGGGCAGCGCCAAGAGGCACCCAGTTGGTGAGCACACAAGGCCCATTGTCACCTGAAGAATACAGAGAATTGGCTGGGCTGGAAGGGACCACAGCAAGTCATGTGTTCCAGCCTCCCTACTCAAGCAGGGTCACCTCACAGCACACGGCACAGAACTGTGTCCACTGGAACACCTTCAGTGAGGGAGACTCCACAACCACTCTGGGCAACCTTTTCCAGTGGTTGCTCACCCCCATATCAAAGTTCTCCCTCATGCTCAGGAGGAACTTCCTGGGCTCATTTTCTGCCTGTTGCCTCTGGTCCTATTGCTTGGTACCACCAAGAAGAGCCTGCCTTCATTCTCAGTGCCCACCATTTAGATACTTTTATATATATGTATGTAGATGAGGTAAAGAACGTCCTGGAGTTTTGGTAACTCAACATGACGAAGAGGGAGAGCCACGTTAGCGGCAGCAGTGCTTGGAGACACCTGAGGCTGGAGAGAACTGACCCTCTGAGGGGGAGCGTGGCAGAAAACCCGGCCGGGTTTGCCAAGGCTGTCCCTTTTCCCGCGGGGCCCGTCCCTCACCTGTGGAGCTCCTGGATGTCGGGCGGGATGCCGTGGAGCCGGTTGCCGCCGAGGCTGAGGCTGCGCAGCCCGCGGAGCTGCAGCAGCGCGGGCGGCACCTCGGAGAAGCGGTTCCCGCTGAGGTTGAGGACGCGGAGGGAGCGGGCGAGCGGCGCCTGCTCCAGCCCCTTGGGCAGCGAGCCGGGCCCGCCAAGCCGGTTGTTCTTGGCCAGCAACGTGTGGAGGCACGGCAGGGACAGCAGCTCCGTGCCCATCTCCGTCAGCCCCGTCCCGCTCACGTCCAGCACCTCCAGCGCCGGGAACCACTGCGACAGCCCGGCGGGCAGCGGGCCCGACAGCCGCCGCGGCGACAGCACCAGCCGCCGCGCCTCCGCGCTGCGCCGCGCCGACAGCTCCGCCGCCAGCGCCGGCTCGGGCTCGGGCTCCGATTCCGGCTCCATCGCCAGCTCCGGTCCCGGCTCCAGCTCGGGACCGTCCCCGCCAGCCGCCGCCATCCCGCCCGCACTGACCGACGGCCCCGCGCGTCACGCCGCCCCGGCCCGCCCCGGAACCTGCATAGCCCCGCCGCCCCCCAGCGTCAGGCTCGATCCCCGGCGCGCCGCCGGCCGAGGCCACAGCGAGGCGAGCGCTGTTATGCAGGTTGCGGGGCTCCTGCGGGTGAGCGGTGGAGGGATGGGGCGCGTTCGACGGCCCCGGAACGAGCACGGGAGGGAGGCGCGCAGGCGGGGCGGGAGGTGGCCCCATGGCGGAGATGGCCCGGGGGTTGTGGGTGACCCGGGGGTTGTGGCTAGCCCGGGGGTCGCTGCTGCCCCGGCTGCGGCCGCAGTCTGCGCCCGGGGGCCTGGCCTGCCGGGCTGATGCCGAACCGTCGGCTGGAAGTGCCACCTGCTCCCTGCCAAGTGTTTTACTCCGAGCTCGGGACACCAGAGCTGCTAAAGTGTAAGATTGAACCATAGCCTTTCCTGTGGCCCTTTTGGTCACCCTGGGAGCCCGAAGGAGAGGCGCTGCCTCAGCCCGTGTACCCCACGGCCTCTCCCTTGTGGCAGCTGGTGGGGGAGCCCGGCCCAGCATCCCTGGTCAGCGGGTGTTTTGTCCAAGGGTTGATCTGCTTTGGTCGCTGCAGAACAGGGAGGTTGGAACTGAGCGATCTTTGAGGCCCTTCCCACCCAAAACATTCTGTGGTTCTGTGAGCTGCTGCCGTGGAGCACCAAAAGGGAGGCATTCCCAGAAGTACCTCAGTGCGTGTCCTTGCCTGGATGTGAAAAGAGAGCTTTGGCCTTGAGCGGGGGCATTGGCAGGAGTTAATGCATCACACACGAGTCTGCCAGGCGAAGCTGTCTGACGCTGGTCACTGATCGACATGGGGCTGACCCCTGATGTACCAGCATATGCAAACAGGCAGGTCAAGATCGGTGATTTCAGTTCATTGCTCTTTGAACGCAGGGTGACATTGCTGTAGTCAGTAATGAGAAGAAGAAGCAGCAGCCATGTGTGGTAACAAGATTCACAACCCAAGGGAATTTTTGCTTTGACTAAGTCCAGGCTTAAGAAACAGACTTGCTTCCTTGTGATGCATATAGAAGCCAAAAAGAAGGCAATCAATCTCCCACCTACTTAAAACATTTAATGTACACAAACGTCTCTGTCATCTTAGACTGAAAGAAACACAAACAAAATCACAGTTTGCAGGTACCAGCCAAGAGTTTAAAACAATGTGTAAAGTAGCAACAATGCTGATTTCAAGGGTGTCCAGGATACTATGGACAAAACCCATAGTCCACTTGTCCTTCCTTTGGTGCTCTTATGAATTCTATATTTTATCACCACAAATATTTTGACATGACAGCTCCTGTTGCTGAGATGAGGAGGTTGTCAGGGCTATGCCCAGCCTTCAAGAAAGTGTGCCACAGTGGGTAGGAATGAACAGGTCAGTTTCCATTGGACTCGTTTAATTTGTTTTCCAAGAGTCTGTGGATTCACAAGTATAAGCCCTGACGTGAACCCAGAGATAGCTGCAGAACAGACACCTCACCAGTATTGTTAGCTTCTTATCAACATAATTTTCCCCACTTTACAAATATTGTACTGCTCCAGGACAGTTTACGTAAGCAAAAGAGTAAGGTCATCTGGATTTTGCTCTTGTCTTTTGTAGTGCTTTAAGCCTGGTTCTCCTCAAGGTGTGTCCTGTAACATGGTTCAGGAACTGAGTCTTATTATAGATCAGTCTGCTCCTGTCTTCAGAGCTAAAAGTTAATAAATACCTTACAAATGCAGTTCAGTCTCTTGATCCACCACTTAAATAGCCTATTTCTCAACCTGAAGCTTAACAGCACTGGAGAATTGTGATTAAGGGTATGTAACTATAGTGCAGTAATTTAATACTCACATGTGCACAACTCCATAAACAGGTCAGAGCTTTTCCCAGGCCTCTACAAGCAGTGGGCAACAGAAGTTTTGCTTTTCCTCTCTCCCACCTCAAAACCACTTTGCTTCAGTAAAAATGCATGGAGAACAAGGCATAATATTTGTAGTGCCACCTAGCTGAATTTGTGGCTGCTGCTTCCATTAATTTCTTAAAATCCTGGGGAATCCTCACAGTAGAAATTGCAGTAATAATATAGCCTCACTTTGCAGTTGAGCAGTGAACGGGCAGGGAATGCCACAGAAAAGACTGCATGTGCAGCAGCTGGTACATGCTAGAGGCCATTTGGTGTGAAAAACAACATGGAAGAGCCAATGTTTGTGAGTTGTTTGGTTTTCTTTTTTAAACAGCTTTGGAAGGAGCACACCAAGTGGAACAAAGCAAGGCAGCTTTCTCTTCTGTCAGACCATTATCTGCACAGAAGCACTCTCAGCAGTGGCATTGCTGGGGAGATGAATAGTAGGGCACTTCCTTCTGTCATAGAACACCACTGAAGGCTATTTCACCATTCAGTCACATTTTCAAGGCCTTTAGTTATTGTTTTTACTTGCCTATGGGTTCTTTCCACCTGATTCCCCAGCTATAAAACAGAAACAGTCATGTCTTACATTTGTCCAGCACACTGAGATCTGTGTATGAATGTGCAAAGACAGATATTTTTTTGAAAGCAAATTGTGTGGCTTGTGAAAAATAAACCAAACAAGTGTTTTTTTTTAAATTTTGTTTCATTTATTTGGCAGTAATATCCAAACCCCCCTGCTTCAAAAAAATTACAAAATCAAGTAAAATAAGTGCACTAAGGAAACCTACAGAATACTGATAAATTTCACACACGTACAGGAGGGAATATAGAGGGAGGAGGGGGACCTTTTTGTTTGTTGCTTAAATTTGGTTTTTTTGGGAAAAATAAAACAAAACACCTTCCCTGCCCCTTGTAGTCTGTGCAGCTATCGTCCCAGAGGGCAATGGCTGAAATTCAGCACTTCCTTCCCCAGCAGCGTGCAGGAGTTAGTGAGTGACCAGCCTGCAGAAGTCTGAGCATTGCTCAGTCTGGGCTGCCGAGATGTTTTGGTCCCCTTTGAGAACTGCTGCCCTTAGAAGGGGCCCCGCTTTCCACCACGTCCCTTTGTGGGGGCACAAGGAGGAAGAGGCTCCAGGGGCAGCAGCAGCCCTTTCCAGAGGCACTGTCGCTGCCCTCCCAGCCTGGGATCTGTTGTATGGCTTCTGGGAGAGCTCCGCTTGCCGGAGACCGCAGCCCGTCCCTCTGCCTTCAGTGCAAGAGCAAGCTCTGTAAACCTCAGCTGCCAGCACACGTCTCTGGCTGCCCCAGCAGCCACCCCCATCCACACGGCTGCACACCACAGCAGGCAGGAGGGGACAGAACACCTCACAGTGCAGCCTACAGAAGCCCTGAAGCCGTGCATTGGCCTCCCCTTCCTGCACATGCTCTGGTTTTCACAGTTGGAGATATTCCTGACTGAACAAGACGTTATCCCTGTCCAGGGAAAGCCTTTAAGGCAAGCTGTTGTGTTTTCTCTAAGGCACTTTAACAACCCAAGCTGGAAGGAAGTGATCTGGGAGGCACTAACTACCTTTTAGAGCAGGGCTGGAATAAAGCAAAACATTATGAACAACGTTCCTGTGACTCCAGATCCAGCACATGAAGCCCTTTCGTTCATACTTTTGGGAAGGAGCAAGCCTATGCCTAATGGGTGCTCCTATTTCACCAACCACTTCTTCCAGTGCCACCAGAACACAAACAGTGACTCTGTCCCAGTGTAGCATTGTCCACATTCCCTTCAGCACATATGGACTCATTCCTCTCACCTTCACAGGTGACAGCTACTCAAATCCAGGCCCTCAAGAGGAAAAAAAAAACAGTCTCCTGTATTTATGGTGCCAAAACCTCAATGCCAGGATACATTATAGCTCTCACTGGAAAAGTGGCACTATGCCAAAGTTAATGGAAGTCCTCTGACTTCACACTGGGAAAACAGCTCAAAGACCAGACAGCCTCTAACACATCTGGCTCATGAGAAAGAGCACAGGAGGGACCAAGCTTTCTTCTTTTCCTATACTTCTAGGTACCAGTTCATTCCTCCTCTTCAAGGAAAGCACTGTGCAAGAAGGGGAAGTTTGGGACTCAAGTCCTGCTGATCTTCACTCAAACTGGACATGCTTTTGCAGATGCAAGTGGAATTTTGCTTGAGTAAGCAATAGGGACTGCAAGATACACAGCAACAACTGCCGAAGTTGCTCACAAACAGAAAGATGGAAGTCACAAGCAGTGGATCAGGGCACATGCAACTGCTTGGGAAGCACAGCACAGGCATGAGGGGAACATGGATGTTCAGGTGTGCGTGAAGTACATTTGACAACTGCATAAGAAAATCAGCTGGGCTTCAGGCTGCAGAGGTGACTACCAACAAAAGAGCATTTCATTTACATCTAGGACCAATGATCTGAGAAACATGTGGGACGAAACTGACCCATGAAGGAATGTGAGAGTGGTCAAAGGTGGTCTGATTAATGACATTGAGAAATGTGTCAGTAATGAGGCTTCCAGCCCTGACTCCAAATTCATACCTGGAATCAAAGAATAATGCTGCTGCCTCACCCCAGAGGAAGATGAAAAGCCCAAGATGATGCCAACAGCACAACTAAACAGTTTTCTACATAGTTAAGCTTTTTAAGATACTGTACTAATGGGATTGCCTGGTCCCTCTCTTTCTAGACTGCTTTCAGCAATTTAAAGAGGCATGAGCACAGACTATGAGCACATGGTCAATGCTAGCTAGAGAGCTGCAGTGGCAATGTGTGTTTGGTGAAACTAATTACATCCAACCCTGTCTCTTCTTCCCACGGGGGACACTGCTATCCCCCAGCTGGGAAATACCCTGTAGTGCAAGGCTCACAATTCGCCTGTGATGTTTGTGGCAGCTGAGCGCAGTGCAATACAAACTGTGCATGGGCAGTACAGCACTGTCAACAACAAAAACCCACACGCTGGGTTTTCTTGAAAGATCTAGACCTACAAAACATACAAAAGCTGAATCACTACCATAGGAAATAAAATAATAAAAAACGCGAAACAAAAAAAAAAAAAAAAGGGGAGTCAGCATGTGAATGTGATAAGAAAAAAATATGATAGCACCTCTAAGGAGGGGGCAGGGAGAGTAAGAGTGAGATGAGGTCAAAAGGAACCTGTTGTGTTAGAGCCCACAATGTACTGGAGGAGCTGCTGGGGACAGTCTGGTGGAAAGCAAGGAGGAATGTGCTGGACTCATGCCAGCAGCATGGCACCACGAGTCCCAGGTGTCACACCAGGCTGACCAGCTTTGAGGAGCTCGAAGCAAAGGGTAAGGTCCTTGGATAGTGGTACCCTGCAGCACACGTGTTCAGCCACAAAACTGCCAGGCCTGTATTTTTGCAGCCAAGGGTGGTGCTGACAATTGTATTGACTGAAGACCCCCTTTTCTATCCAGCATTGACCTCCATCCTTTCCCCAGATCCAGAGGAACAAGAAATCCCTGTTAGCTTTTGGAAGGAGCAGCTGTCTGCTCTGGGGAAGGGCTCCAGAGGCTGCTGTAAGTCCCTCCCAGCCTTCCAAGGTCCCAGCAATGAAGCTTCCTGAACAGGTGGGCTCTGCTCCCCTTTCTTGGCCCCATTCTTTGTGTATTACAAAACAAATAATCCATCGCTATACATGTAAATATCTGTGACTGGGCAACTGTAGCAGACACTTGTGCATACTGAGATCAGCACTGGAGGACAGGATGGCAGGCTGGGCCCATCCTCCGGGGCTCCTCCGCTGTGGAGGCCCCTTACATCTCCTTGGTGCTCATTCTCTTGGTCTTCTCAGCCGTCTCCTAGAGAAAAGAGAGCACAGAAGTGAAGCTCTGCTCTGACACAGGAATTGGTAGTGCTCTGAAGTCTTTAGTCCACCCACAGGCAGTGCCAACACTGCCTTGTATGTGAAAGCCCCACACCTGTACTTGTCCCCACAAGCAAGAGATTTACTCTGCTCCTCCTTCTACCTCTTATCCCCTTCTAGAAGTCTTCAAGTGACAGAAATAGAAGGAACCCATCTGGCAAGGGGAGGCTCAGTGCAAGCAGACCTTCCCAGCTTCATGCTGACCTGATGCTTCTGCAGTTCCTGAACATATCTGGCCATCTCTTCCTCAGTCAAATCTTGATCAGGTCGGTGTCTCTGAGCAGGCACCTTCTCATTCCTCCCTGGAAGCAGAAATGGAGTTTAGTGTTTCACAAATAGGGGATGCAAATTTCAGATGCTGAACCACAAAGAACAAAGAGAGGCAGGTCAGCCACAGCATCCCTCAAGCTTAGGAAGCCTTTGCTGGAGGATGGTATGGGTTGGCTTGTTAGAAAGAGAACAGGCCTTGTGGCTGCCTGGGACTTCACAACTTGGATGTGCAGTCTGTCCCTGTCTCTCCCTCCCATGTGAATGATAATAAAGCCATGTAGAAGTGGCTACACATTATTGAAAAAAAACACCTATAATTAGCTCAAACATCTTGGCCTCTTGTAGGGAATAAATGGAAGCTCAGTGCTGCCCAAATACAATAACTGATATCTAATGAAGAGGTAATTTTGTTCAATGAAGATGTAACTTGCTGATGTGTTTGATCTGATTCTTCAGTTTCATTATTCCTCTAACAATAGCCTCTAACTCCTCTGCTGCTCTGACATGGGCAGGAAGTCAAGGAATCGTTATCCCATTGCATGCTTCTGTCATGGATGCAGGGAACAAAGTAGGCAGCAAGAACAGGTGTTGCATAGCAACTTTGAAGGTTGTTTCTGGGGAGGCAACAGAAAGAGTCTCATTCTGTTGCTTCTGGCAGCTCTATTAATACTACAGTTGTCTTTTCTCAGGTGAGTTCCTGCTGCTACAGCTAAGTCTGAGCTGAGGTGATCCTGAAGCCTCTGCTGCAGAAGATGAGATAAACATGAAAAGCTCTGCACACACTGCTGCTGTTTCCCTCTCTCCTACTCTGCCCAAGCTACTGACTATAGATCTGAACCAGTGCACTCCTGGCAGGTCCCACACAGCACTGAAATAAAGCTCCTGCAAGGGCCTGGTTTCTAGGGAAGAGGGATATAAAAATGCAGCAAGGACTGGGTTTCTAGGGGAGAAGGCCAGACTAATGCAGCACCATGCTGGGACGATGGATGTGGCTCCTTGGGAAGGACCCATACATTTGCCAACACAGGGAAGAGGTGGCATTCCCACTGGCCCTGAACTGTGTGTGAGAAGGTGAAACAGAGAACTGTTGTTCACAACTGCACCATGACCTCTCACAATTGTACCTGGCTGTGCAAGTTTAAGGGCCTTCCAAAGGAGGAGCAAACAACCCTCCCTTACTATAGCACCATCTCCCTTCATCACCATTGTTCTGCAGTTTTTGTGGCAAGAAGCTAAAGTGCTTTCTTGGCATTGGATGAAGGTTCCTATATCACCTCTTGATCAAGACAGGATCCTAGATCCTGTTTTACAAATTCCATAAACACAGATACAGTGTTGTCATCTTATTTCAGGGGTTCCATACTATTGCCTCCTTATCGCAAAAGTTTTATACCTTCTTGGTGTTTTCTCATGGGCAGCTCCTCAGACCACTAACCCTTTCTTCTTCACAAAGCAGCTGACTCCAGTTCCCTTCGCAACCAGCCACCCCACTCTTTTATAGCACTCTTCTTCTCATTGGTTACAGCTGTGGCCTGTTAAAGTCAGGCCTGTTCCTAATCTTTGATAACTGGCCCAGCTGCAACTCCTTAGGGGTAAGATTACTTTCTACACTATCTTTATTTTCTTATATTCTATCCCCCTACAAGTGAGGATATGGACACATATACAGGAAAGCTGACTTGCTCATGCCTACACATACAGTAGCAGCCAGTGACCTATTTGGTTTGCACCAGCTGGATGCAGAGTAGCTCTAGTTTGGAAAATTTAGTGCTGAATTTTCATGACACCAAATCCAAACTACAAACCCCAGCAGCATTGCCCCAAGCCCAGTTACATAATTTCTGACCTCTGGAACAGTACCAGCTTGGGTTTGACTAACATGAAACAAGTGAGGGTTATGCAGAAACCAGCCACAGAGAAGCTGAGGAAAAGCTGGAGAGAGAAGAACCCTGGATAGCTGGTGCCTTTGGGAAGACACAGAGTGAGAATTCTTTTGTCCAAACCCACACACAGTAACTTTCTGGGGAGCATACGGACCCTCACACGTCATTGCGGTGCACACCCAGTTCCCGCAGGCGCAGACGCAGCGGTTGCACTCCACCTGGGTCTCTGCTCCGTCCTCGTAGGTCTCATCTTCCAGGGCACACTCTGAAGAGGCACAAAACCAGGGCAGTGCTTGTGAGAGAGCGAGCAGGCTAAACACAACATACTTTGGAGATGCCTTGGTTGAAGGGGAAGCCTTCCCTTCCCCAACCACCAGAAGTTTCCTCATGACTAAAATATTCATGCTGAATTTGGTGAGTGAAATCAGTCAAAACATAATTTGGGAAAGTCAAAGCCTTTGTTTTTCTTTGTCAGAAGAACATATTTCAATTTCTCAATTCCAAATGAAATCTCAGTCTTGGATTTGTTTGAATTTCCTTATTTGTTACACAAAGAAAAGAACCCCTGAAATGAAAGCTTGGGTTATTCTGATCCAGGTGGGGATAAGTTGGGGAAATGATTTGGAAGGATAGTGAACTTTGAGATGGTCATCAGGGAGGCTTTCTGGGTGAAAGGCAGAGCATAGCAGGACTTTGGTCTGGTCTGACTTTCCTAAGTTATCTGGCCATGAACTCCTCACATGATTCACCTCTGCACTGTTAAATACATGCCTTGACCTTACAAGCGTACCAGACCCATTCAACCTATGTCCTTGCTTCTAAAATCCAAACTTTTCTTATTACAAGAGCTGCAGGAGCTCTGGGACAGGTACTCTCAACAATTCAGGGACAAAGGGTGTTGTTGGATGAGAGGCAGGGATATACTAAAATTATCTCTGGCCGTGGAGTTACAGCACCCTACGTCTGGCCTGAAGTTGATCTCTTTTCTTTCCTCCCTTCCCAGGACCCCTCTTGTTCCCTGGGATAAGTGAAGAGTTCCTACTTTTCTCTGGTGGGTTGAAGGATGGGCTGAGGCACTTGAGAAATTCATTGAAGCTGAGCTTCCAGTCAGCATTTTCATCTGACAGCTCGATGAGGGCATCTACGCAGAGTCCCCTGAAAGGAAACACAGAGGCTTGTTCTGCACAGGGCTGTGCTAGGCCAGTCCCTGCTCTACTGTCTTCAGAGTGCAGGTGACTAAAAACAGTAATAACTAAGGAGACTCCAAGATGTCTGGCAGAAGTGGCTTCTCTAAGGAAACCTCACAGGATACAGAGAAAAAAAGAACAGTCACAAAATACTCTCTGTGTGGCAATGGGCTGGGCAGTGGGGGGATATTCAGAACAGCAGGAATGGGACATCCACATTTGTTGACACCTACATGCTGTCACACAGGTAGAGATGCAAGCACAGCATAACCACAAGCAGCCTTTTTTTCACACAGTGGCAGACAAAGAAAGAGGGAAACCTCTCAAACTATAGGCTGCACATGAATGGTGTTTTCCCACCATCTTCCTTGCACTGGATGTAGCTATTAGGCAGAAGGTGAGGGCAGTCCCCAGGAAAGCTAATTTATTAGGAAATAGAAGATGACAAATCTTCTGTTACCCAACTCCCTTCTGGCTGCACAAGTGCTAGATTTAGGGCAAAAGAAGATTGGAATACATGCCTAACATGAAGGGTAGAGATAGAACTGCTCCTCTTGTGTGTTCACACCTATTTAAGTTGGAAGCCACTTCATACACAGTTAACTCTGCCAGTGCAAGCCCTGGCTGATATTTACCATGAGTGAATTTCCATGTTCCATTCTGCATCTGCCCCCCTGTCCCTCCCTCTGGCATCCTGTCCACTGCCCACCTGAGCAACTTGTTGGTCTCCTGGTCCATGTAGGTGGTGATGTTGACAGCAGTCTCATTCTGCTCCACAAACTTTAGGAATTCAGTGGAGTCCAAGCGAGAATCACCATCATCAAAACTCTGTAGGGAAAGATGGGAAGATGTGAGGCTCTCATTTATCAGTTCAAAGTACCCCTTCCTTCTTCCTCTTCCATACCTACATAGCATTTTGAAGCTTTAGTGAGACAAGTTCCATTATCCCTGTTTTTAACAAAGAAAGAGGCTCAGAGAAAAGCAGCAACATATCCACATTAGCCTCAGAATAAGAGAGAAATGATCCTAGCCTTGTTCTCACAGATAAGCTACACTGCCTCTCATTCACCTCCTGCTGCTTGATTTATGGCTCTAACACTATTTCTTCTCTTTGTTTCAGCCAGCTCTTAGCTTTCTTATATACCTCCTGCCTTAGAGCAGACCAGCTGCATTCAAGGAGGTGTCAGCTTTCCAATATGTGTAAATCCAAAGCTGTGCCTGGACTCTGACAGTGACAAAAGGGAAAAATCACAGGAAGCAATTTTCTGCTGATACCAGGGAAAAAAATTAATGCAATAGCACAACACCTCACCATCAACTTCTTAAGGTCCTGACAAGACTCCTGGCACTGAAGAGCAGCGTTTTTAGCCCCAAAATCCTGGCTGTACTCCCAAAGAGTAATTGCATTTTGCTTTCCTGTTTGGAGATGTGACACCGCAGTGCTGGACACTCAGCAGGATCTGCTGTGCCCCCTCAGAGACAGCTGCATTGCTGTGAGTGGAAAATTAATCCTGCACACAGACTGCTGCCACCTAAATTTTGGTGTGTGATTGGGGCAGGTCACTGTGGCTCCTTGTGCAGTGCTCTCAGGAATGCTGGAATAGACACTGCCTGTTGTTACCTCTGTGTGTTTCGGGAGAAACATCTAGGGCTAGGGAAATAATAATCCTGTGACTGCTCCACATGTCAACTTCCACTAGACTTTGAAGCCTCTTGTCCTGCTTTTTATTGTGAAAATTACTGCAGTTCTCTTAATGACCCAGACTGTTGAGTTTTCTTGCCTTTCAAAGTTATGGTCTACATTAAGGCATTCCCACAGAGATTCTCCAAAATGGAGCAGCTTCCCACTGCCGCTCTTGTTCCTCTTGAAGTAATGTCCTTCAAGGTCATGACCTGCCTGATGAGCAAAGCACATCCCAGTGAGCCCCACAAGTCAGGCTTCCAGGAGGGAAATAGCTTAATGCCACATCTACAAACTTCTCCATCAAGGAGAAAAGGGAAAAGCTTCATTTCAACTATGCCTCCAGTGTTTCCTACATGCAGCACAGGAATCAGGCCATTTGCAGGAATGCAGGGCATGAAGAGCCCCACAGCCTGGCATGACAAAATTTCTCCAGTAACAGGAGACACTCGTTGCTGACACAAACTTCTGTGTGTTTGAAGCCATTTAGTTTGCTTTGCCTTGATTTGTCCCAAGTTGTTCCAAACTCTGAATTCTGCTTAAAAATGTTTCAAAGCTTAAAGAATAAGGTAGTTGAAAAGGTGGATTACTACCTGATAGAGAATCACAGAATCATTAAGGTTGGAAAAGACCTCCAAGATCATCAACCTTTGATTGAACACCACCTTATCAACTAAACTACAGCCGCAAGTGCCACATCCAGTTGTTTCTTGAACCCTTCCAGGGATGGTGACTCCACCACCTCCCTTTGCAGCGACTGTTTCCCCAGCCTGTAATTCTGCCTGGGATTGTTGTGACCCAAATGCAGGACCCCACACTTGCCCTTACTGAACCTCATACTGTTGACCTTGGCTGTGGAAATTCTCCCTTTGGTAGAAGCAGAGGTATTTCTTTGCCATAAGATCTCTCATCCAGTGGCTGGGATCAGTGCTCCAGAAAAAGTGGGACAGTAAAGAGAACGTGAGGCTGCCTGCCTCTGAGCTCAGCCTCAGGATATCACCAGCACACTGACAGGCGTGGGGACAGTGGGTGTGAACGGCTTGTGTGGTGACAGTGGAACAAGCCTGTGGCTGGCTCATGCATTTCAGCAAAGCCCATGACCTGGG
This sequence comes from Emberiza elegans, assembly GCA_024865655.1. Classification (NCBI taxonomy): domain Eukaryota; kingdom Metazoa; phylum Chordata; class Aves; order Passeriformes; family Fringillidae; genus Emberiza; species Emberiza elegans. The sequence goes on along the minus strand of JALJVW010000243.1, from coordinate 2,458,146 downwards.
GAGACCCTGCAAAAGTGGCTGGGGACAGCACAATTGCAGGCAGAGGGGCTAACATAGGACACTGCTGCTTTTGCTGCTCTCTGGAGCGAGGGGACCAGCTCCTCTGTCTCACCAGGGGGTGCCATTGCCATGGCAAATTTGCTTGCAGTGCTAACTCCTGTCAGACACCATTAATCTCTGGCTGTCAACAGCTCATGATTTAAATGCTCTCCCCTCTTCCCCACCTGCTCCTCCAGATCCATCCTGAATGCTTTGAAGTCTCTGTCAGGAGCCAGGCGTGAGGGGGAGGGACACAGCAGTGCTTGTGGCAGGAGCATGGGAGAAGCTTGGGATCTGCTGGTTACAGAAGGGGGTGCAGATGGGCTGAGGGACAGACTGACAGTGAGGAGGGAGGAACAGGATTATTGCAAGGCCCAAGACTCAAGTGGCTTTCACTCTGCAGAGTGCTAGGGAACTGCCAGCTCTCAGCCACAACTGGGAATATTCCTTGAAGCTCCCAAGTGTCCCTTATACCCATCTCAGCATGGCCTAGGGACTATCTAGACCAAGGTATTAGCAGCCCCTGCCACAGCTTCCTGCATTTCCAGCACTTTCATTTCTTTTCCTCTGGCATTTTACCCGACTCTGCTACAGGCACATGTGGCTTGCACTCTTCCCCAGGGCAGGTCAGACACCAGGAGTCAGAGATGCTCCACATCTGGTTGTCACAAGCTGTGTCAGTGTCTCAGTCAGTGGCTTCTGCAGGCAGCCCATAACACATCAGGCTGTGGACTTTTCAGATCCCTCTGGTCCCCAGCTCCACAGGCACATCACACCTGGAGCCTCTCAGCTGGGGGCACAGCAGCTGTTATGCAGTGACAAGGCAAGAAATGTTGTTTGGACTTTGAGGCAGGTGCTGCTCTACTTGCCTTGAAATATTTGTCCAGGACTTCACTGTAGTTACTGCCCTTGGAGAACCACCCATCTGGGATAATTTCAGCTTCCAGCCACTGGATGACCCGGCGACGAAGCTCGTCCCTGTCCGACTGGTAGCAGACAACTGTGATGGGAGACAGTGCAGCAGAAGGAAAAACAAGAGTGAGAGAAATCAAGCTGGCAGGGAGATCACAAAGAGAGGGCTGGAAATAAAAGCCAGCCAGCTCGCCCTGATGGCAGCTTGCAGCCCCTCGGTCCAAGTCCTTGGAGTTACATCACTGCCAGATCCAAGCAGATTTGTCATGTGCTGAATAGTGGATGGGCTGTTGGTGACACCATGTGGCACGGCTGGCAAACAGCACTCCTGCCAAAGCTCTTCCTTCCCATTCCTGAAGCTTGTGGAAGAAAAACCCGGAGCTGATTCATCTTGGTGTGAAGAGTCCCCGACTGAGGGAGGAAGGTAATTGACAATGTCTCCAGGCTTCCTAACACTGCGTAGAATTGTCATTCAGCTGTCAACCCTAAAATACCAAAATCCCTATCCTCTGCAATGGGGAAGACTAGGCTGAGCAAGCCTTTCTACCACTCTGTCTCTAAGACTTGAATTTTAGGGCCTACTATCTCAGGAAATACTGTTTCTTCAAAGCCCCGGTTTGTCCACTCTAACTGGAAATGAGAGGGGGTCAGGCTGGGCTTGTTCACTCACAGTGATTGCCAATGTCACAGGTTTCTCCAGAGCAGTTATCACATTCTGTGCTAGTACAAACTGTGATTTAGAAACAAAACTGAAAGCCTAGCTGGGAATTGTCACACCTGCCCAGTGGTCAGTGAAGCCAGAAAAGGAATCAGTGTGCACTCATGTCACTTACACACACTAAGGATCTTCTGAATCCAGTGGCTACTATCCCAAACAGATGGAGAGATGAAAAAAAATCAGCTCTGTAGGGATTCTGCACGTTTAATTTTGTACTTCTTTAAAACTGCTTTAGGATGGTGGACATGCTCTGACATGGTCCTTCCTCTTTAGTTTGTATGAGGCTTTGCTCTCCTCTGTCCTAGGAGGTTAAAGTTGATGATTATACAGATCCAGTAGTTAGAGGTCATGAATAGGAAAAGGCTTTCCTGATGACAAGCCATGGCCCTAAATTCCAGTGTTAAGTACACATGGCAATGCATAAGGGGAGAAACCAAGCACAGGGAATCGAAGAGACTTAAAATTTAGGTGATCATAGAATCATTTAGGTTAGAAGAGACACAAGATCATCTTGTTGGCTGATGGTAGAGGCAGTTCAGCTGTACCTCCTGACTCTGCCTCTGCACCCATTGGTTCATCACTCATAAAGCAAAGTTTCCTTTTAAAAGAGTGCTCCATCCCTCAGTCTGGGTGATGAACTCAGTTGAGTCCCTGGGGGCAAACTGGGTTTCATTGCACCTTGTCTATGCTGAGTCCCTGAGACATCCCAGCACAGTGAAAAGCCCAGGAGATGTATGAGCTCTGAAAGGTTACCCAAGAGTAAAGAGTTGGGCAATCACCTTTCAGCTGATTTATCAACTCAGACTCTTCTACAGCCCATGCAGGATATGACTTTTACACAGAGCTCTGCACTCCCCCAGCACACCCTGCCCATCTCCCAGAGCATACAGATTCATACAGAGGCCTCAGCCAAGCAGGAGACAGCTTCTTACCTGGACTTGCAGCTGGATTCTCAGACTTCTTCTCTGTTAATGGAAAGACAGAAGAGGACATTTCTGATGCAGTGTGAAGCAATACAAATCTCTTCCTACCATGGATAAAAGCAGAGGAACCTGGGAGTCTTTGGATATATGAGGGCCACATACATGATTGAGGGGCTGGAATCCCCTGGACCATGAGGAGATACTGAGGACAGTTTAGACTGAAGAATTGAAGGCTCAGGGACAATCTCATCAATGTTTATAAATCTGACGGAAGGAAATGAGGAAGATTGCACCAGACTTTTATCCATGGTATTCAGTGACAGGGCAAGAGACAGTGGGCACACATTTGACATGAAACACATGAAACTCTGTCTGAACACAAGATAACCATGCAGCTGGTGTGTCTGTGTGTGTCTGTGTGTGTGAGTTAAACAGCCCCACTGATGAGGCAAAATCCTTGTTCCTGAAGTTATTGAGGTTCCTTAGGAACATGGATGATAGTATTGGTTTATCCTCAGAGCATGACTGTTCCTCAGCAGTTAAACTGAGACACTTACCTGGCTGAATCCAATAGCTTAGAGTGAGGCAGCAGGAGCAAAAGGTTGCCCTGCTCTCCTGAGTGCTACACTCCCAGAAGCTTGAGGAGACAATAGCTCCAGGGTCCCCCCACAGTCAAGGTGTCAGGGTTTTGAGTGCACTAATGAGGGCCTTAATGACCCTGCTGGCCTCACGTAGAGCCTCCATCCAAACTCTCTAACCATGAACCATGAGGCTCCATTTCATATCTGATTCCTCAACTCCTAGTCCTTGCCTGTGATTATTGTGTTGTAGCCATGCCTGTCTCCAGCTCTGCTGCAAGCACTCTCTTCCACAGACTGTTGATCCAGGCTCTGACCTGGTGATTGTGTTCCCACCTTGATCTCAGCCCTGCTGTGTAGCAAGCACAGGGCCTTCAAGGGCCCCGTGGCGAGCAGAAGCCTAGAGATAGGAAATGCCAAGTCATGGTGAATAGCTAGAAGCCCCTATTCCACCTTTGGACCCCTGCTTATCTCTCTGTAACCCTATATGTCACTTTCCTTTTACCCTTGCCATTGGACCATTTCTGATCCCCCTATACCCTATATAAAGGGCTGTTTTAGCCCGGTTCTGGTACAAGAGCTGTCACTGGAACCCTTCACAGAAGATTTAATAAAGACATCACTGTGGAACTCTAAATGGCCTTCTCCTCTCTATCCCTGTGTCTGCCTGCCTAGGTACCTAGCAAGCTGAGAGCTGAAATCACAATGAGCTGATAATCACTAAACAGCTGATATCCCTTAAGCTTGCTAAGGTTGCCTGTGGCTGAGAACTGCTTGGGAATCAGACAGTCTGTGCCGAATAGGACTGTGCTATCCGGACCCCATGCAGCCTGCTGGGGACACCCTGAACCCAGCAGGAGACCAAATTAACGCTACAGACTGCATCACTACGAGCTCGTCTGGCTATTGTCTGATTCTGGTTACCAGAATCACCAGCCCTGACTTCACAACTTGATTTCAGGCCTATTTCATCAGTGCCAGCTTGCCTGGTCATCTGGACTCTTGCTTGAATCTGGCTCCTGTTCAGAGGCTTGCTTTGTTTACCCCACTCAGCAACTGTGGGACAAGGTCTTGGCTGGTGAGTCCTCTGCCTTCCCTTGTTATCATGCTTCCCTTCCAGCTCTTTGTCCCTGGGAGTGTAGCCAGCCCTCCTTGCCAGGGTTACCTTTGCAGTGGCCATCGTAATCCACCTGGATCTTGGAGCCGGTGAGGCAGGCATCACGGTGCAGCTCACAGTGGTTCAGGTACGTCTTGCCATTGCTCCCGCACACAGCCCTCTTGTGAGGTTTGCATTTCTGTGGGAGAGCCAGAGAACACAACCTTTCACCTGCCTCCTTGGGACAGCTTGGTGAGTCCAACCATAGTCCAGTTCAGCAGAAGTCCTTGGCATAGTCCCCTTGGCCCTGTGTTTGGAACAGGCTAGTTCACCCATCATTACCCCAAAAAACCCACACAGGGAAGTCTGTGGGTGTGAGTTTCAAGGCCTCACTTCGTCCCAGTTTCCATCACCAGCATGACAGGAGTCTTTCTAAAAGCAGACCCCTGCAGAGAAATCAGTGCTCAGCATAAATATGGAGCATAATCCTGCAACTGCTGCTCCATGTGCTATGGCCATGCCTGCCCAGAGGTGTTTCTGTGCCTCTGGTCTCTGCACGTGCGCTTGCTTGGCTCCATTGCATCTCTCTGCAGACTGCTCCACTCTTCTGCAGCCAAATGGCAGAATAAGCCATCAGCCATGAACAGCACAGCCTACAGCAGAGAGAGTTCACCAGTGAACTGTTCAGGCCATGAGCTTCTCTCTTCTGTCCCTTTTGGTCTGGCCAAGCCTACCCAGAGTGACAGACTCTCTTCCTACTAATGGGGCATTTCACTCTCCAGTGCCCAGGCTGGTCATGCCAGAGCTGCAAGCTCTGAGGGAAGGGGGAACAAAGTGCCACATGGCCATTCCCAGAAGCCAGGCAGAAATGTTTTGAAGGCATGGAGCAGAGCCCAGTAGGGAGACATTGTGTCCCTACAGCTGAGAAAGACTCTTCTAATCATCTCTTGACTCCCTCCTGGAAAAAGCTATTCATCCTTACAGCACTCTACCACAATTATTTCCATTTTACAAAAGCTGATTTTTAGTAGGGTGCTTGTAACTTCCTCAAACAAGGCACCAGTGAGGGCAGGCTGTCTCGGAGCTCACAGGCCACTCCCTAGAGTGCCCTTCAAAGCCAGCTGCACATCCATACCCCCCTGGGCTTTCCCAACAAAAGTCTCCTGTGCGTGTAAAGACCCTAGGCAGTCCTGCAAGCAGCACAGCTGTGAGTCCCAGATCATATCTACCCTACAGGGCTCTTCCCCCACACAACACTGGAAACAGTCCTGCTGTTTGAAGAGCCACTGTGAATTTGCAGCTGCTTCAAAACAGCCATAGCCTTATTCCATCATGGGATCCTTCCAGTGACAGAAACCCGTCTGGGGGGTGATGGTGGTGCCACCTGTCCCAGACACAGAACCTGTGCTGCTGCCATACCTCAATGCAGAGACAGGTTGGCTCTCCCTTCTCTGTCACTGCACACTCACGCCCAGCTCCACAGAAAACATTGGCACAGATCTTAGATTTGCTCCTCGGCTCTTCCTGCAAGATACAAAGTCAGAGACACAAAATACATCATTACCCAGAAGAGTAACAACACAGTTTAAAAAAATAGCACATTTAAATGGTATTAGGACCAAAAAGGTACCACAGGTGGAGTGTTAAGGTGGGGGTGACAGAACGAGAGAGACATAACTTCAATAGATGGACAGATCAGACAATAAGAAGCAGCAGACACAAGAACCAGGGCTACAGTCCCAAGAATACAGGGTTTCCTCCAGGTCATTCCTGGAAAATCACCTGGGAGAAGTGGAGCAAACATGAGCAAGAGGAAGTCTAGCATGAATGGCAAGAATAATTTGCTTGTGTCAAGGACTGCTGTCTTTAAAATTTCTTTTCACAGAGGGTAGGGAACAGAAATGTCTTTGCTTGAGACACTTAGGAAGAAGGTGAACATATCCCTAGAGAAAGGTATAACACAAACAGGCAGAAGAAATTGCCATCAGGCACCAGATAATGTCCTTGTCACAAAAAAACTGACCCATTATCTCGCTTTCACTAGTCAGGACCAAACACTCTAAAGGAAGAACACTGTCATGGATGAGATAATTATCCAGTGATCCTCCCATAATGAAAATTCCTTCCTGGTTCCTGACAGCCTGCAGTTGACTTATGTCCTGCAGCACAATTTATATGCTTTACAGTTTTTTCCTAGCCAAAGTCATCACAAGTATTGTTGTTCACATAACTGTCAAATATTTTCTTTTTTTTTTTCTTGTTGTCCCAAAGCATTCCTAAAGTGGTGACACCTAGAGTAGAATATTTCCATAGTTTAATCATGGTTTTGATACAACTACCACTTATTTTTATCCATTTAATGCTTTTTAAAATAGACTTTTAAAAGAGAAAGTAATTTCAGGGTTCAGACTTTGAAGAGCCTGGCTTAATTCCCTGCTTTGTCATTAATTTCCTTTGTGACTCTCATTTCACCTGACATTTTCCACCTGTATGTTGAGTATCTGGTTTATGCCAGCCAACTGGCTTCTGCAACAGTTTTGCATCAGAAAGAAGATTGAGGAATGAAAAATAATCAGTGAGATAAGTCAATCACATCTGCTATGTTTCTTCCCTCTAATACAAAAATGTTTTTTCACCTTCTCATCAGAGTATTATTCTTATATTCTGCTCATTTGTAGCATCTTTGTACCTCCATCACTTTTGAAAATACATGATGAAAAAGGAACAGAATTTGTCAGAAGAGCAAGCATTATTGACAAATGCTGAACACATTTTTTCCTCCTATTTCTTCTTTATTATAGTTTTTTGTTTGTTTTGATTTTAAACCACAATTTCAGAGAGGTGCTGTCTTTACTGAACAGCCCACAGAGACAGCCAGATCATTTTCTGAATAACCTTGCCCTGGTCTTCAGAATAGTTTGTTTGCTGGCCTACTGCACAATTCATCAAACCTGAGAAGGTCTTTTCAAAGCACTGCAGGAATCCCTCCAGGTTCACATAGTACAAACATCTTTTGGATTCTCTGCAGGAGTTCCTATTTTGCTGCTTATTCTGTCAAATACAGTGTTTGGACATGCCAGTCTTAGCTGAGAAATGTATTCCATGTCCCAGGCCTGTTCTCCCCATGAAGACAGCTTTACCCTCCTGCCTTTTCGTCTCCTTTCACATTTTGTTTCTGAGCTACAAGTGACACACTATCCCTTCTACTGCATCCAGCTCTCTCCAGTCACCTTCCAGGGGAGGGCTGGGGTAAATGAACTGGGCACTTCTGGGGTGGGATGGAACAACAGGAGTGCTTCACTGCACAAAGCAACCTCATGCAGCTCAGGGCAGGGAAGGAAGAATAGCTCATTATGCAAAATGCACAAAGAAAAACCCAAATTGTCCAAGGCTGACTTTGGGCACTCACACACCTAAAATGCAATGTAGCTACCAAAGTGATGATCCATTTAAGGGGTTCTGAACAACTTGTCAATCCCTTCAAGCAGTCAAAGACAGAAAAAACCAGCTGGGCACAGCTTTGACTGGCCACCCAGTGAGGTCTGTAATCCAGGTGCCTGCAATAGATGGCAGTACCCTGCCTCTCCCTGGACAGGCAGGACTGCCAGCAGCCACCTCCCGTCCATGCCCACCAATGCCAAGCCTGGCTTTTGGCTCCTGCCTAGGACTTAGGGCACTGCTATAATGCAGCCGGCCTCAACAAGCATCTGCAGTGCCCGAGCTCAGATTGCTGGACTCCTCTCCCCAAGGGAGCTCACTTGGAAACCCAGTCTCCAATGGCCATCCACAGCTCCCTTCCTGGTAGTGCTAAAGCCCAGGAACCATCCCACAGCTCTTCCATTGGAATCTGGGCTGGGGATGCTGGCAGGGTGATATCACCAGAATAGCTTCTGAAGACACTCTGCCACCTGCCAGGCTAGAAGGCCACATTACTCTGATTTTTCTTATTAATCAAAGCAATACAATTTTCTGGTTGCTTCTTATTGCCTTAAGTTGCCCTGGCTGGGGGGATTGGGGCTGATTGCCACATTCCAGCATGGCTTTCTCCACCTCAGGATTCAGCCAGAGGAAAAATGATGCAAACCACTCTGCCTGCCCTCTCACTCTGGCACAGGGTTTCTCAAACCCAGCTGTGGCATACCACAGGGTGGGAGCTCTTTCTAGCAGCTCATGGCTGCCTTCCCAGCAAATGTGGGAGTCTCCTGTGCACAACTGACAGTGTAACAGGGACAGAGGTGGATGACTGGATGAGTACAGTGGGCATCTGTAAATGAGGCTTTATAATCTCCCAGTTCTCTGGTGATCTCCCAGAATCTACCAGCCAAACTGGTTTCTTGTGACAGATACTCTGATCTTACCTTGGACCTTGTAATATATGTTTTTATAAAGCTTTACCTGCGGGAGTCATGTGAGTGAGGACGGCAGCTGCCACTTTAATATTGAATAGTCCATCCTTGCACCTGCCTTGTAAAAGCTTGAAAATATAAACCACAAATTTTTAAAATTTAAAATTTTAAAAAAAGACTCCACAGTTTTTCAACATCATTGCCATTAAATTAATTAATATCAGGATTTGCTGGAATCACTGCTTTGTCTCTGAGAGCTGCCCCTGCCTTTTCTGTCATCCTGTGCTTGGTAAGTGTCACCGTTCCAGTCCACAGCGCGCTCGGGCAGGCGGAATGAAAGAGCAGAGAGTTGTTATTAATTGCTGCATGGTGGCATTTCCACTGCAAGCCTTGGCAAGGCAGTTCCTCTCTTCTGCCTCGAGTGAGGCACCCAAGCTCTCTCTCTCTCTTTTAGGTACTCCTCTGCTGCCCAGAGAGCGGATGGGAAGGTGTAAAAGCAGTGAGGATGAAGCCAGGGCAGGAGCCCCTGTGCCTTTGGAATGTCTGCCACAGCACAGGGACACTCTGACCTTTCACCCTGCAGGGGCACGACCTTCCCTGACATCTTTTCTGGCAAAGACCATGGAGAAAGCTGTTCTCAACAGCTCAAGGGCCAAAAGTTCAGGGCAGCTGGGTAGCATCATGTGTGCATAGCCCAGCTTATCTACTGAATGGGGATGGGAATGCACAATGCTTTTGGAGGGCTGGGAAGTGTAACCCCGTGGATGAAGGTTCTTGCATGTTAACAAGCAAACACTAAGCAGAAGACCTGAACTGACAGTGCAGAGAGTCACATGCAATGCCTCTGCCTCAGCTGTTGTCCCCTGAGGAGCAACGAGGAAAAAGACATTTCCAAGGCACCCGGAGGCGAAAGCCAGAGGCAATGCCAGTGGTGAAGGATCACCATGGCAACCAGCAATGCAGGGCCTCAAGGTGGAGAGCTAAAATTAGGAAATTAGGCAGTGGAAAGGGCTGTTTCTCATCTCTGGCAGCATCTGGTGCTGAGAAGTAGGACCCCCCAACACAGAGTAAGCACAGACATCCAGAGCATTTCCGAGTCCCTGCCTGCGCCCAGCTGTCCAGGACTGAGTGTGACTGGACACACCATTGCAGTGCCAGGTCTGCATGGGATCCCAAGGTCCTGCCAGGTGCTGTGCCTGCTCTGCACTGGTGGGACTGCATGGAAACAGTACAGTGCCTGCAGTGATTGTACACATGACAGAAAAGAAGTATCATGGCTCCTTGCCTTTGCAAGGGAACTGCCCGCTGCAGCTCTCCCTTGGCTGCCTCCTCCCCCGGCCCCTACTGAGCCATTACTGTCTGGTGTCCCTTGGTGGGAATTGGGACTTTCCCAGCCAGCCCGTGAAAGTTGAAACCATGAACAGTTCAATGACAAAACACCTCTGTAAGGAAGAACAAGCTTCCACCTGCAGAGAAGAGCTGCGCACGCAGCTCCATGTCCACAGTGCCCTACAGCCCGAAGAGAGCAGCAGCGATTACTGCCATTACACACATTCTGGGAAACAAGCAGAAAGACAAGATGGGGAGTTAATATGCTTGTTTTCTTCCCACATAAAATCTCTTCTTTGAGACCTCAAAAATCTTTTTCTCAGCAGCCCATACTGCATTGGACCTACTGTCCTGCTCCTATTGATACAAGTAACAACCTTGTCCGGTATCAGCAAGTGAGGGCAGGTCTTTTCTTCTTTTGGCATCACTTTCTGGAAATACATAAAATTACTTGACCCTCACATAATGCTCTGTGCTGTTTGCTGTAAAATCAAGGTTTTGTCATTTTGCCTTGCGTGACGTGCACGGAAATCAAAGCGCCCTAAAGCTGGAGCACTGAAAACTCCTATGGGAGACAATCCCATGTATTATACAAACTTGAGTATTACACAGAGAAGGCAAAACTAAAAGGCACCAAAATGGTGTCTGGGATTGCAAGACATGCACAGATTCTCATGCCTCAGGGAAGGCAGCAGCAAAAGCTGGCTGCAAGTTTTCAGATATAACCAATACAATTCATAGTAGACTCCCCTCCATGCAGCAGAGAGAAATAAGCTGTGCAGCTACATATTTCTGCCAGTCCTCCCTACATCTTCACATCCACATCCCTTTTGCCTGTTCCCTGCCACAACTAACAGGGGAGTAGGGATGTAAGGGATCTCTGACCATGCTACCCATAAACTCTATAGCCTAATACAGTATAATTTCTAAACCAACTCAACATCCAGCCATGAAATCTAGTGCCTTGTCTAGCTGTTGTCTTGGCAATGTTTGCTTCTGAATGCAGAAAGATTTGGAAACACAAGGCAGTAGGTTAATGACGCAGAAAGCTGAGATAAGCTATGTCTCCTGACTCCCAAACTTCCCTCCTCTCCTGTTGTTGAGCTGGGAGGGAGAAGCACTACATTGTGCTGCAACATTCAAAAAGAGAGGGCTGGGCAGCAGAGCAGCTCAGGGGGGAGCCAGCAAAATTTAGCAACTCCTGTAACAGTGGTGGCACTGAGAAAGCATTTGGCTTATGCATTTCATCCCATTACCCAAGTGTTTCTCCAGTTCTTTCAGCAGCAGTGTCCTCCTGCAGAGGTCCAGGGACACCAGATCCCATGTTCACTGGAGGGCACGAAGGGGCAGCCAGATTGTCATCTCTGGTCATTTGTGCAGCTGGCTCTGGCAGCATGTTTGTCCCGTTGTTTTGGTTTGCAACTAACAACCAAAGCACTTGTTCCTCCCTGCAAACCTGACCCAATTCCTGTGGCAGCTCCCTGGATCCACTAACACTCTGGTGTGATGGGGTGGAAATTTGGCAGCAGCATAAACCGAGCAGATTAGCATGAAACAAGCAGGCACCCCTGACACTGGGTTTGCCACAAATAGATAGGTAAGGTGACCATTACAGTTTTCCTTCTTTTGGGCTACTGTCTCAGGTTGGAAGAAAATACATACAAATTATCCTAAATTCTTACTTGGAAGGCTTGAGCTTCATTTAGCAAAAATAAGACAGTGTTAAGCCCAGCAAGTGGGGATTGAATCATGCTATTCAGCTCTCCAAAAAAAACAGACATCATCAGGACAATCCCAGGACATCATCACTATTGGAATGGTACAGTAGGCTGTGGAATAACACATACTCTACTTTGGAATGAAACCTCCTGCCAGAGGTTGTTGTACACACTGGTGCAGGGTCATCTCTTGAACACTTCTGTTGGTCTGGTGTTATCTGGACTCAAAGTGGCACCCTCTGGAACTCCTCCCTCCCCTGCTGCAGGGGTCCCACCAGTCTCTGGAAGGCACATGGTGCATGTCCTGCTGCTCACACCAGCAAAGGTGTTGCTAGGCAGCTGGAAAGGCTCCAAACCACACTATCCCTGAGCTAGGTAGTTAAAAAAGAAGAGATGTTTGTCAAGCAAAGTCTGGACCAGGGCTGGATTCTCCAAGGGAGTGTGACCAGTTTCATTTGACAATGTTCCCAATGCTAACAATATCCTATTTGAAGGGTGTCAATATGGGGTCCATGCTGGATGCAGAGGGGTCCAGTGCCATTTAAACTGCAGGATTCCCCCTCCCCCAATTCCTAAAGCCATCCTGCAAGCGGCAGAACTAATGAAGGCCAGTTTCCAACAGCTCTCTCTGCACGGCCTGTCTGTCAGCCAGTTCCAGGGCAGCTCATGGACTCCTTCCTCAGGGGAGGTCTTCACAGGCCCCTCTCATTAAGGCAGTCACCTAGAGTCACAAAACCAGCTGGATCCCATTATCTCGGAGGCCTCCACCGCTTTATCAGCTGTGCCGGAAACAGGCCCATGGATTCGAGGCTTGCTGGAGGCCAGAGACAGGCAGGCAGACACAGACAGCCTGCTGACATTGCTTTGCTTCCTTAGGGAACCAGGCAGGAATTCCTTTGCAGAGCCCCACACAACACTTCTCTGGCTCAGCCTCTCCTCTTGACAGACTCAATGTCGCTGCTGCTTGCAGTCCTGAGGACAGATCCTCACTCCAGCCCCCTGCTGTCTCCCTGCCACTCACCCTTGTGCTTCCCCTACAACATTTCCTTTGTGTTGGAGGACAGACCCTATCTCACTGCTGCCCCCTCAGAGCTTCCATCACTAGGGTATTTCAGCCAGCTTCAATCAAGGGCTGTGAACAGCGATCTGGACACAGTGTCAGGAGCTATTGCACTCCCTGTGGGATGCCTGCCATGGAGGAGCATGTGCCCCAACCCACCAATCCACAAACCTAGACATCAGCCAGCCCCTCTTTCCAATACTTTGCCCCTATCTTTTTCTATTCTCAACTGACATCTAGGACTGGCTCTCTTAAAACATCAAATGCAATCCCTTAAAGGCTTTAGAATGCTTGAGTGATGAATATTTAATGGCAGCTGACTTTGCTCATGGGAAACAAGCCAGACCATACATCTCTGCACATGCTGGGAATCAGGGCGTGTTCCCAGAAAATCTGGATGCAGAGAAAAGAAGGCAATAGAGGAAAGGAACTGCAACTCCCAGAGCTCATAGGAGTACCTTCTCTGCAGACCCATACCTCACCCATTTGTGCGAGACCCTCCCTAACTTGCTGGCTGCTCAGTCCAGGATCCAAGGATCAAATGTGTCCATCATATGAGCACTGAGTGGGAGAGTGGCTGAGGCTCTGAGTGACCTCTGTGATAAAGGGAGCCCATCAGGTCAGTGACCTCTACGTGAGGCCATGGAAAAACAACACAGCTTGTGAAAACTTGCTTGTAGGAATTCATCCATGACTCTGTCAGGGAAATGGAGATGAAGATGTCTGATGCTTGTACTGCTACTAAAAAAGACTGCCTGGGCAGCATTGCCTTGCAGACACTGGCAGGATGGATACAGAGCTCTACCTCCCCACCGAGCCCTGTGGAGACATGGCCTGGACCGCTGGCAGGGACAGCAGCCCTCACACACCAGCCATGGCTTTCTCATGTCCCACAGAGAGCAGGCAGAAGCTGGTGCCTGCACAGAAAGGGAAGCAAGAACTGGGAAGAAGGAAGGTTTTCTCCCTACAACCTAATCAAGAGCAAAAAGGCATCTGCCAAACAGCTGATGTCTCTTACAGCGTGATGCTGCTGAAACAGTTCCAGAGCCAGGCACACCTCTCGGGGACTCCGCTGCACAAGGGCTCTGTTTTCCCTTTTAAGCTGGAAGGAATGTCTGTGCTCTGGCCCCCACAGCCTCATATTTTCCACCACAAGGCAATGACCGGTGAGGCCCCATTAGGGGAACAATGACATGAGAGTCTGGGGAAGAGGAAACCGCTCCTGCAAACAAGTCTGGAAAATGGCTGCTAGAAGGAAGGGAGCTTGCATCTGGCAGCACTCTCACTCCTGCAGCCTCTCTGCTGCTCAGGCAAAAACACTCCTTATACTCACAGCTTGCAAAGTGTCACGGCCCAAAGCTGCACTTCTCTCAGCACTATTCCCTCCACCTATCCCTACAGCACCTCTAGAAGAAGGAGTTTGATTCCCTTCTGCTTCATCATGTGGTGAAATTGCCAGCTTTTCCACAACCATTGGGATCTTTCTCACTAGTGTTGGTCCCAGCAAGGCATGGAGGCAGGATTTCAGAGTGTGACAGATTTGTGCATATCAAACCAGCTGAAGAGGCTTCAGCTGTAAGCAGAGCAGAATCAGTCCCACAGGAGGAGAGGATGTGATGCTCTGCTGCACCATGGTTCTCAGAGGCAGGAATCGAGTTAATCACTTTGTATTTGGATAGAAAAGTAACCCTCACACACAGGGAAGCATCTCAGTGCACATGAAAGATCCTCACTGAAGTTAGTCCCACAGGGCCTTAGGGATGAGATTGGTGTCATCCTCTCATGTGACAAGACTGGAAAGGCCCAAGGTGCAAGACTTGCTCAAGAATGAGCAGAAGACAGGAGCTCAGCTCCCTGTGCTCTCTGGTCTGAAGCCAGGACCACTTCACTGAGTGATGCACTGTTGGAATTCAGGACATCCCTCTGGCTGTCCTGGATTGTCAGGACCCCTGACAGGGGGCTCAGAGACCCTGGCACAGAGACCAAGATGTCCGTGACTTTGATTATGATCTATGGAAAAAGTTACCAACCTTATATGAGGATCTGCAAGCCATGAAAGTATAAGTAGAATAATAATTAGTTTGTCATGGGGTGGAAAAATTTATTTTTTGGGGTTTTTAGAATGGGGGTTCAGGGGGCAAGATGGAGGAATCTGGGCATGTCCAGCCTTTCTCCTTCTTCTTGGCCTCCATCTTCTGCTGTGATGTTGGCACTTTTAGACTGGTTTAGAGTAGAAGCTCACTGTCTAACATAGGTGATAGCTATTGGAAAGTAATTGTAAATATTGTACATGTAGTTTTTAGTATAAAAAGATAACACCACCCCGGGGGCAGGCAGAGTGCCTCTGTCTGTCCTGCTGAGCAGACCTCAGCAGGCCAGGAGGAAGATAGATAAGATACCATAAACTACCTTGAGACTGAGAACTGAAGAGCTCTGACTCCTTCTTCGACCACCAGGCTAGGAAAGAGATTTTCTAATATATCTCGGGGTCACTCTGACCAGCTAGAGATCCTGAGAATGCACTCCTCATTGAGGCATGATTCTTCTTCCCATACCCTGAGTGTAGTGAACCCCAAGGATACAGGAAAAGCTCCTTGGAGAATTGAATGCTGAGTCATCCCTGAGCGGCGTTGTCCTGTTCCTCTCACCCGACCGTGTTGAGAACCTTTCCTTTAATCAGTTAAGACAATACTATTGTAACCCTTTTAGCTATTGGTCAGTTAAGGAATATGCTTAAACCTGCGGCCATTGGCTGGTTTTGGATCCATGCCAAGGCTATAAAAAGAGCCCTCTGTACCCCCTTTCGCGGGAGAAGAAGAATCGCTGTACCCTTCGTGGACATCCCGAATAAACCTCACTGCGGAATTTCGGCGTATTCTCTTCCCCTCTCTCTTTCTCGTCTGCTTGCCACTGCCCCGAGCGATCCTTCTAGCAGCCTGAGCTGAACTCACGAAAGAGCTGAATCACTTAAGCTGAATATCACTGGCTTGCTAGGAAGGAGCTCGGCGGCTTTGGTCCCTTGCTTAACTCGGCTATTGGGTCTCTGCCAGAGACTCGATGTACTGAGCTAGCTGGGCATTCATATGATAATAGTCGGGCTTACCTAGAGAGGTTCCCGTCACTATTATTATACCTGAGTGCCCTGGGTCAGGCTCTATTTTGCCATGGCTGAGCTCCTAGGAATCCCAATTCTCCATCCTATTTTGTTTAAAGAAAAATAAGAACAAGACCAGCATTGACTTCTGAACTCTAACAGGAGGGTGATGTTCTGTATGTCACAGCACTTACAAGTCGTCAGAGGAAGCCTTTGACAGCAGGAGGATGAAGGAGGAAGATGAGGAGTTCAGCCCCAGGGCCTCCACACCAGAGAAGAGCTGTGCACCACAAACTTTTGCTAGCAACCAAACATAGGTGTCATCACCTCTCTCTAAGCACACCCAGGCTCAGCTGTAAAAGGGAGGTTTCTCTGACAGATGGCATTTCTCCAAAGGTGTATGTTCCGTCCTTCATATGCCCATTCTGAGGTACACTGACACAGCTGCCTGTGCCCACATCCATTACCCAATCTGAGGCAGTTTGTGCCATATACAACCTCAAAAGTTCCCTTTTCAGCCCCTAAATCTGTGTTGACCCACAGCTCATTCTGTATCATGGCAGCCCTCTTTTTTCATCCTTCATTCCCAAATTTCCCACACTCTGAAGTCCTGCAAATTTTACTGATCCTGCCAGTAAGTTTTGTTGCCTCTTTTTTCTGACCAGGGATGATTTATTTCTGAATGGAATCCAAATCTGGCACATTTCTCAGCCATCACCTGGCTCCAACAGAGAGAAGGAAAGAGTGAGCTAAGCAGTGGGAGGCAAGTTAGAATTTACAACCCTATGGCATATTCACACCCCTTCCAGTAACTGGATACACAAGAGAATGTAGATTGCAGGAAATGCTGAGGTTTACCAGCAGCCTCCAGCTTCTTGTGCAAGAGTCCTCAGTGGTTTTGTTCCCCTCACTGGGATGGGAATCCAACTGCAATGGATTTGATGATCCCTCTTCCCAGCTCTGTCCCTTAGTCCTTCTTTACTCTCCTTCCACCACAGCACATTGCAAAAAAAGCAATGGAAATCGCTGTGTGACTGGGGGGAAACACTGAGTCAGCCTCAGTGTGGGAGAGTGAGAACAGAGCTGGACATAAGCCAGTTCTGTACTTCCCATTTTCTAGCCTGGCTCAAGGATTTGCTCAGCTCCTTGTTAATGCAGAACAGCTTCGGGTCTGCTCTACCCAATGGCTCTGCTGGAGGCAGCTATGGAAGAGTGAATCCCCAGGGGACAGTGCTCTGTCACAGTCATTTCTCTCCTTTGAAGCTTCTCTACTTCATGCAATCATGAAATCCACTTTACACAGTGAGAACAATGAGGAAGGCTCAGAAAACCCCTCATTATTATGCATTATTTTGTGTACACAGCTTTTCTTGGTCTGTGGTATTGAGGGAGCATCCATCCCCTTCAGGATGGATCCCCCCATCATCCTTTCAGGAACACCTGAAAATAGAAGTGAAGTAAGGTGAATGTGGAAGAGAGGAAAAGTTTGAGTAGGCTGTGGAAGGAACCTGGAGTCTGCTCATCAGTGGTGCATCTGCCAAAAAGGCATGCTTCCATCCAAGGTTAAAGTGTGTCCCTGTGGCCAGAGGGAGCTGAAGGCAAGTCTGCCAAAGCTCTACCATACTGCAGCCTGCAAAATGCAGACTAGGATTTTAGGAGATAACCTGACAAAAGGCCGGTGTGTGCACCTACTGATTAGTATTGGAAAGAGGAGAGAAAAAACTCTGCTGTAAAATCTAAGTGAAAATCCTTGCTGAAACTGGGACATAGGGAAGGCTGTAGAGGTACACAGGGAGGGACATGCATGTGTTCACTACTCTCAGAAACATCACATCAGCAACAATCAAATCCTATTAAACTGCAAGGGCAATCACCCCACAGCCCCACAGAGATCAGGGAGTTGCAATGTTGGGCCATGAGGGACCCAGCACAAGGGGAACTGTGACCCAAGTTATGATCAGCACGTTCTTTTCAACTCCTGCTGTCCCTATTATTCTTCAGAAAGCCTCCAGTCAAGTCACCAGCACCTGAAACCATCCCTGTGAAGTGCTAACACCATTTCATGCCTATCCTCAAGAGACTTCCCTCTGTGGTAGGGAAAGTTCTGTAAGTCTCTGACTTATACTTAATGACTGACCTCTTCACTGAGACAGCCAAGAGGAAGCTCTGATTAGGCAAGAAGGCCATGAGAAAACTGGCAGCATCACTATGAAATAGGCTACAAAATAGAGTCACTATGGAAACTGCTACAGCTGGAAGGACAGAAAAAAACTTCAGTCTAAAGTCCAAGGGTTTCCAGCCTTCCCATGGATGCCCCAAGGATGGGTGTCTCTCCAGGCTATCAGCACCACAGCCAACAGTGGCCCCTTTGCCCCTGCACTGCTCCCTGCAACTTCTGCTGAACCTCATGTCACCCAAGAAGATTGATCAAACACGGGTCTTTTTCTTAGGCAAGCTGCTTGTGCTTACACTGGTGTGTCCTTGTGGGTCCCCCGCCTCATTTCTGATTTAACACAGCCTAAACAGAAGGGGAACAAGAGATAATTATGTTGTGTGGACTATCAGTGAGGAAGCTGGATGCTATTTCCCCCAACCTGTTAGCTTATGATGTGTTGCTTGGAAGATACAACTGTCAGAGCCACAGTCCCCCTGCCAGCAGAGGAGCAGTATATAAAATGAAGGGGGAAATAAAGCAAACAATCTCTGCTGCGCTCATTAGAAATGGCACACCCCATACCCACACATGTAGTCTCGGGGAACCAGACTCAGTCACCACCACTTCTGTCAGAGCAGAGCTTCCCTCATGTCCCCATGGCTCACAGCACAGACTTGGCAGCATTTGCAGCCCAAAGGCAATTCTGTGATTACGAAACAAGAGAAGTGACCATTGATTTCCTATAACTCCTAAATAAGGCTGGGTAACATTTTTCAGACAGAGACCTAATTCACTAGGAAATGCAATTTGAGGTAGACCAAAACTATTTGGAAATTTGTGCCTAGTTCAGGGAACAGCTTTGATTCCAAAATGATTTCTAAGATGAAGTGAACTCTTTTTCCTCTCTTATTTTTAAATCTATTTCATGAGGTTATGTATGTAAGCTTAAAGGTCAAAGAAAGCAAAATAAAAGCATGTTTTGGTAAACTCAGCAACTTTGTTTGCCCAGCTATTTTTTTCTGCTGGAAATAAAACATGAATTTCAACTGATCTAAAATGCAATTTTTGAGTTGACTCTCTGATTCAGCTAGGAAATTAAAAAAACAAAACCAATAAGTTATTCCAATGGCTTTATTCCTATAACATTGTTATTTGGTGTCTAAAGCAACCTATTCTTCTAATTCTTTCATCTTCTTCCATCTGGCTCTTTGTGGCTGTGTCTGGAAATAACGAAGAACTGTTGCAGACATTGCTCTCTCCCTCTCTCTGCAACCATGGAATTTTTTCCTGTCTAGTTGGGAAGACTTTGGATGCTGACTCCCATGGCTTGACTTTCAAAAACAAACAAACAGAAAAATAAAGCCACATCTCCATTTGGTGGTTATGAGAACCCAGAGAGATGCTGCTTCAGGGAAGGCATCCCCTCCCCTGAGCCACTCCAGCAAAGCAATGATTTAATGAGGCAGCTCCCAGTCCAAACTTTACCAGGGCTGCAAACCCTGCTCTGCTCTCAAACACTCGGTCCTGCTGCATCCTCCTCATCCTTCAGAGCCCCGTGCCTGCCTCCTGAGACACACAATGAGTGCTGCAGCTGTCAGAAGAGGAGGATATCATTGCCCGGCTGGCACCATCCAAACCCAGCTGGGCAAGCTGATGGGTATCGGAAGGTTTGCGTGCAGAAACTTAAATGGGAGGCTGATATGTGCACTACATGTGCCTAGGGAAGCAGAGTGCACCCAGGACTTGTGCAGGTACAACACAGCACTGCCTCCAGCTGCAGAGCAGGTGCCTGGGTCTTCCCAGCTCTCCTCCCCTGATGGGTAATTTCAAGAGACACTGCCATGACCTCTACACACACCCAGAGGTGGCTCAACTTGCAGAGACATAAAGGACCTGAGTACATCACTGCAGTCACTTAAACACAGGGCTTTTGAACTCCACTAGCCTGTCTGGCCCCAAACCAGTAAGGGTAAGCAATCAGTGCCAGCCACATGTGATGACACCAATCTGAGCACTTGCCCATCTCACCTTTCTCCCCGCCCTAGAGACAGTGATGAGGCATCAGGGACTTGCTATGAGCTTCAGTCATGCCCTGGGCTAGAAGGAGAAGGCTCCAAGCCCTGCTAGTGACTCCGAGGCTCTCCATGCCTCCTGCAGCCTGCGTTCCTAGAAGAGGGATCACTGCTTGAATCACCTCCAACAGCATGAACTATTCTCTAATACTTCCTGAGCCCTTCCCAGGACATTTTGCTTTCTGCCCTGTGGCCTGGCTGGGCTGCATTTCAGAGATGAAAGGCTGTGAGCACACACAGATGCCGGCATCCTTACGCATTCCTGGCTCAAAAGTTTTCCTCGAAGCAGCTGCAGCTGCACTGCCAGGGTGGAGCAGCTGCCTCCCAGCCCAGAGAGAGAGCGGCAAACCCCAGCTTGCAAGATCCCAGCACAGACCCCTCTGGCTTTGGGACCAGCTGTGACCCCCTCAGGCCCCCAGCTAGCCCAGCAGAAACCAAGGCAGCTCTTGCTTTCCCTGAGTGTTACAACTGCCTTAAGGAGACATGGTGCAAAATGTTGAGGCCATGATGCTATCAGCACGCAAACTTGCTCAATAAAACATGTGTTTCTCATCTGTTTTGTCCTCATGGCTCCCAGAGCTTGTCACAGATCAAGCATGTGAAGCACCACTGCCCACAGCTGGGGAATGTGTGCTATAGGGAGGGAAACCAAAGAGCACTCGAGGTCTTGGGCAGAAAATTCAGGGTTTGTGCAACACCAAAGCAGTCAGTAGGGCAGGCACTTGGAGGGCTGCAATACAGACATCTGCACACATCCATCTCCCCTGCCCAGCTCTAGCACAACCCAGACCAAATTCCCAACCCCAAATGCTGAAGGGAAGCTTTTTCATAGTCTCAGCGTGCAGCTCAGCCCCATCCCAATGTTACAGGGAGACTCTGCCAGGGGCCTGGCAGAATTTCAGCCCAGCATATTGTCCCCTCAGTGGTTCCCACTTAAACTCAGCATTGGTGCAGGAGCTCAGCCCTGACCCTCCACAACCAGCAAGAAAAGGTGTCTCCCTGAATGATGGCCTCCTCTGTACCCCTCCAAATCCAGCCCTTTGTTCTGACAGGATGGCACAGCTCAGGAGATCAGATGGGAGCTCTCAAGGACCACACCAGCCTGTGGCACCAGCTGCTGGCAGATATAAGCTCAGAGCCTGGGTGGAAGTTGTAGCCCTCTCTCTCACACATAACTAAGACAGGGAATTATAAACACAACCCTGTCAAAAAAAAAAAAAAATCAACACAAACCCACCAGAATCTGTGGAAGAGTAACCACCAAACCAGCTTGATCCAATGGCTTGGGGAGATCTTGATGTCCTCGTGCTTTGTGCATGCAAACCAGAGGCACACCAACAGACAAGGGGCAGAGATCTCTTAGAAAATCCATGGTATTTCCTTAGCTGGCCACTTGGCACATTCCTTTGTGCAAGGGAGTCCCTGTCACAGGAGCTGGCCTGTCCCTGTTGTGAATGCTCTGAAAAGCAATGTCCTTGCAGTTGCTGTGCATCATATAGTTTATCATATCGTTTGAGGCAAGTGCTCCCCTATTTCCCTCCCCTGTCATGTCTCAGAGGTGGGCTGAATTAATTGCATGTGCTTTTTCTGTGAGTGTATAACCTGCACCACTGCCATATGCACACAAGACAGATTATAGCCAGAGTAAAGAAGTGGTTGTTTTTGTGCGTCCTCTTCACACAGATCCTTTCTCCTAATACTTCCCCAAGACAATTATTTTTTTCATACCACACAGGCAGTCAAATGGCCCCATTCCCACACCACCTTACTGAAATCACAAGGTAAGAAAAGGTGGCTTTGTGCCATCCAACTCATCACTAACTCATGGCTGCTGTAGGAGCTGTAGCTGGCACAGCTCTGTCCTTGCATCCCAGTGCTGCTGAACCTCTGGCCCTCCAGCACTGTCCTTTCCACCCTCAGCCTTGCCCTGGACGAGGGAATCCCAAGCAAGAAGAGCAAAAGTACCATTCCAGAGCAGAAATGTGTTGTTTGCTTCACACCACAAGTGTGAGGCTTTCAGCAAGGATGCTCCCATAATAAACTCAGTCACCTGGAGTGTCTGTCTGCTACACAACCCTTTCTGCTGTCCACAGGCTGTTTAATTTCTCTCTCAAGTGCCAGACTTTCTGTTCATTAGCACTGAACTTTCTCCAGTTGCAGCAGCTCTCATTGCTCTGTGTTGTCAAACTGTAGTCTGCTTCCTGCCCTGTGTCGTTCCCTCTCATGATTGATTTTTACTCCTGTAACTTTGTCCTTGTTTAAACTTCATTTCCTCAAGGTGCTTGGGCAGTCACAGTCTTTGATACTTTTCTAATGCTTTGGAGTAAGATGAACTTCAGCCCCCCACTCCCTTCCTGTCCAGATGACTTTCCTTGCCCACTTTCCCAGCACACTGCTCCTCCTGCCCTCCAGCACCAGCCCCTATCACCAACTCTTGCCTTCAATGGGATCACACAGCTGGGATGTACACAGGGCTGGGAGTCACCAAGTCCTTGTGAGTCACCAAGTCCATCTCCATGTTACCTGTGCTCCCTCTTTGTGCAACTCCATTTACATGACACTGATTAAAGGCTGCTATTTTTGGCTGTCTCAAACCCACAGAAAGCCTGGTCTTAAAACTGTCTTACAGTTATAAACCTTCCCCTAACGTCAAGGCTGACTGTGTTCATGGCTGATTCATCCATATTTATTCACATTGGCATAGGAATGAATAAATTCTATGCTTTTGCTACTCTAAGCATATGACTTCTATACTTTAACTCAAACAACATATTTCCCTCCCTGGCACTTCATTCCTTTGTCTTGCTCAGCATAAGGGAAGAAAAGAGAAAGCAAAGCCACATGTCTGACTTAATAAATAATGCTCTTTTATAAAAGTAATTTCTGTTTTGATTGTCATCAACAATACTTTTAAAGAAACATGAGATCCAAAAATCTCCTATTGCATTGAAATCTGGGGGACAGGCCAAATTAACACCATTTTATGGCCAGAAGAGGGCAAAGAAAGGTTACAAATCTGAATTTAATATTTTCACTACAGTGCAAGTTTAGCAAAGGTTCTAATCAGGAGAGTAAGCCATTATCATCAAATTCCTGTTCCTTCCAAGGTAAGGAACCTCTGTATAAGATGTGACACGTGAGATTAGGGATGGAGAAAAAGTAGAATGGATTTACTCATGGTTTCAATAGTCTGGGAACAAACAGAACAACATGAGGCAGCTGTAGTTTTGTTTCAGAGAGGGAACAGCCACCTCCAGTACTAAGTTCCCTACTGTTTTGGAGCTGATATCCATTATTGGCCACGCTGTTACCTCAGTGGGCAGCTGAGAGACAAAAGACAGCATTTTCCCCACATTCTAAACGTTCTCCAATAAACCAGGGCTATGTTTCAAATGATTTGTAATTGCCTCTAAACCTGCAATTAAAAATGCCATGCTACAGGCAACAATTGTCATGGGTGCTTGGGATCTCTGCAGGTACCTAAGTGCCCATGCACCACAGATAGAGCATGCAGAGATTCCAGGAACAATTGCTGGGACCCAGGGAGGAGGAGGAGGGTAGAGATGCTGCCACGGACTAGCTCATATCTGGCTCTCCCACTTTTTCCCCCTGGCTTTAATTCCCATGGAAAGAAACAAATTTTTTGTGCAGGCTTTTGCAAAATTTTTTGTGCAGTCTTCAGCAAGACCACATGTTCATCCTCCTTGTTCCTTGAACAGCCCCTGTGATCCTGCTTCCCAGAAGGCTGGTTAAGCACAGATGGATTCAGACACCCTTGCCAGCCCTTTGTCTCCCACAGTCCAGGCAGGCATTCCATGCTTCTCCCCAGCACGGGGACCTGACCCTGAGGAACTGGAGACCTCCAGCAAATCCTCTGCTGGCATCTCCAACAGAAAGCAGCAGACCACACAGACTTAGCTGTCCTCTCTTCGATGAAGAATGCTCCCTTCTGGGCAAATTTGAGGCTTGTTTTGGGATGCAGAGGATAGAGAAAAAGGGAGGGAGGAAAGCTGCATTGTTGTCTCTCCATTTTTGGCTGCTTTTTGGGTAAATAATGGACTTCTGTCTCCAGGGCTGCTAATCAGCTCTAAATGCCCTCAAAGAAAGCAAACAACAGCACAATAGGAAAGCCCAGAAATAAATCCATTTCATTATAAATTCATTTTGTTTTCATTCCATTTTTCTTGCTAGCAAGAAATTTAGGTTAAGCTAAGCACTTTCTTTTCCCAGCAATCTCTGCTGGCTGTCAGCTAATGCAACAGAAAATTAGGCTTTTGACAGTGTAATGGCTTTGTTATGAAAAAAATGCAATTATATTATTTCCTAAGACAAATTCTACAGCATTAAGTGTCTGAGCAATACAGCATTGTCCTTGAAGCTGTTGGTGAAGGAATTTTACATGAAGAAATATCAGGATGACCATCCTTCATGGGAGATTCATTTTAATGCATAGCTCTCCATGGCTCAGAAATACAGACAAGATTTCATAGCAGGGACACAAACCATATACGCCAGATAACTGTGGTACAGAAGCTTTTGCCTGTATGCTACTTGCAGTTGTGTCACCAGAACTGGAGATCGGAACCACCTGAAGACTCCTCCACAGCACACAAGAAATTATGTCAGCTCATCAGTGTCAGCTCATCTCCCTGCTGGTGCTCCTAACAAACTCCTTAGCAATAGCTATGGCTGATAACCCAGGAGTAAGGAGGAAGAGTTTAGAGCACTAAATGGAGTGAATTCATAACAGGTATCACAGATATTTCAGTAATCCCCATGTCTAGGCTAACCCCAGCAAAGCTCCTTGAAGTTCAGCTGCAGACAGGAATACCCCAAGGCAGCAGGAGAAGCCACCAGGGGCTAACAGAGCACAATCCACTCCTGAGCACCACAAAGGGAAAAATTGAGGAGCTGCATGGTTTTGGGATGGGCACAGAGGTTGTGCTTACCTTGGGAAATTCAAGAGAGCCAGGCACTAGCAGGAAAACCCCAGGCATCCAAGCTCAGAGAATAGGGCCAATGATGTGGTCTGCAAGTTCTCAGACATGGTTTAGGGGTTAGCACAGCCCCCCAGTAACCAAGAAGTAATTCACATGCAGCACTTCTAAGTAAGAGCTAAGACAGTCTAACAGCAGCATAGATGTTGGCCATTTGGTCTCCCTTGGCCTTACAGTTGGCAAACCCATGCATGTTTAATTTAATAATGCAGACATTGCCAAGGCCATGGCAGAATCTCAGCCACAGCCTGTAAGGAGTCAAGTACCATGATGGGAAATGTAGTAAAGGCTGAGGTAAATGCACAACTTTCCACACATCTGGAATTTGCAAGACATCTTCGTGACTGGAAAACACAAAGACATGCCAAGCTGTGTATATGAAACAGCAGCTCTCATCCCCCTCCAACTTTATTTGGGTTTGTACTTCACAGCCTGACGTCCTCTAAAGGTCCTCTGAGGAATGGAGAGCAGCTGAGCCAGCAGATTCACAGAATTCAAGGTGTTGTTGAATGAACCCACACTGTTATGGGTGTAACAGGTGGCACCCAGTGCTTAAAAGCAGCCTGACACTTTCTCTTATCTTTTCCACTGCCGAGAACTTTGCGAGCACTGAACTGCTCAGGTTGAAATGTTTCCATGTCAGAAGTTTGCCTCAGGGTGACTTCTCCTTTTAAAGTGTCAACAGAAAAAGGTCAATGGTTTTTAAGAACAAGATTAAGTTGTTTTGTCCATGTCTGAGGAATTGTTAAAGTTGTGCTCAGAACACAGAGCAGACCTCAGCACCTCTGCAAAAGTCTAAATTTGGTGGAAGAGTCAGCGGGGTGCCTCTTGCTTGTGAGAAGACAGCCACATCTCAAGGACCATAGCAATTTAGTATGTGTTTGTGGAAATCACCAATTTACACAGAGTGACCATTCTAGCACCTTTTTACTTCTAAAACTTCAGTCTCTGCTGAGAACAATCTTTCCCCTTACAGCTCACTGATCCAAATTACGTTGCTCAAACATGAGCGAAACAGGAATGCCAAATGAGCTCTCTCCTGGGATTGCAGGATTTCACAGGCATCTGCTGCTTGGGGTACAGCAAGGAGCAATCAAATTAAAGGCAGGGGGGCTACATCTCCCTTCCAGGTCATCCATCATTACAGCCAGCAAGGCTGAGGCCACAAGAAAACAGGACAAATAGTACAAAGGTGAAGAACTGAATCAGCAGATGGTTTTCATAGAAGAGGGAGTCTCAGGACATGACTGAGAGCACAGAGAGGAGGCTGGCAGGTAGGGCATGACCATCCCCTGGAGCTAGAGTGCCCTTGGGACCTGGATTGTACGGCAGCAGATCCCAGTGGGTGCTTTATGCTCCCTCATCAGGCAACCACATAGTGGGATGAAGCTCAGGGCCTTAATGAGTATAGCAGCAGTCTGAATTCACAGATACCACAAACCCTTTGCCTGTGAAGATGGCTGAGCTACTGCTGCTCCACTCATGAAAATTCCCTCTCAGTTACTGGGTAAGCAAGTACTGTGGAGCCAAGCACAAAGGTCATGCCTGACCTTCATTTTTTCTTATTTTATTTTCTCAAAAGAGAAGCATAGCCCTGTGCTCTTCACCATACAGAGTCAGTGGTTGTCACCACATCTATAGACAGAGGATGAAAACCACCTGGATGTAATGACTTTATTTGCTTGTCTTTGGTTAAAGCAAGAGAAATGGAGTAACAGCCTACCTTAGAGAGGTTTGACAGCTGCTCAAGTAATTAGGCAGCAAATCAGGCAGAAAAAGTCTGGTTCCTAGTGATAGCACCTGAGTTGATGGCATGAAAATATGTCAAGAGAGGTTAAGGTTAGATATTTGGAAATGGTTCTTCACCCAGAGGGCACTGGAACAGGCTCCCCAGGGAAATGGACACAGCACCAAGCCTGACAGAGTTCAAGTGTTTGGACAATGCTCTCAGGCACATGGTGTGACTCTTGGGGTGTCCTGTGCAGGGCCAAGAGTGGGACTAAGTGATCCTTGAGGGTCCTTTTCAGCTCAGGGTATTCTATGATTTTAAATGCTCTAATGGGCTGAGATAGATGATGCAGCAGACAGCAAAATAAAATTATAGAAGAAAAGAAGAAGAAGAAAAAAACATTGAAGAATAGCAAACCAACTGCAGCCAGAGCTCAGCATTACAGGTCCCAGGTGTCTTCTTCCTCAATACCAGAACAGCACTCACCTACAGGAATTCACTCCTAGAAGGGCCAGGGTCCTTCTGTGCAGCCAGGTCTTGCCAATACAAGGCACCAACTTCAAGTGCCATTTGCCCTGATCACACAAACAGCAGCCAGACAAGCAGCACATATTTCTCCCATCCCCCAAAAAATTTTCACAGCAGCTGGAGCTGCAGCTCAGCAGATTTACACCTTAGAGCTCGGGAACATGGGATAGGGGGGTATTAAAGGCACAACAAAGGTGGTAGAGAAAGATAAATGACAAGGCAATGGTCCCCACAGATATGAAGGGTACCTGTACAGCAGCAATTCCTCCCTGAGCAACAAAAGGGAATTGTGCCGGATTTTGGGAAATGTCCCAGAAACCTAGAAGTTTATAGTGGCAGCAGAAGCCAAGATCTCCGCACAGACAGCAGGTCTCCAATTACCAAAGCCAGGTCAATTGGCTTAGTGACAGGTTATTTCCATGGGTTTTTTTGCTCGCTCATTTAGTGGCAACATTTTTTATGTTTCTCTGTTTTCCCATACAACAGTAAGAAGCCAGACACTGTGAATTTCTGGTAGCCTCCCTAATCAGAGGGAGTGTCTGTGATGCACAACCCTTGCACAACTTGGAAACACAACCCTAACCATGGTTTCGACCACTGGGGCTCCCAACTGCTACTCCTTGAATCAGAGGTTACACTGCTGATGAGCTGAGCTTGGCTTTCCATCCTCCTGGGAACCGTTGAAGATTGACATTCCCCTTTTTACCTTTTGAATCCAGCCTTGCATGGCTCCCTTTAACCTCCTCCTCAAAGAGAAAAGTCACCTGATCTGCTTCAGTTCTGCCAGGGGAGAACATTCCTCCAAACAGCCTGACATTCACAGATGTTGGAAATGCTTAGTGATACAGAAAGGAAACAAAAGCCTTCAGCCTCGCTGGAAACCCAGCCCACAGCACCAGCCTATCTGATCTGAAATAACCCCTCTGATCAGAAAAGCTCAGCTCCACAAAGTGAGGGCAGTGTCCACA
The DNA here is from genome assembly GCA_024865655.1 of Emberiza elegans. Taxonomy (NCBI): domain Eukaryota; kingdom Metazoa; phylum Chordata; class Aves; order Passeriformes; family Fringillidae; genus Emberiza; species Emberiza elegans. The sequence continues at coordinate 2,429,884 of JALJVW010000243.1, read as the reverse complement.
CTCTCCCTTTGCAACAATGCAGAAATGGCCAAGTTAATCTTTCTCCACAAATGTTTCTCCTTGTTTGTGGAACTCTCTAGACACCAGAGACACATGTGTGGCAGGCTGAAACTTGGTGTTTTTCATACTTTATGTCAAAATCAAATCAAAGGCAGGGGAGTGCACTTGGTTTGGACATATTTAAAGTTAAACAAGCATAAAATATTTGGCAAACTTCCCTTGCTTAATGCAGTATAAACAATTTTGGTATTCCACAGAAAGTTTCCCATTTAATGAATGCAGTGAGTAACTAAAGAGAAGGTCACACTATTCTTGCAGTCCTCATTAAGCACAGGACAGCCCCAGCTTCTGCCACAACTTCAGCAAAGTCCATGTATGACATTAAGTGTCTTATTTGCAGCTGGAGCTGCACTGGGAGGTGAGAGGAAATATCCCTGTAGGATGGTAGGTTCTCCTGCAGAACCCAATTGAAGACAAGCCAATTTTTGCCATTACTTTCTGAAAGGAAAAAATAAACTCTGATCGACACAAACCAGAGGCAGTCTAAGGTTTCAGAAGGCAGCCCCTGGCAAATCCAACTGCAGCAATTTAAGACATTAGCTTGCACAGCTGTCTGCCAGCCTTGGCTGTCCACCTTGTTGGCTAGCCAGAATTTACTGCTCCTCTAATAAAGTCAGCAGAAAGAAATACATGCTTGTGCCTCAGCCACAGTATTAGACTGCCTTGCTGATGATTGGTGAGATCCCAGACGGTACATGGAAGCAGGGAAAGAACAGATAAGAACAGAACAAAATGTCTTCCTTGTCATGAAGGGCTTAGAAGAGACTTGAAAGAAAAGAGGCAAAGAAAGGGGCTAAAGAGCTAAAGAAAGATGTTTGTTCTACAGAAATTGATGCAGCATTCTTTGCTGTTGGAAAGGCTGGTTTGGCTATCTACTGCTCCCCATGGGGGCAGGGAGCTGTAGGTGCAAAAGATAAAGCCAGGTCTGCCAAAGTTATCAGCAAAACTCTGCTCATGCTCCCACCAGCTCAGAGCCCACTGTAAAAGCAGGAGCATCCTCCACTGCCTAACTGGGCATAAGGAAGCCCTCCTGACCCTAATACCTGCACTACTGACACCACCCTCCCCTTCCAGGGCTCCCCTCCAGGAATGATGTCACCTGAATGCATAAGCAGTCTATTTTTACAATTCCCAGTGCAACCAGGCCCTCTACTCCTATGCAGAGCAGATTTCTGATGTAAAATGCAATGTGTTGAAAGAAATTAAGATAGGAAATGTAGAAGGGACAATAGGTTTTCTTTTTTGACAAAGATTTAAGAAAACCCAGGAAATTCACACACCCAAAGCATTTATTAAAATATGTCCCTAGAGCCAGCTTTGACTAAGCATGCCAGGAAATCACTGGTAACCTTTGAATACTAAGAAAAAAACCTTTAAAGTACATATTGTGTATTGTAGATGTAAATCTCATGTACTGGATTGTTCCACTTGCTTTGTTAAACAAAGCTACACTAGACACTACCTGTACTAATGTGCAGGCTGTAGGAAATCTAATAAGATAACATGATCAGTTTCACCCAAAATTGTGTTAGAAATAACATGTGATACTGTAGCAATGTATTGAGCCACAATTAACCAATGTAAGGTGCTGCAGGCCATCTGGAAGTTTTGCAATTACTGAAAGTCTAATACTGTGCAATGAAAGGTTCAGGAAGTCAACAAAGAACATTTTGAGGTCTTGATTTGTTTTGGAAAGAAAGCCAATCTTATTTTTCAGCTCCCCAGTAAGTTGGGTTAGCTCAGTTTGAGATAACCTAACACCAAGCAAACAGACAAAGCCAAAATTACCCACTGAAAAAAACCCACTACCCAAAGAAGCCCCAAAAGTTCCTTACTGAAGGTCTAACAGTGCTCCTAGAGTACAACTTGCAAAGTCCAAAGTCTTGCCCCAGTCCTTCCCTGCCAAACACCCAGAGCCTCTGAGGGTGTAGGCACTTCAGGTCAGACACAGGTAAGATAGCAGTCCTAGAAAGTTGTCTCACCAAGCTGAAGGGTGGTGTGTGTGTGCTCCTTTAGCCTATGGCAAAAGCAAGATCCGCTAAATAACCTTAGCCTGGTAATGAAAGATTTACTGCAATCACAACACCCAACAACTTTATCACAGCCTAGGCAAATCCAGCTGCTGGCTCTATGTTCCTCCTTGTGTTTTAAGTGCTCCAGCACTTCTAATTCCTGAGCCACTTCAATGCAGTAACTCACCAAAGAGAGGCCAAGTATCTTACTGTGAACGTGAGTGTCTTCCACACTGGTGCTGGTCTTTAAAAGCCTGTCCCTCATGAGGCCTTGACACCAATTCTCACTTACTGGGTGAACCACAACCCTTACCCATGCATGTGTTACTTGCACTTGCCTTTGGCAGCCCTGACACTGTGAAAGACATACCCAAACACAGTCTAGTCCCAGCAGTGTACCTTTATACGAGAAGCCTTTAATGTTTCAGTTGGCAACATTAAGTCCAGGGTGTGGATGAAAATCAAGTCTCTAAAAGAGCACTGTTTGCAGCTACTTCCTTCTCCCCTTTAGCAATGAATACATGCTCTACAGCAAAGGTATCCCAGCTGGTTGTGGAGCATTTCCTGCCGAGGAGCTGCAGCTCTCTGCTTCATCTCCCATAGGAAAGCTGCCCCACGTTCAATCACAGTGCACACTGTGCCATAAGCACTGCAGAACATGCTTCACCACCTGTCCAGTCATCTCTGCTATGTGATGGCAATCTCAGCCAAAGGCTGCTGCAGGCAGCCATGGCCACACTGCACTTCAGCTGCCCAGGCCTAATCCTCCAAGTCCTTGGTTACAGCAAAACACAATTGACTTTTATGAGCCTCATGTCCTCCAGAAGGCCAGGATGCCTACACAGCCCTGCTATAAAGGATGCTGTTCTTCCAGTCACATCAATGTTCCATTAAATCTTGTTCCTCCACCTTCTCATATGTCATCAAACACACCAAGCAATAGTTTGTGAAACATGTTTTATACCTCTGCATACTCCATACATGGACTTCACCATGTTTCTTCATCTTACCTGAGTTTTGTATCTTCATCTGAGCCAAGACATTTTACTTCCTCCCCTCCCCTTCCCTGTCAGAAACCATTCAACTGCAGAGAGATCAGACTATAATAACACTGGGACCCCAGCCAGCAGTATGCAGTGTGCCTGGCTTTTAACAGCTAAATCCTATAAAAAATAATGATGCAAATATGGGCACTCCTCCCCAAGATATCCTAATGCTTTCAACAACCTCTTAGGAGCACATAATGCTGCTGGATGGGACAGAGGCTGAAAGGAACTAATTTGGGACTCCTGGTACTTACTGTGTGAACACCTGCTGGCTAAACAAACAGACCTAGGAATGAAAGCTGAGAGAGCTGTATGCACACTCTCCACTGCTGTATCAGAGAGCTGCTTCCTGAAAGCAGGCATGAACTGCACTCCATTATCACCTAAATGTGGTCATGGGGTAGAAAGCTCTTCTTTAAGAATCTTACATGCTGACACAGGATGAGGAAAATTCTACCAAAACACCCACCCCTGTTCTTCATGAATGTTAGATACATTCTCTGTCTTCAGCACTAATCCAATACCACATGAGAAGTCTGCAGGAAGCCTTGCCAGGTAAGCCCATCCTCACTTTCCACCAACAACTGCAGTTGTTCCACGACACTATCCTGCCATGCACTGCATGAGCATGAGCAGGGACACAAAGCCCTTCTCACACAGAACTAAGCTGATGAATGCTTCTGCATCCATCCTTCAGTCATGGTACCTTTGTCCTTGAGTACATCACCTAGTGTCCTCTGCAATTTGCCTCTGCAATAAATGAACACTTAACAAGTTCCCCATTCCAGCAGGGGACCATGGACAAATGTCCTGTGGGTAGGTGGACACCCCCCCCTCACCTTTATGCTGCTGGAGGCTCTGAAGGAGAGGTTTTATGTGAGAGGAACCATGGGGACAGACCACAGTTTCTCTGAAAAAGCAATAAGACTCTCCTGCATCCAAAAGAGAGAGCAGCCAGCAAAGGGCTTCTGTCACAGGGGCTGTAGGGAATGTGATGGGGCAGAGAGGGAGGGCACCTCTTTTGCACTCCCTATGCTCCATTGTCCAATGCTTTCTCTCATGTCTGTAAAGATAAAAAATTAAAAACTATGCTCACCCTCATCCCCAACACCCAGAGTTATTCTGGGGGCAGAGTTCAGTTTTCAGCTGCCCGAGGGCAGAGAAAAAAGAAAAGGGAGCACAAAGACAAAGCAGCATAGGAGATGCTCACCTTTCTTCAGGGCAGCTCAGAGGCAGAGCAACTCACACACTCTGTAACCAATTCTTTAGATGCATGTCTGAAGGAAGTGCAGCTACAAGTCTGAAAATCACAGCCCTGAGAAACAGGGCTTTGTTGCATCTTGCCAGACTTTTATTAAAAATTAGTTTCAAGCTTGCAGCAGAGCACAGGGTGAAAGCATCACCTGGGGAAAGGGAACTATCTCCTTTCACCTCCCATCACTGGCAAAAAAAGACTTCCAACTAGCTTGCCCACAGAACAAGTGCATGTGCTTTCTTTATCTGACTGCCTCTGCTGCCCAGTAGAGGCTGCCATGCAGGAAGATGCCTTAAAGCTATGAAAGCACAAACCTTCAGCCTCGCCCATTTAGTCTTTCCAAGATGTGAACTGGAAGGGACCTGAGGCCAAGAAACACAGCCAGATTTCCACTTTCTCTCAGAGGAGAAAAAAGTCCAACATCCCTACTTAAGAACAAAAGTTAAAGACAAAGAGAGGCCGTGCTCAGGGCACTGGCTGTGGAGCACAGGAGCCCCAGCAAGCTTCAGCTGAGGCTGCCTGAGGACAGGCTCCAGCTGGCTGAGGTGCTGCAGTTCAGCTGCTTGCCTCCTACAGGCCACAAGCTGTGCTGAGCACACCTCCTGGCCCCCAGACCACTCAAATCTCACCTGTGAAGTTAAGAGGGTCAGAAAGCCTCCAAATATTGACCTTTAACTTAAGCATGTATTTTAGGAAACTCAAACCCAAGGCTTTAGCTGGTAACAACAACAGCACATTTGTGTACTAAGGGAGCAGCCCCATTGTGAAAACTTCACCAGCTGGGCTTCCTGATGGTGTGTGTGTTAATGTGTATAAACTCCCTAGTAGTAAATCAGGGCTCGTGGTGGTTTCGCCTTTCTTCTTTTCACAATTTACATTGCCCAGTATTTATGGATTCCCAGTAACAAGCAGATGGAAGTGCCCTGGCATCACAGAGTGAAGGAGAACACACTGGCAAAGGGATCCACTGCATGGAGACCCAGTACTGAGCAAGAGATCAGGAAACTCACCTCAGGTGATGGCTTGAGGAGCTCAGACTGTTCAGTTTGCCAAACACAAGACTGGGAGCAGTCCTTGTACAGACCACAGTTACAGCAGCAGGGAAGAGACACACTGGACTAAAGGCTTCTTCTGTTTAGTGGATTAAACAGAAGATTCAGCATCTGCAGATCAAGACTAGACAAATGCAAGCCAGAAATGAGGTGTAACAGCATGTGGGTAATTAACCACTGCAGCAACATACCAAACACAGTGGTATTTTCCATTTGTAGTAATTACTTAATCAAGACTAGATGTTTTTAAGACACATTGTAGGGTCCAGAGCAAATGGAATGAATAAAAAAACTAGATATATGGGCTGCATTGTGCAAGAGGGCAGAACTGAAGCACAATATCTCCTTTTGGTCTCACCATCTACTAATCTATGGGGAAAATTGCCCCTTTTAGTGTCAGTACAGTTGGAAGACAGTCATATTTTTAGCAACAAGACATTCTGATGTTTACATGAAATAGCAATAATAATACATTGTGTTACACCCACACCTCTAATCTGAAATTCTCTAAGCTCTTTACCATCACTATGTCAGCAAGCCTGACAACTCAGTGGCTGATAAATTTGCATTATCATCCCCCTTTCATCCAGCTTGTGCTTTTTCAGAGTAGCTAATAATCTGCTTACCATTTACACGGGAAACAGAACACTCAGGCTACCTGCCATCTTACTTTTAAGCCTTTTGCTGAGAAAATGGTCACATGGGTACCTTGCAGAAGCTGTCAGAGTGGAAAGCAGCTCAGCACACAGAACTGACCAGCAGCTGCCCTACTTCAGATGCTCATCCCCAGTACAAACTTTATAGCATTCAAAAACTATATACAAACTTCCCTAGAGGTCCATCTAGGAAAATTCTGCCAACAAAATACTTTTGAAGAGCAGAAGTCAGCAATTAAAGTGTTAAAAACAAGAGAGAGAAAAAAAGAAAGAATGCTTCTAGTTGTTTTAACAAAATCTTCATACACGACAGACAGACAAAAAAAAAAAAGAAGAAAGAAGAATAATTTCCATTAGTTTCCATGACAACCAATGGAAATCACTAACCCATCTTGTCTCCCTTGTCAACCTCTGGCAGACCTGTCAGGGAAAGCAAGGGACTATGCCCTGTGTAAGGTTCTCTGGTGAACCAGAACACTGGGAAATCTACGTTGTCATAATGTCAAGTGCTCCCCTTACAGCACAGCTCTAGTTTTTTTCCTCTGAGGTATTAGGGGATGGAGAGGTGCTTACTTCTTTCCTGCAAGAGCAAATGTACCCCAGAAGTGCAATCCCCTCTGAGACACCCCAGCTCTCCCACCTTATGACCTGCTTCATTCTCTCTCTGGCTTCATCAAAACATTCAACCACCTCTGTGGTTGGCTCACACCTTGAAGGTGGCCCATATTAAGCCCTTTTTGCACATCTTTACTGGCTGGCAAGAAATTGCTGAATCAACCAGTAACTCTGGTCTACATTTTTTCTCCCTATTTCTTACTGTTGTTATCGCTCCTGGCAAGGAAAATTATGCTTGGCAATGCCTGCTGCACCTTCTACATGAGAGCTTTTAAACTTTTCTTAACAAGAATGCATTCAGCTTTATAAACCCTGCTATGAGGCACAGCACCATCGTTATTCTTGTCTTACAGTTGTGAGCACCACATCTTAGAGGAATAGGATGCATTGCCCCAAGCCTAAATACAAACCATGGCATCATGCTAAGAGTGAGGACAAATTGGTCTGCAAAGAGTCTGTTTGCATTTTCTTGATGCCCACAGGCTCTGAAAGTGTTTGAACCACAGATGCTCAGAGTCTGCTGTAGTCCCTCCACCCTGCCAAAACCCCACAGCAAATAAATATTAACCTGAAACAAAACCAAAACACCCAAACCTCAAATAATTGTCTGTGTTTAATGCTGGTTTACTGTTGACTTTGCATCTGCAGCCAGGATGGCCTAACTCACCCCAGCATCTGGATGTGTGCTGCTGCACTGCAGAAGAGCTTGGCAGTGATTTGTGAGGAGGTGTATCATCCAGCTGTTCTCCCATCTCTTTCAGTTTTCACGTGCACAAAGCCAGGAGCGGCCCAGGCACGGTGCTGGCACTGTGTGAGTTCAAGTTTTTCACATACCACAGTGAAATTTAACACTCACCCACTAAGACAGGAAATCCACAAATAATCCACATCAACTGCAAATTTTGCTACATCCTCCATTCTCCCATCCCAGGTCTGGTTTGCAGGAGTTACCACCAAGTAACAGGATTGGGCACAGTGGCCCTGTGCACATGGGTGTGGGTGCACACGAGGTGCAACAAACCACATTCTGTGCCCCCTGATTAGCTATGTTTAGGCTCAGTTTCCTCCATGCCACCCTCCTGGGGGACTGCACACACCTCTGAGCGCCAAAGAGGAGAAGACAAAGCACTGAGTTCAAAGTTGAGCAACAATAAGTTGTTCTACAAACTGCTTCCCGCAGATTCCTTCTTGAGGCTGATGGCATTTAGTGGCTATGAAGGTATGAACTACAATCACTGGGGAATGCTCATAAATTGCTTCTCTGGCCTGCAGCAGAAGCTGATCTCACACTCAAGGTTTTCCCTCTGGTAAGGCAGTAAGCACTGTAGCACCGCACCTACTTTTACAAAACTTAGAGCAACACTGTATCCTGTAGGCAAATACGCTTCACTAAACATGACTGAAACTGGCTTTTCAGTTTAAAATTTGCTTGAGAAGGTTCAAAGGGGACACCAAACAGAGAATCAGATCACATACATCTGTTTCCTTTCCTGCATTGACAGGAGGAGGGGAGCTACAAGGAGATGAAAAGAGGCGTGCTAAGCACCGAGCTGAGGGGTCCCATAAACTGGCTGTGTGCGCAAGGTGGAGATAACGGCATGGGGGAGGCACTCATTATCAATGAACATGGGGGTGTAATTAGGAGCATTGGGACAGAATAAAAAGATTAATGGTCTACTTGCTCACAGAAGAGGACTGTGAAGATAAATTTACTAACTCTGAGATATTCCACAGCGTAGTATCATTTTTTCAGAGAACAGGAAGGGGGGCATCACTTATCAGGGATGTGTAAAACTGGATTTAACAAGAGACTAATTGCTATGGTTTGTACAAGCAGCTACTAATCCCAGGGCATGCAGTGATACCTTGTAGAAAAACCAGTCCGTTTTTCTGAACAAGGAAAGAATGTAGAAGTATTCTCTGCTTAACTTGCTCCTCCTTACCCTTACACATCATCCTCTACAAAGGGGTCCAAGCCCCAGTCCTGGGGATGACAGAAACTGAGCCTCTGCTGCAACCTGACTTCTCCATGATCCATCCAGAGGGCAATTGGAGAGGGAGAGAACTGCCAGAAGATTAGGCTGACACTACTCATGTGGCATTCATTGTCTTAGGACTGGAATAGCCCAGAAGTTGCATGGTGGAGAAAACACCATGTCCTCACACAGGAACACCGCAGCTTTTCTGCCAAGCTGAAGGCGATGCCTCCCACATGAATGCTTGGTCCCTTGCCACCCTAATCTTCCAGAGCTCTGAGTTTGAATGAACAAACTGCACACCAGAGCCCGGTCACAACCTTTACAGTTATCCCTGAGGAATTTTACTCACCCAGACAACTAAATGATCCAGACATTGCAAAAATTCCCCAATGAAATAGTTTCCTCCTACATATAGGAAATGAGACAACAATTCCAATCCCTCATACTTACGCTCCCTTGAACATAAACATGAAAATGCTGCCAAAACCGGGAGGGGAAAGAAAAGTCCCAGAGCAGCAAGAAGTACATATGCAAGGAGTTACATCATGCAGAAGGAAAGCTCTTGGCTTCAGGATAAAATTACCAGCGCTTAAATGGCAGAGGCTGCTTTAGAATGGAGGGGCACCTTCACAGGAACAGTCCTGCAGATTGATCCATTGCTGGGAAAACAGCAGGCTCTGCTGTCAAAACCACCCCTGGACAACACAGTGCTGGAGGCCAACTTATCAGCTGGCCAGGGCCTGCCAAAGCCTATCCTGGTGGATGGGCAGAAATTCCATGTTCTGCCTCTCTGCCACTCAAGCCCCAAAATATCTCACCATTGCAGCAGGGTGACAAGGAAAAGGCAGGCAAGGATAGCATTTCTGATGGCAGGAAGTACAGCCAGGCTCTGGGCTCCTTCATTAGGACAAGGTTCACCAGTGTATCTCTCCATCAGAAGCAGGTACCTTTGCCAGCCTACTCCTGTCACTCCATTCTTGCTTCCCTCTTATCAAAGATTTTAACATCCTCTGTTCCCCTCCCATGACTTGTAGGACTTAAGACCCTTTCAGGTTTGAGTCATACTACTGCCATGGGTACCACATTCTTTAGTTTTGTATCTGTGAGGAGACCTGGAGAGGTCATGGAAAACCTCTCTTGGTCTCCTCACAGATACAAAACTAAAGAATTTGTTTCTGGCTATGAAACAATCTTCAGATCACTGTTTCTTGAAAACTTCCATTATTGGGAAGAAGCTAATTAAGCACTGGAAGCTCTACCAGCATTCATATTCCCAAGGTCTCTTGATCCTGGTCTCAGGACTCTAGGGAAGAAGCAGAGATGGATCAGAAGGAACATGTACTGGCTAGGGACAACCAGCAGTGGATAAAAAAAGCTGTCCAAACAGCCCTTCTATGCTTGGAGCATAAGGTGTGCAAATCCTCTCTTCCTGCAAATGAAACACAGTGGCTCTGTCTTGGTGTTTTTATTTGTTTCTCTCCATTGTTCCTTCAAGCTGGTTTGCTGGTCTTTGCAATGCAAAAGGGAGGGACTAAGGAGAAGGAATGAGAAAAGCTTGGTTCTATGGGGTCCATTACACAGCATTAAGGTATTTTGAGAAAGTGGTTAGAGGTCCATCTCTGGGACAGCAGTTGAGAGGGTACAGCCAAGGAAAACACTGTTTAGCTGTCAAACAGTGGAAATATGGGATCCACTTCCAGCTGAAGTTAACAAAATACTAAACTCCTCTCCAACCATCCACCCCAAATCCTTTGCTCTTTCCAAGGTATTTGTCCAAGAGGACCCTCCAATTTGTTTCTAGCGTATAGGCCTCCTGATGCACTCCAAACAAGGTGCAGACATCTGCAAGAAATTCCACATTTGCAGACTGGAGTATGAATTTGCTTTTCTTCAACTCTTACAGGCAGCCTTCATCCAAACAACTGCCCCAAGCAACCACAGGGCCCACACCAAAACCAAGAGCTACGCTGTAATAAGTGACAAAACTACAGCAGCAAAATTTCACAGCAGCTTATATGAACTTCACTTGGGGGTAGGCAGTTTGCAAGGCAGAGAAGGGACAGCCACTCATTACTGCTGCCCGGTGTCTTCAGGGCAGATCCATGCTGAAACACATTTGAGAAAAAGTAGCAAGAAAATGCCACACAGTTGCTGCTTGTGCTGCAGTTATCTGTGCTTTAGTGGAGCATTGGAGCCTCCAGACTCCTTTATTAACTATTTGTTTATTTACTGCTGAGGATTTGCAATCAGAACCACAGAGCTGAGAGCAAATACACCCCTGCTCTAACCAGCTCACACCTAACACAGTTATGGCAAAACCTACAACCCCTGGTAAAGCCCAGATGAGTATAACCCCTTGTCTACCACCCAGATGCAGCTGTAGAAGGAAGTACGTCTCACAGCACAGCAGCAGGCTGCTCTTTTTGCTTGCTAAACTCAAGAGACCACGCTGTGAGAGATAAACCTCTCCAAGGAAATGCTGGTTATTCACAGATTAGCATAGCTATCACAGTAGAGCAGAAGCCAACCTCCCTGCAAAGATAGATGCAACCCAGGTAAACAAGGCATTTCTGAGAACCAATCTCATCTAGCTCACAGGATATGTGGCAGAAACACAGCCTGGTTAATGGGAGTCTCATCAGTCTGGGAAGAGACATCTGGCTGAGATTCGTGACAAACTCTCTTCTGCACAAAGAGAAACACTCCCCAGCTCATGTAACACCACACAAGAAAGATCAAAGGTGTCCCGAAGCCTCCCGATGGGTAAGCAGCTGTACCAATAACAGCAGCTGGAAAATGCAACAGGAGACTCAGCCAGCCCCTTCCTCCTGTGCTGGGAGCAGAGCTGCCTCCTGGGCAGCCCCCAGCAGCAGCCCCCCGTTAATTGCCGGCAAGGAATTTGCACTCGGGCAGATAAAGCCATTCACTCGCACAAAGAGCTCGGCTCTGACAGCAGCTCCGTCTGAGAAGCAGCATTTGGGTGCCACGCACATGTGAGTGCTACACGACATTGCTGCAGAGCTCGTGCCACACATGCTGCTGCTCAGAGGTCACAGCTCCTTCAGAGCAGCCGGGGAGGTTGTTTAAACACTCCTACACGGGCATTTGGCCAGTGACTTCAGCACAATGAGGTGCCTGGGACAGAACCGCTTGGTCCATCTCCAGCACTCCAACTCCTGGGACATCTGCAGCACAGCAGCTGCCTGGTGGCACGGCATGCACCTTAAAAAATAGGCTTTGCACTGATGAGCCTTTGCTGTGCTCCCAGGAATGAATCACTTCTTCCCTGCCTTCCCATTTAAAAGGTGCTTATTGTCTTGAGATGCAATTCCAGCAACACCTGGTCTGGCACTCAAGGGAAGAATTTCAAGAAGGAAGACACCTATCATTCCAAAACCGGCTCAAGGAGAAAAAATGGATGCAATCTTTCCTTCCACTGAAGATGAGATTGCTAGACTAGACCTGGGAAGTCACTTTTATTAAATTATTTTATGAATGTGTTACTGCTGAGTTGTATTGCACAAAGCCAGCGCCTATTAAAAACAGCCTGAGTTACCCACATCACTGGCACCATGCTGCCTTTTCTGTCCACTGTCCTGGCTAAATTATTAGTGAAAGCAAGGCTGAACTATTCATAAAGTCTCTATCATTTAATTTCAAAAAGCAAACTTCTTAAAATAATGATTTCAGAGCCAAATACAGCTATGCAATTGCATGGGGATCTCAATTTAAATTTAATCTGTTTCATTTACTAAGATATCATTTTTTAGGTTTTGTCCATTGCAAAAACATGAGAAAAGTTTGACCAAGGCGAGCTCCTGATGCTGGCTACACTGTGTGAACAACCCAGTAACAGGAAGTACACCAAGTCCTGTGAAGGGCATCTGAATTCCCAGCTCCAAATCCCCTGGTGCACACAAGTAATCTGCTGGCAAAGGGCACAAGTCTTGGAAAGGGTGAAGAGTTGCTCTCCTTACAGGAAAAAGCAGCCAAGTCAGATCAAGAGGAAGCACTTGGGTGAGTTAAGCAAACAGAAACCTCTGCCTTCTCTCTCCCCCTTAACAGCCCTTTTCAGCTTTTCATATAGAAAAATTACATTGAGGGAAGCAGAGGTCAGATGAAAAAAAATCATCCCAAGGTTACAAGAGATGTAGACACTGCAAACACCATGCTTTTAGAAAAGGTTGTGACTCTGCCTCCAGATATTTGTCACCACTGTGTTGCTCAGGGGTTATAGTGCTTCAGATCTGTCTGCACATCTCCTCACAACAAGGGAGTTGCTGGCCTTGCTCTGCTTGCCCTTTTTAGCCAAAATGAGACAAGTCAGATCAAACCATTTACACATAGCTCTTTCCAAAGGCTGGCTTATTTGGCCAGAAATGGGTTAAGGATAGGTCAGAACAATAGCTACAGGCCCCAGAGATTATTTTGAATGGCCAGAAAACTTGCAAGGAGCAGAAGGCAGGCCAGGTCAGTGACCTCTCCTCTTGGCAAGGCTGGATTCAAGAAAGGACTTGTATCCACAGCTTACAGCAATATACTCATGCTGCCATAAACCTCTTTGCTAACATCTAAAATTCACAGTGAAAATAACTGTCTCAAAGATTCTGAATGAGGTTTCAGTGAAAATGAATACAAGAAAGCCCCTCACTCTTATTGTGAAACAAGTAAGCTGGTGGGACAAAGAATGATGCTGGTGTGGAAGTGGTCCCACACACCACCCTTCAGACCTCAATGGGCAGAGCCAAATAGCACCTGGACTCCTCTCAGTGCTAACTAGGTAACTTACTCCAGCAGGAAGTGAACAACTGATTGACTTTAAATACATTCAACAGACATTGCAAGCCTCTCCCTTTTCCTCTGTTGTGATGGATGCTTCCCAAAAATCACTCCATATGCTTTGGGAGCCCCAGCTGAGAATATGAGTAACTTCACATCTGCAGTATCCCTGTTAATATGAGTGAACAGCCAGCTCATTGAGTCTGACCCAGGAAGAGAGAGATAAAAGGGGCTGTCTGAAGCTGGTGGCTGGCCTCCATCCGAGGAGTACAGTTCACCGTCTATTGCTCTTGTGACTATTACTGAACCAGGCCAAGAAAAGCTCCAAAGTTCTGGCACGCCTCAGATTTTCCAGTCTGCATGAAGTTATGCCAGGAACATTTACTGAAGCAATTTCTTTCTTTCCTTAAAGACTCTAATTATGCACCTAACAATGTTGTAGAAATGAATGCTGTACAAGAACCCCAGTACAACTCAGAGTTTTGCTAACAAAAGGATTAGAAGCTTAAGGCTCAGTGTTAATATTCTGAATGTACTGAAAGGGACAAAGTGCAAGCTGCAGCAGAAACAGAAGGCATAGAGAGGGTTATCGCTTCCAAAATCTGGAAAGGGAAAACCACACAGGAAAATGCCACACTAATCTGACTAAATGCCAGTGATGCAGTAGAGTAGTAACAAGAAACATTTAGAAGTGGGTAACCATCAAAGCTGTCTCTGAATTACAAGCAGCCCACTTCCTAGAAAATGAGAAGGCCTAAATATCCCAGAGGGTGGGATGCTACCTGTGACTGAACTGATATTCACTGCTTGGCAGCTACTTGCACAGAGGAATCAAACTGAACCCCAAAACAAAAGTTGCCTCAAGTGTCCATTTTCCCTGAAACCAGACCCAGACCTCAGTCATCAGTCTCAAGTTTTCCTGAACTTAGACTGGAATCAAACCAAAACATTCACTGGTTAGCCACTTGGACCATTATCTCTGAAGCCAGTCACAATAATTCATTTATTCACTCAAGCATGAACTGGCTTTTAAAACCAAGTTTTGAACATGACAGCTGTACATTTTTTCTTACTTTCAGTTTGCAGGTGAGACACAGAGACATGACAGTACTTACATCTGGGAAGCTATCCAGATACTACAAATTAGAGAACATCAGGCAAAAAGCAGGATTTAGCATTTCGACAATGTTAGTGACACCAATGAAATCACAAGTGCAGAGCCAAACGTATTTTGGCTGTTTCTCTGGGTCACTGATCCCAGAAGGCTTTACTCAGACCAGTGTCATCATTATTTAGCTGTTACTATAATTTTTCTTATGCTGTGCACCTCTTTCCTACAGAGGTGTTGGTGCATATTGACCAGAGCTGATTAAGATTTATTTAGGGTTCCTAAGAAAATGAATAAACATGATTTAGCTTATTCAGGACAGTGTTGGAGAGGATGCATGGAAACACTCACTACATAAGTATGTCATGCTTTGGGAAGAATGTGTATTACAATATTATCATGTACAGGCAAATGGGAAATGCTGGTCCATACTACAGCTCATTCCCACTCCCCCTGGTTTTCATGACAGCAGCGACCAGAACCCAACAGTGTTGGCTACAACCACCCTGTATCATCTCTGCTCCTCACCTGGCCGGTGCAGGGAGTTCACAAAGAGCTTTGCTCAGGGACACAGGGCAACAGCCATGGGCTCCATCCTAAAGCCCATTCTTTACCATAACCCAGGCCGTACAGTCCACGGTGGGAGGCAGAAAAGGAGGGAATCAGACGTGTTTATGCCTTTTTTTTTTTTTTTTCTCGTGGAGCCAAACTGCGATGCTCTAGGGTGGGTCTCGCCATCTGGGAGAAACATGGAGGGGGAAAAAATGCAGGGAGGGAGGACGAGCTGCCCCCCGAGTGGGACTCCTTTCCTCCAAAGGCAGGCTCGGCGTCCCTTCCCAGCCCAGCTTGAGTTCATTTTCCTCAAATCACTTCCACATTTCCCCTGCCGTAATTATCAAATATTTTGTTTCTGACTTCACTTTTTAGGGAGGCCGCCGCAACCGGGAATGCAGGCACCGTTTGTTTTCTGTCAACAGAGCTGGGGGGGGTTGCAGCTGGGGGCTTTCAAAGGTTTTCAATGTCATTGCAATGAAAGAAAGGAAGAAAAGAAGAGCGAGGGAAAGAGCGCGCGGAAGAGAGGGAGGGAGGGAGGGATGGAGAAAAGGAGAGGGAGGGAGCTGCCCCGGGGAGCCCGTCCCGCTGGCGGGATGCAGGGATCCGGCCCCGGCGGGGACACAGCCCCTGGCCCCACCGAGGCGCCCGTCGGCCCCGCAACTTCCCTCTCCGCCGCGGCTGCCACTTTGCCCGGTCCCGGCTGCTCCCCCGCGGCGCCCCCGCTGTCCCCACCCGTGCCGTCCCGTCCCGTTCCCCGTCCCGCCGCCGGGGCCCCGCGCCTACCTCGGCTCGCAGGCGGGCGGCGGCCAGCAGGGCGCAGAGCAGCGGGAGAGTTTTCCACATCTGCAAGAAAGGAGCGGGAGGCGGTGAGCGCGGGCCGGGCCGGGGCCGGCGGGGCGGCCGCCGCCGCCGAACTTCCCGCCCTGGACCCCTCTCACCATGCTGCGGGCGGCGGGCGGCACCGGCGGGCCAGGAGGAGTTGCGGAGGCGCCTTCCCCGGCTCCGGCTCGCTGCTGAAGGGAAGGGGAGGGCTCCCCCTCGCCCCGACCCGCCAGCCCGCGGCTCCACCCCCGGCCCGGCCCGACCCCCGCCCCGGGGCCGACTCCTCCCCGGCCCCCGCCCGCTGCCCGCCGCCCCTCGGCGGTGCCCCCGTCCCTCCCGCCGCCGGCCCCTCGGCGCCCCACGGCGACCTCGGCGGCCTTTGAAGGCAGCAGGAGGCTGAGGGGCGTCCAGGGGACTCGGCTGCCGCCCCACAACGCCCGGCTTCGCATCCCCGCCGGGCAGAACGCGGGTCGGGGAGGCTCCCCGAGCCCTGCCCCGGTGCGGCTCCCGAAGGAGCGGCGACAGCCGTACTGGGGCGCGGATACCCGCCCGCCGGGACAAGAGCATCCTCCCGAGGAGCCGCAGCCGCCCCCTACATTGTCACAAAAATGGGGAAACTGAGGCACGAGGTGGCTTTTCCACAGGCGGAATTCACTCACCCACTCAACCCACTGTCCCCCACGCTCCAGCCCTGAGGCCACTGAAGTGCTGGCCACAGCTACGGGTGTCACTCATGTCGGGATGTGGGCAGATTTAAAAATAAGGGTTTAGACCATATATGTTAGAAGCCAAATGTTCTCTGAGCAAAACAGGCAGCCAGGGCTTCATGCCAGGCACCGGGGCTCAAAATCCCACCTGAAATGCCTGGTGGTGCTCATTTGTGTATAAATACTTGTGATCCTCTTGTTTTAGCTCTTTATCTCTGAATTTCAGTAGCCTCCATTAGGCAGAAGTGAGGATGTGACAATGCAAAGAGACCCATTGCCTTGGGCACATTCAGAAACCTCTCTCACAGCAAGCAACACTATGACACCAGTTGTCAAAGGCATTTTCTCGAGTTTTGAGGTTTGTTGTAACCAAAAATGACACCCCTGGCTTTAAAATACCATCTCACTCTGACCAAGCATGCCCATAAGCTGTCATCTTTTTCCGGTTTATTCTGTGCCCTCAATGCAGGCAGGCACCAAGGGAGATGCGGGCATGTGTACCCTCATTCACAAAGACCAAAGAGTATTCCAGCATCCTGCTGCAAGGAGAAAACTCTGGGAAGAGTTACCCTAGATCAGCCCACATCTGGTCTGTTCATGGCAGCTGTGCATTTTTCTGTGCTTCCTCAGGCTCTGCTTCCTTACTCAGTTTTGTTTTTAGGACTGCTGTTACTAATTTTGCATTTATAAAGCATCCTCCCCAGAAAGTTCTGCTTCTGCCTGTGAATGGTACTAGTCTATAAACCCATCCTGAAGAGATGTCTAATTATTTCACTGCTGATGCTGAGCGATGTGATTTTCATTGCTTGGTTTTGGTTTTTTGAAACTCACCTTTCATGATGTACCTCTTTGTTCTGGAGTCATTGATTGCCTCATGATACAGCACAGGCATAGTTATGGCTGAAATCAGCTGGCCTCTAGTTTGCAGAAGCTCACCCTGACTCACCCTGAAGTGAGTGCCACGATAAGAAAAAAACAAATAGCCCATGATAAACACATTTTAAAAGATTAATCAATTTCTGTGCCCTTGATACTCAGCTCTGTGGAAGCTGTGTTACATGAGGAGGCCCTCTATTTCCAGAGAGTAAAAGTGACTCATATCAGCCTTCAGAACAGGGCACTAGCAGGGGTCTCCCAGAGCCCACATTCCCTCCCTGATACCACAGGCAGCCTCCTCATGTAGGTGCGATTAGGCACTCTGCTGGATTATGTAGGTCACCATGAGCATGGGTTTTTCTTTTGTGTACTCAAAGGACTAAATATGGAACAGAAAGTAAAGGCTTAAATCTCCCATTCTGCATTGACATCAGGTACATGAAAATTTATTTCTTCAAGTTAGTTTCTATCATGTGGAAATGGGTAGAAGTAAAAACCAAAAAGCATCTCTCATACAAGCATCAGAAAGGGTGAGCACAAGACAAAACAATCTCAGTGGAGACACCAGAGCCTTATTGCTGTGTACAAAGGCACACATTTTTTAACCCAATACATGATATCCAACAAACTTTTCAGTTTTTTCCCAAACTTTCACCATTTAAAACCATAAACTGCAAAGGAACAGGTTGTACAACCTGAGTGCATGACAAATAAATCTGATGGGAATCTTTGCTCTTTCGTGATGGACCCAAAACACGCAGCTTGAATCAGAAGCACTAGAATAAGGGGAAAGCAAATGCATTTACAGTTGTGTTTTCAAGCTGTGGCCATAATGGATAAGGTAATTCATCATTTCTGGCTACACAACCAAAGTATCATAAAAATGCTTTCAGCTAAAAGCTTCATTATAAGGGTGAACGATGTTTGCCTGAAATTTTGAAGGCTGCAATGCTCTGGTGGGCCAAAGAAATTGGGAATCATTGCTCTACAGAGAAGATGTTGTTCTATTACATATACCAGTATTTCATTTCTGCTGATGCTTACTTTCCAGTCACTGGTATTTCTAAAACAAACATTTTGTTACACATATGGGATTGCAAATTTTGAGATACATACTTATCCCCAAGTGGCTGCACAACTGAAATTCAGTAACAAGTTATTGCCTGAGAAGCAGATCAAGGGAAGCCTGGACACATGCAAGTGTACATCTCATGGGTGGATACATTCTCCTGTGTTTAATAAAATGCAGGCTTAAACAGAGGCTTTCTCCATTCTTGGGGCACTGTCAAGATCACTCCCCTGGATCTCTGGTGCCTCATGAGGGTTGCTCTGAAGGCTCAGCCTCTCCCTTATTACAGCATGTGCACACATATACACCCAAAATGATACTGTAAGCCTTGTTTCCCAGGGAAATGAGGCTAAACAAGCAAAAAATTATTTCTTAAGCCCTCACCCAACCCTTTATGGCTGTACCATTATATCACCCTCTCCACATTACCTCACTCCTATCCACCACCCACATCCTTCATGTTTCCCCATTCCCCTGCTATATGAAACATGTGCCCTAAGGGATGGGGCTGTGCTCACACTGCTGTGATGAAGTCAGTGATTGCCCAGCCTGCACTGTGTTTTAGGTTACAATTCAAGAAACGAAGCTGTTTGGCAAGTGGCCTCTGTGACAGGACAACAGTCTGTCCCATTGAAGAGTAGGAAATTTGCAGCAACATTATTTGGTGGAATCAATAAGCAGGGAATTATTTTTGAGTAGCAAACCTGTTAAGGCTGTAGCTGAGAAGGCTCAGCTTGTGCGGCACTGGAGACAGCTGTGTTGTCTTGAGCTATGTGAGCAGTGACTCCTCATGGACCAGACAGCCAGCACCTGAGCAAGGGCCAAGGGATGCCTGGGTTTCCCCAGCAGTCATAGGCCAAGACTGCCAGACATGAGGGGAAAGCCTGGAGCAGGGTTATACCCTCAAAGATGAGGGCATCAGATCCATGAATGAACTCTAGGATGATGGCAAGGCCAGCGTGAGGGTCCCCAGAGCTGTAACACTTGGATCACATAGACACCTCACCACCTTCTTTGAGAACTCAGCAGCCTTCTCCAGGTGTCCCCCTGACCTGGCAGTGCTGACTCGAGTCTATAACTACTTTTCTAGAGTTTGGTTACTGTGCAGACTGCACTTTGTTAAATACAGATTTTTTTTCTATTCTTCTGGCTTTGTTTTTTGCTTCATTCCCTTACTCTTGGAATTTTCTTTCTCATTGTGGTTTCCTCGTTTCTTGCTCCTGCTCCAGCTGCAGTATTTGTACTAATCATTATTCCTTAAAGCTCTGTTTCAGACCTGATGTAATAAAGAGCTATACCTTCCCCTCTTTTTCTCCCCTAGTAGGTGTCTTTATTTTCAGGTAGTGCTAGGGACATTGCTGACCAAAGGCCACACAAGTTTGGCACTAGCAGGCTATGTGGTTTGTATAAAATGCCTTCTCTAATGATCAATGCATTTGATAGGCTTTTGGATATTCCATTAGCTAGAGCAGTAAAATGCCTAAATACTTTGACAACATGGCCCTAAACTTTATCCTTGGTATCCCTTATTCAAGGTGAGCTTTTCTAATTTCAGACGAGCTTCCAAAGGCAGCATTTCCTCACAGAATTCATCCAGCCCCAGCACTCAGGTGTGATAACCTAGGTAAGCCATGCCCATCAGGAGTGGGCACAGAGCTGCACCCATGTCCAGACAGTGTCACCATATCCACTCTTCATTTGCCACAGCCTGGCCAAGGCTAACTTGATGTTCATGGTACCTCATGGGCTTGAAGTATACTCAGATCCAAGTCATGGTGTAAGGAAGAAAAATCAGTCTCAAAGTCTCAGCATGGAATCAGTCAATCTGTCCTTAGCAGTGTGGCATGCTTCTGTCTCAGCATGTGCCAGTTCACTCCACTGCTGTTAGGCCAGGATGCAGCACAGATAAATTAAACATTCTTGATTTTGATTCTGCTCCTGCGCATGCCCTTTGTAAAGAGGCTGAGGGCACGAGGCTTGTTCTGTCTGGAGAAGAGACCCTGTTTAGAGCAGGAGCATAGACTGAGGTCTCTTCCAACCTGAATTATTCAATGAACTTGTTTGGTCCTTTAAGGTTGGCATAACCTTTAAACTAAAAGCACTCTCACAAAAGAAGTTTTACGTATCCAAAAGCAGTTTGATACAATTCCCTGAAAGTGCTCCCTAGGATGGTGCTTGTCCATGGCCAAACAGCTCAGAACTGCCAAGTCCACTAGTTGTGATCTGGAGATATGGGCCTGTGAGAATTACTGTGATTCTTTATGTACAAAGAACATGTCTCATGCATCCGGAGCAGCAGCTGGAATGAAGGAAAACAGTGTTCCCAGGCAGTCCAATATCATCTACAAGGCTGCCCCCCAGCCTGATGGGGAGTAAGAGCTACCCCAGATGCCAGATGTGTGATTCCACCATTGTGTAGATGATGACTGGTCACAGAGATTGGCTCATAGAGACTGCCTGGCACATCTAACCTGGTGCAGAGGAGATGTGCCTTATCACTTAGATGAGCAAAACCCTTATTTCATCCAAATGAGGCAGTCACAATCAAGATACCTGCGCCCACAGTTATTATTAGGTTATTATTATTAGGTCCTAGCCATTGTGCTACTGCCTCAGTTTGTTGGATTTGAGTCTGACCCCAAAAGCCCCTCTGAGACAGTTTGATAATGCAACAGGCAATTTGTTGCTAGAAGCCTAGCAAATTAAGTCTTGGGTAAGTTAATTAAGTCTGGTATCAAGGTAAGGTGAATTGTCCATTGTATAGGCAGCTGAATGGGCCTGCCCAATTCATAATATGGATTTCCTCCTGTGCAATGCTACATCACAAAGCAGGATGCATGCACACACTGCCAGGAAGAAACACTGCAAGGCAGAGTCCCAGCTTGACTCCACACCTGTCAGTGTCACATGTACTTCACAGCACAAGCTATTACATATGATGCTATTCTTCAAAAGTGAGGAAATAAACATCACTGCTTTCCAGTTCCTTCCCTATTATCTCCCTCATTTTGCAGACATTTTCACTGAGGAGTTGCTAATGTCATTTCTGTCAGACCACAGAGTCAAACCCAGGACTCTTCTGTGGCTGAATGAAATTTCAGCTACTTTATTTTTCTGCATCATTGAGCTACAAAGATGTACTCGGCCCTGACATATTCCATACAATAACCCAGGCACCCTATTCCCAACATACTGCTGCTGTGGAGTGAGCGGTTATCTGCACCAGCAAATCCTGATTCACACAATTAAGAGCACTTCCTCCATTAGCTGAAACAGTAGGGGGTTTGAGCTCATGAATGTAGCAGGAAATCAACTCAGGATGTCTTGAGCTCAGGCACAGACCCGTTATAATCTATTAATTTTATCCCAACAAAACACAAGTGTTCCACATGCTGCTCACTTGTCTCACCTTTCAGTTGCTGCTGTCATGCAGGGGCAAGCTTAACATTTGAATAAAATATCCAGAAAAACTTCCAGGAGGTGAGCTAGCACCGGCCATCCTGCTGAGAAGAAGCAGGCTCCCTCTCTTCAGCAGCCAAAGCTCATCACTTGTGGCTTGGCTGTGGGACCTTCAGATCCTGGCTACCAAGTCGGAGCACCAAGTGCCAGAAGAGCCAGTGGGAATTTCAAGGGTTAATATGAAAGTCACAGGAGATGCTTGGGTGTGTGCAGCCAGCCCCTTCTGGGGAAAGGCAAGGACACAGAGCTAATGAGCCTACTGAGGTGTGGGAAAATTTTGTGTAGAGGCTTTTGTGTGCCTCAACACCACACAATCCATCCATGAGGAATGGGACCTCAGAGACCGCTGAGGTGACCCTCCACTGAGCAGCTCTGTCTAAGGTTGTCCCCTAACCTGCATAATCTGTCCACAGCTGAGTGATAGTAGAAACTGAGTGCACACCAATATGCCACCAATCCATTCAAACAACTGCCACAGCAGCAGATCCTGTCGCTCAGCAATGCTACAGGACTGTCAGAATACATCTCAAACTCAGGTCCTGTAGCTACCTTCTCCTTACCCTTACATTATACATACACAAAAACCTCACAGACTGTGCCAGTCACTTCCATGGACCAGAAGACAGGGATTCTCAGGTTTTCCAAACATTCTGAATAATTTTGCTATTCTCATCCTCTAAGGATGGGCAACCTGCTAGCATAGAACATGATGACACACACATAGCTATCTGTCCCAGCCCGTGGCAGTGCCTGGGATACTTGCTAGAAGGCGTTCAGGAATTTGGCTAAAATGCATTTGAGCTATGTGAGTTGAGCCTGGGTCAGTGGGGACTGGGTGTGGAGCAGCAGCTCTGTGAGTCACCAGGGGTCTGTGAGACCTGAAGTAAAGGTCGACACAGCCTTTTTAAAGTACAGACTGCTGCGATGTTCTGTACACAGATCCAGGATGTCTGTTCCAATGGTATACATGAGAAAGCTTGGGACTTGGCCATGTAAGTTTGGACAGCTGACCTAAAACATAAACATGAGTTCAGGGACTCTTATAAAATGAGAAATTATGCTGCTAAGCAAGAAAATGTGCAATGTGTTAGTAAACACAGCTCACTCTAGAGATTAGCTCTTGTCATTGCTTAGCAATGTTATGAAATCATATATTCCCCTCCCAGCCCTGGGCTACACAGTGGGGTTTTAGTTTTCCTTCACACAGAGGAGCAATGCCTGTCTTTAACCAGAGCTATCATTCCCTAGGAGATGCTAAGCACCCTCAGCTCCACTACAGGGGCTGACAAGTGCAGTTGCTGAGCACCCGAAAATATGGTTGTTGCATTAGGTGGTAAGTATAGAGAAAGTGTCTGACCTTAGACATCCATATTTGAACGTTGGCCTTTAATTGCTGCAGCCAAGCTGACCCAGTGGGTCAGGATTATGCCAGACCTTTAACGTGTAAGAAGAGGATAAATAGCTGTAAACAAAGCAAATCCAAAGGAAAAGGTCACTGCTTTCTCTCACTGTGTGAGAGAAAGCTTTTGAATTGGAAATGTTAGTGATAGGAGGGAAAGTGGATAAGAAGTTGTGATTACAAACTGAATGAGTTGTCCCAGGAGAATGGAAACTGGGAGAGCTGGACTGGGAAGCTCAAATGACATACTCCTCTGGGCCAGTGCAGCAATGCAGTGATCACTGAACTCGGTTGGGAAGCAAGGCAAAGGAGGTGAGAGACACCTTTCTGTCAGAACAACAGAGTGCAGGAGATGAGCAAAGCAAACCATAAGCAAAAAAGAGAGGATGAAAGCACCGTCAGAGGGCTTGGAAAGAGGAACAGGTTCCAACTGAATGGCACAGATTTGGAGGGGCCTGCCTGGCTCTGAAGGGCTGAGGTAGGGGATATATTCATGGTGGAAGTGTGACATCTTCCCAAATCCCATCTGCATATCCAACACTCCCAAGTTAATTGACTTTAACAGTAGCACAATCTAGCCTTTAAAAAAGGAGTGTGTTCACTGGATCTGAACTTCTGACTTTTTAAAATGTCTATATCCATGACTTCCCACAGCAAGAGGTACAGCTGTTTAGCATAGCATTGGTAGAGACCAAAGTGCTGAATAAAATCTGTTCACTGAACCCAGATCTCCAGTATCTTTTACAAGCTTGCCTCTTTCTTCCTTTAGCGAGGTATGAAGTCATCTGCTCCAAACAAAACAACTTTTCTGGTAAAAAAAAAACTTGGCAGTTTTGGCTCTTGTGGGTACCTATCCCAGTTTGGTGGGAGAAACTTAATGGCCAGGTGACACAGGTAGGTCTGGATGGAGCCATGCTTTGTAACTCTGTGCCCATGTGCAAATCTGTATGTGATGCACACAAGATCTGTCCAGATGCTCTGGGGCAGGGCTTTTAGAGGCCTTTTCCATCATCCCACTCCCCAGGAAATGCAAACCTGGGAATGGCATGGCTCTGAGTTAGCGTGGAGCCTGGAAATGACAAATTAACATAAGCCGTGAGTTTACATACTTCTCACAGCCATTTATGGCCTTGTCTAAGCTTAAATAAAAGCCACGGTCTCTGGAAAATTTGGGTCTGTCTGTCAGTGAGGCATTCCAGAGAAAACATCACGTGAAGTGAAATAAGATCTTTGTTCTGCATGCCTTCCCTCCCCCCCTTCCCTTTTTCTGAATGAGGCAGTTTTGTCCAAGGATTACAAGCCAATGTTCCAATCCCTCACAGACGTTTTCCATTATCAGAGCTGCCTCTTGTCCTTCAAATCATTTTCCACAAGACTCCTGTAACTGGGGCTGGGAAAAGAAGCCAAAAGCTCAGAAGAAAGGACCCTATTCCAGGCTGCTGACAAGACTGAAAAATGCTTTAGGGTGTTGCTGGGACCACCCAGACTGAAGCATCCTCAGCAGGGGAGCAGCTGAAAATGATGCTAATGGTGGGAGGAGGCTCACTGTACTGTACAGGCATTTAAACAGCTTGGCAAATTAACTTTGATGAGGTATAACCACATTGTGTGGAACTGACTATAGAGACTGGTGGTAGACAACAGTGACTGATGATTAACTCCACAGCATACAGTACAAAGCGGCCTTTGTGTTGCCCCCCTCCCCAAGACTTACTCATATTTTATGAGCTGCCTCTGTCTGGGAGTCAAATTGCCCCTCTGCTATAGAAAACTACCAAACAGGGCTGGAGGAAGGGAGGGGAAACTTCAGGGAGGTTTTCTGTTTGGATTCTTCTTCCCCCCACCCCTCCCAAAACATCATCCTCTGTTGGGGGTCCCACATGTACGGAGCTGGGCCACCTACTTACTGCACAGAGCCAAGCAGCTTCCTTCCTGCAAACAGAAACCAGCTACTGGCATGGCATCAGGCTCTGCAGATTCCTTTTTCCATTGAGCTCAGCTGCAGAGGAGGTCACCAAGCTGGAAGCACCCATCTGAAGAACCCATGAAGCCCCTTTCTGCATCCTCACATAACTTTGCCATTCTGGCCTTTGGAGACTTCTGCTGAAGTTCCTCCAACCATCATGATCTTATCTGCTTTGAGAATGAAAATCTCTAATTCCTTATTTCATGTTTGCAAGAAAGTTAAAGTGGTACTTGATGAGAGCCATGCAGAAATGAAATTAGGTTCCCTACATGTCCCCTTCCCTCTAACTCAGCTCTAGGCAGCGAAATAAAGCTACAGCAGAAATGCCAAACAGGTACTCACAACCACAGTTTACATTGCTGCAGAAAGATTTCTAGGACTCCTCTGTCAGCATCCTAATGAGAAAGAATTCTGCTGCTTCCTGAGCAGGGACTGCCCTTGGACAAGGGAGGTCTGAGCAGCAGTATTATATTCCCAATGGCTATATTCTGCTTTTTATCAGGATGTTCTGGGAAGCAAAACACATTAGGCAGGTCTGGCTTCCATGATCAGAGCTAATGACCCCTAGCTTCTGGACCAGATCTCATTTCAACTGGCTTGATGAGTTTGACTTTTTCTCACTTGGAAACACCAAGATTTCAACAGAGTTGCATACTTCTAGTGTCTCCCTTTTTGCCATCCTAAGCCTTGATGCATGTCTCACCAACACCATATAAGCTCCGAGCACCTGGTTAGATGGTGAAAGGTGGAGAGAAACTGTTTCCTTGGCAGCTGTTTGCAGAGTTGAACTGACTATCAAAGGGAAGGAGATATGAGCTGAGCACCTCTGCCAGGCTGGGACTACATGTGGGTTTGAGCAGTCCTGCAGAATCACAGAAATGCCAGCCTGGAGGGGATCCTGGTGGCTGTGTGGGTCAGCCTCCTACCTGACGCCAACACTCATTTGGTTGGCTGTGCCTCTGTCTCACCAAATCTTGAAGATCTCTGCGGATGGAGGCTCCCCCACCTCCCTGGGCACTTGTTACAGTGACACACCACTGTACCCAGAACCTCTAAGTGTTTATCCTCCCTAAACTTACTCTTAGCTCTTCTCATGTCCCCACACATGGGGTTCCTCAACATCTGTAAGAGTCTCCATATGTAGGAGATCAGTGGTCTGAAACGTTGACTGCTCTGAGAAATCTCCTGGATCTGGACAAGTCTTGGCCACAGACAACCTGAGTCACTGATGAAGTCACTCTGGCATTACACTCTACTTGACATCAGGAATTAGTTTGAAAATTTAGGCTATGGCTAAAAATTAGGAATTATGGTAATTAATTTTTTAAAAAAATTTTATTATTATTACTATTATTATTACACATTAATAGTGTAAACTCGCTACAAACCTAAAAATAATGTAAAATGCTGACTGAAAATGCATAACTACATTTATCCTTTTCTACAAACTCTTCCACTTGCATTTTCTTTGTTTATAGAGAGTAAATAGGCATTCAACTGCACACAGCCACCTTCTGCTCCTGATCAGTCATAAGATTGGTAAAAGGCCTTTGGTCTTTTGAGCACATATACAGCAACAGCAGGAAAACCTGGCCAATTTAGCTGGCAATAATGGTATACTGCTTCACCTAGCTGATTCTTTCTCCACTTTGGGGGTCATGCCTCATTCATTCTTTTCTTGCATACATTATACTGCAATGGTAATGTAAACAAAATTAAAACCAACTTGGTTACATTGTTTGGTCAGAGCAAAGATCAGACATTTCCCCCAAAGCAACGCTGACTTTCCTTGTCTGCCAAGAAATGCTGCAGCTCCCTCAGCTGTGGCTGTAAAGGGCAGGGGGGTCACAGCTGATTTGGCTTCTGGGCAGAGACTGAGTTTCTGTAATTCTCAGAAACTCAGGACTACTTGCAGATAGCAAGACAGCAGAGGGCACACTGCAATCACTGCAGGTACTGGGGCTCGGGAGCAGCCCGTGGCTCCACCACACAGTGAACACACACAGATGTCTCTGATGTACCCGTGCAAGGAAAAAGGACAGTGTGCCTTCCAGATGAGACAGAGCCCGGAAAAAGGGTAGGGAAGAGAAGTGGGAAGCAGTGGTGCCCCAGATGGGGTGACAGCACACAGCCTGGCAGAGGCCATGTATGGAGCTCCTGAAGAGCAACTGGTGTAGGGAGGTCACTTGGGGTTTCACTGCAATGCAAGGGACAATATGAAATAACTTTCCATGTCCTGCAGGTTCAAAGCATTTCAACTTGGCAGGACTCTCATCTGTCCTATCTTCCAAAACAATACATTAAAAAAAAAAAATCAACAGCAACAACACCAAACCCCCATGGTATGATATCAGATGGACCTATGCCCAAAACAATAGTGGGGTTCAAGCCATTTGTAAGAAGGAGCCTCTGTAAATGGATCAGCTGGAGGGGAAGGTGCTGCCTGTATGCAGACAGCACATCCCACTGAGGTTGGTGGGCAGCTGATGGGTGTCTTCCCAGTCTGATTCCTTCATTCCTACCTTGTCCTGGTCCTTCCTGTACTCAGAGCTGTTTTCTCATTCCAGTCCTCTTTGCTCTCCAGTCACTGCCTCCCCTCCTCAGAATTGCTCCCTGCTTGCTTTCTTTACTTGCCTCACAAAGTATCTATCTGCCTTCATCTTTGAGGCTCAGCCTCCTTCTGCTTCTCACCACCATTCCCCCAAACATCCATCTCCTGATCCTAGGCTCCCTCCTCCAACTTTTTATGCAGTCACCCACCCTTCCCAGTCTCCTTCCTCAGGCTGTCCACAGCCCCTCCAACTCAGCTGCTTCTGGCTGTGTCTCCCCACTCTCAGTCTCATCTCCCTCTGTGCTCCATATCCTACAGCTCCTGTACTACATGTTCCTGGTCACTCTTCGCTACCCACACTCACTGCCTTCTCCCTATTTCAGGTCCTGGAGGCTTGTCCCTTTATAATCCATTTTCTTTCCATCTGGTCCTCCCCACTCTGTATTGCAGGTAAATGTCTTTCCTTTCCCAAGTTGCTTGGGCAACTGGCAAAGGCATCAGAACAGCACAGAAATAATGGACTTCCTGCCTCCAGTTGGGAAACAATGGGCAAACTTGTCCATCCTGAGAACAAACTCATGCTGCTGCCTTCACCCAAACCTAGGAAGATCAAAGTAAGTACCCACACACCCATCCAGCCCATGGGAAGTGTGGGGGCCATGGCAGTGGCTTTCAACTGATGTGATGATGTGGGGATGTGGACATCATACCCTCCTCAGACACAGCTCCATTTTACCTTCTCATGGCTGACTGTCTTTCAAACAGAAGTACTGCTCTGTAGTGGAAATGGCTCATTTTAATGTTTGTGTATGGAAACACACTAAAGCAAAGCCCTCTTAAGACAGCCAGATTTGTATCCTTGGGAAAAGCGGTAGATGCTCTGTGGAGAAATGTACAACCTTGGGTCATTTCCTGACAGGAGATGAGAAAGACCATGAAACCTGATGGCTGCAGTCCTGCATTCCTAATAATGGTAACTGACTTCAACTTCACCTTCCTGATGGACAGATAAGATTGCACCAAATCTTTCCATCATTTCACAGAGTGGAGAAAACACAAGATAAAGCCATTTGTTTCCCTTTCCATGCTGCTGGCATAGCTGATCTCAGTAAAATAAAGGCAGAAGGAAATAGGCTGGAGCTAGGATGGCTGAGTACAGCAGGAGGGGGAAAAAAAACTTGTGGCTAAAATGTTTGGCCAAGGCTAGGACAAGGTAAAGGAAGAGAACGAGAGGAGAGGAATTTTTAGGGGAACATACTGGACTCCATCTGAAAAAATACCTCCTATTTCTCCACCATAGCAGCCTTTTGTAGCATTTTCTGCAAAAGAAAAAACATTCCAACAGGCACATTCTTTTCTTTCCTTAGAAATCTGACCACTGGTAGAGCCAACAAGACAACCTCTCTCTTACAGTGTATTACAAAACTTTGCCCTGGCTGCCAAACATTCACCGTTTATTTGTACTGAAATTTTCCATTCTTGCTTTCCGTCTCAGACATGTATTTCCTTTTAAATTCTTACAGAAATAGCATCCTTGTGTTCTGAAAGGGGCTTGGGAAAAGAATAGTTTTAACAGTGCAGATTTGTTTTTTCAACCATTCCAGAAAGGGGCAGAAATTCAAGGAGCTGAAGCAATAACTTTAGATGAGAGAGGGGACCCAATCTCTTTTTTTTTTCCCAACCAGATCCTTGGCTGACCTTATCAGAGCTCTCAGGAATCTGAATTTATCAGCACAAATACCAGTCTTTCTGGGCTACAGCTAACTGCTTCCTGTGGTCAGCTGGTAGAAATAACCAGCA
The DNA here is from genome assembly GCA_024865655.1 of Emberiza elegans. Taxonomy (NCBI): domain Eukaryota; kingdom Metazoa; phylum Chordata; class Aves; order Passeriformes; family Fringillidae; genus Emberiza; species Emberiza elegans. The sequence continues at coordinate 2,400,118 of JALJVW010000243.1, read as the reverse complement.
GACCTTGGCTAAAAACTGGATCCTGATTTCTTTGATTTTACAGAAGAGCTCACACTCCTAAAACTTGGCAGCCTGGTACATTCCTTAATATAAAAAAAAGAAATAAAAAACTCTCCTCCCACCCTTTCATGACTTTCCTCTTTCTTGCAATACTTGCAGTGTTGTAGCCAGACTATGAAATGTGGTAGGGTACATAAGTCAGGAAAAGATAACTTATTGTAATATGGTCTCATGAAAATCTGTTCAGATTTTGGGTTTAAGTACAAAATGTCACAAATTTCCATTTCCCATCTGTGACTGGCATAGCACAGCTTGTGGTTCTGGCCGCTTGCCACAACTCCATGACAGTTTTATTGCCATATGTAAGTTCTGGCCCTGTGTCCTGCCACTTTCCAGAGAACTTTGGTCCAGCTGATCTATTGCCAGCTGTGAAGATGTGGCCAAATGTGATACAGGAAAACTCTTTGATTACTGATGTCTAGGTGCATGCATATTTCTCCCTCAAATGAAGTATTGGATTACTAGAACACTGGCCCATAGTATTCTTGTAGCCAGAACAAGGTGGATTGGGTTAGATGAGGGGACTACAAACTGAGTAAAAAGTGAACTCAAAGTGTAGAGGGCAACATTCCAAAGTCTAATGGGTAAATGGGAAGCCACTTGGGAGTAACATTCCTCAAGGGATTAATACCGTTTAACATGCTCATCTACAAGAGAAAAAGGAGGCAGAGAACACCTTGAAGAGTTCACAGATGATACAAACTTGGATTAGTGGTGGGTGTTCTGAAGGGCAGCATGGCCATTCAGAAGGACCTAAATAAGCTGGAGAACAGGGCTGGCAGGCATCTCACCAAGCTCAACAGTGACAAACACAAAGTTTTGCAGTGCTTGCCAGTGCAGGCTGGCTGCTGACTGCCCAGGAAACACCTCTGCAGAAAGGCTTTAGGGTCCCAAAAGACTACTGATTGAAATCAGAAGTGCACTCAGCAGCTATGTAGGCCAAGGGCATGCTGGACTGCAGAAACAAGAGAGCAAGTCAAGGAAAGGGATCATTCCCCTCTGTTCAACACTCATGAGGCTGCATCTGGAACATTCTTTCTTGTTCTTACCTTCCCAAGGTATGAAGGATAATCATATACTAAATGGGGTACACCAAGAAAATAAGGAATCCAAAGCACTTAAGGCATAAGAAAAGATTGAGGAACCTGGGTTTGCTCATACTGGAGTAGAGATAGTTGTTGGGGACTTACTCGTTGTCTTTGACTAATGGGAGAGTTATGGGAGTCAGACTCTTCACAGGGGTCCAAGCTGAAAGGATGAGAAGCAGTTGCAGCAATGGAAATTCCACAGTTTATAATCTGGAGTGCCAATTGCATATTCCCAGACTCATTCCTCTTGTGTGACATCCATTCTGGGATGACATCCTAGACTCTTCCATTTTGGTGACATCAACCCTGAGGACCCTCTCTTCCACCAAATCTGTCCCTTAAAACCAGTATCTGAGACATCTGAGCCCTCCCAGTTAAGTAACCCTACTCTCTGGGAGCTCAGTCTGCTGATACCTTTTGGCTCAATCCTCCAAAGACAGCACAGCAGGACTGAAAGCAGCACAAGTTTCAGGGAAGAATTATTTGATCGCACTGAATTGTTTACCTTCTTCAATGTCCAAAAATGTTAAAATTACAGACCCTTGAAAATGTCTCAGATCGCATGAGATGCTGGCCTTTTTGGTGGGCCTGGAACTTTTGGGTAAACCCGGACTGACTTGTCTTTTTTTGCAAATGCATATTGGATGGGATGTTGGTTAGTCCACCTTCAAAATTAACTCCCTTTTCTCCTCCCTGCGTGCTCTGGTTGGAGAAGACAATTGCACAGTCCTGCTGTCCATCCTCCTGCCACTGCAAAAGTGTGGCATTTTTGTTCAGATGGGCCAAAAATTAGGTGACAGCTGGGACCAATGCAAAATATGGTGTGGTGTTCAAAGGGAAGAAACATTACCTCTTTTGTTGTAAATGATGAGCTATTCCTGCTTCAGTGCTTGTTTGTCCCTTCATAGAAGTGTGGGAAATTCAGGGGCTTCATGCCGGGCTTTCAGAAAAACAGGAGTTGGCCAAGTTTTTTTTTTGTCTTTTAGTCTTTAGTTCTAGCTGGGTCACATTTTCCATTATTTCATCTGAAACTGCAAGTATCTTCTTTCAATTAATGAATGTTAAAATTTATAGAATCCTTCAGGTTGGAAAAGTTGTTTAAGATCATGGGGTCCAGCTGTAAACCTCCCACTGCCAAGTCCCACTAAACCATGTCCCTAAACTCCAGCAGTCACTAGTCTGTCTCTGGCACTTGATACCATATCAAATGCCCAAAGTCTTGCACACACCCGAACAAAAACAAGAGGAAATGGGATCCTAGAATTTCTTGCTGAATGTCTCTTAAAATTCACCTTCCCATTTTACATCCCATCTACAAATTGGAAAAGCTCAGAACATGACATACGTTGCTGTCATTTGATTCAAATAAGGGGCAGCTGGAGGAAACTGGACAGAAGAGGAAGAGCTTGACACTGCATTTGAATTCTATTGTGTCCTTCAGTGAGCACAGCCATTGTGAATGGCCTCCCTGCTGGTGACAGTGTTTCAAAGGCCAGAAACTGCAGATAATAACAATTAATGGTACAAATTAATTGTACAAATCTGTCTCCAATGATAGCTGGCTCCCAGCTCCTCACAGTGTGCTCCTACCCTCCCAAAACAGTAATCACACAGACAGCACTCAACATCCCAAGGACTTCTCCCAGACCCTCTCACCCCTCTGTCTTTACCTGATGAACTGCAGGCATTATTGTATGCTGAGTGAATGCTGCTTTTGTGGGATTCAGCACATGCCATAGAATTTGTTAGGTAATGGTGTAGCTACACAACATCTACCTTTTGACAATATTTCACAATGAGTGTGGTATCTCTTCTAGAGAATACATCATTGTCAGTTTCTGCCAATAACACAAACTCTGATTCATTTTTTGCAGTACTCTTTCTCATCTGAGCACCAATGTCCATATTTCCTTCTACCTGTGGTTTCACACTGTGTCAAAACCTTGTGCTTCCTTTTCTATTTTTTTGTAAAGCATTATAGCAAAAATCCCCTTTACTTATTTTCTTTTTCAGATCCATTTTTCTAGGAATCACTGTTTCTCCCTATGTTTCATCCTTAATCTTTTCTCTGCAGACAATGTTTTGCTCATCCCAAAAGTCTGCAGTAGCCAAGGGAGCTTGTTATTCTTGTGCGGGTCACTCTGCTCTCTTTGCTTCTTTTTAAAACACAGCACATCCCAACTCTGCTTTTCTTGCTATTTCTGATAACTTAAATGTAGGTACTGTTAAGTGTTGACTATCAGTATGGATTCCTTCCTCAAATTCTTCTTTTTTTCTTTTTCTGTAAGAAATTTCAAGGAGGATATATCAGAAGAACTTGTCTTTTCCTGATTATATTTTCCCTTTCAATTTAAATCTTTCTAGTTTTAGAGTTACATGTGAATTACTTGCTTGTACAGGGGCATGAGGCTTGTGAAGAACATCTCCTAAGAGACTGCAAATTTCTTGCAATGTTAGCCTGTGGTCCAGCACTGTGCCAGAGAAAACTCTGACATCTAGACAATGGCAAACAAGGACTTTTCCAGGAATTTCATTTTGCAGCATTGGCTTCAGTTCATCCATAAACTACCACATGTCCTTCCTACTACTTTAACTGACTGATGTGGTCTTTTCCTTGCTTTTGCTGATTTAGCCTGATTTCAAAGCAACTGCTCTGGAGGTCTTGTTCAAGGTTTTCTTGCCACTATCCCTCCTTAGTCTTCCTCATTTCTATCTTTCCCCAGTTCATGAGCCATGCATTTACACTGCTCACAGTATAAATCTTGATAGGTATGTCAATATTTCTTGTGCAGTTGCTGACTTTGAGAGGGAAGTTGCTGTTCATTAGCTGCTTTCTTTACTTTGAATCAAATCTGATGTCTCCTCTTTCTGCAGCATGGACAAAATAATTCAGTTTTTTTGCATGGATTTGCATTTTGCTGTGATTCAATTTTAGGCTGCAGTCTCTGCTTCTTGTAGGTAATGCTGTTAGTTTTGGGGGCTTTTGTCATGTTTTCTCTGGCTCTGTCATTCATAAGAATGTCATCAAAAGTGACTCCTGCCCTTCATCAGCTTCATGTTATTTCACAAATATTTTGGGAAATATCTCCAGCACAGGCAGCATTTTAAGAGGCTTAAAATTGAAATGCTGTCTTCTTAAAAGTCATTAACATTCTGCTTTCTTGGTTCCAGCCTGAACTGCCTGTGCCTAGATGGAACACTCAGTTCATGTAGTATATTTTGTGTAGAAAGCAGGTAGGTGATCTCATCTTGGGTGTGTAAAGTGCAGTGTTTTACTGCTTCCTTTCTGTCTCAATTGCCTTTGCAGCTACAGATTATGATGATATTTCTCTCTTTCCCTGTGATTATTGTGAAATATCATTCCAGTGCTTTCTCCATTGGCTCAATTGTCCTTAGCTGCAGCACAGGCTCTGCTCCCCAGCCCTTTCTGAGTCTTGCTGCTGGTGGATGCCATGGTCTGTGTTCATAATTGTAGGCTGTAGCTACTATCTTGCAGGGAGAGGTTGTGTTTGAATCCCAAGGGAGCCTGGTATGTCATCCTCAATGATTCCTGCCAATTCAATTCTCCTGCAGCAGAGGAGAAATCATCCATCATTCTCTGCTGCAGCACAGCTCCACTGCTGGACAAACGCCCCATTCCAGCCTGGCAGGCACAATGAAACCCCGGCAGGGAGCAGCAACACCCAAGTGAAGAGGCAAGCCTGAGGTTCAGACAGGAAATTGAGAGCCCATGGCAGGGTCAGGGCTGCCACCAGCAGGGTACCAGCCTGGCAGGAACACAGCCACAGTGCAGCTCAGGCTGGAGCCAAGCATGAGGGCTGTGACTTCAAGCAGTTCCCAGGATAAGGAGGAGGGGGTCTCCCATGAAAATATCTCAGCAGATCTTTGCAGGAAATCCTCCACAAAAGCTTCTCCCAGCTTTTCTTTTCTCACCAGCTCTGACCAGCCAGCTGGTCTGAAGCTGCCAACCAAAATCCTAGGAGAGTGACAGTGCCCTCAGGGCCTTGACAAACTCTCTATACCATGTCTTCAAATTCCAGGAAAGCATTTGGTTTTCTGTTCTGTAAGTCAGACTTTGAAATTTTTTTATCAAATGTCAGGGACTTAAGGTTTTTTGTCCCAGGACCAGTTTTCCTGGCATTTTTATATCACAGCACTGGAGACACTTGACACCTTGATGTATGTGTTTCTGAAACACTGCATCTCCCTGCTGTGCCATGTGCAGGTCTCTGCATCCTGCCAACCTCACAACAGTACTCACAGGACAGCTCAGGCTGTGCTCCTCCTTTACTCTGTTCTAGGGTGGTAACTGCCCTGTAGAGCCATGAGGAGATCCAGTGTCACCAGTGTGCCTCCTAGGCCCTACATATTTCATACAGACTGAATGTCATACAGTCATGGAATATGCTAAGTTGGAAGGGACCCATCAGGATCACCAAGTCCAACTCCTGACCCTACGGGAAGAGTGCAATGTCACTGCTGCTGAATTGCTGTCCTTGGAGGGGCTCTGCAGTCACACCTGTGGGGGTGGCCAGGTACCTTTCATCTGCTCAAATAACAAGCTCTCACCCAGACTGTGGAGAGCCAGGTCTGCTTGTTGCTTTGCACAGTGAATGCATCACACCAATGTCCTGCTGATGTGCCTCTGCTGCTGGCTCCACTTTAACTGCTGGGCTCAGGCCCTCTGCTGCCTCCCTCCCCTCTCAGCACTGCCTGTGGCTCTCTGTTGTCCTTGTCTCTTCATCTTAGGAGGTAACACCACCCCAACTTCTTCTTCTTGATGATGCCTGTACCCTCTGAGCTCCCTCTGTTCAGTTGCTAAATGGGTCTTCATTGCCAATTTTCCTTGTGCCCCTTTCTGGTTTGACCCTGTCAAAACCTTCTCCTCCAGTATACCACCACTCCTCTCTGTCAAAGCAGAATTTTCCTTAAAGCCTCAATTCTCCACTCACTACTTGTTGTCACTTATCACAAAAGTTCTATACCTTCCTGGTGGTTTCTCATGGGCAGCTCCTCACAGCACTGACTCCTTCTTCACAATACAGCCAGCAAACCCCACTCTTCTGTAGCACTCCTCCTCTTATTGGACACAGCTGTGGCCTATAAAGGGCAGGCCTGTTCCTAATCTTTGGGGATTGGTACAGCTGCAATTCCTCAGGTGTGAGACTACCTTCTGCACTATCTTTATTTTCTTACATTCTATCCCCCCCACAACTACTTGGTTCTTCTTGCCCAGGTTTGGGTATTTTCCTTGATAATTAGTGTTGTGCAGATATTTTTTCCTTTGCTGAGCTTTGTCTCTTTGTTCATTTGCCCTGAGTTTCTCACCAGTCACCACAAAGCATCCAGCTCCAGCCCACCTCCTTTGCTGTCTTTCCATAAGCTCCCCATGCCCCTACTCTGCTCCCATCTGTCCCTTCCCTCATGTCCTGCTCTCCTCTTATGGAATGCTTGCATTTCTGCCCACATCAAGGAGGGAACTAACATCTTACCAGCTACTGCTCAGAGGAAATTTGTGTGGGTAGCCAGCAACTGAAACCATCCTGCTCCTGCACCTCCCCATCAATGCACGGCTGGGCAGCCACTCAGATCAGTACACTCATCCCACAGACATTTTCCTGGGGTAATTTCCAGCCAAATAACTCAGCTCATCTGATTCAGATCACAGAATCTCCTGCCAGGTCAAAGTTGATAAGAGGTAACAGAAGCCCCAGGGGTGCAGAAAAAACCCATGGGACAGCCCCTCTTGTCAGTACTGCAGCATCAGGGTAGCTAAACAGGACCATGAATCATGACCTGGGACAAAGCAGTGACAAGGAGATGCTATTTGGCTTTTTTGAGCAGCCTGATGACTATCACAGGTCTTTTGCCTTGCAGGAAGAGGTTTAGACATTTTTCTTTCTAAGTAATACTATCAGGGGACCAGAAAAAAACCATATAGAGGTAATTATGCTCAAAAGCACAATCAGAAGAAAAAATGTGCCTGCTGGCTCTGCAGGCATGAAGTCCAGTGTCAGCAACAGTAACACAGGTCCTGAGCCACAATAAGAGTAATAAATAACAGCAGCAGTGAGGGCTGCTTTTCTTTTGCTAATCTGGGGGAACTCTGATGGGACACTGCATGGGTATAAAATGGGTGTAAAGTCAGAGCAAAATGAAGAATATGGCTCTTACTCCATGCAGGACAGGCTGTTCAAGAACTCCCTAAAATCAGAGGAAAGTCACTGTATTGCTTGGCACCCGCCCAAAGTGATTTCATTTTCTGTTCAGGATTAAGATGCATTAATAGCCTGAGGGCAGCAGTTTCCTTGCCAAAAAATGCCTTTCCTCCCCCCCCGCCCCATTTTGTTTTAAATATGAAGGCTTGCAGGTCAGCAGTGAACACTCAGCGAGTATTACTTGAATTATCAAATGAAAGTGCAGCAATATCATTTTCTTTCAAGCAAACACTGACTTAATTAAAATGTGCACTCTGAACTTGGAAAGTTTCACATTATTCACGAGAAAGGTATGGGTTTGTCTATTGCAAAGGCAAGCTAAAAATAACCAGAGATGCAGAACCAGAAGGGCAGCTGCTAAGAGTAAGGCACTAGAACTTTTTCTGGCAAAGCTCTATCTCCAAGAGTGTCATTTACCCTCAGACCATTCTCTCGTCCCAACCAATATAGCAAAGCTGGAAAAAGCCTTCATGTCAAAGTGATTATGCTGGCCATGAAAATCATTTTGGCCAGAAAGCTGTGCTCTCTTTGGGGAAACTGCGTAACCTGTATGGGCCAAAGCAGTTCTGCTGACCAAATTATGCCCTAGGAGGGAGTAAGGCTGGAAATCTAGGTGAAGGCAGCATTCAAAGGCTGCAGTGAGAAAAGTTTCCAGCTCTCAGAGGCAGAGTCCAGCAACAGAGGGCTACCTCATGCTTCTGCAACAACCTTGTAGACTTGTGTCCTTCCACTGAGTGACTTTTTCTATAGAAGGGCTAGGACAGCAAGTGGCACATCTGCCATTGCCTACAGCTCTGTACCACTGTGGGTATCCGTGCAGGTCTCCCTTTGGGTTTCAACAGGGAACCAAGGACCTAGACAGCCAGAATGTGCAGTGGGATGGACCCATGTGGGTCCAAAAAATCCTGGAGTGCTCAGCACCACAAAAGTGGCAGCAATTTTCACATTAACAGAACCAAAGTGTTTTCACCTTAAGGTTTTGTTCAAAGGACACTGAAAAGGGAGGAGGAGAATTAGAACTTATTTTGCATATCACATTAATAAAAGTCTGTACACAGACCAAAGAGATGCCTTACCCTTTCTCCTCCTTCCAAACTCCTTTCTATTACTTTGCTTTTAGACTGGAGATCAGTTGATGGGTGAAGTGACATCCCAAAATAAAATCTGCCTTCTCTCCACTGCACCTGTCACTCTCTGGCAGGTTGATCTGAAACCACAAAGCCACATTAGTCATCTGAAAATCCTAAGCAAGCTGTTTCCTGTCTTACCTGTGTAAATTTGGGTCAATCTCATCTGCTTCAACACACCCATTTGATAGCTGATGGAAGCCAAATATCTGAAAAGTATGTGGGCAGTGAAGGTTGGCCAGTTTGCAGTACATCCAAGCCAGTTCAAGAGCAAAGGCTTTCTTCTGAGATGACATGGTGTTGCAGACATCTTTTGTGAAAAATCCTTCTTTTAGGATTTTTCCCTTCTGAGAAACCGAGAAGCTTCAGAAACAAGATGTAAACAATTGTTATCTGCTGCTGTGGAATGCAACAGGTGCATCTGTGATTGGCTTTCTATGGGTGTTTAGATTTCTTGACCAGTCATGACAGAGCTGGCTCTCGCTCTCTGTCGGAGCCAGCTCCTTTGTTATCATTCTTGCTATTCTATTCTTAGCTAGCCTTCTGAGAACTTCTTCTTTCTATCTCTTTGTAGTATAGTCATAATGTAATATATATATATATAATATAATAAATCAAGTCTTCTAATTATAGAGTCAAGATTTTCGTCTCCTCTTCATCCTCAAAACCCTGCGTCCAAAAGGGACAATAACATGGTCTGCAATCCTCCATGCAGGTAAAGCAGGATAGAAATCTCCTGGCAGTAGATGAAAACTGGTCTGCTTGCTTAAATTATGTCCTTGTCCCTAGTTTGGAAGAACTGGAGGAATTCTTATAAAAGATGCTTAGAGAGAATCTGGTAGGTGGGGGCAGGATGACCAGCAGCACACTGCATCCATCCCAGAAGCCCTGCCAAAAGACACTGGAGCTGTAGCAGTCCTGGGGGGACAGGGGAACTGTTGCTGCACAAATACTGCACTGCAGAGGCTGGCTGGGGCAGCAGAAAGTATCTCTGACCTAGGGCTGAGTATAAGAGCATGGCCAGTGGTTGACATCAGGTCTATACCAGGAGACAGGCAGGGATCCCTTTCTCATCTTTTAGAACAGGAAATCCAGGAATAGCTTCTGCAGTACGGGCTGGGTACCACACAGGCACTGTGCAGCCTTGCTACATCCTCCTGGTCTGCTGGGAAGCATCCATTCATCCCCAGAGAGATGTTCTCCTTCATCTGCCCACCCACTCCAGTAATGGGAGTGTGTGAGGAATTTAATGCATCTGTTCTGTGTGGAGTTGAATAAAGAGGAGCATTTGTCTCTCCTCTGAAAGTACCATCTGCAACAGATGCCCCCCTTGAAGATACTGTGAGACTTTAGGAGGTGTTTAGGAAGAAGTATGGCCATTGAGCAGAATAAAGTATTTTCATTGAAAGGAAGATTTCAACAAACAGGAAGGTAACCAACCTCCAACTACAAAATAAAAACAAGGTAGAACATGACTAAGAAAAGAGACAAATTTTTTCTCTAAAGGTATCCAGAAGGAGAGGAATTCTTATTGTGCATTGAAATCCCTGAAGGCTCATCCCAGGAGCAGATTAGTATAGGTATCCTTGTAGAATGAATACAGAACAGGTGCTAGCTGAAATAACATGCAGATAATAGCTCTCTTGAGGCACCCAGGTTTCAACATAATGCTTATCTTGATTGAGGAGGAATCTGGAGGTGTGAATGGGCAGAGTGCCATGCTTCTATGGGGGACTCCACATCTGATCCTGACAGCCTGGAACAGCTGGAGGCTAGGGAGATAACATTGTGGTTGTAACTACAAACTTGAAACTCAAAAAACTGAGTGGCACAGACTAGTGGACTACACCATGGGCAGGATGTGAGAGAAGAAGCCAGTAGGAAACCAACTCTGAGTCTTTCAAACATCTAATTTCCTAGAAGACAGATAAAGAAAGCTCTGGCTATGTGCCACCAGTATCTCAGAAATGCAATTGAGAACCAGGATCCTGTTGGGCTGGGTTCTGCTCAGAGGACAGAACCCCTGCTATGGATTTCTGCTGGGAGCTGAGAAAATCCACTCTGTGTTAAAGAAGCCTGTGGCCAATGTGTTCCTATGTTGTGGATGGGCAGCAATTCCACCTCATTTATTGGAAGTTTTGTACCATTCTTTGATGTGTGACTCTCCTTTCAGCAGTTATCCCAGGGACTTTTGAGGGCTAATTCTGTGAATCAGTATCAGGCTGCCAGAGCTGGATTCACTACTGAGAGCTCTGTGAAGAGCACATGGGGCCAGAGCAAACATTAACTCTGCTCAAACAACAGTGAGTCCAAAAAAGACAGGAGCAGGAGAAAGAGAGAGCCTTCCCACAGCAGCAGTTCAGCCCTGGCTCTCCTCCTGCCTGCCTTCCTACCACAGTCAGAGACATCCAGCTTTGGCTCTAGGGCTGCTGACTATGGCACTTGACTACACCTTGTCACCAGCCTCTTCTCCAGGCTGTGCTACTTGTTAAAGTTGTAAGACAGCTGGGATCTTGCAGGTTTGCCTGGCTTGATTTTTCTAGTTGGGTGAAGCAGAGATGGTTTACATAATCTGATCTCCATTTTCCCTTTTTTCCCATTTTTCTCATTGAAAAGCTCATTGTGTCCCCAGGGTGAATGCTAATCCTATAATCTGCTGTAGATTCTGTTTGTATTGAAATGCCACCTGTGTAAACTTATTCTGCTCAGACCATGCAAGAGTTTGGTTTATGGAGACTTGTATCTGTACTGGGAAGGCCAGTTATCAAAATAGAAGTATTTTCCAAAAACCACCACAAAAGATACCAGCCAGTGGCACTACAGAGTGAAAGGAGACTTGCTGGAAGCTGCTGCATGGCAAGCAGATGAGTCTCCTGCCTTGACCCCAGCATTGCTTTTGTGATGGTGAACAAAGGCCACCACTGTCCCTCTGTGCATGGGTGGGTTGCGTCTCTCTCAGCAGCAGAACTGCATTGTCCCCACCAATGATTTAGCCAAACAATGGCCCCCTCCAGGTCAGGTCACATCTCTGTTCATTTTATTAAATAAAACAGAATGAAAGATTCAAGGGCTGTGGGACATGTGCATCAGACATGTCAAGACACCAAAATTCTCCACTAGAACAGGGTGGCTGTGTTCAAACTCCTCTTGCCTGTTGGTACATCTGTAGATCTAGAAATGCTGCCAAACACCAGGAAAAGTGCTACATATATTCATGCAATAAGATTTTCAGAGCCTTAAAAGTGCATCCTGAGCTTGATCCCAGATCTGTCCAGGGGGCTCTGAGGTCAACAGAAACTGGCACCAGACTCAGGGTTAATCAGTTCATAAGGAAATAATTGGGAACTGCTCCTCCCCAAGTTCTCATTTAAATGGTTTCCAGCCCTTTTCCAGGCTGGAGCTGTCTGGCACAGGCCGAAAGACTGGCCAGAGAACATAACCTTTAAGTGATACAGAAGTTGAGCTTTGCCAGTATAGACAAAGCCTCTGCTAACACAGCTGGCCAAACCTGGTGCATTTCTGCAGGGGCTCTGACTCACTGGCAGCCCAGTTCAATCAGCCAAGGGCAAACCATGCCCCTGGAAGCAAGCCATAACAACAAACAGAAAACATGCTTAAAAGAAAACGAACTCAATTTAAAACTTGTAATGTAGGGCTGTGTGTGTGCCAACCAGGATCACTCAGCACAGGGAAGGCATAACAAATATTCCTGGCTGAGGTGCCATGAGATCATCTGGAAGCCCAAAGCTCATTTCATTGGTGCTTCTGTGTGCAGCAGCAAAAACATATGCCAAGCACTATCTGCAAACTGAAGTGTCTAAGCTCCCTCCTGGGCAAGGAAAATGTCCCAGCTTTATGAACAAAGGCATTGTCTAAGACTGGAAGCAGGATGGAACATTTGAAATAAGTAACAACTCAAAAATATGTCTTTTTCCTTCAAATTTTATCTTTTGCCTCACAGTCACTGCAGGCTTGGGAAACAAAAGAAGTGCTTCTGCCCTACTCAGGCAGTACTCATACTTGTCCTGTGAGGGACATGAAGAGCTGCTCATGCAGAGGCACAGGAGAGAGGGACCTTTTGCAGACTACTTCTCCAACCTCTGCTGATGCATTTCACCCCTCAGCTCTGCTGAGCCCACTCCTCCAGTACAGAGGCAGGTGAAAGTGGGAGCACACTGGCACTGCTGAGGCTCACACCAGTGCAGTAGTCACAGCTTTTACCTTTCCTCCAGCCAAGCAGTCTGGGAGATGGAGGCACTCACAGGTGGGGATCTCAAGGCACTCCACACCTCTCCTCCCCATCCTGTTACACTGCAGAAGACAGTCCTGGAAGAAGAGCTACTTCATCCTTAGAATCACAGTAACATAGAATGGTTCAGGTGGGAAGGGACTCTGAAGACCATCCAGTTCCAATCTCCCTGCTATGGGAGGGGCATTTTCCACTAGAACAGGGTTCCTAAAGGACCATGAAGGGAATTTACACAGGGCAAAGGACTGAGGGTGATGTTTCCAGTATAATATTTGCCTTTTCACAGCTAAAGCACATGAAAACAGCTAGACTGTTGTGTGAAGTTTCTTTCAAAAGTTGAGGGTGTTTTTGAGAATGAGAACATGACATTGCAACATCCACTAAATAACAAGGATTTAAAGCTGCCTGAGATGAGCACTTCTACATTTTGTTCTTGTCTAATGAGGACATAATAAGATATAGGAGTTTATAGGAGCTTATAGTCTATCAGACACTATAGGAATTACAGGAATCTTTCCTGAAAAGTGGATATTGTTTACTAAGCCACGTTGTGATATACAACAGACTTCCCATGAGTGACTAGTCTGGCACCAAGATGAGTGTTTTAGTGTGGCTGAAGTGGGAGCTACAAGTAAATGAATTCTAAGATATTAAACCCCTCAGCCATGTCACCTCTCAGACAGAAAAACCTCCCAGCATCAGGCTGCTGCTTGTGGTCCTCCACTGCACAGAAAAGAAGCATATTCTACAAAATCATGTTTCCCCATCAGCTGCAGGGAAACAGACTTTCCATATCTCTTGCTACTACATTGTTGCTATGATCATACCAATGAACTGAGACAGCATTTTAATATGTAGTTATAAAAAATCCCTTTGCAAATTGAATCTATGTAGGCCAGATGCCTATTTGGGTGGAAAAGGCTGGCTTTAAATATATCATGAAATAAATAAATAATTTAAGGGATTAACATACTGAGTGCATGTCACAAAAATATAGTCTCCAAACAAGAAACATTTATGCAAAACTGAAGAATAAAATAGAAACAGAGTACACTTTTCTAGTAATCCAGAATCCATAAAAGTTGCTTCCAAATGGCAAGAATAGCTTTTGCTTCTTGTGCAAAAAAAAAAAAAAAAAGCTGAAAGTCCTCTTCCAAACAGCAATTTTTTTGTCCTGCTAGTGCTTACATGATTCTGAATTTCCTAATTTTTGATTTCTTGAAATTTCTGTGAGCAACAAAAAAACTAGCAGTACTATCATACAGGTAATACACTAGTGAGCACAAATTTCAATTGCAAAATCGTTTCTATTGCTATTAATTCATTAAAATTATTTTTGTTCACTTGCTGTTAAAAACAGCATTTTGTTTGAATGGCAAACAAACAATTAGGGGAATATAAGTTTTCTGGTCTTTCAGTTTGGATTCAACAACATTCCTATTTCACTGCTGGAACTTTGGCAAATTCTTTATGAACCTGATGAAACTTCAGGATTTGCATTTCCACTTGAAAGCAAAAATAAAGCAGAAAAAAACCTATTAAGACAACAAGCCAACAGTTTTAGGCTCTTAACAATTTGTGAAGAACTAAAATACCTGTGATTGTGCACTCTGTTACTGTTCCTGGCACACCTATAAAATAAATCTCAATCTATTCTTTAATAATTTGAAACCAATGTTTACATGTCCACTGGGTTTAGTGAACTGAGACTCCCACTATGCATAGAGCTAAAGAAATAATTTCTTAGCCAACAGACTATTGCACCAGCCTTCCTTGGTAATTCATTTTAGGTGTGACTAACCATAGAGTCTCCTCACACAAGCTGTTTTAATTGTTTCAAAGATTGCTATACATGTATCTAAGCTCTCCTGAGCTCTCAACAACAGAAAATCCTCATAAGCACCTAATATAATACCAAGCACAGACAGGTCCATTTGATGAGATATCTTTGCAACCATATGCAAGCATTTTCAGCTATCTATGGACATGTTCCACGTTCCTCCAGCAACAAGAGTTATACCAGATACTGAGCTCTGGGCTTGTTTTGGTAGAAAATGGTGTCTAAGGCAGAGAGATGCCTTGTGATGAAAGTATCCTTGCTCAAGTGCTCCATCCTGCTGAAAGGCTGAAGATGAGGCAGAAAGGGGGAAACTGTGTGAAGTTTTTACTTGGAAAGTCTTTAAGGTTGGCAGGTTTTAAGGTATTGAACTACAGCTCATGGTAACTTGCCACTGTACTGGTAAGGAAACAGGTCTGGGGAGCTGATGCTCAGGAATTACTTTCCTGTCTCTGTCTCCTCCTAACTCCACACACTGATTCCTGACATGATCCTGTGTTGCCAGCACCCAACTGTGTGCACATGAAGATGCAGGAGGGGAGAGTCAAGCAGCCAAAGTTTTGCATTAGAAAAGGTGTTGCTGACTTCCTCTAGTGGCAAAGCTCATTAGGAATTAGAAGTTAGCAGGATTTTTGCAGAGGCTGTGTGTGCCTAGGAGCAGCAACATAATTTGATTCAGGATTCAAGAAGTCTGCAAACTGAGGATCCCCTAATTTTGGTTGCAAAATCCCTTTAGCAGGGGTGGATCTGCCTGTACTGTGCTGCATCTGTAGCATGATGGAAAGGGATGGTCAGTTGCTCAAGCATCACACAGGTGCTCTGCTGAGGTAGCTCACATGAAAGTGCTTTTGCCACACTCCTCTAGGTTAAAAGCAACTGTAAGAAACTCATTCTTCAAGGACAAAACATTCACAGTTTGATAAACAGATGACCCACCCTAATCACAGGGGATTTTGTCAAAATCTATTTGGACTGTGCTCTCCCTGCAAGGAGGAAAATTCTTCTGCTTGCTTTTCTCCCACATCTGAATCTGAATCAACCTAATCTTTCAGTATGAACTATTAGGAGCTTCCTAATTCTGCTGGGTGATGGACTCAATATAAAACTGTGAGAGACAGATTGGGTATTGAAGCACTCAAATGCTGACAGTCCTGGCTGCATACTTTGAGCTGCAATAGCTGTGTTTGGCATGGAACATGCTCTCATTGAGTAGCTGGAGGACTCCTCCAAAATCTGCCATCCCACCTGGACAATGGTATTCCCAGCACAGGAGAGCCTCTGACTGCAGCAAGGAAATCCTGGCTGCAATGAAGGACCCCACCTCCCACGGAAGCTGCTTGAATTTCAAGGGCAGTACAAGCCTAATCAGAGGCCGAATATTTTGGCAGGGGTCAGAACGTACAGACTGCTTTGGTGTCCTTGGACTGGGTATTTGAAAAGGTTTTAAACTTCTCCCTCTCCTGTTCTGCCACCAGAGGGCACGGCTCCCCGCTCTGCCAGGAGAAGCATCAGCCTGCAAGGACAAGGGGATTGCCTGCTGGAGAAGTTTGATGTCCTTTTTCTCCCACCTTCTCTATACCCGCATTTCACACTCTTGGCTGGACCTGAAGCTCTGTCTAAGAAGAAAACCCCTGAGAACTTTAGCCGAGGCGGAAGGGAAGGCAGCCGGCTGTCACTTTGCATGGCTTGAGAAAGCATCTGGCGCATTGAGCCCATTCAGAAGCAGCTCTGCCACCACGCCCCGTTCCCTATTTCAGCTCGGCCTCGTTTGCACTGTGCTGCAGATCTGTGCAGCAGCCAGAGCCCTGCCTCAGAGCCGCTGGGGCATCCCCCAAAGCCTGGGCACACGGGGGTGAGGCTTCCTGCAGCTCTTGACCTGTGGGAAGCAAGCTGGGTTGTGAACCAGATCCTCACTCCTCCTTCACAGCCATTTCAGAACTACAAGATGCAGGGCAGAGAGTAATAAGACAGTGACCTTTTCCTGCAGTGACCATTCAGTAAACAACACATTCTGTTTTATTTCTTCTCCAATAGTCACTGCCCACACAGTGTGACAACCAGCATATCCTCTCCTTTGATGTGACAATAGAAATGTAACCAAGCAGCCACAGATTTGAACCTTTCTCATGTTATCCTTTTTTTTTTTTTTTTTGCCATAAATAAAATATGGCTAAAATAGAGGATATTAGTCATGCCTTTGGGAAGTCAGAGTAAGGTGAGTTCAGGAACACTGACAGTAAAACAAAGAAAAAACACCGAATGCATGGTAATTTACACTAGGCTGAGGTTCAAACCTGCTCAATTTACAGTGAGGCTTTCCAACAGCAATTGAGAACCAAAAAAATTTACCTTTCAGCAAAGCTGTGAATGTTTTCTCTAAGAAAAGCACTTCCAAATCACCATGGCCTTTTTGATGCTGTATGAGGACTCAGGACTAATTTCCTAGAGGTATCTCTCACTGATGAGTGCTCATTCAGGAATTCATGCAAATGTATTTTAGGTTGTGAAGTGCTGGAAAATTGCTTGCACTTCCTCATGAGATGTATATGCCTGGTCTCCAACAGTGGCATCTTTTCTGGCTTGATGTTTAGAATAACCAAACTCCAGGTTTGGACATTAAAAGTCATAAGAAACAAAAAACTGAATTAGTGAAACTTTTTGGTTTAGTTTGATGAACTAAGATTTTGTTTCTCCTTAGTTAATGCTAGAACAAGATGCATAAATTGTCCAGATGAAAATATGTATGGAGTTATAAATACCTGTAATTTTCCATCCATATGAACTGAAGTCCATGCAAAATAGGCAAACATGATCTCACCAAAGCAGCCTCATATTTTAAAGGAAGAAATACAGTAAAACTTATTTTTATTTTTGAAGATACAAATGGATATTGGAGGGTACTCTGAATTGGAGTTTAGCAATTCACTGGTAAAAGCAAAAATAAAAGACAGGCTAAGATGTTGCTCTGTGTAAATGCCAAGCATCAGGGCCTGTTGTGCTGGAAAAGGTTAGGAGTTTGAAGCAGTGATATAGGACATATAATTTTCCCAAGCAATGAAGATTGTATTCTTATGCAAATGATTAGGCTACTAAAAATACCAGGCAATTGGAAGGACCAGCTTTATATAAGCAGAAATACATACAAATCAGCATTCCATGAGGCTCACCAGCAGCACCAGGTCTTTTATGGATGTTTTAAACATCTGCTCTCACCCTCTCTCCCTGACAATTTGTCTCTCTACATGCACCAGATGCTTCCAAGGCTGTGGAGCTGCCAGGGAGTCAGCCCAGGAGATTCAGAAAGGGAAAGTCAATTATCATCAGTGAAGAGGAGCACAACATGGATGAGGAGGGCCTTCCTATGAGACTGGTGGAGATCCTCCTGCAGCACACAAAAAATTTGGGCAGTAAAACTGTGGGCTGCAAAAGCCCAATGCAAGGTCTCCAAGGAAATTGTGGGAAGGTGCCCATGATGCAATACAGCTACTGCTTTTCCTCCAGGCCTGATCTGCAGCCTGGCAGTGATAGTTCTGCCACAAGAAGCAGGAACAATGAGAACACATCCTCATCATGGTAAAACCCTGAGATGTGATCCATGATTTCTTTCCATATCTTCTGCCCAGCATAAAGCAACTAAGAAAGCTTGCTCTGTCCCTTCTTAAACCTATGTCCTTCCATTGCCAAATGGCTGTTAGTCTTCTCTGCCAATGACACAATACAGTGGTACTGAGGGACTCTGCTCTGGCAGCACTGTGGCACCACTGCATTGATCCTGGGTGAAAATGTGCTATAAATGATTCTGTATGTATTTCCGAATAACGGGAACTTGAGCAATCTACAGCATCCCTAGGCAAAACTTCTGAATTAGGTACTCAGGAAAAGCTGGACTGACTCCTGACCTTGTGCACTAAGGACCTAGATAACTCAGATGTCAAACTCTCTTTTTATGCAGAATTTTAGCCTGTGAGAATCTGCTTAGTGGCCCTTTGGCAGCAAGCAGAGGGGAACCTTAACTGAGCTTCCCATGATGTTTTTGCTTCAGTTCTTACTCATTCTTTCGTAGCATGACATATTGTGCATGAACCTCTTGAAGCAGCCCTAAGAATGAGTTTTGATCCCATCATCAGATGGCAAGGTGTTTTGACTTTTAATAATCCACCACAACTTGGGCCTGGCAGTGTATTTTCTTCTCTTTCCAGCCCTGCCACACACTATCTTTTTAATCTGTGGTGGCTACCACACCAAGCAGGAGAAGATTGCTTTTGTCCTCTTCCTTTGTGCCTTTGCGCAGGGCCAACACACCTGCTTGTCCTTTCTGGGGAAGGGCTCCCAAAGAGACACCTGAGAGCCCTCTGACAGGGATCCCTCTGGACAGATCCCTGAAGCTCTCTCTCATCTGGGCTTGAGGTCTTAAGTATTCAGTGTTGCTGCACTGGGCTCTGTGTAAATAAGGCTTGGGTGTTTTAATTTTCCCCCTATGTTGTTTTCTTTGGGAAAGTAAACAACAACTGGAAGAGTTCTATTGCAACCCAAATATTATTTTCTGAACCCGGTGCTTATTTTAACACTGTACCCATAAACAACAGGAAGTTCCTCTAGAAGTGATGGCACTGCAGCTTTTTTAAAGCAATTAGTATTTTTGGCAGCAGCTATATTTACCCACAGAATGCAGCTCAGGGTTAAGAATGAAGGTAGAAGAAACATTACTTATCACAGCTCCATTTTGCTCAGTGTATTTTTTATCAACTTTATTTTTCTCTTTAGAAAGTTTTCTTTGGGCTGAACCCCAGCATACTAGTCAGAATTATTTCTGGTCCTATCTACTTTACTGCTGCAGCCAAGACATATCTTGAAAACATATATCAAGTTTTGCATTAGATCAGAGATCCCTTCCTTTCTGAACCCTTTTCTATTTTACTAGTTTGGGACTGCATTGCTCACACCTCTTTCCCCATTCAGCTGAGCATAATTGTTGACTACCTAGTGGAAAAGCATTCTAGAACTCAATAAAGAGCATCAGTTTTGCTAAAATATGTTTGATGCTGCCTAAAGTGTACAGAACTTGTTTTGACTCTTGGTCTCTGCAAAGCAGTGTGAACCGTTGTAGAAAAGATTTTTTTATAGGAAACAGTTTTGCTGCATCACTGCTATTCACCTCCTGCTTTCTGCAGAGCTTCACTGATCTCAGCTCAAGAACAACAGCTGAATTTTCTCAATAATAATAATAATAATAATAATAATAATAATAATAATAATAATAATAATAATAATAATCATCCTCTTGGAGCAGGACTCCAGCACACCTGCAGCACACCTACCAGACCAGCATGTGCAGAGTCTCGGCTCGGGAAGCTTTGTTCACTGATGCAGAATGGAGCAACCTAAAGTTACTTTGTAAAGTGAAGCAGCAGCTATTGATAATTGTTAAGAAAACACTTATGATTTTTGTTTATCATTGCATTTCTGCAGTTCTAAAACAGAACCAGCCATGTTGTCAGGAGCCAGCATTTTCTGGACACCTCATGCTAGCCTTTGCTACAGTTGGGGGGACACAATGCAGTAGGAATTGATTTCAGAAAGCACAGAGAACCAGCAGCTTGTGTTGAAAGGAGTTTTCTTGTATTTTTATCATGATGATATAGCTGGGTTTGGTTGAAAAAATTATTAAAAATAACAAAACCTGAATTGTTTTCTTTTCCTCTCAGTTTTCCCCTCTTGTTTACTCCTCTGTTTCCCTTAGCAACTGGTATAAAGAGGAGAAAAGGAAGTGAAAAATAAACAAACAAATTTTTTAATGGAAGGATGAGAAAGTGCTTCTATTTCTGTCAAAAACCCCAGAAATGTTGCATCAAAACAGCAAATATGTGAAAATGGTTGTTGAGGGAAATTTTGTTAGACTATTTTTATTGGCATTTTTATCATTATCACCATTAACCCACCATGCTCTCTCACTACCTCTTACTGCTGGGAAAGACTATGACTTCCTCAGAAATCCTGGACTGGATCCAAAGACCTGAAATCCTGAGACAGGGTCAAGCCATAGGAGCAGGAGGGTGCTGAGAAATGTCCCAAAATGCAGATCCAGCTGTTTGGTTGTTCATTCACTTCTCCTGTCCTAAACTAAAGATCACCTTTTCCTCATTACATACTGGCCTTTCACTGCCACAGAGCACAAACAATAAGCAACTCTCAGGCAAGAAAGTAATCTCTACCAGAATAAATCACTTTGAAATATCTATGCTCTGATCAGCTAATGTTCTGTCCAAGGGACACCCAATCCTGACTTTTCCTTTCTTCCAAGAATAAGGTATTAGGCAAGGACAAGCCAATGCTAAGAACATGGTCAGCCCTAAACCCCTAGGGACATCCCTCTGCCTGCCCTAAGGCCACCCTAGGGCCATGAGCACAGCAGTACTCTCTGTAGGAAACTGTTTAAATTCAGTCCTGATCAAACCTGTGACTGTCTAGACTCTGGGACCAAGAAATACTTTTGCACCTTTGCTTCTGAACAAGGTCAAGATAATGCAGTGAGTGACAGATTCTCCCTCCAAGACCTCTTACCATGGTGTCACATCTTGCAGCTGTCTTCCTGTGCACCATGCACAGCACATCAAAAAGTCTGTGTGAGCAGTATGCTACATGATAGGCAAGTCAGAAGAATTTGTCCCAAACAGAGTCAAAAATCGAGACAAAGCTGGTGCCAGATGCTATATAGGTCCACTCAGAGAAGAGAGAGATGCTGGTATTTGGGAGAGGTTGTGCTGCAAGAAAATAGGATAAAAATCCATAAGCTGTCAACTGAAGTTGTCAACTCTCTGACAAATGTCAGAGGTGGGATGATGCAGCCAGTGGTAACTCTGCTCTGAGACTGCTCTGCAGGTCAGAAAGACCTTTTCTATCATTGCCTGAAAAAAAGGCAGCATTGCTGTCAGGAGCAGATCTCACTCCTCTGATGCCTCTGCAAAAACTGTGTCTAAGAACAAGGAAACCAAAGCTTCATCATTTCACTGATCTTAAAACAAATGCAGGAGATTTTTAAGATTAGGGGCTCAGTTTCCTGCTTTGTTCAAGCTCTTTTTACAATTAAGTAAAACAAGGAAGGGTCAAGAAGTTGACTCAGCCTCACAAGGCAAGGCAAAGGGATGGGAAATGGGGTCTTGCTCTGTGCTGGGGAGAAGTTATATAACTGTAAAAAAAAAAAGCAGCACATTAATTTTGATGACTGTTGTGCTGCAAGTGTTTTATCATATTTCAAATTTTCATTTGGATTTGAGACAGATTTTAGCATATTAGTTTGTCTCATGAGTATATCCCAGACAGTCTCAATTCTTCATGAGAAAGACTATCCTGGAAAGAATTAAGCAGGTCGAGAGGTGAGTCACCACACTTTTTCTTTCAATTGCTGAGATGTGTTCAGTCCTCAGGGAAATTATGGAGAAATGCAACTTCCCTATTAATTAGTCCAGAAGAAGAGGCATCTCCAGCCAGCTGTGAAAGACTGATACAGACATAACAGCATCAGGTTTTGCAATTTCCCTGAAGTCATTCTGTTTGGGGTTTTGTGCTGTGAGCAGCTCTGGTCACTGCAGGGACTGGTGGACTATGTTGGGAACAAGAGAGGGCTGACTCCCTGGAGCAACAGAAGGTGGGGATACCATACCTGCACCTGAGTCACAACAACTCTCTCCTGACTTATGTTGCACCCAAAGAAAGTAAGGATTCATCATGAAAAGCATTAGCACAGAGATGGATGGGCCTTTCTCCATAGCCTTCACTGTGATACTGGTCAGTAAAATGAAAAGGCTGGTTTTAGAAACTCAGTTTGATCAGCTCCCCTGTACTGAGGAGAACCAGCAAGCAGTATGATGGCTGCTTGCATTTCCCTTAGCTTCAGGCCCAGGAAGATTCTGAAATAATTCAAAGCAAAGGAAGAAGAACTTTTAATGCTCCTGCTCCCAAATTGCTGTGTACACATTGCTTGATTCAAAGAAGATGAGAATAATCAGGGAGCAGAGTACCAAAAAGTCATCAGTTGCCATCTGTCAAGCATTTGGCAAGTAAGTGGCTGCCACCACAACTGGATCTACTTCTGAAGATGTGGATGATACTGAGTGAGATATGTCCAGTAGAGAGCAGGGAAAAGACTGAGCAGCAAGTGAAGGAGGCAGAGGAAGTCAAAGTAGGTTGAGGGAGTAAAGAGCCCCTCAGCAGTGCTGAGAGTGTGGCAGAACAGAATAGGGCAGGGCTAAAACATATTCAAGTGAGTAAGGAGGAAGCAGATGCATGTAAGGGAATGGAGTGGGGGGCAGTAGGAGAGCAGGAAAAGCACTGTGTCCAAAGAGTCCTGCAAGAGTCACACCATGAGTAGAAATCTTCCCTTTAAGGACTGAAATCACAATTACACTGGTTAAATGAGGGAATTATGGCACTGTAAATAGACGTGGTTTACACAAAGAGCAAACCCCTCTGTTAAGAGGTTATCAAGAGAAGTATGGAAACATTAATTTAGGAAGCAATTTTTAACCTTGGCAGCTGCCTTAGCCCATCTCCCCAAAAAGGCAGGTGAAACCTGATGGATACAGGGCTCTGCAATGCAAAGGCATATTTCTTGTTTAGTGAATGTTCCTGATTTATGCAATGATAACAAGAATCCAGGGACATCACTGTTCTGCCTTCCTATCTC
Source organism: Emberiza elegans (assembly GCA_024865655.1). Lineage (NCBI taxonomy): Eukaryota > Metazoa > Chordata > Aves > Passeriformes > Fringillidae > Emberiza > Emberiza elegans. The sequence goes on along the minus strand of JALJVW010000243.1, from coordinate 2,376,856 downwards.
TATGGGTCAGAAGTTTAAGGTTCTAGTATTGCCATAATTTTTTTAAAACACTGAAATACCCAGACTGGACATGGTGTATCTTTTCCACTAGCTAGCATTCTGCAGCAACAGCCTCATTTGTATTCTGTCTTTTACTTCAACAAAGGAAAAAACCACTCTGCATTGCCACAACTAAGTCCTTCCCCACTGCAATACAGAGACTGCCAAACAGTCACACTAAATTCTACATGTTCCTACTAACATATTTTATTCATACTGATGGTCTGCTTCACAGTGTGTTCCCAAATAGTTGATTTAAAATTTAAGCTCCATACTTCTAACAAAATATATAAAGCAAAACAAAGTGAGCATCTTTTTCTACATAGCAGTTCAACAGAGCTGCTTCTCCTTCAAGCCTCATCTATCACAGATTTTAGGCAGGAGGTTTTTTCCCCACCCAGAGTTGGAGTGTCTTCCTGTACAAAGGAGAAATTTGTGACTTCTATAAGAATCATCGTCTATAAAGTCCTACTTCTATTTTGAGTTAAAAATTCATTTCAGGCTGTGGATAAATTTTGGACCTGATGATACCACAAAGTGAGGCTTCCTCCAAGATAATGTCCTTGAGTGGACAACACCTTGGCAGGCAAAGTCCCTAACTCCAAACCCACTGTTGAGGCACTGTATTTCTGCCTTGACAAGCAGGAGTAGCCATGTCTGTTGGGGATTAATGTTTCCCTGCCCCCCCAGTTGGGTCTTCACACAGCAGGTTTTTCTTTACACTCTGATTCTGTTTGTGAAAGAAAGTCCAGCTAAACCCACCAGGTAACTTCAAAAAAGACATTGCAGGCAATCTGAAAGCTTTGTGGGCCAGAGCCATTTTTCATTGGGCTCTCCTTCGCTGTCAGCAAGTCCAGCATTTCCACCCATGGGTCTAAGAAGAACTTGCAGGAGCATCCTCCATATGCAATAAAGGCTGTGTTACATTTTGCTTCAAGCTACAGAAGCCATGGCACTCTGTCACACAGTGGGTACTCAGGGAGCTGGAAAGTATCTGGGCTACACTAAACTCTTCCCAAAACCCATGAAGAAAAAAATTAATCTCTAAGGGATGGTTAAAAATTAATCTCTAAGGGATGGTTCACCTCTCAGACATGTCTTGGGTTAAGAGGACTCTGCATCTGAAACTCTCCCCATCATGTCAGAGAGAAGCAGACAGAGTTCACAGCAGGCACTGCCACTTTTCTGATACCCAAACTGAATGAGGCAGATCTATAATTTCTTTTGTGGGCAGAGCAAAACATCTGCAGAGACATGGGGAAAAAAAGAAGCATCAACTTCTGGTGATGGTTTGTGTCAGGAGCAGCAGACCAGAAAAGATGCCTCCCCTTATGCTGCATAAGCCATTTCCTGCGACACTTGAGTTTCTTCTCACTGACTCCTGCTAGCAGCTGCCTTGTGAATTTTTACTGGCAGCCATCTGAGTTCACCCTTGGCACCACATACAATCCCCACAGCCATGAGGTTGAGCTGCTCCATGAGTGACACTGCAGCCCAGGAATGGCAAGACTGGGCTGAGCTGGGAGCCAGACAAGGTGATGAGGGCAGGTCCAGTGGCAATAACCATAACCAGCTGCAGTCCAGTGTTGGCCAGGCAAAGCCAAAGTAATAAGGAAGGCCTGAGGTCAAGCTAGGAACTCGAGCCAAGCCTAGGTACAACATGCATTTCACACAGTTCAGGCCAGCTCTATGGCAAGGATCTCAGCTTTATGCTGCACCTGGGCCAGGTGGAGGGTGGTTGGAGCAATGACAGCTTGCTGGAGTACCCCAGGTCTTGAGAGCCACTGTGAGGGGAAGTCTAGGAGCAGTGTTAGCCCTCAGCTGGCTAAGAACTTCTAACACTTAACCAACAACAGGACTTACCCTCAGACATGCAGGGGATGTTTCAAATTCGCACCCTACTCTAAGACCTCTTCCTCTCCCACTCTTCATTGATACATAACTATTAATAGTTTCTTGTGCGAGGAGCTGGAAGCAGAGGGAGAGCTAAGAATATAACACTATTAAATGCTACAATCAATGACTTGCAAAGGATTGGAGAAGGGATGCTGGCTGCCAGCTTATCCTTCTCTCACAGGGCCGCCCAGGCGGCACCAGCTCCCTGGCTGAGGCAGCTCAGCCACGGCCATAATTCAGTGTGAGCCCAAAGTTTTCTTTTGACAGGAAAAGCTGAAACAGCAGAGGGCTTCTTGCCATCGTCTCTGGACAAGCCAAGGAGAGGCAGGAATGGTTTGTTTAATGCCATGTCTCATTATTCCTGGCACTTCATGACTCATTAAATGTCCTAGTTTTGTAACTAACTCCTGCTGAGCTCAACATTTGATACACATTTATGGGTGGCCTGTTGGCTGTACTAACAATTCATAATTCCCCTAACCATCTTAACTCCTTCCTTTGCATGCTAGGCTTCCTTTAAACAACTATAAAATAGAGATACCAGGGACTTCAGTTCTTAACACAGAATGAATTACATGTATCTGGAAAATCTATTAATATAGCTATATGCTGCAGTTAGTTGCATTCATTCTTAGCTCAAATAAACTGTGTTGAATCCTAATGCTTCTTACACTGCTCCCTTTCTATATCCATTTGGCTTTTACCATGGATAAATCCATGCACATGAATGCTTGATATTGATGTCCCTTCAAAAGAAGGACAGCAGCACACTTAACAGTATTTATTCATGTGTATAGAATGGGAACAGGAGCCAAATGATCCTTCTTGGCCATTACATATGGGAATTAGAAGTAAGGGGCCTCTGTTCAGGAACTTTCTTGTGACATGAGTGATTTTGTCAGCTTCCCCCATTTTCCAGCTTGCTTTCTTTGCAAAAAGTCAGTGAGAATTCACAGCAGAGCCCACCAACATGTTGACCCAGTCTGACAACGGATTCAAACAGGGCAACTGCAAGCACTCAGTACAAGACTGACAGGCACCAGTATTTTTTGAGTTGACAGCATATTTAACCTGTCTCTTCTGAAAACATCATGCATGGTCACCTTGGAGGTAGGTAGACAAGTATGTGATTTAGGTTAATTTTTCTCTCATTCACTTGAAGCACAGAATCACTTAGTTTGGTCACACTGAAAAGAGTGACTTTGAGTACACAGTCAAAAAATCCAGTCTGTGTATTTCAGGGCATGACTGAAAAGCCATTAGTAAAATCACACAGTTCTAAAGTGAAGGTATCTTGGATTGCTTTAAACTCTAGATGGAAGTTATTTGCAGCTTCAATCAAAGAGTGTCATGGAAGTGTGTCTGATTTCAGGCTACCTTGTATGAGAATAGTCTGAAATTGAGTGGTGTCAGAGAGCTTTCAAACTGCCTTTGTACCGGGTTTGGTTGGGATGGACTCAACTTTCTGCACAGCAACCTATAGGGTCTGTGCTTTTCATCTCTGGTTAAAAGAGCACTGGTAGCACATACGTTTGGGTATTGCTGGGCTGTGCTAGCACAGTGTCAGGGCTTTCTCTCCAACACCCCACCAACAACTTTGAAGGTCTGTAGGCTGGAGATGGACAAGAGATTGGGAGGGGGGATAACTGGGACAGCTGACTCGCATAACCAAAGGGATATCCCATGCCATATGATGTCCTCCTTAGAAATAAAAGTTGAAGGAAAGGAGAATGATGCTAGGACATTTGTGGTGATGCCATCTGTCTTACCAAGCAACTGCTATGTCTGTTGAGGTCTTGCTTCCCAAAAAACAGCTGGACATCTGCCTGCTGATAGGCTGCAGTGAATTAATTCCTCATTTTACTTTGCTTCCATGCACAGCGTTTGCTTTTCTTAACAACTGCACTTTTATCAAACCATGAGATTTTCTCTGTCATTTTCTCCCCCAGCCCTTTCAAGGAGAGGAGTGAGAAAGCAGCTGGGTAGATGTCTGGCAGTCAGTCAAGACCAAGCCTCCATGGGGTTCTGGACAAAGATTAATTTTCTTGACTGTTCTTTCCATTTTGGTTACTGCTGATGGCAAAGAAAACAGATGATGTAAACTTCAAAGGCATTTTCATAGGAGAATTGTCAATTTCACTTAATACTGCCAACCTTGAACATTCAATAAACATCAGTCCTAATTAAAAAGAAGAAAAACCACTTGGGGTCTTACCTGTTAAGCCTTGGTGTGTAAGCCCACGAGGATGTGGTTTTAGGACCAGCATATTCTAGTTCAAGCCTGTGCTGCTCTACTGAGACTGGCCCCACCCCTACTAGAGCCTATTTTATACTCCTGCTGCTTGCCTTAGGTCAACACAAGCAGTCAGGAGTCAAAGGAGCTTCAAGATCTGGCTGACAAAACAGGGACAAGAAGGGTCGTGCTCATTCTTGCAAAATCTTTTGTTTCAGAGGTGGTTTGCAGCAGCAGCAAGACTGTGTTCAGCAGCTGCCATAGGGTGGTCCAGGAGGAGCAGATGATGCAGGAGGTCTGCACAGGAGGACAGTTTGTCACCACAGCATTTCTCCCTGGGTGCAGCAGCTCCTGTCAGCAGGAGAAAAAACAATCACTGATTTCAGTCAAGTGCTTTGTCTGCAGTGTTTTTGTCTTTGTCCTGCATTGCTTTATGCAAGGGTGAGACACTGACTATTGGTGATTCAGGCTTTTGCTAAAGGATGTATTTTAAAGTTAGAAACATGGCTGTGACAAAACAAAGAAAGTGCACAAATTCACCCCTGGAAGAATGAAAACAACAAATTGCAATGCACAGGCTTCAGTGTCAGAGAATATTTTTTTCTGGAAAGGATTTAGTTATTTTCTTACCCCATGAAACAAGTGCCATCTCTCAGAAAAGACTTCCTGTGAGGATTTTGATCCTTTGGGAAGGAGGATGAGTTAGCGGCTAGAGTTGAAATGCAAAGGTGTTTTCAGCATAGCAGCTGGCTGCTCGGTTTTCTAATACAGTACATTACATTGTTAATGGAAATGTTGCTTTGTACCTTCTGTTTTTCTCCCAGTAGAATTAATTCCAGCACTGTTTGCATGCCAAGCATGCACACTCACAGCTACGAGCTCTGGGGAGAGGCACAGCTTGGACCTGCACTGATAAAATCACAAAGATTCTGCAACAGGGCTGGAGCTGAACCTGCTGCCTTTGCCAAGTGACTTCACCACGAGACCACCTCTGCTCCTGCCCACAGGAACCATCACACACCACTACAGACAGGCCTTGGGAGTCAGTGGATTGGGGCAAAGGCATCTGGCTGTTTGGAATTCCTTTGGGAGAGCTGCAGGAACAGGAGTCTTCTGTTCCACTCTGTGATGCAGCAAAGAGGGAAAAAACCCCACCACTTCCCACAGAGCAACTAACTCTTCCCAGTTTGCTAATCCAATCTGCATTCCTGCTTCTGCCAGGAATCAATCTGTTTCAAGGCTGCACGTGTCCTTTTATTAAGAAATAAGAGAGAGCAGGGAGGAGCAGCTTTAAAAGCAGCAAGCCGTGCAGGGGCTGGGAGACACAGGCTGCCAAGTCTTTGGGAACACTCAGAGATGAAAGTACCACAGGAGTGCCACATGGCAGTGCTGCTGGTATAGGTACTGTGCTGCTAAAGCAGCTCTCTACATGCCGGTTATGAAGAGACACAAATTGTGGAGCTGGAGACACTGAGCTCACTAAATCCAATGGTCACAAAATGGAAAGTAAAGGGAGCAAATTTTTCCATGCTAGAGGTGCCACTGACCCAAGCTGAAAGCCCTGGGAGAAAAAGCAACAGGGCATGTTAAATACTTCCCTGGGAGCTGGCTGTGAATGAAGCAGCTTGGTTTTCACTTGGATTTTCAGACACATGTTTGTGAAGAAAATGGGGTGCAAGAGCTGGAGAGATTTCTGAGAGGACTATAGGCTTGTACTTGAGAGAGGGAAATGTACCTAATACTGTGTGTTATGGTGGGGGTGCTAAAGGTACACAAACTGCAGAAACATCCAACTTGTATTTCATCCTGCTGAAAGCAAGTCACAACTCCTAATTAGCTGTTCAGACTAAAAGGAGGTCATTTATTTTCCAAGTGCTTAGGAAAAAGAGTGAAATTGTAGGATGTGAAGAAGAGCTTGTGCTCTATTATTGCAGTGCCAAAGCACAGTATCTTAAATAAAGTCAGCAGTATTATTTTGTGTATGCTTAGGAGGAAATTGTAATCCCTCATCCAACATTCCTGAGTCTGCAGTTACCACAGTGTAAATCAGGCTATATATGCACAGCCATTAACTTACTGGGTCCCAATTAGCATAACTTTCACTGTTTTGCATACTAGAAGAAGAAAACACAACAGTAAACTTGTTTACTGACTACTTTGTTTCCAGAAAGACAACTTGCATTGTCTTTACATCACTGGAAACCAAAGTTCTTAATACCAACAAGATAAAAACCTCTTAAAGTCAAAGCCTAAGAATCATTAAGGTTGCAAAATAACTCTAAGATCATCAGGTCCAATGATTAACCCAGTGCTGCCAAGTCCATCACCAGACAGTGTCCCCACAAGCCATGTCTTTTGAATATCTACAGAGAAGTTTCACCACTTCCTGGAGCAGCCTGTTCCAGTGCTGGATAATCCTTTTGGTGAAAAAATTTTTCTTAATATCCAATCTAAACCTCCCCTGGTACAACCTGTGGCCATTTTCCCTTGTCCAGTCATTTCTATATGGGATCAGAGACCAACTCCACATCTGGCCACAACCTCCTTTCACATAATTATTGAGAGCAGTAAGGTCTCCCCTGAGCCTCCTTTTCTCCAGACTAAACAACACCAGCTGCTCCTCACAGGACTTGTGCTCCAGACCCTTCCCCAGCTCTGTTACCCTTCTCTTGGCACTTTCCAGCACCTCAATGCCCTTCTTGTAGAGTGGGCCCCAGAACTGTTCACAGTTATCAAGGTGTGGCCTCACCAGTGCCAAGTACAGGAGGACAATCCCTGCCCTGCTCCTGCTGGCCACACTGTGGCTGATCCAGGCCAGGATGCCATTGGCCTTCACGCTGGCCAAAAGCAGTGCAAGGTCAAACCCCTGTTTTCTTTGCCCAGTGTTCACCAAGAGAGAGTGAATCCTGAACCTGTCAGTAGAGTCTGTCAAGGTGGTGAGTCACCTCTTGAGAATCTTGGAGGCTTGTCCAGTCAGCTCAGCTTTGGTTAAAGAATCAAAGGGACAACTTGAAGCTGAAAGCCAGTAACTGTGGGATTTTGCAAATACCAGTCTGCCTGCAACATATCTCTTGTGTAACATGGAATACTGTTCAGATGTAGAGATTTTTTATTCAGTTCAAAAATTAATTTATGTTTAAATGTAGCTATAACAAAGCTCTCTGTATCATCTGACAGTGTAAATTAATTGCAGTCCTTCCTCTTAAGGGGAAGTGGAGGGACAGGTACTGATCTCTTCTCTCTGGCAAACGGTGACAGGACCTGAGGAATGGCCTAAAGTTGACTATGGGGAGGTTTAGGTTGGCTATTAGGAAAAGGTTCTTTCACCCAGAGGGTGGTTGGGCACTGGAACAGGCTCTCCAGGGCAGTGGTCACAGCACCAAGCCTGACAGAGTTCAAGAAGTGTTTGGACAATGCCCTTAGGCACATGGTGTGACTCTTGGGGACGGATGATCCCTGTGGGTCACTCCAACACAGAATATTCTGTGATTCCACAATCCTGTGATTTTAAGAGACTTATTTTCAGCAGTTTGACATACATTAACTACACTTTCTAAAACATAGAAATACTGTTCAAAAGGGCAGTAAACGCCCCCACAGCAATGGCACCTTGTCCCAGCAGACTCAAAGAGGTCAACACTCCTGACCTGAAGGCCATTTTAATTGCAGGGGACAGGAAAAATTTACCTGCTGGGACTGTTGTTACTGTGAGAACAAAACCTTCCCCTGACATGCCATGAGCCACAGCAGGTGAGGCCAGGTAAGGCCAAGACAGGCTGGAGAAGTGGGTACCTGGGAATCTCATGAGGTTTAACAAGACCAAGTGCAAGGCGCTGCACCTGGGTCACAGCAACTCCAGTATCAACACAGGATGGGGGATGAACAGATCGAGAGCAGCTCTGACCAGGAGGACTTGGGGGTGCTGCTGGGTGAGAGGCTGGACACACTCTGGCCACGGGCACTCACAGCCCAGAAACCAAACGTGTCCTGGGCTGCATCCAAAGGACAAGGGAGGCGATTCTCCCCATGTGCTGTGCGAGACCCCACCTGGAACACTGCATCCAGCTCTGGGGCCCCAGCACAGGAAGGACATGGACCTGTTGGAGCGAGTCCAGAGGAGGCCCACAAGATGATCACAGGGATGGAGCACTGCTCCCACGAGGAAAGGCTGAGAGAACTGGGCTTGTTTAGCCTGGGAAAAGAGAAGGCTTTGAGGTGACCCAGTTGTGGTCTTCCAGCACCTGGAAGGGAACTCACAGTAAAGATAGGGAAAGGTAATTTACAAGAGAATGTAGTGACAGGAGGAGGGGGAATGAGTCCAAATCGAAAGAGTAGGTTTAGATTAGATATTACAGAAAAGATGCTCTACCCTGAGTGTGGCAAGGTACTGGCACAGGTTCCCCAGAGAAGCTGTGGATGCCCCATCAGGCTGGATGGGGCTCTGATAAACCTGGTCTAGCGGACGTTGTCCCGGCCCACGGCAGCGGCGTTGGAAGCGGATGAACTTTACCGCCCCCACAGCCCAAAGCATTCCTGGCTCCGGCTCTGTGAGGGGAGGCGGCCGCTCCCGCAGCGGGCGGGGCGGGGCGGGACGGGGCAGGGCCGGCACCGCCCCCACGGCCGGCAGGGCCGGCTCTCCAAGATGGCGTGGGCACCGCCTCCATCGGCGGCCAAGCTTTACAGGCCGAACAACTATGTCTCGCTGCCCGCCGAGCTCGACCCCGCCACCTACGACACATCGCCGGAGAAGCTCCGCGCCGAGGCCGAGCGCCTGGCGATCCGCTCCCGGCTCAAGCGGCAGTACCTGCTGCAGCTCAACGAGCCCAGCCCGCCCGCCGTCATCGTGAGTGGGGACGGAGGGGCCGAGGGGCGGCGGGGGAAGCGCGGGGCTCGCCCGCCTCACCCGGCGGGTCCCGGAGCGGGGCCCCTCCTGCGGCCGTGCTGGGCCGGGGCCGGCCGTGGCGGCGGCACGCTGCCCGCCCTCCCCGTGACCTTGGTGCCCTTCCCGGGGTGCCTCGGCCTCAGTCCCCGCGTGGAGGGGCCAGTGCGGAGCCCCTCGGCCTCACCGCTGTTGTCTTTGCACCCCAGGAAAATCCCGCCTTGATCCGCTGGGCCTATGCGAAGTCGCAGAACGTCTACCCGACCTTCCGCCCGACACCCAGGACGTCCTTTCTAGGAGCTGTTTATGGGTTAGGCCCCCTCCTCTTCTGGATCTTTGTCTTAAAAGCTGACAGGGTAAGTCGGCCGAGAACGCTGAACGTCAGCGAACACCACAAACACCAACTTGTAAAACGTAGATCTGCTTGGAGTCTCAGTTTGTGGGATCCTCATGCCCCTAAGAATGATTAATACCCTTGAAGTAGCGAGGGAAGGAAGGCTGTAGCGAACCTGCTGTCTTATAACCTGTTACTGGTTGCAGTCTTGTTTTTCTGAGAGCCCTTTATTGTACCCTTGGGACTGTGGCCAGTCACAGGTTGTCTGATCAGGCTATTTTGTGGTCACAAAGCTCTCTGTAGCACTGAGTGAAAAGTAATCCTAAGTTACTCTTATTTTCAGCAGTTAACTGCAATAACTATGCTTTTTGAACTCGGAAGTACGCAGGAAGCTTATGGATGGCAGACCTAGCAATATCTCTGTGCAGTTGCTTGACCATTTCTCTAATTTAGTGAAGCAAATGGGGAGGAGTAATTATGCCAATTGCAGTGTCTGATCTCAGCTGGACACTTAATAATTTGGAAGGTTTATCTTGCTTCCATTCTAACTCCTAAACTATGAGTGTCAGAATCTAAGGAATGATAGATCGTTATGAAAAAACTCGTTATGAAAAAATTTTTTATGTATACGTACATAAAAAATGCTAACAGGCAGACAGTGGCTGTTTTTAGTAGAGAATTTGAGGCTGTTGTAAATCACTTTTTTTTCCCTCTTTTGCACAGAAGTAGCATTTTCGATCAAATCATAAACCACGAAGCGTTAACATAAATTAACAGAGTATTTGTAGGGAATGTTGTTTGCTGGAGTGAATTGAAAATTCAGGTTTTAGGGAACATGCTGAGCGTCTTAGTATAAATGTTCTTGATACTTCAGTACCTCTGCAGTATTTTGCCATGCTGAAGTCTTTAATTAGTGTCCAGGATAATTCACTTTCCTTTATTGTGGTTCCTTCAGTGATGTTTGGGGATTCTTCTTGTTTTCCTGGCAGTACATAAGGCACGGTAGTCATAGTCTTTTCTCTGAGGAATGTTTGCTGTGTGTCTGGGAAGGCAAGAGATAAATTACCAGGTTTTAAGTAAATCTTTTGGTTTTATCCAGCAGCAGGAATCTGGCCATTATCCACAGCGCCTGTGTACTACAATGGTACCTGTCAGAAAGGTACATGACTGCAGAGTGAGGTACAAATGGGTAGGAAGTGAGCACAGGCGCTTTTAGGCAAGTTATTAAGAAGTTTCTCCATAATTAGATCTCTAAGCTGGGTTATTCAGCCAGAAGGAGGAGATAGAAACTAAGGTACAAATGATGAGACACAACTGGTTTGGTGAAAAATGCCTTACAGGAACTGGTCTCTGCTGGCCTGTGAGTACCTAGATGTGAGGCCAATCTGGGCAGGTCTTTAGCAGGTGGAGCTAAGTGCCCTGTTGTCTTTTACTCTTAAACAGCTTTGCCCAAAGAATCATTTAGGGTAGAAAACACACTTAAAATCCTATATGGTGCTGCCTTCATGTAGTCCATGCTGAAATACTAGAACTGCTGTTCTGTTATCCCAGGCTGATTGAAAGTCCTTCTCTGGTAGGATGATGATAAATGTTCTCTCTCTTCCACAGGATTGTCAAAAGAAGCGTATCCAGGAAGGTAAACTCAAGCGACCGCCGCTCAGTGTATTCTTCTAAGTCCCTGGAATTGCACTGATGTTCTTGGCATAGAAATAAAATAAGATGAACTATGTGATGACATTTCTCTGTCACAAGAATAAATCTTAATTGCTTGTGGGTTGTCTTGCATCTTTAAAAATCATGGGAAGTGCAAAAATGTTGGATCTTTATGTCTAAACCAGATGGATACAGAGACGGTGTCTGGAACTCAGCCACTGTACTCTTTCGGTGTACATACAGAGGATCTTTTTAAACCATGGAAGTTGCTGTTGTCCAGGAAGGTTGAAGTTTAAAATTAGTAGCAGGCTAAAATGCTAAACAAGACTAAAGCAGTTTCCTAAAGGATCTACTGCTTGCCTTCCAGATGTTTCTTCTTGGTGTCACTTTGGCTGTGTGGTTTGCCCTAACTGCATAATAGGCAAGTTGTATGATGCATTTTTGAGAACTTAGGAGTCTGCCTGACTGCTCTCAATAAGTTGAGTTAATTTTTTTTCCCTAATGAACTACAAGCCTAAAGCATGTGTTTGTTTATTGCAATAAACTTCTATTTTTTATTAGTACCAGATTTGGAAACAGTGAGCTCAATGTTGTCATGCTGTATGTAACCAGAATTTCCACTAATTCTGTGGTTCCTGTGAATGGGAGATAAGAAGTGTAAGATAAGGATTTTTACTTTGACATTTACTATCTTGTAGTACAGGAGAGTACTACAAGATAGTACTCCTGTACAAGTACAGGGGAGTACTAGTCCCCTGTAAGAGGGCTATGTTCCAAAAAAAAATCCACCAGCAAGCATAACTGAACCGTACGCCTGCAAAGATGCCTTTTCTGTTTATTCTTATAAGAACAAAAGCTTTTCCTGCCCAGATCAACTTGTATAGAGGACTCTGGGATTGTTACTGCCAATGTGCTGAGGTATGAGTGCAAAGAAAAGATTATTGAAGCATACTTGAATTTTTACATGGCCTGTAGGTGCCACCATGTTCCAAACAACCCTCATTCTTCAGGGTCTGGTTTCTTCCCAGGCACTGAGGTTCATGCCAGAAGCTCAGTCTGATACAAAAGTTGAAAAATTCCCTTTGCCTGCTGGGAAAGCAGCCAAAGTGAAGTCAGCAAAAACGTCTACTGCATCCTTTCTTTTCCTGCATGATGAAGATGTAAATGTGCCATTTGCAGTCACTCCCTAGCAGAGTGAGTTGATGAGCTTTTCCACGTAATCAGTAAGTGGCTGAGGTTGGAAGGCACCTCTGGAGGTCATCTGGGTCCTACCCTCTGCTCCAATAGGGCCATCTAAAGTGGGTTGTCCAGGACCACATATGTACAGGTGGCTTTTGAATATCTCTAGAGATGAAGACTCCATAACTTCCTGAGCAGCCTGTGCCCATGCTCAGTCACCCTCACAATAAAATCACTCTCACTGTGTGGGTTCTGTTTGATGGTGGGTTTGTTGCTTGGGTTTTTGTTTGTTTGTTGGCTTGTTTGTGATTTTTATTTTTTTTGGGTTTTGTGTTTTGGTTTTTTGTTTCGTTGGGTTTTTTGTTGTGTTATGGTTTTTTTGCTTTTTTGTTTTTGGGGTTTTTTTTTTTTTTTTTTACATTTTTAAACTTTTCCTATTGCAGCTCTTCTTGTGTGGGCCATTCAGGCTGTGTGGAGTTTGGCACTAATGCTTTGTACAGAAACTGGACAAGTCAGTGCTAGGTTTTGCAATCCCATGTGTGCTCCCAGCAACCCTTTTGCACCAGTTTCTGCAGCTTGTTCTGCTAGTTTAACTAAAGCAAACCCGTATTATTCTCTGCAGAATAGCTCCTAAAAGACTGTCACAAATGATATTACAAGATAAGGCTGTGGACCAGTGCAGAGAGGCATCAGTGCATGGAGAGAATGGTATTTAGGGAAAGAAATAATTGCTTGTCTGAGCATGCTAAATTAGCTATTCTTGCTGCCACAAACTAATTTGATCTCCCAGGACCCATTTCCTCAGCTAATTGGAACTTGAGTTGCTGCACATGTAAATTCTCCCTTGCAGCTGTATTTGTTTCAGGCCAGCTGAGCAAATGCTTCAGGATGGGTTGTGGATGAGCACAGTGCCTCTGGTCTTTTAGGGCAGCATTGGATTGATGCTCGTGGCACCTGCCACAGCCCTTCCCTTTCCAGCCCTTTCCTTTCCAGCCCTGAGTCTCTGGTGCTACATCCCTGCAGATTTGAACATGGTGCTTGGGGAAAGGCTGCCCTACTTTTATCTCTTGTTATTTCCAGAACTCTCCAAGCTGTTTTCTTGCTAGGAATGAGCATGCCATGCTGCTGGAGGTGGGGTTTGTGTTTGTGGCAGTGGTGCTGGGTGCAGTGAGGAAGGAAAGAGAAGTTTCCCTTCACATATCTAGGGTGAAGGTAGGAAAGTGAATGGGCCTTGTGGAATTTTACCCTTGACTGATGTGTTACCACCCATGTATGCTTTGGTGATGTGTCTGTATGAGAGAAATTCAAGCCTGTAGGTGACTGGATAATAATTAAGGTCCCAAACAGAAAACAAGCTCTTCCCCTCTGCCTGTGAAACATTTAGACCTTATTTATCCCTGGATCAGTCTGATTAAATCAGCTTCTCTGGCAAATTGATTCTCCCAAATGTCCTTTTCTGAATTGGCTATTTTAGAGTAAACGTCTCTGTGTAGATTTTATAATACTTTGCTCAAAGCTGATGCCTTTTTTTTCCCCAAGGACCTGGTGCAGATCCAAAACTGATGAAGGATGTAACTGACTGATAACTGTGTGTTGAAGGTCTACATTTCCTTCTCTTTGGGAAAATTGCTTCTCTGGGGAGGTAAGAAATGTAAATCTGGTGGCACCAAGTTTAAAAACTTCCACGTGGGTATGTGCTAAAGTACAGGCCTGAAGTGTGGGGTGCCTGGGCTGTGCTCCTGGTTCCCACTCTACCTGGGGCTTTGCTTGCTCCCTCCACCCTGTGGAATTCACTAACTGAGGGTGAGGCTTGCGTATTCCAATGTTGAGGCCCCCCACCATGTTTGCAGTTGAGGTTTTTTCCAGGTACCTTCCCAGGAACAGATGCTTGAACTGTCCAGAGAAGCCCTTTCACATCCGCTATGCTGTAGATTAGCACAGAACTAGGGAGAGAATTTGTCAAGTGCTGACAAACAAGTCGATACTGCAGGATGGCCAGAGTGTGGAATAGAAACTTTCCCTCATTTAGCAGTGAAGTGCTTTGGGTTCTCCAACCTTTATCATTGTGGTCTACTTTTCTGACAACCAAGTCTTTCCTTGGCAGCCCTCCATGGATGAGCAGGTTGAAGTGGCTTGTTCAGATAGTGAGCTTAGGCCTGGTAGAGCCTTCAGCTGTTTATAAAGCTCTTCCCATACAGACAGCATACAATGCTTTGTCAGTCCCTACTTCTCCCTGGGGGAGACACACTGGGTTGTATTTTCAGGAGGCCCTGTGAATGGGAGCTAGCTGGCACCTCATGTCCACACAAGGTGCAGCTTTCACACCAGCTACATGTGGTGAGAGCCACACGAGTATTTCAGTTTCAACATGTCACCAGCTTTAATTGGGTACTTGAAAGTTAAGAGTAATGATGGGTTTTACTGCATTTCCCATGTTACTTAGGGATGATGGTTTTCATGGCTCGGTGGCTGGTGGAAGTGCTGTTCTGTGCTGGAGCATTCTGCACTGCCTGAGTTGACTGTGCCATCACACATAGGTATGCTGGATTTCCATGAGTGCCTTTCCACGAGTGCCTTCACTCATGTTGCATGCAGAAAGCACTTCCTTTTACTTGCATTTAGGGTTGAAATGGCTTTTCAGAGGTTCCCAGCACTTGTAGTAGTTTTTATCTAGGCAATTTGAGGTCTGGAGGCCCCATTTTGTGACAGCAAGGCTGAGAGATGATTCAAACATGAAGGCCTGTTGGGAAGAAGAAAGGTAGGTTAGGGTAAAAGGAAAATTTTAAATCCAGGCAAGGTGTCTGCTCTACCACAAACAGGATTTGTATACATGGTCCAGTATTTCCAGGTTCTCTCTTCAGCCTGACCAACACAGGGAGAATGCTCTTCAGATCTGTCAATGCAATACTGGAATTAATCTCAGGAGAAACTTTGGACTCCCTGCCTGTCTAGGAAAGCCAGGCTGTTCCAAAAGCTCTAGTTCAAGGTCTGTTGATGATCATCATTCAATCTTAGGGGGTAGAGACAGGAGGACAGTCAGGGTGTTTGCTTCTTTGCCCAAAGGCTAAGACAAAAATGAAACTCCCAGCTTCCTGCCCAGGCAGCAGTACACGTGGGCAGATAATCAAAGCTGCCTGGCACTGGATGTCTCCAGGGGAGCTCCTGGGAGCTGAGCAGTGCTCACTGGTAAGAGAGCTGAATGCTGCAGCAGTTGGGTCCAAGTACTTTTCCAGCTTGCCAGTAGGAAGTGACAGTACTAGACTTTAGTTTAAAAGTGGGCACTATGCCATGCTCTACCCCAACTCTTACGAGCTCCCTTGGCTCCTTACCATGGTCCCGTCTGCGACCCGCTCCGGCTCCAGCTTGGCTTTGCTCGCCTTCTCAAAGCAGTCAGCGTCTGGCCCGTGAGGGGTCATCATGCTGTGCAAGCTGCCACCTCCCGGCTGGAAACCTTCCTCCTTTGCTTCATAGTGGCCTTTGATGAGCCCCATGAACTCGCTCATGCAGTTCCCTGCAGGGGGCAAAGAGAAGAGGCTGCAAAGAAGGGTGGTTGGGAGGGATCACAGACAGGCTGTGAAACCCATGAGCTAAGCTGGGCAAAGCAGAGGGTGGAGTGGAAGTTTCTAGACAGGGTATCATGCTGGGGGACATCTGGGATCCTACAGGCAATGCTTGTGAATTTGTACAGAATTTTACTACTTGAATTCAGAAGGAAGGAAGTTCATTAGAAATCACCTTAATGAAGGGGATTCCACCAATCCCTAAATGACGTTGTTAGACCTGTGCTTTTCCTGCCATCTTGAGCTGTGTTAGTAAGACACCTGCATAAGGACTGCATGGTGTAACCTGATTTTACAGACTGGGATCAGGGATTGTGAAGCATTTGAAAGGAAGTTCTGTATAATCATCCCTGTGTTACAGACACAATATACCTGAACAACAGTCTTATGAGAGTGTTTGCTCTGCTGTCCCATGTTATAAGCAGGAGATTATTTTGATAATCCTCTTCTACCACTTCTAGTGCATTCAGGCACTTCATTACCTTATGCTTTTAATTCATGCATTATCTGCCTATGTCTCTACATGTACCGCATGGCCAAAGACAAGGAGCCAAATTCTGTCCTTCCCTGAGGAATAATACTTCCAGTAGACCCTCTGAAACCACTAGAGTAACATACCACTAACTTAGGCAAGGATGGTTATATGTAATCATTCAGTACTGAGTTATGCTCCCTGTAAGGAAAGTACTTTAACACCTGTCATCCAAGCTTTCAGCTTTCCTACACCTGATGTGACTAAACAATATGGCAACTTTCTGCTCAGCAGTTAGTTTTTGCAAAACCAGGACATGCTTCCCTAGCTATTTTATATATAGCCCTTTTTAACCACTAGTTCAATCCTTGTTAAGTACAATCCAGGCTCTGAAATGTTTAACAGCAAAACTAATTTAGCTCAAAGCAGGGTTGGCCTATATATGTATGCAAACATTCATTAATTTTCATTCCAGGTTGTCAGTGTCTCATGTAGGACTGGATAGTTACAAGATTTTCATTGAACCTGCTCATGTACTGCACTTGACGCATTTAAACTGCAGTACAGACCCTGAGAGCTGGATAGCCAATTTGTCTGCAACAGAAATTTTAATATCTCTAAGGAAGACTGGGCAGGTAAGTAGGAAACCAGCCTGGAACTTAGGAGATGAGCAGAGTCCTGTCTCTTTTTCGCTTGCAAATTTCACATGTGAACCCAAACAACTTAGATGTGCCTCTGTTCCCTGTTAGTTAAATAGCATTGTCTACAAGCAGGATGTTGTGAAGTTAAAATCTCTTAGTGGCCAGTAGGTATTAAGGACCCACCATCATGAGAATCACATAAGCACTCTCTCAGACAGAATTTATATATGCCCATGGTACATAAAGTCTATCAGAGATTTTCAGCCTAAGTTCTAAAGTTCTCAGGAGTAATTCACAGCCTCTAAGGATGTAAATGCAGCCAGGAGAAGTCAGTATTTACAAGCTGTACAACCTCCTTAGTATGTGAAATTGTTATGGTGTCTAAGAGGAACTTTTGAAACACCATTGCTATACTTGGAGCAAAGTTAATGAAATATAACTCCTGAGTGCATCAAAATTCTCTGAACACAGGCTTTCCACTGCACCTGAGGAGAGGAGGCAACAAAGGATTTCTGGCAAGCAAAATAAGCCTCTGGTGAAATAGTTGGAGAGAAGGGAGTTCAGCAGAACTGAACTTGTTGGAATCAATATGGCACTTCTACCCCAGAGTTGCTCAGTCCTGCTATTCCTCTCTTAATGCAACAACATTCTCATCACAGCACTAATTGCAGAAGGAATTAACATGTGCAGTGTCTTGACAGTTGACAATCACAATGTCTGCCTTACTCACTCAAGCTCTTCCTGTCCATGGCTGGGGAAGAGCAGACACCCAACCTACTCATCATGAATTTAGTGCTCCAGCTTATGGCTGAGGTGCTTGGTCAAGTGAGTAGCTATGGCAGCCACAGCTGTCCTCATGGGTGCTCTTAGATCATCACAGTGTGGACAAGAGGAGAGCTCTTTCTGTCTTTTAGCACAGATGAAGCAAGGTTGAACAACTTCATATTTGTTATGGTTCACAATGCATCTGTGTAAAATTGGCACAGCTCTGCTAATGAGCAGCAACTTCATTGTAGTTAACCAGCAGTGGGTCTCACCTCCTGGGGTCTAGAAAAAGTGTCTTGGCACTATCCCAGCCAGTCAGGAGATGTGTTTTCCTGTCACCCTCATTGTTGCAAATGAAAGCAGAATGGCAGGGCGGGACTTTGCCTGTGGGATTTACTCAGATGACTGCAGAGCTGCCTGCTATGTTTGCAAGTGCAACTAATTCTGCTGGCCTCCAAGATGCTTGGAAATAATTTAAGTGGCAGAAGAAACTGGCTGTTAAACTGTGGTTAGTAAGTGTGCAGAAATCTTCTCAGTGCTTCAAAGTGACCACAGCACGGTCACTTGATATCTTCTGGGATGGAGCCTGTTAGCTGTTGGTGTAAGGGGTGGTGGATGCCCATGCTTTTCCCCTCAATCTCACAGAGGAGGGTGTCTCATCCTGTCCCTGGAAGGGCAGTCCCTTATCAGGAACTGGATTTCTAGCATCCATTCAATGCAACATGTTGCCATGCTCTGCCAAGACAAAGCCAAAAAATTGCCAAAAAGAAACCAGGTCTGCGGATGGCAACCAAATCAAAAAAATACCAACCAACTCCCTGCCTGAGAAGCCAGTTCCTCACCACTGGCTTCTTAAATGTGAGCAATACCTCCATCACTGTGCAGGTGGTGAAGAAGGGCTGTGGAGAGCCAATTCCCTCCTTTGCTGTAACTCTGATCTCACCATACAAGTGCCAGCTCTACACCCCTCTGGGCTTCTCACCACTTGTAATACGATATTTCCCTTTCTCCTCTTCTTTATCTATGTACTCTAATGAGATATTAAGTGATTCATGGCTGGGTGACAGGACAGTATCTGACTCATTTGTACAATGCCAAGTTTGATATGCACCCAGGCTCTGTGGGAGCCCCTCGAGTACAGATACATACACCTATGCAGAAGTGATGGCCCATCACCTCTGAGTTTTCGTGAGATGCTTTAAATAGGAACATCTTTGGATTTGTCTGTTTTCCAGGGAGGACTGACTGACTCCAAGAAGCTGACTAACTGAGCCAAGGACAACAAACCAGACTGCTGCTTCCCCGCACATGCTCTCAAACAAATGGGGACTTGTTTCTTTCCTGCAGCCCTGGGCTCAGGCCCAGCCAGGGCAGCGCAGACGTACGGTGGTAGTAGGGGGGGCGGAAGGTGTTGTTGGCCACCCCCCAGCGCGGGGGGAATATGACAAAGTCAGCGAGTGCCACGCCAGCACGGGTCGTCTTGGCTGTCAGGACAGTGAAGATGGAAGGATCCTGGAAAAAAGCAAAGCAAAAAAAGCATGAAATGGAGCAGGGCTCAGAGCTGTCTGCTCAGGTCACCCGGGTGGTAAAGCTGACTGATACAGCCTCTCCCTGGCCTAAACACTTCTGTCACCTGCACCTGATAGTGTGGATGAGATGTGGGACCCTGGGGGACAGCACTCAATTCCAGGCTGTACAGGGAGGATGAGAAATGGGTCTGGATGGTTCTTCCTTTGAGCAGCTTTGACAATCCCCCTTGTAGCTGGCAGCATAGATGAGGAGGGTGGACAACGCTGCAAGATGAGGTACTGCAATTCCAGGAGCAGTGTCAAACACTCCTACCACAAAACCACACCTTTTCCTTAGCCAGTTACAGAGGACAGGAACATCCTGCTAGAAGCATTTAGCCTCATGGCCCTCTTAGTTTACAAATGGAGAAGAAATAGCAGAAAAATTATTAGTCCAGTAAAATTATTTTCTGGGCTTTGATCCCAAACCTGTCCTTCCCCCGGCAGATTTTTCTGGAGTTTTAAACAATACTTTCTGTTGGTTTTCTCACTAGAAATGCTCCAGTCTCCCTTGCACACCCACTTGCATTGCTGTGGGCATCTCTCCCCCTGGACTGGTTTCTTTTTTAGATGAGTTGCTTACATTAGTTTTGGCTTTAGTTATTTTCCATAAAATCTAGAAATTATTGCAATAAAAGCTGCCAGCTCTTTAAAATGAAATTCAGTGCTGGACTCAGAGGAACCAGAGGAAGGAGCTTGTCCAATAGCAAGAAATAAATCAAGGCAAGAATTTGAAGCAACGGTGTTTTTGCTGAGTTGCACAGTGTATGTTGGCATCAGTATTCATTCCTCCTCCAGGGCACAGAAATTCTATGCTAAGCTGCACAGAGCTGTTTAAGAAGCTGATCAACCTCCAGTTATGTCTTTGTACCACAAAAGAGGATGTCTTCTCCTATGAAATCTTGGTTTGGACCCAGGGAAAATGACACAAAATATTTCACACTGTTTCTTAGAGCGCAACATACTTTCTAAGAGGTGCAGAGCCCCTCGAGCTCAGGGTGGGTTTGGGTGGTACAGTAGCCACAAAATTTTGCTTTGCCTTGCCCAGTTCCAGAACTTACCGCGTGGTCAAAAGCAACAGCATTAATGACCATGAATTTTTCCAGGTGGTATTTGTACGGCGTGTAGTTCCCATGCCAAGCTACAACATTGTAGGGGGAGTAATCCTAGCAAAGCAAAGAGACAGAGGATTACCACATACAGCCTTCCAACATGCTGCCCATGTGCAGGATGCTGCTCGTTCCAGGTGAAAAGTGGGCTCAGTACTGATTAGACGTACACTGGCAGCTCTTTAAGCACAGCCCAGTGTTGTGAGGATGAGGTTTTCCTCAGCATTTCTTCTTGGTGAGCCTCAGCCTTCTCTCTGGGGTTTGGTCTCTAAGAGCTTTGCAGTGCTCAGGCAGCATTTGAACAAGGCCAGCTGCAACACCAGCTCTGGTAAGGAAACTCTGGATGTTCACAGTAGCACTAGCTCCTCATTTCTACTTTGTCACTAAACATATGGAGGCAAAGACCACTGTTGAGTTTTTGGACAACCAAGTCTTCACAAACACTTTTTCCCAGACTGAGAACCTTTAGCTGGGAAAATGAATGACCCAAGAAGACAAGGGCTCAGTTCTGCTCCACATAAGTGAACAGGAGTTTGTGAGACGACATCCCTGCTACTGAGCTGCATGTCCCAGGCCATGCACTGACAGTCACTGCACTTCAGTGTTACCTGTTCTCCCAGGGCATCCTCACCTGCTGGGCTGCAAACAGCTTGCCCTGGTACTTGCTGATCACTGTGTAGCCCCCTGGCACCTGGCGGTCCTCGTACCACGCCACGGGCACCAGGAAGTCACGTGGGTTGGCCAGGCCATTGGCTCCTGGGAAAGAAGGACAAAAGGTGACAAAGCTCTTTGGGCAATCTGCTAGGGAAGTGAGAGGCTGGTGCCATTTCCTGGCTTTGTGGATGCCCTTCTGTGTTATGAGTGACCCAACTGCTTCTTGGCCCACCATGGAACCTGAAATAGTCATGTACTTCTCATGCTCCTATGAGTAGGTGATTGTAATTCATCCTAGCATTCAAGTCCGTGTGCTCCCTTTGTGACTAAGAGAGGTCCCACCAGTTGCCTTCTGAACAAGATTAGTACGTCATCCTCAATTAAAGGCATGTAACAACCAGGAATTAAGTGAAAAATGGAGAATGAATTGCTCTCTGTTCCTGGACATCCTGCTGACAGGATGCTTAGCCATGCAGAAGTTATGAGGCATGCCACGAGGGGGCCAAATGCATTTCTGAATGCTAACAAAGAGAGCAATAAAATAGTGATACCTACAGACTCAGGGCATACTGAGGGCTTGCTTGATGTGAAGAGTGCATTTTCAAAGTGCAAAGCACCATATGGGTGCTGGAGCATTCTTCTCCTCGTTAGTATTATTGTTACAAAGTGGTTTTGAATTTCTTCGACAAAAATGCAGACATTACTACCTGCTGCTAAGGTTTAACAGTCACTGCTTTTCTCCAGCTGTCACTTTTTTCAAGTGAAAAGTGAAGTTAAAGTAAGACTGAAATACAAAGGATCTTGGTCTCTGAGGGGAAGGCGGGGGGATGGTGAGAAGAGGAGTTTTTATAATTACCACCTCCTGAAAAGGTTTACAGGCAAGAGCAGACTTTTTCTTTTCTCCAGAAAGTAAGCCTTATAATAGGTTCCTGCCTTCTGGAGACCAAAAAAAAAAAAAAACAAAAAAACCCCACAAACAAAAAACCCAAACCAAAGAAAGTCTAACTGTGTCTGAAAAACTAGCTAATGGGAAAACTTATTACAAACAGGCTGTGCAACCATATCAATAATCAAGTGGAGCAGGCACAGATAAGTGGGGGATGGCAGAAAGCTGCAGCTGACTAAAAGGCAAGCTGCTGAAAAACACTGTAGGCTCCATGTGAAAAATGATGTGCCCAGAATGTCACACAGAAGAAATGCTCAAGTGGGGTTCCACTGAATGCTGCAGATTGGGTTGGTTCTCCACTGAAAGAAGGACCAGCTTCACTTTCACCACGGCTGTGAGATACAAATGCCCCTGAATGCAGATGTGCCACACCAAGCTTGTTGCTGATTGATAAAACCACTTAATTTTCTTGAAGCATGGCTTGTCCTCTTGGTCATGTTGAGAGCTAAAAATATCTAGTTGGGGGAAAAACCCCAATCCAACCTAAAACGAAACAACCAACCCAAAAACACCAGTCTGAAAGTGGAGAACTGTTGGCACTGGTTTTCTAGTTCTTTTAGCTGTTACAAGAGGAGTTTCACTTCCCTTCCCTGGTACAATCTTAGTAGAAGCAACCAGGAGGTGTTTTTCTCAGCAAGATGAATTTGGAGGCGAGTACCCAAGGGGTGAGGAAGGAGACATAACCTGAGCTGAGCACTGCCAGAAAGCTGACTGGGCAATCACCATGTGGGCAGCAGGCCTTCAGATGCTGTGTCCCCCTGCAATATCTTTGTCATGGCAGCAGGAGGCTGTGCCTTCATGATCTGTGACTCTGCACAGAGCAGGAGGCATCTGGCACAGAGGATCTGTGATTTCTGAGAGCTAGACCTGCACTCAGTGAAAGCAGATCCTCCCCAGATCCACCACACGGAGATGTGAATGTCTTGCTGGTCCAAGTCCTGTGCTGCTCATTTTATTCGTTTCTAATTCTCCAGAGGAAGCAGCTTCTGAAATTAAAACTCTCTAGAGCTCCAAGGTTCCTCTGTTAACAGAAGCAGGGGGGGGTGGGGGGAAACTTGATTAAATCTAAAATGGGCCTTCAGGAACATCTCATTTTCAGTTGCCTCTGAAATCTGCCCTTCCTTTTGCCAGGAAAATTCTCTCCCATCACTCCATCTTATGCCATTTCTGTAAGTATGAGGCATCAGTGGTGATGGTCTCTTGGGTTTCTTTTGGTAGGAACAGGTTCAGAGCCAGCAGATGGGGACATTCTGACCAGAACTGAAAAGAAAACAATGGAAAAGAGGGTGGGGGACAAATGGTCCCTTCAGTGCCAGGGGAATATCTGGACAACTAGTGTGTCACATTTTTTTGGGCTCTTCTGAGAAATAACAGTGCAATGAAAAGCATCTCTGTGAAGGAGCATGTGCATGGGAGGATGTGATGGATTTGGACTTGCAATTCATGCCTGTCCCTATGGAATTCACTGTAGGTGTAACAGGAGATGATTACCAATGGGTCCCAGGTCAGGCAGCTCGAAGTGTGCCCCATACACCTCCAGGATGTAGCCTCTGGTCTCCCCAAACACCTCCACACTGAAACGCATTCCTTGCTGGAAAATAAAGAAAGATACTAAGATCCTCCCAGGAGTTTGCTGACAAACCATGAGCAGCTGAGTGCAGGAGTTGGCTTGCTCCAACCTCTGGCTCTGAGCCACAGGCAAGGTGCATTCAGCCCTTACCTGGATGACACAGATTTCATTGGGCTCCACTAGCATCTTCCCAAACTCAGTTGTGATGAGCAGTTTTCCTTGCTGGGGCACTGTGGAAACAAAATGCAGGCAGAGGAGCTGAAGCAGTGTGTTGATTGCCACCTTGTCTCTCCCTGTCAGAGCACCCAGGCTCCAAGGAAGAGCAGTAGGCCCTTCTTGGCACAGCTGCACAGGGAGTCTGGGCTCCCATGCAGACTCTTGCAGCAGAGAGCCCTGCACTGGGGTGAAGCTTCCTGACCAGCTCCATCATCCCCGTGTCACAGAAGGTACATGGATGAGCCAAAACTTCGTAGCCCCTGGTGTAAGGTTTGCACCACAGCCCAAATAAATGGGATTTGATACATTTGGGTCCATACCTCTCTGTCTCACAATCTTCATAAAAAAACAGTGCACGTTCCCATCTTTGTCAGGACTGTGGCAGTATGAGATGTCTGAGAATAACTGCTTCCTGAGGGTAGAAGCAATACTCTGCTAACATCTGCATTGTTTTCCATGACTGTTCTGGCACAGGAGAGCTCACATTTTGACTTGAAAAACTAGCAGATTTACAAAACCTGCCCTGGCACTTTTACTTCACAGTAGTGAGGGAGGTGAGAACAATTTAATAGCTATTTGATGGAACAAATGTTCCTGTTGGTGTCCCAAAGGCACTCCTGTTCCTTACTCAAGAAAGATACAAGCAAATATCTGCCTTCTGATACCACTCAGAATATTTTTCAGCATGTGTGGACTTTATGTGTCAACCTCCACGCTTGCTGTGGCAGTCTGGTTGCCTGAGGCTGGCACAGCATGGGAGCTAAGCTGCCATGCCAAATAATATTGGGCTAAAGCAACAAAGGCATCCAACTGTAAGCTGTTCTGAAATCCTGAGGTTTATGATTTCCAGAAAACCTCTGCCTGTGGCGTGTCTAATACCAGTCTGGGGAGCCCTGGGAAATGATCCCTGAGCACCATGGTGAGGAAGCTGGGTCACTGCTCAAAAAGCTGAGGTCTGGCACAGGAGCAGTGCAACTCGCCCAACTTTAGCCGAGCTGGTGCCAGAACACCAAATCTGCATGGCATGGGGGTGAAGCCAACCTTCTCCTCCACATCTTGGCTGTAGAGCCCCAGGCTCTGGAAGAACAAAGAGGCAGGCAGGTGGTAGCCCAGGTAGAACCACCTGGAGGAAAAAAGAAGCCAAAGCATCAACTCACCAATCAGGAAGTCACCATCGGAATTATAAAGGCATCTAAAGAAAAAGAGAAACAGTAAGGTTACGGTGCTGTAAGCCCCATGCATTTGTGCACACCACAGCCACAGCTGGGGAGTTTTGAGCTGGGAGACTCACATGGCAGAGTTTCACAAATTCACAGAATAGTCTTACTTGGAAGGGACCCACAAGGATCATCAAGTCCAACTCTTAAGTAAATGGCACAGCCTGGAATCAGGATGTTCTCTGACCTCTGCCAGGTCCCTGCCTTTGTACTCAGGGCATATCAGCTATTGCAAGCTGGGGAGTGGGGCTGATTTCCCCCTGAGCCGCTGCAGGGAGCAGCAGTGCCTGCTGCATGTGTGCTGAGTTCTGAGGAGCAGCTAGAGCACCTAAATCCAAGACATCTCCTCCTGCTGCACCCCCATGTCCAGCTGCCTACTTCTCTTGGTGGCTCCTCAGGCACTCCTCCGGTGTTTGGCCACAGAGCACAACCTGCTGTGGGCATGGAGAACACCTTTGCCTGTGCACACAGGAACACAGGACATAGAGGGACGCTGGGATCTGGACTCCAGCGTCCAGGTGGTGGCAGACAGACAGCCTGGAGCAGCCTGAGCCACCAGCACAGCAGGCACTGACCTGTCAGCCATGGAGGTGTTGCAGACAAAAATATGGACGGCGATGCCATTGCGTCCTCGGGGCTCGCCGGCACCACACAGGGTGTGCAGTCCCTGCAGGCAAACCCAAGGCACCGGGAGTGAGCAGAAGGCAGGGAGCAGGGGCAGCCCCCTTTCCTCCCCTCACCCCACCCTCTTGCTGGGTCTCACCTCTTCTCTCACTTCCCACATTGCCACCAGCCTTTCTCTGCATGGCCTTTTGTCAAATGTGTTGGATTCTTTTTAATATAATAAGGGTTTCTTAAAATCCATGTAAGCGGGTGTTTTCCAGCCAAGGGTCTGGGGAAAACTGAGGGTTTAGGGCTTTTTTCTTTCTTTAAAGGTTCCTTGAAAGTCAATGAAGAAAATCAAGCCCATTGCCAGTTGCTTGAAATCTGCAATCCTCTCCCCTCCCATAGATGCTCTGCAAGCCCAGTGGTTTCAAAACTGCCAATATTACCCCAGTTCTGAGCATCTTGTGTGCCCTGCCACCCCCTTGAGGGGAAACAGAGATGGAGGATGCCCAGGTGCCCTGGTTCCCCAACTTACGCTCACAAAGTCCATCTTATTCTGAGGGGCTTTGGGAATCTCAAAAGGTTTCCATCGCAGCTGGATTGCAACAAACAAAAAACAAGAAGGTGCCAGTGATCAGAACACAAATGGTGGTAATTCAAAAGAAAGTAGACCCCTGTCCTCCCCCTGCTTTTCCTTGCTGAGCTCTCTCTTTCCTCTCTTTCCTTGTTGCCTTGATCATCTGGTTTACAAGTGGCTTTGTTGTTGCTGTGGTTTTTTTTAATTAAAAAAATATTTGGGGGTCTTTTAAAATTTTTAATCATAATTTTGTAAAGTAATTGGCAGGCCTGTGTAGTGCCAAAAATATCCTATTTCAAATCTACCTCTATTAATCACAACACTTTTGAGAGTGAAGAAATTCAGATAAGCCAGCTTTCCACAGTCAAATTGTTATGGTCCTGTGCTCCTTGCTAAATGATTCAGTCCTTCTGTGACCCAAATGTGACATTTTTGTTTGCTCCACCTCATTTTCCCCACATCCAAAGCAGAAATAGCTCTGCCTGCATGAGCAAGAGCCATGAGCAGCACTAATTACTTCTTGCAAAGCCTATCAAGGTCCTCAGGCAGAAAGTACCAGAGGAGTCCAAAATATTTTTTGTATTTGAATCCACCTGCATCCTCTCACAAGAAGTTCCACAGTTTATTTTTGTCCGGAGATTTTTTGTTTGTTTGGTTGGTTTGTTTTTGTTTGGTTGGTTTATTACTGTGACATTTGTTATTGGTATTTGCTTTTCCCTGCCTCTCAATCATAGCTTTCCTCTGTAATCTCTGTTCCAGTCTGGAGAGCTTTCTTCTGTTTCAGCATGTCTTGCTCAGATGCCACCCCATATTTTTTCATCACGTTTGACTCCTTTTCAGTTTTGTCATCTTTTATAATTCTGCCATTGTCCTTGGGTAATTTTAAAGTGTCATTTTCCCCATTGACTTCAATGGGCTTTGCATAAGGTGCCTCCATATGGCATCTTTTTGGATGGATGAGGACTGCTGAAGCTCCTTAAGGACCTGGGTGAAACACAAAACATTGCAGGGAAGAGTAGGTGTTGTCCAGCAAAGTGAACCTTGTCTCTGGCTTTGCTTCAGAGGGGATAAGAAGGAAAGCAGGAAGGTGGCTCCCTCTTACTGGCAGGAAATAACTGTTCTGGGTTTGGTGGTTGTCACTGAAAGTGGCAGGAGAGGGAGTGGGCAGGAGCTTTGCTGCTGTTTCCTTAGACACAAAAAAGTACTTCACTAAAAGGTTTCAAATGCTTGAGAGCTGGGCATCTTGGAGTTACTGTAATCATAAATAATCATAAAGGTAGATGTAGGCTGCTAAAGGACATCGAGGATGGATGAGGTGATAACAGAAGTCATTGGAGCTTTATCTGGGAAGGAGCACCAAAGGCATGTAAATATGAGCCTGTCACTGCTCCTTGGTCAGTGGCTGGAAAACATATTCCAGCAGATCCGGGAAATTATTTAGACAAATGGTGAGGCTGCCGAGAGGCTGGAAATTAGCTAATCATGATGCATCAAAGGGCAAAACCTGAGAGAAGTGAAAACCAATGACCATGAGATGATGTTGAGAGGAGAATGGCAACAGATTAGCAAAACCAAATGTTCTGGGGCTGGCAGGGAAGAAATCATGATTAAAGACAATGGCAAGGCTGTAACAGAGGAAGACAAATGCCATCTCTCTGTTTGACTCTCCAGAATGAAGCGAGATTTCCCACGAGGGCTGCAGAGAAATGGGCTGGCAGCCAGCAGCCTCTCCAAAAGCACAGGGAAGGACAGGATGGATGGCAGAGACATGCAGCTGCTCTGCTGGCTGAGCTGGGGCACGAGAATTTCATGGGGGACACTGAGGGAGAAGAGAGAGCAGATTAAAAGGTGGCCAGCAGGAGCCCCCAGGGGAGGTGCCAGGTGGCACAGATCTAACCCTGTGGCACTGTAGCCGTGCTGGGAAGCAGCACAAGGACCTGTCAAGATGGGAAGCGGGCTGTCCTTCCTTGGGTGACCGTGGTGAGGAACAATGGACAGGTGGCAAACAAGACACTGCTTCTGAATTGGTCAGACCCCCAGGAACCCATGGCTCCCTCTTGCAACTCAGTGCCTGTAGGATTGACTGGGGGTGGCACGGTCAGGACGGATGGAGAGCAGAGATCTCTGAAGCCAGGTCGTGGAACTTGGGGTTTATTGCAAAGGGCCTGGGTGCAGGGCCCTGCTGGGAGCTGCCAGCCACAGCTCAGAGCAGGCCCGGGAGAAGAGAGGGGGAGAGAGGATGAGAGGGTAAGAGAGTAAAAGGCAAGAGCTCAGAGCTGAGAGGCAAAAGTAAGAGTATAGAGAGTAAGTGAGCCAAGTTCCCGTTACAGTACAATAAATCATCTTGTGTGTTGAATATTTTAATTCTCACTAACCAATGTAGTACAATGTACAAATCCTATAGCATTTCCATACAGCCAATAAGAATCACTACATTACCATATTCTGCTACATTTTAAACCCTAAAAACTACTCTTTGGACCCCTTCTGCCAAGCTGGCAGGGTCTGCTCAGACCCTGGACCTGCCTGCAAGCAGGGGGTCTTATTTTATCAAAAGGGGATTACCTTCAGCAGCCACAGCATTGTTTTCCCGTTGTTCAGTAACTAAGCTTGCTTTCATTTCAATCTCACTTACAGTTTCCATATTCTCAAAATCTTTTGCCAGACAATCATATTTATAAAGCTTTCCTGTTTCATCTTCCCCAACAAGTGCCTTTGCACTTCTGGTTAGTTTGACATTTGACTGAACTCCTGGCAGGACCAGGGCTCCTTTCAGCATGGTTACCTGGTTGGGGTCAGGCTCAATTTCATCCCAGTCGTGTGTCAAGTGGCCCTCCTCGAGAGGTTTGAAGGGTTTGTGGCAGACTGAAGGTAGGATTCGATACAGCCAGCTACAAACAAGGAAAACACCTGGATTAGCCTGGGGAAGAGGTGAAACCCTCTGGGTAGCTGCTGGCTGATTGAGCTCCCAGAATAACATTTACATGGGTGGCAACTGGAACAAAAGGTTTGCTAAATATCAAATTAGTAATATTAATATTAAGATTACATAGCAAACAACAGCTCACAGCCAGAGGTTTCCAGAGAGATGGCTTTTATTATGGGCTCTAAATACAAACATGTCCTGCTTTATATAGGTGAATACATATGTGTATTCATGTGTAATTACTTATGTCTACATTCACACATATGCATATAAAAAAATAAAGATACAGATTTTCTGTTGCTGAAGTACACCAATCTCACAGTTGGAAAAAGAAGCTTGTTTAAAACAGCTATAAAGCAGCTCAGACAAGGCAGGGATGAGCAGTGTCCAATGGAAAGAACAGAGCAGCTCTCTGGAGACAGCCTGTATCTGAATCTAGATGGATTACAAAAAGTAGCACCCCTTGCTTGGTTGGCCATGCCCATGCAGCAAAGGCCAGAGTTTTATGTGATGTTTCCTGCTGCTGTGGAAGGTCCCCCATGCCTCTGTCACTGCCTGGGACTGTCACTCTCCTTCCTTGTTGCCTGCAGGGGCTGTGGGCCCTGCCAGCACTGCCACTCTGGCATCCACACGCCCTGCATGCTGCAGCCAAGCCCAAAGCTGGGCTTGCAGTCAGGTGAGAGAGCAGAGGTGAGCACAAAAGCCTGGGCTAGGCAGGGCAGCCAATGCTTTCGATGTGCCAACAGTGGTGGTTGCAGTTTGGGCAAGTGGGAGAGGGGAGGAGGGAGCTCTCCCTTGAGAGCTTGAAAAATTCCATCAAGGACAGCTTCGTGCAGCAAACAATGATTCATCCCTTTCCCACGCACGCTGAGAGCTGGCACCAGCCTGAAGAGCAGAGGCATCTCAGATGATGCATTTGCCTTTCATTTGAACAAGCAGCAAAAGGGACAGAAGAGCCACAGTGGGAGAAGCAAAAAGAGAAACCCATCTTCTGCAATCTGGTTATGGCTGGAGCATGACAACCGGGACAGAGCTCTGGGAAGCTTGCTGCTGGCTGGAACAAGCTGTTCCCAGCACTGCTGAGGTGTTAAAGATCATGCTGGGTCCTGGCACTTTTCTGAGGCCCTGGGCAGCCCCAAAATGGGAACAGACTGATCTAGCAGCTCACTGGCCCCAACCAGTGTCCAGGAGCATCCCTTAGGAGGAAAGAATCTTTCTCAGAGGCTTGGCTTTGACACTGTGCATCATCAATTGCTCACCAGTGCCAGTGTCAGGGGTGATCTTTCCATAGAAGCAGCAGGGCTGAAACCCCGAGGTTGTTTCACACAGCACACATAACCCATTCAGGTCTCCATGGTCCCTGTGAACATCCCCCTCCCTCCTCATCTTGTTCAGAAAACCACTTTGTTTCCCATCCCAACCACTCCTTTCTCAGCATTTTTTTAACCCATTTTCCCCACCAAAAACCTTTTCTCTGCTCACCCATGGTCTTCTGTCCTTGGCCCCTTCCCAGAGCACAGCAGAGGTTTTTACCTTTCTGGGCTTGCAGGAAGCAGTGCTGGCACTGAGGCAGCCTCTCCACGTCTCCCCAGAGCCCACCCCAGTGCCACATCCCCCCAGTGCCAGGGCCAGGTACCTTCTCCTGTTGGTGGCCCGGGGGCAGGTGAAGGCAGAGCCCGAGAGCTGCTCCGCGTACAGACCGTAGGGACACACCTGGGGGTTGTTCTGCAGGGGGGACAAGGAGAAAGGAGGAGTGAGAGGCAGTCACAGGGAACTTGGCTCTCAAGCCTCCAGCAGAGCACTGAGCTGGGCACCCTGATGCTGTAGGGCGCTGTGCTCTCCTGGGGCTGTGCTTCAGCTCCAGAGCTCGTGTGTTCTTGCTCCTCTGAGCACCAGCCAGACCCCAAACACCATTCCAATGTGCCACAGAAGTGCCCTAGGGAGTCAGCACAGCCACTGAGGCTGCAATAGTAGGGGCAGTGCTGCACAGGGTCAGACATGGGAATATTAGGGAAAAGGAAATAATCCCCAGTGAATGCAGACTGAAAAGCACACTAGTGTTGAGCACAAACTTTTCTCAGACCAAATGTTCAGAGGGGTTACCCCAGAGCATCATGTCTGGCTGTCTTTCCAAAAGGGAAATTGAGACACAGAGGCTGAATGCACAGAATTCTCTCTTCTCCTGCCCTCTGCCTATTGGAACCAGTGCCCAGAGCAGGTGTTTTGGTGTCGTACTGCTTCCTCCTGACACTGCTGCTCGCTGCCCAAAAGCACCAGTGACCTGTGTAGGAGCCTTTGCTTTCCTGCAGGGTTTCTGCACAGTGAGAGTCCTCTTTTGGAGTACAAAGGGGGCATTTCCCCCTTTGCAGAGCTGTGGGTACAACTAGCACAGGTTATAGCAACACTTACAAGTTCTTAAGTGGAGGACAGATTCCTCCTTTTCAGAGAACAGAAACTAAGCATTTTGATCTAAGTAGGCCACCATCTATTTGTTTGAGATCAGCAAGAAGCAAAGACATCCGAGAGCTGCAGGAAACACCCCAGTGGGACACTCATACACCATTTGCTATCCCATCTCCCTCCTGCAAGGTCTACTATAGCATCCTGCATCCTGCTGCTGAGCCATCCCTACAGCATCAAACCCTGCCCTGAGAGGTGGACAGAGGGGAGAGCTAAAGCTCTCTGAGTGTGTGTAGCCTCCAGCCCTCCAGCTCCATCTTGTCAGTACGGGTATGCAGTGAAGCTGGGGGATCAATAACCCTTGGAATTTTTAACTTAGCCAGCACTACTGCAGATGCCAGTCTTATAAATACTGCATCGGAGAAAGGATCCACTCCTGGGACTGAAAATCTTTTTTGTCTAACTTGTTTTCAGATTTTTCTATTAACTCTTTTGGTACAGAGTCTGCACTCTGTCCAGGTGAGAGCACCTCAGCCAGGAGCTGGAGGAGTCTGCTCTGGAAAGTGGTGCTGCTGTGGAAATCCTCAAAGAGCACATCCACCACATCCCACTGCCCTTTTAGCAGTCACTATTATTGATCTTCCAGTTTCAAGTGCTTCTATCTTATCTTTTTTTCTAGCCAGCCTCAGTAAGAAGGCACTGCACCAGCCAAACTACCAGCCTGAACCAGCACAGCAGTTTGTCTTTCTTGTGAGCACACCGTGGGCTGCCATGCAGACCTAGGGGACATTTGCATTTACCAGGTCCCTGTGTTTTGTGTTAGTGTCCTCACTGGCACACAACATGCAAAATACCAGAACTGGGAAAATCCAAGAAACTCAGGGAAACAAAAGTTGAAAAGGCCTCCATTTGACCTTAATTCTACTGGCCTCTCTGCATAGATGGGGAAGGAGAGCACCAAGGGATGTAATTGGCAATTAGTAATTAAGTGGTAATTAGCACCAAGTCATAGAATCCTAGAATGGTTTGGGTTGGAAGGGACCCTAAACCAACATGCCATGGACAGGGTCACTTCCCACTTGACCAGGTTGTTTAAAGCCCCATCCAACCTGATCTAGAAGATTTCCAGGGATGGGCTATCCACAGCTTCTCTGGGCAATCTGTGCCAGTGTTGCACCATTCTCATAGCAAATAATTTCTTCTTAATATCTAATCTAAGCCTGCCTTCTTTTGGGTTAAAGCCATTCTCCGTTGTCCTATCCACTACGTGCCCTTGTGAAAAGTCCCCCTGCAGATCCCTTGTAGCCCCATTTGGGTACTGGAAGGTGCTGTAACATCTCCCAGGAGCCTTCTCTTCCCCAGGATGAACAGCCCCAGCCCCCTAAGCCTGTCTTCATAGCAGATGTGCTGCCATCCAAGTCCCAAGATTAGAGGAGACCCAAGGGAAGCCACAGGCAGCCTCAGAGTGTGTGCTGGTGTAAGGGAGACCAGCACAAAAGGAGGTGAGAGAGGTTTAATTCTTCAGGGTCTCATTGTCACCTTTGGGCACCAAGAGGGTAGCACCACATGGGCTGGAATTCCTTCCCTTAAAACAGAATGACGCCACATAATCTATTGTCATCAAATGTGTTCAGAAGTTACTTTTAAAAATGAATCTGTCAGTTTATTACTACAGGTAATTCATGTCTCCTCCCTGCAAAGAGGCTTCTCCCCTGCCAAAGACTTGTATGACAGCTTCATTGAACCCCATTCTTACAGAAGTTGTGAAATCTGCCTCTCCTGCATGAGCATATCTCTCTGCCAATCTTCAGATTTCTGCTCTGGTTTAATCCAGAGCTGGTGGCTTCCTTCTCAGCATGGCTGAGCCACTTGTATTTTTTTCCTTTAGGAAAAAATCCCTGTTGGTGAGGAGAGGTAATTTAGGCAGGTCTTAACACCCAAGGTGAAACTTGGAAGCTCACAAATAACTTAAAAATAGAAAGTATTAATGGAAATCTTTAGTTCTGAATTCTGCCAGCATCCTATTATTTCAGTCTTGTATAAAGAAGACTCCCGGAAATTTTCATGGTGGCAGAGAGAAAGGAAACATGTTTAGATGAAAAGAAGCCAAAGGATTAGATATTCACTCAAGAGTGCATTTTGATAAAGCACTTAAAAACCCCTCAGTACCTGTCCCTCTGGTAAAGCTCCTGGACAGCGTGGATCCTCAGAAGCATGTTCATTTCCAAATCCCGACATGTACTGTAAAATAAACCACACAGCTCATCACGGTTTTGAAAACACAATCAAAACCTCTCCAAACATCCTACCCATTGCTTTCCCATGCATTTTTCCAGGCTCTTTGTATGCATTAAGACTTTCTCAAGTGATTTGTTTGCATGTTGCCACAGACCATTTTCACAGCTCCCGGATTTGCTTCGTTAGCTAACCGTGTGCTGGGCTGGGAAGCACAGACAGGAATTGCTCTCCTAAGACTGCATGTCTATTTTGACAGCATTCTGCTCCATAAAGGTATGTGAGAAATAACCCAAATATCACATAAACTGTCAGACTCAAGGACAACAGGGTGATGGATAGGAAGAACTGTACACCAAAATCATGGATGTGTGCTAGCACCATTCACATTCAATCTGACTTTGCTTCAGTCATGGGTGTTCCAAAATCTCCAGACTGCCTTGCAAATTTGTTCATTGGGTCCTCAGATTCTTAGGGAATGAAACTGGGAATCATTTGGTTGGCATGCCTTGTGATAAATCAAAGAAAAT
Source organism: Emberiza elegans (assembly GCA_024865655.1). NCBI lineage: Eukaryota > Metazoa > Chordata > Aves > Passeriformes > Fringillidae > Emberiza > Emberiza elegans. The sequence goes on along the minus strand of JALJVW010000243.1, from coordinate 2,342,651 downwards.
CAAAGAAAAGGTCAGGATGTAGATGGGATGAGGGATGAAGGGAAGCACAGCCAAGTTAAACTGTGTCACTGATCTGCCCTAAAAAAGCGTTGTCGTGGTAGTAAGCAAGAATTAACCCATTACTGGGTGATTGTCTGGGTCTCTAGAGCAGTGAATTCCCAAGATGGAACAGACCTACACATCCTGCCATACCTGCAGCTGTCATCATCTGAGCATGGCTAAAAGCCACAGGATAGAGTGGATGCAGATCCCAGCTTTGCAGCACGGGGAAAAGCCCTGCAGCAAGCCTGAGACACATAAGGGAAGCAGGAATATCAGAGATCTTGTCTTTGCACGGTCAGAAATGTAAATACTGCCCCCTCAGATGCTAGAGGAAGCCACAGAGCAGCTCTGTTGAACCCTGTGTGAACACAGAGGTGTTTCTTGGCAGCGGCTGGTGGTTCAGCCCCGTGGCCTGGAAGGGAGATAAATATTAATGCTGCCCTCTAACAACTGCAGGAGTAGCGGGGCTGCTCATCAGCCTTCAGACAGCGGTGCCAGGATGGCAAAGCCCAGGAGCCCTCAGGCTTGGCTGTCACACATCCTGGCTGTCCCCAGCACTGAGCAGCCCTGGCAGGCACAGGGACCATCCTCAGCGCGGTATGGCCCCCTGGGAGGCACAGGTCTGGGATTAAAGTGGACAGACAAAGCCCCTATAACCTGGTTTGTTTTATATATAGCATTACAGCACCTGGATTATTCCCCCCAGGGGTGCTCAACCTCGGGCAATTTGCAGCCTCCTTATAATTTTCCCAGTGTCGGAGACACTCAGAGAGCAAGCCTGAAACCTCCTGAGAAATCATGCATTTTCCTCAGGCTCCTTTCAGCGACCTGCAAGAGAAGACCATTCCCAGGGGGCCCTGCTCAGCCTGAACCTGAAAGCATCCTGGTTTCCCTCGGTTCAGGGAGGATATTTCTCTCGTCTGGTAAATGAATATACATCGCTAGGAGCTGCTCTCCGCTGGGTTCTGCAAGCAGCATATTGATATGCAAAGCAGTAGGTCACCTAAGCAGCCTTGGCAAATGTATTGTATTGGAACATTCCCCCCCGCCCCGTTTTTCTTCCCCCCCCCTTCTTTTGAACGGAAATGCAGCAATATCTGATGGGACTGCAGCAGTTCCAGAATTAACTGAGACTTCCACCCTGCATCCTCCTTTGCCGGTAACACAGGGGCTGTCCGAGCATTTGCCTTCGGGCAGCCCTGGTGAAAAGGGGGGGAAAGAGGGAAGAGGACGAAGAGGGAACAAGCTGATTTTCTGGAAGCACAGCCAGCAAGATCCCACAGGCTCTGCTGCATGCTGATGGAGGGCTGGGAGGGGACAGGCAGCGGCTCTTCGGAGGGATTGTGCACCTGGCAAGCGCCGTGCGCTCCCCGGCAGCCCCTGCCACACTGCTGGGGCCAAGGGGAAAGAAAGCAAAGAGATTTTGCTATGACAAATCCATCCCTTGTCCTTCAGCCTAAAAAGCTGGAGACCTGCACACCTGAACTGCCCATCCACGTCCCCAAAAGTCCCTTTGCCTCTGCCTGCTGGGCCAAAGGAAAGAAAGCAAACCAGCTCGGCAGCAAGAAGCTGCTCTGTGCCCGCGCTGGGGCTGCCCCGCACAGCGATGCCAGGGGGCACTTCCCACTGGGCTGGGAAAGATGCTGGGATGCAGAGCTGCTGCCTTCCCCAGCTGCACCAGGGGCTGCAGGGGGTGGCACTGCCCCCCTGCCTCTGGGGTGGCAGCAGAAGCTGCTGCATCATTGCTTGGTCAAATAAATTCTTTCTTGCCAAGGGAAAAAAAAAAAAAAAAATTCTCAGGTAACTGCATCGAGGGCTGAAAAAAAGACATTGGCAGGACTGCAGCCACTGGAGGGGAGATGCCTTGCTGGTGATTTATCACCCTGAGTGTGCCTCCAAGACTTTTGCCTAGAGATTGGATGTGGCTTTTCTTATTCCCTGTTTCATTTTCTCTTTCCCTGTGGCATAGCTCAGAGAGGTTTCTCTCCTCTACATGCCCATAGGGAGTTGGTGTCAAACATTATCTGGGCTCCCAAACAGCTGCCCACATGTGCTCCCTGCATGTCTTGGAATCATGCTCCAGGGCTCTGGGGCACCATGCAGGGACTCTGCTGATACAGGTTGGGTGGGAGTAGCAGTGAAAGGGCCAGGCACATCATGGCCTTTCTTCCTTCCAACTCTCCAAGCCTGTGACATGTAGCCAAAAGTATTATTCTTAGTATTTATTATTTATTATTTGTTATTTATCTACCTCCCACCTCTCATTTCCCATTTTGTGCTGCACAAGGTGCCCCCAAGCCAAGGGAAATTATCTCTTTCTGCCAGCCCAGCAGCAGACCATCATTCCTGGGCTGAAAAATCTGTGAAAATGGAACCCAGCTGTTCTCTCTGAAGGGGTACCATGATTTGAGTCCCAGAGCTTTCCCCTAGTCTCTGCCTGGCCTCTACAGTTCCTAGAGGAGTTATAGAAATCTCCAGGCTGGGCAGGTTGATGGGCACTATTGTAAGTGAGCAGCTGGTTTCTCTGTTACACAAAATAGTCTCTGTGGCTCTTTGTTTTCAGCCCTGCTTTTAACTACTGTTGTTATTTTGTTCAAGATCCTGTAGATTTTTATGCCAACAGGACCTTAGGTATTCATCTGACTCCACTTTGGTTTTTGTTTTGTAGTTTTTCGATGAAATGAGAGAGATAAAAGCCCAGCACAGCATAAAAAATTCAGCATAGCTCATTGATTGGAATAACTGGGATGTAAAGCAGAGTGCTCGCAATGGGTGTCGTGCTCTGACCTATAAACCATAACCTTTTGTTCTCCAGATTAGACAGCAGGCATGGGAAGAATGCATTTGAAGTCTGAACACATAGTCTGCAAAGTAATTAAGACCCTTCTTCAAACACTGCATAATATATTTCTCTATCAGCTCCTGCTGCAGGACACAGGGAAACAACATTCCTCTCTCAACAAGAAACATGGCACTTTTTATCAGCTCAGTCCAGCCAGCCCTGGAGTGTTTAACAGAAATGCAGGAACATTGACATGAGCAGGTCTGTCACCCTCTGTGTGGGGCTCCACAGCCTCCTGGCAGGCTGAAGCCAAAGCACACAAACCAGAGCTCTGCCCTGGTGCTGCAGGGCCAATATCCCCAGATGAAACTGCCACCTCCCCTGACATTTCAACATCCCTGTGCTCCAAAAGTGCTGGAAACGGTCCAGGGCCAGACCTTTCCTGAAAGGACCTGCTCAGCTCCAGGCTGGGACATGACATCTGCAGACAGCAGGAGAGAGGGATGGATGCCAGGGGAGTGGAGAGGAAGGGTAAACCAACAGCTCTGGAGGAGAGGTGCCAAGAGAGGGTGAAGCAGGTGAGGTGATGACGGGGTAGGGACACATGTGACGTCCCAAAGAGGAGCTGCTGGCAGAGCAGCCTGTTCCCATGAGCAGCTCAGGGCAGACCCATGCTCAGCCTGCAGCCACAGCCACAATGGCCAACAAGGTGTTAGGGCTGCTAGGAAGTGAGGCAAAGATGGATGTGGAAGATGCAGTCACAGCCATGACATGAATCACCTGGATCCTCATCTGGAATGGTGCAGGGACAAGGCTGTCCTGCTGCTGAAAAGAGGATGGTGAGAGCTGGGAAGTGTCATGGACAGCAGGGAAGAAGCACGGTGAAATCCTACTGTTTGAGGAGACAGGACTCCTCAGAGGTGAATGAGCACTGTAAGAGCACTGTGTAAAATAGTGAGCATTACAGAAGGTGGGGAAGGAGCACACTCATGTATCTCCAGAACTAGAAACAGGCTTAGTAACAATAACATCCCAAAAGTCCAGGGAGAAATATGATGATCCTACACAAGTTCCTGAGACTCACCATGTCCTGGGGTGCCACTTGCCACTCCTGCATGCTGCAGCAGCTCGTGCACCCCAGTGGCCCTGGGGCAGCTGGGCCCCCAGGACAGCGGCGAGGTGCTGATGAGATTCAGGGTTGCAAGACTTGTGTTCCTGTGCTTGAGCACAAGCCCCTCTATCACACCCTTCTCCCAAAGCCGCCCCGTGCTCTGGCAAACGGTGCAGTGAAAGCTCCTGCCAGCTGCCCTGCTGGGGCTTGGAGAGGAGGGCATGGCCACAGCCTGGCTGCTCCAGGGCGCCCTGCAAGGGGTACTGAGGAACAGCCCTGAATGGAGCCGCTCCCTCCCGGGGCTGCTGGGGAAGATGGCGACCAGGATTGCAACATCTGGGCAGATGTTGCCAGCCAGATTTCATAGGCTGAGGGGGAAACACCCCCTGGCAAACAGGACAGGAGGAGGGGCACATGCCGAGGGTGGGGAAAGGACAACTCCCACCATGAAGAGGTCCTGACCACAAATGATTTCTAAAAGAGGTAAAGAGGGAGAGAAATGCTTATTTATAGATGAAACACAGCAAAATACTTCATCCCAAGAAAGCTTTAAAAACACACCTTGGCACACAAAAGATGGGCACAACAAAATGAAACAGAGCCCCAAAAAATTAGTGTGAGCAGAGAAAGGGTTTCTACAGCCAGCACTGGTGGGTTCCAGGCACCCAGCCTCTTACCTGCAGGCCCGTCATCCTCCTCCTGGTTATCTTCTTCCTGGAGCAGACACAAACCTCAAGCAGGTATCCGGCCAAAGCAGCTTGGCAAGCAAAGCCTGCTCACTGACCGACTGAGCTGGGCTGGAGGCAGGCTGACAGTGCTGGGAGTGAGAAAGTCCAAGGGAATTTTCAACCTGTTTGCTCAGCCCAGTCTGTGTTTAACCAAACGCCCTTCTCTGCAGAACCAACCCCAGGATCGATCTGAACAAACAGGGGGTGAGGGGGACTGGGTTTCCTCATCGCCCCTGCTCCCCCTTGGATGTTAAAAAAAGGGGTCAGAGCTCCCACACATGGGGAGGGGGAAAGAACAAAGTGTTTAGAACCAAGAAAAGCCATTCACAACTGTTTTATAAGCTTCTTTTGGTAAATTGTACCTCTAGCAAATTTCAGACACAACTCTTTCAATGGGTAATGAATATTTGTTCATTAATTCTTCTGAGCTGTGTTACATTGGGGATAGAAGAGATCACATCTTCATCATGGTGAAGGCTGTGATATTTGGGAAACACTGTGTGGCAACATTACACAGCATTTTGGGGCCAAAAGCAAGGGAGGATTTTGTATTCCTGTGATTAGAGCTAGCGTAAGGGGAACTTACAAATTCTGAAATATTAATATTCTTCAAGAAAGCTGTTGCTGGGGAAGAAGTGGCAGCAAGCATTTAGCTACAGAATACTAATGAAAGTAGCTCTGCACTCCAGAAGTTGCAGGGGAAAAAACACAATTGATTTTATTTGACTTTTTTTTTTTGAATTCTCAACCCCAAGAAAAGAAAAGAAAAGAAAAGAAAAGAAAAGAAAAGAAAAGAAAAGAAAAGAAAAGAAAAGAAAAGAAAAGAAAAGAAAAGAAAAGAAAAGAAAAGAAAAGAAAAGAAAAGAAAAGAAAAGAAAAGAAAAGAAAAGAAAAGAAAAGAAAAGAAAAGAAAAGAAAAGAAAAGAAAAGAAAAGAAAGAAAAGAAAAATCAGCATTTTTTCCATTTCCATCACCTGCTTTGCTTATATGCCCTGCCATGAGGAAATTTCTAGGAGGCACCCACTGAAATTAGAATGCGATCCTGAATTAATGTCCCTTCCTCTCCTAGAGCATCCTGGAAGCCTTCCCTTCCCAAAGCAGTTACCAGCCCCTGTAACCCCCACAGCAGCCACTGAGCTTGGGCTGCAGGAGGGTCAGGCCCTAAATCACCTTTGCTTCTCTGGAAACTGGTAGCTCCTCACACCACTCTGAGTAACACATTCCAGCCACTGAGAGCTGCCACTTTTAGGAGCTGGCAAAATGGGCTGGCTGCCCTGAGGGAGAAGATGGGCTGAATGAAGAGCCAGTGGTTCTGGATGGGGGGGAGAGACATTTCCTTGGCTCTAGAAGAATATAGACTGAGTAATCTCCAAGTTATAAGTCTTCTTCAGGTCTCTGTTTCTGCACACCAGGAAGGCTCTCTCCATACCCTGGTCTCTCCCAGCTTTGCAATAAAACATCACTCCAGCAGAGAGGAATTCTACAGGACAAGGCAGAGACTGTGAATATGTTAGCTCACCTTGAGCAGTGATTCATCATTGCCAAAGAAATGAAGTACCTGGCACCTGTCACCTACCCCTGAGACTCCTTTTCTACCAGACAAGATTTAAGAGTAAAAAGTTCACCTCACTTATTTTCTGACAGTGAAAAATTACACATTTGACTACAGTTTAGCGAACTGCAGTTGCAGAGTTTCAGGGGTTTCCAAGATCCTCTTTTACTGAGACATACAGCAGGAGAGAGAACATCACATTTGAGCTTACATTTCCCTTTGGGAGCCTACATTTCACCTTGCTCACATCTCCTTACAGGCTCCATTCTCTTGTTTTCTTCTCATGGGACAGGTAAAAATAAAGGTGTTGCTTTTTAATTATCTGTACACCTATTTCCTGGTTGTTTTTGTTTCCTAAAAATAGACAAAGTGCTGTCACTTTACTCACTTGATGGCCGTGTAATGTTTTAAAGCTGATTAGGCTGCCTAACCTTGCCATTCCATTCCATTCCATTCCATTCCATTCCATTCCATTCCATTCCATTCCATTCCACAAAAAACATTACTTAGTGAGATTCTGTTGAAATGCCACTTAATTTATTGATCCCCAAATTATATGAAATGCAGAAAAAAAAATCTTAACACATGTTGTGTTTCTGTTCTAGCCCATACAATTCAAGAGGGAGATAATAAATCCATGCTGATCACTCCAAATCATCCTTATGCTCTTCATGTGTGTGAATGTTTCCTAGGATTAGTTGCCTTGAAGCATCCTTTCTGAGGGATGGAGGTTGGGCTGACAGGCCTGTAGCTCTGTGGACTTCCCTCCTTGTCCATAAATGTGAATATTAAGTGGTAGTTAAACACTGGAATAGATTGCACAGAGAGGTTGTGCATTCTCCACCATTGAAGACATTCAAAATCCATCTGAGCAACCTGCTCCAGCTGACCCTCCTTGACCAGGGGATCGGACAAGATACCTCCAAAGGTCACATCCAGGCTCAGTAATTCTGTGATTTAGCCTGAACAACTCCTTTAGTTAGTTGCAGTATAAATCTTGACTATATATCCTATGTAACACAAAGTATAGATGTACTTCATTACTATTTTAGCAACTGTATTCATTGTCATGCAACTATGAAACATGGAAACATGATGAATTGTTATTGCATAAAGGTCCTAGGGTGACTTCCTCCCCATTTATTGTCCTAAACCAGGACAATAAATATGGGGCATAAACACAATGAATTAAGCCTGGAAGAATGAGCACTAAAAGGATTCAGTGTTTTTTCAGCTACCTTTCTGGGTTCATGACGTTATGCAGTGCATGTCTTTACCTGGCCTTTACTCCAAAGAGATTCCAGGCGAAAGACATAACAAGACCCCAAAGAAATATGTCAAAAAGCAAAAGACATCCATACCACTGTATTTGCTACATGATGCATGTACAACTGGTACCAGCAGCTTATTACTTGTGAACTGTTCTCACAGGCATCTGAAGAGGTGTTCAAAGAGCTCCTCTACTTCAGAGAGGCAGCATGAAAATACCAACGGACTTGCTTGAAAATTTAGCAGCTAGTGTTTAACATCCTGGTGATGAATGAAAGATGAGGAAGAGAATGGAAAATATTTCCCTTCAATGAGAAATTGAAGCAGCTTGTATTTGATCCAATAGAAAAAGGGGACTAAAAAAAAATTGAATTCACAGCATATGCATTAAAAGGCATTTTGTTTCCTGCTGATTCAGGTAGTGGGGCCATGGTGGGAACTATTATTGGATCACAGCTCACCACTGTGTCCTGCAGCAAGGCATTGTCCAGCCCCAAGAGTCAAGCTCTTCCCTCCTGTGAGCAAAAGATGTCACAGGTGACTGAGGCAGATCCTTTCTGATGCATTTGTGCCCCTCCTGTTGCAACAGCCTGTTGCTTTTCACCGTGATGCACCCTCCTTCTAAACTGACCAACTTCTCCACCTATCTTCATCAGCTACAATGCATCTGTGATGTACCTATTAATAAATATCCTCATTCACTTCTGTCCCTGTGATTCCAGTTTCCCCATCTTGCATCTGCTCTTTGCTTTTTAACCCTTTACACACTGCTAAATTGGACAGGAGCTCTTTAGAGCAGCTGTCTTTGTTTATCTGATAGTGTACTACTAAGTACCAGGAGAATTAACCTCTTTTTTGAACCTTTCATCACAATATAGCAAAATAAAGCAATAATGTTTATACTTTTTTTAAAACTCACTGCCTACAGCAATGTGTTAAAAAAGGTTCTTTTTAATAACATGTATTTTCCTGTAGAGTGGCTCTTATGAAATATGTCCTTGTCATTTTTCTGGGACTGTTCAGCAGGAGATGCCAGACAGGTTAATTATTACCATTTATTTGTGCAGGAAAGATCATAAAAGTTGTCTGCAGCAGAAAGCACACACTCCTTGTTGCCAGAAAGCAGGTGCTGCATGAATAGAAGCTGGAGAAGCCACCTGCTCACGTTGCTGTGATGTTTCTGCAAGGTAGAACCACCACTCTTAGAAGTCAGCAGAAAATTTAGTCACATTGCTTTGTTCTGTCCTTCCCCACTCTGGTGCTAATTTTGGACAGGCACTGAATTTGTGATCTGACCTTTTATTCAGCAAGGGTAGGACAGTCCATCAAGCCCATGTAAGGCACAGCAGAACAAGCCTCAGGAAAAGCAGATGGTATCAGACTGAAAGATAGAAGCTCTGACCATAGTCATAGCCTTCACAGCTACTGGGCATCCTTGTCCTTTAAACAATTTTTAACCCAAAGCCAGCAGTGCATTTCCAGTGTGTAAATATTAACTTTCAGGTCAAAGGGAACGTAGATGTGCATGGGTTAATCACCCACTATTTCCCTTCATGCTCCTGTTATTCAAAAATATGATTGAATTTTAAGTTGGTTTGCTCATGCAGTCCAGACTTCATTTTGATCTAGTCAAGAAAGAGCGTATGTTTTTATTTATGAGCTTGTCTTGTGTTCAGCATCTTTTTGAGAGAAGTCTGTGGTATGCTGAGAATAAACCTCCCTGTGCAATTTCAGTAGGTATGGAACCAGCACTTCTGTGCACAGGTAAGGCCAAGGGGCACAAGAAGCTGTACCTCAGCAATACAATGCCAAATTAGGAAAAAGAAACCACATTTCTGTATTCAATGGTATTTGCAGCAGGTGTTGGTTAAACAGTTGAACTGCCAAAGTTAGATTTCACAGTCTCTTTACTGCCACAGAGAGCTCTGAACATCTAAACCACCTTCCTTACACACATGCTGGGGACTTGTCCTCAAAGCTGTCCTAAAGCATGCCTTTCCCAGAGCAACTAATGCTACTCTGAAAAACTCTAAACGTTGACAAATCCACTTTTTTTCCCAGTAACTGTTTCAGGCATCATCACTCCCACTGTTAGGGAGCTGCATCTCATTTCAAGATCCATTTAGAGTTATGACCTGAGTATTGCTGTTCATTGCAGCTTTGCCTGCACAACTGGAAATCCCTTATGCTGCTCACATGGCCACTGTTAGTGACAGTGATGCTTCCTTATTTCTCCTTTGTGTCCTCATGTACCATAAAGAAATATATTTTCCACACTTACTGATCAGATGTCAGAATAAAACAGTAGCACAAAGTGGATAATAAATGGCCACATGTCACAGGCCCTCACTAGATGGAAGAGTTTGCCATTGCTACATGAAATTAAAGATTGGAACTACTTTTATTTTTCTTCCCCTCTTCCACCTGAAAACTATGTGATGTTTTTTTTTCCACAATCCCTGTGTGTCTGAGGACCTTAACACAGAGTGCTGCAGCAAAGCACACCCTAAGGAAAGCTTTACCTCTGCACACTTCCTGGTAACTTGCCAGCCAGTGACAGGTTCATCAATAATGATAATGGCTTTCTGTCGAAGCAAACTAGTGCACTAAGCCACACACTTGCTCAACCCTACAAAGGAATCAAAGTAACCAGCATCCTTGTAAGGACAGTGAGACAGAAACACGACTTCAAACAAGAGGAACTGACTAACAAAAGAAATAAAAGGATTAAGCTCCCTTTGCTGAAAAGCAGAAGCAGGTTTTCAATCAGTGAAAACTGTCACCTTGTTATCCACTGAGAAATGAGAACCCAGACCCTGACTTCACCACAGCTGACTGATACAGACTGCAGGCTACAACACAGCAGTTCATCCCTCATTTGTGACAAATGGAGCATATTGCAGCTGCCTCTGCAAATATAATCAATAATGAAAATTTGTATTAAGGTTGCACCCAAAATCCCATTACTGGATAGGTTTCACATGCTTAAAAAGCCAGTGACATCCTTGCTAAATTTTCCATGTTAAGGACATATTCATATTCATTCTGATGATCCCCCCAGCCATCAAAGTGGTCACAGATCAACCAGAAAGCTCTGCCAAGCCCCTTGGAACAGGGAAGGCTCATGGTTTATTTGCTCTACATTTCACCTGCGTGTGCATGGGAGGTCCAACACATCTCACATGTACCTGCACCAGCCACCTTCACTGACACCTCTGGAACACAGCACCTGGGCACACATTTCTGCTGGGGAAATAACACAGAGACATTGAGTAGCTTGAATCTAAAGGGACTGGGTAACAATGTTTTGCTGTGAAATGTGTATGCACGTAATACAAACCAGGGACAGGCAGGACCAGAGATGAAGGAAAACAGAGAAACAGAATTTCAGTGGTACAGCAAAAGAGACAATGCATGGCACAGAGAAACAGAGAAGAAAATGGGAAAAAAGGGGAAACCAGAGAGCAGAGCAGGAAACACAGAGGAGTCTTTGTGACTTCTTATGATACAGAGGGGTCAGACAAATGGGGCAAATGGGGAGAGAAAGAGGGATAGTATTTGTGGGAACAGGGAATGAGGTATAGGCAGACAGAGGCAAGACAGACAGAAGGGTCACAGGGCATGGAAGAGGTGTGTGTGTGCAGAGAAAAGGAAGGTAAAAGAAGTGTGACATAGAAAAGTTATCTGGTGTCACATCCCTAAGCTTGCAAGTGAACCATTTTTGGACAGCTGAAACAGGTAAGGTGGAAAAGCAACATAACTAACTCCAGCTGCACACACACTCCTGGTTCTGACAAGAAGCTGGAACTTCCTGCACAAATAAATGTAACATCATCCACATGCACAACTCCATTACACATCACCCTGTTCTAAGAAGGAAAAAATATATCAAATCATGGTGACCTTCTGAGATCCAAACAAACAAGATACTTAATTCTGGGCTAGAGGCCTACTTTAAAACACACAGACAGGTGAGCTGCAGCCAGGGGTTTGGCACTAAAGGTGAAGGAGGGAATAGCACCACAGCTTGCTTGTTCTGCTCTGCAGCTCCTTGGGAACCTAGGGAGCCCAGATCTGGCTACCCTAAGACTGCACCTGACCTTGACAAAACAATTCCAGTTTTGTCAAAGGATCAGAGACAGACACTGGGGCTGTCATGAGCTGCACAGCTCACACATGTGCTCTTTATTATGAATATTTTGGTACCTTGTTTCTTCTGGTTGTAAACTAACAACCTATTTCACACAAGCACCTAAAAACTTACTGCATTCATGTTTACAACTGCTCCCAGACCTTTCTGGAAATGGCCTAAGGAAAAGCAAAGCATCCATCTTTTTAATAAGTTTGACTGGTGCCCCCAGCTGTCACTTTTGTGCCTGATAAGTGGCAGTAGGCAGGTTTCCATTTATTTCCAAGCAGCTGCCAGAAGAGCTGCAGGCAGAGGTAATCCAGAGACTGCGGAACTCTGCTCCCTGTCAATTTCACACCGGCACTTTACTTTCTTCTATCCCCATTTATTATTAATCTCTATTTATATCTAACTCCAGCTCTTAGTTGGCCTTTGCCAGAGGCTTAACCATTAGAGGTGACTGTGAGGAAGGTGTGGAAAGAAGGAACTGCCATAAATCAGGCTTTTACCACTGCATGGAATTCTAGCAAGGTGAGAAACCATGCAAAGCTTGGGCTATTTAGGAAAACAAGACCCTGTACAGGAGATCAGACCAGATCAAGTCCCCTTTATCCTTAGTGCTAATTATGTAAAGGAAACATCTATATCACAGAACTCTCCTCCCAGTCATGTTCAGTTTTTACACAGCTTTATATCCCTACTAAATTTCTATCCATTCTAATTCAGAGGATGTTCTTACATTCCGTGTTTTCTGAATCCACTAAGTCCTCAGGCTCAGCTCAGTAGGACCATGTCACATTTGTTCCAAATAAGCACTGTATAAAAACATACTTTTTCCATCAGTTTTCAATGAATTGCCTTTTAATTTAATATAAAAAACAAGACCACAATCAATTATGAAAAGATAAACAGGAGAACCTGATTTACTTTGCCCTCTCCAAAGTAAACAATTTTAATTTAAGCAGCAGAACTAACACCAGTTGTTTTCTACTAATGATTTTCTTTTTAAGGCTTCAAATCTTTTTTCATATCTTGCCTATTGCTTCTATCCCTTTTGGATAGGGATGAACAGTGTGCTCTAGGTGAAACAACACTTCATTCATTTAATGAAGGCATTCCATTATTTTCCAGACCACTCCTTATCCATCATTATGTTTTGCTCACTTTTTTTGGTCACTTTACTGTACATGAGAGGCCCACTCAATGTCATCTTTCTTTTAGAGGTAAAATGAATGCAAATCATTGCAAAGACAGTCCATAAGTTTTCCAAATGGAGACAAGGATGTCACATATATGTACTGTGTATGATGAAGTTCCCCACAGCAGTGAGAGGCATTCAACTTATTGCACACTTTCCCCAGATGTTCCCATAGATCCAGATGGTCTGCAATCCTAAGCAATACTCTAGGCTCCCGATTAGGTTTTTGAAAAACCTTTCCAAAAGATTTTCCAAAACCTTTCCAAGTCCTTTCCAACAACAGAAGCTTCAGCAGGCTAGCCAGCTATAATATCATTTTACTCTGCTTGATGGGAAGCATTACTGTCTTTGAGCATCCAGTGGGAACAGGAATGTCTTTAGGAACTCGGAGAAGTTGTCTTCCACTTCTTCAGTGCTCAGTCATAATGAAGGCTCTTCAGTGTTCCTCCTCCAAACCTCTTCCTTTCAGAGAAGCCAGGAATCTAGAGGCAGGGAAGACAAGTTGTCGTGTCAGAATCAGCAGGAGTTCCCTCTAGCCCACACTGTTACCAAGCCAACTGCAGCATCTTCCACCTCTGCCATCTCCAGAATCAGGGCCACAGTGCTTCAGCTGACTGCTCGAGGAGCAGCTCTAATTAAACACTGCACAGCTCCACTATGGCGCATCTGTTCTGTGGGGCTCCTTAACACTTTTTGGCAAGGGAAATTGAAATCCTCAATCCTAACACAGTTAATGACAGATTTCAAAGACAGATTTCAAAGCAGATTCAAGTGCATACAAGAATTTCTCATCCACTCATTTTAAAAACTATAAAACAATATAAACCAAGTCCTATCAAAGAGCTGTTGAGGCTTTATGCCTTCAAACCTGGGCAGCAGCACTTCAGAGGCAGATGAAAGTAGAGTTTTACCAATGGCTAAAAGCTTAAAGAAAATCATTGGGATAGAAATGGCTGCAACAATACAAAGGATTAGCACTCCTGCTTTTGCAGCCCATCTGCAGACACTGCTTACACAGTGACAATGGATGTTTACAAAGAAAATCTACTTGAAACCATCAGAAGCTTCTCTGGCCTTAACAGCATTTCAGACAGATTTTCAATCCAATGCACCTGTGAATCCCCAAAAGAAAGTGATGTGCTGCTTTCTAATACTGCAATCTGCCTTATTGGCATCATAAAACTATTTGATTACAGGCCAGAGTAACTTTTACCTTACTCACTACAAACAAGCAGAAACAGCAGACCCTGAAGACACCCTCCCAAAACAATTCCACACATTCATAGGAAATACAGTCTATTAAAATGGAAGGAGTCAACCAAGCCCTACAAATCATGCCAGAAGAACATGGGCATGTATGGATGGTGGGGACAAAAACATAATCTACAATTCACAGCAGATTGCTCAGGTTACACACTTCACTGGTAAGCAGAGAGCTGCAGAGCTTCCCTAAAATAAAAGTCCACTAAAAACTCCACAGTTTAAATTTACTTGGGGTTTTCAGGCCCAAAACTCAAATATGCAAGGTATTCACTAAGGTACTGGTTTAATCATCTCTAAGGATAAAATCAGGCAGATTTTGTACAAAGGGTCACCTCATGAAAACTGATTCAGGAATTTAAAGAGGAAAAACGCAATCGTGATAACTAAAAAGTCCTGAACACCTTAAGTAAAAAGTTATCTGCTTTAGCATTTTTTACATCAAAGTCACTAATTAAGAGTAACAATTATTTATTTATCACATATCCGATTGAAGCCATAGCAATGAACAATTTGAAATTTATCATTCTTTTCATCCTGAAGAAGTTTATAACAGAAATACCTCAAACACAAATAATTGTAGTAACCTATTGTAGAAAACCCACAAACACATTGGTAAGAGTCACATTAAGTAGATAACTTCAAATTATAACATTAAGAGGTTGCATTGAAGTCACCATTTCCAGTTTGGATTTTGTCTCTTTAAACATGACTGTTTGCTGTTTAAGATTTGTTTTGAGCTTTTGAGCTCCTGTCAGGGAAGTAGATAGTCATGGGCAGGCTGCAGTCTTTGGCACACAGCCAAAAGGAATGTATAGTTAATCCCTGGCTAGCCACTAAATAGGATCAAATGATAAAAATAAAAATCTTACATCATGCATCAAAGACAACCAGCACACAAGCAGGCTGCTGCATTAAGATATTATTCCCATGAAAGAGAAATTTCCTTTCACTAGAATGTGGGGAGGAGAGGGGAATAAAAAAAGGCATCATGCAGAACTAAAAGAGGCAAAAGCAAATTTATTTTCCAAAGACACTACAGTACTCAAAGAAAGGAAGCATTTTGTAAGCTGTGATTATTTCCCCCCACACCCCAGGGGCTTTCAGCACAGCTACCTCTAACAATGTAGAGCTGTGACTGTACTCCAGAGATGCTTTTCATGGTAATTTGTAACACCTTTACATAAGGTAAATGCAACTTCATTACTCCCTGCATGGCAGGCTGCACATGGGGAGGTGGGGGGCACAAAAGCTGTAGTGGCCTGCCCAAACTATAAGTCATTTTGCTGGTACTTCCCCAGCTGGCTGAAAACAGTGAATTCAGTCCTTTAGGAATGAATTACAAGCTGATATCATCCTGCCATTTTCCTTGCGGCTCCACTGAGTCTCTGGAAACTACCTGTATTAAACATAAATCTCGTTCCAGCGGTACACAAAAACCCTTTCATTGACCTTCAGGATAGCATCCATGGCCTTAATCTGCAGCCAAGCAGCCTGAACCTGACAGAGCTCAAAAAAATCATATTTGCCCATTTTACCTCACTCTTCCAACTTCTACTATGTTAGCATACTTAATTATTTCACTGCCAGTCACTTTACAGACAAATACTTCAGCTGACAAAAGCCATTCTTCTGTCTAGCCTTAACAGCTGTGCTCCCACAGATACAAGAATGAAATTACCAGCACAGATTGCCATTTAGGTTGCATGAAGTTGTGTTTTAAAGAGGACTATGTCAGCAGTTCACATTACACAGGGAGAAATGACACAAAAGAGGAGGAAAAGTGACAAACCTGATTGCCATCTCTTAAGACGTATCTCTTCTCTATGACCTGGGAAGAACAGAGAATGATCTCAGCTTGCACAGCACATCCATTCCCTCAGATTGCAACCAACATTTCACCCGTGAGCACTGAAAGTCAGGGCTAACTGGGACAAGGTCTGACCCCTCATCTCTGCTCCAGGCACAGCAGTGGCCACCTACAGCCATTCTCAGACAAGGTGTCTAAGCTGTCTCATCATCCTCAACTCTGACACAGCCCTCCTGGGCAATGGAGGTGATGGTTTGTATGTCTCCTGCTTCAGACTCAGTTATCACATTCCCTCTGCAGGGATACTGGTTCCTACTACTGCACAGTAGCCCCACTATGCTATTTTGCCCAGAGGATGCTCAAAACAGAGTATTCCTTCCCTCTTTTGCACAGTGGACCTTAATGGTCTCTTTTTCAGGAAGGGAGAATAATATTCTTAATTATTTTTTTAATTCCTAAAGGTTGCTTTAACTAGGATCAACAGATCTAACCAGTCTTGTATCTCCCCCCATTACTACCTCAGAATGCTGCAACCCCTCTGGCCTGCCAGACAACTTCAAAAGCATAAGCAGAGTGTCTTTGCACATTTGTGAGTTTTTTTTGATGGCTCTATGCAGACCAGAAACTAAATCTTCAAGCAGATCAGCTATCTCCAAAAGTAGATGAATCTTTGGCCCTCCCACACCCGGCTTGAACCAGCTCAGAGAGTGGAATGCGAAAGGAGAAGCTTAAACTGTTGCTCATGCTCAAATCCCAATATTTGATGCACAGGACAATAAAACACCATTTCATTGACTTACCTTATCAAAAAACCTGCTTAGTTTGACAGCATTGGATGAACCTGCAGCCAGATAACGAGGATTGGTGCAGTCCTAGAACACCCAAAAGACAACAACAAACCGAGCACAAGGAAATCAGTGCAAGGAAGCCAAACACACGGAAATGGAACATACCCTTTCCCCTGACACACACCACCAGCAAGGGAAAACAATGGATCTGCTGACTTCTGCTCCAGTCACTTCAGAGAAAAGACCAACTGCTCTGTGAATCCTCTGCAGAATTCCAAGCAACCCCCCATATGCTCCACATCTTCCTTCCACCCCATCTGTGCAGTCAGGCAGGGATTTGTACAGGTTACATCTGAGATTGGGATTCACAAGCATTCACACAGCACATGTGTATTTTTATACCCATAGATCTATATAAAGTCATCTTCATGTTTCATTCAAAGACAGTCTATGTCAGAGCTATGAACAAGAAAAAAAAAATTTAACTCCCAGCCAACAATTCAAAGTTTAAGGGACCTTACCTAATACCTCTTACATCTCCCTATAGTGAAATAAAGGTATCTGTTTCATCAAGCAAGGGCAGCCAACAGAAATGTGCATGACTGGCACTACTGGAAAAATCTCCAAAAGCCAAATTTTTGTTACATCTTTACTTAATAAAATTGGACTCCCTCCTATACAAAAAAAAAACAACAAACATGACAAGGATACAAACCAAATTTATCTCTTCAGCATTGAAATCCTCAGCCAAGAATGCTGTTCTGGTCAAAACTTCATTCCTCTTAGTTTCTGGGATCTGATCCAGTTTATACTTAATTATTTCACTGCCAGTCACTTTACAGACAAATACTTCAGCTGACAAAAGCCATTCTTCTGTCTAGCCTTAACAGCTGTGCTCCCACAGATACAAGAATGAAATTACCAGCACAGATTGCCATTTAGGTTGCATGAAGCTGTGTTTTAAAGAGGACTATGTCAGCAGTTCACATTACACAGGGAGAAATGACACAAAAGAGGAGGAAAAGTGACAAACCTGATTGCCATCTCTTAAGACGTATCTCTTCTCTATGACCTGGGAAGAACAGAGAATGATCTCAGCTTGCACAGCACATCCATTCCCTCAGATTGCAACCAACATTTCACCCGTGAGCACTGAAAGTCAGGGCTAACTGGGACAAGGTCTGACCCCTCATCTCTGCTCCAGGCCTACTGCTTTAGTGCAGTGCTCCAGCACACACAGCAGTGGCCACCTACAGCCATTCTCAGACAAGGTGTCTAAGCTGTCTCATCATCCTCAACTCTGACACAGCCCTCCTGGGCAATGGAGGTGATGGTTTGTATGTCTCCTGCTTCAGACTCAGTTATCACATTCCCTCTGCAGGGATACTGGTTCCTACTACTGCACAGTAGCCCCACTATGCTATTTTGCCCAGAGGATGCTCAAAACAGAGTATTCCTTCCCTCTTTTGCACAGTGGACCTTAATGGTCTTTTTTTCAGGAAGGGAGAATAATATTCTTAATTATTTTTTAATTCCTAAAGGTTGCTTTAACTAGGATCAACAGATCTAACCAGTCTTGTATCTCCCCCCATCACTACCTCAGAATGCTGCAACCCCTCTGGCCTGCCAGACAACTTCAAAAGCATAAGCAGAATGTCTTTGCACATTTGTGAGTTTTTTTTTGACGGCTCTATGCAGACCAGAAACTAAATCTTCAAGCAGATCAGCTATCTCCAAAAGTAGATGAATCTTTGGCCCTCCCACACCTGGCTTGAACCAGCTCAGAGAGTGGAATGCGAAAGGAGAAGCTTAAACTGTTGCTCATGCTCAAATCCCAATATTTGATGCACAGGACAATAAAACACCATTTCATTGACTTACCTTATCAAAAAACCTGCTTAGTTTGACAGCATTGGATGAACCTGCAGCCAGATAACGAGGATTGGTGCAGTCCTAGAACACCCAAAAGACAACAACAAACCGAGCACAAGGAAATCAGTGCAAGGAAGCCAAACACACGGAAATGGAACATACCCTTTCCCCTGACACACACCACCAGCAAGGGAAAACAATGGATCTGCTGACTTCTGCTCCAGTCACTTCAGAGAAAAGACCAACTGCTCTGTGAATCCTCTGCAGAATTCCAAGCAACCCCCCATATGCTCCACATCTTCCTTCCACCCCCATCTGTGCAGTCAGGCAGGGATTTGTACAGGTTACATCTGAGATTGGGATTCACAAGCATTCACACAGCACATGTGTATTTTTATACCCATAGATCTATATAAAGTCATCTTCATGTTTCATTCAAAGACAGTCTATGTCAGAGCTATGAACAAGAAAAAGAAAATTTAACTCCCAGCCAACAATTCAAAGTTTAAGGGACCTTACCTAATACCTCTTACATCTCCCTATAGTGAAACAAAGGTATCTGTTTCATCAAGCAAGGGGCAGAGCCAACAGAAATGTGCATGACTGGCACTACTGGAAAAATCTCCAAAAGCCAAATTTTTGTTACATCTTTACTTAATAAAAATTGGACTCCCTCCTATACAAAAGAAAAACAACAAACATGACAAGGATACAAACCAAATTTATCTCTTCAGCATTGAAATCCTCAGCCAAGAATGCTGTTCTGGTCAAAACTTCATTCCTCTTAGTTTCTGGGATCTGATCCAGTTTAGTCCCTATTACCAGCAGTGGGATCTGGTTATCACCAAACTGTTCACGGTCATAGTCACTGATGAGGGAAACAAAGACAATCCTGAAGGAGGCAATGGCCACGTAAGTGGGCACAAGCACAACATCACCTCCTCTGTGCCTCTCAAAAACCAGTAATTTAATTATTTAATGGCCCATTTATCTACGTTAAAATGTGCAATATCTTTAAATCAAGGAAGGGCTTCTGCATCTAAGTCACTACAAAGGAATCCAAGCTTCAATCACTCTCCTGAGCTAGGATAATCATTTGTCTGTCATTTTTACCTAAACCAAGCTTTCTAGCAAGTAACAACTTGAGCAAGAATTGCTGGTGGCTGAACATATGTCCTTGACAGGAGTTAAACTTCTGAAAATTAAAACAATTATGAAGAACCTGTATGTGGAGACACTGGAGAATTTTGTGGTTTATACAATGCAAATCCTCTTTCCCATTTCTTACATTTCTACAGAACTATTCTGTGTACCAGAACAGGCAGATACACAATTGATATTTTTCCCACAAAAAGCTACTCTTCATTATTGTCTTCCTGCTCACGTGTGAGGTTTGGCAATGATTTTAAAACCTCCTTGACTAGATGGATGACAGGAGCAAAGAGGTGCAGGATGAAATCCTTGACAAGGTGTTGGAGAGCTAATTATGAACATGCTGTTTAAGCAGAGTTTTCTAAGCTCTTTTAGCCATGCTCCTAAAATCACTCCCCCATCACCCAAACCAAAAATGTATGAAGTGAACTTCCTCAGTCTTGGTGCATTCTTGGAGGGAATGCCTCTTTGCCCAGACACATTATCCCATGACATTTCCTGTACAATGGCATCTCTCAGTGCAGACAGAGAAATCTTGTAACTGGGACTGGACCCACTCTCACAGAGGCCTCAGACAAATAAAAGATGCCTAAACATCTTTTCCCTTAAAGCAAGGTCTCTGCCACCCAGTTTGGGAATCTGCTGTCAGAACTGCCTGATATTGCTTGGCAGTATAAAAGAACAAGAACAATCAACTGACAACTTTCTTTGATATTCCCCATTTCTTTCTTTCTGTCCTCCAAGTCTAACCACATGTACTTTCCTGTGGAGACCAAGTACCCTTCGAGAGGAGCAAAAACTTGTACAACTGCTTGGAATTACCGTGTCTGAGCTCTGCATGTTTGTTTTTCACTCACCCATTTGTCACGAGAACTCCTGTTGGAGCAACATCTCTGTTGAGTGCTTCCAAAGACCAGCGATACAAATTCTGGGATGATTTCTTGTTGGTCAAATCATGCACTAAAATTATCCCTGGAGTGAAAGACAAGACAGCAAGATGCCATTTAAAGATACATATTCTCCTCCTTATCTTACCAAAATGACACCCACAGGTTCCCAGATATCTGAGAATGAAGGGATGTATAAGCAGTTCAGTTACAGTGAATAAGTAAGGCTGAAAAATATCAGGATGCAACAGGTTTTTTAAAGCTGCTTATCAGGAATTGGCTAAGAGCTAAGAGCAAAATCACATGAAAGCAGGAAACAAACAACCATCTCAGGCTTTAATCTGCAAAAGGCTTGCAGGCATTCACTGATTCTGTCTACTTCTCATGACACTGAAATTCTATATTACTGCAGCAGAAAATTTACCCTTTCTCTGGTAAACATAATTATTTTTTATCACACCATCTATAAAGTCTGAAGGCTTTTTCTTTGTTTTAAAGGAGTTCAGAGAGAACTACTGCTGTCGTGCATTTTTAAAAATTAATGCTATATATTTGGGGAGGTATCCAAAGGGGAAACAGACACTCACAAAATTTCATAGTCCACTAAATGGATGGTAAAAGCATGAATTAATAAGACTTACTGTAGTTAAGATTAAGTTTCTAGCATTTTTCATTACCATGAGCCTTCAAAATGTAAATTGTGAGACAGAGTCAAGCTTCCTAGCTGTGCTATTAACAGACACCCACTTCTGATAACCACAGTTCCTAACTCAATTACCAACTCCTGCTAGCAAATTTCTTCTATTTATTCACACCTTCTGCAATATGTGGAATGTGCCCACTTCCTCCAGACTTCAAACTATCATCAATTCAAGGACAAAATGGAATGATATCCCTTATCTGCATTAGGATTCATTCTCAAAACACATCACAGCCTACAGGTGGAAAAAACTCACTAATTTAGTCTTTCACCATAACTTCCAGAGGTGCCACCCACTGCTATGAACAAACCACATTTCCACAAACGTTTTCCACTACCCCACAGACTGTGCAGACTCTCCCATGAGAGTTCCCAGCATATCACAGCTGCAGCCCAATTTCAAAGCATTTATCTCAGTAACACTATAAAAAGGCAACTCTGCTGTGTGTCCACCCTCAGTATAGAGAGAAAATGCCTGAAACAACATAACTTGGCCTACAGCAACAGATCCAGAGGCACTGCTGCACAGCCTGTGAGAAACACTCTCCACCTCCACACTCTCTCCCTCAGTAATGTCTTTGATTGGCCAGTTTCCTTATCTGCTCCACCTAAAACCTGCACAGTTAGCTGCACCAGCAGGGAAAGGCTGCCAACATCCAAAACCAGCAGGCAGGACCAGTGACTACTCAAAGAAATGCTCCCACAACAAGGTGTGCAAGCCCAAGCCTTACTGCCCAGTTACTGCCCTCAGCTATCACAGTCCCCGCACCAGGTGGAGGGTCAGCAAAGAGGAAAATCTGTGGATAATCCAAAACCAAAGTGTACCAGCCTGGTTAACAACCCAGCAGCCTGCTCAGCTGCTGCCACAACCAAACACTGACTGGCTTTCAGACCACTGCAAGGCCAGAAAGCACAAGCAGTCAGGCAGAAGGAATGCATTCATCTTCTCTTCTTAAATCAGGTCAAGCAGAGGCAATTTGTGAGACAAGCTCTAATGGAAAAATTAATCTAATGAAAGAAACAAGACCCAAGGTTAACTACCAAAGTCAACACTCTTCATATGCAAGCTGTCTAATTAGTATCTTTTGGGCAGAGGAGATAAATAACTCTATTTTAATGTCATCAATTATAATTCAGATGCACAAGTCCAAGACTTCATTTCCTAATGGGCTGTTCTAAGGTATTTCCAAGTCTGACCCACACTCTTTGGCACACTGTAGATTTGGTATCAAAAAGAAATCAATTTTTTTTCAGATACCAAAGAGGCTTGCTTTGAGGGCACAGCTCAATTCTCATACACAGAAATCTGGTTAACAGTATAAGCAAGAGGTATCTAACACACTTTTCCCCCAAGAAAGGAGGAAGAAATAACTAGTTAGTCACAGGCCAAAAATGTTTATTGTGTGCCTTAACATGTTACTGAAAAGTCTTCAAATGAGTGGCAATAAGCAAAGAGAAGCAAACAGAACACTTGAGCCAGATTTTCAGAAGCAGTTCTTAGTCTGATACACCTCTATTTTTAGTGAACTATCCTGGGATAACAAAAAGTAATAACTGAAATACTGCACTGTTATGTTTATAATCTCTTATTTACTCTTAGAGACACAGATGAACTACTAGGCCTTTAAGACAATATCTCAACAGAAGGCACAAAATACTACTTCCTACACATGCAGCAAGTTGCAAGATTCAACTCTTAAAAATAAGTCTAAAAATGAGCAGAGGCAAGATGGTTAACAATATATGGCAATTTTATGGGACACAGTTCAGATTTGCCAGGGTAGGATGTAACTATCAAATTTCATAAAAATTGAAATAATAATTTTCTGCTCTAAGTTTTACAACTGAACAGACAAGAAAATATAAATAATAAAAAATCTCTCAAAAAATAGAAATCATATTTCTGCAGTACATCAGGCCCAGAAAGGTGAAGGCAACCACTGCACCTTCAAAGCCTCCCTGCTGTGCCAGCTGCACAAGGCTGAAGGGAAAGGCTGATAGAACTCATCTGCACAGGTTTGCCTGAAATATCTGCCGTTCACAACTGAATCCATAAAATTCTGCCTACAAATAATATCATTTTTCCTGTATAAATCAGAAAGGAGAACAATGTGGCCCTCAGGCACGCTGCCTGGAACTCTGCCCCAGAAGCAAGGGACAGGTCCTTACAGAAACAGTATTAAAACCATATTTACACCAATCAAACTTACCATTCAGCAAATTATAGAACACTGCTCGTGTGCTTTTCACACTGGTGGCACTGCCCACAGAACCTCCAACATCCCACAGCTCAATGTAATAGGTCTTCTCTTCTGGAGTTCCTTCTTTGTAGTCATGGATCTGATGAAAAATTCACATCACACATAACCACAGCACCATGTCACAGGAGTTAATCCACATGGCACTTACACTTTCAGCTGGAAGGATTATTGTACTTGGAGAGAAATTTGGAAATTCTCATGCTGACACTATTTCAAACCTCTCAAGTAGCAGAGAGAGGGAATGAGTCAAGCAGCAGCCATTGGACACCACAGAGATGGAGATCACCATCTCATGTGAGAGGGAGCCTGGTGAGTGAACAGGGAGCATCCTTTGCATCTCAGTGTTAACCAACCCAACATCTCATGATGTGCTTGGACACAGTGTTTTGCTAAAGCAAATAGAAAAAATTAGGTTTTGAATTCTTACAGCTGTTAAAACCCACATGGCAGCACTGCAAGAATATTAACACAGGTGACAGACCTGGATTCCAACTGACCACATCTTTTTCCTACCCAAACTCCAACATCTCAACTGAATTAATCAACAACTTCTGCCTCCAGATCTGCTGAGTAGTTTTGCCCACAATCAAACAGGACTGCCATGTTCCTCTCCTCAGATTTTGGAAATACATTCCTAACCTAGGGCAATGCATTTCAAGGAGAATGCAGCAAAGAGTGATGAAGGAAAAAAGCATTTATCAATGTCCCATGAGGGCTGGAGGCTGGGCCAAAGAGCTGCTGGATGGGCATCCTCATTCCTCCCAGAGCAGGTCCTTCCTGCAGCAACCAGACAGGAGGAGCAGCAACCCCACAGTCACAGCTGTCAGCAAAAACCAGGAAATAAACTCTCTAACCCAGTTAGGTTGGAAAATCTACATTAATTTATTCAGCAGTGAGGTACATGAGTAGCACTTCACCAAATGTGTGCATCAGTCACCAAAACTTACAAATGTTTATACATTTTGGCAAACAAAGGAATTAGTGCTCACTGAGTGACCCAGTTATTTTCATTAATTTGTATTTGATCTTCTATTGGTTATTGATTTCTCACTTCTCATGCTAGGTAGCCCACATTTTCAGCCTTTTTATTATCTTTTTCCCAGGTAGGGAGAGTCTTACTAATTGTCTTTGTTAGTTTCTTCTTCAGGTCTGCTTTCTGTAACATGTCTTTGTGATTTATAAACTCTGCATTCCTGGTGTCCAGCTCTCAACAATAAATTTCTCCTGTCAATTTCCTCACCCAGGTCTAAGAGCACTGAAGCATACCAGGCCCTAAATTTTAATTTGCTTTTCAAACACATGAGCATCACTCAGAGATAAATGAGTGAACTGTTTCTCCCCACTGTGTTTGGCTGACAATTTGGCTGTTCCTTGCCCGTTTCTCAAGGAGCTGGCCACCCTGTGACTTGTAACACGCCAGTGGCCACTGCAGCAGGGAGCTACGAGTGACAAATGTCTTGGCTGGTTGTGACAACCCTGGAAGGTCAAAACTTGCTTACACGAAATGCTTGGCTCACATTTGACGCTACTTGCATCAGAAGATTAAGCCCTCGGCAAAACCCATGATCAAAGTACACCTCTTTCTGGGGCGGTAAGTCATTGAATTAAAAAGTCAAGGCCCTTCCCTTACACGTCAGCCTCAGGGCCACCAAGAGGCCGTGCATGTCACCTACTCGCACATCCACGGAGCAGCCCACAGTCCAGGACGGGTTTCCCAGCACCTGGTTGTGGCACAAGAGGTGAACGAGGGACGATTTCCCGACACCTGCAAGCGCACAGAGAGAGAACAACTCCTGGGGGGCGGTGCCAGGGTGACAGGTGGTGAGGCCGGGAGCAGCAGGGAGTGAGCGCGGGCGCTCCCAGCCCCTCAGCGGGTAACGGGGAGGGAGGCGAGGAGCAGATGGCCAGGGAGCGGCCCCAGGACACACGGCCTGGGCACACGGACTCACCGGAGTCGCCCAGCACCAGCACCTTGACCCTGTCCAGAGCCGCCATCTTTACCCTGCTTAGCAACAACGCCCGGCCACCGGCGCGCCCGCCAATCGCGGCGCGCGTTCTTGCTGCTCCTCTCAACCCATTGGCTGCTTGCTCGAGGGCCTGCGCGTTCTCACTCCTGATTGGCTTAGCCCCGGTGAGGGCGGGAAGGCGCCGTTCCGTAAGGGCAGGCGATTGGCTCGTTTCCGTGTCGCTCGGCAGGGAGGGGCGGCGCGGCGCACGCGCGGGTGGTGCCGTCAGAGGCGCGCGCGGTGGTGACGCGGTGGCGGAGCCGCTGGAAGCGCCGCCCGGAGCCGGGAAGAACTGGAAGCGGCGCCAGGTCAGTGCCGGCCCCGGGGAGCGCGGTGGTGCCTGCGGCCCGCGGAGCCCCGGCCCGGCCCGGCCCGCGGGGCCCCTGCTCCCCGCACCTTGTGCCCGTCTGGGCCCCTTCCTCGCCTTGGCTCCTTCCCACCGTTTGCCGTTGTCCTGCGGTGTTTGTTGAGGCTTCTTTGTTTTATTTTATTTTATTTTTTTTTAAAGAGGTTCTCTTGACCTCCTGTTGCCCTACAGAATCCTACACAGTTCGATGTTCAAATCTCAATACATGAAATGGGTAGGGAATGGGAAGCTGTGCAGGGATTCTCCCCTCTGCGTTGAGGCTCACTGTGCCGTGTGTGGTGTGGAGGCACCCGCAGGGCTGTGGGCTTCTGAGGGGGAGCTCACTGGCAAAGCCAGCTCATTCCTGTTTGCCGGCTTTGAGCCAGCCAGCCAGCCTTGGAGCCATTCAGTGTTCCAGGTCAGCAAGGTGAGGTTTGCTCGGTGGTTTTTTCCTTTCTTTTTCTTTTTTTTTTTCCTTTTGTTACATTATTACATTATTATTATTACATTTCCTCTGGCCTCAGGAGCGTGCAGGTTCCCGAGAAGCAGGCAAACGCCGCATCTCATAGTGGCACCGAGCTGCTGTCAAATGGGTCCAGCTACAGGCCTGTGCCATTCCAAGTGGCTCACAATGAACAAGGAAGATCAGCATTCTGGAAAGGGTGTTCGGCTAAGGTGAATTTTCTTGAAATTCAGGTAGCTTAATATTTTTCATGCACAAAAGGCAGAGTTTTTTCTTTCGTCTTTTCCAGTGCAGTGGCATCCTTTCTTATGTGCTGGTTCTGTTGCTCATCAGAGATCACCGCCAGCTCGTTGAACTGTTGAAAAACATAGCAAAAAGGGGAAAAAAAAAAGTATTTTTTACCTTTAAGTGATCAGTGTGGTGCACGGGATGGTGTTGTGAGGGCAGAGCCATGTGCCTGGGAAGGAGCACATGCTTTCAGGCAGGAGTGAGGCTTGATGGGAATTGCATTCCTGCCTTCCACTTCCTGTGACATACAGCTCACTTTCTCACAGGATGCTTTAGGGGATTCTTCTGAACAAGAAACTATGTTAATTAAAGCAATCTGGTGTCTTGTCACTTAGTTTCTTTGTTTCTTTATTGCTTTTGTCCACGGTATATACCCACTTACTTGCATTCTCATGCACTAAAACTGTTCTGAACCCAATATTTCCATAATTTTTCGTTGTCTTTCTGGAGTTTCCAAAAGGCAGTATTTCTCACATCATCTATCGTGATGAAAAGTGTGGTGTTCTGGGTCTTATTGAGTCCATAATGTGAAAAGCAATTATTGTTTTTTTTCCCGTCAGAAACGTAAAAAGGAATGCTGGGTTTACACTGTGCTTTGGTGTAATCATGACTTCCTAGGCTTGATATGTGAGAGAAATGATCTTACTTTCTTTCCTTTAAAGAAGCCCCCAAAACCTTACAACTACATAATGTGAGGGCTGATGCTTGCATGTCTCCAAAATAACACATATTCTCCTGGTAGGTTCAGATCAGAGTGTAAATTGTAAGAGGTTCTGGTATCCATAATTAAAATTTTCTAACAGCATCACATTACAGTTAGGTTAATTTGCCACCATGTGGAGAAAACTCCCCACTCATCTACATCCTTAGCCATGCATTCTTTTCTCTGTTTTGTGTTGGCTCTAGTCTGGTAACTTTAATGATTCAATTCTTGAACTTTTCCCCTTTGACCTCTCTGAAATGTCTCACTTTTTATTTTGGCATGTTAGTTTTTCACTTTTTATCAAATGATTCTTGTGGCTACATGAATAGTGAACTGCCAGAATTAAGCCAGAAGGGTGTGGGGCTTGTGGCTAAAGGCAAGGAAGGAAAAGAAAGACTTCCTTAGGGGAGGGAGGCGTAATTTGACGTAAGCTGCAACAGGAAGTTTCATCCATTTGTGTACATGCACACAGGTGGTCCTTTAATTTCCTGACACCTTGCTATTGTTTATGCTGGATTAAGATTATAAAAGTGATTGAGAATTACATCCTGAGCCTGAATTGTTCAATTTCTGCCTGGTGTGGTCAAACTTTATGGCCTTATTACATCTGGCTCTGTGTGTTTTTATTTGTGAAATTAGGGGAAAACACCCTCATTTCAGCCAGGCCCCTCAGGCTTTCTGTGTGCAGCTACAGCACAGCTTCTCATCCTGAATGAAGAAAACCCTTTGATTCCTGTGGCCTCCTGGTTTCGGTTTATGGAAAGCCAACAAAAGACAGGATTTCAGTGAAAGTAGATTGTTCTTTTCTGCCCTTATACTTCAAGGCAGGTCTCACAATGAAAATACACTTATTTCTCATCAAGATGTAGTGCAGCAGAAAAGCTGAGCAGCAGTGTTCATGAACTCTCCAGGGAATGAAACTCAGTAAGCTCTTGATAAAATGTCAGAAGATTTTATTTGCAAGTGATGTGGGATAAAGGCAGTTCTGGGCTCACTACAGAGAAATGCAAGTGAAAATAGGACTTGAAAGTGGAAGATTCTGCGCCCTTTTCTGGAAAGGATGAATAGTATCTGAGGTTACATTGTACAGACATTGAAAATATTGATGATATGTTTTCCCACTGTAGTTCTGAAATTTGTGCCTTCCCTTCCTGTTCTCAGGAAGATTCAGGATTGCTTCTCTTAGCTTAACCTCATCATCTTCTGAAAAGCAGAATTTTAAATCTGCCTAGAGTGAGAGAATACAAAACTGGGATCTGGTGTTTGCAAGTGACAGCTGGAGCGGGATATGGCATGCACTGGCTCCAGGAAGCCTGTTGTACCTGCCACATTCACAGGAGAGGGGATTCTCTTATTGTAACCTGATTTTGATTTTATTGGAAGAAACTGTCAGTGATGTAACCAAGTAACATTTTTTACCCCTTTCTTAAAAATTTTGTGTCAGAAGCTTGCAGAAGAATTTTCTAAGCTGGTTTCAAACATTTAGTGGGAAAAAGCACTAATTAAATAAATGTGGGGGAAAATGGGAAGCACCTGTGCAAGTGTTAATGGTGTGTCTGATAGCCTAGGTTCACAGCCAAACCTGCAACTCCAAGTTTTCCTCCAAAAGAGATCTGGAAAGCTTTGTAGTTCCTTGTGAGTCTGAAGCAGTCTGCTTCCTTTTTTAAGATTCTGCTTTTAAAGATCCTCTGTCAAATATATGAATAGTGAAACCATTGAATTTTCTGGGTAAAATTAATGTAAGTCTCAAAAGTTGCATGTTGAAACAGGAAAGTCTACATTTGCAGTATTGAATAAAAATTCATATTAATTCACTGGCTGATGTAGGTTTTCATATTTTCTAGTACTGCTTTCATCTACATTGTGGCTTCTAGGTTACCACCTTTCTAGCATTCTTTGTCTCAGTTTGAGTCAGGAAAAGCAGGAAGAAAAACAGATCTAACTTCATTAGCACAATTCCTGTTAGAGTTCATTGGAATTGAAAACTCTTGGAATTGTTGTATGTGGAAGAGTTCAGTTGTTTTGATGTTGCATCAGGAAGGACCTGAAAGTGGAGGTGTTTTCTCAGTTTAATTTCTGGCTTCTGTGTGGTCTCTGATCCCATCATACCAAAAGGTTTTTTGCAGTCACTTGTTCTCCCCCTGACATCCTTTCTGGCATCTCTGGTTATGCTGAAGTCCTCATACATTTTACTAAACCTTAGGTACAATCTTGCAGAAGGTATCCTTATTTTCTTCACCCAGCAGATCTGATTTTGTATAAGTCTCTTTTCCCAGTGTTGCCTTTTATAGACACATCAATATTAATTCTTTCAATTACAGCAATTTTAAAAACCCAACAGATGTGTGTTTAGGTTTGCTGTCCTACTGTGTTAACACAGACAGCTCTGCTTTCCTCCTGTACCCATAATACTGAATTGTATTAATGTGATTACCCAGAACAATTCCCCACCAACTGTCTCTTTTAATAAAGTCCATGTTTAAATTTGGAAATTCTTCTTTTGGCTGTTTCTGAATATGATGCTGTCCAGTGTGCCTTATTATTGATGCTGTAGGTGCTTACTGGCATAGCTGAGCATCTTGGCCATTGTATTTTTTTTCCCTGAAAATGTTCCTTGATGTTCATAAATTATTAAGGTCAGTTCAGACATTATTATGAAACAGATGCACTCCCACTAAAACCTTGTTAAAGGTGTTACCATATTTCTTTGCACATGTAATTAATTCAGGTTTGACTTACTGCTTCAGGGGAAGGTGAAATCATTGCTAAAGAATGCATTGATAAAGTCCCCTGGGTTTGAATTTTGTGAGCTGAATCAGTGTCCTTTTTACCTGGTGAAAAATGGTAAGAATTTGCTGTTTAGGATTAAAACCTTGGATTCTTCATGGACCAGACATCAGCTTGGCCTGGTGAGATCTGGCAGTGGTATGCACTTGCTTTTGGTTTTTTTTTCCCTCAGAGATGGCACTAGTCAGTTGTTTGTTTCACCCAAAGACTGTTTTCTGCAGGATTTGGAACTTAAAGTGTGTTAATCCAGTTTTTGAAGTGGAGGATAACAAGAAAGAATAGTTTCTGGTGTTTTCAGAATGCCTCTATTTCCATATATCCCCACCTGGAAGTAGCACAGTCAAGATGTCCTTTGTTACCTGAAGACACAGAACATTTGGACGTCACTCAAAATCTCCAGCAGAGTAGAAGAAACTGTGTTAAAACTCCTACTCCCACTAAATGAAAAAGAATATTTTCTAGTGATTGACACTAAGAAATATTATTAAATCTCTGAATGTTGCTGAAAACTCTTAGAGTTGGTTTTATTTATTGGTCCCCTGTAGGTCTCTGTTCAAGCTGTTTGAGTGCATTATTCAGGAAATTGTACTTTAAACCTGTTTTGGAAGTATCTGTGGAAATCTGCAGCTGTCTTATCAATGCAGGGAAAGTGCTTTCCATCAGCTCTCAGATGAGGTGTCCAGAGTGAGATGTGCTTATTTAAAAGCACTTTTCTCCTTTTTTTTTATTTCAACTGATATCTGAAGGTCACTGTGCCCATGCAAGTTGCATCACCAAGTTTTCTGCAAGGAAGTTGTAGGGAAAGTGGATTGTTGAGGAGGGAAAGTTGTCTGCTCTTCAGATCAGCACTTAACAAGCTTTTGGCTTTAAAAATTTGACTTTTTAATCGTCTTGGGGTGCCAGGTTTTATTTAAAATTGATCTTTACATTTATTCTTTACTGTGCTTTAACTCTGAGTTAAATTTAATCAATTTGAATAAATCAAGGCTTTCCTCTGGCTTCTGCATTGGCATTGTTTTATAGTGTCAGTATCTTGCTGACAGATACAGTCAAAACCAAGATTTGTGTTTAGGTGACTGAAAGACTGAAAAAATGCCAATATAATGATGTTGATCTTCAGAGACAATATCCTGTGACAGTATTTAGATTTGGTCTGATTTAGAGATTCCAAAATAGTGCCTGGCTAACTCTTGGTGGGGCATCATTTATTGCTGACACTTTTACCTTCAATGCAAAGCTCTCTAAAGCTCTCCTTTGTGTGAGATGAATCACTGTGTCTCTGGCAGGCAAGAGAAACCTGGCTGACTCTGGAAGTACTTGTTTCATGGTTAATTCGTGGTGTGATAGATGTGCTTTAATTGAATTTCCTTAAAGGGAAGCTGTAGCTGGACATCCAGGCATTGTTTGCTGGGAGCTATTCTCAGCCTGCACACCAGCAGTCAACAAATGTCATTCAGTTAATTTCAATCTGAGCACTGCAAATGCCATTTGGCTCTACGTTAGAGGGAAAGAAAAGCTCAAGCAGGGAAGTGTTCTAAAAGAAAACCACGAAGGTGGTGTTTTTCTTACCCAACAGGCAGAAAAGACAGGATGATCTTAATGTAGTTACTGTGAAGCTTCACGTTCTCCAGCCTAGTTGCTTTGCAGTGGTACTGGCCATAACCCTTGAGAGGAACATCCCTCCTCAGTGGCAGCAGAGGATAGGGGTGGAAAAGGAGTAAAGCTTCAGTGGGTAATGCCACACTTTTTTGGGAGGACATTGTTTATCATAAGAAAAAAAATCCAAGAAGACTACTGTGATAAATGGTCACAGATCTTTGAGAAGTCTTAGCTGATGGAAGTGAGTCAGCAGCTTCTTGGTTACAGAGTTGGTGATCTCAGAGGGGTGTCTTAGTGTGGGGAGTGGACAAAAGTTATGTGATGGTGTGTGTGAAGAGGCCTATCAGTGGTTTTATGACAGTGATGAAAAAAATAGGATACTCATCCAGATCCTTTTTTCTGCTGTCACTTTTTGCTTTATTTGATAGGCTTGAATACTGGGGAGATACATATACAGTGTGTGAAACATTTAATGGAAGTGAAAATTAGGATTGGCAGAGCTTTACAATTTAATATATTAGTTCACTGACAAAAATTGCATAGCAATGATGAAAAAATCAGAAATTAGGGTAACAGGTTTTCTTCAGTGGAGGGAACCTTTTGCATAAGAAATGGTTGCTCATGTCCTAAACTAGCATAGAAACTCCTACTGAAAAAGATAATTCAGAGTCTTATTTGATGTTAGCTGGAAGTGCAACCTTCTGAATGGCTATTTCAAAAGCACCTCTAATACTTTTTTCTTCCCTTGAATCACCGGTGTTGTCTGTGAGCCAAATCTGGGCAGGGGTGACAATGTGAGGAATTCCTTGCATGTGATTTTATGTACGTTGTCATGTATGTCATAGGCATGACCATTTCTGCCATTTGATGTTATGGTGAAGAAAAGTGAAGTGAAAACAGAGTACTTAGAAATTATTGTCTTGTCACAGGCAGCCTGGTAAGTGGTGGTAAGTAACTCAAAGGATACTTCATGGAATACTTTCTTCTTTTTTAAACACATCATCACTTCATATTTGGTGTGTCTTGACTTTTGCTTCATTTTTTATGCTATGTTATTCATGGGCTTTTAAGGCCTGAATGTGGGACTTTAAATGAAGGTTCAGTCCTTTGTAAGGACCTCTTTGCTCATCTAAGAACAAGGCTGAATGAAGCAGTTTGTGGTGTAGGAGTTGGTAGTGCTAATGGTTTTCATGCTGCAATGTCCTGGTTTGAAAAGGAAGTGAGTTTTTTGGGAGTTTGGTGGTCGAACCAATAGGTGTTGCAATTTGAATATTGACACCTGGTGTGGCCACTGAGGACATGGATACACCTCTGAGAACCCAGGGGGTTAAAAGCAGAGAACTCCCAGGGGGAAGCTCTCTTGGTTCCGGTGAATATGCAAATAGGTGATTGAGCTTTGTTGATGAGCAAGGATCT
Organism: Emberiza elegans; assembly: GCA_024865655.1. Taxonomy (NCBI): domain Eukaryota; kingdom Metazoa; phylum Chordata; class Aves; order Passeriformes; family Fringillidae; genus Emberiza; species Emberiza elegans. The sequence goes on along the minus strand of JALJVW010000243.1, from coordinate 2,309,502 downwards.
GTTCTCATGGTGCAGCTGGGAGCTTTTGCTTGAATGCCTAGCAGCATGTACAGCCAGCTGTGCTCATAGTGCATCTCTTCCCAGGGGTGGCTGAGGTGTTAACCAAACAGGGCTGCTTACAGTGGGACCAAGAGATGTCCCTTGAGGCCCTCAGACTCCACTCTTGGGCTGTCTTAGGACCTTTCTTGCTGTAGCCATTTTCTGCTTTTCCCAATTTACAGGTCTCAGCTATCCCAAAACTGTCTTCTGGAGGATAGCTTTCTTATTCAAGCCGTTAACTGTGACTGAATACAAATGAAATCTGCTGTATGTTTTGGTACTAATTTCTTGTGTGCTTTTAAAAAAGTTTTACATCATTTTGCTTCAAATGAGAGGTATCATTTCCTGTTTCTTTAGCATTATTGACACCTAAGGACACAGTACAAATACAATGGAAAACACCCCATCCTTTTCTTACCTCTAAGTAAGATAAATAAGAACTTTGGAAGTTAGAAGATAGCTAAGAATCCATCTGCCTTTTTTTCCTTGCAGTATACATGAAACTCATGATCTGGACCTGCTATGACTGACCCAGACGTCCTCACTGAGGTGCCAGCAGCTCTCAAGCGCCTTGCCAAATATGTGGTGCGTGGCTTTTACGGCATCGAGCATGCCTTGGCTCTGGACATCCTCATCAGGAACCCCTGTGTGAAGGAGGAGGACATGCTGGAGCTCCTCAAGTTCGACAGGAAGCAGCTCAGGGCTGTCCTCAACACCCTCAAGGGTGACAAGTTCATCAAATGCAGGATGAGGGTGGAGACGGCTCCCGACGGCAAGACCACACGCCATAACTATTACTTCATCAACTACCGCCTGCTGGTCAACGTGGTCAAGTACAAGCTGGACCACATGCGCCGCAGGATCGAGACCGACGAGAGAGACTCCACCAACCGCGCCTCTTTTAAATGCCCCATCTGCTTCAGCACTTTCACAGATCTGGAGGCCAACCAGCTGTTTGACCCCAGGACAGGTAAGGGTATGCCTAACAGAGTGCTCTTGCTGTGGTTCTAAGTGGTGGACTTGAAGGAGGCAGAGACGTAGAAGAATTTCTCTGAGTTTGGCCAGAGCTAGAGGGCACTCTGTTTCTGCAGGTGGTAAATGTTTGAGCAAAATACAAAGGGAGTGTATGCAGGTTTATACAGACAAAGAGGAATCTTGGTGAAATGCTTTTGAGTGATAAGGAGTAGAGAAATGGAAGTCTTATTGAAGTCACACTCAAGGGTGAATAAGGCAATCTGTCCTTGTTGGAAGCTGTCGGGGCTTCTAGCTGGTTAGAGTGACCCTGAGAAAAGTTGGAAAGTCTCTTTTCCCAGCCCAGCACTTGAAGAGTCAGGGCTCTTCAGTTTTGGTCTCAAGGTTGTTTATTGTATCTTTCAAAATTCTTTCTCCTGTCCAGCCGAGGTCCACTCAGCAAGACTGTCAGAGGCACTCTGCCTGCCCCTGGGGTGGTGTTATGTCTTTATACTAAAAACTACGTATACAGTGTTTACAATTACTTTCCAATACCCATCACCTATGTTAGACAGTGAGCTTCTACTCTAAACCAATCTAAAAGTGCCAACATCACAGCAGAAGATGGAGGCCAAGAAGAAGAAGAAGAAAGGCTGGACATGCCCAGATTCCTCCATCTTGCCCCCTGAATCCCCATTCTAAAAACCCCAAAGTCTACTTTTTCATCTTGTGATAAATTCAGTATCATTCTACTTAATTTGTCATGGCTTGCAGATCTTCATCTAAGGTTGGTAACTTGCTGCAGGGCTCATAACCAAAACCACAGGCATTTTTGGGCTCTGTGCCCGGGTCTCTGAGCCCTCTGGCAGTGGTCTTGGCTGCTCAGGACAGCCAGAGGGATGTCCTGGGGCCTGACAGGAAGCTGATGGCTTTTCAGTATAACCTGGTCTCGCCAGTAAACTGTAAGACTTCCAGATAGTTTGCAGAAATGGCATGTGTAGAGTTGATTTTAGTTGGTCATGCAAGAAGTGAGTTGTTACTGTTTAATATTCTCTAGCCTAGTGCCTTGTACTGCACAACCTTGTTTCCTGGTGCAAGGCAGTCTCACGAAAGTTAAAAGAAATTAATTACAGTCTTGTCTGTGGTTGGGAGTAAACAAGATTCTTATTCACGTATAAGTCTCAGTGGAAGTGTGTATCTGTCTTGCGCATATGAAATGAGAGCCTTTCTTTGGGTGTCATTGTCCGCTTTCTGCTTCTGTGCCAGGGAATAAAAGGAAGAACACCTGCACCCAATGAGACTGTTTTGCTGGTCTAATCTGGAATTATTCTTGGAAGAAGGCAGGGAGGTTAGGTGTTAATTTCCTTTTTAATTTTTTTCTTTGGAATTCTGTGTTCTGATTTTACTTTTTCAGTAAAAGTAAGAGGACAAAAGTTAGGAGAGCTCTCGGATATGTTGAAGTATGATGTTTGTGTCAGTTAACATAATGAGAAACTGTAAATTTGACTGTTTAGCAACACTGAAGCTTTTAATCTAGGGTTACTGATGTTTAATCTGCCAAGTGCAAACACCCAAGAAATGTTCAGCATCTCATTTTTCCTTTTTCCTGCCTCCAAAGTTAAAAAGCTGTGAAACTCCTTTTACTTGAGCAACCATGAAGATGTTACTTAGTACTAGAGAAGCAGAATTCACTAGGTCAAGTAACAGTTGCTGATGAAGTCTAGCGTAGCTCGCTGAGTAGAAATTGCTTCCTTGTGGAGCACCAAACCAGCAGTGCCAGCATAGAATTTCTGTGCTCACCACTGAGTATAGAAACTCTGTGTGCCCTCCACATTTAATGATCAACTGTGGTGGCTGCAGTTGTGTGTGTTGGCTGAAGGGAAATGGTGCTTTTGCAGTTTGCACTGGTAAGGAGAGAGTAGAGAACCTGTGCAGAGAGCACACCAGTGGGGAGAGTGAGACACTGATCCCAAGGGCACGTGTAGCACTTAGCAAAGGCCTGTGGCCATTGCCCCCCAGCCTGTGTGGGCAGTGAGTTCTGAGAGCAAGGAACTGCCTGTCAAGGAGGTGCTGAAAATAATAATGCTGGGATTTGGCTTTGATACCAAGGCCTGTGCTCTCAGAACTGATAAGGTCAACCAAGGGTTTGCCTGCAGTACAGGCACTGGGTGTGTCCACAATGTGAAATCATTCACTGGCACATGGAGTGTTTTATGTTCTGATAGAGGAAAAGGCTGAGTGCTGTTTTCTCAGCAATTCCCAGGAGTTCTGTCAGTATTTGTGCAGATAACAAGATTGTCACTTTACCTCCAGTTAATTTCAGTAAGAACATACCTGCCTAGAAATTATGTATATTCTGTTTCTCTTTATATTATTTTTAAGTCACTGATAGCTTCATCTAGGTTGTGCACAATGATACTGTTGTACGTCTGCTTTCCTGCTGCTCTGAATTCTGTATTAGAAAAGACCTGAGAGACCCCTAGGTCTTTCACAGAGGAAGCTTGAGAGGTCAAGGCATGCAGAGAAACAAGGTTTATTAGACAGTGAAGAGCCATGCTTTTCCAAGAATGTCTTTAACTCCTGTCAGTGCTAAAGATAAACCTCTCCCACTCATGGAAAGTTGTGGCAGTACAACTGTTGAAGGGTAGCTAAAAGCCACACAGCTGCAGTCACAGTTGACCTGAACTGCTCTTAGACTGCTGCTATGTTGATAAAACTTTGTGTGTTAAAAGGCCTGCAGGGCCAAAATTTGTTACCCCATGGAGCAGGTAGGACATGGAAGGCATTCTCTGCACCAATCTGGACCAAGCTGTGCTTAAATTGAGAGCTTTTTGTTAAAAGATACCCTCTTTCACTGCCGGCCTTTTGTCCTTGTCATTCAGAGAGGGGTGTGATTTACATGTCCTGTGTTTTCTTCTGTTATGCTTTCCTCTTTCCTATCTACAACTCAAATGCAAACTCTGAGCAATTGTTGTACAATTGGAAGAGTTGCTCTTATGTTTCCTTATTAGCATGGGTAAAGAGGTTTCCAGAACCACTCCATTACTGTGGTCATTATTCTGGAATTTGTGAATTAAGAGTGCTTATGAAGAGCCTGTTCATAATTTGGATTTGTAGAGCTCTTTAATTTTTACCACAGCATCTGTGTCTACCTCTTGGGTTTAGCAGACCTTTGTTTCTTACAGGTCAAGTAGCTCTCTTTTGGCTCTGTTCTTTACTCCATCTCCGAATTATGTTGAAATAAACGGAAGTGTTGATTTTTTCATCAGAAAATGTGATTATTGATGGTTTTGGAGGGTCGACACAACTCTGCTGAGGAAAAATAATTGACAATGAGAAGGGTGTGTTTTCAGGACACGTAGGTACAGATGTGCTTTGACTGCTGTTCAGTTAGCTTGGAAAATATTTTGAGCAGGGTAGCGTGTTTGCTACTACAGTAATTTTAAATGTAGATTTTAAATAGGAGAAGTGTTACTTTGAGAATGTGTTCCCTCTGTTTTTAAAAGCATAATAAGATTTTTTCTCCATCCCTTCTGCCATTAAATGTCTCGACCCCAAAAAGCTCCAAATACTTTCTATGTTGTCAGAAGTTGAACAGCTCTTATCTGGTACTTGAAGGAAGTTCAAGGACAGGATGTGAGACAGTGAAAGTCAAGATGATGCCAAAAACTGGAGTTTTTCTGCTGCTTCAGCTCACAAGGAGATCTTCTGAAAAGTGAAAAGAAATGCATGCTATGTTGAAGGGGTTTTTTGGTTGGATGACCAGTGAGTGAGTGCCTGTTAACTCTGAGCATGGTATGCCCAGGTCAGGAGTTTTAGCCCCATCTGTTCTACATGAGGAGCTTGAACACATCCTCTAGCTGTCACACTTTCTCCTCAGTGGTGTTTTTTACTGTTGCTTCCAAAGAAGGTTCATCAGTAACCCCTGGTTTTAGGAGCAAAGGGCGTGAACACATCATGATTTTATTGTGCAAGTTTGCAATGGAAACTTGTAGCAAACCTTAGAAGAGCTTTCTGATTGAAGAATTTACCTATTTATGGGAATTGGTGCAGACTGGGTTGTTAACAGGCTAAGCAGCCACTTTGTTTTTTGTGATCTACAGGTGGGGAAAACAATAATGCTGATGAATGAAAAGTTACTTCTAGCTTTGTTTTACAGATAGGGTGACTGAGAAACAAAAAAGATTGTTGTTTTCCTGGAATATCCTAGTATGAGCACTTGATCCTTGCCTTTCCCTTGTGCCATGATCTGGTGTCTGACTGTACTGTGGTATTTAATCACTGCTCATTCTGCACAGGAGCAACAGTTGGCAGCTGCTGCTGTGATGAACTTTTAGGGAGGTGGAAAGTTTCAGCCATTCCCCTGAACAAGATAAGGGCTGTCTCTTGAGGCAGGGGGTGTACAAGGGAAGAGTTTAGTTGAGGAGCTGTAAGAAAAGCCATTTGTGAGATGTGTGATGTGAATAACTCTGCTGAGCTCAGTCTACTGCCAGACCTGGGCTGACAGTGGACACTGGCATAAGGGAACACTGGATTTTCCTGTTTCACCTAGACATAGGATGTTACATTAGTCTCTTAAACCTATGGGAAGAATGTTCTTCTCTGTGCTTTTCATGTAGAAACTGCAGAAATTTGGGTTCTGCAGACCAATCCCTTGAATCGCAGATCAGCCTAAACAGCTGGATACCATTTTGTGGGCTGGATGTTTGGAGAATCGAATCCACCCACGTGCGTTCAGGGAAGGACGGCAGGAGCTGCGTTTCTCACCCAGTAGAGGGCTCTGTCTTTGCTCTCTACAGATGGGCTTGGTTTGCTTAATCTATGGAATGTCACAACACTGGAAATTATGTTCATGGATGTGTGTTTCTGTAGCGTGATTAATTGGATCTGGCTGGAGAAGGTCTCTAATGTATCCTATTCTCATACCTTAATCATATTTGTAAATCTAGTGTAGTGTTGGAGTTCTGTCAAATTCAAGGTCAGTTTGAAAGAAAGTATGTGACTAGAATCTGCAAAAGGGAGAGTGAGGTGGAACTGAAGGAGTGGCAGAAATGAGATTCTGCAGTGCATCACACTGGTGTTCAGCCCTGGATTTTCTTAGCTATTCTAAATACCAAACTGTGTTAGGGTACTCACCAGTGCAGTAAGTGAATTTGATGTTGAAAAGCGTAAGGCTAGATGAAGTAGTTTTTCCACTGCTCTCTTCCACCTTTGCAATATAATTTTAACCCACTCTTGTGTTTCTTTCACTTCTGTTACTGTGAAGAAAAATCTTGATGTCACCAGTATGTTGTAATGACAGTTCATCTCTCATGTCCATCTATACCTTGTGTCCTCACCATAATAATCAGTTAGATAAGGTGTCAATAGTAGTGGAAAGAAAGGGATGCAAGACAAGTGGGTAATGTGAATCAGAAAGGTATGCTGGTTGGGATGCTCTCAATCACAGTTGGAATCACCAAAGTATTTTGTTGCTTTTTGAAATCACAGCAGTTAATTACTTACTGCTCTTCCTCCTCCCACAGTTTGCTCTTGCTTTGGTGAATGATTTTGTGAGGATGTCTAGCTGTTCCTATAAATGCACTGTAATGGTAACATACTGTGTATCTGTATGCCTTTCTTATTCTGTGTACTGATAAGAAATTTAATTTGGGAAGAACAAATTGAAGGTGACAATATCAGTTTTATAGAAGGAAAGACAACATCTTGAATATTATTTTAACCCACTTGTTTTACTGTCAGCCTCTCACAGGTCCTTTGTGTACTTCCTAACAGAATTGCACATAACACATTCAGAGACTGGTTTTGTGTACCTGTCATAAGGCACTTAATATCACATTCAGGCAGCCTGTGTGCAGCTGAGCACTTGAATGGTTTGGGCCCCATTTCTGAGATTAGAAATTTGACTAGTCTTTCATTTTTTTGCTTTGGTGTTGTGTGCTGACTTGTGGAGCTACTGCCTTTTCTCCTGAGTGTTCAGCTCCTCACTTCATCCCCAGTGAGCTGCTCAGAGCACATCTGTCTTCTCATCTTCTTTTGAATTCCCACTTCCTCAGGCAAGTTCTACGTTAGCTTCAAAACTTCCTCATCTGATTCGAATTACTTTTGAGCCTGTCCTATCTATTTTGTTAATTTTTTATTATGCTTCCTCTTTTCCCTGCTTTTTTTGCCTTACCCTTTCTTGAGGAGCTCTTGTGTCCATTTCTAGTACATCTGTTTTTCTTATTCTGTCCCTTCCAGCCACTAGAAAAAAATAAATCACATGGAGCTGTTCATTCTATATATTCACACAATGTAGCCAGTCCTGTTTGATCTTCATGCTGTTGTTTCTTGTCCTTTGAGTTCAGTGATTTTCAGACATTCTGGGTAGCTTTGTCTGCCATATAGTGCCTTGCATGTGCTAGTAGGTGATGCTACTACTACAACAATTTACAGCTTTTAACCAGCCAAAATGAGGACTTGGCAAGTCTTAATGTAAACAGGCATACTGAAACTTCCCTTGAAAAAGAAAGGATTCAGAGCAGTTCTGCTTTGAGCAACTTCAAGTTCTGTGAAGTTGTGTGTTTTTGTTATCATTGTTAGCTTTCCAAGTGCATAAAAACCCATCACTGTGATTTTCCTTGACTCTACAAGCACATTTTGTTTGTCTGTGCTGCCACTGAGAGCTTTTGGCAAACACCAGCAGAAGGAAAGTGTCCATGCTCTGCTTAGTTTTTCTATTTCTATTCCAATTCCTGGCAAAATCTCCAAGTGTATTCCTGTCAGCTTCACTCTGCTTCAGCTTGATAAGGCTTGGAGCCACAGGGAAAGGAAAACTGAGAAAAACATATCAGAATTAATGCATGTTTTCCTCAAAGCAAGAATACTCTGTAGAGTGACTTAAAGGTTGCATCTGTAACTTGAACCCGTTCCCTGTGGGTTGGGCACCCTGTCTGGAAAATAACCAGCTGGTCTAACCATGGATCTCTCAGCTTGATGGGAAAATAGGTGAAGGTAGGGTTGGAGCCTGTACAGAAAAGCAGCCAAGAGGATAAGCTGCTGCTTGTAGAATGCTAGCTGATCACTTCCCTGTATCCCACACTGACCTCTGGCTGGAATGCTTGTGGCTCTTAGATTAAAAAACCTATCTGATAAATGCATGCCCTGACTTACAATATTGATGCCTTTTTTTTTTTTTTTTGTTTTATCTGTGAAGGGCATTTTATTATTTGAAGTACAAGAAGTAATTGCCCTTCAAGTAAAGGTTATCACTTTAACTTCTCTTAGCTTTGCAAATTGAAATAGATTGCAGCAAGATCTCTGTGAAATCTGTGAATATTGCTAAGCCATTTATAGTGATGAAAGCTGAACTGCAGCATTCCTTTCTTTTATTCTAGTGACTTCTTCTTTTGAAACTGCATCCTTGGTAATATTGTCTGTGAAGGGTGTTACTCTTTTAGGCATGGGGATCTGTAAGTCAGACCAAGAGCTCATGGAGAATCCTGTAACTTGTATTGCAGTGTCTCTGCTACTGGATGCAATTCAAGGGTATTGTATGTTGGTTTAGTTGGTATTTTGGTGTAGTCTTCTTGACTGAAAGAAAAACCACCTATCTGTGGTTCCCACTGGGCTTCCTTTGGGTAATCCCTCTGTCCAGTTGTGTTTTCCTGGCTTAGTGTCTGGCTTACTTTATCCACAGTAGGACCAAAGGAAGAAATCTGTCAGCTCAGAGCTGCTGAGGTTGTGCATATGAGCTGCAGCAGGAAAGGATTCCTCTCTTCCAGTTTTTAGTGAATACATATTAAATCATCTGATGCTTCTGAATTAACAATAATTTGATGTGTGTCGCATGCAGTCCAATTTTTGAATGTTTAAGTTACCTTTTTAAGAGAAATGTCTTTGCTTAAAAAATTGTGTTACAGTAATTTTAATTTAGTTGAGCTAAAAATGATCTGCACGCTGAGATGAATGAGCAATGTGGTGTTCCTCTAGATAATATAAAGTTGTTCTTAAGGTGCTGCTGTTTTTTTTGTAAACATTAAAGGTTAAATAGTTCCCCTTCTCTAATTGCAAATCCAGCTTTTCAGGAAGGGGAAACTGTAGCATGAAGTATAGGTTAATGTCATTGGGAAATGCTGAAGGAAATTTGGTTGATATCTTAAATTTTCTCAAGTTTACTGCCTAAATTATGGTCAAGAAAGAAATCTATATAGGGGCAGTTCCATATACACATTGCAATCTGTGATCAAGTTGCTATTTCGCAGCTGAGTTACAGCACTGCTTTGCCCTTAGAGCACCCTGCATGCCTCATTCTCCACTGATAACCTGCTGTGGCCTCCTGGCAGAGCTTATTAACTTGTATCCTTTACAGTGCTCTAGAGAAATGTGTTTTAATCTGCTGACTGGGCCCCTGGACTATCTTTGTATAGCTGTACTTGGTTCTTAGCCAGAAAAAAAGCTGGTGTGTTTTTGGCTTTCAGTTTAAGATCAGAGTGATACAGATGGGTGTGTTTTCTCCCAAAGTGCTGTCAGGGTACAAGCTGGAGGCTCAAGTGTGCCCATCCTGTACTGATACATGTTTTCCAGAGCACATTGCGGGTCAGGCATGGAGCTTGAGGAAAGAAAATCTATCAACCCCTGTTCAGGTAAGTGATTCTGCCACTTGAGGAATGAGCGTTTTTTTAGAGTTATCAAGGTTTTTTTGCTTGAACAATGTAAAAGTTGGGAATGCAGAAAGAGGAGACTGGAAGTGCAGACAGAGATCATGGGATCTCAAATGCAAGGCAAGATGCACTTTAGAAGATAAGTAAACAGTCCAGTGTTCAGTGTTCCACCTCAACTGTTCTCTCCTGAGAGAGGCAACAATAACAAAGGCATGAAACCTACTTGGTGAAGATTTGCACTTCAAAAGGATTGGCAAGGCTTTTAATTCTCTCTACCAGGGATGGCCAGGAAGGGCATTTCATCAGAACACAGCATCCTGTCTTCATTGATTAAAAGAAATCTGGGTGTCAGAAGGGAACAGGCAGCTGCTTTGACAGAAAAGGAGAAAGCTCAATAATACAAATCTGTTCTGAAAATGCCAGTCTAAACTTGTATCATGGAAGCATTTTCTCTCTTCACGGTCAAAATGTTTCTTTTTCTTGGGTTGTTTAATAGTTTTATTCTTACTTTCTTGTTTCTCCTTTGGGACTTAACATGAATTAACACAACTGGCTAATAATCAGGTTCTTTGGTTGTGCTTACAGATGGAGCTAAGGCAGGCTGTCTTCCCTGGATTTCTTTTGCTGTTAGTCTGAAACAGTAAGATCCAGTTTGCTGACTTGAAGCTGGGGAAAAGAGTTAAACTACTCTGCTTCTGAAAACAATCCTGTTGACAAGTAGATAAGATGCCTTTAGTAGCTTTACTGCATGACTGGAGTATATAAACTCCTAGTGTCCATGATTATGGGAATACTTGAATACTGTAGTTTTAAGTTGCAAAGAGATTAGCAACTTCTGAATGTAGTTCAGTGGAGCTGAAAGAAGAGATACCTTTTTAATTTCCATAATAATTGCACTGAGCTGCTGAAACAGATTAAAAAGGGGTTTGTTTATCTACCCTGAAGCCTAAAAAGCAGTGAGGACAAGGATGTAACTTGACCATAAAAGACAAAAGATTAGGTGATTTGTGAATCTTCACTCAAGCTGAAATGGATTGGTGGCAGTCTCAGTGGTTCTTCCTGCTCTGTGAACAAGATCATATGAATATATGATTGTTGTTGGGAACAGGGCACATCAATTTTAAAAACAAACAAAACCCAACAAAACTCATCTGAATATTCTTTTCATATGAGAAGACAATAAGAGCTGTAATTAAATTGGCTGATCTGTGTGTCTGTGTGAAAATAGTGGTGTAAAAATCTTTAAAATGTCAGAGAAGCTGATGAAGGAAGAGGCAATAATTCTCGCCTGCTGTATGTGATGCTTTATCAGCTAAACCTTTGGGCTGCTTCTGTGCTTAACTTGATCCTTTTTTGTATTTTAAAGAATTTAACTCAAGGAAATCTGTGTGTTCTCAAGACACAGTTGAGCTGCTTAGTATCACCCAAATATTTTTATGTGATAACTGAACATTGCGTGTCTAGGCTGGAATGTTTTTGTTGAGGATTGAGTTCCTCAGTCCAGCCTGTGGTCCTCCCTCTCAGCCAAGGGTCTTGCCACTGGTAAATGCTTTGGTGATTCATCTTAATCTGCCTGGAGCTGGAAGTTAATGACCCACAAAAGCAGTAACTTGTAAAGCTGACAGGAACTTGCTGCTTTCAGGCAACAAAGGCTGCTGTGCTTCTCAGCAGTTTAGTATTTGCTTCCAAAACATGATCCTGGTCTTCATCTGAATCTGTAGCGCTCATTCAGGAATTGGAGCGTTAAGGATCTTTGTGTGTTCTCAGGACTGCAGTGGTTACAGTCTAGTGAAGGAAAAACAGCTACAGTTGTGGAACCAGAGAAGATGTGATGAGCCTGAGTTTGACCTGTGCCCATCAGCATGCAGCTTTTAGCCCCTCCTAAATGCTCCTTGGCACTTTTTCCTCACACTTGCTTGATTTGCCTGGTAAGGCTGACAGTTTTTGAAGCAGAACTTTTTCTACCAGATATTTTTTGTAGGATACCAGTTCTGTGCAATTCTGAATTTCTGTATCCCATGTGAGTAGGACCAATGCCTCATGAATACCAATGAGTTTCTGCTGGTCTTCAGCACTGTTCTGAAATTTTATGTTTCTATTTAACTGGATGACAAAATTATAAACAAATGTTTACAAGTTTCTGAGATTCTTCTGTCTTCTGCTGCTCTCTTGGATTAAAAGAGACTTCGTTACCTTGTTAAATGAATCATTTATACCCTGCTTCTTCCTCTTCAGAGTACAGAGTAATGAGTTTTATCTCAGAATCAAGATCATTGGAGCACTGCTGCTCTTGCACCTGTGAAAGAAAGGAATAAGAGTTTGCTTCTCTTAATCCCTTTTTATTTGAATTTTAGTTTATTAGCTCACTTCGATCATCTCTGGTACATTTCTAATAGCAAGATGACAATTTGCCTTGGAGTTGTGCCAGTTCTGCTTGCTCTGGTGGAAGCATTTGTGGCACCAAGCATGAGTGCGTGCTTAAGGAGAGGGAAAGCAAATGCAAGTAAACAGCACAGCAGGCCTGCTCTTTGAAACTCCCCGTGAGGGCTCCAAGATTTGCAATTAATGTCCGTATGTTTGTTTATAATCAGTTTTGGAAGAGCATTAAGACCCTGTAAGCTACTGAATGCAGAAAGACAGGAAATCGGGTTTGAAATCTGGGAATTAATTTATGTAGTTGTTGTTTGTTTTCTTCTCAGATCACTGCCTGCATCAGAATTTGTGCAATAAAACATTTTTAATATGTATTCAATGATTTTTTTTTTTAAGGCTATATAGAGACACTTTCTTTAATGTAATGGCAGTGTTTGCTGTACAGGTATGCTGTACAATTTCACAGTGTCAAAACATTGATTCCTCAACTTGTGATGACTCTTCATTTAAGATCTGCTGTCAGCTGTGATGCAAAATCCTTTAATATAGTTTGTGATACACCTTTTAGGTTGCATTAGTCAAAACTTGGAATTAATCTCTTAGTCAGAAGTTACTTTGTTTGAGAATATCCTGTTTGCAGGCATAGACACTCACTTGGATTGTCTGCATCAATCTTTGAAGGTGCCCCAGTATTGCAGAGTCTGAATGGTGGTAGAGGATATTGTTTTGATACCTATTCTTCCAATACTGAAGTGCCTTTTTAAGGCTCACAGCCATCATCTGTAAGCAGTATAGGAAATAAAGTGCAGGTATGGGAAAAAAAAAGGAAAAATAAATGGATGTTTTGGACTTCACTAAACACCATCTTGTTGACTAATAACAATTTATGTAATTCATAAAGACAGTTTTTCATTCCAGTTGTGTCTTCTACCAAGGATTTGCCACCTTTCCCAATTTTGTCTTGTTAGTATATAGCATATGCACTTAAGAGTCTACATTCAAAATCTTTAGAGAAAGTATGAAATTGAAGTGAACCAGGAGAGACTTCTGAAATGCCCTCTAAGGCTAACAGTAAGCAATGATTTTTTTTTTTAAAAGTGGTGTTCTCCACCAGGTGTGCAACATTTTGTGATTAATTTATCTGGACGATGTTTCTTTAGTTTGCTGATAAACATCTAGAACTGTTGAAGATTGTCTCTTCTCCCAACCAAAATAGATTGCTTCCTTTTTTCTCATTATCCTTTATCTTATCTCATTATCCTTCTCTAAAACTTAACATTTGGCTCACTTTTTTTTCCTCTTATAACTCATACTTCTGATCAGTTCCCTCCTTATGGGTAAATTCTCTTCCATGCTTTAGCCTCCACCAATATCCAGTTTTCCTGAATGTGTTATGGAGTATAGCCCCTAACAAAATGGGCTGAGTCTCAGCTGTCTTCCACCCTTCCCCAGTCCTGAATTCCAGTCACTGGATCTCTGCCACCATAGTTGTTATTTTTCTCTGCATTAACTCAAGGTAAACGCTATTCCTCACTGAGCTGCAAGAGATTAGGTAATGTCTTTGGAAGTAGGAAGGAGGAGAAAAGGCCATCTGCAGCAGTCTCCAAAGTGGGATGCATGCAAAACAATCCATCAAGGTGGGAGGAATACTAAGAAAATATTTTTTGTAGCATCAATAAAAATCTTCTAAAACAGTTTTTCATCTTTTCTTGTTCCTGATTCTATTTTTGTATATGCTTTATAATATATAGCATATTATTGCAGTACTACATGTATAATTTATAAGTAAATATTCTTATAGTTTGCTCAAAAGTTTATTTTACTGATGGGTTATGCAATCAAAAAAGTGATCTGGAGCTTCAGATTTCCTCTTCTCTCTTCCAAAGACAACTTGCAGTCCCTTGCCTATGTCAGGATCTTATTATGGAATTTTTTTTTAATCCTTATTTTTTTATTTCAGAGCATTATGATTTTGTTATTTGAGGGTTAAATCAGACTCCTGGTTTGTTTATAAATTTGAAAGGCAGTGTTTTGTGCTCTTGAGAAGACTCACATGGATTTTAATAAAACACCTTGATCTCCTGCTGACTGCTTTTGTCAAAAATCTGAATATTTCTTCTTCCTTCCACTGGAATCTTTTGTCTGGCTTTCCTTGACCCTGAAATAAACTCCTTATACACACTGAATACGCTGCTGTGAAATTGAGATGTCTCTGGCATCTTTAACCTGTCTCACGTGTTTCTGTGCATCCCTTTGGATGTGCATCAAATAAAAAGGATTGCTGTGACTCTTATATGATGAACAAGCTGAAAGGTAGTCCTTGGAGCACACAGAAGAGGATGCCACTAACTTTGTAGTGCTGTTCTACATCTTCTGCCCAAGGAGAATTGACAGTATTCCAGTTTGGGATTGCAGTGATAACAAGTGTTTGCTTTTGTGCCTGCTTCCCAGTAAAAGCTCTTCTCTTCTTGATCAGGTTGCAGCTGAGCAAGGTTATGTGGTTTGAGGTTTTGCTTTTGTTTTTATCCTCTGTTACCTTACTTTGTCATAGCTCTAAGGAAAAACATCCCTGTGTGTTTAAATGGAACCAGAAAAAATTGCTTCATTCTTCAGGTTGTTGTGAGTGAGGCAAAATTATTTTGGAAACATTTAGGGAAGTTGGAGCTTTTTGTTAAAAGAAAAGCCAGCAAAAGTGATAGGATCTTGGATTGTGTAAGTAAGGAAAAATGCTTATCTGTGTGGGTAGATAATATTTGATGGAAACTGTCTCTGCAAAAAAGTATGTTTAATATAGGAATAGAGAAGTACTCAGAATATTTTTCTCAGATTTTTCAAAAATGTATACATGCAAAAATTTATTTAGGATGCAAAGCAGAATAAAAGGTCTATTGACATTGCACTCTAGAAGCTACTGCAGTGATGAGCATGAAATATCTAAACAGAGTTTTCTGGTTTGGGTTTAAGAAGAGTGAAAAACTGATATTTAAAAAAATCGGGGAATTAGCATTGTTAAGGTAGATGTTCAGCTTTATTTCTTCTGTACATAAGTATTTGATGCAATCTGCATATGCCCTTAGAAGAAATGCAAGATATTGTTTTTCTGCAAATGAGTTTTCTGCCTTGCGTGCTGTATCAGATAGTATGTACTTGCATTAAAGTACTTTTTCATGTATAATGTTGAAATATGCTGACACTCTTAGCAGCTAAATTAATTAATTTAAAAGAACTAATAATTGTGTCAGTAATTTTCTTCTCTGATGGCAATAATTGACAGTGTTGCAGTGAGGTCTTGTGAAAGCATATATAAATGTAAATAAATTACATGGGTAGGTGTATGATGTGTTCCTAATTGGAAATAACTTTGTGACAAACCTAGATAGAGACTCTGAGTTCAGACTTCTAAATTATCATCCTCAGAGAAAACTTGAAAGGCTGGGATATTGTTATTTTCTTTCTGATGCCACTGTCTGAAACTGTAGAACCTTTTATCTGCCTGTGCTTCAAAATATGATATTTAGAGTGGCACTATTCATTAGTTAATTCTGCTAAAGTAAAAGGAAAATGCAGCTCAGGATGCAGATAACTCTTGTATTCTTTTGAAGACTTTGGAAGGAAGCCAAAATTAGTGTCAACAGTGGTTTTATTTTAAAAAAAATTACTTGCAGAACATTTAAAAATGTTCCAGTAATACAATTCAGTAAATGGGAGAGAGGGAAAGAGAGAGTCTTCCCAAGCATGGGTACTGACATTAGACAAGGTATTAATCTTCCTAATTTTAAGTATTTACAGAGCAGAGATGGACCCTTGAGGCAGGAGAAAACTGCAAACAGAGCATCCATCTTTTTGTCTGCTGCCAGTGAAGGGAGCCCTGCAGACCAGTTGCCCCCATGTTCTTGTGTTGTTTTAAGTGTCCTGAGTTCAGTGGAAGTTCTTTCTGCCTGTCATGTGCACCATGTGAATGCCAGTTTCATTCTGGACTCTGGAACACCTATTAAAGTGGCAGGAGCTAAACCTAAGCTCACATATCGTCTGGTGTGTATTAAACTTCTGTGTAGAGCAACCAATTCACAAGAGACATTGAGCTGTGCTACAAAAATAACAGGGTTTAGTTTTCTTCAAGAAAGCTATTCATTAATAAAACTTCTTGTTTTGAAGTCAAACTCCATCCCTTAGGATAGTTTTTGTACTAGTCATTATTGTTTGTACTAGTCATTATTGACATTGAGCTGTGCTACAAAAATAACAGGGTTTAGTTTTCTTCAAGAAAGCTATTCATTAATAAAACTTCTTGTTTTGAAGTCAAACTCCATCCCTTAGGATAGTTTTTGTACTAGTCATTATTGTTTGGCTGTGCTTTGTATTTTGAGTTGCTAGAAGCATGAACAGCAAACAGATCACAAATATCATGGCTCAGATTCTGTACTGTGTTTCAAGTACGAAGTATGAATTCCTCGTGTGTACTTTGTTGTCTTGACCCTTGAAACCATTTTAAAGTGTGAAGATTCAAGCGTGTCACTTGTTTGGGTTTTTAGTGGTCATTGCTTAAATGAATTCAAGTTGGATTAAGCTCCCTTCCAGCTCTGAAATCCAGTGTCCCAAAGGGAGGGTGTGTGCCTCACAGCACACCTTGCAAGGGAGTGTGCTAGGAGCAAGAGAAAAGAAATGTGAGGATTGAGAATTTGTCATAGGAATCAACCTGCAATTTTTTACTCTTCTTTCAGCCTGCATGTGTTGGAGACTGGGAAAACAGGACAAGAGCATCAAGAGATGTTCAGTGCCAAGTCAGACATAAAATAACCTGTTAAAAGTAAAACACATAGCTGGGACTTTCATTTGAACAGGTTAGCAGATGGTCTGTCAGTCCATGTTTAAGGCACTGGTGGCAAGTGTTTGCTACAGTCCCAGCAAGAAAGGCATTCAGGCTCTGTGGGGCATTGATTAAAATATCAGTTATTGGAGCTAACAAGAAGGCAAGGGAGAATGGATAATCATACAGGCCTCCAGAGGGGTATGCTTTCTGGTGCCTTTCAATTACTGTGACCCTAGCTCACTGGCTTCCAGCATAAACACAGTGGAAAAACATAGTCTAAAACTGGCTAACTGTTGATTAAAATGTACAGGAGAAAGCCTGAAACAAGAGACACAGCATTTGTGAACCAGAATGTTGATGCAGAATCAAATTTTCCAATGAAAGATGTTGTTAACAATTCTATTTATTAAACAGCCCTCAGTAGTGGGAGGGAAGTTCTGTTTCAATTTTTCATACTTGGTTGTTAATTTTATGTTTGTGGCTTTAAAAACATGTGTATTTCTGCTTTGAAAAATAGATACAAAATTGGGAATGAGTATACAGTAAAATTATCTGCATTTCAGAATATGCTGAAGGATATTTTCAGATACAGTGCAGGGCTAGAAGAGATAGCCATGTCATCATCCTTCTCTGAAGCAGGGTAAATTTAACCTTCATGGCTGGCATATTCCAGGCTTCTTATCCTCAGTTTTTCATAATACCCTAACCTAAAGGGGTTTTTTACCCCGAATTAAAGCTGTGAGTAATCTTTTTATGTATGTGTGAAATGAAAGAACAGTTTGTCACTGCTTTCATTACTGTAATACCCAAAATTTGCTGTTCTCTACCACCACCTTCTTAAAACTAAACAAACCTGTCTTTCCAGTTTTTCCCTAATGAAACATGTATTAAGCTGTGTCATTTTGTTCATTTGGAATTTTTACACTTGGTCCCTAACTACAAGTATGGAATCTGAAGCTGCACGTGGTTTATCAGGAGCAGATATTCATAAGGAAGAATAAAGCAGGGTAAGATACTGTGGAGAGTAACAGTCATAGTCATGCATGACTTAGTTATTAATACAGCAGCCAGATTTTCTCTTACTTTCCTTGCAGCACAACAAGTTTGGTTCCTGGCTTTGTCCTCTGTTATAAACCTGAGGTTCTTTGCAGTGTGCTGCCAAAACAATTACCCCCTTCTGGTCAGCCCCCTTTCCTTTTTTTTTTTTTTTTTCTCTCTCTCTTTGGTTTTTTGTTTGGTGGGTTGTTGTTTTGGTTTTTTTTGGCGGTTTTTTTGGGTTGTGGTTTTTTTTTTTTGCTGACCCAAATGCTATATTTTCTACTGATCTCTACTGAATTTCTTTATGCTTATTCCAAGCATTTCTCCATTTGGAATGGCAGTCCTGTCTCCTAAAGCATTGATAAGCCCTACTCTTTAAATTGTGAGCTAAATTCACAAAATTTAGTTACCTGACACTCACTAGAAAATACTGTCATCAGGGCCTCGCTTCACCAAATTACTGATGCCTACTCACTGAGAATATTGAGAATATTTTTCAGTTGTGCATCCTTCTGTTATGTTTGCCCAATTATCTCCTCATAAAAACACCTCAAACAATATTTGAGATAATAGCAATTTTAATTAAATAATTTAGAAAATATATAAAGAAGGGATAATTTGGTTCTAACAATAGCGCATAAGCAAAAAGGATAACTAGCAGAGGGGCACGGAGTGCAGGGCTTTTGGACCCGTGCCACCCTCCGTACAAAGTTGCCAGGTGAAGATTCTCCCCTTATATGCCATGTGTTAATACCATATTCTTCAGTTCCGGTTCGTCATCTATCTATCCCCGCCCTTATAAACACCTTTACTGCGCATGCACCATCACTCAGTTCGGTGGTCGCACCAGTCTTTGGGGGTCCTCACTGATGAAGGCCTCTCCTCTTCCTCGATGTCCTTTAATTCACCTTTGGGTTACACATGCGCACCAAGCCAATACATCGTAAGCCAAAAGCACATATCGTTGCATCTACATATCGAAGCAATAAATCCCTTATAATTAGCATTTTTCTGGGACCCAACTAGGTTTTTGTTCATTTTTAGCATCTGTATCTCTAGTTTCTTCCTCCTGTCCTTGTGAACATCTGCCAGGGGGGGTGGAGCCCCTCCTCTCCCTCTCTTCTTTTGGTATTACAACTTTTAACTATTTCTATTATTCCCAAATAGTAATTCTTATATGGTAGGCCCTGTCCTTGTGAACATCTGCTGGAGTGGGGGGGGTGGAGTCCCTCCTCTCCCTCTCTTCTTTTAACATTACAACTTTTAACCATTTTACCTATTCCCAAATATTAATTACGGTACCAATATTAATTACTTTTTCAATTTTATCAGCACGAATCATACCTATTTATCACAAATCCCCATTTCTCTTTTGATCATTGATTTCAGGGAACAACTGGGGCCACACCCAGAAAGAAAGGGAGAAAATAGCTTATTGTATGATTGGCAGGGTGCAAATATTTTATTTTCTGCTGAAACATTGTATTTGAAAGGTCAGATAATTATGCTTAAGATTAATTTTCTTAAGTAGTGTGAGCAAAAAAATAAATTTAGGGGTATAAACCTAATGTTTGAATAAAAATATCAACTCAAAAGAAATATCTCAAACCACAATAAAATTGTTGCAGCCAAAATAGTAATAGGTCCAAACCTAAATCTTTCAGAGAGAAAGGTTTACATCACTCTCTTCAGAAGAACGAACTGTTCTTCATCCTTTCAATGGTTAAAGATACTAATTTTGGATTAACAATGGTTAGAAGATGCAAATTCAACGACAAAGTCCTGATTGGCGTTTTTTGTGGCAGTGCCCAACACCTGACAAAATTCACCTCCGTTACTGGGGAAAGAAAAGCAAACAAAGGGTGCACTTGTCAGCCTGGAAGCCAAATCAGCATCCCCCCTAGCCCACATCCCAGTGGCCTCAAGGATCTGCTGGAAGGAGTCCCTGGGGAGCCTTGCTCAGCAAATGGCCCTGGGGGGCTCCTTCAATGCTCCCCTGCAGGGACTGCAGGTTTTTCAAAAACTTTGGGTTTGGCTTTTTATTGGAGTCTCTGAGAGGTTTGTGCAATCTCAAGGCCTCAATTATCTGCTGTAATTAGTCCCTGGAGAGACTTTGTCAAATTAACAACACTCAGTATGGCTCATTAATGCTTCAAGGTACTTAGTTATTTTAAGGCACTTGGTGTTTCCCTTTGGATACAGACTCTGGGAGAGGTTTGTGCAATCATGGCCCCAATTATCAGCTTTAATTAGTCCCTTGAGAGCTTTGTACTGACACTCAGTGGGGCTCATTAATGGGATTCCTGAGACACTCAAGGTGTTGAAGGTACTTTTGGATTTTCCTTTCCACACTGAGTCTCTGAGAGGTTTTTGTGCTAACCTGGCCACCAATTCTCTCCCTCCAAGGTTGTCCATGAGGAGCCTGTGTTGGAGAGGGACCTCAGTGGGAGCCATGAATGCCTGGAACACTTTGGGTGTTTCCTCTGCCTTTGACTCCTGGCAAGGTTTGTGCAATCTCTTCCCAGGCCCTGAGGTTCAAACCCTCAGCTCAAATGCCCAGTGAAGCTCAATCCTATTGCAAACAAGTCCTGAGTGTTGGCCATGGCTCTGCACCAAAAAACCTCTGCTCCAGTGCAGTTCATCATGAATGTTTCTGTAAAACATCGTTTCGGTTCGCTAATTTGAGGTCCATCTCATCCATTAGTGTGGTGGGTTCAGGTTGCCTCATTACCAGTGGACTACCTAGAATATATTTACTATGAGAGAGGATTAGGAGAAAGGAAAATAGTTTCAAGACTTTTGGATATAAAAGAAAATTTTGCCAATATTAATAAATTTTAAGAGTTTAAGAATCAGAACAAAACTTTCAGAACATTTCTCCTCTCCCCTCTTGTTTTTCCTTTTCTTTGGGACCGACAATGTAAAGAGACAAACCCTGAAAATTTTCAGTCTTTTAGTTTACCACCTCTAGAATGAGTTCTATCCCAGTTCATTAGGAAACACTTTCATGCTGTTATGTTTGCCCAATTATCCCTCATAAAAAATTTGAACAATAATAGTAGCAATTTTAATTTAAATAATTTAGAAAATATATAAAGAAGGGATAATTTGGTTCTAACAATAGGGCATAAGCAAAAGATAACTGCTTGAAGGGTAATTGCAGGGCTTTTGGACCCGTGCCACCCTCCGTACAAAGTTGCCAAGTGAAAATTCCCCCCAATATGCCATGTGTTAGACTACCATATTCTCCAGTTCCGGTTCGTCATCTGCCCTATCTCCGCCCCTCATGAACACCTTTATAGCATGCACCATCACTCAGTTCGGTGGTCGCACCAGTCTTTGGGGTGAATGACTGATGAAGTCCTCTCCTCTTCTCTTTGTCCTTTAATTCACCTTTGGGTTACACATAACACTAAGCCAATACATGAAGCCAAAAACACATATCGCTGTATCTACATATCGAAGTAATAAATTCCTTATAATTAGCATTTTTTGGGACCCAACCAGGTTTTTGTTCATTTTAGCATCTGTATTTCTAGTTTTATTCCTCCTGTCCTTGTGAACATCTGCCGGAGGGGGGGGCCTCCTCTCCCTCTTTCTTTTGGCATTACAACTTTTAACTATTTCTATTATTCCCAAATAGTAATTCTTATATGGTAGGCCCTGTCCTTGTGAACATCTGCTGGAGTGGGGGTGGAGTCCCTCCTCTCCCTCTTCTTTTTAACATTACAACTTTTAACCATTTTACCTATTCTCAAATATTAATTCAAACAACCAATATTAATTACTTTTTCAATTTTATCAGCACAAATCATACTTATTTATCACAAATCCCCATTTCTCTTTTTTGATCATTGATTCGTGCTGTATTAAAAATTGTGCTCTGATATCTTTTATATTTTTTAATTTTGCAGTAATCTCTTGCATCAATCTCATAAACAGATTCTTATCTGAGGCTGGCAGATCCCAATCTTTGTAGTGCTATTTAAGCTGTTTATACAATTCAGCTAATGATTTTAACTAATTCACACAGGGTGATTGTAATAGTCATAAATGTTGAAATTGCTGGGACTTGATTTTTGCCTTGTTTGCTTTTTATTGCTGAAACTCTGTCTAGTGTGGCTTTCTGGCTTTGACCAATCACCCAGGGTACTAGAAGGATCACAGTGAAAATAATCTTTAGGAAATCTACCTTTCTACCTTTCTCAAGGCCCCTTGGGTTTGCAACTAAGGGCCCGAGATGCCAGTCTTCTCAGTAGCAAAGGTAATATTCCGGGATCTAGTCACTGGTGCTTTTATTTCTTTGGCACCTCACAGCTTCACAGAGTTTGCTTGTCTCTTTTTAAATGCCATTTCCCAGTTCTGGTTGGTTAAAAAGAAATAATTAAAATTAAAACAGCAGGTCAAAGGTTAGGCTGGAATACCATAAATCTATATTTTTTAGAATTTCAGGGATATGCTAACTACAATAAGATTTTTTTTTTAATCAACAATTATCAATTATGAAACACTGGTTTATAATATTATGAATTGTTCGTTCCTTTATTTATGCTATAACTTATATAGCAAGAACTAACTGATCTAAGTTTTTAGCTAATTTAATTGCTGCTGGAAGGGTCCCATCTCTCAGTCTCAAAGGTATTCCAAAAAATCACTAGCAATGCATTTTACAATTAGCTGGCTAAATATATAACCATAGCAAAACAAGCAAATCAATTGTTTCTCCTCTTCCCTCTTAGTTACTCTCTAACATGAATTAAAACAAAATATGCAAACAATACATATCCATGGATGACATTTTAAACTATGTTTATCGCTCCAACGTTTTATTTGTACTCTTTCAACAATAGGTGTTATCACTCTCAGTTGCTGGAATTGCAGTTTTGTAATCAATTCTGATAATGTTGCTGGTGGGTGACCTCCTCTCCCTCTCTTCGATCCTTTCAGGGCATTCCCACCGATTAAAAAGTCTCTTTATTCTTTTCTACCGGCGTTCTTCTGCCTCTGAGCTCAAGGGAATTGCGGTCTCCACTCCAGGATGCCTAATTCCTTTAACCATAAATCAGGGTTAATAAAGATTAACTTAAATTTCACCATATTTTCATATTTTTGGAATTACATGTCCCAACAATATTTTAGTCACTATTTGAGCTGTAGCCCGAGCTGCTGGAAATGCTTCAACTCACTGAATTAATTAATCTACTATAATAAACAAATATTTTCACTAACTCACTTTAAGCAGTTCTATAAAATCAACCTGGATCTTTTCTAATGGCTTGTAGGCTGTTTTTGCATCTTCCAGAGGGAGGGTTCTTTAATGCTTTCTTAGTTACTTTTTAACAGGTGAGACACCCTTTAGGTAATTTGTTTTCTAATTTCAGACATCTCTATATACCCATAAAAATTTTAAAAGTGATCATAAATGGCTCTTGTTCTCTAATATGTCTGTCTATGCAAGTTATCTAAGATCTGACATTCCATTAATTTTGGCATCATAATCTTGCCATCTGGCAGAACTTATTTTGCTTCCTTAAATGTTGCTCCTAATTTCTTTATAGCTGCTAGTTCTGCTAATGGAAGGGTTAAGTGTCTCTTGCTGAATTTCTATTATTTTTCTTTTTTTTTTTTTTTTTTTTTTTTAAGATCATGATTTCACTATCTCTTTTTCTTAAAGTTGCTCTTTTTGCTTCTTCATTGGTCAAATTATTTCTTTCTGACTTTAATATCCTCCCCTCTCTGGTGTCCCTTTACATGAACTAATCTATTTTCTTTGAGCTTTTTAAAGCTTCAAGTATCTGAATTATCATTTCTCTCATGTATCTGAATTATCAATTCTTCATGTACTAACCCTTTCCTGTGAGTGTTTATAAGTCCCCTTGGAGTCCGTATAAAGAGTCCCTTCTTGTCCTTTTTAGTATTAGTAATGCACGGAGTAATGCACAAAGTTCACAGGCTTGTGCTGACCAGGAGGGACTAAGGGGACCAGACTCCTTTACCCTAAGCTTTTTCCCACTTCATCCGAATGCCAACCTGTATTATTGATTTTCAGATT
Organism: Emberiza elegans; assembly: GCA_024865655.1. Lineage (NCBI taxonomy): Eukaryota > Metazoa > Chordata > Aves > Passeriformes > Fringillidae > Emberiza > Emberiza elegans. The sequence goes on along the minus strand of JALJVW010000243.1, from coordinate 2,285,597 downwards.
ATCTTCTTCAGTTAAAAAATAAATTTTAAGTTTTCTTTCACAGGGTTTTATCTATAAATTTAAGGCTATTATTAGATCTTGCCTAACAAATTATTCTTGGCCTCTGGTATCAACAATAAATCATTTACTCCAAATTTGTCATCTGCTTCAATTTGCACCCCTTTTATTACAGGAACGGGAAAACCCTCTCCTGTAATTCCGACTACTGGAACTCTCTCACAACTTATCTCACATTTCTGGGGTGATTTTGTTACTATGGACTGAGAAACTCCGGTATTTACTAAAAATGTAACTTCTTCACTATTAGGAGCTATTTTTAGCTTTATCAAAGCTTCTTCTGGTGACATTTTGGTCTCCTTCATTGAACAGAACTCTTGACCTGTCTGATTCTCCTGAGAAGTTTTCTCATCTTGCTGCTTCTTTCTGCAATTTTTCTGCAGGTGCCCCTTTTTATGATAATAAAAATAGGTGGGTCCTGCGTCTTTTAAATTAAGACAAGAATTTTGTAAGTGCCCTTTTTTGTGGCGGGAAAACTGCATAGGTCTTGTGTTCTTAAAATAAATCCTGATGTCGGCTGTTTGTTTTTCCCTGCAAATTTTTTTGTATTCAAAGCTGCCTGCACTTTTTGAACTGCTGCCACTAAAATTCTGGCATCTGCTTTCAGCTTTTTCTCATTTCTTCAGACATACACCCTTTGTGTTTCTCTTAGTAACTCTTGAAGTCCTCTGTCCTGCCAATCTTCTAATTTTTCCAGCTTTTTCCTGATGTCAGCTCAAGATTTGGCCACAAACTGAGTTTTTAACAGAACCTGCCCTGCTGCAGTATCAGTATCTATACTTGAATATAATTGCAAGTCTTTCTTTAATCTTTCTAACTATTTAGCTGGGGACTCGTCCTTTTTCTGATGTTCATTCAAAGTTTTTCGTATGTTATGTCCCTTAGGCATTGCCCCCCGGATTCCTTGAATAATTATCTACTGGAGATCATTCATATTCTGCCTATGCTCTGCATTTTGATTATTCCAGTTTGGATCTTGCACACGCCATTTCTGATCACCTCGCCCTTGTCCCTCACGTTCTCTGTCCCAAATCTGCATTCTTGCCTGTCTGATCATCTCTCTCTCCTCTCTTGTAAACAAAATCCCTAGGATAGACTGCATTTCCACCCAGGTATATGTGTTTGGTCCTAAAAACTGATCTAACTTTTCTGCCACTCCTACGGGGTCTTCTATCAGTTTGCCCATCTCCTTCTTGAACTCCCTAACATCCCCAGTATTTAGGGGAACACTCATATAACTAATAGGTGGCCCCTCTCCCGGATTTGCCATAGGAACCTCTCCAAGTGGATATAATCTATTCTCCCCTTCTTCACCTTAATTTTCATCAATTTCTTCCCCTTGTCTCCTTCTGCCTCTGGTTCTGTGTGCCACTGGTTCCTCTTGAATAGAGGGTGCGTTTGGATTTACAGAGGGATCTTCAGGGACCTGTGGCTGAGCTGGCTGGTTGGGTTGTCCATAAGGGGGGGGTAGATGATTTAACGGGTCCCACGGTTCCTGCCTGTTCCTTTTAACCACTTGCCCTTTGGTTAATAAAGGATACAATGGGTAACCCCCACCTTCCTGCCTCTGAACAACAAACTGACTTCTCCCCTCAGCACTCCATAAAGCAGCATACTCACTCTCCTCCTGATTAACAGGGTCTTTTAAATTCACATATATATTTAGAGCCTGGCAAATCCAATCCTCAAATGATCCGAACTTGGGCCAATATAAATTATCTTTCCGGATCATTTCCTTTGTCCATTCAAATATGCAATACTTAATCATTTTCTGTTTACTTTTTCCTTTTTGGGATTCCCATTCATCCCAAAACCGTATCATCATCCCCAGCGGGCTGTCCTGAGGAATGCTCCCTTCCTGAGAACCCCCCTCACGGTTCCCAGATACTCTAAATTTCTGCGGATTCTTCACACAATCCGCAGCCCCTGGGTCAAGGGACTTACTTTTTCCCTGACCCATTTTTGGCGGCAACAAACTAAGAGATCTTCGGTACCAGGAAAAATCTTAGTTCCCCACACTCACTTCGTGGTTCAACTTTCTCACTTACTACTTTCTCACCCTACCTTTTTAATCTTCTTGTCCTGCTCTTATTTTTCCCTCTGTAGTCAATTTGTTCCACTCCTACCTCTGCCTCTTTCTTAATATATCAGCCCCGTCCTCTCACCATCTAATCACATACTAAAATGCCTGCTACCAACCCCTCCAAGGAAATTGAACCTATTCAATCACTCTCCTCAGTCTCCCTACTCTCTCCTGCCCAAGGACTTTCTTACAGGTGCCTGGACCAGGGACCCTCTCCTCCCCCCTGGGTTAAACCTCCCGGGGTCCCCACTCGTTCACTTTCTTTCGCTTCCCTCCTTTCCCGGCCGGCCTCCTCGCGGAGGACGCGAAAACGCGGTACTGGGAGGTCCCTCTCGCGTCGGGGGTCCGGGACTGCCCAGCCCCCGTCTCAGACACTCCACACACACTCACACATGCATACAGCCGCCCCCAGACCCAAAACCCCGTGGTACTCACAGCCTCCTTTTCTCACGAGGGTCTTTGTGCACAAAGCAGTTTTACATGGGTACTCTCTCCTTCCTGTAAGCCGGCACTGACGGGAGCTTCTTCTGCGCGCTTTCAATAACTAATTTGCTTATGCGTTATTGTAATAAAGACTCTCTTTTCCCAAGGGAGAGTGGTCTAGCTTTGGGACCACTTAAAAGTCTGGTGGGGAGCTCCTTCCCAGAAGCTATCCACCTCCCTGGAGTCAAGAGGGTCCCGGGTTTCGGCAGCAAATTGTTATGTTTGCCCAATTATCCCCTCATAAAAACACCTCAAACAATATTTGAGATAATAGCAATTTTAATTAAATAATTTAGAAAATATATAAAGAAGGGATAATTTGGTTCTAACAATAGCGCATAAGCAAAGGTTAACCGCGGGGTACGGAGTGCAGGGCTTTTGGACCCGTGCCACCCTCCGTACAAAGTTGCCAGGTGAAGATTCTCCCCTTATATGCCATGTGTTAATACCATATTCTTCAGTTCCGGTTCGTCATCTATCTATCCCCGCCTTTATAAACACCTTTACTGCGCATGCACCATCACTCAGTTCGGTGGTCGCACCAGTCTTTGGGGGTCCTCACTGATGAAGGCCTCTCCTCTTCCTCGATGTCCTTTAATTCACCTTTGGGTTACACATGCGCACCAAGCCAATACATCGTAAGCCAAAAGCACATATCACTGTATCTACATATCGAAGCAATAAATCCCTTATAATTAGCATTTTTCTGGGACCCAACTAGGTTTTTGTTCATTTTTAGCATCTGTATCTCTAGTTTCTTCCTCCTGTCCTTGTGAACATCTGCCGGGGGGTGTGGAGCCCCTCCTCTCCCTCTCTTCTTTTGGCATTACAACTTTTAACTATTTCTATTATTCCCAAATAGTAATTCTTATATGGTAGGCCCTGTCCTTGTGAACATCTGCTGGAGTGGGGGGGGTGGAGTCCCTCCTCTCCCTCTCTTCTTTTAACATTACAACTTTTAACCATTTTACCTATTCCCAAATATTAATTACGGTACCAATATTAATTACTTTTTCAATTTTATCAGCACGAATCATACCTATTTATCACACTTCTTATTGTCATTTCACCTGTAGCCTTTCTCCCTGGTGAGTATGTTTTTCAGGACAGTCCAGCATCAGTTTGCATCACACCTAATACCTGTTCCTCAGCATTTGTAATTATGAGATCTCCAGGAAGACAAAGCCAGGGTATTCAGAGTGATGGCAGGTTGGAGGGCAAGAGGGTCTAAACTGATAAATGACCTTTTCACTTTCAGCAAGACTTCCCAGAGATGTTGTGCAGTCTCCACCCTGGGGAGGTTTCAAAGCATCAGTAGATAAAGTCATGAGCAGTCAGGTCTGATTGCTCTCATTTGTGCAAGAGGCTGGACTGGTGCCATGCTAAGGTCCATCTATGTTTCTATTCTTTCTCAAATCTGATCTTTTTACTCTTTATGTTTGTCCTTCTGAGATTTTGATAGTTCTTCATATCCCAGAGCCTGCTTTCAACAATTCCCTGTTTTCTCTGGGGGAATCATCATCAGATCTTGCTGATGGTGTATCACAGGTGTGTAACTTGTTTTACCAGCTGTACAAAGGTTTAGGTCCCAGCTGATTACCTTATTTTCTCTATTACATCATATCAGTTCCCACATACAGTGTTGTCTACAGGCAGTTTGCTGGTGGCAGCAACACTTCTGAGCAGTGACACAGCCACAGTGTCCCTGCAATTGCCACCTTCTGGACTCTGCTTCTGTACCTGCAGGTGGCAAGCAGGGCCGTGCAGTTACAAAATGAACCTCCTCACTACCCTGTGCCTTCATCAAGCCTGTCTTTCTCCCCCCACCCCCCAGGTCCTTCCCCATGAGCTGTAACATCTTGGTGCTCCTTCTCAAAGGAAATTATTGAATCTAGTCTGTGCTACACTAGGGATGTCATATGCTAACTGGCACAGCGACACAGCTCACTTGGGCCAGTGTTTGTCTGTGAACACTGCATAGTTTTAACTTTCAGATGTGAACTGAAGTGATCAAAAAAAGCTCTTATGTTGCAGTTTTGGGTGGACCTCAGAAAAAGTAGGCATGCATGTTCCCATCAGTGACTGGTCCACATCCATGACTTTCCCCTAGTTCTCCTACCACCTTGGCCTGTTCATTTAACCTTATCTAGCTTGCCCATGGAACTGAAAACCCAGCAGGTGCTCCCTGTCTGTTGGAGGAGAACAGGCAGTTGCCAGCCCCTCTGGTGCAGAAGCTGTTTTTGCTTCCTGGGATGCTGCATTTATCCATCTGTTTCCCATCCACAGTGGTGCTCAGGGGTGTGTGACTGGACCTGGCCCCTGACACCCCCTCCTAGCACAGCACTTCCAGGGGAAGGCTACCCTTCCTGCCATGCTCTCTGCACTGGAGGGAGCAGGGGCTGGTTAAAAATAAATTTGGGAGCAGATGGTGAGGCAGATTACTGTTCATCCTAGGGTGATGATGATGATGTGCCAGCTAACTGCTGGTTGTCTATCAGAATTAATCAGAAGCTGTTGCGGCACATGATCAGTGAAGCCACTGCTCCCCCTGAAAAAGGGAAGAGAGAGCACAGAAACAGCTCTGTAAAATAAATTGTTGGAAAAGCACTTGTTTTGAAGATACAAAAAGTTTCTGATGGAGAAAAGACTAATAAGCAAAACAGGAATGTTTTTAGGATTTGATTTTTTTAATGTACTAACACTGTTATATATCTGCAGGTATGCTTTGCTTCTGAAAATCAACTGGGAAAACTTGGTCACTTTCTTCTTGCATTTGTTTCACTGGAATTGCAGATAATCCAAAATAAAAAGATTTAAGAGGTTTATAGGACCCTTACAAGCACTGTCTCTATTGCTATTATGAATGTTATCCATGAATGCACCTGTTTTGGATTTGTGATCAGTGTCAGAGGAACGGACTTGACACTTGCTGTGCTCAAAAAACTTCCCAAATGTTAAATCTCTACACTCACAAAACAGACAAGGCAAAAGCTGACTCAACCCACTGAGCTGAAAGGCAGTATCAGTTCTGATGCTTTAGCAATCTGAAGGGCAGTTTATCCCTGTTACCTTCTTTTTCATTCAAGAGGTTAATGAAATGGTTTAAGCATTAGCAGTGATGGATCACTTTAAGAAATAAAGCAGGAAGTGCATTCTTGATTATTGTTTTGTAATAAAAAATAATGGTAATTTTTAATCACTTAGTCCACTTAGATAACCTGTCAGTGTATTTTGTTAAGCTACTAAAGTGTTAAACCGAATTTCTTATTTTGTGTATTCAGCTTCTGTTGTCCATGCTATGTCATGGCATCTCCTTTCCACCCAAGCTAATGTCCAAAGTTATGTTTGCTGGGGTGTAATTTGTGGAAAATTGATGCTTTGTTTTGGAAGGTGATATGCTAAGTATTTTTTATCTAAGACTGTCAGGTCTGTACAGTCTATCTGAAATAGCACATTCTCCACAATATACAGTAAAAAATACAAAAATTTGGATTAAATTTGCTATTTCTTCACATTTTAAATCTGTTCTCCTTTTATACTTTCTATTAAGAAGGTAGTGCAGTTTTAAGTTATACCATAATCAGAGGGCTCTGTCTGTATGTAACAGGGAGTGTTAAGGCAAGGCTAAATTCAACTGCTTCAGCCTTTATTTTTCAGGTGGTCTAATTTGATATGTTAAAAATAAGATAGAATGGCTAAAGAGAGGTGGTGCCTCTGTACTAAAAATTTGCAGGTGTCAGACTTTCTGTTGCTTTGTCTGGCATTACTGTGAGCTTCATCAGCTTCTGTCTTTAACAGTTCCATCAGTGAGATGGCAGATCACTGGTGGGTTATCTGCCACAGCAGCAATCTGGAGATCAGGAACCCTGTTAAAATATTCCTGATACTAACAAGTCGTTTTATTTTGCTTGGTATAGAAAATGATGAGAATTAAAATAATTTTTTTTTACTGGACTATTTCTTGTTGTGCATAAGTCAGCCTGAACTGGAAAACTAGTCTCACTGGCTTCTGGTTTCTGATCAATTCTCCTGTGTGCTGCTGCAGGAAGGTCAGGCTCTTATTATTTGTCATCTGTAGTACCTGAAATGTCCTTTGTTATTTATTTTTTTTATTAAGTGGAATCATCTCAGGAACCTGTTTATTTCATTGCCTTTGCCCTTCCAAAGTGCTGCTTTTGGTATGCATGTTGCTGGAGTGAGAGGATGGTTTAAAGGAAGTTGTGTGCACGTGGGGTGGCTTGCTCTTTAAATCTTTTAAGTGCTTGGATGCTGGTAAGGTGAGGTTTTGTACAAACCCTGCAGTGCGGAGGCGCCTGGCTCCATGGGCGAGCATTACTCAGTTTTACCATGAGGCCCGTGATGAGAGACTGCAGTACAGAAGACAAAAAATGGCCCTTAGCTCGAGACATATTTCTCCTCTAAGAAGAACAGTAATTGAAAAAAGCACCTTCTTTCAAGCAGGTAGTAGAAGTGAGAGTGCTGGGAATTTGCTCTTTGAAGTGTTGTTAGCAGAAATTCTGTTTATTAACACAAGCCTGTGGCACCTGTGAATGTTTCACCCGGCCACGCTGTTGTTTTAGTCCCTCTCACCTGTGTAGGCCCATGTGGTTCCCACTGCATGAGTCAAAAGAAAGGGGCAGAGAAGGGTAAAAATACACATCCTCTATTCTTTCTGGGAGAGAGGTACCCAGACCTCAGTTCAGGCTTCACAAGAGATCCTGCTCAGTATAATGGCCAGCACTTGAGCAGCCTCAGCAATTTCTCCTGCATGTTTCACCTGTTGCCCTGTTATTCCTTCCTAATTTCTTTTTTCAACATTTTTGTAGTCCTAGTTTGTGTTAGTTTCCCTTTATGCTCCAGGTTCCCTCCTGGCATCTGTGCAGTTCTTTCACTTAGAAACTGCCAACTTATTTCTGTCCATGGCAATTCTGGCACCGTCCTGCAGTTTGGAGCTCAGCTCAGTCCCAAGGAGCCTCTCTTTGCGTTTTTTCTCCCTCATTTCTTGAAAAAATGGGGTCCTCCCTGGCAGCCTCTGGGAAGCACTGCCCAAGCTTTCAGGGCTGCTCCCATTACTGTAATGGCTCTGCATGGACAGAGGGAGGAAGGGTGGTTAAGCACTAAGTGCTGTCTTTGGAGGAAGCTTTTCCATCACCCTTCTTTGGGCTTCTCTTCCCTCTCTTCTCTGCCAGCTCTGGCCTGAGGCCCAGGTTGTGTGCAGGTGGGAGCTGGCTTGTCTGTAATCCTTCCCCAGCCAGGAGAGGTGGCCCTTCATGGAGCACTGCTGGGACTGGTTTCATGTGGCATGTAGTTTTCACAGGGAGCAGGGGAAAGGTATTTCCTTTGAGAGTAAAGAATAAAGAACTTCTGCACAAAGGAGTTTCTAAAAGGCATAGCATTAAGAAGAAAAGAGAACAGTGGGTGGCTTGACTATCCAGAAGAAAGTCTCAAGGAACAAAAAAGAATTAATGGATATTTCTGTTTCGTTGATGGCAGGTAAGAAGTGAGGCTTCATGTGCTAAAATGTGAGAAATACAGAATGGATCAATAGGTAGACAAAAATACTGTGTAAGGCAGCAGTTAAAAGGTGGCACTTCAGGCAAAGGGTGTGTGCAGAATTTTCTTCAGGAGATTTGTTACCTTATGTATGGCTGAGAATCCAAGTTAGTTGAGTAGAAAATGTTGCATCATCCTTCACATTACCAGCAGAAAGTCAGCTGAAAAGCAGCATTCATTCTTATCACATACTGATGTATATTTTTGCAGTGCCGGGGCACCTTCAAAAGCTGCAGGCTAGGAGCATGACCTCTTTCACCAGTAAATTGTTGGTCAGTATTGCCTATATATTATTTCAGACCTGGAGGAAGGAGAGTAGTGTGATGTCTCTTCTGGTAATAGTCTCTCTTTATTCTTAAGTAGCTTTGTTTGTTGGGGAGGGCCTCCAAAACCTCTTGGAAAACAAAAGTGAAAAGTGGATTCTAAAGCAGCTTGTCCTCTTGGTGTTAGCCCATTCCATTATGTGATGCTGTTGAAACTAAGGCTGGAAACACCATGCAGACTTTGGAGTCCTGCTTTAATTCCTCTCTCTTGCTATTTCCAGCTGCTGCCATCCCAGGCACTGGTATGGAGGCACACGCTTCTGATATTGGCCCCGTTAGCCTTTCAAATACTGCCTTGGGACCATGGTTTAAGGATTTTGTTCTTGCTCTTTGTTCTTAAATAGATTTCTGGTGTGTACATGAGCAGATTTGTATGAAATGCAAAGTCTCAGCATCCACTGTGTGTTCCCTTGGGTGCCCTTCTTTTTAACTGGAGTTTATTATAATAAGGCAAAAAAATGACATTTTGCATTTTTCTATTAATCTGTATTGTTCTCTGTTGGTGGCTCTGGGTGCTGATGCGGGAGATTTTTCTTGCTATGCATGAACTCTGATTCTGAATTCTCTGAGGAGAATTTGAAAGGAAAGGATTTAAGTTGTTGCCATTTCTGAGCAGTGGAATTTGAAGCCCTTTTGGACTGTAAGTAGCATAGTAGGTGTGCCAGAGTTCTGGATTTCTCTGCTCAGGGAATGTCTTGTATGATACTAAAGGGATTTGGTAGTGGCAGTGAACATGGAAGAAAAGATCTCTCAGAAAATCAGAAGTGCTGGTGTAGTTTAACAGTGGATCTCAGGCATGGGGAAAGTATTTAACATTTGCCATTGCCTGAAACAGGGCAATGTAGAAGAAGCCTCTGAAACCTTTTGTTTTCCTGTCCCCAAACACTTGAGATTTTCAAGGAAGAAAAACACTAGCCTTGTGTTGCCAAGGGTGTCTTATCTTGGCAAATCCTCCTTCTATTGTTAACAGCAGGGTTCATTTTGTGCTGAGAGGGTCCAGACTGAGTGCTGGACACTATTCTTAGCCATCTGTAATAACATTCTAGCACCACCATTCTTCCAATTTATGCCTAGGATAATGTAACTGCCTGAGTAAAATCCGCTCTGCAGCTTAACAGAGGGACCTTCTGTTTCCAGGACTGCCAGTCCCTCAGTTTTTATACATTTACACACTGCTCTCTGGAAGAATAAATAATACATGAACATATGCATTGGCTAAGTGAAATTTCCTTCTGATTATAGTGAGGCGCTGTTTAATGGCAATTATAAAATATGTTTCTTTCATCTTTTGCTATTCCTGCTGTGTGTTGAAGAGTATGCCTTTATCTCTTTCGTTGTTGTTGTTGTTTTAAGTTACCCTCTTGTTTTTATTTTTTAAACAAATTGATAATTTTTCATATGTTAGTGAGTTGCAGTTTTGAAATCTTCTGAACAAGTTTCTGGCAGAATTACCTCATCTAAATCAGAAATAGTGCTACTGCATGAGTGCCCTTAATTGAGGTGGCTGCTACATCTATATTACAAGAATAGAATTTTTGAAAGGAAACTGATTGACATTTATCCCAAATGAAATGTTTACTCTCTGTTTAATACCTGGTGGGCAATTCAGTACTCTGAATCTATATTAAACATGTTTAATATTAAAATGTTTAAGAAGCATTATTAAGGCTCAAAATAGGTACTTTAAAGTCAGAGCTGTATCTTGGTATACATGAATTATGAAATGGTGTTGAATTGTATGGTGAAACACTGGGTTTTCCACTTACTAAATTCATAGAATAAGCCCTTTTCAATCACCCATTTTCAAAGGCTGATTTGGAGGGTAGGAGTATATATGACTCCCTCCCAAACCTGTAGGCTGGGGAGTTGAATGCTATTCCAGGAACCTGGATTTTACTCTCCTGTCTCCAGTATACAGTCCCATTTCATATTGAACAGCAGGTCAGTGAAGACAAGCTGTTGGAAGGTGAACAGTCATTACTCATTCTCTAATTCACAGAAACCTATCTTAAAACCTTATGGTCTGATACTGAGAAGGATCAATCTCATAGCTGTTGACTCAGTAGGCTTATGCTAGAATATGTACAGACTTGAGAAAAACTAGATCAAGATTTGGGGCACATAAAGTTAAAAGGAAGGGGTTTTTTTTACTTCATTGTGGAGTCTTGATCTCATTTCTAAACAGTAGATTACACAACTTTGTTAATAATTCAGATATTGTGGAAAAATTAATAAAGACATTTAAATCTTTCTTCAGATAATAGTATTAGTTACATTATTTGTTCCTAGCCCCATTTTTAGCTGAAGTACCACGCTTGACATTTTCTGATGTGCACTCCACATGCTTCCTCACTCATCTGAGGCAGAACTGTGATAGAAAAGATGTTTTTGCAAATTTCTGTCTAGGATCTGACAATAGGATATGTCCAGCAGTGTATAGTATTGGTTGTTGCTGTGCCTCCTGCCCATAATGGTAATTGTAGGTACCTAGTATTAGGTCTTCAGAAGAAGAATAGGCATAGAGAAGATGCTATAGTTCATGAGGCTGTTACTAAGAGAGCTGTCAGTTTTGGGGGCAGGACCTGTATTTAGCAGTCTGCGTCTGCTCGGGTGCAGTGCTGTTCAAGGGGTGCTGTGTGCTTGGCTCCAAACTGCAGCCACTGCACCGAGCTTCTCTGGGCAGCACTGCCCATGAACCTTTCAGTTCTCTGCTTTCAGATATCACCCACATGTTCTGGATTTGCCCTGACACTGTCTCTCACCAGGGCTACTCATCTCAATTGCAATATCCCATAATTTCTTTATAGTTAGAAATTATGAAGCAAATTGGGTAAAGCCTGATGCATTTTGGATTTCAATGGCAAAACTGGTTGTTTTATTACAGAAGTGGGTCAGCGAATCTTCTCCAAATGCTGACCTTTTCTACACATGGCCCAGTGTCGTTTTCATGCCGTGAGTTCTGACAATAGGGTCTGTTCTGGGCTATCCCAAACAGGACTAATATAAGAAGTTAAACTTTCTGTGTCACATTTCAAGAGAGTACTGCAATCAACCCTGGGCTGTGGAGTGGCCCCAGGAGCTTAAGATCCAGTGGACCATGAAACCTGTCTCAGAAAGATGAGATGTGGCATTACATTTTATGTAACACACTGTGCTCATAACTGGCTCTTTTATTGCATGTGTAAAATCACTGAATTACTTGCAAGAGAGAATGGTGTATTGCTGTGGTGTTCAGGAGACAGCTTTTGTTGGTGGATTTCTCTTGCTTTTACCTAAAGCAGCTGCATTTTTGGAACTCACATGTGAATAGGAATGTACTAGGGACTGGGGGTTTCCAGTACAGTGAGAAAAGAGAGGTGGGGTCAGAGAAGGCTGCCTGATGAAATTAACAGCAGACTCATCCTTCTGTGTGGCAGGAACACATTTCCCACTCCGACACACTGGATTGCTTTCTCGTTGGGAAGGTGAGAACAGTTTGATGAGGGCTGAGAAGTCTAAGTTTGGGAGTCACTAAAGGACAACAGCTGCCACAGTCTAATCTGCATTATGATTAATCCATTTAACAATCAACTGGTTTAACAATTAGCTCTGTTACCAGATCAGTCCATTAAGGTCATTAAAACTCTTTTTGCTTTCATTTAACCCCTCTGGTTGACACTTCTAGTAGGTTGAGTGTCCTTATAGCCTAATGTAAATTATGTTACGGTAACTGATGATCCAGGTCTGTTGTAGCCACTTGGCCTACTATTTATGTCTTTAATGATTCAGCAGAGATATGCCTTTATGTGCTGCTGTAAACAGTCCTCTAAATCTTAAAAAGCAATGATAAATGAAAGGAACTTAATTATAATTTGTACTGACAGCACTGTCTATTACTTAGGTTACTAAGTATTTTCATTACATGAGATTGGCTCATTGGTGGAGGGCAGGCATAGGAACTGTTCTGTTATTTTTGTTCTGTTTAAAACTTTGTCAAACACTTTTTGCACACTGAGTTTTTCCCATTCTGTGCATCTGACTATGTTTAAATTGCTTAGGAAAATTTCATTAAAAACAGTTTGGCTGTATTGAAGAGTGGGCTGATGAGAAAGTAGAAGGGGAGACCAGAAAAATGTATATTCTTTTGCCTGTGTAATACTGTTCTAAATGACAATATTCTTTTCAATGCTGTGAAAAGATCTTCCATCTCTCTGGCTTGAAACAGGAAATTTGTTCAATGACCACAGCTCAAATCAAGAGGCAGAATTAGTTGATCTTAGAGTGTGGGGTAGAGAGGCACAGGAATGAGAAGAGGCTGAAATTGGAAAAAGAAGTCCAGGAAAAGAAAAATGAATGGAGAAGTTTGAGAAGTGAGTGAAGCCCATGCTTAAAAAGCAGGACAGCAAGGAGAATAGGCCCATCAGAGAAGGAAAAGCCCAGAACTGGGATGGGATGCAGATGGGAAGAACTGGATAGGAAAGTTTAGGTGTGGGGCTAGCAAGTAGAATAGCAGATTCCCGCAAAGCACCTCTCTTTCAGGAAGCTAGAGCAGCACCCAAGGTGTTTCCTTCTCATCCTGCCTTTGTTAGAGGAAGCAGGCTGGCCCAGAATCCTGCTCCCCTGCAGCACTAGCAGGCTGTCATCTTGCCTTTGGTGAGTCAAGTGTCAGAGGCCTGAGGAACTGAGGGCTCCAGGTCTGCAGATGAACCATATGGCTGCTGGCACAGCATCCCAGGATGGGAGACATTTGTCTGCCTTCCTGGTGGTAGGGACCTAGGAAACTCCTGTCCTTTCCTCAGGGTCTTAACACTCTCATTTTAACATCAGCTGAAGCACTCGGGGTTGAGTAGTGCTAAAGCTAGAACTAAAGCTGCCTCTGCATCCTGTAACTTTTTTCTATGACGTAATTCCCCCCTCTGCCAAAATAGGCTTTGCTCAATGAGAGAGAGGAGTTATGCTTATAGAATGCACTTTTTGTCTGGCTTGCTGCAGAAAAGGGAAAAATGCAGTGTAAGAGTCAGGGAATTACTTGAGGAAAGGGCTGTAGAAGCTACAAGAACGTGATCTGATCCTCCAGGCTATCTGAGTTTGTGTGATGTTGAACACTACAAAATGTAGTCATTTTAAGCTTTTCAGAGGCTGTCATTAGCCACTGTATCTAACTCATTGGAGATGCCCAATCCTAGAGCCTGAGAGAAGAGTGGTAAGAATATTGCACGTTCTGTTCTGAAAAAGAAGTTTCAGAAAAGCATCTCAAATCAAGTACTGCTCAAATCAGCAGATACTTTTGAAATTATGCCATCTGTGCCTCAGCTCACACACCATGTAACGGTAATAATGCTACTTCTAAAAGAAGATTGTGGGAGATTTTGAAAATAAATTAGCTTAATGTTTTGTGATGCAGTCAAGAAAAAAAATTGGATGAGGGTGAAGGCTGGAGGAATATAAAGGAGCTGAAAGATTATACTATGAAGCAGTGTCATGCACCTACCATGTAATGCAAATGTCTGCTATTAACATGGAGTTCATCAACTGGAAACTACAAAGGAGAAGGAAAGATACAAAGGAAAAGAAAGATCTGGGAACATTGCTGGGTCTTGTGATAATTGAGGCATCACTTTCATGGTTTCTTAAAATGTGGTCTTAAGAGGTCTCAGTAGCTATCAGAGAAGCACTAATGCCTTTGAGCTTTTGGGAGAGCTCATCTGGACACTTGTCTGTACTTCCATCTTCACAGCAGAAAGATGAGAGCAAACTGGAGAAAAGGCCAGTGAGGTTGTTAGCAAGGTGAAAAGAATGGATGGCCAGTTTTAAAAGGTAAAGGAGAATATATGACCTTGCAAAATGAAGACTGAGGGATGAATAAGGCAGCAGTTTGTAAATACACCTGAAGGATTAACAGCAAGATGGAAACCCAATGAGACAAGGTACAGTTCTTGGCAAAACAATAATTAGGTATGAGATAAATGGGAATTAAGTTGAGGTTGAAAATCAAATAGTTTTCTGAGAGAGTAGTGAGAGTCTTGGGCAGCATCCCACAGTGGATGACCCCTTGTTGGGCTGGAGGTGAGGCTTGAGCCCTTGGACAAGGTGTCAGCAGGGCCTGGGCTCAGACTCAGGAGTCTATAGCCAGTTAAATGTGTTCATGGTAGCAGATGCTGCTTGCACACTTGGACATCCTGCCTTCAGTGTGTGTGGGTGGTTGACCTTTTCCTTCTCTCAAGTGAAATCAAGTCATTAGGAATTATCTCTAAATATCCTGGCCCCATACTTCAGAGCTTCAGCTGCTTTAATCTTAGTAAGCCTTGGGGAGGCAGATTACCAGCATATCTGCCCCCCAGAGTCTGGGAGCATATGAGGAGATCTCTTTCAGATGGCTGGTTTTTAACATGTAGCCAGAGAGGTCTGTTGAGTGCCTGAGCATGTGTTCAAAGAAGGGGATGTATGTGCTCTCTGTTAGTGCTTCCAAGGTGCAGAAAAGCCTCATGTCTGTTTGCTCCAGGATATCTGTTAGTCCTGGTTTATGCAGCATTTTGGTATTGAAAAACTCTGTTGTGTAAGGGCTGAAGGAAAAAATACATCGTTGGAGTGGAAACATTGCCGTTTTCTGCCTTTGGATGGCCTCCACTTCATGTTTGTCACATGCAATTCATATCTGAAAGGAACATGTGTCACTGCTGATGTGATGTGCCATGTCATAAAAGCTTTGGTGACATTTTCTGACCTCTTAAAAACTAATGAAAGAGGTTTGCAACTTGTAAATGCCATCTGCCATGGCAAAGCAGCTTCCCAGTTCTCTAATTGCATATGCCTCTTGTGAAATACTGCATCACCTTGAAAAAAACCAGCATATTAATGGAGGAAGCTTGTCATTTCACTCATTCCCAAATTCTTTACATAATTCATCTATTAATTTTTTTTGCTTATTATGAACCCTGAGGGGTGGAAGTTGCAGCAAATCCATGATAGCTTTAGGAGTTCTGTTTCATTAGAGCTGTATTTACTTTCTGATTTTTTGGTACTCTGAATTGGAACCATTCTCCCTATGATCTTAATTTTTTTCCAGATACTCATGGGGTTCACAGATGGAAGTGTGAAAAGTCTGAGCTGTCTCAGGAACATGTAACAGGACTTGGGGGGTGTGTAAAAACAGGGGAGTGTTCTTCATTAACCTGTGCTTGTTCCTGTAGTCCATTAAGGGAACTGAGATGTGCTAATTATTTTTAATTGATTCAACTTATGTCACACTGATAGCCTCAGATGTGGGATAAGGAGAACAAATGTTGGGTTCAGTTTTTGCTGGGCTGACAGCTTATATAATGAACAGTTTGGAATCAGTAAGGACAGTTTTTACAGCCTGGAAAAAAATAAGCAAAGTGTTTCGTGCTTGGATAGGAGAGAAGAGCACTTTATCCACTTGTATTTTACTTTGCATAGTGCTGTTATTGGCTGCTCTGGCTTTTGCATGTCAATAAGACAAACTTTCTAAAGAGAGGATTTATTGCAGGAAATGTGTCCATATTGTAGGCCACATACACAGCATGCATTAATTTCTGAGTAGCAAAGAGCAAAAGCTGCTTCAGATGGTGCCAGGGTACAAAACTGCATCTCTACAGACTGGTGAGAGGCAACAGATCTCCTCCCTTCTGTCAAAAACAGTGCTTTTTGTGTTTGCTGAGACGAGTGCAAGCATTGTCTAGCCCTCACCACCAGCATTGAAGAAGTTAGGTCTGTTTTTATCGCTGTATTACAGGCAGGGAAGGAGTTCTGCTGAAAAATGAAGTGACAACACTAGCAAATCTGTGTAAGCAGCAAACCAAGATACCAGAAGCCCTGGCTTGCCAGCCTGTGTCATTACATCATGCCCAAGTGCCCTGGGCAAACCCTGTTCTTTTGACTGTGTTTGTCCATAGCATTGGTGACATAGCAGACTTCAATACTGATTGTAATTCTGATTTTTATACATAAGATTGTCATTTCTGTGGCAGGACCTATCCTCAGGCTTCTTATTGGTAAAAAGATCTTGTAATTTCTTCATTGGGGTATTGAGAGGTGAGGCTAGATGTGCATGGGTGTCACAGAATGGATAAATAAAAAATATCACCCAGGGGCAAGAGAAATCAAGAAGCCTGTGAGCATCACTCTGGATGTCATGTTCTGAGATGGCAGGGGTATGTTCTCAGTCCAGCACTTGCAAGACAAAGCCATCACAGTGTTCTGCTCCCTCCTAGCAGAGCAGATGGAAAGGTCCCACTGTGCACGTACCGTCCCAAGGGTCCTGCTCACAGATGGAGTGATGAAACCCAAAAGCTGCTGTGCAGGAGTTCAGTGGGGTTTTTGTAGCTGCTTTGCCATGTAGCCATTTCAGTCTGACCTGTTTTTAGAGATCCTGACGAGGTCTGCAAAACAAACTTATTTTTAACTGCTATTCACATGATTCCTGTCTTACCATTCGTAATTTTAAGAAGCTAATACAGGAGTTGGGTGGGATAGGTTTTTGCATTGGCTGCTCTGCAGTAATGACTTTTCTGCTTGGTTTGGCCCTGAAACAGAAGGAGAAGCCATCTCTGTTTTGCAGTAGCTGCAAAGTGACAAGGGTTAGATTAGCAGTTCTGCAGGCTGGTTGGTGCAGTGTAAAATTGCACTGTTTTATTGTGAAATCAGCCTATTGGTGTGGCCTGGGAGATAGCGGCGCAGGCACCTGAAAGAGAAGATATTTGAACTCCTTAGAGGATGCTGTGTAGCTTTTTATCACAGCCCAGTCATAGCTGACATTTAAAATGTGCAGCAAGGAGGGAGGGAGATTAGGAGATGTCTCAGTAGAGGTATTGCAGCCCATCTGGGTTTTTCAGAGCGAGAAACTGTACCCAACTGGGTATCCCTGGCTGGTATCAAAATACTTCCTTTGTTGTCTGGTTGAATAATAACCAGGTATGCCGTGTGTGGGAAGGGATTTTGGGGCAGAAAAACTCCTTAGCATCCAGCTAAGGGAACAGCAAGGCACTGCTGTTGGGAAGGCTGCATGAGGAGCCAGGCCTGCTGCTTTCCTTCCAACGCTGAGCACCTTCTCTCGTTTTAGGAACTTTCCGCTGTACGTTCTGCGAGACTGAAGTGGAGGAAGATGAGTCAGCCATGCCCAAGAAGGATGCAAGGACACTGGTGGCGAGATTCAATGAGCAGATTGAGCCCATCTACGCGCTGCTTCGGGAGACAGAAGATGTTAACTTAGCCTATGAAATTTTGGAGCCAGAGCCCACAGAGATTCCTGCCCTGAAGCAGAGGTGGGAGCACACCTGGTCTTTCCTCACTGCACTGCTTCCTTGTAGTGTTCCTCTGCTCTGATCTGTGGGGCTTTCTCAAACCTTGTGCAGGACTTACTTGTACTATGCAAACAACTGACAGATTGCCCCAGGGATATGTGGTTTACAAGGAGACAGAGGGCTGTAACCATTTTTTACTAAACAGCTCTCTGCATGTGTTTTTCTATGAGGTGGGATGCTTGAATTGCATGCTGCTTGCCATGCTGTAGCTGGTATGCACACCAAGCCCTTGGCCCAATAGTTAAAAAATGCAGCTGCTTGATAGAGATCTGAAGGGGCCACCTATGCTGTCTTCTATCTGTCAAATACTTATCTGTCATCTGTTCCTTTTGCTTCTACCCAGCTTTTAAAACGAAGCTGTCTGCAATCCACACCTTGTATCCTCATATAACAGCATTCTAGTTTGAAGACATTACTTGTAATAAGCAGTTTTTTCTTTTTATTTTGTCCAACTTGTTACACACCTCTTCTTTTCAGGAGAAGACCATGTTGGAATGAAAAACTCCTTAAAATGTTCTTACCCATGGGAAATGACACTTTCTTTTAGAACATTCCTAGCTTTACAAAAACAGATGATGTTTAAATAATGCAAAAAGATGTGGGGAGCTGTCAGTTTTGTCAGCTGTGGTGAAATGTGATGCACTTCTCTGTATTTAAAAAAAAATTAATTATACACATGGGAGAAAAGAGCTGTACCATGAGGGGAAGCATTCCCACAGTGCCTTGGGGTGCTTGGCTTTAGTTAATAGGAGAGCAAGCAAGATACTCTTTTTTTTCTCTCAGGCTGACCTTGAGAAAGAATGTTCCTCATATATTCATGCTAGACAGCTTCTAATTAATATAATAAAAATTCTTTGTCTATTCATAGTCTTTTTCTAGCCAAGAAGGTAGCTATTTTTCCTCATCATTCTGATAGAAAAACAGAAGCAATATAAAGAGCAGAAAAGATTTTGCCAAGGTCACTCAACATGTCTTTGGTGATATGGGAAATTCTTTGAAGCCTTTATACCCAAGCTGAATCACTCGACTTTTCTTTAAAATCCCTTTTCCGTAGTTTAAGTAGTAGAACTGGGATAACCCTACCAAAAAGAGAGTAAATTTTTAGTCTTCCCTTTTTGTGTACAGGAAATCATCACAGCAGAGGCCTGGTGCAGTCCCATGATTAAATCGCAGCACCCACTTACTTGACTCTTAAATACTTAAAAAACATTGTAAATGATTAATTACTCTGTGCAAGGAATGACAAAATAAATAAGCAGCTTTTTAAATGCTTACTTGAACACAACTTGCTTCAGCACATACAGTGATTTAATTATTTATTAGCTCTTATTAATTCAAAGCAGTTAATTCCATGAAAGCACTGCTGTGAGATTTTTTTTAAAGTGCCAAACCCTGGATTATTTATCCTCTCTGTTTTTATGGAGTCTTGAGATCATTGACAAAAGTGACATTTGATGATTGTGAAACAAACCAAAAAGGTCACAAAATGCCTGCATCTTCTCTTTGCAGTTACTTGGGCAACTCCACGTGTTTTCAGGAGAGTTTCAGGGAGCTCTAAGTGGCCCCACTGGCACTGCAGAACTGTCATTCACCTGCCCTGGGAAATTGGGTAGATCTTAATTTATGTTTTCCTAAGAGGGTGTTAATTTTCTTAATCGTGGGAGGGCATGAATTAGCCCCACAGGTTTAAAAAGAAACCTGTTTTACTTAAGCCCTTCTCTGTAGTTTTTGAAAAATTATGGATTTTAATAACCCTTCTATTTCATTGCATCAAAATAGCATGATTTCAATTTACAAAAAATCTTTACAGAATTAAATTTCTGTGGTCATGCTGTCAAGAACCATGGGTTGTCTGTTGTGAAGTTGAAACTCTTAAGAGCAGCACAATGAAAATATGTTTTGTTTTATCTCAAATGTGGCAAAAAAAGAGAGTTATCCCCATTATCCAAGACCTTTCTTAATAGTCTGGGCAGGATTGAGATGAAAATTTCAAGTTGTTTGCCCACTGCACAGCGTGGTTTCTGTGGGCCATACCTCAGCTGTGTCAAAGGCTATTTATGTTGCCTTTAAAGGCAGCTAAACCACTCATTAAGGGATTTCCATCGAGGTGAATAGAACAAACTAAATGTAGCCACATCTGGGCCACTGAGCTGCCACAGTTCCTGCCTGCAGGGTGGCCATGTGAAGTCTAGAGCAAGGTGGGGAAAAAGTAGTTTGTGGATCTAAGAGAGAAATATTTAAGAGATCCCTTCATCTGCTCTGTGCTGCCTGTAAGGCAGCTCCCCTACCTGTTGGCCTTTTGTTGGTGCCTGGCCCATGGTGTCTAATCCTGTACTTTGGAACAGGTTGCTCCACAGTAAGTTCTGTTCTTGCAGAATGAAGTGTTCCCCTGCTCAGGTAGTCTTGGGGTGGTGCTCACACCTACCAACAGTGTCACTGAAGATAAAGAGACATCAATTGAGGCACACTTGCAAAGCTCACTGGGGTCCAAAATCAGACAGAAAGTGTCTAGATGGCTCCAGCTCTGTGTAGGACATTGCAGTAGATCACGTGAAGTAATTAGTACTGTAGGTGTCTCTTAGAAGTGTTACTTTCATTTTTGAAATGTTCCTGACGTCATGGATAAGTGTTTTGCTGCTAAATGGTTCTGTGTAGGAAAAAAGTCAATTTCAGGCACACTCCCAGAGGCTTCTATGCAAAAGTATTATTAGGTAGTTCCTGGCACTACTGAGGTTTAGTGTCATGCTGTAGTCATGGGGAGGGAGAGCTTGGGGGAGAGCTGCATTGTGCATCCTGTGAGGAAAGTGGATTACATAAAATCGTCAGGGAAACGCTAGTTAGAGATTTCTATTGTGTGGGAAGCAGAGTGGTGCTTTTCACAGAACACACGCCTGTCTTGGAGAGCTGAAAGGTACCAACACTTGAAATAACACGCTGGGGAGAAGGTCTCTGTGTGGTTCCTTGGGTTACATAAGCAATCCATGTGCATGAGCCTTCTGGCCCAAAATTCAAGGCTGCTGTGAAGCTCTCCTAGCAGGGCTGGCTCTGCAGGATTGCTAAGGACAGAAGACATGCTAACACAGATGCTGTGAAGTATTTTTTTAACAGATCCCAGCCATTCCACTACTGAGAGCCTGTGAGTAGCTCCTGATCAACACTGTGGCTGAACACACCAATATTTTTTATTTGGGGAAGAGCAATATTCACCTACCTGTGTCATTTCCCCTCACTGTTTACCCCTAAAAATCCAGCAGAATTTGTTCATCAAAAAGTGGTAATGTCCTTACTGAACTAAAAAAACCACATATTAGTCAGGTCTTCTCCAAGTGCAACTTTATTTTAAGCTTCTTGTTTGGAGAAAAGGTCATTGGGTAGACAGCAGCAACTGAACCATGCTCATTGATGACAACTGTCAGCTCAGCTGGCATCCTGGAGTATCCCTGATGGATTTAATCTGGACAAGAGAAGGAGTCAAGGCAGGGCTGTTCCTCATGAAAAGCTGTAGGTACCCCTGGCAATTGGATGACTGAAATTATATGATCTGCAGTGGATTTGTTTCTCTGAAAAGAAATCTCATTCTGAAGTAGAGGAACAGTCACATTTGGCTTTCCCCACTCTGTATACATAGCAGCACAGGCCAAGGTGTATTTTAGGCTTGCTGCCATCGTCAGTGTGCAGAAAATATTTCACCTGATACCCTGTTTCCATCAGATCCAAGCAGGAATGTTTTTCTCCATCAGTCTCCTGAGCTAGAAGGGGCCCTGCAGGGAAGTGTGCAGAGAGCAAAGGAGGGCTGGGCTTTGATTGCCATACCCTTCACATGGGTCAGCACCTTAATTTCTCCACTTTTTCCACAGTGAAGACATTTCTTCTGTCTCCTCCTGCACTCCATCAGCACACAAAGCCTTTTGTCCAGCCCTAGTCCTCTGGTTTGAAGGTGCTCTCTCTTCTTTCTTCTCTGCCTGGGCTCCCCAGTCCTCCCAGGGCTGCCTCTGTGGATAGTACAGATCTCCTGTGTAACACAGGAGAGGTGACTTCTCAAGTGCGTTGTCACTCACAGTTCGAGCAAAGGTTTGAATTGTGTTTTTCATGGTGGGTTAACTCCTTCAGGAGTCCTGTGATTAATAACAGTTCACAGCTCTGAGCATGCTGAGTCCCTGGGCCTACTATCTACCTTGGTTAGACTTCAGTGCTTTTTTAATGCAGTATTTGGCTGCTGTGTGAAGGCCAAAAAGAGGCTTTTCCAAATACCAGACTACTGTTTGTGTTTTGCTGCTGTGGCTTTTGTTTCAGGGAATTCTGGGATGTTATGCTTATTTTAACCTAAGTGCATTTGCATTTCTAGTGCTGCCTCTTCTTTTCAGTGTCTGTAGTGGATGTTGCCATGGCCCTATGTAGGGTTTCCCACTAGAGATCCACAAGTTTCCCAAACCAGCAAGCTGGCACAGAAATTCCTGGCAGCACATGTTAGAACTGAGAATGAAAGTTCTCAGTGCAGATCATGAGGGATAAGTAATCATCATTGAAGTATTTTTGTCTAAGGAGGGGCTTGTCCTGAGAGCTGTTTTTCTCTCTTCCATGTAGCAAGGAGCGTGCGGCCGGTGCTGGTTCAGGAGCAGCAGCTGGCCTTGCAGGGGGACACCATCGGGAAGCATGGACCACAAAGGGACCATCATACGAGGACTTGTACACCCAGAACGTCGTCATCAGCATGGAGGACCAAGAGGATCTGAGCCGGTCTGCAGCCGAAGGAAAGCCAGCCAGAGAGAGACCCATTTGGCTGCGGGAGAGCACGGTGCAGGGGGCTTACGACCCGGATGAAATCAAAGATGGTAAGAAATTCACAGAGCAGAAGTACTGCTGGGCTTGTACAAGGCCTTTACAGTGCTGGCAAAACCATCCTCTGGTGTGTGTGTACGGCTGCTGCTCCCAACACTGGAGTGTTTGCTCCCCTCTGCTGTGCAAAACACCTGTGTGTAGGCAGATGGAAAAATTCCTTAGATCCAGGATTGAAATCTGGGTCAGTAAAGCTGAGCTGTCCATGAAATTTTGTGGGGGCTTCTAAAATGTTAATTAAGTGTTATGTCTTCCACCTTGAGAGCATATTGCTTCTAGATGAAGGTCTTTCAGTTTCATCTAGAAAGCTGTTTCCCTAATAGGTCACTGCTGAAAAATAACTTTTATTAATGTTCAGTGACCCTGAAGTCTACTAAATCTACCAGCACTGTTTATATGCTCCCAGCCTTCTTGATAATTGTTTCTCAAAACTTGTTATGTATGAAGAATACTCATAAATACAGCTTCTGGAAGTACAGCAGGAAGGTCTGTCACCATGACAGGTGAGTCTTTATTCCCTTCTGTTTGTTTCTCAATATCTCTGCTTTTATTTTCATTCATCTTGGGGTCAGGTTATCCACAGACCAATGGTCAAAATCTTATAACCATTAGTAGAAACATTCTGCTTTGGTATGTGTGCTGTTTAAGATTCCATGCCAAAATTGGAAATGGAGACCTTTTATGATTTTTACAAGAGTGAGTCAATAGATAGAGTAATTTTGGGATTATGGACTGAAATTGTTGATGCCCTAGGAAAAAGATACAGCAAAAGGGAGTCAAATGTGTGAGTATGTGACCCTGGAACTCATGCCATGTTCAGGAGAGGAGTGGAGTACTTAGATGTAGTAGAAATGAAGAAAATAGATGTGATATACTGGTCACAAGATACCTAAAGAACTTATTCACATGTAATGCTTTTCAAGTGTAATATGGATCCCAAGCCATTTTTCAAATAGATTAAGCAAAGTGAGATGATTGAACAACTCGCTCCTGCAGTCTGTAGCAGTCTGTAGATGCTGTTGTTACTCACCAGCCATGGTGAGTTCTCACCCCATTTTTCTGCTAGACATTCAATTCACCTGTAGTTTTAAATCAACTCCTTGAGACAGCTTTTGATGTACACAGCATAAATGTTTCTCAAGAAGTCACTGAGGGACATGGAGGTGCAGTATCTCCTTACAGGATGGTGGCATCACTGCTTAACTTCCTCAGCTACGAAGATCAAAGAGGGAGCTTATGAAAATAGCCTGAAATTGCTTCTGCAACACATAAACAGGAAGGACAGAAGCTTGGGACCATTGACAGAAAAGATTCACTGCTTGGATCTGGCAGAAACAGTTCTTGCAAGCAGGGGACAGCCCCTTTGAGCCACAAAATCAGCTTTTGTGGAGCTAACTCTGGCTGTTGTCGTTTCACAGCTCTCAGTGTGATGAGCTATGATATTATTTCACAGAGAAGCTCTCCTACAGCCTCTTCTGCTCCACAATCACAAGCAGTGAGCTGAGCACACGACTGCCAACACAGTGCCTTTATTCTTCCTTTCTTTCAGGAATTTGGCAGAGCTCTAGTATTAGTTGTTGTGGCCATCACCCATTGCTACAACTTTGTTTACAATGAAAACAGAATGCTGGTGAAATTAGGTTCTTTGGGCCTTTATTTTATCACAGGAAAGGAGTGCCCACAAACTACCCTGGAACTTATTTCCTTCACATTATTTTTTAATCTCAAGGTGAAAAATGTAACCAGCATTTTTCTAACTGGGGAGAGAAAAGATTTGGCAGCTGCCTGCCTGGATGTGGTGCTGAAACCATGAGGCTCTGTGTCTTGGAGGAGTGGGCAAGTGGCTGCCTGTGTGAAGGCAGAATGCCAACACCTCAGCTCCAGCAATTGTTCATAGGCAGCATCTTTTGGTGTAAGACAGAAAGTTTGCCACAGGGAGCCTGTCCTACTTTTTAGGCCTTTTTTCCCCCTCCATATTTAATTTTTTGTTCTGTTTTTTGTTTTGTGGTGTTTTTTAGGTTTTGTTTGTTTCTTTTTTTCCAATACTCCCTGTAGTTCTTTTGGTGCTAGGTGGACTCACAGCCCTCTCACCAAAGGTAGGCTTAGGAGAAGTTTTCTGTGGGATGCTACTTTTTGAGCAGAATTTTACCTTCAGAATCATGAGCTGCATTCATTCTGCCTACCAGAGCCATATTGAGCCCTCCCAGTTGTTGTTCAGCCAAGTTTTCTGAAAGAGGAGCACATGCCAGGTGTGTCAGCTGGGACACTGCAGTCCCCTCCAAATAAGAGGTGCAGGTAGAGAGCTACAGGGACTGTCTGGGCTGTGTTTCACTTGGAGAGCAGGCACTGGTTAGTGCACAGCTGGGCTGCAGGCTGCCAGTTGCATCTGCTCCATGCCAGCACCATCTTCCTGTAAGGAGCTTTTCCCCTTTCTGCCTGGTAGAGGTGCACCTCTGAGCTCACCAGGTATGGCTGCTCTAAATGTTGTTTCATAACACATGATTTCCACATATTCTTTGTTTGTCTGCCTGGATCAGTTTCTTCTCTGTGTTAATCTTTACAGGCAGGGAGCTCAGCAGGATAGGGCCTGGGCTTGGGGTCTGTATTTTAAGGATTGCTTTGCTTTCTGCTCCACTGTAGTGCCTGAGTTTGACACTTTCCTGAGGAAGTCTTTTCCAGGTGCCTGCCCATCATGCATTTGTTGTCTTCACTTGCAATGTGCTCCCGGTCAAGGCTTCCAGCTGGGAGCCACACTGACTGTAGGCCTCCCAGCTCCTAGGAAATGTCAGTACTTGCTCTGCCATTATGAGACATAACTGTCTCTGTCTTTGAAGGGAGAGGAGGAGTTGGCGTAGAGAAAGGGTGTGACTTTGTCAGCTGAGCTCAGTGGCAGTAATTACTGAAGGTTAAGAAGGCTTTCAGGGCCATCACGCCGGTCTGTGTGAGGAAATGCTCATTCCCTCATGTCCCTTTGCAGGGGGCCGGGATCTGGATGCGTTCCAGGAGCGTGAGGAGAGCCGGGCAGCCCTGGATGACAATGAGGAGGTGATGCGTGCCCTGCTCATCCACGAGAAGAAGACACCTTCTGCTTCCACCGTCACCGTCAGCGGTGCCGCTCCTCTCTCAGGCGGCAACGCCAGTGACTCTGAGAGCGAGACCAGCGAGTCGGAGGAGGAGTCCCCTCCCCGCCCCGCCGCCACGGCCACCGCAACCTACGGGCTGGAGGAGGAGGAGGAGGATGAAGAGTTCGAGGTGGTGGCAGAAGACCCCACTGTAACAGTGGCTGGGCGCCCGCATTCTTACAGCCAAGTGAGCCAGCGCCCCGAGCTGGTGGCACAGATGACGCCAGAGGAAAAGGAAGTTTACATAGCCATGGGGCAGCGCATGTTCGAGGACATGTTCGATTAACTGCCCCTGCCAGGGCATTTTTTAAAAGGTGACTTTTTAAGGCAGAGACTCTTTAGCAGAACAGAAGACTGGAGCGCATCTTCCCTCCCCTGTGCGCAGGCAGGGTCACTGCAGCTCAGCACTGCTAATCTCAGGCATCCTGCTCGCCAGAGCCAGGGAGCAGCAGAGCTGGATGTGCTAAAACACATAGGGGAGGACGAGTCTCAGAAGTAAGGATGCTTGCACGGTAAAAATCTGCTTCAGGGTGCCCTGCACAGGCACTGCTTTAACCTTCTCCAAGGCCCTAGCAGCTCTTTCTCCCGATGGCTTTAAGTTGATTCTTGTTGCAGATCCCAATGAAGTCCTCATCCCTGCTCTCAGGGGACATAAGGGCTCCATAGTCTGAGCAGGGCACTCTGCAGAGGAGTGCATATGTAACATACAGCTGCCTGTGCTCAGCAAGGAGGGGGGAGTATTTGTCTGCTGATGGCAAGCTCAGACAGGGCTTGTAGCTGACCCTCTGCCAGCAGCCACTGGCCACCAGAGTGGCTCTTTGTAAGCAGGCCTGTAGGCAGCAACCTTTTCTTGCTCCCATTCGCTCCCTGCTGGGACTCAGCACCTCAAGGTCAGGTGTAACTTGAAACAGGCAGAGCGAAAGCCTTGGCAAGCACATGCAGTCAGTCACTTCTTGTCAGTGTAACAAATGCCCTCCATGGATCTGAGCTGCCAGTGCTCTGACTTGCCAGGAGAAACCTTCATTTTCCAATACTGCTGCCTGTTGCTTCTGCCTAGCCCTGTCCATGAAGACATGCAGATGGTTCACAGTGGGCAGAGCTGCTGTCAGGCAGTGCCAGAGAAGTAGCATAACTAAGTTTTATCTGCAGTCTCACCAGGGCTATATGATTTTAAAAGGAATTGTACAATTTTGAATTCTGCTTGGCACACTCTTTTACAACAGAAAGACATTTATCAGTGCCTATAGAGCTCTATAATGTTTTTAATGTTTTTCTCTTTCAATTGAAAATGTTGCTTTTTTAAAATTGTTGCATTTTCCTACACAGTGCTACAATAAAACAAATTATAAAAGAGTTCTGTGTTCCAGAGAGTAGGGGCAGCATTATGTGCTGTTCCACTTATATGGGCGGTACAAATTTGCTGCTCACTGAGACTGTAAATCTGTTTTATACTAACTATGCTTTCTATGTTCTGCTAACCTTGTAATGCCTCCTTTGTGGTTTGATTTTCAGCTTCTCAGTACTCTGAATCCCCTCTTTTTAAAATAGTGTTTTGAATTTTCTTTTAAGTCATTTTAAAGAGGAATAAATAAACAGAAACTTCTCCACTTTGTCATGTTTCAGTTTATCTTGTGCCTAGTTGGGAATATTGTTTGCTTATCATTTTGATTTATTGGATTCAAGGAAAAAGAAGCAATTTGAGGTCTCCTTTGAGAGGACCATTTGAAATCCCACTGCTCATTGTTTCTCCTTAGCAGAGGTTCCTTGAATGTCTCCTGGAATCTCCTGTACTTCCAGGATGGATGTTTCATTACATCAGTGCTATGTAAAAAAAAGGGGCTGCTTTTGATCAGCACTTCCATTTCTTTCCTCCTTCCTCAAGGGAAGTGTCGGCTGATGGTAGAGGGCTTGCAGACATCGTGCTGCTGGTTAAAATGGTGTTCTTGTGTAGACAGGCTTGCAAGATTTTGTATCAAGCTTCTAGATATCAAGTCACAGAGCTGATAAGTCAGATTCAGTGATCACCTAGCAGAAAAAAAATGTGCTGTACCCATTCTGTCTAGATTTAATCTGGCTTAATTCAATATTATCACTGGAGAAAAACAGGTAGATTTACAAGGAGCCAAAAGCAGAAACTGAGAACTAATCCTAAATACAGAAAACTGCTCGTGCTCTGAACTCAACAGGGCTGTATACTGAGTTTTCAGTTTGTAAAATCAAGCTGTAGGTTTAGTAAAGATGAAGTGAAGAAATACCCAGCATAAAAATCTATAAAGTAGTGGTTTTCTTAATAAGCACATTTAATTGTGGTTTGTGCAGCGGTTGAAGTTTTGTCATTCAGCAAGGTATGTCCTGCATATGGGGAAATGAGAGCAGTGGTTGTGGGGTTTGCCTTCCATCTCTCATCCACCACATGCAACCCTCGGGAGGACTGGAAAGGTCAAAGGTGCATGAGCAGATGCCATCATTGTTTCCTGCCCTCTCCAACAGTTCCTGACATTAGAAAGGATGGCTGCTCTGCTCTGTTCCAGCCAGTTCAGGCTCCTGAAGGACAACCATACACTGCTGCTTCCCTGTCATGACAAGCCTGGCTTGAATGAACAGAACACACAGTTGATAGTGCCCTCCTTCTCTTCCTGCAGTGGAACACAGCTCTGCAGGCATGGCAGGAGGGAAAAACAGCCTCTGCAAGCAAAGCCAGGCACTGCCAGCAGGTTGGTGCTAATGCAAGGGACAACACCATGAATTCTGAGGGAGGCGCAGCCATTTCCCCTGTCTGCTGGACCACGTGTGCTGCAGTAACACTAACCCAATAACACTGTCAAGCCTTCCTGGGTGGATGTTCTGTCTAACTCCATTCAAACCAGTTTCTGCATCTGCTTCCGCCCAAAGTGCATTTTATCTTATGAGTGATACCTGACAGTTCAAGAAGTGTTTGGACAACACTGTCAGGCATATGGTGTGATTCTTGCGGGTGTCCTGTGCAGGGCCAGGAGCTGGACTTGGATGATGCCTGTGGGCCCCCTCCAGCTCAGAGTATTCTGTGGTTCTGTGGATGTACATGAGGGCAAGGCACTGGAACTCTCTCTGGAAAGAGAACTGTGTTTATCAGGCTTCTTGTGCTCCTCTTCCCAATGGTCAGAGGTGCCTTTCCCAGCTGGATGAGAGTTGCCTGTGTTCCTGCTACCACTGCAGGTCAAGAAAACTGCAGTGGAGTTATGTGCTCCCTGCCCCAGTGCAGAGCAGGCCAGAGCAGAAGAGCTAAGTTGTTGATGGAAGGAATGTGCACTGTCAACCCTAAAGAACAGAAGCATTACAACATTTTCTACTAAGCTTCCAAAAATTGGCTTCCTCCATCCAACTCCTCCTGTGCTGCTGCCTCCTTCAGACTTGGATTAAACAGACTTGCTCTGTGAGAGTCAAGGGATTTGAAGATCCCCTGGAGGAATCCTAGAGGGCAGAAAAATAGCATCACCTCCTGCCTGAGACATCTGGAGAGCTGTGCCTCAGTGATGCCTGCAGCGCCAGGACATGCTGTGAAGTTCAAGAGGGCCTGGCAGGGGAAGCAGCCTGCTGTGCTTGGTTCTCTGTCTCCCACTGAGCCTCCCTAGGAGGAGAGGGAAAATTGTTTCAGGAATCAAATGCAAGACACAGCCTTCATGGAAACGGAAAGGTTATGAGCAGGTGGAAGGACATGTCAGCAGCAGGACGAGCCAGCAGGCTGTCCAGCGGCGGGCTGTAGGGGCAGAGCAGCAGCAGCCCTGTTCCTCTGGTGTGTGTCAGCAGAAACAAGGGAGGCTTTGTGACCTGTCCTTTGGAGCAGGGACATGTCACACAGTGCTTCAGGTTATTGCTCTGGGCTGTCCAGGACTGGTACTGCTTTATCACACTGGAAGCCTTGAGCTAGGTAACCATGCCCCAGGCTTGTTCACAGGAGGCTTGGGAATATTGATCTAAGTGTGGACAGCCAGGGATCCCTAAGCATCACAATATGCTCCAGTTTGAAGTGTATTGACTGTGAGACAAGTCTCCTCCAGCAGCAGAGGAGCTGGGGCTGAAGAGCAGCTTCTCTCTGCTGAGCTGCTTCCAGAATAATGATCAATATTTACAAAGTCCAAGGAGATCATCACTCATACAGCCTTGATAGGAGGTGTAGCCAGATGCTTGAATCTGGTTAAGATGTGAATCCACAGAGAGTCATGGAGAGGTCCCTGCTAAAAGGAGAGGCAGCCCAAAGCATGGGGAGCAATGTATGAGTGCTGGTGCTCTTGGGAAAGCTGCCTGCCTGCTAGCAAGCAGAGAGCAGAGCACCAGCAGAACCAGACTGTTCAGGACTATAGTCCTGTCCCTGTGGCAGAGCTGTTTTATCTCTCTTTCAAAGTTACACAGGGAAATCTAGGCTTTTTCCTGTTTGGGATACCTAAATGAGCTGCCAGAAAGCAGTTTCTTATTTACCAGCATTTAGATTGAGAGAGACAGAGAGAACGTATCTAATTTGCATTCAAACAAAAATCAGACTTTGGAAGCACCTGGTATCTCATTAAAAAACATTAAGGACAGTGAGTATTAGTGCAACTATCCTGAAGCAGCAGACAGTCTCTGAAGAAGATGCTTTCAATAGAATAGGTATTTTTGCTTAAAATATGTTTGTGACCTAAATATAATTGAATTTCCATGCCTTTGAACGGCATGATGCTAATGAAGCAGGCAGGGATGGCAGAGAGGAGGCTGAGGCAGCCGCATGGGCAGCAGCTCCACTGCAGTGCGTGCGCTTGGCCCCGGCTGTCACAGCCACCCAGGGCTGGCCAGGCAGCAGGAGGAAACCTTGGGCTGCTCAGCCAGAGAAATGGGCAGCGATCCAGCCAGGAAATGAAGGCTGATCAAGTGCTGTTCCATGAGCATTAATGTCTGTGTACAAAAAAAGGTACATCTGGCAAGGAGGAAAAATCACATCTCACAGAGATGTGATTAAAGCCCTGACATGCTGCTTGTGCTTATTTTCCACCTGGAATCTGTATTGCCAGCCTCTGCCATCCCCTTACTTGCTGGAAGAAGGAGGGTGAGCAGTGGTAATTTTGCAGTGAGCTAAAATTGTGCACAGAGCTGAGAAGCCTGGCTCAGTTCCTCCTGGTAAAGGGATCCTCCTAGTCTTAAGCATTTATTTTCTGCACTTCTGACAATGGAAGTCTGCCTGAGCCAATGCCAAATTTGCCATGCTCTGGTAGCACAGTCCATGCTTTTGCTATTTTCTCATGGCATGTATTGTGGGGGAATAGGTCTGTCAGACACCACTAATGTTTGTGACCGGCTGACCTGGGTGTGCTTTAGGTTGCAGTGTCTGAACCAGCCCTGGCCTGCGTGAGGCAATGGTTGCTTGGGTCATTTTGGTTGGATTATCAATACCTGCCCTTTACAAAGCTGCTGGTTGTTCTCCCATCAGTCAGTGCTGGTGGGCTGTCCTAAATTCAATCCACTCACACACAGGTGTCAATTTAAAGTTATGCTTCAAGCCCTTTGCAACCACCACCACCAAGCAGCTCCAGCTCGTGCCATGTCCACTCCTGGGATATGTGGCTCTGTCATTCCAGGTGCACCATGCAGGTGCTGGAAGAAGGAGGGTGAGCAGTGGTAATTTTGCAGTGAGCTAAAATTGTGCACAGAGCTGAGAAGCCTGGCTCAGTTCCTCCTGGTAAAGGGATCCTCCTAGTCTTAAGCATTTATTTTCTGCACTTGACAATGGAAGTCTGCCTGAGCCAATGCCAAATTTGCCATGCTCTGGTAGCACAGTCCATGCTTTTGCTATTTTCTCATGGCATGTATTGTGGGGGAATAGGTCTGTCAGACACCACTAATGTTTGTGACCGGCTGACCTGGGTGTGCTTTAGGTTGCAGTGTCTGAACCAGCCCTGGCCTGCGTGAGGCAATGGTTGCTTGGGTCATTTTGGTTGGATTATCAATACCTGCCCTTTACAAAGCTGCTGGTTGTTCTCCCATCAGTCAGTGCTGGTGGGCTGTCCTAAATTCAATCCACTCACACACAGGTGTCAATTTAAAGTTATGCTTCAAGCCCTTTGCAACCACCACCACCAAGCAGCTCCAGCTCGTGCCATGTCCACTCCTGGGATATGTGGCTCTGTCATTCCAGGTGCACCATGCAGGTCCTGGCCATGACTGCCTCAGCCTGTGCCACACCCCAGCAGAGAGGTTTAATGAATGGTAGGTTTGTGTTTTCTCCAGAAGTGAGCTCTGGCTGGGCTCAGGCTCCTGAAATTCCTGCAGTGGGTAGGAAACAGCCATCAGCCCCAGGCTGGTTATGCATTCACTGCTGCTTGAACTAGATGTGATTTGGTAGGAGTGAGTTTGTGTCATGGTTTCAGCTTGGTACAATGTTAGTGCTCTTATGAAAATACTTACTCTCTAGTGTTTGTTGTGAGATGTGATTAGGAATAAGCAAAGCAGTCTTCTACTTAAAAATATAGAAAACAGAACTGTATTAACTACACACTACAGAAAAGAAAAGAAAAAAGAAAAGAAAAGAAAAGAAAAGAAAAGAAAAGAAAAGAAAAGAAAAGAAAAGAAAAGAAAAAAGAAAATTTCAAGGAAAATGAAAACTCTACAGAATACAGCTCTTTTTCTTCACCAAATTTTCAATACAATTACATCTCTTGGTCCAGCAAAAAATTACTCTTAAGAATACTCAATTTCTAATTCTTTAAGAGGAGGAGTCTTTCTTGTATGCTCTGGGCTTTTGGTTACATATCACTACTCAGATTGGAGATCGTGACCCCCTCTTCTCATGCTCAGTGCTCTCACCACTGAACATGGACTAGAGCTACTTTGAGGGTTATCTTTTTAAGGATTCTGTCGTTCTACTCCGAAAAAAGGTACAGTCTCTACTTTGGGACATCTGTCCCTCCTATTATTTCACTTCTTGGGCCGGGAGGCTCTCAAACTGTCCTCTTAACTCTGGGACACGGCGGCTCCCCTTGAAAATAGTCTCTGTATAGTAGGAACAGTCTATGGTTCTACAAAAAGCGTCTAGCAAAAAAAAATGTCACTCTACATTTCTTCTACTCTGGGTTTTTCTTACAATTTCTCTCCTGCTCGGCTCTTTAAAAACTTGTTCAAATCTTTCTTCATCTCTTCTCTAGGAAGGGTCAGTACTCTGCAAAAGCTTTCATTGTCTAAGAAAGGGTTAAAACTCCACAGCTCACAACCCACAAGCAGCCAGACTCCTCCTCGGAACAACCCCCCTCCTCTGCACAGGCCGGGCAGGCTGCAGCACATGACACTGAACTTCAAGGCCACAGCCCAGTCCCAGGCAGTAAGTACAGACACTGTCTCTCTCTCTCTCTCTGTCTCCCCAGGGGAGGGGGGGCTGCTCAGTAGCTCTCGGTGTCTCTCTCTTCTACTCTTCCACCCTGGGACTAGGCCAGGCCTGCCCCCATCTGGATCCAGGCCCGGGCCTACCACATGGCTGCCCCTCCCCTGCCCAGCCGGGACAGCTGGAGCAGGGGGAGAGGTCCTTCCTCTTCCACGCTGAAGTCCCAAGAGGGCTTCCCAGGGGCAGAGCTCTGCTTTTAACCCCTGTGTGTTCTCAGAGGCGTGTCCAAATCTTAGTGGTCAATCCCAAATCTGAACTTTTAATTGGACTGGCTACACACTCCCAGAAATCCACTTCTCCTCAAACTACGACAGTTTGATTATTTTTTTAACCCTTTTTCTTTTTGTTCCTTGGGAATATTTTGAGTTTCTGAATTTCTCATGTTTACCTGCTGCTTCTAACAAGAAAAACCTTTTTTAAAAATGTAAATGAGGCTGTAAAATCTTGGTAGAGAGACATATCTGCTCCCCCCACCCTGTCACCGCAGTTATTCTTCCATTGCCACACAGTGCTTTCTTCCCAGAAGATGTATGCTTTCAGCATCTCTCAGCCCTTCTGGTGATGTCAGGAGATGAAAACTATTCCCAGTACAACAGAGAAGAGTTAGAGTTAGAGGGAAATTGGGCCTTAAGAAAATGGTGCATCATGAGAGAAATTTCACTCTGGCGTACTCTCCCAGCCCACATGGGTGCTGTATCCAAGCACAGAAAAATACAATGTGATGAATAAGGACTTGGCTTATGGTGCATTTACCCTGGTGTATTCCCTTGCCACTGAGCCCATTAGGAAGGGTAATATTCTCCAAGTGTGCCAACCTCTTGGAAGTTATATAAAGGCATCAGGAAGGTCCCAAGTTAGCAACCAACTTCAGCAGGAGCTTGCAGGTCTGTTTGAATGATCTGACTCCTTTTTTACCATGCTGAAAGGTTTGGTGCAAAAATACCTCACAGCAATTAGTTGTGAAACCGAGCTCAGTTGTGACATTAGAAATGATCTTTTTCCTCAAATATTTCACCACAATTTGTGCTCTCATGTCTGTGTATGAGAAAGGAACATAAAGGTCTGTAGGGGGCTGCTCAGCCCTCCTCAGACATGTCCCCCTTTGGGAATGTTAACAGATAAGGACTTCTGTAGGGTTTAGGTAGAAGCTACTGCCAAGAGCAGCAAATGACAACTGGAGTTTTTGTTAACTAGACAGTCACATCATTGCAGCTGTCTGAAGTGTGCACTAAAAGTGCTGATGTCCACAGACAGCAGACATAGGTTCTTACAGCTGAACATACGTCAAAATGCCAGATTTTCAGCTTTTCCAGTGTTGGGTTTGTTTTTCTTTAATTCTTTGCATTTTTTGCTTCTCATGCCACAGGCTTGAGCACCTTTTTGGTGCATGCAAGTGCTGCCACAAACTAAAGGCCTCCTTGAGGCATTGCTAATTCACATGCTGATGGTGTCTGCCCCAGGAAAGGTGTGAGTCAAGCCATTAGAAGCATGCAAGACAAGCCAGATGAATATTGTGGGCAGCAGTGCATTTGTTCAGGTGGTCAAAGCCAGTGAACAGGAGATGAACAGCTCCCTGTTTGCAGAAAGTGTGTAGGGCACTCCGAGTCTGCAGTGAACATAAAAACTGCTTTATGCCTAAGTCAGTAATAAAAAGAGCATCAAGACTGGAAGTGTGTGTTGGGAGGGAAATAAACTGTGCATTACTGAGGGATTATTTATCTTTGTTGAGTACAAAGGGGCAGTAAACCAGAACCTTTCTCTGTCCCATATGCAAGACCCTTTGGCACCTGGGGATGTACCAGTGAAGCAGAAATGGGAACAATTCTGACCTCACAGCTGCCAATGCATTGCTCTGCACAGGAAATCCAGCACTTTTTAGCGCTAGAAGAAGCCAAGTGTGCAGTGAGACCAGTGCAGCCTGTGCTGTAGCAGTGACAGCTGCAGAAGCACAGAGAGGGCTGCTGTGATTCAAAACTCATGCTTGTCCTCTCTGTTTTTACAGGAGTCGTGGCCATGCTGCAGTATTCATGGTGCCTATTACCAGAAAGAACTCAACATAGAACGTGGTCTACTGGAGATGGTTACTCTCCTTCCTTCCTGACCTGGCCACTTCCTGCTGCCTTCCTCTTGTATTTTGAGAAGGAAAAATATGAAAAATAATGAATTTTCCCTTTAAACTGAGATAACAAAACAAATGATACTCAAGTCTGCAGCTTAATGGCAAGGAATCAAGGAGAAGAAGTGGTTGCAGATGACTCTCAGTCCATTTCACTGATAACTTTTGCTCACACCAAGGGCTGTAATTCCATAAAATCACAGAATCTCAGAGGGCCTCACAGGAGAGCAGGAGCTGTATTGCTGGAGTCTGGGTGGACTCTCCAACCCATCCCAAGGGGACAGAGCAGGGGGCTCCCATGCACATTTCCAGGCACTGCATGACTGTAGGATGAAAACTGTGAAAGTGTAGAGGAAAGTGAAGAAGTATCAGGAGAGCAATAAACAGGGCACTTATCTCCTCCTTAATCACAGCCCAGCCTTCAGGAGGTCTGCAGGGAGAACTAATGGATTAAATACAGGTATTAAATGAAGTCTTGGAAACATTTCCCTCACCTGGCAGGACTGAGAAGCTGATGGTTATGAGGGAGTGCTCCCAGTGCATTTGAGCTGTGAGAGGTGACGAAAGGAGCTGGGGCCATGGCTGACACTGTACAGCCACAGGATTGAATAACCTGGGCTTTTGCTGTTGCCAGGGACAATCTTGAAATCTCTTCCTGAATATATCCTTCAGCAATTCCCAGGTGGACTAAATGAGGTGCTCCTTCTCAAATTGCTTTCTGCCTGAGGAGGTCAGTCTGTGTTTATTTCACTTGCTGCAGTGTTTGCCCGTCTCCAGATTATGGGGCATGCAAGCAAAGAGCTGCAGCTCTTCCTGCAGCCAAAGACTACAGCAGCACCCCAAGAGATGCCTTGATCACTCACTGATACAACCTGCACAAAACCTTGCATGGGTGTCCTCAAAATGCTTGTTTGGGTCTCCAGGTCAGAAGGAAGGCTGCAGAATGTGTGGCTGAAGATGAGGGGTGATTTCTGTCCCGGTGCCATGGAAGGCTGAGTGCAGATGGGAGCTCACCAGAAAGGTTTCAGTGAGTACAAGCACTGTTCACAACTGGGAAGTGGAGGTGGAACAATGTATTGTTAATTATATACCTTGGTGCAGTGGGGTTTAATGCTGGCTGCATTCCCAGGCCATAAGATCTCACCTTGCTTTCAGCAAGGATTCAGTAATCTTTCCTCCTCCTTCCTCTCCTAAGAACTCCTTTGCCTTAATAATATTAGAAAAAGCAGTGCTTTTCATAACTCCAGGGGTTTATCTGGAATGCGTGAAATAGAGCAGTGTGAACTGTCCCTCAGGTGACTGTAGCTCAGCAGGGTAAGAGGGGTTATCTGCTGTAACCTTTACTAAGTGGGTGGGATGGCTGGAGTCCCTGCATGACCAGGTGGTTTGTGAGCCAGTGCTCACAGAGAGGGCAGCTCTGCCCACAGCTGGAACCAGCACTGTGAACTCCACTCCAAAAATTAAGCTTCTAGTGCTGGCCAAAGCTAACACATCTGGGAGAAAGCAAATCAACTTTAATAAATGTTCATAATTCAAATTTTTAATCTAAGGCTAAATTAAAGTAATACATTTCTTAGGGACAAATCAACACCAATCAGGCTAATCAAACCGTCATCTAAAATAATCCAGCTCAAGTAAAAAATCCTGTTTAGCTCAGTGATGATGCTAGTCATTTTATTCAGTCACTTTCAGAGTATAAAGAGAATCATTCATCTTCAAAATCAGTGACATTGGTTTCTCCAACTCCTCCTCCCTTTCCTAGCACACTTCACCTTGCTTTTGGAGGGTCACTGTCTGGGACACCTGTCTCCCAGAGTCCTCATGCCACCACTGCCTCAGTAAAACCTCAGCAGAAGTGATGTTTCACCAACACACACCATTCAGGTGTTGAACTGTCATTAGGGGTTGCTACTGGCAGTAGAGATTCCCCTTTACATTTTAGACAAAACTCCTGCTGGCACTGTATTGGCAGTGGAAAAAGGGCAGGTCGATGAGGTCTAGCCAAGATCAGGGTCAAGGAGCTGGTTCGGGTGGCTGTTGTGGGACCATGGGTGACAGTGACAACCCTGCCACTCAGAGCTAATGTCATCATTCAAGCAACAGTAATTAAAACCAAGCAGCAGGGTATTATTTGTATAATAAGCCCCACCTTTAAGTGAGTGTCTGTCCTCAGACCCCTGAGCTAACTCAGCCCACTGGTCCCACTGACAAAGCTGTATCAGAACCATGACTCCCTGAGAGGCAGCCCCAGGTGAAAACAAGATGGGAGGAGATGGGCTTTAGGAATTAACAGCTAGTTCATTCATCAGGTACACACAGACTCTGCCATCTCCTCACCAGCATGTAACACACACACAGTCCCACCACTGAACTCACTCACTATGCAATTTTAGATCCTTGGCTTCTTTTGATTGCAAGTAACTTTTAGCTCTCTACTTATTTCCCTCCTTTCATAATTTTATTTCTGAGATTAAGAATTTACGTTTCCTCTATTTGTGCTCCTGAGGCAGTTACCCCTTTGTACAGCTGTCATCTACCTGCAATGACTTCTGGAGCCATTTTCTTTCTACCCAGGAATCTCCAGACTCCAGAAGTGGTTTTGATCCATTTCTGCTGCTCCAACAACTCCATTCCTCTGATGTCAAGGAGAAGTCCATACACAGGAAGCTTCTTCAGAAACTCTCCAATGACCTGAGTTGCTTTTCTCCAGCTCTGGAGAGCAATGACAATGATGTCCCTCATCTGTTACGTAATCTGTCATCTGGAGAGACTGTCCCTCACACAGAGGGGAGTTAACATGAGCTGAGGGATTCCAGCACATCTCAAAACTTTTATCATAAGTCAACTTTCAGAAAGGATTAGATGCAGAAAATATCACCGTGCCTTTCCACCAGAGGCACTGGAGATGTAAATTTAAGGATGCAGTCAATGTAACTTCCTGAGATATGGCTTCCCAGGGGCACCATGTCTCCTCTCCTTTCCACAGTCTGGACACTGCAAGTTCATCTGAGGGCTCAGCTACTCAGGTAAGCAGAAAAATCTCAATAACAGGGAACATAACAGAGAACAGAGAGCAGAGCTGCTGCAGTGGCTCTGCAGAGTGGGAACCTGGACCTGGAAACATTTTTCCCTGTTTCTCTTGTTGCCACCAGCTCCTGTACAGCCCAGTTCCCAGTTAGCAGAGGCCTGTCCCAGTGCCACCACACAGCACTGCTCCCAGGTGTGAGGCAGTGTGGCACAGAGGTACATGGCTTACATGGAGTAGCAGGAGTGCCATCAATCCAGATGCCTTTGGAGTTCATCTGGCTTTACACAGGGAATTGTTTCCAAAGCACCCTCACTCACTAGCACATGGTTTAATTGCTGTGGCACAGAGCTCACTGGCCCCATGGTTTAATTGCTGTGGCTCTGTGCTGTTCCAAAGCTGCCAAAGTGCTTCTGGAGCACAGCTGGCAACAGCAGCAATGGCTGAGCTTGCAGCATAGGGCATCCCAGCCATAACCAGCCTGGATGTGAAGTGGCACTACAGGAGCCAGCTCCCATGTCTCTATCTGCAGAGCAGCACATTCACAGCCTGGACAAACACCTTGTGAGAAGCTGAGATTTTATTATGTATTCAAGTAAATGTGTCTCCATGGCACCTGCTGTCCCACTTGGGTGACAGGCTTGGTCACCATCAGGGTGGCACTGTCAGGTCCAGACAGGACTGCTGCAGGCTGCTCCATGGGGACATCAATCCTGTGAGCTCAGGAGAGGAGCAGTTCTTAGGTAAATATGGGAAATCACCACTTGGAGGTGTGACCTCTGGAGCCATGTGATCAAGCACGACAAAAACCCTTCTTGTATGGCTGACTTTCTTCTTCATGCAGCTGTCAAGAAGTCTGAGCTGTGATTTTTTTCCAGCTGTGCTGGTGGCAGATGCCTATGGGTGGATTTTGAACTGGAGGGTTTAGCTGCACCAGTGCAAAAGCCCTGCTGTAAACAAGGCTGACGTCTGTATCTGCCTTTAATTCCTGCAGCAGCCCTTTCCTCTCTCCCCCTTCTCCTCTCTAATAAAGATATCCTGGCAAGCTTCCTGTTTTTCAAGAAGGCTCAGAGCTGCCAGTTGCCCTGGCTTTGGCTTCATGCAGGCCTCTTCCTCTGCCCCTATTAATTCCCCTGTAAATCGGATCATGATGAAAGGGAAACGGCAGTGTAATTTAATTGTGCTCCGAGCACAGCGCGCTGCAGAGGGATGCTGCTGAGGATAAGTCCTACTCATGAGATGCCTTTTTTATCCCTATATTTTACTTTGCAGGGGAAGGGGGACACTCAGCATTAGCTTCCTCTCACCATGTGCCTTCTCATAATGCCCAGAAATGAATTGTGGAAATTTGCTGTGCTGTGGCTTCCCCTCTTTGGGAGAATAAGAAAATTGAGATGTCCCCACTCCCAACTGGATGTAGGAGTGGGGGATGGGAATTAATTAGGCAATTGCTGGACAGAGCTCTAAAATATAATGTGCTCCCTCATTGTGGCTGTCAGGCAGCCCCATAACTTGGCAGAACACTGTTGGATCCCATCCTGTCTCCAATGAGTCGGAGTTGAGGGTGGAAAAGGGATGAGGAGCAGAGATCAGTGTCAGAGATGTTTCTGCAGAGAGACAGTCTCAGAATCTCTGCTGGTCAGAGTGACCCTGCGGTACGTACAAGCCTCTTTTTCCCAGACTGGCAGCCAAATAAGGAGTCAGGGTTTTTCTGTTCTCGTTCTCAAGGTAGTTTATTGTTTCTTACCTATAACATTCTTTCTCCAGCCCACCGTAGGTCTGTCTGGCAGGCCAGGTTGAGGCACACTGTCCGCCTCAGAGGTGGTGTTGTCTTTTTATACTAAAAACTATGTGTACATTATTTACAATAGCATCCCAATACCTATCACCTATGTTAGACAGTGAGTTTCTACTCTAAACCAATCTAAAAGTGCCAACATCACCCAGAACATGGAGGCTAGGAAGAAGAAAGAAGAAGAATGGGGCATGCCCAAATTCCTCCATCTTGGGACCCCAAACCCCCATTCTAAGACCTCAAAAATCTATTTTTCACCCCGTGACTAACTATTATTCTACTTAAACTCTCTTGACTTGTAATTCTTCATATAAAGGTGGTGATTTGCTCCATGGGTCAAAAATCAAAGAGGTCTTGGGCTCTGTGCCAGGGTCTCTGAGCCCCCCGGGCAAGGGCTCGAGCCATCCAAGACAGCCAGAGAGATGTCCTGGCTTCTGACAAGAGAGGTCCCTTAACACAGAGAGCAGGGG
The DNA here is from genome assembly GCA_024865655.1 of Emberiza elegans. Classification (NCBI taxonomy): domain Eukaryota; kingdom Metazoa; phylum Chordata; class Aves; order Passeriformes; family Fringillidae; genus Emberiza; species Emberiza elegans. Next base: position 2,245,051 of record JALJVW010000243.1, on the reverse strand, counting down.
CAGCAGCAAGAGTCCTGCAGCTGCTGTGGGTTGTGAAATGGCTCTGGAACTTAATTTAAAAGCAGCAAGGGCTCGGGCACACGAACAAACCACGCTGGGTAGGAAGGCACAGCACATGAACCGAGCCCCAATGCTTCTGTGTCACTGAACTCTTTCCCCCAGGCAACATGGTAACACGTGATTTGGTAACACAGATTATGGTACAGTTTTTCCATCAGGGCTTGCTGGGATGCCTGCTTTCCTAGGCAGGGTGCTAGCAGGGAGATGGACAGCTCCTCTGCTCTGGCTGAGGCACAGCGACGTTTGTCATCTCATCTTGAGCTTTTTCTTGGGGACAGTGTTGGCTCTTTTCTTCCTCTTAACTTCTTAGCATTCCACTAAAACTTTCACCAGTTTCTAATCCCTTAGGGAACAGTCTCTAGCAATTAGGAAGCTGCATTAAAGTGATGTTTTTCTGGAGATCTGAGACCTGATATAGTGGGAAAGCTCAAGAAAGGTGTTGAGCTGGAGTCAAGGGCACTGGGGCTTTGCTCTGAGATGAATTTATTTCCAGAGACTCTGATACTCCAACATGTGTGAGCTTCTGTATGATGGAAAGATCAGCAGCAGGTGCCTCCTGCATGGAGGTGGAGGACCCTGTACATCTTTCCTTGCCCAAATGGCAGGAAAAAAACAGGGAAGGAGAGTGGGGCAACTTTGAACCTCTTCACAGGAGCTGAGACTCTTAATTGCTGCCATCACCAGATGTGTCACCAAAAGGGGTCTGCTGTTAATAGCAGGTAACCTGAAACAGTCACCTTTACAATGTGCAGCATCAGTGGCACCTCTCAGCCCTTCAACTGCTGCTGGACACCAGAGACCAACAGCTGCACCAGCTGGTAGCTGCAGTTACAATCACTTAAATTTTCATGGTTTGGGTTCTTTTGCCTTTCTGCCTGGAAATTCCCAAGCTGGTCTTCAGTTCCTCCCCTCCATCAAAACCAAAAGGACTTGCTGGTAAAATATTCCTTTTTTCACACTTTAAAACGTCTGGTGTAGAAAATATACATGCTTCTGACTTGCCCTCCAGGTGTCTTGAGATTTAATTAATCCCAAGTCACATTTGAATATCTTCTGAGATGGAGGCATAACACGAATCCACTTGCATAGGAAAAGGCTTGCAGATAATTGCTTCTGTGTCTCAGTATGGGGAGGACGTCTGTCAGATGGAGAGTCACTTCCTCACATATTTCTGATGAATTACTGTTTTCATTTAAATCCTATAAAAAATTATATAAGTTGGTGTGCTCTTGAGAATGCTGGCCTCAGAGTTATTGCTGGATCAGATACTTATTTCTGAACAGTGTTCAGCCTTCTGCAGGCTGCCTGTCTCTGCAGCTGAAAGAGGCCAGGTTTTGATCAGATATTAGGAAGCGATTCTTCACTGTCATGGTGTTGAGGCACTGGCACAGGTTGCCCAGAGAAGCTGTGGATGCCCCATCCCTGGAAATGTTCAAGACCAGGTTGGATGGGGTTTGGAGCAGCCTGGTCTAGTGGAAGGTGTCCCTGTCCATGGCAGGGGGGGGTGGAACAAGATGATCCAAACCATTTTGTTAACATTAGGGTGAGATGGAGTGGTAAAGATCTCCCATGTGAAGACTGGTCCTCACCTGCCTGGATTTGGCTGTTCTTCTGACCAAAAGTGATAGGAAATGCTTTGCTGGACACAGCCATTCTGAAATCCAGAATCAGATAAGGAGCAAGGATGTACCAGGTTCATCAAGTGACTTCACCTGCTCTGAGACTGAGCCCAGGTTCCCTGTGACGTCTCAATAGCTGTGTGCTCATGGCCACCACTTCCCCGGCTCCTCACTAGACCTTCTGGAGTAACTTTTTCTCATTTGGAGTTGAATGTCCACCTGCCAGGCAGCTCTAACTGGTTAAACCCCAACCTGTGTCTAAATCAGATTCCAGGTTCAAACATAATCATCAGCAAGGACACAGCTGCTGAACAGGCAGAGTAAGAAAGAGATGCAAACCAGAAGGGTAGGCAAATGCACTCAGATTTTGACACCTGAGATGTTTATAACCCAGACTATTTTCAGTGAGATGTCAAACGTAATTTGAAGATTAACAAGTAGTCTTGCAATGAAACAAGCAGAAGAAAAAACAGCAGCAAACCCAAGTGTGAGATGCCTCTGAGCCCATTCACCTGAAGGATGGTTTAGAAAGGGTAACACAAGTCTGACAAACCCCTTCAGTTTCCATGTCATATGGAACTGCAACATTAGACAAACTAAAAATACAGTCTGGTTTCTGGCACCTGTAAGATTAAATCTCTTGGTCTGCCCCATTTTTAATCCATTTGGCTTGCAGGATGTCCTGGTCTGCCATGGCTTCTGTTTTTCTTGTAAATAACCATGTAGAGAACTTGCCACACAGAAGGCCCTGCTGGGAAATGCAAGATATTGATAGCAAGCACCAAAACCTTGAAAGCTTAACGAGTAACTCTTTCTGTATACCCTACACAAAGAGGATATCTTTGAGTAGGCCAAATTGAAAATACTATATCTCATTTTGTTTGAGCTCACAGCACTATTCTGTAGTGCTGTATGAATGACAAATCCCTGGAAAAACACTCTCAAGGTGAGGATGCAATACATGTGCCTGTGTTTGCATGAACACACGTTTCTTTAGAGACTATTGAAGTACCAGAGAGAAATATGTGACTTGTCTCTAAGGTGTTCTCCTCTGCACAAGAGGCAAGGTGTGGAATACAGTGCTCTTAGGTGAGGTTGTCTTATCTCATATATTTGTGTACAACTAAGTTAACTCAAGGCTTACCTGATTTTAGACCTTTCGCCAAGCTGTTGGGCCCAGTGTTCCAGCTCTGTGCCTGTGACTTGATGGTAATGGAATCTGTGTGGCATCTTGAGTCTAAGTGATTTTACTGGGACTTGGTGATAAATTGCATGGGGTTTCTAGTATTTGCTGGTCAAAGGGGTTTACCTATTCTGCATAGAAATATACACATTTTAATTTCTTGTCCTCATTGCTTGATGAATAGGCAGCCTTGGAAGGCAGTCAGAGCATCTCTGTTTGTGCCACTCCTGGCCTGCAAAGTCTGGAGTTGGAGTAGGGAGCAGAAGTGAGCCTGTGATCATGCTCTTGGCAGTATAGCACAGACTCACTACCCAGGTACCAGAGCAGCAGCAGGAAACAAGTGTGTCCAATTTCTGTACAGGATGTGATTTCCATGCTCATCAGATAGTGGAAAGTGGAATAAATAGAACTAATGAATCCCTTGGGACCATTGCAGACAGTGTGAGTGGAAGTTCCTCGGCAGAGAGCTGCACTTTCCCACTCTAAGTGCCCTGAAATGCCCTCACCAGATATACAAAGAAGGAAAATCCTGCAGTTATCTCACACTTTTTCGAACCATCTTCCACATCAAATGCTCACAAATGAACGAAGGATGAGATTGGAAGCAAAGGTGGGAAGAAAAGTTCAGCACTCCCACTGAAGAGAGAATGCTCCAGAGGAATCACTGCTGAGCCTGGTGCTGCTCCTGAAGACTGATCAATATACATAGTGGAAAAGAGTCCAGAAATCTGCCAATTACTTAGAGAGGACAAGGTGCACAGCAGGACTCTGTAATAGCTTGATATGCCCAAATCTTGGAATATGTGCTGCTGTTTTCCAAGTTACAGCATCCATGAAGGGATATATTAGCCCTATAGGGTGACAAACTCCACAAGAGTCCTGTCACTTCAGCATCCTGTTTCCCTGATTGTCCATTTGTAGTCTCCAAACTCAGGGCAGTCTGGGGGAGTAGTATGTGCTGAGGTTCACCACTCTTCCTTGCTGAGGAGCAGTGATGAAGCTGGGAGGACTCAGACCTGGGAGTAACACTGTCAGGTCCTGGAATTAGGGACATAGGGAACAGTCCCTCTAGGAGGACAGACTAAATACATTAGGCTCTGTCCTTTCCAGTCTTGCCTTCCTGGGAGCTGGGCAGATCCTTTGAGAGGTAGCTTTGAGTGCTGGAGTGCTCCTGGGACTATGGATCATGACTTACAACAAGGTCTGGTTTTCTCTGCTGATTGCAAGGCCTTTGTAATTCTGACACAACCATGCCCCTCTCCTCAAGAGCCCACATGTGTATCTCCTCAACAAATTGCAGCCCTGATTCTGAAAGAACCCACTGCTGAGGTGGCAGCTACTTATTAAAGGTCCAGTCTTCACAGTAGAAAAGGAACTGGAAAAGAAATGAAAATTTTAATTAATGCTACTGATGGTTTATAGAAGAAAAGCAGTAAGAAACACCTTTGGTGTGAGACTGATATTAAACTATTTTTTAAATTACTTTTCCTCCTTTGAAAGCAAAAAATAATTAACTGTGAAGTGCTGGCAATGTAATACCATCTCTGAATGGTGGTGCATATATTTAGTACTTTAGTTGTCCAGTTCTGAGAGATCCCAGGGGACAGAGTTTATAACAAGTATATTATCTTCTCATCAAAGAGGTATTTTTTTCATTTTAGAGGAAAAGCATAGCTCAATAAATGATGTTCACCAAATCCCAAACTAATTGAAGTCAGGAAGGTGCTCCAGAGGCCATCCAGCCAAAGGCCTCACTACAACAGGCCCAATTAAAGCAGGTTATTTATGGCTTTGTCCAGCAGTCATGAACAGCTCCAAGATTTCCTAGTTTTTCTGGACTCTATTTCAATCTTTGACAACCCTTATAAGGATAAAGGAGCTTTTCCCATAGCACAATTTTCCAAATTGTTCCCATCCCACCTCATGCCTGTTGTCTCTGCTACAGTGCATCTCCAAGAAAAACCTGGCTCCATCTTCCCTGTGCCTTCCCATTGCAGACAGCAATGAGATCTCCCCATACCTTCTCTTACATCTGAACAAACCCAGTTCTTCTCCCTGCACATCACACACTGCCCTTCCCTAACCATCTTGGAGACCTGCTGCTGAACTCTATGTTAACATGTTTCCTCACTGGGGAACCCCAAAAAGGAGAAGATTCTCCAAGTACATTATTAGGTTGGGTGAAACAAATTGATTCTGCAGTTGGAAGTCCCAAATTTAATGTTAGCAATAAGCCCCTGGCCTCAGGATAAGAAGTTTCCATCTCTTCTGTTGGCAATACGTGCCCATAACCAGACTGGGGATTTTGCAGTGTGGCAGAAATGCTAAAAAAAAAAAAAAAGGGTTTCAGCAGATAATTAAAAATGAAAATAGGTGTAGGTGTCAGATCAGCCATGAGTCCAAACTGTCACAGGTCCAAGCTCTAAATATCCTTTGAAATGCACACCCCAGCAAAGGAGGCAGCTGGACACACAGTTTGAATTCATCCTGATGCGAGCACAGCCCACTCCCATGCTGCAGGGTGACCAAGACAGCAGCAGCTCATGGGGTGAGAGGAGCAGAAGGTCTGGGGGATGTTGAGGTAAAGCTGCTGTGGAAATCACGTCAGTAAGAGCTGCAGGACTACAGGTGCACAGCCCCTGGTGTCCCACACTTCCTGCAGGTAGAAGAGAAAGCCGTGGGATGGATGCACCCAGGCTGCTGGGAGCCACTGGGGATCCTTCTCCAGGCTGATCTTTTTCCCAGCAATGGTGAGAGTTCAGCAGATCCCTTCTCTGGGATGGAGGGTGGGTGACAGGGAGGCAGTAATGGAGCCAACACAGGGGGTTTTAAGGAGCATCTGAGCACGTTGAGGCAGAAAAAAGTGCCAAAGGAAAATGAGGGGTAGTGGAATACTCCCTCCCTGTCTCCCACAACGGGCACCGCTGTTGTGCTGCTGCTGCTGGCTGGCAGCAGGGTCGAGTCTTTGTGTGGCTTGAAACAGCTTGTAAAAATACTGTTAAATGCCTTGAAATTCTCAAGATTATTTGGATCAAAGTGCAGACTTCCAGTACTTTTATTATTTATATTTGTGAGTTGATGGGGGTTTTTCCCCTCTTTTAATCAGGCTGTGACTTCCCATGTATTTCTGTGATAAATCACTCAGTTTAATTATTGTGTCATTTAGAAATAATCAAAAGGTTGGCAGCAAGAGAAGATTTTGCTATGTTATGCATGTATATATACATATTCCATTTTATTCTAATGGACTGTTCCTGGTACGTGAAAGGCCCGGGATACTGAGAGGCAGATGCCAACATAGAGAATGTGTTTTTACAGCAAAGCCTGTTGTTAAAACCATGTTGCCATGTTCAGAAGACTAAAGTATCAGGAGCAATTTCCATCCCATTGCTCACGACATGTGCATGGAAGATGCTTCTCTTCATAGCCATCTCTCATCCTCCAGTATTCACTCACTCAGAGTTATAGCTCTGCCATTTTACAACATCAGAAATCCTCCTGAGAAGCTATTTGCAATGCATATGAGTGGTTTTTAATTTAACATTTGTTTTCAGGAGCAAATAGGCGATTGCCTCGAAAGAGGAGAACTAACAAACCCCACAAAACTCGCATTGGCCTCACATAACTCATCACTGTGAGAAGACACTCCGCATGGTGCTGACAATATTGTTAAAATGTCACCTGTTATTTATGCCACTGCAGCCAAACGTGACATTTATGGCTGTAAATGAGCAGCAGGTTTAACAAACAAGTGCAGGGGCTGAGTCCCCCGTGCCTGTCGCTGCCCTTGGGCTGCACTGTCAGCTGCAGCTGGCCCAGGGACACTGGGCACCTTCCGCGCTGCTGCCGCAGTCTCACGTCTCATAAAGTTGGTGGCTGATTGAAAAGTGCTTACTCCTCTTCCACTCCAGCACTTAGTGCTGCCTCTGTGGTTTTTTGGAGGGAGGAGCAGCCAATGACCCCGTTGCTAATGAAGTGTTGAAGTTCAAACATAAAGAGGCAATTCACTGTAGGTCATGTATGGAAAATGCCTCTGCCTGCCCAGAGCTGTTGTTTCTTCAGTGCACAGGATTTTTTTCTGGCACTCCTGAAGCTAAGGTGCCAGCAAGGTATAAACTGAAAGGGATTCAATTACAGCCTGCCTACTCTTCATCAGGGGAGCCTAGGTTTCCTCGCCCTGCAAGCCACATATGAACCCCCCAAACAGAACTGCTGACGTCCCTGGGTGCTGTCCCCAGTGTGATAAATAGGTATGATTCGTGCTGATAAAATTGAAAGAGTAATCAATATTGGTACTGTAATTAATATTTGGGAATAGGTAAAATGGTTAAAAGTTATAATGTTAAAAGAAGAGAGGGAGAGGAGGGACTCCATCCCCCCCACTCCAGCAGATGTTCACAAGGACAGGGCCTACCATATAAGAATTACTATTTGAGAATAATAAAAATAGTTAAAAGTTGTAATACCAAAAGAAGAGAGGGAGAGGAGGGGCTCCACCCCCCCCAGCAGATGTTCACAAGGACAGGAGGAAGAAGCTGAAGATACAGATGCTAAAAATGAATAAGAACCTGGTTGGGTCCCAGAAAAATGCTAATTATAAGGGATTTATTGCTTCGATATGTAGATACAGCGATATGTGCTTTTGGCTTACGATGTATTGGCTTAGTGCGCATGTGTAACCCAAAGGTGAATTAAAGGACATCGAAGAAGAGGAGAGGCCTTCATCAGTGACGACCCCCAGAGACTTGTGCAACCACCGAACTGAGTGGTGGCGCATGCGCAGTGAAGGTGTTAATGAGTGCAGAGATAGGTAGATGATGAACCGGAACTGGGACAATATGGTATTAACACATGGCATATAAGGGGGGAATCTTCCCTTGGCAAGTTTGTACGGAGGGTGGCACAGGTCCAAAAGCCCTGCACTCCGTACCCCGCGGTTATCCTTTGCTTATGCGCTATTGTTAGAACCAAATTATCCCTTCTTTATATATTTTCTAAATTATTTAATTAAAATTGCTGCTATCTCAAATATTGTTTGGGGTGTTTTTATGAGGGGATAATTGGGCAAACATAACACCAGTGACAAATGACCCATCTGCATACCCTGCCTCACCTCCCAGCCCCTCAGTGGCACTTCCAGACTTGGAAGTGGATGTTGGGTCCCCAGCTCCTCAGGACTGCCAGACCTGGCAGCCCACCCTGGTAGCTGGGGCTTGGCTGAGCACCAAAGTCCCAGCAAAGGAGTTGAATCCTACAGGTTTGAGTCAGCACTGTGTATTGGAATAAGATCCCGATGAACCGGAACTGGGACAATATGGTATTAACACATGGCATATAAGGGGGAATCTTCCCTTGGCAAGTTTGTACGGAGGGTGGCACAGGTCCAAAAGCCCTGCACTCCGTACCCCGCGGTTATCTTTTGCTTATGCGCTATTGTTAGAACCAAATTATCCCTTCTTTATATATTTTCTAAATTATTTAATTAAAATTGCTGCTATCTCAAATATTGTTTGGGGTGTTTTTATGAGGGGATAATTGGGCAAACATAACACCAGTGACAAATGACCCATCTGCATACCCTGCCTCACCTCCCAGCCCCTCAGTGGCACTTCCAGACTTGGAAGTGGATGTTGGGTCCCCAGCTCCTCAGGACTGCCAGACCTGGCAGCCCACCCTGGTAGCTGGGGCTTGGCTGAGCACCAAAGTCCCAGCAAAGGAGTTGAATCCTACAGGTTTGGAGTCAGCACTGTGTATTGGAATAAGATCCCAATATTTCCGGATGGAATGTGCCTGGGCTCATCTGGCCCCTGCTGCTTGGCCAGAGGCGGCAGCTGTGGTATTTCACCACAGAGACACCTTTGGCTGGCTGGATGTTGCAGCTGGGCGCTTGGAACAAGTCCAGGCATGATAGAAACTCAGTTTACCTCTGGTGGAAAGGGTTCAGGCGACGGTGAAGAGGAAAAGGAGAGGATTCTGCGGAGGGTTATATCCAGAGTTCTATTCCAGGGTCACAGTGCTCCGAATCTTGGTAACAGCTCCCAAAAGAATACCGCCCGCATGGTCTCAAGGTCTTTTTAAGCCCAAGGGGAGGGGGCAGGGAAAGGATAGGTGAGCCACCAATCCAGGTGGTAAGGGGGCGAGGCTCAGGGGACAAATGGCACTTGGCTAAGCCAGTGACCCCAGGGCTGAGGGGCATCTTTGGAACTTCTGCCAATCGCACAATGCCCTTGCTGGAATGTGGAGCTTGACGGACAGCACCTAGCAAGGGGGCAAGGGGGAGGGGAAGGGAGAAGTTGGCATACCTCGGGGACTGGGGTAGCTAAAACAGGAAATGGCAACACACTGCAACAACTGTAGAAACAATCTTATACTTGCAGGGAATAATGGATATATTTTCTTTCAGGATGGATAAAAACAAGTCCCTCAGAGAGCTGGTTCCCTCTGTGGAAGCACCTGACAAATTCCTCCGGTTGCAGAGAGACTACTTCTGAGCCTGCAGGAATCTATTGGGTTCTTTCCAAGGACAATTTCTTGAGGTCAGCTACAGTCAAATAATTGTTTCAAGGAAAAATTTTAGCATAGAAATAGGAACACTGTGTTTGAAAAATACAATTAGATTCCTCCCAAACCCACAACCTGTCATTCTGTGAGAGGTTTTCTGATCTCAAATCCATCTTAGTAAAGACAAGCAGTGAAAGTGACAAGCAACAGTGATTATTGCGAGCCTTATTATATGTAACGAATGAGAATAACAGAAAGTCTGGTGGCTGTGCAAACAAGTCACCAGCTAGGAAAGAGACAGATGATGGAAGAAGATAAAACATTAATGAAAAAATCCTGGGTTTAAAGATTAAGGGCAAGAAGGCATTATTTAAGTATACTAAGACCTAACAAAATCCTTGCAATCATACAGGAGGATAGGATTCATGGGGACCTCTTGGACCATCAAATCCTCACGCTATCTGTATTGCCATATCAAACAATCTTCTGCATGGAAATAGTAGTATTAAAGTAGTTCTTTTTGTCCCCAGATCCCAAGGGATGGAGGACAGTGTGGAAAGCATTTTAGATATTGGTTATAACCTCCTTGTGATTTCATACTTTAACTCTTTTGTCAGCATTTCACACCCATTCTCTCTCTGACAAAATGCTGCTCATCAGGTTTGGTAACATCTCTTCCATTTGTTAGCCCCTGTAGCTACAACGTTAAAGGTGGCAGAATTGCCAATTGTGATAATACAAAAAGAAGAAATATGCATTGAATATTTATGTTGTGTAATTGGAAAGAAATGGGATGTGCTTATTTCACAGGAAGGAAGAAATATCTCATTTCTATCTCATCAATAGCAATGGACAGATTGTAGTAGCCATCACAGCAAGGCACAGAAGTACTACCAAAAAACTGTGACCAAGAATATTGAAAGAAGTGTCTGAGGAGCTTCCAAAACACTAAGAGTATTTGTAGAATACTACTGAAACACTGAGAATATTTGTGGAACATATTGAAAGACAGGAGAAGCTATAAAGAGCCAGAGAAGTGACTGTTGGTTAAACAGCATGACCCAGGGCTGTCCCCAGAAATGGGGGGACATACTGGGCACTGCTTCCCTGCAGGTGCACATGATTTGGTTGCAAACCTGTCTGGTCCCCCCGCAGGCAGCCTGGGCAGCTGTGCAGTGGCACTGCATGCCTGGTGTCATGCTGATCATGTGGCAGCCAGCAGCATGCCAGCCCCATCAAACTGTGAGTCCATACCTGGATTTTCCAAGTCCAATCTGTCTGTCACCAGTCCCAGGCAAAATTTATTGCTAAGCACATATGGGAGGTGAATAAAGCATTAATGAATGGGAACATACTCAATGCCAGCAAATGCTGAAACCTATTTTCTTAAAAGCAATCAATGAAACCTCTTATAAAAATGAGATTTTTTATTTATCTGATTAGTTATCTTTATAGATTGCTGGAAGTAAGAGACATCTATTTGACAGTTGCATGTGCCCTTCTCATTAAAAAAAAAGACAATTAAAAATCAGTGTAGCCAGTACTGCATTGGTGAAATTAAAGACTGGCTCATAGGTGTCCAAGTAATTGACAAAAAAAAGAGCTCAGTCAGTATTTTTCATGTCAGCTTCAAGTTCGGTCTGGCCAAAGAACTGACTTTGGTTGTGATCTATAAATACTCACAAGGGCAGCACTTTCTGGCAGAAAGTAGATAGATCTGTCATCATCTAGCTAAGCTAGATTTGTAAAATAGTGCAGCTAAGAACAATCATACACAAGTTCCAGGTAGGAAGAAGAAAAGATTTGAACAGGGAACAGTTATTAGCCCAGCTCATTAGGCAATAGTGGATTTATATCTGTCTGAAACCTTGTATTTGCCCAGACAAGCTGTGTGCAGGCAGCCCTGGTGAGTCCTGGTGGCCACCAAGTCTTATTCAGGGCAGCTCCCTGTCCCTTGCCATGTTGGATGGCAGTGTTTGAGAGTGCCTGGCACTGCATCCAGCTTTGTCTCTCTCTCTCCTTGGGGGTGTGCGGGGCAGCAGCAAACCCAGAGCTGAGACAGCAGCAGCCATGGGTGACACCTCTTGCCAGAGCAGCCATCTGATTGTTTCCCAACAGCCTCCTGGGCTGCTTCAGGCAGCTGCTCGCACACGCTGCAGAGAGACACTTGAATTTCATTATCCCCTGTTGCGCAGGAATCACTCAGCTAGATGTCTGAGGTCGTATCACATTACTTCTGGCACTGCAATGGCTGTGAAGTTACCTTGGGAGGGGAAGATGCTGCATAATCACCTCCCTAAGCATCAGATCTTACTAAAAAAAAACACTACTGGGGCAACTTGAAAAGCACAAAAGGATGGGTCAGGGATTAATTAACTAAGACAGACTTGGCTGACCAGTAATGCCCACAGGACTCCCAAATGAGAACAAATGCTTTCCTGGTAGGAAGATCATCTTTGCCCTGGCAGGGAAGTCAATGCCATGTGGGACCTTGCTGTGCCTCATGGTTGCTGCTCAGTGCATAAACAGATCTCTGCTAAAACAAAAAGATGAACAAAGTGCTAACTAACTTGGAGTAGCTGTGGTAATGGTATCTCAGGCATTTTCATAAGCAAAAGGTGAAGGTGCATTGGAGCAGACCTGTGCAGTGAAACCATTTGGGGTGTGGGGCTGGTTCAGACTGGCTCTGGTTTGGACCTGTGCACTGAATCACCATTAGCAGCTTTAAAGCTGCTCCATACTGCAAGCCAAAGCAGGAGATGGGACATAACCAGGAAAGTCTCATCAAAAGCACTCAGGTAATCCAAACTAAAATGCTGAGTCTGAGATAACTCCAGGTGCTCACAGTGCAATGTGCAGGGGAATAACGGAGATGGATATTGGCACATCTTTTACTTATGAAGAAGTTGCTTAACAGGGAAAGCTTTTTTTCCCTTCAAGCCATCACAGACGGTCATCCAACTCTCTGAGGGTGCCAGACTCTCATGTCTGCTGTTCAAGTAATGGCACTTCTGTTCCTAATCACACCATGGCTGATAATGACATGGGAAGGACAATTTTGTTTATTCTCTTTTTCCTCCTTTAAACAGGTACCTTGAACAAAATGCATATATGTACTACACAGCATCAGCATGTCATTGGAAGGAAATCTAAATGCCAGGAGTATCTTTCTTGTATAGCTGACCCTCTCTGAAAATGATGAATCTCAGCATAAAGAAGTGATAGCTTAATGCAAAATAAGTGTTGAGCATATTCTGCAGAATCTGATCCAAAAAAGCCTGAAGAAGTCTATGGAACTTTTTTAAAATCTATGACAGGGCTCTGAACAGACAGAGCAGTTTCCCACAATGTCAAGCAGACTGGCTTAGATGTATCTGATTGTAGGCTCCTCTAAGATGTCCATGAAACAAAGGCATTTGGAGTGAGAGACACACAGCATGTAGGAGAGATCTGCCTCTTGTCCTAAAGATCTCAGCAAGACAAATCAAAACATCTGTGTGTCAAAACACACAAGATTGAGTCTACAGAGGTCTAAGCACTCTTTGAGGTAATGTTCTTGCCTCTCGTTGAGCTTTTGGAGAATGAAGAAAAGTGTCAAATCCCAAGGTTTAGTGAGGCAGGAAGTCCTTTTCTCTACTTTTTTCCTCTAGACATCACTGGCTTTGTTGTGCTTCCCCCTGTTCTTGCTTCCTGAGCAGGCAGGGAGGGCAAATGACCAAAGAATGCATGCCCAGACATTTTCAGCTGGGTTATGACATGGCCTGAATTTGCTGTAATGGCAGCAGTTTGTTTTCATCATCAGAGTTTAGTTTCAATTCTTGTTCTTTATCTGCCTGTCTTTCCTGATACTCACAAGACACAAGGAAATGACATTGCCATAACCAATTATATTTTAGGTAGGGGATAGCTACTGATGATCAAAGGCTGACACACTTCTCTTCACATGTATGGAAAAACATTTTAGTTATTCAAAGCAGCACTGAAGAATCCACATCCCAATTAAGGTGTAAACTGTGTTTGCAAGGTACAGAGACACGGTTGCAAGTCCCCTCTGTGGAGATTGCTTGAGAAACTTCAGGAATGGGCATTGTAAGAGCAGAAGAGGGAGAAAACATCACAAATAGGAATGGAATGGGACTGAGTGATACCTCTGCACCCATCTATGTGCATTTGTCTGTGGCTGTAGGGGTGACAGTGGTAAAACCCCCCTAGAATTTTACTGCATATGAGCAGGGATTGCTGCTAACCACCCAGTGTTTGTGGTGTAGGCACCCCAGGAAGCATGACCATGGCCCCTTGCTGTAGCTGGCTCCCCACATGCTGGGGGGTACAAATAAATTATCCCTTCTTGTCCAATGGTCAGTCACAAGTGCCCATCTGCCCCTCCATATTTTTCTAATATCAGCTGAAAACATCACTGGTGTTCCTTTCCTGCAGTCTCTCAACATCCTTCATTTGTACAGTACTATTTATTATTTAAAGCAGTGCCTGTATTATTTAACTCACTGAGCATTACTGGGATATGGTTTCCATAAAAGAGGCTGTGCAGCACCCCTCTGTTGTACTGTGAAATAGCAACATCCTTCTCTGTTGAAACAAACACCACCCATAGTTATTCTCAGGTGGCTTTGAAGTCCATAAACATACACAAACATACATAGCATGCATACATTTGTGTCTGTGCACATACTTTTATGTGTGTGTGGTATGTGTCAGAAGAATGTGATAACCTGATATATTCTGGATAGCCTTTGCTCAGCTGCAGCTTTCTGCGCTCTGTGCTGTTTATCCTGCATCTTTGGCTACTCCATCACCACACCAGACTGTTTTCCAAAGAGCTTTTGTTTGTGGTGCTGTGTGTCAGATCCCAGCCATGGATTTTCTCCCCTCCACATCCAAACTGGCCACCTTCTCCTAAGCTGCAGGTTTTTGATAGCAAACATACCCAAAGGAAGAAACAAATTGGCCAACCAATTCACAAACACTGTCTCTCTTCTCCAGCCCCAAAGACATTTGGTTTTCATTGTATTATTTTTATATATAAAAATACCAATACTTCTAGTTTGGGCCAAGACTGAGTCTGTTTTTTGCCTATTATTCTTTCTGCTGATCCACCACAAGACACATTCCAGCTGAATCTTCAGTCTCAGGGATCACTGGCTGCTGTGTAGTTTGTTTATTTATTTTTTGGCTGTGATTTGTCAGTCTCTCTCTGACTTCTCCCCATGCCACTCCTCTTCCTCTCATTGAGCCACAGGCTTGCAGAGCCCTGGGCTATGCATGCTGTGTGGATCTGTTTTAGTTCCCTGTCAATTATCCCTCCCTGTTTACGGTAACAGCTCAGATCACATTTTATTACTGTGGCTCATGTGCCTTTCACATCATTGCTTTTGAAACACTGAATTTATTCTGAAATGTGTCTGGTTTTCAGTCTAGCTCCTCACTGTTTCCTAATCCCAGGAGGATTTTGTTGTTGGTTTTGCATCTTTTTTGCCAGCTGCAGCTCCATCCATGTTCCAGGATTATTGCTCAGGTTGCTGTGAGAAGCATGGAAATGTTTTTCCTTCTCTTCTATGACCTTCCAAGCCCTTTAGCTACTTCTGCCCCTATCTGCTCTCCTTTCTGAGCCTTAAGTGCTGTGCTCCCTTCCCAGCCATTGTGTCGGACACAAAGATGAAATGGCCGGGGCGTGTGGAAGCGCTTGACAACGCTTCAATATTATCTTCTCCTGCAGGATATCACAGTTAACCCTGGGTCTCCACTTCTCTTTACAACTGCCTTATTTTCATTTTGAGGGAATTCAGGCTCACAGCAGCATGGAATTAATATCTCAGCTGCTGCCATGCTCAGGCAGAGAGCCAGCTTCCTCTCCCAGCGCGTCGCCCAAGTGTCTCGCACTTGAGCACCTGCATCCCTGCATGAGTAAGGGCAGCCTGGAGCTGTTTATCCCTCTTGCTGTTCCCCCACGTCACTGTGCCCTTCTGTCAGGGCCTCATTCCACCTGTGAAGCTGAATTTTGTAGAGGGCAAACATGATCACTTTAGAGAAGATCTTGCTACCCCCGAAGGAGGGGAGCTGATGTTTCTGATAGACACTTTTTAAAAAACCAGTATAGCTGATCTGGAGTGGGGAATGGAAGCAATGCACTCTGTTTATAATGTAAACAGGTCTTAAAACTTCCCCAGACACTTGTACTTTTGCCAGCTCCAAATGATAAAAAAGCACACATCAGGCCTCAAAACACAAGATTGTCCTTAAAATTCATTACATTTAAGAATATAAATTTTGAATGTTTATTCACTCTTCCCTCTCCGGGCCTGGAATTGTATTTGATAGAACCTTCCTTCTTTGAGAAAGGAAGCTTTACCTCAGATACTGGAGCATGGAAAATGGGAAATGCACAGAGAGGTTATAGCTCAGGAGCAGCTCAATGCTTCAATGACTTTGGCAAAACTTAATTTTACTACTCCAGGGTTTAGTGTTTTGAGAAAAGGGGGGAGAAAAAAAGACAGGCCTGGATGGAAGAAGTAGGAGAAACCCCTGGAGGGACTGATGCTGAGAAAAGAGGTTAACTGCTTTTACCTCCAAGACTTGCTGTCCCCATCAATTTCAAAAACTCAGACTTCCTCTTTCATTAGCACAATGTTACATCTCTTGCCACAGCTTGGGCAAAGTAGGCTGAAAAAGTATGACTTTTCTACCCCTAAGAGCCTATTGCCCTGGTTGATAAGATCTTCCCTACCTCTAGAATCCCCTCCTTTTTATATCCTGGCAGAAGTCTCTCTAGGAAAGGATTTTAGGGTGATCAGGATACAAGCTGCATCCAGAAGGTGGGGGACCAGACCCACATGTTTTATCCTGTGGGTGGCAAAAACAACCAGGAGAAATTTGGGGAGCATTTCATGCGAAGTGTGCCTCTGGCTATTGCAGGAAGAGAGAGCATGCAGGAAGGTGAGGGCTTCACGGAGTTATCAGTGTCTTACAGAGCTGAGGAGGCTGGTTCTGAGCAGCTTTTGTACTACATGTGCTGCAGGGTAGCTATTCCAGGCAGGCATTAGAGATTTCAGTCACAGCTTGTGGCTCTCAATGAACTTGGAGCAATCCACACCCTTTCTGAACCCCAGCTTGCCTTTCCTAAGAGATAGCAAGAGTGAGATCTTTCTACTACAGAGAAGCCATTGAGGACATA
The DNA here is from genome assembly GCA_024865655.1 of Emberiza elegans. NCBI lineage: Eukaryota > Metazoa > Chordata > Aves > Passeriformes > Fringillidae > Emberiza > Emberiza elegans. The sequence continues at coordinate 2,228,499 of JALJVW010000243.1, read as the reverse complement.
TTAGTTCATGTTAATAAAGCAGGTGGATACCAATCAGTTACTACAGGAAAAAGCAGAGCATTTTGGTTTATTGTGGTTGTATGAAGACTGAAACTCTTGCCTATTTTCTACCAAAAAGCATAATACCTTAGTCAGCCTTTCCTGATAGCAGGAAGGAAGCAACAAGGCAAATCACAAAACAAATCTATGAAGTTCAGCATGAAGACACAGAAAATTTAAATACAGGCTATTACTTAGTGTAGCACCACTAAATGTAAACTGGGTAACCAGCTGAATAATCACAATTGCTGATGATTACTTATGAGCGCTCCTGAAAGCAAAGTGTGACCCTAAATGTTATCTGCTGGGAAAGAATATAAGCCAACTTTTCCTTCCAATAAATGAGATAGCTTCCAATCTGTATAGGTAATGGAAGACAGGGAGCTAGAACACAAAGGACACTACATCAATTGCTAAAAAATAGATAAGGAATTAATAACATAGTTGTTGTGTGAGCAGCTACAGCAAAATAAGGTGATAAACAGCAGACAACTGGGGCTTATAGTGCATTTGAGAAGCCAATTTAATTATATTCTTTGACAGGATAACAAGCCTAGTGGACAAAAAAGACTGCACAGTAGCTATGTCTATCATTCCCTGAGATGAGCTTGTATGTGGATTACTGAAATCTGAATGGTTCTTCTCAAAGCCCAGCTCTTCCAGCATGTGCCAAACACAGGGACGTGTGCCCCACCAGGCAGTGTCTTGCAGCCAACACACCCATTTTAAACTCTATGGCTGTTCTAAGCATGTTTTCTCACCCTGCACATTCTATGAAAGCCACTGAATGAAAAGTGGATTCCATGACATCCTTTTTTATACAAAGGACCTGAATCCTCAACTTCAAGCTACCAGAGGGGCTCAGGAGCACAGCTATGCAGATGTTTTGCTGTCAGAGCAAGCAGTAGTGGCAATACACACAATTTTAGTTTATTTTGCCATCAGATGGTAGTCAGCAGTTTGCTGGAGGTGGAAAAATCATTGGAGCTGTGAACAAACACCCTCATCCAATTACATCACGAAGGCTGCTGCTCAAAGGTGCATTCTTCCCTCCTCCTTGTCACCCACTCGCCTGCCTGGTCTCCCATGCTGGGAGGTGGCATTGTTCAAGCATCCTGACTTGTTTCAGCCAGCATGGGAGGAGCTCATCCTTAGCTCTCTGTCAGGCAACTAGAAAGGGCTCCAGGAGAGGAATAGAAGGGTGTAAATTTAAGAGAGACGCTCTCTGAAGAGGAGCTCCCTTTGGAACACCAGCCATGGTCAGTGTATTGGCATTACTGCAATGAAAGGTGTTTGTTCCCTGTGTCCTGGGTTTGGACCTACACCATGGGCTCCAGTGGTTAAAAACAGCATAGTTAGCACAAGGACCTTGTTAGTATCAATGCTAGGAGCCTAAAACATGATCCAGGTGTGGAAGGGGTGACATGGATCAAATCTGCTAAGACACAGGTATTAGAAAATTCACAAACCTCACTGTGGTCTTGCTACTGGAGGAGGACAGAAGTCCATCTTCTTGGAAGAGGTCACACAAAAACACAGTTTGGTCCATTTCTCCTGAGATCTGGAGCAAGTATTTGACTTCCCTATCCCTCCCTGGTTTTTGCTGTCAGTTGCATTCTACATGACTTTGTGCTCTGTCAGCCAGGTGGCACCTGTGCTCTGGTGGGGGAGCTGGAACTAGATGACCTTCAAAGTCCCTTCCAACCAAAACCATTCTGTGATTCTATGATGACTCCTCTCTTTATGTTGAATGACAAGGAAACAAGAGAAGCAATTTCTTTGCAGAAATTGCAAACAAGTCTCTGCTGCAGGAGTGTCAACTGATGATACCTCTGCCTTGTACAAAGCCTGATGAAAAAAAGCCAAACACCCAGGATAAGTGTTAGTGGTGGAGAGTTAATCAAGGAGGTCTCCTATCATGCCCAAGAAACCCCTCTCAGCTTGAGAGCCTGCTCATACCTGCAGAATAGAAAGAGGGAACTATGTACATAGCTCTGGAAGGTGAGAATAGACAAAGTGCAAGCTAGAAGAATGAGCTGAAATCAATTAATTGAAGTTCAAGCCCAACAAATAAAGGAAAGGATGAATAAACATGAGTACAGAGAAATGAAGAGATCACAGAAAAGAGTCCTAGGGTTAATGAGAACATAGTCAAGGGGGAATTGCTAGATGAGGCTGGCACAAATGCACAAAATGTATTATCAGTTGGATATTGGGATTAATAGGTGTCATGACCTTAAACAAGTAATGTAGCTGGAGAGTATTGAAGCATGTTTTGATCAGCACAATTCAAAACAAACATAAGCCAAATGGATAGAAAAGAGATGAAAGAATGAAAGAATCAGCAACTCTGGGCCCATTTTGTTTGTTTAAAAAACCCCAACACTCAGTGTAAAGCTTTCTTAATGCTGGTATGAGTAAGTCTCCTGACTATAGAGCTTAGAAGAACAGGACCTTGGTTCCCCCTTTCACGAGGGAAAATGGAACTGGCCATTTCTAATTAGCCACATTTTCAGGAATTACAGTTTTGTTTACTCGTGCTGGGGTTTCACATGCTGTGTTTTTCTTCTCTATCCCCAAGCAGAACAACAGAAGGACTCCTAGCTAATGACATGTTACTGCTGTGGCTGTGCCCAATGCAGGGCACAGGGAACACACACAGGCTTTAGAGGGGCTGAAGCACAGCTATGCAGAAACTTTTTGGACTGGGGACAGGGATGGAAAAGTATTAAAAAAGGAAGAGAGCTCTGCTTACCAGCCTCTAAATCACTGTCAGGAAGCCCCCATTCTCCAGACTCAGACTAGACCCTGGATGACCTTTGTTCCTCCCAGGGCTGGCCTGGTGACTGTAAGGTGACTTCACAGCAAAGAGCAAGTCAGACCCTTTGCAAAGGGACACAGGTAAGGTGTGATACCTCACTGAAGCAGCACCAGTGATGCCAGATTTTAGACAGGTGTTGCCAAACTCAGAGGGAGGACAAAGCCAAAAGTGATGAGCCACACCAGAAAGCACAGATTTAATTGAATTGGAGAAGCAGAGAAAAGTCTGTGCCCCCCTGATACCTGTGAGTAAGTGGCAACAACTGTCAGTTCTTCCACTTACATCATAGCAGCTACTACACAATGTCAAGATGTCCACTACAGTCTCAGTTTAGGATGGAGGTGAGCATGGACTACCACCCTGAAAAGGAACAGAGTGCAATGGAAGAGGAAAAAAAAATCCCAAGGGACAAATAACTTAAATAAATTTACAGATAAAACATAACCAAGATATCTTACAGGTCAGGATAGGGACTATAAACATGACTGAAAATTTTTTATCTTTATTTTAAAAGTAGCTTGTTACATTGGTCACTGCAGCAAAAAGTGAACACAAACCACCGGCTTCTCATTCTCAATCAAATATAACAGCAACAGCCCAAAGCAAAGGTGACTGTGGAAACAAATTACTGCTGGGCTTTGGTACCTCAGCTCTTGGGAACTTGTTAACTCTTTCATTGATGGTGCTTAGTGGAGAAATACCTGGTTACCACAGCTACACCTACACTGCTAAAGGCCATCCACCTTAAGAGATGCTTACTCTCTTTTCCAAGCCAAGTCCTGTGGTGGAGCAGTCCCTTGTTTGGTGCTAGGTCCCCCTAGAGAATGTCTACATGCTCGCCCTGGGCATCCTCTCAACTCCCCATGGAGCTCCCAGGGCCTAGGGACAAAACCTTTCCTTCTTTTCTTTTCTTTCCTTCTTTCTCAGTTCTGTGTGTTAAAACAAAAGCCCTGTGCTGCAGGCCCAGCTGTTTTTAAGTTGCCACATGCCATGAAGGTTGGTGGAGGCATTAAATTCTCGAGTCCCAGCTCTGTTTGCCTAGATAGTGACTCACCTCACATGTTTCAGATCAGCTCCTTTTGAGGAGAGGAGGTGTGATACAGGTCCCACAGCCGTGCAGAAGATGAGACTCTGTTATGCTTGCAAGACAGGTCTTAATTACAAAGTGAAAATTGTTATTTCATGTTGAAGTGGTGGGAGAAGATATATGAAAGCAGAGGAAATATTCAGTAACTGCTGAAAAGGACACACAACACCCAGACACAAGGAGATGTCTCATTAATTACTTGCTTTAGTCCCCTTTGGGCACAGAACACAGCAGCAATAGAATTACTTTTGTTAGCAGCTGTGGGCTTTGTTTTGACTAAGATATGTGTTTTCTATTTATACATTAATGGTTTTTGACATGTTTCCTTTTGGTGTGGGAATTAATTACCTACAATTTATCTAGAGACTGTACTTAATCCACATGCCAATCATTCATGTTTCCTGGTGTTTCACAGACAGCAGAAATAAGGACTACTGAGAATGGAGCTATCCTGCCAGCATATGTGGAGTCATTCAGGGCTACAGCTGTTAGTTACCAGCCCAAGTAGGTTTGTGATATGCAACAACTGAATTTCACACTAAAAAGAAAGCACAGTGAAGCAGTAGCTGTCACTGACTGAATTCCAGAGAAAACCTCTTCTCCTAGAGACCAGCCGAGTCATTTTATTTCACTTGTCCAGTGTTTTCTATTGCAAGTCTTGAAGAAATCTCAGAGAAAAATAATAGGAGTTAGTGAGGGACTAAGTTACTAAGATGTTGTAAACTGGTGTCCTTCCCACAGATAAAGCATAGCTCACAGCATCACTTAGACTGGCAAGAGGCCTTAAGTTGTGGTATCACCTCCTATCCCCAGTCGAAATGTATAAGCAGGGCTATCAAGTGCTGCCTTATAAGCAGGAAAGCACTGAAGTTTGAACTGAGGTCTGAGTTTCCTGGAATTTGAAAGCTACTGTGGTCCAAGGGACTTGATTCAGAACTGCTCCTTGTTAAATGGAGTTTGTCACTCTCCTGAAAACAGCTTAGCCCTAAGGATCAGGGAGGGAGGGTCAGGAGGGAGCATCAGTAATTGCAGCTGCTCTGGAGCTAGAGCCCAGAATGCAGGTCTGCCTGTGTTATCCACTTGCTTCTTCCCACCTCATTCCCAAAAATAATGGAACACGAGACAGAGTAATTTGGTCACCTCTCCATCGTGCTCTGTCAGCGCTACCCATGATCTTGGCAGTTTATATTTATCCAGGGAGAGAGGAGGCGAAACAAAAAAACCAAAGGAAAGATGGAGGAGTGGATGAGAAACTAACAATTTCTAAGACTGTAAAACCTGGCAGGCTTTGGTTTTATGGCATCATGGTGGATGGCTGCACAATGAAGAGCTGGCTTCTGTTGGTAGCAACACTATCAGCAATTTCCCATCCAGCTGGGAAAGGTTTTTTTGTTAATACACATCATGATTTTAATAGCGTGTGTGTAGGTGGTGAAGAATTGGATTTTTTTTTTAAACTTTATAATCAAGGTGAGAGGAGGCAAGCACAGTACATGAGAGAGAAACATGCAGTGTCAAAATACTCTTATCCATTATCCCCCAGGTCACAGGGTAGATCTGACCCACCTCCCACCTACTGACTGGTCTTACATTTGAGAAACGTACCCTGCTCAGAGCACTTGGATTTTTTTATTATTTTTTTATTTTATTTTTATTATTTTATTTATTTATTCTAAAAACTCAGCTAAAGGTGGGGACAAAATACGACTGAATATATATGTTCATCTTAGAGGTTAAAAATGATTGCTCACACTTTGTATCCAAAAGAGCATCTACATGCAGACCTCAATGTAAAGTCTGCCTATGGAAAGGAATCAGAACAGTGTTTGTTTAGTACAAGATGAAGAGGAACGTGCAAAAAACCAAAACCCAGCAAGATAAGGCAATTAGTAGTTTTACTGTTAATGCATATAAATACAGTAGAAAACTTGAGCTTTGCATTCTGGTGACTCAGTTTTAGAACACAGCCTGCTTCATTTTCACAAGGACATTTTCTCTCTACCCTAATGACAGGGACACCAGCTCCAGTGATGCTTTTTGGTGGGCCTTGCCCAGTGCCTGCAGAAAGGGGTGCCTTCCTGGCCCCAGCCACGTGCTCCTGCGACTCCCCTGCATTAGTTTTAAGCTGTAGAGGTTCTGCAACAGCAGGGTGGGCTGAGTGAGCAAGCTGATCTGGCAGAAAACTGACATTGCCAAAAAGCAAATAGTTTCAGCACGTTGATCTGACCTACACATGTGATCTCACAAGTTTTGGTACAAGGAATGGAGCACAAGGCAAGGGAGAGATGGCTGGTGTAAGGGCAGAGGAAGTCAGGCCAAGACTGACCTGTCATCACCAACACAGAGCCCAACTGAGTGGTCACCCATGACAGCTCTGAGACACTCAGAGCAGTAGTCTGGTTGTTTGGCGTTCTTTTCCTCTTTATAAAGAAAAGGGAACATTGATTGTAAGGCTGTGTAGTTGGCTGGTGCCACTCCCATAAATAATGTCAAACCAGCCCTGTACTAAGCCTGCTGCCCCGCAGAGATGGGCACAGATGTGCTAAGGCCTCCTCTGCACTCACCCCTGGGAAGGACAGAGAGCCTTATCCTGCTGGCAATCCACTGTACACCTCCAAGTACGTTTCAGCATGTGCTGTCTCCAAGGATGGCACAAGTATCCTGGTTTCTATGCCACATTTGGCAGGATCAGCCACATTTGGTTAGGATGCCGTAAACTTTCCAACCCTTCAAAGTGGCTTTCATGTCTGACATGTTTTGTGGTGATTCCATATCCTTGGCCCTAAAACTCTTTTTCCCTCTGCACATTCCCTGAGGGTAATTTCATCCACACAGATTCAACAAGCATCACGATCCTGACAAACACAGTAGTGACTGGTGTCACTCTCCTGTCCAAACTAACATCTCAGCTTTCATCTGACACAATTTTAGGGCTAAATAGCTGTCAAATTCAATTCAGTATGACCAAAACAGAAAGCTGATTTTGATTTTTTTCCATTCTCCCCCACCTTATGTTTTTTCCCCTCCTTCTCTGTTAGTCCCTCTTCCCAAAAATGTTGAAAACCTATGGCTTTGTCCTAACACCAGTATCTAGTCCGAGTCAGCTTTTTCCCAAATATCTCACCCTGTCTTTTTTTAAGCCTTGCTGCCTTGCATTGCTCATTCCAAAATCCACCCTGTCCTTTTCATTGACTGAACTACATCTGTCAAATGCAATCAGTTTGTCAGCTCCTGTCTCTACTACGCCAGTGAGAACAGAGATTTTACTACATTATTACCTTTCTACTTACAAGCCAGAGCAGGCTGTGTGGCAGAAGAAAACATGGCCTAAACAAGACATTTCCAAAAACATTCGTGATGCAGCTAGAAAAAAAAGCACAAGAGCTTCTTGCTTAATGAATTCTGTATCTGTGAGGTTATACCAGGCAAAACCTGAGATTCACTATGTTTTTATACTTGACATTGTCAAAGCTTACTTAAAATTAATGCAAATCTTCGTCTCAGCATGATAGCAAGGGGTAGAAAATATGGTGTTTTGTATTCAGAGGTGATTTTAATGTAAAATCACCAGAAAGATGGTTTTAGAGGGCCTTCCCTACCTCCAGGTGTAATTGTATAATTCCTAGAAACTGGAAAAACTTCAAAATCAAGTTGAGGTCAGTTTAATTTGGCTACCTTTCCTGAGGTAAAAGAGCATCTAAATAAAATATAATGACCCCTTTCTTCCAGGAATGATTTTGTGAGGTAGGATTCTCCCAGAGCTCAAGGAAGAGCATTTGGGGATTTCCTTGCTGGATGAGTCTAGTGTGGAGGCTGTGTAAGCAAATGCCTTAGAGAAAGTGAGAACAGAATAGCTGCTTAAGAAGATTAATGAGTGGATTCCTTAAGCTACTTATGGGAAAGGTGATCTCTTATGTGTGAGCCAAAGACAATTAATTAAAATGGGTCAATTAGCCTGTCAAATACAACATGTATCCAGGGTTCAAGTTTTTATGTATTCACACCAGAACCAAAATCAAGGGAGAAGGAAGACCTTCCAAAACTCTACAGGGCTGAAGATGAATATGAGTTGGTGAAGACAGAGAATACTTCCTGCAGCTAACAGAAGCTCCACACTTGTGAGCTGATGTGCTAAGTCCTGTCACTGGTGTACAGGACAGTGTTTGCCTGCATCTGCAGCGTCCTCCAGTGTAACAGAGCCAGAACAAACTACAGAGACAGAAAAATGAGCAATTTAACACTTGTGGTGTTTTGACCCTGACTGGATGCCAGTGCCCACAAAAGCTGCTCTTCTATTGCTCCCCTACCCAACTGGAGAGAGCAGGGGAGAGCAAATATAATGAAAGCTCATGAGTTAAGGATGGGGAGAAATCACTCACTGATTACTGTCATGGGCAAAACAGGCTCAATTTGGAGAAATTAATTGAATTTATTACAAATCAAGCCACAGCAGGATAATGAGAAGTAAAACAAATCTTAAAAAAACACTTTCTCCCCACCCCTTCCTCCTTCCCAGGCTTAACTTTATTCCCAAATCTCTACCTCCTTCCTCCCTAGCAGCACAAGGAGAAGGGAAAGGGTTATTTTTGCTGCTGCTTTCTCCTCGGGGAGAGGAGTCCTTCCCCTTCTCCAGCACTGGGCCCCTCCCACAGGAGATAGTTCTCCATAAATTTCTCTAGCAGGACTCCTTCCCATGGGTTACTGTTCTTCACAAACTGCTCCAGTGTGAGTCCCCTGCAGGGTCACAAGTCCTACCAGCAAATGAGTTGCAGTGGGGGCTCCTCTTCCCACAGAGCCACAAGTCCTGCCAGGACTCTGCTCCAGTGTGGGCTTCCCATGGGATCACAGCCTCCATCAGGCATCCACCTGCTTCAGTGTGAGGTTCTCCATGGGCTGCAGGTGGATCTCTGCTCCCCCATGGACCTCCATGGGCTGCAGGAGAGTATCCTGCCTCACCATGGTCTGCACCACAGGCTGCAGGGGAATCTGTGCTCTGGCACCTGGAGCACCTCCTGCCCTTCCTTCTGCACCCACCCTGGCATCTGCAGAATTGTTTCTCTCACATATTCTCATGCTCACTTGTCTCTTCTCTGGCCACAATTACTTCTGCCCAATAATTTTTTCCCTTCTTATCCCTTCATAAATAAGTTATGTGGCCTCAGCCTTGGTCAATGGCAGGTCCATCTTGAAGCCAGCTGGCTTTGGCTTTATCAGACACTGGGGATGTTTCTCACAGCTTCTCAAAGAAACTGCTCCTGTAGTTCCCACCCTGTTACCAAAATCTTGTCATACAAACCCCAATGCAACGCTGAAACAAAACCATTTCTTATGTAGAGGAGTCAAATCCCATCTATGTGAGCAAAGAGGATGTGAGGAACTATACCCTTTTTTAGTTTCTTTGTAAAAAACTAAAGCCTTTTCTTCTTTCTAAATAAACACAGTGGCATCAGTAGCATCAACATAGAAAAACCTTAAAACATTGAGGATGCAGAACAAATTAGATTCTAGCACAAATCTTTGGAAAGACGAACCCACCTTGACAGAATGAGTTTTGGTGAGCCTAAACTAAATGCAGTGATCAAAATACTAAGTCAGTGATATATTTTAAACAGTAGTCTGATGAGAAGTAGAAACATTCTCTGTTCCATCAGTCACTCGAAACACATTTCCTTCCAAATGTATCTAGAATCTGTCCAAGCATTGTGTATGTAAATTCAGAGATGAAAGCAGTAATTCATAGTGGTAGGAAAGCACAGGGCATTTCTAGTATGAATGCCAATCATCCTCCATAGGCTATGTTGCTGAGTGAGGAATAGGATGTGAATGTGCACCTGATCAAAACTGAGCATTTCAGAAGGCACATAACCCATAAAATGTCTGGGGATCTTAATATTCAAAATGAGTGAGAACTTTGGTTTTACAGCTTGTCTGTGAGCAAAACAAGGCCTGGGATGTTGTGTTCATGTTAACCAAGAATGGAAAGCTTAGACACTCCTCCTCCTGCTTGGTCAAAAAATGCTGGGCTTGTAATGAAACAGAGTCTGTGCTGTCTGGAGGACAAGAGCCTTTGATGAATCACCCAAACTCCTACAGCCCAGGCACCACTAAGCAAACTTAAATACCAAATAAATTACTGTTTGTATCCATTATACCTACTCACCTTCAAACCTGCCAACAGGTGAAACAAATGACTAAAATATGTGACAAATGAGTTAGAGGTACAATACTTCGTTTTGGCTGTGTGTTATTTAATAACTGCCAGATTCCTGGTGTTATCCTTTAGACCAGGATTTATAGTCTTATTTATTTTACAGAGATGAGAAAATAATTCTGAAAAATACAGAAAACTGAATTCTATTAGGAAGAAACTATCAAAATGTTCCATAAGATTTATCACTCTGAGCACTTCCCTAATGCTGGAGTCAAAGATTAAAAGTGATTTTCCTTGTGGATAGAGATGAGCATGATGTGACGTACATGAGTGGGCTATGCAATTATTTGCTAATCACTTAGTAGAACAATAGAGAGAATGGTTTTTTTAAATTCTTTGCCTGGATTTGGGTAATAAAGCATAGCTTAATGACACAGATGGGATAAGCAAGCCCATCAGTCTGGTGCATTCCACCTAGGAGGTGGTGGGTCTGCCTGAGAGAGACCTGAATTTGCAATGGAATACCAAATATTTCAGAAAACTGCTCCTGCACTTTTTTGGGAAAATGCTTTGATTCAATGGTCATCACACAGAACTTGGGATGTAGGACAGATGTGCCTAATTCTCCACTGACAAATGCATCAAACCTCTATAAAGGATAGAAGTGGAAGTCAGTGACAGCTATTTTGGACTAGGTTGAGTCAATAGGAAGACTGAACGAATATGTTAGGTTTAGAAGATGATTCTAGTAGAAATAAAATGCAAGCAAGATTTGGAAAAATAATTCTGACCTTTTCAAAGCAAACATTTCCTTTTTTAATTTACATTTGGATATTTACTTCAGTATATTTTAAATATATAAACATTATTTTGAGGTTCTGAATTGGAAAACAAATAATTCCTGTAATTTTAAATACTGATTATACACTGAAGAATTAAACTCAGATCTGTCTTGAGGTGGATTCTCCTTTCCTCCAGGGTTGCACCCACAGATTGGAGAGGGACAGACTTTGTGTTCAGCATTGCATTGCAGATCAGTACTGCACTAAACTTCTTAGATGGAAAAGCCCTCTGCTAATATCCACTACCTGAAGGATGCAGATGGGGCAGCAAGGATGCCAAGCCCCTGAGACAACTCAATCCAATCCAATCCAGACACTACACACCAAATTCCTATTTGATATATCACACTGGCACAAAGAAAATCCCTGACTGTGAGAGAGAACAAGAGCTGAGGAATAATACAGCTGTCATTTCTGGCATGAAGAAACATTTTTTAAACTTTTAGGACTGATTGGATTTTCACTGCTAACATTTCTGCCAGACTTCCTTTCAACAAAGTATCAGGACTAGGATGGAATATTTCATAGAATACTTGCAGAGGAGATAGAATGGTTGGATCTGCCTTCACTTTGCTCTTAAATTAAGATTAAATAGGGGGAAAGGAGGCATAAGAGCCATTTCAGTGATTAGATTCACCCATGGAATAGCTCAACATGACATTAATTCTTAGACAGCTGATTAGGTGGTTTGCAGTCCTGTGCTGAAGGACCTGGCTGTGGTCAGGATGTGGTCCAGGTTTGGGGGATGGTTTGGGTGATTCTATAGAGTAGCAGCATGGATTTTTTTCATAAACTTCAAAAGAAGGTTGGCAGTCAGACTGCAGGTAGCATTTGTTCCCTGGAGTCTTCTGCTTAGGCTGTTTATTATGAAGAACTATTTAGTCAAAAAGACACAAGAGTATTGGTCTTGCAGGTCAACAGCAATTTGCAGAATATATCAATTGTTAGAAATGAAAGGTGCAGACATAAAACTGAGTGCTCTTAATAACAAAAGGATTGAAATACTGGAATGTGGGCTCCATTTTACCTCTGTTTTTCTTTTCTCTCTCTACTTTGATCTTTCCAACTATTTTATAAAGCAAATATCTACACTATTAAGGACCATCCATATGAATTGCAGTGACTGGCTCTTGGAAGAAGATTTTTCTATGAAGGTTTTTCACAAATAGGCCAGAAATGTGATATCTGATGTTTTGTGAACTGACACATTATATTTTTGGTTCCTATGATTCATGAAACTAGTTTGAGTGAATGGACATTTTTACCCTACAATTTCAACTGAAGGATATTGAAAGGCAGCTGAAATTTTCCCCAACTAATAAGTCTCTTTTCTGTGAACATTGGAAGAAACCTGCCCAAAAATGCAAACTGTGCTGATGGCTTTTCTATAGAGCAAGTGCAGACTCATTAAACATATTTTTTTCCTTTCAAACTCCTCATGCTTTTAAATGAATTCAAAGATTATGTTTCAAACTTGCAAGACTGTGTGGGTTTGAAAGCAACCAAGACAAGTAGCCCAGTCCTAACTGAGACCTTTGTTAGGGCAGAATCTAGTAAAGTGAGCTAACAATTTGCAATACATTGGCTGTCGCTTCAAATGTCAGTGATAATTTGCAAAACACTCAGAGCAATAATGGAAAAAGGCATAAAATGTCAAATTTTTAGCAAAGCTGACAACAAAAAGAATATTCACTGTGAATTACAGTCTTCCTGACTTGCTAAAGCTCTTACTGATTTTGCTTTAATAAAGGATATTCTCCTCTCTAGGGATTTAAATACAGTAGATTATCTAACATGCTTAACTGATGCTTGAAGTTCCCTATCTGAAAGCTTATCCTTGATGACTGGGAAATCTGTGATCTCTTGCAAACATGTTTGGGAGGGTGACTGGTCAGTTTGGTGGATCTCTTACCCAGACAGGTACACATTTGGTCAAGGACCCCAACATTCCCTTGTATTAAAAAGCTAGTGGCTATTCCATTTTTGTAGATGTCTTTTTTTGGAAAGCTGTTCAGTGAACTATTAACAACTGACTTTGAAAAGGCATCAGCTCCTGCTGTTTTGCAGCTCCTAGAGAAGATGAAAATGTTCAGAATGGAAAACATCCACCAAAAAACTCAGAAATGTATATATTGATCAAAAGTCAGACATATGTTTGATGGAAATGAAAACTTCAGAGTATGAAAATAACAACTCTGCTTTCCAAAAACCTGTGCCAGTTACTAAAAATATTTTAATGAACCAGTACACCTTCAGATACATGGGATGTGCGCAGGCTGGATAGCAAGCCTGGGTCATTAGGAGTTCAAATAGCCTGGCTCACAGCAGGACCTGGGAAAGCCAGACCATTTTGTCTAATCCTTATTGAAGGGGTAAGAGGGGAAACAGGGAGCTAAACTACGTGACAGACAGGGATCTATAAAATGAAGTGTTAGGCAAAAGGATTAAGAGGAAGCAATAGAAAACTGTGCATGGAATACAATGCAAGGTGGATGCAGAGAGAATACCAAAAAGTCAGTTTAAGAGCTACAATAAAGGTGGATAAGAAATCTCTGGCAACATGGTACATGGCATTTATCAACTACCCTAGAATTTATCAAGCCTCTCAGACCAGTTGTGTCTCCCAGGCAAGGCCCGGCATTGTCTTGACTAGAACCCCAGTTACCTCAATTTGACATCCCAGATATTTGCAGACTTGCTATAGTTAAAAAGCAAGTTACTGCTGTGCAATCAGCAAGGCTTCAGCTCCTCTGTGGCTTCTGTAACACAACCTGTTAGAAAAGGGCCCCTGCTTCAGAGCAACCAAATCTAGGTTGAGTCCCAGAGCCTTGGGAGAGCCCTCTGCAAAATGCCCCATTGCTCTGTCACAACAGGGCAGTTTCTTTGCCCCCAGCTGCTGTTCAGGTGGCTTGGGACAGCTCTTCACTGAGATATGCAGCCCTTCCTGAGCAGGGCAGGTATTTGGAATGCAGCTCAGTAGGCCACCATCACAATGAATTTTTAGTGTACACCTGAGCCAAACCACATGTAATAAAAGTGGGGCTACCCTCATCTTTCTGTCCAGCTCTGCTTTCCTTTGCATTGGCTCTAAGGCTTGTCTGACTCCGTGTAGAGCTAATCCAGCTCATTAACCCAAAATAAAACTATTGACTTTCCTAGAAAATGAATGAATTGCTGAAGGGACACCCCCCCACCCCCACCAAGAGCTCAAATGGATGCAGGACCTTCCTTTTCAACAGCAATGAGAACAGATCACCTCAAGCTGAGGTAATTTATCCATGGGCAACTCTACCCAGCAGCTAATTTACACCTGTACTTTGCCTAGTGCACAAAATGGAGTCCTTATTACAAAATTACATTCTCAGTTTTGTACAGACACATTCCACAACTTCTTCATTAAGAAATCTGGTTTCAGAGCATGCATAAAAGATCTCATTTTTATGGTAAATATTTCTGTCCTGTTCTTGTGAAAAGAAAGAAAAATGATAATGTATTAATATTACATGAGGATGATGAATTATCTTTCTATCCATTGACACCTCTGTAGGATGAGAATGGCACTGCTGTTTTTCAATCAGCAGTCTCTATGGCACCTGAGTATCCAAAGATCCTTAAAGAGTAGGAGACTTCCAGCCTTCTTATGTTAATTTTTAACAGCTCTCTTTACAGCTAATATTCAAAGAGCAAAAGGAAAGCTCATGTTATTCCAAGAATCAAGCAGAATGACCAAGGTAATAACAGACCTGGCATCCATGGTAATCCTAGACAAAACAGTGATGTTATGTGAATTAAAGCAGTCATGCTATGCGTGATTCAATCAATAAAGAGTTAAAGGTAGGAATGTAATGAAACAAGTCCACATGGCTTTATGGAAACAAGACTTGACAAGCAGGCCTGACTTCAATTTTTGATGCAATTACAGGTTTGTTTGATCAAGGTAACCACATGGATGTGATAGACTTGGACCTTCCTAATGAATCTGATTTAGTACTGCTTGACATTTTGATTAAAACATTAGCATTATATAGCCTTAATAAAACACATTAAATAGATTAAGATCTGGCTAATTGATAGAGTTCAGCAAGCTGTTCTAACCAGATATTCAGCACTGACTGGGATATTTTTAGTGGAGCTCTGCAGGCAGGAACACTATGCTTGCTGCCATTCGATGTTCTGGAATTACACAGAAACATGGGTAACACTGGCATATGTCCCACAGTGCAATGAGGAATAGGTAGCTGTGCAAAGTCACAGTTTTGCCTGCATTTGCCTGCATAGATGTGTTTCTGATATTTGAATACATCTTTTTCCTTACTTTCTCTAGAAACACAGAAGTTCTTTGTCAGGGTCTAGTTGCAAGCTGTGGTCTAGTCCTCTGCTGGTGGGCATACAGTGATTCCTCTCAGGGGTCATTGCTTTTAACTGCTGACACATGGATTATCAGAGGGACTCACATGAATCACTTCAAAAGTGTCAACTGTGAAACCATCACTTATTGCACACTTCTGCATGTCTTTATTTTTTTTAACAACCAAAAATATAACCTGAGATTAAAATATGTTTGCAGCTTTAAAAAGTCAGGAAACTCTAGTTCACAGGCTGAAGCAGGATTTGCTATACAAAAAATTAAACAAGAAAGCCAGAGATCTGGCCAGAACATTTATGATCAAAACATATCCAATCTCTAATATTATCACTTTCTGGTCAGCTGATCTAGGACATCTTTCCTGATTCTTCATTTTCTTGGTCAGTTCTTGAATCAGAGAGAACACTGAATTAATATCACTCTCCTTTGCCAGGTTTTATTCTGACTAATCTTTTTATATGACTGCACATAATCACAAGCTTCCTTAAGCAAAAATCAGAATGAAAGTTCATATGAATTTTGATGGTGTGGGCTGTTAAAGATCCTCTTTCTCAGCAAAATCTTTGTAGTAAACTGTTATCCTTTTAACATTTGGTTTCTGTTTGACCTTGCAGAACAAGATGACTACTAAATGTAAAAGATACTATTAAAAAAAACACTGAGGAGAATACCATCTCATTACTATCTAAAATACAGATTCAGACGCATATTTCCCACAATGCACTGGCGTGTATTATTTAACTTAGCTCATGTATCAACTTAATATCTAAAATATTTCCAAATTTTTATAATTTTATCAACTTTTATTAAAACTCATGGTGGCAATCCCACAAGTATCCTATGAAACACCAATACCATCTAAACCAGTACAAGTCAGCAACAAAATGCCCTATGTCTACTGCTTGTTTCTCCACTGAAAAAAAAAGAAGCCATAGGTTTTTTTAATGTGTCAAAACCAAAATGTTCCCTTTTTTTGTTGTTGTTGTTATACAACAAAACTTCTCAGCAATGGTAATTCAATGGAACTCCTTTCTGTGCCTGTCAAAACTGAGTTTGCCTATGTCCTGCAGTGTCCTCTCTCCCTCAGCACCATCCCACAACTCTCATTTCCATCATTCTCCCTCTGCTTCTGGATTTGTGTCCAGCTTAGAGAAAAACTTTCAAAAGGGACATACATGCCTTACATGCACCAGTAGTGAGACCAAGTTTTTCTCTCAGTTGTTTATAAACAGGACTGATTGTGTTTTATTGGTCAGTTTGGTTTTGGTTTTGGTTTTTTTTTCCTTCAAGTCAGTTTTCCTAAAAGCAGTGTAAGGATCCTTGCTCACCCTTTTGGATACTCTGAGGTAGTATCTAATCATCAATACCCAGCTCTCCATAGTGATTCTCTGGAAGAGAAATGTTGTTGGTATTCAAAAAATGTCTGCACCTTATTCCAACTCCAAAGTTATCACTCATTCTTCTAATTTTCATCCTTTTCTTGACTTAAAACAGTCTTATCTCTGTCCTCCCTAGAACTATAAAACTATTATGTTATCAGATTTTCTTCCTCTACTATCCTCTAACTCCTAAACAGACTTTTTGCAAGTCTCTGTGATATTTTCTTCATCCTAATTATTTCATTTTTAACCTTATCTTTCTCTTTCCTATTTACAATTCATGTAGTTATCTTTCTTTTGGTTTTGTTAGCCTTTCTTTTTTTTTAAAACTGCATTGCCTCTGGTGAACATAGTAGTAGATTAGACATGACATTCTTCAAATAGCTTCAACTGGGTTTTGACTTTTCCTCATTCTTCAAAACTCTGTACTTTTATCTTTACAGATTTGCTTACTCAGTTCCATTCCCTTTTTCATTTCTGTCTCCTTGCCATAGTCCTCATATATTTTGTTTCCCATACAAAATTTTGTCCCTTTTTTCCTGGCTACAGAAACCTATCAACCTTTCCAGTTTCATCAGCAATGTACCCTTTATTTTTCATGAGGGCATTAAGTGAAGCTATGCTTATTCTTTGAACTTTACTGCAATCTTTTTATCATGCAGATGGGGGTACCTGTGAACACAAAGGAATGAGCTAAAGTGAAAAAAAAAAAAATAAATCTCAGTGTAAGATGCTGAAAAAAACTAGGATTCATAGAACTGTAGGATTCATAAAAACCAAATTCGGGGTTAGAGTGGGTATCAGAACTACACTAAGCATCCCTAAAACATGAAAAATGAGGTGACCAGTATGCATTCATTGGTCCCCTCAAGTGTGAGGAAAGTGCAACAGGAAAGGTGTTACAGATTAATTCCTATACAAGAGAGGTGCTATGTGCTTATTCCTTACACCATTTTATTCAGTTCTCGGCTTCCAACCACGTTGACAGCGCTGTGCCATGAGTCACTTTTAATCGCTGCCTCATTTGTTCCTGACCTGAATAACCTTTTTATAGAGGCTTGTGTGCAGCGTAACACCTCCTGTGCCGGATCGCGCTTCAGAGGCCACAGAGCTGTCCCCAGCGATTTGCTTCGGAGCGAGCCTCGGGACGGGCAGCCCGGGGTATTCCTTCCGGGAAGGAAAAAGGGATTTGCCCCCGAGGAGGCAATGTCAGCGTGCGGGCAAAGCACCGACCCGCACAGACCCCTCCGAGCCACGGCGAGCAATGGGGGCCCCTCACTCAGGACCGCTCCTGCCACCGCCGCGAGCGTCACCTCCCGTGGCATTTGCACAGAACCACAGAATATCCTGGGCTGGCAGCGACCCGCAAGGATCACTGAGTCCATCTCTTGTCCTGCACAGGACCATCCCCAAGAGTCACACCATGTGCCTGAGGGAATTTCCAAACACTTCCTCAACTCTGTCAGGCTGGGCGCTGTGATCACTTCCCTGGGGAGCCCGGTCCAGTGCCCAACCACCCTCGGGGTGAAAGAATATCCAATTTTCCTAATATCCAAGCCAAATCTCTCCTGACGCAACTTTATGCTGAATTTTGGATCTGTTCGACGTCCCGCAAGCAGCTAAGGCTGCGACACCAACTTTCAATCCCCCCCATCGCCACAAACCCCGGTCCCTTTCAGCCCCGCTGCCCCGGGGTGGTTCCCCCGGGGTTGCTCCCCCTCAGCAGCTCCACGGCCGCTGTCGCTCTCGCCGCAGTGGGGCGGGGTCTCTCCTGGCTCCGCCCATCCCGCCGCGCTGAGGGCGGGGCGTCGCGGAACTGCGCTCCTATTGGTGCGACCGGGTGCCCATCCTCGCAGCGCTCCAATCAGAGACTGCAGATCGCGGGGCCCGTCTGACATCGCCGGTTCCCTATCGGGGGCCGTCCCTTCTCCCCTGCCCGCCAGTGACGTCCCGCGGTCGGACCGCAGCACGGGATAGGAACGCGCGCGTGCCTGTCAATTGCTAACGTCTCCCCGCCTTCCCCCGCCCACAGCCGAGCCGGCAGGGGGGCGGGGCGCGAGCTGCGCGCTGCTGCGGCAGGCGGGGCCTGGCGGACGGGGGCGGGAGGCAGGGAAAGGGAGGAGAAGGAGGAAGGCAAGGAGGAGGAGCTGCGGCTGACGCCGGCGGAGGTTTCAGTACCTCGGAGAACGGCTGCGAGCGCGCCGGGCGGGCAGGAGTCGCCACCGCCACCCTCTGCTGCCCGCTCACCTGCCCCGCTCCGCTCCTCACCCGCCCCTCCCCTCCCCGCCCCGCGTTCCCCCGGCGCCCGAGGGAGCCCGGTCCCGCCGGAGCGGTTCCGGGGAGAGAGCACGGCAGAGGCACAGGCTCGGTGATCGGGACGGGCGGGGGTCCGTCAGCGCAGGGACGGGACGGGTGGTCAGCCCGGGACGGCCGGACCGGCTTAGGGGGTCGCTCGCTGCCGTCGCTCCTCACGGAGCGGCGGCCGGGGCGGCGAGGGGAGCGAGGGGACTCGCAGCCCGCACCTCGCAGCCCGCCGTGGAGCCCGAGGGGAGAGAGAGGAGCACCGAGTGCGGCAGCGGCTGCCGGCATTGGCTGGGGTGGGCAGGGAACCAGGAACAGGAGTCGCGCCCGCGGCGGGGAGCGGGGAATCCGCTCCGCGGAAACCTCGGGGGCAGAGATACCCCTGGCTCCAAGGGGTTCTGAGGGGAAGGGGAAATTGAATGTAGACGCATTTTGGTAGTTTTGCTGAAATAATCAAGTGCCAAAGGCAGATCTTAGGCAGATAAGGTAGAGGGATGGATCCCACGGTTTTGGATGCCGGCTTGAATTTTTTATTTACTTTTCTGTTTTGACCACTGCTAAATGTGGATTTTGCGAGCGAACCCGACGGCGGTTGTTCCATTGTTCCTTGTTTGAACGTAAATCTTAGTCCTGCTGCTTGTGGATTTTTTATTTATTTATTTATTTATTTTTGGAAAGGACCATTCCAGGTAGCTTTTGCGTCTGACAAAATGAAGCCTTTGTATTTTTCGATCAATTATACCTAATATTGACAGTCTGTTTGGTACAAGAGACTTAAAGTGCTGCCTCACTCAGAGGACCATTAAAGACTTTCTCGGTCGCTACATGTAGCTGAATGTGTTACGACACATCCTTTCTCCCCCCTCAAATCTTCCTAAAGATTTTTCCAAAATGAAGAAATTTAATTTTCGCAAAGTTTTGGATGGTTTAACTGCCGCATCCCCTGTTGGAAGCAGTGGCGGTGGCAGTGGAAGTGGGGCTGGTGGCTCCGTGCACCCAGGAGGGACTGCGGGAGCTGCAGGGACACCCAGAGAGGAGATCCAGGAGACGCTCACTTCAGATTATTTTCAGATCTGTAAGGTAAAGGCTGTATTTTTGTTTTCTATGGAAATAATAAAATCTACCCTGGGTGGGGGGTGGCGTAGGAGGGGGGGTAGTAATATGATACCAATAAGCGTTTACTTGAGAACTGCAGTGGTTGTATAAGGACTTTGGAATGAAAAGACAGAGATCCAGTGGATGCTTTTTTCTTCCTGCTGCAGAGTTGGGGTGGTCAGTAAATTCGTAGAAATCTTGATTTCAGCACTCAGGGCTGAATTCCAAGTTCACACTTGAATCCCAAACGGCTGATAGGATTGTGGACAGGAAAGCAAATCCGTTGGTATTAGTACCGATAACATTTACAAGTCATTAGAAATTGAAGATTGTATGCATGTACTTCCCCTTCTTTCTCTTCTCATCCTCCCTGCTTTTCCTTCTCTATTTTAAGAAAAAAGCACAAGTGAGAAATAAAAAACAGTGCAATGACTACTGAACCCAGGACTTCAATTATTTGTGAGGAGCTGGGTGTAGATTCAGGGTGGCTGTTTACCATTAGTACTGAAGTTTCTGATTGCATGATAGCAAACTTAGTGGGACAGCATAAATACCAAAAGTTGCCAAATCTGTTCTGGTTTTTAATGTGTTGATCGCTTCCTTAAGTGGGAGTTTTCTGTGAGTAGAAAGTATAAGATATCCCTATATGTATTTTGGTTTGTATCTGTTTTCAGCAACAAAGATTTTAGTGGTGGTTTTAAATACTTGCACCTGTAAAACAGAACAAACTATTTGGTACTTCTAATCAGCTCTGGAATATGAAAATCATGCTTTTTTGTAATGAAGACAAAATACAAAAGGAGATTATGGTCTTCTACTATTACCTGTCAGTTTTATGTGAATTCTGGTGGCTTTGCTAGAAATTTTGTTTGCCTTTTTGTTTTGATTAGAAGCTTCAAAACCAGAATTTTTAATTACTGCAATTTGCATTACTAGGAGTAAATGGACTTCACCTATTAAGCATACTTTGCTCTTATTAATCAGATACAAATTGATCTGAAATTTAGATGACAGTCAACTCCAGCACATCATTATTGCTTTTTGTGTTTGGAAAGAAGAAAGAAATATAAATAACCAAGACAAGCCTATGGGACATTTTGTGTGCAGACCTGGCCCTTGTGAAACACACAGATTCCCTGATCTCAGATACCATGTTTCTAATTCTGTTTGGCTTGCAGCTACAGCTGGTGTCTAAACTCTTCCAGAGTTCAAGGGGAAAAGAATGAGCCCCTATGGCTTAAAGACTCAGAGACCTTTAGATAGGTTCTACAAAATACTAATTCTTTTTTTATTATAGTTCTTTGTCATCCTGAACCACAACAGGTCCCAGCCTTTTGATTCAAATGATTCTGTAGTTTAATAGAGTATCAGTGATGAGTGCATTAGAATCGTACCTGCTTGCCAGGCTTGGATTTGACTACTTTTGCTTGGGTACACAGTAATTTAGCATTTTGTGAAGCTCCAGGTATTCAGTACAGTGAATACTTTTGTCATGTCAGTAAAAAGATAACGCAAACAATCAAGGTAATTATTCAGAGATTTCTAGGTAAGGCTAAAACTCAACATGGTTTTTCTTGTTTAGTCATGTGATAAGGACAAAGATCTGTATTTAGTGAGATATATAGTCTTATTTTGTATGGCATATTTATGAAAATAAGCAACATGTGAAATGGATTTTTTCCCTTGATCTCCATTATTTCCCTTGTTTGCTTTGATATTACTTGAAGACAGTAAGTGTTATGTCCTGATAGATCTACTTGGAATATGTGTAAAGGAATATGTCATTTGAAGAAGATTTCAGTGGCTAATATTTGCCTGTCTTAGGTCTCAGGTTAAAATTTTCTCAACAAAGTAAATATTTGTGCAGAAAACCTTTTGGTTGCTTGCAGCAGCACTTGCTTATGAATGTATGTCACTGCAGAAGTCTGTGGTACACAAAATACCAGATTCCTTTTTCCAAGATACAAAGGTATGCCGAAAGCAAACTTGCAAACCACTGGGTGCTCATGTGCTCCCGACACTCCGCGGTGTTTATTCCATGGGCTCCACCTCAGCAGCTCTGCCGCACTTCAGGAGCACCAGGAGCGTGGTTGAAGGAAGCCCCAGAAGCTGGGAGGGCCCTGTGCTGCTGCAAGGGAGCCGGGGCAGTGGGGCCTGACACAGGCACAGCTCCCCCCTGCCTGCTCCAGGGGCCAGAGCCCTGCCAGAATTTGTACCTCGGTCAGTCTGCATCGGATTTAAAGTACACTGCACATACATAACCCAAATTCTGTCCTCCCTGAGCTTTTGTTGTGCATCACTTCTGATATTTCAGCTGGGTATTTGCATGTTTAGTTACATAAGTTACACGGGCTGCATATTCAAGGATCTGTGATCCTGCTGCACGCAGAACTGGGTAAAGCTAATGGCAGTTTTGGTTTGTTATCTGCAGGGTTGAGGTATCTGGGCTAACAGCCTAAGTAGTACCTCAGAGTGGTTTTCCTTTCTTTGCTGGTTATAAAAATCCTCATTTAGAAGGGAAACATAAAAGCTGACTCATACTTAAGAATTAAAGGGCCTTTGCCTGCAGTTTTTTATGTAAATAAGTTGCCTTTCTGAAGTTAGTGGGAGGTCTGCTTGAGTGAAAACACAGATCCAATCCTCTAGCAGAACGCTATTTTAAATGGCAACACTCCTGAATTCATTTGTAACACACCTGAAAGCCAGCTCTCCATTTTGTGGCATTTTTGGATTGGTTATGACCACAGTGTCTTTTTGAGATACAGATTAAAGTTTAACGGAAGTAAACTGAATATTTTACACTGAAATGCTCTCAATGAGTTACTTTTGGCCTTTATATTTAAATCATTAATGTGATCTTCCATATTGAAAGAATGAAATATTATTGAAACTATTATGTATGAAATAGCTATGTCCTATTTTAAGCATGATAAATTTATATGTTGGTAGCTGTAATAATGAATCAGTGGCACCATTTTCAAAGTACTCAAGCAATGTGAAATATTGTCTTACCTATTTTGTGACAGCAGGAAGCTGAGGTACAGTTTAGACTGCATCTAGGGGCTGGTCTTGGGATTTGGTATCCAAGTGCAAATAATGAAAATATTGATTATAGTTCATATTAGTTGAATTGAATATGTGAGATAGCAGCATCATCCTAAAACTAGGGATGATCCAGTGGAATATGCTACTAAAGTCTATGTTAATTTAGTTGGGATAGACCTAATTTTCTTGGGTTTGCTTCTTTGTATTTTCCCTCTGTATATGTGTTGTTTCTTTTTCTCTGGTAAGCATTTTTAGGCTCACCTGTGTTTGTCCAGACCATCCAGAAACTAAAATATGGCACTGGGGAAAGATCTGCTATTAATAAAGGAAATGAGAAGCTCACAGTTAGGATGTTTTAAATCACTTAAGTAGAACTTTGAGCCGATGGAACCTAAAAGGAGAAAACAGTGATTTTATTACTTTTTCTGAAGGTGGCTTGTTAGGGGATGACACAGTTGGAAGAACTGAATAAGAATGAAGATGTACATTTTTTTGTATGTGAAGTACTTGTTCCTCATGAAAATAAGTCTCCCATGTAGAACTACTCAGGGTTTTCTAGGAGAACAATCATAGAGTTGAATTGAATTTGTAGAGCATTAGGCTAATAACTTTGAAATCAAGACCTCAGTAAAGAGCACAGTAACAGTTGTACCCAGGTATACAATTAATCTACTCTAACACATTTTCTTTTACTGTGGGCAGCAACTGAGTACCCTTGAAAAGGTCCAAGAACTGGCAATTTAATCTTCTCAAAGAATTGCTTCCCAAATGGTTATGGACTACCTTTAAACCCCAAAGCATGAGATTTCTGTTCTTTTCCAAACTGGTCTTCAGTGTTATC
This sequence comes from Emberiza elegans, assembly GCA_024865655.1. NCBI lineage: Eukaryota > Metazoa > Chordata > Aves > Passeriformes > Fringillidae > Emberiza > Emberiza elegans. The sequence continues at coordinate 2,204,532 of JALJVW010000243.1, read as the reverse complement.
ACTGGGTAGTCTTGCAACACAATAAACATCTTTTAACTCTTGCTGTATAGTTTATATTGATAGCATAGTCATAGTTTCAGTATGTTCATTACCCAGGCTTTATGCAAAACCCATGGAGGCCAGAACAGTTTTAGGCTTTTATTGAAACTGATATGGAATCCCATGGCCAATTGCAATTGTGCCTTCCTAATCCTGCTTATGTTTGTCAAAAACAGGCCTTCAAGAGAAAGTCAATGAGTTAAATATGTTAATTATCTGGATTTCCTATCAGGTGGTCTTAAATTTTAATTCTGAGAGTTTATAGATTATAATACTTTCTTTTGTCAACCTATGAAAATAAACATGTAATCCTTCTGACGATAGCCAAGAAGGTATTTTGGCTGCAAATGTAACATGACACTATAGTTCAGTGATGACAGAAAGAAAATTAATTTTGGAATGGCAATTTAAGCACAACGCTGTAGGAGCACATTTTTGGTTATGAAGTATTAAAAACAAAAAAAATCCTTGTTATAAGCTATCCACAGTGTTTTAGTCAGTTTGAGCTGTTTGGTTAATATGTCATGTTTCCTTGCTAAGATCATACAGAGAGCAAAAAATAAAATGTTCGCAAAGTGGTACATTTTAGTGAAAACTCATTTTAAAATTAGTATGAGCTTTTACTTTTAAGTTATCAGAGTTCATTTAATACTTAAATAGTAACTAAAATAATGTGGGGAATTTTTTTTTCCCTCTATACCAGAGTTTGGATCTAAAGTTAGGTGCAGAACCCTATTCTGTTTAAAACTACAGAGTCATAAATGACACTTCTAAATTAGATTATAGTAATTTCATGAAATTTGTGATGAGCATAATCTGTTCTTCTTTTTTAAGTGTTTGTATTAACTAGAAATGGGACTTAACCATGGGAAAGAGCATAGCACATAAAAAGCTTCTTTTGAAAGAATTTTGAAGATTTTAAGGTGCCTGTAGTAGTGTAACTGGGTTCATTTGTTTGGGGTTTTTTGTGCAAATATCTGTATTTTTTCTATTATTAATCTTAAATGAAGTAATGCACACCCTTCATGGCCAACAAATGCAATTACATCTTCAGAATTATTTCCAGACTTTTAAGGTTGCTGAATAAAGCACTCAAAAAGTTCCACATTCCTTAAATACCTTTGTTTGCACAGACAACTTTTAATTACATGATCCCATATTTCTTCTATGGGTTTAATTTAGCAGAACAAATAGTGTTTGCTCATAGAAAAGTACTTCAATATTTCTTTGCATACTTAAAACTCAGAGCATGCCTGATTATTAAGTTCCCCACGGACTTTTCCAACAGAAGTGCTCGCCACTGTAGTTCTGAAAGCTTTATAAACATTAATGAATTGACCTTCATAATATTTCTGTGAGATGGAAATGATATTATCTCTGCAGTATAGATGCCACAGAAAATCCAAAATGTTCAGGGTCCCCTGTTTTGAGTTTCCAGCTTGATGCGCTATGCATCTGTTTTTCTTTTTAGCATATTTAACTTATCCCACGTCTTCCCATTGGGCCTCCCATTGTTTTCACATTTTGTATCACATGTTCTGCACAGTTGCAGAGTCATCTTTAGGTTACTTGTTCTGTTTATATGCCCACCTTAGATAGCCAGAATGGCTCTGAATTTCCTTTCTGTCTCAAATGTCTGCAGATGGATTTCTGGCTCTACTGTACAATGGCAGAAGTAGATAATTTAATTGATTCCTACAAGAGGAGAACAAATTCATACTGCATAGATTAACTTATTTCATGTATTTATTTGTTTTGCTTTTTATGGTTGACCTTGCATTTTGAACAATATAAGAATCAAAGAATTACCTGAGTTGCAAGGGATCCTTGAGGATCACTGAATTCAACTCTTGATTTCACAAAGGGAAACCTAAAGGTTAAGATTTTTGCTCTAATTTTGTGTCCCATTTCAAGTGGGTTTTTGTTTCATCATTGGTTTGGGAGTTTTTTGGGTTTTTTTCTTTATCCATGGGATCATAGGTGTTGGAAGATCATCTAGTCCCAACCCCACTGCCATGGGCACAGACACTTTCCACCAGACCAGGCTGCTCAAGGCACCATCCAGCCTGGCCTTGAACGCTGTTAAGGATGGGGCATTCACAGTTTCTCTGGGCAACCTGGGCCAGTGCCTCACCACCCTTGCAGTAAAGAATTTTTTCCCAATATCTAATCTGAATCTACACTTTTTTAGGACAATGGGACAAGGGGAAACAAATTGAAATTGTTTCCCCTTGCCCTATCACTACATACCCTGGTGAAAAGTCCCTCTCCAGCTTTATTTTAGCCCCCTTTAGGTACTGGAAGGTGCTCTAAGGTGTCCCTGTACTCTTCTACAGGCTGAACAACTCCAACTCTAGTGGGAACACTGGCTGTATTATTCCTCACCTGAGGGTCACCAGGTAGTTAATGAGATTTTTTTCTCACTATTGCAGTGGGAAGAACAATTTTTAATCTCTTGTAGGAGGGATGGAGAAAATTCAGACTGGTTGGCTCAGAGTGTTCTGATTGAGGAGCTGTCAAATAAAAAGTTGGTTGCATAAGCCACTTTGCCCCCAGCTTACTTCTGGAAGAAAAATACTTACACTTAATTTTTTTAAGAAATTACCAAGAAATTACTTAGAGGTTTTTGTCTAAAATTATAAAGATTTTTTTTTTCCAGATGAAAATGCATATTTTGTGTAAAACATGCAGCTGTCCTCAGTGGAGATGGACTAAATCCAAGACAGACCCCATTCTCACTTTGTTTAGATGAATATCCACTCATATCTGCTTCCTATTCTGAGACATCTGATATTCCCTGGTGTATGATTTATGCCCAAAACACTTTTTGAAGTCTCTGTGAAAATGCTATGAAAAGTTAGTGAATTCACTTTATAAACTGGGAAAAGGAAGCAGTAGAGAGTGAACTAATACACCTTCCTAAAACTACATGAATATAGCAGTCTGTTGGCTGTTCTAAGAAAAAGTGCTTATGAAAGTAGCTTGTGGAGTATATTAATTTGTCACAATGTGTGTTAGAGTCATTACAGGGGAAAATTAGAGGACTGTAGGATTAGAAATACAACTAATGTGCATCTGTGGAGAGGAGAGAAAGCAATATTATTAGGTACAGATGGCTGGCAAGTGTGCTCAAATGTAATAAGATGTTATCTTTGTGCAGCGCTGTGTCCATTCCTAACAGATCACCAGCAAAGACTATGAATAATAAAAAGTACTAGACACAATCTGTCACCTGTAGCTAGGGTCAAAGTCTGAGGAGGTGCACTCTTTATGGTTCCTTTGAAGTTAAGTTGTGTATAGTACTGAAAAAACCCCAACCTCAATATTCAAGGCTTTGAGTTGGCGAATGCATGGACTCAGAAGGAGCCTCACTGAATTCTGTGGTGTGTAGAAGTAGATGCATGTCTGTGTGGTAGCATGTCTTTTTGCAGAATTTGAGTCCAAAAAATTAAAAGTAATTGCTTCTGTTTCATTTAAAAGTCTGTTATATCAGAATGCTGTGAGGTCAGACACTCAGAAGTCAGGTCCCTTATTCAGCTAGTATCTAGTTATGTCTGTATGTGAGGAAATCTAGTCTTTACTGCATATTTTTATTTTCTTGAAGTATCTGCTTAAATTTTGTTCCTGTCCTCCCTCACATTTGTTTTGAACAGCATACAACATGTGAGGAGGATGAATGCTATTCTGATTGTGTTCTTTGCAACAGTTCCTGTGAGAAGATCTCTGTGTTATCCACTGGACATCACAAAAATAGTAAATAATAATAAATTAATGAATGCTCATCTCTGCCTTGTTCATCCTGTTCCATCTATTGTATCCCTTCAGGGTGGAGATGTGCTTTCAGTTACAGCTGCTTATCATCACTTGTGTTACAGATACATTCCATGCAGCTGTGGATGAAACTTGATTTTACTGAATCCACAGATCCCTGCTTTATTTGTTGTTTGTCCCTACATCTATTTTGAACTGCTCCCTGAATGAGGCAAGGGCAGGAGAAGTGGCCTGTGGTTATGTAAACAGATACCTGGTTCTTAGGATCCTTCATTGGTGTCTCAGCTATGTCCTTGCTAGCTTCATAGGCAATGCAGAGGGGGACAGGGATGTGCAGGATCTGCTCGATTTCACTGCAGTGAGAGGGTAAAAACCTGCCACAAAATACCTGCATTTCATTTTGAATATACCTTCACCCTCTGTCAGGTGAGATACTGGCTGTTCTCAATTCAACATCAGAAAAAAAATCTTCAAATTCCATACAGTATGCATACAGAAAGAAGGTGGGAGAAGATTAATTATGAATTAGTATTAAATAGTGAACAACATTGTAAATGCTAGTAATGAAATCTGGTAATAGCATTTGTATACAAGAATGCCAAATTACATTGCAAAACAGATTTTCACAGGAATAGACCAATAATACAGATTATCTTTGTATAGAAGTGGTTTTAACACTCTGTTTCTCTTGCTTCCTCCCCTGCCATTCCCCAGACCAAACCCCCCACCCTTCAAGAATTTTATCACAGCAGTAACATTTTTTCAATCCCCCAGTATGGCTGGGGGTTTTTTTAAACAAAAATATTTTGAAAGCAGCAACCGAAGCATTTGTTTCAGAGCAGAAACCACAATCAGCCATAACAGAACATAATTAGTCTGAAATAGTGAAGTTTCAGAAAATCCAAAAATGGGAAGTCATGCAAAATTAATTAGTGTTATTGTTATGTTGGTCTGATGTAAACTTAATAAAAACAGTTTTATTTTTGTTTATTTTCTCATTAAAGTTATGAAATTGTCTTATTCCCTGTATCCACAGTCACAGTGAAGACAAAATATTTTTCTTTCAGGGCCATCAGATAAGTTGAATGATTTTGTAATTTTTGTACATGCCCCTGAAGCAGGTCTCCATCAGGCAGATGATATTCTGAACCAGCCTGTCTCAAGTTCTAGAGTAATACAGTTTAATGATGCAACGACAAAATCAATGGAGCTGCTGTTTGAATTCCTTTGATTATAAAGGTCTTCCATTTGGTGGACTGAAGTCTTGCTTAAGTAGGTAGGCCAAAATGAACTTTGCAATCAGTAGTTTAGGCTTGGGGTTTTTTATAATTCTCCATTAAAGACAAGGGTTGATAGAGTTTTATAGAGTCAAGGCATTTTCCATATGCTGATGCCCTGTTTCTTCTTGCCAGTTTACATGGCAATAGTGAGAAGTACATGATACCATATTTACTGTACAATAGGTGCAATTTCTTCATTGTGGTCTCATTGTGGTCTCTTCTTCCCTTTTTGTATATTTGCTTGGGGTTTGTTGTGGGGTTGGTTTTTGGTGGGGGTTTTTTTGGGGTTTTTTTTTTTTGTGGGGGGTGTTTTTTGTTTGCTTTTGGTTTTTTGTTTGATTGTTTTTGGACTTGGGAGAGTTCTTTTAGCAAGAATAAGAAGGGAAGAGGTGAAAGAATTTTGCATACATCATTCTCCCTTGGACTTGGGATTTCTCCAAATGGCATAATGCCTCTCTTGGGAGGGTTATATTCATGTATTACCCTGTAACGTATTATGCTGTAACTCAGTGCTGTGGTGAATGTAGCAGGGTGGTGTAGCTGCCAAGCAGTTGCTTGGCCATAGCTGCACTATTTAAATAGATCCAGAAAGTGATATTAAAATTCAACCCCTTAGCTTTGGCAGGAGGGGTTGGACCAGACAGTCTGCAGAGTTCCCTTCCAACCTCACCTGAGTTGGGGATGATGAAGCTTATGGATCAACGTCATTTTCTTCATTTGTGGATTTTCCTGTCTAAATTGTATTAATTTTGTATTTTTGATGCACTACAGTGTATTTCAAAGGACAAGCACGAGGAGAATGCTTTTTGAAATTCAGAAGGCCTTATTTTTCCCCTGTGGTTTGCTTAGCTTGGCTGTTTGTATGTATATGAATCACATCTAAAAAGGACCATCCTTATTTAATAGTCTAGCATCTACCTTGCAGAACTGAAAATGACAGTGGAAAAACACATCTCTCAAGTATCTGCAGAAATCTTTGTTACAGAAAAAAATTTTGTACATTCATTGAACAAAAATGTATAATACTTAAGTCAGTTAATTTCAAATACTCTAAAATCTCTCTTATTTTTTCATATAATTATCAATGTGTAATATTTGTGAAACTAAACTTTTAAAATTCAGGCTGTATTTGAAGTCTGCTTTATGTTCAGACAACTACTTTCTCAAAAATTCTACCATAGCTAATTAAGTGACATTATAACAAAGTAAGTTCCATATTTTAAAAATTAAACAACAAACCAAATTGGCCTATTACTAAAAGTATTATTCTTCTATGCCAGAAGCTTTTGTAGGGGAATATTATGAAATCCTGCTTGTTTCTTAAACATACCTTTTTTTCCTGCCCCAATATTCCTATTTCAGTAACACTTTTCTTTTGTGCCTGCATTTTCCATGGTTTTTTCTTTAGTGTATTTTTCTCCACCAGTACTGATCTCCTTTTTCTTCCTCTCTGTTTCATTGCTGCTGGTGAGGATAATAAGCTCATAAGAAATGGCCTGCTGTGACAAACCCATGGTCCATATCTCCCAGCAGTCAGTCTCTGACAGTGGCAGCAGAATTGTCACTTAGGGAGGGTAATAAATTACATCACTTTGTGCAGTCCATTCCCTTTCCAATCTCCCATCATTCACCATCACTGGATTTGATATGTCGGAGGGCGTATCTTTAGCTGGTCCTTTTAAAATCCATTTATCAATCATGTCAATGAATTTGTCCCATTCCCTCCCCCCCATTTTAAACTAACCTATAATTTCTTTTGAATGCCTTGATGGCTTTGCCAAATATGTTTAGCTTACCCACTCACTTGTTTATGAAAATCTTAGTACAAACACAAACAGCTCTCAAGCAATGGGCTCACACAGGTTTTTTGTAGCAGCAGAATGATGCCCTCTGTGTTATTCCTTATGCTCTTCCTCGTGATGTCCAATATTACTTGGATTTTTGGGGTTGCTGTTGAACATTAAACCAAATATTTCAGGAGAATGACAACCAAAAATTACTTTGCTGAATTGTAAATGTTAGTTCCAATTTCAGCATTGTGCAGTTCTAGTTAAGTTTTTTTTTGTTGTTCTAGATATCTTACATCTATCCACACTGAAGCTCATTTATCAACTTCTTGCCCACTTAAGTCACTCTAATGAAGTCTTTTCGGAGCTGGTCACTGGTGGTTCTGAATTTCACTATCCAAAGGAGCTTACTATTAGCTGTGATTTCGGAGACTTCAGGGCTCATTACCTTTTATAGGTCTTTAAAGACAATAAAATTGGTCCAAGCATGGAGAACTCTACTTGTGAATTTTCTTCATGGTAAAAAATCCATAAAACTCTGTCCCTTGTTTTCTGTGATCTAACCAGCTTTCAGTCCACAAAGAAATTTCTTCAGTCCCATGACACTTCTGTTTCTCTAATAACATTGCAGTGGAATATTATTTGAAGGCTTTTTTGGAAAACTTATGTATATTCATATTCCCTTTATTTACTTGCATGCTGACAGCTTCACAGAATTAGAGAGAACTAGTCAGACATGATTTCCCATTGAAGAAACTCTGCTGACTTCTGCAACAATCTTTATCTGTGTGCTCTGTTAGTCTTTATTTTATCATCTTGTCAGGGACAGCAATCAGTTTTCCCAGTCTACTGGTCCAGAGTCCTTTTTGTAAATGGCTTTTGCCAGATGACTGTTTCTAGCTTTATACCAAGGAAAAGAACTATCTGTGGGTATATTGATCTAAGAAAAAAAAAGCATAGTTTTTTAGAATATTCTGTGAATATGCTCAGGAGCCCTGGTTCCTATTAGAGGTTGAGAGCTAGATGGATTCAATAACTTGGATTTGAAAATAGTACCTGAGCTGTGATTTTTACAAAAACCATTACTTTGAAAAATGAAAATTTCACTAATAAAAAATTTATCTCTCCTGTGTTGTTTACTTTGGTTGGAAGCCTGCTGATACCTTGTCCTCTTTCCATTTTTAATGAGAAGGGATCAGTCTTACCAATCAGAGATTACAGACACAGTGATCCATAAATGGGGGATGTCATGATCTTGTAGTGATATAATACATGGTAGCTCATTTGTGTAAGCACTCATTTTTATCACTACAATCTTGGAGCACAACTCTACTAAAAATAGTATTGAAGTGGTGAAAATGCTGTAATCATTGTCATTTTTTAATTTCCGACATAGAGGCTGGAGAGGTTTCAGTCAACACTTCATCCTCTATTCTGTAAACCAATTAATTATTCTTCAATGACATTTTTGCATGTGGCATGTTGGTGACAATTTGGAAGTAGACTCTACATACTGAGCCACACATTTAGATGATGTAGTTAAATTTTAGCAAATGTACATGTTCTCAAAAATTATTTACCTAAGTAAATCAATTTTGCTGTCAGATGGTAAATGAAACGGTATCGATAAAATATTAGTAGAAAAGTTAGAAATGTTAAGTTTATGCAAATTTTCAGAAACACTTTTGGCTATAAACTCTATTAGTTGATACAGTTGAAAATTTTATCTAGCTCTGTGTTTTCTGGAGCGAGAGAATCTTATAATTACTTTTATTAAAAAGGTGTCTTTGAAATCTGATATAAACTACCACAGAATAAACGTTAAGAAAACTCTTATACTGAAGAATTGCATTATGCACCCTGTGAACAATTATACTGGATATTGCATATTAGTCCTAGTGCAATTTTTTTTTCAGCTAATGAAATCTATCATGGTATTTTAGACTGAAAAAGACCATTATGTTCTGTATAGGATATTAAAATGTTCATTGGTAGATTACTAGCAAGCCCAAATAATCAATTTCCTATATTAATTTAGGTAAATTGTTTGTGTAAAGATTACTTTAATGATATATACATGCAATTCACTGCTTAAAATGATTTAGAAGATAATTTAAGAGAAAATAACTAAGCTGAACAGAGATTTATGCTGAAATTGTATCTGCATTTGTAATTGTTCTGTTTCAAGTAAATTGTTCTGCATATTGCAAGGAAACTGTATGTCCTAGGGAGCAGAGACTGCCTCTAGAGACAGCGTGCCCAAAAAGGAGACATTAAAGGAAGCTGGATAATGTGGAGAAAAGCAGTCCTGGCTCCATCTGCTGTCTGGTTTTTCTCTCTCCCTTTTATTTTCTTGGCAGCTTCTTTCTTGGGGTATTTGGGGTAGTTAGGCCCCCCTATATTTCTTTGAACACAGACTGATTTTTAACCATACTTCTGATTTTGCCTGCTATTGACCCCAACTACTTAGTTTTGCCTTTCTGAGCACCATTGATAGTTTTGTTCTCTGCTGTTCCTACTGGACATAACTCAGATAAAATAGGAATGTGATTTTTTTTTTTTTTGGTCACCCTAGGATCAAGTTAATTTTGTGGCCTTCTCTTCTTTTTCATGTGTATTAGTAAATGCTGTAAGGAAGCCCAACCACAGTTCTGGAACTGTTACTCATCCTTACACTCAGTTTCACTCGAGCTGTATCAAAGCATAGCTGAAAAGTCTACTCCAAGTGCTGGCTTTTCATGTCAATCTTTCTCACAGTCCTTTGAAAAAGAAAGGACCAAAAAGATTTTGTTGGACCAAAGCTGAGGACAAGAACCTGGGAGTTTGGAGTGTTAAAGATTTTCCATGTTCTTTTGTAATAGGTTTAATCTTCAGAATAATTTCTGAGGCTGCACTAATTTGGGCCGAACCCTCAATTATAGAGACATCTTTTTCTGCCCTAACTGTATTGTATTACTTGGCTTTCCTTCCAAAATGGTTTTGTTCTTTTGGAATCTTAATAAATACAAACATTTTACTTGAAAGATGTAATTTACTTGGATGTTCAGTGGATCTCAACAAATTTTTTAAAATATTTTACAAATGGTGGAATTTTGCAGTCACAAAAACCTCCTAATTTGAATTAGTCTAAACACTCAAATTTGGAAAATGGCTGTAAAATAGAAATAGCACTTTTGAGTCAGTCCTAGAGTTCAAAAATTGTACTGAGCTATGATCCTGAAAAGATGTATATCACTGTTTTTTAAAAGATAGTTCTATCTCATATAAAGGACCCAATTAAAATTTCCAAATAGGAAGCCTGACTCTAGATTGCAGAAATACTGAAAATACAATACAGATCCTAAATATGTAGGCAAGGATGCAAATAGCTCTTTAAAAATATTTATCTTTGCATTCTTAGATCTCAAAAATAGTACTGAAAACTCCAGTCATGGCTGACTTCAGAGAAGCTTCCTGTGAATGGAACTGATAGGAAGTCAAACTTTATTATAGACATCATTTCCAAAGTCAAAAATTGAAAAGGGATAATTGGTGAAAATAAAAGTTTTTCGGATAAGGAAGAACATATTTATTCACCAGAATACAGAAATTTCAAATATAACAGCAGATTAGTAATGTAACATGTTCAACACACTAGAAAATACTACAATCAATGATTCCTTCTATTTTTGTGACATGAGAGGTAAAATCACTTCTAGGGGTGTAAGTCTGGTCCCAGCTCAGATATCAGAATAAAAAAAAACTTTAAGAAGATAAGAAAGGTAAAAAACTCCAAAACACAAAGCAAACCAAACCAGATACAGAATTGAGATGTTTGATAAATGCCTACATTAACATAAAAAGTGAGTTACTTTTCTACAGCTTACTGAAGTAGCATATGCCTCTGGGTTTTTTCAGACTAGAAACTAATAATTAGACATTCTTTAAACAAATTCCCTTATCAGCAGTAATTAATATATGAGACAAGTAAGATCTCTTTTAAGGAAGTGGTTATTTGCTGAAAAACATACATTTGGTTGTTCCCAAACTGCTTGTGAATATCAATTCAAGTGTTTCCAGCTGTAATGGAGGAGCTGGAGTGATACAGCTGTGGAATCATCAGCTGCCTTTTACTCAACAGGTCTGCAATTAAGGAGTCCCTTTTGTTGACATTGTTCCATAGGGACTGCTGAATGCTTCAGCAGACATAGTTCTTGAACTAGATAATTTCAAGGAAGAGGAAGACAGCTTAAAAAGTTAAAATTCATTCAGTTCAAAGTACTTCCTCTCCAATCCCAACCACTTACTAAAAAAAGTCAGTCCTAGAGTTCAAGGTTTTATTTTGTTAAATAATATAAGCCATTATTATTATTCTGAAAAATAGCATTTTGCATCCATTTTTAGGAAAGCAGCCCCACACAAAAATTAATTACATTTCATTTTTAAGTGTATTTTTTAATGTGTCTTGTTATTTTCACTTTTGTTCTTATGTTAGTGTTCTTCCTCATAAGAATTCGGCAAATCATGTCGGTCATAACCTCCAGGTTAAGGTAACTTAAAATACTGAGACAGTCTTCAAGGATGTGTTGTATCATGCTCAGTTTATTTATTCCCCAAAGTATCTCTGCAAAAATTAGAATTAAAAGCACAGTATTGTAAATAAAGATTAAGAAAGGGTGAGTGGTTCAGCTGCTCATTTTGAGAACATCTTCTCTGGCGTCTTTGTTTTTTAAATTGATATTAAGGGTTTTTACCTCATAGACTCGATTCAGTTTATTGGTTTATTGGATCTTTTCCCCTGGACATATTCCATTTCTTTCTGCTGGAGCTGTTCTGTTGAGGCTGAGTGTTTTGAAAGCATATTATGTGTCTTTTTTTTCAGTTTACAGTTCAGCTGCCCTGCATATTAAGGTTATCTTTCAGTATACCACTTCAGCAATATATACCAGTTGTATAATAATGTACACTTTGCAATCTATTTTGTTGCAATAAAACTATTTAAAATGTTACTGAGTGAAAAGCATAACTAGACATTCATATGAACAAAATTCATCTCTGTATTCGAAATACTGTATCTTTTTAAATACTTCTCTTGAAATGTATTGAAAATGCTAGAACATACAGAAAAACATAACCTGAAACATTCATGCTGTTCTCAGTGGTTGCAGTTCAGTCACTTTGCTCCTTTGCTCTGTTTCAGACGGTTCGCCATGGTTTTCCTTACCTACCCACTGCCTTAGCGTTTGACCCAGTTCAGAAAATTCTGGCAATTGGAACAAGAACAGGAGCCATACGAATGTATCCTTTCTCATTCAGAATTTGCACCATTTCTGTGTATTTGTAATACAGGGATGGAAATTACCTTCCTCAAGCACTCAGGTAAGGCTACAGTTGTTATGTTCTACTTCATTTTGCTTTATGAGACAGACTGGAAAAAGATGTGCTGTTGAGGAATCAGCCAGGTCCCTAAGAGGTTCAAAGAACAATTTCAGATTGCATTTTTTTAGCATATGGTTTTGGCATATATTGGTTAGGATAAAACAGAATTGATCTTTTTCAGCATGAAAGTAAAAGTGGACAGCAAAGTGGTAATGAGCAAGTTGTGAACGTTGTGCTAGCAATAAATAAATTCATTGCTGCAATGCAGTTAGCCAGTGTTAGATTGCAGTTAGATGGCTGTGTATGAAATTATTTAGACACTTTCAAGTGAATGGTGGGAAATAAGTGATTTTAGGACAGAATTAATCTCTTCCCAGAGGGGAAGGTGAAGCACTATAAAAGTGCCTATTTCTTTTTGTTAATTATAAAGGTACTTCAGTGCCAGCAATTTATATGTTGTTTTTAATACAGTAGGATTTTGAAGTTAGGAGTCTATACAGAATGAATTTAATTACAAGGTAATTAAAATTTGAAGATAAATTAAAGAAAAAAATTAAGACTATTTAAATGTGATGTATTTCAAAATGTTTCTCTACATAATTTTCTTAGTTTGGCATGGTTCCAATGTTTTCCACTTCAGTGAAAATGCATGTAAAGCAAGGAAAAAAGGAGAAAGACAAGAAAGTTTAAAAGTTACAAAATACATAACTAATAAACCAATGTTTTTTACAAACTTTTTGTAGCCAAACAAAGTATGGGTTTAAAGTCGGGGACAATGCTGTATGAAACAGCAATATAATATTTTCTGGTTCTTTTGCTATCCCTGTTCCCAAGGTAACTGTAAATGTAATGAACCCAAGGCAGGTTACAAAGTAAAGAAAAATCTCCTTGTGGAAAACAAGCCTATGCCTCATGTAACGTTACTAAAACTTTGGTTCTTCCATTTTTGGGTACTCTTGGTCTGAACAGTTGCATTTTCATAAGCCTCAATTTCTACCTAACCCAGAATTTCACACAAGACTCAACTAAACCTCAAGTTATGTCACAAGCTCTGCTTTGATAGTTCTACTCTTTATTTCTTACCTGTGTGAAGTAGATTGGATATATTACGTTCAAATGCAAAGAAGAAAGTGTCCATGAATTTATGTTCTTCTGGGAAGTGCAAGTCTAGTAGTCATGGTTTCTTCTTCTTTTTAGAGGTATTCAAGGTTAAAAATCTGGGCCTTTGTCCCTGGAAGCTCCACTGATATCTTCAGAGTGAAGGTATTGGGAATTTCATGGTAGAAATAGGAAGAAGACCTTGCAGAAGATTGACTCCTGAGGCCATCTCCTCTTTCCGTCTCAGCAATGTGGCTTTTCTAGGAGCAGTGCTGTCACTGGCTAGGCGTCCTTTATTTCTACAAATCCCTCCTTTGAGGAAAATTCAGGTACAGAGCCTGAATTAAACCAGGTTCATGTAGAATTAATTTAAACCTGCATGTCTCCTGACACAGGAAATGGAACATTAAGTGGAAAAATAGCTATATCCCTAAGCTTATATAAAATTCTCTACATGTTTTCTATAAAAATAGATTATAAAGAGTTAGCAGAAGGGAAAAGAATGTTTTTCAGAGTGTCCTTCCTTTTAACATTTCTTCTTCTGTTTGCTAGCAAACTCCTATCTCATTCATGGAAAATTTCTACCAGTTCTAGTATTTTAATCAAGCAAGAGCAGCAGGATTACCGGCGAATTTGGGTTTGGTTTTTTTTTTTTTTTTTTTTTGGAAGATATGTCATAACATAAATGCTTCTCAGCTTAGTCACAGAGAGCCTGGTTTGCTTAATTGAGCCCTGAGTTAATGGAAACTGTGCTTTGAAGACAGAGGGTGCCATAAAAAGAATTACTTATTTATTCATTTTAACTAAGGTTTCTCCACTTAGCTCTAAGTTTTGCAGAACATATTACATAAAAAACCTACTTGTGGACTAATAAATTTGCAGAGAAACATGCCCTAAGACTACCCCCAGAACACCACTCATTTAAGCCGGTCTTGTTGCAGATGTTTGTAGTTGTTGAAATCAGGCAATAAAATTCAAGTCAAGATGTAACAGAATAAGTATTCCATCTGAAAGTACAATTCATAATGTGGGATTTTTTTAGCAAACTAAGGAAAATATTGGTTTTAGTGGCTCTAAGTTTCCCACAGTATCCTGTAAAAATACTTTTTAACAGAACTGCACAATTTCATTCTGCTCTAAGCAGGTCATGTAAGAAAAAGGGAACTCTTTCTATACATACATTGTGTTTGGCTGGTGTTTCTAAACAGTACTGTTGATGGAGTGAAAGGACAGACTACTTGGCTGCCATCAAAGAAATTCACCCAATTATTTGTTTGTTTGTTTACTGGTAGTGCCATTTAGCGAACACAAAAGGATGGGAAGACTCAATTTATGTTTAATATTCATGTCATCATGTAGAACAAGTTTTGCTGTGATGAGTCCAAGTCACATGATGATATTGTTGCTTCCTTGACTTTCTAAAAGGTTCAGAAGGTATTGGTATTTCTACTGGTCACAAGGTAACAGGTCTCAATATTAATGTCTAACATCAGGCCTTCAGGTGATCATTTTGAGTGATCCAGCAGCAGTACTGAAGTTGACTATGTTAAATTGTCCTGAAATAGAGCGTATCCGTAAGCTGCCATTAGAATGCAGAGATGGAAGTTCATTTTGGTATGGCAGTCAATTTGTTTTCTCCTAGATTTCTTTTCAAGGTGCTTAGAGATGCAGCTGCTCTCTCTAGCTTCTGTAGCACTGGGAATTGTTGCTACACTCTACTGATCCTCACAGTCTCTGTGGGTTTCCCAAGGAAGTTCAAACAACTGCAGGCTACCTCCAGCACTGCAAACCATCGATGGAGGAGTATGCCTACTACCAGCACAAGCTACCAAAGTCTGGAAATAAAGGGTCAAAGCCTCACTCCTGAAACAGTTGCTCTGGCATCTGGTCATTCTTTAATTTTGTCCTAAAGACAGCAAATTTCATTTTCCCTTTGAGGTCTTTTCTTGCTGTCAGAAGCCTGTTCTCAGCTTTCATACTTGTGATCATTGCTTGATACCACTCTAAGTGGAATACCCTTGCTTCAGGAAAATACAGTCTGTTGAAGAGGGGCTATGAAATTGAATTCCTTTTCTTATTGTCTCCATATCCATCTTCTCTAGTCCCAGTGTGAAGAACCTTCTGACAAAATAAAACCAACTTTGCAGTCTCTGGTTGCTGTCAGAGAAGGTTCTGTATCACCATACAAGGAGGTGAGAAGTTACGATACTTGGTCAGACTTAAGTCTCTTCTTGATTTCAGAGGAAAAGGAGAAGTCTGGGGGTTTTTCACATTCTCAGTCTGAATAAATAGATTAAAATCAGTATTGTTAACAGTGATTATTCCAGTAAAAGATCTGAAGAAGTGGCATGCTATGCTCAGATTTTAGGATGCATATTTCTATATTGTCATTTATTCAGCTGACAAATTCTTGTTAAAATTCATTCTAAGCACTTCCTGGAGTCACTGAGTCCTTTCCTTTGGAGTTCTTTTATTGCATCAGAGCTGTGCTTAGCCATTACAGCTCTCTACTTCAAACATGCAGAATACAACATCTACTCTTTTTTTAAATCAAACTGCTGATTATTTAGTGGTCAGTTGCAGTGAGAAATTCTGAAAGACATTCTTCTCTAGCTATTACCATTTTTGCTTATCATGAAATGAGAGGAAGTTTGTCTTAAATCCAGTGCAAAGAAAGCAACCTACTGGGTTCAGAATGGCCTCTAGACCATTGAAAAATTCACCATCAGACAGGCTTACATTAGTAAAATGCTTTTGTATGTGTTTTAGTGTCATCTGGTGCTGTTATTAATACATATTCTTTGGACTTACAGGCTCCATATTGTCATGGATGCTGGTTGTAGGGCATGCAGATCTTCACTTTCACTGTTAGTTGCTTGAGCAATGCTGTAAGGCATCTACAACCCATGCAAGGCTTTTCCAGTAGGCATAGCTATTTGTTATCCATGTTATCAGAAAATACAGTGGCCATTTTATACCTAGGCAAACAAAACATTATTCTGACTTGCTAACACATGCCAATGGAAGCATTGCTCTATCCCCACCTTTAGCTTAGCTGCCCAGTCCTAACCCTTCCTTTGGACCAATTCTACTGCTTGTCAGATCTATTACTGTGAGCCATCCAATGCACTAACCTGGCAAAATACCAGTTCTTCTGCTGTGCTACTTTTTTTGCCAGATTAACAAACTGATTTATCTGGTGCTTACCTCCAATGTTAGTCAGAATGATGCATAAAGAAAGTGGAAGGAGTGCAGTTGGGACTGGATAGAGAAGGAAATGGGAGAGTAAGAAAATTTTGGCACTAAGGAGCAGGTCATTAGATTGACTTGTCTTAGTGTATGAAATTGCATCTGATAAATTCAGGTATGGCAGACTGCAGCTGTCTATGAAATTTGCTACAAAATATAGAAATAATCTTTCAATTTTGAGTGGTATAGAAGATACCGTCTCTTTTACTTATGTTTAAAAAATCTACATGTAAAGCCATTTGCAAATCACAAAAATTCTGCAGGTTTTCCTCAAGGGAGATTCTGCTTTAGAATCGTATTTGGAATAACTTTTTCTGTCCTGTTTTATGTACTTCTTCCAATGCTTTAATAGGAAGAGTGATTTTTGAATGTCAAATAAGGTGTAGCAACACTTATTGTAACAGGTGTGTTTTGTGAAGAAACATACATGCCTTCAGAAAGGCCAGTGACATCCTGGCCTGTGTCAGCAATAGTGTGGCCAGCAGGACCAGGGCACTGATTGTCCCTGGTACTCAGTACTGGTGAGGCCAGACCTCAAATCCTGTGTCCAGTTCTAGGCCCCTTTCTAAAATAAAGATCTTGAGGTGCTGAAGTGTGTCCAGAGGAGGGACACAGAGCTGGGGAAGGATCTGGAGCACAAGTCCTATGAGGAACTGCTGAGGGAGCTGGGGGTGTTTAGGATTGTGAAAAGGAGGCTGGGGGGGGGCACCTTATCAGTCTCTCAAGTACTTGAAAGGACAAAAGAAAATGGCCTTAGATTGTGCAGGGGAAGTTTAGATTGGATCTTAGGAAAAATTACTTCACTGAAAGGGTTGTCAAACCCTGAAACAGGCTCCTCTGGGAAGTGGTGGAGTCACCAGCCTTGGAAGTGTTCAAAAGTCATGCAGAGGTGGCACTGAGGGACATAGTTTAGTGGTGGACATTTTAGTGCTGGGTTAGTGGTTAGACTTGATGGTCTTGGAAGTCTTTTCCAAGCTAAGTGATTTTATAAAATCATCTTCTTTCTGTGAAACAGCCAGTAAACATATCTTCAATTCCAGAGTAACTGTGCCAAGTAAAGGGGAAGGTGAAGTCTAAACCCAAGATACCTCTGTTGCACATCATCAGTAGCTGATATACACAGAGAGACTGTATTCCTGGGAGGTAGAACTGAGGCTGTTTGTGCACTCTAGAAAAAAGAAAATCTGGCAAAGAAGATAAATAGCACTAATTAAATCATTGCTGGCAGAGTTCTGAGTAGGCATGGAATTTTACAGTAGCTAAAGGAAATGTGGTAAAGAATGTTTGACATCAGGTTGGATGTACTTTAAAAGAAAAGAGGAGAATGTAACTTGGGGTTTTGGTCTGTGAAAAGGGTGGCATAAAAGCTAAATATAAATTGTGACAGATTTACTCTCCCTGGAACTGCTGTCTTTTAATCTAAACAAGGTTTCAGTAGTTCTTTATCCTTAAAATAAGCCAACTGTGTTCTCTGCTGTTTACTCTGTGTGATTTATTGGCCAGATGGAATGGGGGTAGCACAGACAAGATCATAAACCCAAAGTTCTGTTGTTTGACTTGGAGGAATCATTGATACATTTCATCTTTTGTCTCATTGGACAATGTATTTGAGATTTCTCTAGAGAACTTGAGCTATTCAGGAATCCAAACTTCACTGAGAGTCAATACTGCTAATATAAATTCTTTTAAAAATTCCCCTAGAAATCAACATACAAATGTCTACTTTTGTGTGTATAGATAGCTAAATAGGTTATTAGAGAAATGAATTTATTGTCAATCTACAAGAACAAAAAATTATTGTAAAAGATACCAAAATAATCAAATTTACCTGTATTACTAAATTTAACAGAATCAGAGTTTGAGGATTCTTTTTTCTATGCTAAGACTACTATGCATCTGGTTATGTATGCATTCACATATACATATATGCATAAACATATATATATATATTAGGTTTCTGCACACATGCATAAATTTGGGTCCATTTGTTTCCCAAGCCTCTTCCATGCTTTTTAAGTAAGGAGACTGAATATGTTACAGTTAAATGTACTGGACTGCCCTCACTTTCAGTTGCTGTTTATCTAGGAGATAAAAATGGAATCTGACATCTGCAAACAAATCTACTGAGAAAATGTAGATTTCATATATTTGGAGATGCATGTAAAACTGGCATACAGGTGGATGACTCTGGAAGCATTTTAAGTGGAGCTGATGACTGCATTTATGAACAAGATCTGAAAAAAAATGCTTTCTGGATATCTGTTACAAGGGGGTTTTTGTGTATAATAAAAAAAAAACCCTCAACTTACTCTCATAGTGAAATTATGACTACTGGTGATAGTCAACTATTTCAAATAAGTGATGTGTCTTAATTAGACCTTGTGTCAGCTTTAGAGCTTTCCCTACCTTCTTTGTTCCAAACTTTGTCATCAACAGAAGTGTTGATGTGCATAGGAAATAAAGTACATCAATTTGCCCTCCTTTCCAGTCTGCTAATTATCTTTTTTAGACAAATATCCATGACCTAAATTTGGCAGACATCCTTAAACCACAGAAATTTGTAGTCATACTGCACACTTAGTTATTTGGACACTTTTCTTCTTTTGCTTTTATCTGGCAGATACTCTTGATGGTAGAGAGAATTGATACTTCTCCAAATAACTTAGGAAAGCTAGTATCTAGTAAAAGACAAACCCAAAGTACACCGACACATAAGTGGGAGCGTTTTAGTGTTGGGAAAGGAGACCTATTTTTTTCTAGCTTCAGGCACTCACTCAGTTTAAATTCTTGATGACTTCTTGAAGTTAGGTGCCTTTCTTGCACATGTGTTGCTAATGGAGGGAGAGCAGGAATGAAAGGGAGCTGTGGAGGGTTGAATGCCCATTATGAGGTAGAGAGGCTGCAATGACTCTGAATAATTGTCTCTGCATTAGGAATGCCTAAGGAGAAGTTTCTGAAACCAAAGAGTTCCCCCATGAGGATCTTGCACAGCAAGGAACATGAACCATGTGATGAGTGGTTCAGTAGGAAGTGGGACACACAGTCACACACTATTTCAGCCTAAACCTCAAGGAAAGGTGTAGGATAAAAGCTCAGTTTTTCCTGAGGTTCAAGAAATGGGGAGATGAGCAAAACAGAGACTATGATCTCATTCAGGAGAGGGGGAGGGAAAGATTTTCTTGAAGAAGTTCTCTTCCCTCATCCATGGTCAGCCCTTTCCCTAACTGACCTAGTTTCACTCCAGTTCTTACAGTTCTTAGATTTCTATTCCTCACCCCTGACCTGTCTTTTCTTAGTGGCCTTAAGCAAGCAATATTCTTTCAGTCTCCATCTTGCACCTGACCTGTGCAAAGCAGTCTCTGAATTACATCTTTTTCTAAGGAAACTGTTCAAGTCAAGAACCAAGATGTTTCCCAGGTGCTTCAGATACCACATTCAAAGCCACCCTTGAGTACAAAAGGAAGAATTAAAAAAGACCATAATGGGAGAAGCCAAGTTTGTCCAAAAGAGATTGTGGATCAAGAACTATCAGAAAATGAATAGCTGAAGTAGCCAATTCTTAGAGGGCATTAAAGAATATAAATGTGGCATCAATCTCTTTGTCCAGAGAGAGCACAGGGAAGGGAAGTGACAGAAATTTTGTGAGTCTGCTCCTCTTTAGTGCTGTTATGGAGATATTCTGGTGTTTTATCAGCACTGTTTTAGACTTGTACTCAAAACACATCGCCCTGCAGGCCTCCATGAAGAAAATCTGCTCCTTTTCAGCCAGACAAGCACACTTCTCAATGATTCTGCAGTACTGATTGTTTGAAATAGACATACCATATATAGTATATTTATATGTTGATACTCAACATTAACCCTGAAAAAATTCTCACAGATAGCATAAGAAAGAAATCTTGGCATATGGTTCTTTAGTATTATAGTTGATTTCTGGTTGGGTTTTTTGTGTGGTTGCTCCAACAAAGCCCCAGTCACTGAATACACTACATTTTAAACAGCTACATGAAGTGAGTTTTAAATGCTGTGACTTTTAGAGGAGTTTGACTTTCTGTTATGTTATTTAGCTGTATTTTCTGCAATGCAGAATTGATAGCTCTGTGACATATTTATGTATTTCAGTTGTTTCAGTAAATAAATAAGGATTGACTGAATTATGTGGTCTGATCTGACACACTGATTTCAAAACCACCATGTTTTTATTATGAGATGAATCAATATGAGATGTGTGGTAGAAGAATACATTTGAGTACATTCATGTAGTAGGCAAGTGAGAGACTTTAGTCAATATTCTCTTGGAGACCTATGATTAGAACATACCAACTTAGGCTTTTAAAATATTTATCTTAATATTTTTCCCTAATTACTTGCAATACATAAGTTCACATTTGCAAATGATTTCTCTATTTCAGGTGTGGTTAGATGTGTGCCCCTGTTCCCATTAGATTACAACAATAGGGCTTTCTTTTACACAGCAGTTTTATTAATCTTTTTTATTAATCTTAATTTGTAGATTTTGAGAAGTTCCACTTTAAGTAAAACACTTAGAATTAAGGACAGACTAATATAGTGCATCAATACTTTTATAGTCGAAGAACTGGATTTAAAATTTCTGCAAACATCCTACATTCTATTTAGTAGATTATTTGCATAATTTTAATACCGATATATTTTATCTAACTGGCAAAATTCATGAGAGTGGCATCATTTTGAAACCCAAGAATACAGTCTCTTATATATAAAAATGAAGTTAAAAGTTAATTTCTTATGATAGAACACTAAAATGATTGAACAGTCTTCTCCAGCAACCTCTGTTACAGATTAGGATCTAGCAGACCATCTCAGAGCAAGTGTAGCAGGTCAGACTGAATGTAAAATGCAGTAGTGGGTGCTACTTCTAAGGGTTTGTGCTCATCCACTGACTTGTACTGTGGAGGTACAGAGTCGAGATGTGGGACTGTCAGTTCAATTTTCATAGCAGAATGTTTGAACCTACACATCCTGTTGCACACAACATTTTTCCTACCAGACCATATATACCTGTGAGGTATTTTTCACCTTAAAGTGTTGCACTTTACAGGAAAAGCAAGTGCAACCCAGTGTTTATAGAATAATAATTTAGTCACATAATTTAAAAGGGGGAATCTTGCCTTCCAGTCTGTGCTCGAGGACAGATTATAAATTTCACTTGAAACAGTGACTAGATGCAATAGTTATAACATGTGAAGTCCTTCTCATTTTTGTAGATCATGTTATCTTATCAAGACAGATGGAATATCTATTTCATAATAGCTTCATATGTTTGTTTCACAGAAGTTGTTCATAAAATATTAGTTTGTAGTGGAAGATCAAATGGTACCCAGTAGATTTGGTGATTTCCAAGTAGCACTTAAATTCAGAACTGCCTGTCTGTACCCATTGCTCTTGCCTTTGGTAAATTCGTTTATTTTAAATAAACAGATCATTGGATAGCATACACAGGTTTATAATAGGGGTGGAACCTAAGACCTCCCATCCTAGGTGAAAACCTGCTAGCCATGATTTCTTGTTCCATCTCTCTTAATTGAGTATTCCCTTCTATCTCAGACTCCCACACCCTGCCCTCCAGAGCTGAACAAGAGTTGCTGTAGTTCCAAGTAGGGTGTGGTCAGGACACTGTGCTTGTAGAACTTTTATTTTAAGCAGAATAGCTGTCCCTTTTTTCTCCCTTATTATTTTGAGACACAAAAAATGTTGCACTTCTAATGGGAAAGCTCTTTCATCCTTTGTCAGTACACCTTTTCACTCATACAATAAGGTTTTTGGTAGATAGAGACACCTGCAAATTTAGAACTGGTGATGTGGATTTTTTGAGAGAAAAGTTCTAATCTTCAGCAAGAGCCAAGACTTGCCTTTTCAAGTCCTTTGGCCTTTAATAGAAAGAGCTTTTAACTTGATTCCTGCTGTTTGTAGCTGTAAAATAGTGAAGTATCAACCAGTGTCAAGAAGTCATTACATTTAATAAATGTAATGCATGGTTTTAAAAGGCTTTTGAGATTAAAAATACCACATTTATGTTTTTCAGAACAACAGACAGAGGAAATCCATAAATACATTGACATCACAGTGATGGGCTCTGTTAAAAGCATCTGTGAATTACCAGATGTGCTTTAATTATGCCTCCACAGTGTGTGGTTTGTATAATTTGAATGAATAACCATTCTTGAGCATGTATTTTTCAATAATTTTTTTTTCTATAAAAATGGACCTTAAATTATAGATAACTTACCTAAATTAGCATCATCATCATCCAGACCATAAGCTTTTCAAGCTGTCAGCTTCCTCAAGTGGGATGTCCCAGCTAATAAGAAAACAATACAAGAAATCCCAGTCTTTTCTGAAACAAGAGGAAAAGCAAATTCTCCTGTGAAAATCATCCCTAAGAACATCTTATCCTATGCTCCTGAATTTTGTAGCTTAGGATCTCTCTAGCATTGCTCTCAAATGAAAGGAAATACTAATGAAAAACTGGTTCATTTTATAGGTTCCCTCAGTTTTAATTGATAGATCACTATTTTGGACTTGAAATTGCAAGAATCACTTCATTAGGCTGGCAGTTTTGCTACAGCAAAGAAGCTTTCTGTTTTGAAAGTGTAAATTAAATCACTGGGAGATCAATAAATGCAATAAGAAAGAAGTGTTGGTTTCATGGCTTCTGAGGAACTTAAAGACAAGATATTTTCTAGTTGTTAAAAAAAAAGTTTAACTCTTTAAAAAAGAATTTATATCATGCTACCTGCTACATTTTCCTAGAAGTAGGCTAAATCTTCTGCTGTAAGAGACGACAGAAGAACATTGAGTTCTTACTTGTTTCTTTAAAGGAATGGTTCTTTTCTGGCTTGAAATTCATTAATTAGTGTAATTCTGAGCAAGCAGGTCGAATGTTGTACCTTACTTGTCTATTTTAGCTAACCACTGCCAGGTCTTCCCTATTCGAGCTAGCCATAACCCTTTTTAGGGCTTCACAGAAAAGATACTAAGAGATTATATTAAGAATGATTTTTTTTCCTTCTACATTCATACTCTAACCAAAGGAACTCAAACATAGAGTCCTTAGAAATATGGTACAATTAGGTCTGCATATTCAGTTCATTTTTCATTAGTCCTTCATCAGTTCTGTCCTCACACTTCTTCAGCTCTGCTAATGTCAGGATTCTTCACCAACCTTTTGCTTTGGGGCCTGACAAGGAAGAGCTGTGTCAAGGTCCTTGTCTACTTTGCCATACTGTGAGCAGTAGAGACAGGAAGATGCACAGACATTACACTTAGAGGAAATGAGGATGAAAGAATGAAATACTGCTTTTTTGAACTACTGCATTTCTCTGTTGTTGGTTTCCTGTCTCATCTCCTGTGAGACTGATGTTATGTCATGAGGAGAAAAATGAGAAAATTTTGGTGGTTTCAAGAAACAGTCTGGTTGGTTGACTGCTCTCAAAGTACAGCAATCAAAGTGTTGCTCTGATTCCCCTGGCATGTTTCAAACTGGCTACAGGAACTGAAAGCTCTTCTCCCAAGAGGGGCATCAGGTACAGCTAAATTTATTCATCTGGGCAAAAGCCACCAAAGCTGCTGCTGCTGAATAGTTAAAAGATTTCTTCTACTTCCCTAGTTAAAACAGGATCCTGAATGTTGGCAACTGAAAAATCCAGCAATTTCTGCTAATGTGGTGCAGTTTCTCACAGGACAGGTGAAACTTGTGAGTGGTGGAGATGGTCAGAAAGAATGTTCACAATCTGTTTTGCTATCCAGAAACAAAACTTCCACTGGGGCCTAATGGTTGTCTGGCTACTGGTTTGTCTCTAAGCACCACTAGATGAGGCTCCTGCTATCAACCTGTACAAACAGATCTCTGATTTTGCAAAGATAAGGAACCAGTAGTTAGGTAGGGTTATGTTATCTGCCCTTGCTTCTGATATTTCCCATATTTAGAACATCACCTGTGTGATCATCAGCTCCTAGTTTTACAAGGTGTGTGCATTGACAAAAGACAGGCAATGGCAGATTGTTACCTTTTGTTTTGGGGCTTCATCTCAGGATAAATAGGTTGCACTTCTGGACTTTGATATGGTGTTGGCATCAGGATTTAATTAAGACAGAATGGAATACAAATCAAGGTTTCACATGCAACTTTAAGCCTTCCAGGTGATCATATTTCAGAATTCTTGGCTTTAATATACATTCTTTAGCATTCATTTATCACTTCAGTGTGATCATATAGTAAATAATTATTCAAGATTTGGGTCAGTTTGGCATTAGTGTTGGAATCACAACTTATTTTCTTGTAAATGTATTGAAATGTATTTTAAAACATAAGTGCTAATATTGAGTTAATAATTACATAAATCAGTTGAATTTCAGAAAAAAAACCCCAGATTGTATAAAGTATCTCAAAATCTGAATTAGAAATACCCAAATATATTAAAGCCATCAGTTTATTTGCCTTTTAATTAGCAGATTTATGTTCCTAATTAAAACTATCATCCTGCTTCCTAGACTTACCTTTAGAATCCAATTTCAATTCAGTATTTCTGAGTTTTGCTTCATCTTCTTCCTTAGTAGAGATTGAAAAAAACTAATACTGTCTATAGTTCCAGCAATGATGATACAGGGAAGTCTGTCAGTATTCTGTGGGGCTGTGAGTGGCTTTTATGAATGAAGTTAAGCCTTCAGAGACATAGAAGGTATCAGGGACATAGAAATCAAGTTAAATCTGCCTGTGTTGCTGCTTATGACATGGTTAAGCATCTTGGATGAGAGCAAAAGAAGCTCCTTCAAACTAGATAGTTTAAGAATTTCATAGGAGGTATTTTCAAACTGCCTGAAAAATCAGCAGAAGCTTTTGGGAGGAGCAGACTCGTGCAAGCATTTAAAAAAAGGAAAACCAATTTCTCATCAACTTTCTTAAATGCATGCTTAGCTTCTTGTTTATCAACCAACTACAAGACCAATGACAAAATTAGCAAATGTTATTTAAGTGAGAATTTTATACTGTCTGTGGAAACAGTGGTTTTTTGTTGGTTTTTTTTATGTTCTAGTCCATTTATGGTTATATAATCATAGTATGTCTGCCCTGGAGCCTTGTTGTCACTGCTCATTGCAGTCATTCTTTAGACATGATTCTGGAAATTTGGGAGGGTATTTTTATCAACAGAATCTTGTAAAGTTATCTTTTAAAGAGAAATTGAGCTGTGGATCTTCCATGTCAGCTTGAAGCTTATATAGGATCTTTCATGGGGTTTTTTTTATTGCAACAATTCTATTCATCAGCACTGCATATAGAGCTGGTTGTAGAGGATCACACATCTCTTCCTAGAATTCCTGCTGTAAGTTTAGGCTCTCCTGATGTGCATACGCAACTAAACTGATTTTTTCTTCTAGTGGAAATTATACTGAATTTGTCAATTTTGCACATAGCCATCATTTTGCTCTTTCATCAAGTTATTTTGGTCTGTTTAAAGATTCTTGCTAACTTGCCAATGGATTTGTCACATGTTTAACTCTTTAGATCTTTAACAGATAAAGAAATATAGCAAATTTGATCACATGTATACTGTGATACTGTGACTTTACCAAAATGCCATTGGTTTTGGTGGCTGTCTCAGAATGTCAAAATCACTACCAAAAGTGGACTGTGCTCCCTTATCTCCCATTAATTTTTTAAATGCTCTTCAATTAATGGAAAGTTTTGAAGCCCATTAGAATTCAGGTTTTTATTGGCAGTAAGTCATAGCCTTTTTTTCTACCATAACTATTAATCAATGGAGGTATTTTCTGTTGTTTTGTGTCTTCAGTTAGTTTGTTTTCTGTTTAAGGAGACTTTCTGCAGCCTTTTGATAACGGAGAGAAAGTTTTTTTTCCAATTTAATGACTTTTCAGAGGGCCAAGAAGTATCAAGAGATCAGTATCATATGCATATTTTGGGAGGAATTATTGTTCATTTTTAGAATGTTTAGACTA
Source organism: Emberiza elegans (assembly GCA_024865655.1). Taxonomy (NCBI): domain Eukaryota; kingdom Metazoa; phylum Chordata; class Aves; order Passeriformes; family Fringillidae; genus Emberiza; species Emberiza elegans. The sequence goes on along the minus strand of JALJVW010000243.1, from coordinate 2,177,954 downwards.
ATTTTTTTTTTTTATATTCCTATTTTAATTTAAAGGTGCTTGCAAGATTCCAGTGTAAGATTTACTGTCTTGTAATTTTCTGGATAATCTCAAGTCTCTTTTAGAAGTATAATCTATGCAGTTTGGGAATGGGCATTGCTAGCATCCATTCTGCCTCATTCCTACGCTCCTTTCAGAGCATGGCATAAATATTGTTTAGTAGTTTACTTGGGACTTCAGCTGCTGGTTTCTGAACCTACATTTCTGATATTTGCATCTTTAATAATCTTACTTAACAGACACTCACATACACACGCACATACAAATAAGGAGTCTGCAGCAGCATAAAGGAACCTTTGCCAATATACTCTGTTAAAAGCTGAATCAAAGAAATTATTAATTTTTTTTTAATATTCTTGTTTGATTTTTTAATATTCTTGTTTGATTGCTTCCTGTAGCCCGGGGAACTCAAAAAATTCATCAGGTTTTGTTGTAGCTATTATTGTTTATTAAGTTTCCCATTTCCAATGGGATCCAAACATACCACATTTGAGGTTTTTTACCTTTATCTCTCTTAATACTGTGTACAATAGGGTAAATCTAGAGCAACCCTTCTGAGCTGAATGTGGTTATTCCAGATGGATGTTGTACTTTCCACCTCCACATAGCCTGGCAGCACTTTCCCTCAGGTTTTATTCTCCTTATTAAAATAAAATAAAATAAAATGTATGAGCAAGAACATATATTTGCTCATTATGATAATGGGCAAGGAGTTGTACTAAAAACTGGTTTTACATAAAGAAGTTTGAACTGTTAGCCCAGCTACTGTTCTTACAAAATTTCACTTCTAAAAACTTTCTTCTACCTTTCTCAGGAAAAATTACATCAATTTTGGTTCCATCATATTTAATAAGTAACATAGTCTTTACTTGAAGTGCATTTAGGCTTTGGGGTTTAGTTTCTTAGATTTTCAAGAAAATCCCTCTTATTAGCCAATGCCTATGGGTGCAACACCAAGCAAACTGCAGGGAATAATATAGTTCTGATGGATCTCAATCAGTTTCTTAAAAAAGGAAGTTTAAACACTCTTGCGAAACATTTAATATGAGGGAAGATAGAATTCATTCTGTTTTAATACTTCCATTTTACATTTGCATGTTTGAACTGATCTGCAAATAGAATAGTTCTAGATCAGTATTTTAAAAGCTATACCCCTATGAATTAAAAGTACAGAAAGCAACACTGCAGAATGGGGAAAAAGCAGTATTTCTTAGGGAGACCTTTAATCACCAAGTATCAAAATTATTAAAATGGATATTGACAGAGCTATCCCAGTTTTACTGATGTGAGGAAACCAAAGCACTAAAATGATTTAACCCAGTCTTTAATATGAGATGCTTGAAGAGCATAGGCCCTTTGATTTTCAGGCTGGCACTTCCACCACAAGCTTTTCAATTCAATGGCATTTAGCCTGAAAGTTTGTGTGCATGTTTTTGATGGTGCTCTTACATGTTGTCTTCTAGGTCATAAGGAATTAGAATTTGATTCTCTTACCCTTTTGCATTGCGGTGCTGTAATAGCAACCAAATAATGTAATGTATTAAGGTTAATTTAACTACATCCTTTATCTTATTTTCCCCATTTACTTTACTGTTGCTGTAGCTTGATCAATAGGTTTTAGATTGCCTTTTACAATCATTGAATGGCATATATATCAGACATGGAAATTGTTCTCACAGTCAGGTTTTTTTGCACACTGTGGTGCATATGCAGGCATTTGTTTAATGTATTGCCACATACAGAAATGCCATGTAGAATCATGGAATAAATAGATTCAATGTGCGCGTTCCTCAAATGTAAAAGAAGTAAAAATTTCGTCACCCAAATGTGTATCTCTATGTGTTATTTTAGTCCCTATCTGAAGTGAGAAAAAATGAAACGGTATACACAAAAAAGAAAAGAAGATGCTTTTGGCAACTGCATGCTTCCAGATTGCATTTGTATTTTATGGGGGGGAGCTGGGAAAATGCTGTGTAATGCGGCCACCTGTCAGGAAAATTACCACCTGTCTCCAATCTTGATTTTAGTCGTTCATAAAATTAACAGAACAGATAAATAGTGATACCCCTACAAGTTAATGGATTGATCTATTTAACAGGGTTACAAACTATTTATTACCCAGATAATAAAAGGCCAAATAAATTCTTTGTACTGGGTATCAGAATATCAAAGGCAGGCAGAACTGGCTCTTGAAATCTATGTGTATGTTAGGTTTTAGGTTCTGTAAGGCTGCATACTAAAGGCCTCTGTTTATATTTCTCTTCCATCTCACTAACGCTGCTTTAATTTCAGTCACAGTGGCAAAATGATAATCACTCTTGCTTAGGAATTCAAACAACCACCAGCCATATAATCCATATTTCTATGTTATATATGAATATAAATGCATATAGAATTCTATTGTTGGTTTCTCTTACCACCTTTCTCACAAAGAGGGGTTGGGAAGCTTCCAGATCCTCCTCTGTCCCTTCTTCCCTGTCGTTTCTCTCTGAAGGATGAGGCAGGGTTAACTATTGAACTGAAACAATGAGTGCATACATGAAGATTTCACATTGTCTCTATTGCCATAGCCAGTCCTCAAGCTTCTTGGTCTGAGTCACATCTTAAAGGAAAAACTTTAATAGGAAAGTACCATTCCTTTTCCTTGTCTCCAACTGTTTTGTTACTCATTTCAATTACTTGGGCAACCTCCCTTGCCACTAAATTGTAAAGATTCGAGGTACTCCACATCTTGCACCCAGAAATACTTTTGTTCTGCTGCAGTCCTGTGTTCTGGAAAACTTTGGGGAACCTGGTCTTCACATGTGTTTGTCATAGATCCTGTACTGGAAGCCTAGTCTTGTCCATCTGGCTGTTTCACTGAGACCTTAACAAGAGATGATGAACAGGAGAGAGGGAAACTGAAACATCGTGTCTCAGGGAGAGGACACAGTCTTTTCAAAATCATCTGCTGTAGAATACTGTCCTGCTATTGCAGAAAACTCTAGTATTCAGTTCCAGCATCTTCAGACTACTTAGTCTTCATATACTGTGGTATTTCTGCTGTTTTAGAAATCTGCAGCCGCCTTTCTGCATTCTTTCAGTATCAGCAGATGCCCACATTAAAGCTGTCTTAGCAAACCGAGGAGTCCTTCACTCCAGCCTGCCTAGCACTCCTCTGCACATTTCTCAGGTCTGGCATTTGCCTTTCCCTCTACAGTGTCTCACAGCCTCTCAGCACACCCAGCAAGTTTTACCCCTTTTGTTCATCTGTACGAGCCTCCAGGTTTTGTAGAGCTGTGGTCTTCTGTTGCTATTGCTTGCTGCAGGATATATTGACCATATATACTAATATTTGTAACTGGGCAGAAAGAACTTACAAGTTTCTTCTGCTTGCAGTTCAAGACTATTCTAGTGACAGCTACAGCAATTGCTAAAAATGGAACATACAAATAAAAACCCCCAAAAAACTTAAGAAAAAAACCCAAAAAACTACCAAAGAAACAAAAACCAAACCAAGCCAGTACTGTTTTAAACTTCTTTCAATGCAATTGGGTCAGTTGAAAGGAGAAGGAGAATAAATATCATCTGACTTGGACAGTTCTATGAATTCATCAGCAAGTCTCCAGAGATTCTTCAAATACTCTTGCATTTTGAAGAATTTTTTTTTTCCAGTCTTTATTAAAGCTTAAAGCTTCTAGGGGTGTTGTACCACTGCAGGCTTTGCCAGCTGTGGGCATGCCTAAACTGAGTGACTGGATTATAGTTGTGGTAGGAAAGAACTCAGCTGGTGAGCTCTCAGTGTGCCTGGGAATGTGCATAAATGCTGGGAGGTCAGCCCACAATGACCTTTGTGCTGCTGCACATTATTACAATACTGGAGCTTTGTGAGCTCATTGGGAATTACCTTCCTGAACTGTAGTCACATCTTTGCCAGCTGTATGGTTGTCTTTTTGTAACTATAGGCTGTACTCTTTTCATATTTTACAGTAACTCATAAATGTTTAAGACAGCTTTTGAGCAATTAGTGCTGTTTCTGCTCTAGAAGTTATGAATTTGTTATGTGCAATGATTTTCATAATGTGTCACCTTAATTTATTTCAGTCAGTTTGGCAAAGAAAAGCAGTAAAATTGAAAACATGTAAGATTGCAGTTTTCTAGTTGCATGAATAATGTGCAATATGAATTCCAATCTATTTTCATGAAAAAAAATAACGAATGACTTATTCTACTCTATTCTTAGCCTGGAAATATGCTGACACATCTAATGCATCATAAAAAGTACTTTACACGTGAGTTACCTTGGTTAGCGGCTCACTGGGTCCCCACACTAGTGCTTCCTATTTATGAAGGGACTTTACACTTGAATGCCATTTGTTTCGTAATGCTTAAAGACAAATTACTCTTTACAGCTATTAAAATGTGAAAAAAATCTGGTGGACTAAAAATGTCTTTTTTTACAAGCAGTTTAGGGGCTTTTTCCCCTCAGAGATATAGCCATTGTGTGTTTCTTATTCTTCCTTTGTGTGTGACCTATCAGATTGAAGTGATTTGTGGAGAGGAAAAGCATTCCCAAGATAAAATACCAGGAGCAACACTAGAAGGATTTTGATGCAGTTTTATTTTTAGAAATCCACATCAGAAAGCCATTTAAGGCAATGATGTTTTGACTTGTGACCATGGACAAATGTCACATTTTTTCAAATCAAACTGGAAAATACATCTACATTTATCTGTAATCATTCCCATATCAGAATGGGATCATATGGACTTGATATACTTCCTAGAAATCTTGAGGGTTTGTGCCTTTATGAATTCTTGGGTTGCAGCTAAGGCTGATTATTTGACCTCTCTTGAGGATGTCTCCTGCCCAGGCTAGGAACAACCTGGGTATCTGGAAGTGGTGGATCTGTACTGTGCCCTTGAACTGGTTAAGAAAGAGTAGTGCTGCAACTCCTGGAACTTTTCACTACCATTTTATCTCTTTTGATTCCTGTATTTGCTTCTTCTTATTCTTTTTTTTTTTACCCCTTTGTTTGGAGGGGATGGTTAGGAACGGTGTCTTTCTAGCAGCTCTACAGGGAAGGCCAGAAAAAAGTATAAAAATCATGAAATTGTTTCACTTTAGTAGGTTCCTAAGTATGCAGATCCACTTTTTTTGTCCTGTAATTGGATTCCCTTTACAATGCCTATTCTGTAATCCAGGATCAAAATAACTTGAGCAATTTTGAAATGTAATCCAGCACATACTATGTTACAGAGGGTTATTAAAATTCTAAAATGTTCTTCCAGATATGTACTTGATAAACCTGATACAAATTTGGAATTCCAGTTGTTTGTGTTTACTTAAATTGAAGCTTGTGGAAGAAACCAAAACCTTGTGGCAAAAAAATGTGTTCTCTTTGCTGTTTTAATGTGTTCAGAGCCAACTCACATATTAAATAAAATTGGATTTGAACTAAACACTTCAAGATATGTATTACTTTTAAGGTTATTCAGCCATTAAAACTTGTACAAGTGGTTATATATTTTCCTAGAGCTTCAGATTTCTCCCCATCTTCCTTTGAGTGCAGTGAAAGCTTTGCTAAAAGTTTTATTTTGTTGGTGGGGTGAATGACTGCAAGCCTGTTTGTTGAAACACCAAAAACTCTTTCTTTCTGTGCTGATGCAAACAGTGCAAGAAATAAGAAAAAAAAAAAAAGGCTATTTTCCCTCTCTGCATATACTTCCTTTAGACAAGGTATTAATTTACAGTATTTTCCTTTGTAAAATGACCCTAGAAACAGGAAATAAAATTAAGATAGAATCATTTGCTGGTTGCTTTTGCTTGCTGACATTTTGGTTTTACTATACACTGAGATTTGCATGACAGTTTCACTTCCCATTGTCAGAAAGTAATTTAATCTTACAGTAGTTTCAAGATCTCCAGAAACAAAGTTAAATTAGAAACAAAACTGCCAAAGGGACGTTAAATATACAAAAGAAAGTAGTGGTGAAAACCACTGAAATAGTGTAGACTCTAGAAATATTTTAGAGGCTGGATATCTTGTTAGGTTTCTGATCTATTTAGGCAGATAAGAAGGTTGGTATATTTTTCTGAAATAACAAACTCAAGGTAATTTAACTTTTTTTTTTTAATAATGAAAGAGAAGATTTCATCCAGAGAAAATTAGCCATTTTCTCTTTCTCTCTTTTTTTCTTAATTCCATTCCTTTATTTGAGGAGTTAAGGACTAAAAATTGTAAAAAGTTGGAATATTTATTTAAGGCTTTTCTCAACAGGTTCAGCTGATTTAAACTAATCTCTGTGTGTTCCCGCTCTGAGGACTGCTTCCATTCAGTATCATCCACCACCAGCCAGCACTGCCCTGGTGAGCCAGATCTGGGAGCTGGGAAATTCAGTCTAAGGGGAAGGAGTTGTTTTGTCTTTTGCTGTGTAGCTGCTCTTCAGCACAAATGCCTCGCTGTTGTGCTTGTGTGGCAGTGGAATGAGCCACGGTGTCAGCACAAGGAAGATCAGACTGCTCAGCCAAAGGCGCCAGTGAGAAAGGCCAGAGATCACTTTGGTCAGTGCTCTGGGCTTGAATTTGTTTAACCAATCATGGAAGCACACCAGAGCATTTCCCCCTTTGCTGTTTAACAGCTGATGTTATGGATGATCTGAAGGTATTAACTAGATTGATTTTCAGTTTGTCAGTCATCTTTGCAAACATCAAAAAGACAAGGCAGAGCAGAAAGATCAGATTAATAAACTGGACTGAGTCAGGTAACAGCTCCAGGTACAATAAGATGTTTCAAAAGTTATTATACAGTGCAATTACGTAACTAACAGTCTAGATTTTATCAACATGTCTGTTCATCACTGAAAACTGCAGATTTCAATGAGGAGTATCTCTGCTTTCAGCAGCTTCTCCTTCAATGTAGAATCACTATTTTAATCAACATTTCCACATATAGGGCTTTGTCTCAACAATTTTTTTCTTGTTTCACAAGGCTATCTATACAAGTAGCACAGAATTCCAAATGGCTTTTTGCCATCATCTTCAAAAGGGTGATGTCTGCACAAGTTAATGAGTTGATTAGTTTTAAATGATACTATAGTTGTAAGATTTCACTTCCCCATTCACATGTTTTGGGAAAATGTGACTGTGCATTTCCTAACTTTGAAAGTTATTTATGTAAATGCTTGTAATCACATTTTTGCTTTATAATACTGTCAGGTAATACAGGTAGTCCAAAAATTCCCAAATAACTTGTAATCCATAATTTTAATATTCGCCCGAGCTTCTGATTTTCATTCTTTACCTCTTCACCTCTTCATTTCCCAGTGCTTTGAGGAATTGGTGTTGAACCATCAACATTTTGCAGTCTGCTACTAGAAGTGAAGTACTGTTGACATCATTTCTGAATCCATTAAATGCAGGTTCCCACAGGGCAAATATTGCATGTGTACAAATTGTTTACAGCTTCTGTGTGGTCAGTGATGATAATAATCACAGAAAAAATGGTCCTGGGAATTAAGCCATGCGGAGATATGCTGTTTAATTTTGACAGTGCATTGGTTTTTGGCTGCTGCATGATCTTTATGCTCGCTAGAAATATAAAGGGCAGTTCTTTTAAAAAATGACCATGAGTGGCTGAGACAGATGCTCTTTAGAATGAAATATAATGATATAAGGCATTCAAGCAGTGAAACTCTTTTTTCACATGTCAACCTTTTCCTTATTCTGTTTAGCTGATTTTGTCAGATCTTACTGAATTACTGATAGCTTGTCATGGAAGAGCTCAGTATTATGACTCTGACTTTGCTCTGTTTCCCTTTTCTTTCACTCTACTCCATCTCTAAGTGAACTCTTTCCTTTTCTGAGCATGATGTTATTCATAACAGTTGCTGAGCGGCTGAGTTTAAAAATGTTTTAGAACATGTCCTTTGATTGTGTGTTCCTTTCTTTTCCACGTTGCAGTCATTATTGCTGATGGAAATATATATATATATGTCTGTATCTCAATCAAAGTAATTTTTTTAATTTTTATAAAAGCATGTTTGATCAATCAGACCTAATTTTAGTTTAACAAAGATTAGAAATAAATTTGTATCTAACAGCTGTACAACATACAGGTACATTAAGCAAAACAATATACATGGGAAAATACACATGAAATGGAGCAAGTACTATGAGTCTTTTAACTTGAGAATTGGCCTGAATTCAAAAATGCTGTATCTTGAAGTAATGTTCATGTTTTGTTTCATAAGCACTGAAAGGTTCCTGAACTCAAATAGTCAAAAGGGACCACATTACCTAAGTTATGCATATGTTTTGTGCTTCAAGTGACAGCGCCAGGGAACTCACTGAGTACATGCCCTTGTATCCTCAGAATGTGGGATGTGTGTAGCTAAGGGAGCACTTTTGTGTTGCACAAGCAGGAAGGACCTCAGCCCATTTGTTTGGTGTATGTGCCCTCTGGTCTGTAAAGATAAAAGAGATATATGGGAGTGAACCAGGACTTGTTCAGGATAGACTTTTGTCATACTTCAGAATTTTCCTGGAGCCAGTGCAAATTTTGGCAGTCTATACTTCTCTTTAAAAGCTTGAGCAAGCTACATAGTTCCCCACTAACCTTTTGCAGACAGAAGAGGATTCCACATCATCAGGTTCTTAAACAATTCTTTTTAACATTCATAGAAGCAAATCCTTCAGAATTTTTTTCTAACCTCTAGAGGCAGAGCATTCTTATCTTGCCATTTTTTATTATAGTTCATCTTGCTTTTCATCATTCTACAGGATTTAAGTAAAGCAAAGATTTTAGTTAGCTGAACTAACTAAAAATCTAATTAAATTCTGGCTCAGGATTTTATGAACAAGATCGTATTTTGCACCTGATTATTTCTTGTCTTTTTTTTCCCCTGATCTCTACTTATTACAGAGTCTCTTCACCTGTTTAAATTTTCCTTAACTAATTTTTTTCACCTTTTTTTTCTTTAAGTGTGAGTAGAGGTGACTCAGAGGATGTATGGGCAAATGAAAATGGTGTCCATCTGCGGAAATGTTTGTTGAACTCCCAGGGATGGCGTGTCTTGCTTCAAAACTACTCATGTCTCTGTTTTCTGAGATCTCACCCAGCATAGCACTTGATTGGGCTCTACTAAGGGACTCTGATCTTTTTCTTTCCTTTTCCTTTGCTGCTTCAAAACCTCTTAAATATGTAAGATCTGTGTCTCAGCCCTACAGCACAGTATTTTTGTAACACATGACAAAGGATGTGCCTTTCAAGCTCCAGTGTGTGGTAGGAATAAATGCAGTGGTATTTGAGGATGAAAAAACTTTGGGGATAGAGCTGGAAGACTGTGTAGGGAAGAAGAGTCCAAACCAGGCACAACATTCTCACACTGTATATGGAGAGTGCTGCATGGAATATTCCTCCTTGTGCACAACTCCCTGGTTAGGTCTCAGAGTGCATCTCTTCAAAGCAGCCTGGAAGCTGAGTAACAATCACATCACATGGATAATCATGGAATCTGCTCCTCACTTTGCTCCTGGGGATTATTTTACTTAGCAAAGTAGATGCAGTAGTCTGCCTTCCAACTGCTCCTTACAGTCTGGACTAGTTCCACATTCATCTATTGCATTTCTGTTCCCTTGGATTTAAACACCAGACAGAAATGCATTTGATGACAGTTGTCAAATCAGGCAGTCTGGCTACTTAAAGGTACCCACTGAATTAACCAGGAGCTGTGGCAACTGTGGCAAAGCCACTGAGGTCTTTTTCTGGAGCCAGGCACCTTAGTTAAAAACTGTGTTTGTGGCTTGTCAGCCAGCTGCTGTTGTCCAGAATGAATGTTTTTGTTTTCAAGCATTAAACCACTAAAGACACCAATACAGTAACATGAAATATTATGCAAGATATCTGTTACGTATATATTTAATGATCTTTGCTACTCTTCCTGTCTTCCCACATTGTCAGTGACGTATGATAATAAATGAATATGTGATATTTATTGATTTCTTATTAACTTGTAAGTAAGACATAAATCTTGATGTAGAGACATAAAATGCACAATTCACCCTTTTTCACTTCTTAAATCTGTAAAAAAAATTGCTTCTTTTTCTGAGTTCAACTTTCAGGAACTGCCTATTATGACTTTCTCAGATTACAGAACTCTTTGGTAGGTTTTTTTTTGGTTTACATTCTTTTTTTGTTTGTTTGCTAGGCTCTTTTTTGTTTGGTTTTGGGTTTTTGGCTGTTTTTTGGTTGTTTGTGTTTTGGTTTTTGGTTTGTTGTTGTTGTTTTTTGGTGGGTTTTTTTTTTTTTTTTTTTCTTTATTTTGGTTTGTTTTTAAAGTTTTATAGACAATAAACAAATCATACCCTCCCTGTTAGTGTTTTGTGTGACCATGGAATCTGTGGTTTGGGGACTGGAATAGGCAGTAGGAAGCCTCATAGGGATGTATTTCTCTGAACCAAGGAAGGGCATCCATCATCATGGTTCCATCATCATGCAAGGCTCTCGTGTGAATGTAGCATCATAAGTGTTCTGTGGCTCAGTGCACGAAGGGAGGATGTACAGTCTGCACTGTTGAACAGTGCTTAGTGTTGACATCTTTAAAGCAGCATTCATCCCTTTCTAACTTATAAATGCCTTTTGGAACAGAAATACAATAATGCAAGAACCACATAACAAAAACCTGTGACCTGCGTTATGTGAAAGATAAAATTATCCCCTTTTGCCTTAATAGCTTGATATGGATCAGTTTCTTCTTAATGTAATCATTAACAAATCATCACACACAAAATTAGGAAGGCTATTGCATTTTCCAGTAATTTGTTCATATGGCTTTTGAAGATGCTCCAGAGGTCCTACTAGCAAGTAATTTAATTAGGTGAAACTATTTCCTTTGCTGTTTCCGAGCAAGATATTATCAAATTTAATAGCACCAAAAATATGCTTCATAACTTGATATATAAAAATTACCATGCTTCAAATTGAAGCTGAAATATTTTTGCTCCTGGTTTCAGAATGGCTTTTTGAGATTCTGTTTAGACCTTTTGTTTTTCTGTAGCTCAGAGTTTAAAACTGGTGTCATTCCTTGAGGTTCTTAGATGCTAAGAGTGAAAGCTATCACACAATTGCTGAGTGCAAACTTGTAGGCAAGCTGCAATAAATCAGGGCATTGCTTAGAATTATCCTGACTCAAGGGAACATTTAAAGGTTCTCTCAGTGAGTTTATGCACAATGAATTGACCGTTGCTCATACACCTGTTACCTAATGGCAATATTATATCCAGTAAAGGATTTAGTTAGAGAGACTGGCAGGATAGTTTTTATTCTTATAGTAAGAACAGAACATAATTCAGGAAGCAATGTATTTAAAATAAAATATTTTCATGCTTGTCTCTGCCACTGTAATTTTAACTCTTTCATTCGGAAATACTCTAGAGGTGGTCTTTAATTACTTGAATGCACAGTACTTTTTCTGCAGGATCCTTAATGCCATTAAACATAGCTAATGGATTTGTTTGGGATAAGCTATCCGTTCAGTGGTTCTACAAACATCATTTGTATTCTTGCCTCTATCATAGTTACTGTCCTGTGCTCAGTTATGAAGAATATACTCGTAGGGGTTTTTTTCACATTTCTTTTTAAACAATTTGTTGCTGTCAGAACAAGCTTGCTGCTACTGTAGTTGCTGCCAAATGGATTCCAAGGTATGGATCCAGCATGCATATTGTCCTGCAGCCCAAAATATCTTGGAAGAGTTACTGCTGTTTCCTGTTTGAATAGTTTTAACTAGCAATAGATTCTGGATGAGCTTTGAACATATTAAAACAGGAGATAAGAGGGGCATTGCTGGTATCTGTTGAAGAATAAAGAGTGCAGCAATCAGCTGTGTTCAAACCAGCATGTTCTGGCCAGTAGCCTCCTACACACTAAGGAGCAAGGGAAGCTTCTAACTTCACTTGCATACCATTCATGACCCAGTTTGATCTCCCAAGCAATTATACTCCACGGTGCCAGCAGAAAAAATGAGGAGAGGGTTTATTCAGGGAAGCACAACAGCAGTAATTTAGACTGATAGCCAAGCACAGCTATAAAAGAAACCCTGACCCAGACTTTTGAGAGCATTATTTTGGGAGAGTGGTAGTCTTAATTACTCAGGTATCCCTGAATTCTTGTCCTGTTCTATTTGTCTTTTTTAATTCAATAGATTTTGTTTGCTTAAATATCTTTGATTGCCACTTCCCCACCCTGACACCTCCAGTGAGTGATGAACATTACTGCCATTCATAAGAAGTTTCTGGCCAGGACATTACAATAATGTTCTAATGTAAAAAGATAGAAGGAAAAAAAAAAGGTTGATCACTGTGTATTTGTTTGAGGCATATTCTTGGAAACCCTGGTAGCACAAGTCCTTCATCACTGCCTTGTCCAGGAGCTAAAAGGAAGGCGCTATCAAGATTTGTACATAAATTAATATTCTTGACTCAAACATCCTCAAAGATCAGTGTTTGTAAGGATATGACATGTGGCATCATGTGCTTTGTATCCTCCAATCTGTTCCGTGCAGAAACACCATAAATTCAAACTTCTGCAATTTGAATTTCAAGGTGTACTGTTACATGTGCGAAAGGTAACCTGGTATAATATTGTGTAAGGGTGAGATTAACATTTAGATACTCATTTATTGAAAGTGATATCCTAAAAGAAGGAGAAGGAAAAAAAAACCACCTTATTCAAGTGGAAAGAGTGGCAGAATAGAACTAGCAAAGCTATTTAGAAATATCTTCACCTTGCTGGAATGTGAGGATAAATAATCATTTTGGAAAGGTATATGGATGAAATTTTAAATGGATATTTACAATTTTACAAATTATAGCATTTCATGTTTCTTTTCAAAGCAGGAAATTGTTTCTCCTCAAAGAAGTGAAATAAGAAAGGACAATGACGATGCCAAAGATAGGCAGCTTGATTAAAACCCACTGACTTATGCTTTATATAAATGCAGAAATGGCAAATGGGCATTTTTGACTGCAATAAACTGCCTGAATTATTAAATAGCTGAGGAATGAAAATGAGCAGAATTTTGGCAGGCGTCTTAAAAATCTCATGCAGAGTTTGCCTTTTCCTTAATTGCTGCTCTTTCTAAGGGAAAAATGCATAGATTGTAATAATTTGTTTCATCTTTTTAGGGTATGTCATTGTTATTATTAAAATGAGCTCTCAAAACACATTTTAAGAATCCAAAAATCTGTAGATTGGTCTGCCCTTTTCTGCTTTCATAAATAAACCAGAAATCAAGAAGGCACAAATTATCATCTCTCTTCTTCCTTTGAGTTTTTATTACCATTTTCTTGCACTCTACAGTCAGCCCTAGGCTTTGCTGATCATATTTAATTACCCTCTCTCAAAGGTAGAATTGTTGGGGCTTAAAATGTCCGCCCACAGTTGTGTTGGAATGTTGAATCCTTTTGCACACCAGCAACAGAGAAGGACTTACAAAGGATGTTGGACCTTACGTTCACATCACCGTGGTGAGCACACAGCAGGTGCTCTCCCCAGCACAAGTGGGATGCTGCAGTGGCTGTGGGACAGCACAGCTATTTGGTAGTGTTGGAGAAAAATGTGGAAAAGGAGCTTTGAAAGTCCAGAAAATTAAGATGCCACTTTTGAATAGTTTTATTTCTTTACTGCTTCAAAATGAGAGAAAATGAAATGTGAACAGATCTTCTCTCCTACATGCATGGCATATGCAATTAGACATTATAGATTTATGTCTAGCATCAGTAATCAATATAGTCAGCTTTGTTCATGATATCTTTGCATTCCAACTTAAAAAATACCCAACAACATTCTATTTGCTAACCTGTCGACATTTTACCTGAATAAGAATTTTATGCACTTTTTCTGTGTACATCAGGAAAATTACCAATAAGAAATATGGATTAGGATTAAATTCAGGGAACTTGGATTCCTTTTACCATACATACTTTTTGCAAACTCAGTTATATCAGTATGTCATTTAGAGGTATTTGGTCTATAAACCATTATTACTGCCAATACTGAGTTCACACTGTTTCTGACTACAGAAATTCTTAGATCAGTAGACAAAGAAAACTGAATTTGCTTAACTCTAAAAAATCAGATGATTTTTTAAATTGTCTAGAAACATAACTTGAAGTGTACCATTTTAGGCTTATAATTTGAGAGTTGGGGCAATTCTTGCGCCTTCTGGTCTAGCAAAGGACAAAAAAGACACAAATGCTCCCACAAGGATTAGTTTGTGTTGATGTTATTGATCTGGTTCCTCTTATGACCAAAGGTCATGCTGACTGCTAAAAAGAGAAGGTGGTTGAGCAAAAGACCACTGACTTAGAGGGAGGTTGTTAGTAAAGGTGGTTCAGTAAATATTTTCCTTTTAGCTGCAAGCTGAGCTGCCATTTCTGCAGAAATTGTTGTTTCTATTTTTTTTCACTGAGTTCAAAAGGGCAATTCTGAGTGCTGAACCAAACAATGGGAATAAAGTAAGGTTTAGGAGAAGTCCAGATTTCCGGTATAGAAGGCATATTCTGTCTTTTGAAGGGATATCATCCCAGCAGACATGGGCAAGCTTGAAAAGTGGGCCCATGAGAGCCCTGTGAAGTTCTAAAAGGTCCAAGTGCAACGTGCTGCACCCCAGTGAGGGCAAGCCTAGACCTGAGCACAGACTGGGACATGAACTCATTGAGAGCAGCACTGCTGAGAAGGACCTGGGGGTTCTAGTGGATGTTAAAATGGGTCTGGAGGAAGTCACAAAGATGATCAGGTGACTGGAGTATCTCTCAAATCAGGAGAGGCTGAGACAGCTGGGTTGTTCAACCTAGAGGAGAGAAGGCTCTGGGGAGCCTTCGTTATAGCAACCTTCCAGTACCTAAAGGGGGCTTATAAAATAGAGGGAGGGTGAGTTTGTACACAGACAGACTGTGGTAGAATAAGGAAGAAATTTTTAAACGAAACCAGAAGAGATTTAGATTGGATACTAGGAAGAAATCCTTTACTGTGAGGGTGGTGAGGCAATGGAACAGGTTGCCCAGAGAAGTTGTGGCCCTATCTCTGGAATTGCTCAAGGCTAGATTGGACATGGCTTTGAGCAACTTCTCTGAAAGGTGAAATGTGCCTCTGCCCATGGCAGGGGGCTTGAAGTAGATAACCTTTAAGGTCTCTTCCAACCCAAAGCATTCTAGGATTGACTCAGTGGTTTATATGTAAGTATAAGTGCAAGTGTGTAGATAGAGGTATATATATCTACATACATACATATATATATATATATATATATATGTATGTATGTAATCCAAAGGCTGGCTTTTAATTCTAAGGATTTGGCACCATTTGAAAAGGAATTAAGAGGGCATAAAGTGAGGTTAGCTTCATTCAAACCTTGTGTTAGTGTGTGGGGTGGGATCTGAAAACCAGAACAAGGACAATGAAACTGATGTTGTCAGTTTTCTTGAGGCTGTCTACACAGTTCAGTTTTTAATAATTTTCCACATCCACATGTTGCAAGAGAAAAAAAAAGAACTAGACAATTCTTGCTGTCTTTTGATGAATAAATTACTGTGCATTCCTGGATTTCTTAGAAGTCTTTAACTTTCTTTTTCCTCCTTTAGGATTTTCTCATGTCTTGTCTTTGTAATTCCATGTTGTTTCTAAGGTCTCAAGTATGTAAATGGAGGAGTTTTCACTGTAAAATTCTTTTTATGCTAGCAACTTATATGTAAATATCAGTCTGACATAGACAGTCAGTAGTTCAGAAACAGAATTTCATAGACCAGATATTGTTTATTTCTTACTGGGTTTCTTTTCATTTTTGATCAGCATTCTGATCATTCTGCTTTTAGCTGGTTCAGGAGAACATGCACACACTGACTATATAGTTAGTTACTTTCATGTTACCCCTATCCTTTCAGATTTTTGGCTTGCCTTTTTTTAAAAAAAAAATCATGTATTTTTTCAATATTTTCTGATGTCCAGCTTTTGCCAGAATTTGTATTATTGGTTTCCCCTCATGTTTATGAGATCTTTGTTCATTGTGGGTGGGAGGTGACCATATCAGCACTGTAGAGCCAGTTTCATAGTATCAGTTCTGCTAAAAACCAAGTCTAGAGAGCTGTGAAGGTGGTCTCTGAAAAATCCAATGACTGCTGCATCTGCAGAGAAGCAACACTGGAGTTTCTAGAGTTTTGCAATTATTGAGAGTGACATTGACATTTTTTGAAGTAAACGTTGTTTCTGTGGAGATTGCCTATACAAGCATTATGCATTTTGCAGCCTCACTTAAGCTATCTGGAAGCTTTAAGTGTTCCATGGTCTTCATTTGTCCTCTGTAAAAGAATAAATGTGACTGAGGCTGTGTCTTCACTCACTGAGCAGACATTGACTATGTGCCAAATGCAGTAGTGAACAAGTTTGCTTACCTGGAGACTTTTTTCCAAGCTGTGTGGCATTTAATTTTATTTTCTAGAACTTCATAAGCAACATCTTCCTAACAGCAATCCATAAGAAATTGAAATGGGGAGATGGAGGGTCTGGGATTCACTACCTGTTTTGGAGAAGCAAGGTCTATGAGATCTCAGCAGCTCTGCTTAGATGTGACTCCTAGAGAGAGTCACAGTGCATGACTGACAAAACAGGATGAGAAAGTGGGGACTGTGCAGGAAGGGCTCTGATTCTGGCGCAAGTACTTTATGGCTGAAGGATGGAGCATGCAGGTGCTGAGGCTCTAAATTGGCTAGGAGAAAGGAAGGGCTGTCAGGTTGGGATATCTTTCACAGTTAAATGGAGAATTTTGGTATGTGCCTCATAAAGAATAGATGTATTGCATATTTATGTTACCAATGCAGCATTCTTCAGATTGGAGATTCATGTACAGACCCTAATAGACATGAATGGCCTTAAATATGGTTAAGTGAAATACATTTTTCATTAACAGTTCAGAGATATGTGTAGTTAGTTGATTTTAAATATATTCAAAAATCAGTGTAAGTTTATAAAGTGGTATAATATATATATTGCACTGTTCACTGTTCTAACACTACTGGAAAGACAACCCCCCTCACAAACATTAGTACATGACTTTTAGATCTGGGTTAGGTAAGGATCATGATCAGCAATATTCCCTCAGACTTCGGCCAAGAGCTGCAGAAAATGCTACAGATTGACATTTGCGTAGTTAGTCAGGCTTAAGTTTTTAGGGAGGCCAGGCCTGAAGTGAAAATAGACTATTTTCTGTAGCTTGTCAGTATGCTACCTTGCTTTGTCCTACGGAGTGCAAATGTCTGAATACTCTTGTTTTCCTCTTCTTTCTCCTACATTATTCCCACTTCCTTTCTAGGAATCCATGGAAGTTTTCAAATAGTGTCAGAATAACTTCTTTTTAATTATCTGTTTTTCATTCTGAAGAAGTAAGCACAGTGAGCTATTTTACCAAAACTGAAATAAAGAGAAACTTCCTGTTGATAGTGAAAGATAAATTGCACCCTTTGCTATTTTAATAAGAAGTATTTATTCAGTTACAGAACCACATTAAGATTTTCTGATTATATAAATTACAAGATATTCCACATTTTAAAGTACAAATTGCAATAGTAGCAACCGTTTAAAATTTACAACTAATTAAGTTATAAATTATTACTGTAGACCGAACTATAAAAGATCACAGCTCTTATGCAGCAATAAGCAATCACTGTATTTTCCTTTTATAGATTTACATATCTTTTATTAAAATAGTCTTGAATTTTCAAAATATTCCTGGTTTTACTGCCTTATTTATGTAGCATATTGTGTATGCTATGTGTATTGTGTATAATTTTCATATGTCAGACATTGTTCTTCTGATGTTGGTACCTTCCAGATACCTCAAAGGGAATATTTCTTTCCTGGGAATCTGGCCACAAAACAATTGTCACTGAAAACTGGAGTTTCTAACATATATGTTTGGTACATACACATTAGTATGTAATTGTATTTTGTTTATACATATGTGTTGTATTTATATTTGTGTGTGTAGCTATATATATATATACATATAAAAGCTGTAATGACCAAGAGTGTTCTGCACATTGAGTAAGACAGATGGCTTGATAGATTGAAAGCTATATGTATATAAAGAAAATTAAAAATAAATAGTTATCTGTAGAATCTGATGAAATCTTTTGGTTTACCTCCAGATACATAATCTGTGAAGAATGGAAGATAATTTTCTGTAAAAAATTCAGCCGGTTGAAAAAAAAACCCCCTCAAAACATGGAGGTCAGGAAAAAAATTCCTAGTTTTTAGTAATATAAAATAAATATCTAGGGTGCTCTTTGAGGATAAATATATTTAGTTAAACTGAGTCTTTCTGAGTCTAGGAAATAAAGATATCAAAATAGTATAGTAATTATGTATAGCATGCTTTAAAGCATATTTATGCATGCCAGATATTGTAGTTTTATAATTATATCAAGCTGTCTGCAGAGCTTTACTTCATCACTTTTTGTTAAAGCCAAGGAAAAGAATAAATCACTAAATATCAGTACATTTTTAAAAACAGCTTATTAATCATGGGAATAATGCCATAAAAATATCATGTGACAACAAAAATAAATGTGGGAAAGACATATTGCATGACTTAAGTGAAAATATAAAAAATATCCCATATGCTTCCCCAAGTTCTTTTCAGATGCCAAATCACAAAATTATGAATTATCTGGGTCAGTTGAAAGAGAGGTCTTCCATTTGCCTTATGGTGGCTCCATCTACACTCCTTGCTGGCTGGCTGGATGGATCTCTAGGGCAAAGCTGATATCCCTGGTTTGCTGTCAAATCCTCTCAGCCATGGGAAGTTTCCAGTTGTGGAGGAGGGAAGAGTAAGGAGTAGAAAACAACGCTCCTGGGAGCTTGGTGTGCAGGCAGCTCTGGGGGAAGATAAAAATGAGACCTTTAGTAGGTGCCAATGAGGAGCCATCCAGGGGTGATGTGCCCCTTTGCAGGTGTGCAGTGTGGAGGTTTCTTCTTGTTAACTCGTTTGTGGAGCACCCTCACTCCCAACGTGCCTGAGTTTTTGTCCTTCCCCATATTTTGGTTTGTGCCCTGACAAGAGCTCATGTCAGTGATCCCGAGCCCTTGGGGAACTCTGGAGGTTGCCCACTTGGGGGAAAAGAAGGAGGTAGTTCTGAAATGTGTGATCATGGCAGGGCCAAGGGGCAATGTTTCTTCTGTGATCAGGATGGGAAATGTGCAGGAAGCTCGGGGGCAAGGCTGTGTTGTGTTCTCTCCCTCCACTCTGGGGAAAAGTCGGAAGCAGTGCTTTGTGCTTTCCACAAATGTGAGCCTCTCTTTACTGCTGTCTTAGGGTAGTTTTGCATAATTCAATAGATCTGCTCTTCCTACTCAGTGGCCACCTCCTTTTGCTCCCTTATCTTCTTGCTTTAGGCAAATGTGGCCTGAAGGATTGGAAGAACTCCTGCTCTTTCTTATCTTTTATGATTACAAAATTCTCTGCAGGCTTGTCCTGAGTTCCCTACAGTTTCAGGCTTTTAAACAAATTAGTCTTAGTCTCACAGTCTTTGTCACCAAGCAGAGTCTTCACAGATTGTGTCAATTTTTGGTTCAGTGACCTTTTTATTATGCACTTGTGGAACAGATTCTGGATCAGACTCTGTATCAGACATCAGAACTTGGGAGACTAATTTAAGTATGAGATGACAAGCTTTCCTATCTGTGTCATTTCAAATGTATTTTTTCATAATTATTAAAAGGGCTAGATATTGGGTTAAGAGTGTTTTAGTCTGAAAAAGTGATTTTTCCTCATTATAAAGTCTTTTCTGCTTAAAAAAACAAACACAACAGCCAATGTTGTGGAACGTATGCTCTGAAAAATGTTTTTCAGTCTCTTCTGACTTCTGTATTTGTGTTGGTCAACAACCGAATGACATTAATCTGCAGAATACTAATATGCTTTCATGCTGTATGAGAGGTAATAATAATTCAGATTACAAAAAAATACCAGGAAGTCTTGCATGCTGTTGTCTACTTGACAACAGACAATGGTCTGTGTGGGGTTTTGTCCACCTCAATCTTCCTCCTTTTTTTTTTAATGCAGTTTATGTAGTTAAATGTATTGTTTAGATATAGTTTGTATAGTTAGATTTTTATATAGTTAGAGAATCAAAAGCATTTTGTCTAAAGCACAAGAAATTATTTCTCTATTATTTTATAAGTTATCTTAAATTGTTAGTGAAAGCCAGGGAATTAGCAGCACTATGTGAGAACTCCATATCTAAGGAAAAATTGATCACAGTTGTTACTGGTAACTAATGCTTCACTTCCTGAAAAATTACACTATTGTGCTTGGGTAATGTTGGGGCTTTTTTAGTGTATAGTCACAATGTTTATTTTTAAAATTTTTAGCTGCTTTCTTTGAAACAAATAAAATTAGGCAATTTTGTAATGATAAAATAATAGTTGAGTGTTTCATCAATTCATTTCTCAGTAATCCAGAAAAAGAAAGGAATTACTAAACTACAATCAAATTCTTATTTCCATTCAGTTAAATCCTAAAAATAAGAGGTTCTATTAGAGTTGAGAAAAACATTCCTCAACTTCTTCTTAATGCTTGACCTTATAGTCAATGTTAAACATGTTTTAGAAACCAGGACTGGGGAGAGGTGGAGGAGACAGCAAAATAATTAACATTGAAAAATGCATTCCTTGGACAGATTTTTGTCCCCAAAATCTCCTAAAAATTTATGTGTCAGTCTCTCTCCCTGCTGCACAATAACAAAGACTTTGACCATACCAACTGGCTACAGATCACTGTTGTTCTGGCAGCCTTCCTAGTTAGGAAGCACACAAGTGAGAATGTAGGTGGAAGCCCAAATCATCCCAGAAGCTCCATTATTTCTGTCAGTAGCATCAGCTAGACTTCATACCTGCCATACAACTCCATGGCTCAGACTAATCTTTACCAGAAAAAAAGGTGCAAGGAATATTTACTTTTGTATATACTTTTCCCTATCTGAGGCACATTCCCTGCCCCAGGACTTAATGATGTTAATATTTGGGAGACGGGGAAACTACTTTGTCTTCAGAGACAAAGTATCTTCTCATGAAGCAGGTAGCAATTTAGATGAAGAGAAAATTAATGAAATTATCTCCCATGAAGAATCAGAATGCATTTTACAGTCTCATTTTCTAGAGAGGTGATTACATGTTATGCTTCTCTATTTTTGATTCTGTACCTTAATGTGAGGGTTATTAAGAGAATTGGTTAATTGCCTTACAAACAGGAGTGTATGTTAATGGTACTGAAATTTAACAGTTGACTGCTGCATTACTAGTTTAATTCTGCACTGGTGGTTGAGTTATTTTGTAGCAGAGATATAAATTACCAGTGTGTGAAATTTAGATAAGGGCTGAATAACCAGAATGCAGTGCTTTTTAGGGAAGCTTTCAATTTTTCCTCTCTTTTTTGCTTGTCTTGTCTTTTTGTTTTTGTGAATGTAAAAGACAACTGTAGAAATCTTGATAGATTTAGAGGAGAGAAACAAAAATTACTTGGCTGGAAGAACTGTGTTATAATGAGAGACTTGAGGATCTCAGTCTGACTTAGTTTGTGAAAAAGGGGATGGAATGATGATTTAAATGCCTTCTACATGCCTTTCCACAGGAATAAAATGGCTATTGAAAAGATTTTCTAAAGTAACAGAGAAATATATTAGTGGCTTGAAATTAAAGTCTGACAAATTGCCTTAATATTTTTAGCAATATATGTTTTAGTCTTTGAAATGAATTAATGAGGAAAGTCATGGGGTCTTAATTTCTTGAAATTTTAAACTTTATTGTCTTTCTAGAAGACAGGCTTTTATTAAAGAGTTTTGTGTTCACTTAGGTAATACAAGAGGTTGGAGTAGACATTTTCATGCTCCAGCAATCAAGAAAATACTTTTATATATTTTGTCTACTAGGTTTTTTATTTTTATGATTTGTTTTAATGCTAATTCAGCAATTCTGGCATATTTGTAAAATTGAAGCTGGTAATAGAAAAGGGATAATTCTGAAAGGATGTTCTAGTAGGAGTTTTGGTTAGACCATCAATAATTGACTTCTTGTACATTGAGGATACCATATGCTACACAGTGATCTGAAATTGATTCAGCACCAAAAGAAATGAGAGAGTCTTGGAAAATTAAGAATGAATCTGGTTCAGGTTTCATAATCTGTCATGCAAAGATGTCAAAACATGCTTAAATTAATGCAGGACACTTTGATATGCAAAGTGCCTTAGTGCAGAGCTTGAAATTTGTGGTGTTTGACTCAAATAAAGCTTACAACAAAGAAGGAGCTGTCCTGATTTATGATTTTCCACCTGCTTTTCTACCAGGCCTTTGCTAAGTAAACAATTGCAGTCACTTTGCTCTTCACTATTTCCTTCATTTGAAGAATTTCTCTTTCAGCAGAGCATTAAAACCAGGGTCCAGCTGCAGCATTTGCATTGTTCTCCAGGAACAGTATTCCTGGGGATATCACTGCAAAAGTAATATGGCCAGAATCTGAGTATTCTATATCAAAAGATAGTGTTTGTCACAGGAACCAGGGTTTTAAAAACATTGGAATAGAGTGCATTAAAGCTTTTGTCATTGGTCTGAATTCTGTTAGGTAAAGCAGGATGCATAATGCATTGGTCATCCACAAGTAAGAATGGCTTGAAGTTCAAAGAAATTTTGGGTATTACTTGTATTACTTAAAAACAATCTTGTCCCAAACCCACAAAATATGCCAACATAAAAAAAAACCTCTTTCCCCTGAATCTCCAAGTATCAAAAAAGCTATTTTGCTCTTTCAGCCAGAGACTATGGTAATATTGGGGCAGAGTAGCCAGAATAGAGGAAATATGAAATTTAGAATTTAAAATTAATTTCTTATCACATTTTATTTCTGGATTAACAAATACAGCAGGGAAATAATGTGTAATGTGTATATTCAGTGAACAAAAGATCTTGTACTTTTCAGATGAAATAAAATCAGTGCAGCTGGAGCACAGATAGATTGTCTGTACCCTTGTTGCAGAGGTGTAATTCAGAAGAAATTAAGGACAATTACAAGTATTTCCTGTCATGAGGTAGTAAAAGGAAAAGAATATTTTCACTTGTAACCCTTGATTTTAACATGGTGTGGGATCATCAGTGCGAAAGTTAATCTTCCTTACACTGGGACACAACCTCTTTTATTGTCTTTAATGTATTGACTTATATGTGTACCCGATTTTTAAAACAAAAAATGTATGAAATCTAAAGTATATAGTTGAGTTATTAGGTAGATAGAAATTTCAGACACTTTAATTGCTTTTTGATAAATATTATTGAATCTATTCTTTTTTTAATGTCGGGGGACCACTTAAATTTGACACTATCACTATCATTTTATAGTACCATTAATAAGAAATCTGACCAATGATTAATGTGCAATGAATATGAATACTAAATATTAGACTAGGCTGTGGGAAATATAAATGCCTGGGTGATTTGGATTTAAAATTGCCTTATTTTAAAAAAGCCAACAAAAAAATGTAATTTTGTTATGGGATCATAGAAATCATATTGAGCAACCAATGCCATCTTAGTAGTCAGGAAAATACAGGTCTTAGTCCCTGAAAAAGTTTTGCTGTGTTGAATATGCACTTCTCTTATTTCTGGCAAGATCAGTATGGGAAATGTTTGTTGATAAGGTAGAGCTAGAGCTCCCTCTCAAAAGTGAATGCTTGAAACCAGACAAAACTGAAAGTAAGCCACAAGAAAAAGGGGACACTAAATTGGGTAGCAAAAGTCAGTTTAGGAATTAACCTCTTTTGAGTATATAGAGCTGAACTTCTTGGCAAAGCCAAACCAGGCAATAAAGCTTCACTGTGGGCTGCAACAGCAGAGGACTTCTAGTGAGGTTTTCATGTTCTTGTGGAAAAACATATGTAGATATTCAATATCATGTTCTACATAATATTAGCTTAGGTTGCGCAAAAGCAGCTGTTGTAGGTACCTATCAGTTTCAAGTTCTGATGTCTGTCTTTGGCAGAGAGGAGCTGGGACACTCGGCAAGAATAAATATTTGCCTCTAAACATGGTTAATTTGACATCATCTCTTTCACAGGTATTTCTTCTCTTTCCATTTACTTACTAATAAGTTCCGTTTTCAAGTTACAAATGTGTGCTAAGATATAAAACATGTAAACTGTGTAACTTTACCCAAGCTACAGCCTTACATTTTTATCACATATTAGGATGCAAGTATATCTCATATTTAAGAGAAATCCATCAGCAAATTTGGACAAGAAAGCCTCCAAGCATTGTCAGTAGCTGTGAGTATATCTTGTCAATGCTTGTTCTAATAAATCAGTATTCTCAAAAGACCTTGTAGAGCTCCTGCTTTATCTGTACAGATACTGGCATTTCCTTGGGCAAACCTAAATTCTAAATCTGTTTACCTACTCTTTGAAAATTCTGAATCCTTCTAAAGTATTAAAATTAAAATATCAGAAGTCTCTGTTGAAGAAAACTGGGAGGTTGTTTAGGGTTTTTTGGTGTCCCCCCTCCCTCTCACTTTGTCTGGAGAATGTCAGAAAGTAAACTTTCCCTGCCTTTCCTTATGACTTTCTGGTAGGGATGATCTCATTTTTTTGCCTTTTGCAAGCACTAATCAATTACATCCTTCTTGCCTTGTTATCTTCACATTTCCCCCTTCTTTTAGACCTTTCTCTCCATCCCAGTATTTTTGTGTGTGTGTGCATGGATTTGTCTTTTCCAGTCTGATTTTTTTGGGCTCATTTAGAAAATAAATTGTGGTCACACAAAGCATCCCTTAATAAATATATATTCATTTGGAGAGTTGATAGACTCAAGCTTTCAAGCTTGGAAAACTCCCGCTCGTTTTGGTTAAGTCAAAAGGAAATATGCAACAACAGAAAATAGGCAGTCCAGTTTCCAAATTCAGAATGACCCTCCTGTTTTCCTAGACAGATATCCCAAGAAATGTAATGTTTATGTGCACTGAAGTCAAATGGAGATAAATAACACTCTTCTCCGGTTGCTCCACATCAAACTTTTGTATTTATATTCTTTCATCAATCTTAAAATTAATATGGGTGATAGTTTCTATGCTGAACTTGGGAGAACAGTGCTCGGAAAAAGAAAACTTTTTTTTCCTCCCATTTAGATTAGTAAATTTTATTTAGTAAAAAGACAAATCAGGAATATAGAAGTGCAGGAACAGTGACCATGCAAAGGTGATCTTTATATATCCAGTCTTGCAGACAATATAAGATTACTGAAATGTGACTTTTGTGATTATTGTTTGTGGAATGAAAAGAATAGATAAAGCTTTTATGTTACTGACTAGTCAGTAATGTTTGTTAGGGTTTCACAAAATCAAAGCTAACTACATCTCCATGTTTAGCTTCCCAAATATTTCTCTTTTGACCTTCACATTAGTGAGAGTAAAAGGCTTTAACTAATTGGTGGTCTCCCTTTCTTATCCTACCTACAGTTTAACTACTTAAACTTCAATATGGCCATATGAGTGATATCTCCAACTGCACAAAATCAATGTGCAGAGAAGCTCATGCAATTGTTTGTGTATACTGTGAAGCTGGATTTCTCCCTGTTTTGCTTCAGGTTTCTTCTCTCTTTGGCTCATCCTACATCTATGATAGGTTGCTCTGCAAGAGCTGTCTGTCCCTAGATGAAGCCTATCTTAATAATTAAAATTATAATGGGGACTTCTCCAGGAGGCAGAATGGATTGCCTATGCTGTAACTTGCTTCCTCTGCCCAGTTTGTTTCCCTGCAGGCTTCCTGCCTCACATCACACAGCAGAAACACAAATTAGATGGAGCTTAAGGCATTTTCCTCATTGTCTTGAGCAGAGAGCAAGGCCCTGGTGGTGTGTCCTGTTGTGCTGGGCTGGATCTGCAGCTGTTAGTGCAGGCTTGCTTCCTGATGTGAGATAACAAACCCAGCAGATCTTTCCAAAGATCATGGCAGTGGGAAAACTGAGCTGAGAACCATCCAGCCTCTACAGTCTCTGCCAGGTCTCCTCATTCTGTAGAGAGGAATCTGGATTTTTTGGGAGCCAGCCCCCCAGCAGCACCATCATGCTGTCAGTTCCCTGGGGGGGCCAGATCTGCTTCAGCTCTAGCAGTACTTCAGTTCTCTCCAAATCTGCAAAGAATAATCCCTCCAAGGGAGGCAGAGCTCTCAGTCTTTTTAATTAGAATTGCCAGGGAAATGTGGAAGTAGTTTTGATCCTTCTTGATTCTTGTCCAACAAGAATCGGGTTATTCTGAAATAATGCCGTATTAGTATGGTAAGTTCTGAAACAGTGTCTTGCTTCACTGAAACATGCAGATTTTCAGTAATTGGCATGAAAAAACTGGGATCCTGGGAGATTTGTGGTATGTCCTATTTTATTCCCAGCAGTAGTCAGTCTATTCTTAAAATGCAAATGCTCTTTGGAACTTATTCAGTATTCACTAACTACGTTTTCAAACCTTTACTCATGTTTTAACCATGTTAACTAATGTGATTATAAATTTTAATGCAAATAAAACATAAGTGCTTCTTACAGCTATGTTCATCAAACATGAACGTACTTTGTATAACACAATCTGCAAATGTCTGTTTAAAGTGGAAAAATGGTAGTTCATACTCGTTTGCACCAAAAAAACTTCCTGAAATACATTTTAACCAGCTGCTGGTTACTTGTTTCATGCATATTGAATGGAAGGGCTGATTAACCGTGGTCTATATTGTACTTTATTTCAAAATCAGATGGAATAATTATGTGGCTCAGGAGGGTTATAAAAGTGATGAATGTAGATATCATTTAACCTGTATCTTGGACTAGAAAAAAAAGCACCTCTTCCATGTAGCTCGTTGCTGAAATATTTTCTTTAAAATGACATGAGTTTTATGATAGTAGAAAATAAAACTATTTAAGGTTGACTGATACTTGAAATGCCTTTCAACATAGGCATATTTATAGTGCCAATTATATGGAACTAAACCTAAGAATAAAACTTGCCAGATGATTCATTGAAATTTTGTCAAATGCTAAATTTACTTCAATTAAATTCTTACATTTTTCTAATTTTAGTAATTCAAATTTGAATAGCTTCATTGTCAGTTTTGGCTTTTATTGATAGCACATGTTCCTGTGTGCTTTACATGACCATTCTTGCTTAACAAATGAAATTTGAGATTAACATCTTTCTGTATTAAGAGCCAAAATAAATATATTGAGTGGCAAAAGAGCTGAATATTAATATAGCCTAAATGAAATTTATAGCAATATCATTTGTCTGTTTTTCTGGGACAGGAATTAAATTATTGCCTAGTAAAACATTGAACTTCCTTTTAATAAGTTTTTGAATGTGAAGTACTTTTCTGTGTTGTACCAGAGACCTCCTGGAATCATCCAATACTAAACAGATGATAATAGAGCTGAAGCAGTGGATGAATTTAAGG
This sequence comes from Emberiza elegans, assembly GCA_024865655.1. NCBI lineage: Eukaryota > Metazoa > Chordata > Aves > Passeriformes > Fringillidae > Emberiza > Emberiza elegans. The sequence goes on along the minus strand of JALJVW010000243.1, from coordinate 2,150,408 downwards.
AATTGCTCATCAGCTGACTAACAAGCTGTGAGCAGTTTCCTGTGGAGTAATGGAATTATTTAATATTTTAGGCAGCACTGCTTTGCCTAAAAAGAATATGGTGTATGACCTCAGCGTCTGTATTATCTTGTGGTTGGATAAACACTGAAATTAAATTATTTCTATTGGCATTTGGTGTTAAAGGGCACATTTCTTGGAACAGTGGAAATGTTCAAACACTCAAGCAAACAAATCTCTACACCACTTACTACTTCCAAAGCCTGAGTCAAGATCAGGTGCTGTCTTTCCCAATGTCTTTCCCAATTAGTACATGTGTGTTGGTGCACTTTTTTCTGACCAAAATTCTCTTACATAATATATCTCTCTCAGTATACTTAGATCTCGCAGTTAACAAAAGTGACCTGTGATGTTATGCATGGAAATTTTCTGACATATTACTGAATAAGACAAAAAAATGTGTCCTCAAACCATGCACTTTTACTTTAGAGCCTCAGAGTTATATTTGCACAGTATTCCTTACTGCATATTCCAGTATATAATCAGAAAATTTAACAGAATGGTTATTTAATTTTATTTGTAAAGTTGAGATCAGACAAGAAATATGTCAATCAGTATACAAGCTCTATTCGTCATCTATTATTGGGCAATCAGCTCTCTTTCATAACCCATTTACTGTCTTGATAGCTAGTAGTCTGGAGATTTTCAGGGAATAAATTCCTTTAAAGTAATTCTGGGATTATTTTGTTGTTATTTTAGCAGGTAATTGTAAATTTAACTATGAAGAAAGTAAGTTGCCTATAGAAAGTGTTTATTTTGTATTGACTTTTTTGAATACCTTGTAAAGATGCTTGTAATTTTTCAGCAAAGTATAGAATTCTCTCACCTTTTCAGTAGAAACTTTTCACTATTTCAGTTCAGTGTTGATTGGTTGATAATGTTCCCTCTTACATGGGAAGAGGGACTTATTGCAGGACAGAGCACAAAATTTCTCATGAAAACCAGTCACATATATGCACTCCTGATTGCTTCTGCTTTGCCTTTGAAGTAGCACAGTGCACGGCAGTATTAGTCTTAAAATTCCTTAATTGCTCATGAAGCACAGAACTAGAGTTGTGTGGGACTCATTGCTGTGATGTACCTGGCACAGAGAATTAGCCAGAAGTAATTGCAACAACTGTTAATTATTCCATCACCTTTGAACAATGAAGTTCTTCTTTCCCCTGTGTGTACCAGCCAAAACAGTGGAATAATTTCATGTAAGAGGGAACATTATCTCATCATTTGCTCCCATCTCCTACAGACTGCATAATTTGCCATAGAACCTTCATCACCTTGTTCCTAGTCTGGTTGTTGGGGCTGGAAGTAGCATTTGGGAACACAAGTTGTCTTGCTTTTGAGGTTTCCAGTAATGGCGAAGTGCTGTCTCTGTTTAACAGAGAAATGATAATGTGTATCTCAAGCTCTGTCACTATCTGGATGAAGGCCTAATGTGCTATTTTACTTGTCTAACTTTTCCATAGGAACTCTGGGAGGAATTAATATTTGGGAAAATGTATTTTTATTTTTAGTTACATTTACTTCAACAGATCTTCTGACCTTTTTACAAAAGACTGATTATGAGATCACTTTTCATTCTGTCCTCTGTTGTCAAAAGTTGTTCTTCATAACTGGCAGCTATTAAGAAAATCTATGACTTGTAATCACTGTTACTAATCACTAAAATTTCAACAAACATTAGAAAAAATCTGTTGAAGAACAATATGAAAAATACTAAGTTTTGACCTTATGTAGAGTTTATATATTTTTATATATTTTTGCTTGAAAAGCACATACAAAAATTCCTTAAACTTTCTCTTAATCTGTTATCAGCAAATCCAGTGGCAGAGTGTACAAAACCAGAGAAAACAAATACTAATATAGCATTGGTGCTTAAGTTTTAAATTCAGATGGGTTTAGTATGAAACCATTGTAGATGGATGCATTTGTCATCAGTGACTGCACATGTATTGTGCATCTGTAATGTGTGTTCTGGGTGTGAGACCCACATGAAGCAAATACTGTGTTAAATATTAATGCCTGAAGACTGAGAAGGAAAGCAAATCAAAATGGCTGAGTTAAGGCTACCTGCTTGGTGTCTTTGGTAAGACAGAGTGTGTTAGACTACCATCTGTGCCCACTGCAAACAGATGGGCAGCAAATGGTATGATTTGCATAGTCCTCTTAAAAGGCAGTAAATTGAATCAAATGCTGTGGTCTTATCAATTTTTTTCTATATCTCTGCAGGTTGTTGCTCAGGATCTTGGTTGTGTTCAAGTAACTTTCTGGCTTTGGAACACACAGCCCTCTCATTTATGTCTGTTTAGTTTTCCATAACCTCCAGTGTGCATTAGGGCAAGAGTATTATTCTGTCCCAGCTTATTCTCTCTGCAGCTTTTTACCAGATGGGTTTGTAAACAGATACATTCCTGCTATCCCCATATTTGTCATGCTTTTGACTGAACTGGTATCTCCACTGGCTCTGAAACACTGGCACCTGTGAATATGATTAATTGTACTCTTCACTTACATCCATGGATTCCAGTTTTCATTCATTTTTGCCTTTATTGGTGTTATCTGTATGTGTCAGTTAACTTGCTGAGGTTTATGACTACCTGGGAAAAAAGAGGAAGCCCACTGTGAATGCAACCTTTTAATTTTTACTTCTAATACTGCATGAAGTACAATCTCAAAATACAGATTCTTCAGTGTAAATGACTGGCAATATGGATCTTTTACAGACTAATAATGAAATTACTTCTCCTTGGAGGTGAATTTAATGCTAGGTAGCTTCTGTTAATCATTGTGTTTGTGTGTGTGTCTGTATGCATATGCAAAAGGACATTTAAAATTATTCATATTCCACAAATGGAATATAAAATTCTTCCCTTGCATGTGAACTAGATAATCTTGAAGGTCCCTTCCAACCCTAGCCATTCTGTGATTTTGTGTTGTTTGTGAAACATTGCTAGAGTCAGTACTTCTGAGTAACTGCTTTTCACAATGTACTGCTTCAGGTTTAGGGTTGATTGAGTTCAGTCACATGTTGATTATATTTGTATTCTGTTTCTGGAACAGATGATTCTCAAAATGACAAAGGCCTTGAAAGGCAGTCTTATCCAGAAAAGATGAAAATATGTAGCTTTATGAGTTTTGCTTATTCTCATGGTGCCTGTGTATACTTAGGGAAATAAAATGGCTTCTAGTGTATAGAGTTGCCATTAAATACAAGATATCTATAAGCTTTAACCTGGAAGAAATCAAAGATATGTCAAAAGCAAAATTTTCAGCCACTAAAGATAATAATGAATATTTAACTGTTCCTGAGATTAACTCTTACATAATTTGCATGCATGATCAGAGAAATCTATGTCAAGAAAAATAAACAAGATGAAGGTCATTGTAGACCAAAATCTCATGTTTATTGGTGCCAAAAAAGTTAGCATTTATGAAAGATTCCACATGTATCATCCTCAGATAGCAGCCAAGTGCAGCAGTATTTCACTTTTTCATAGTGGAAAGGAAAAAAAAGAGGTATTCATTTAACCAGCTGAATGAACTCCAGACATAATGAAGCTCATCGTAAAACTGAATCCTTCTGTGTTCAAAACAAAAGCCACGAAGATATTGTTTAATGAAGTAGTGCCCAGTGAATCTACAGCAAATAGAAGGCCATAAAGGTAGGAAGGGGTTGTGTGTCCTATGTAAGGAATTCAGTGAGCTCAGCTACAAGCAGTTGACAGAATGGAGCTTCTTAGGGAGTGCTTATTTTTTGAAGAGCAATGGAGAAGTCTCAAAAACCAAAACCAATATGATTTCCCAATTTGTTATTGTAATAAATAGGGGGTACACACATGCATTAAAAAACTACATTGAATATAAGAAATTAGAAAATGCAGTCTATGTTTTTACATTGTATTAAAGAAACCATTACCAAGATGATGTATGTGGCTTTGGTTTTGAGACTTGAAAGAAGTTGAGTGCACATTCTAGACTATGTATGAAAAAAGACTATTCAAAGCTAAGAAAATTGCTGGTGACATGAAAGTAAAGGAGCTCAGAGTTTTTGCTTTTATTTATGAAGAAGATAGATAAGATACAACTTTCAAAGCAGGATATTTCTGCTAATATGAAGGTACTTAATTTAGCATAAAAAGATGTAATGAGATTCAAAAGCTTGAAACTAAAGCTAAATGTATTGATTCCATGTATAGCATGACATTCTTAATAGTGAGGATAACAAAACACTGGAGCAATACACTTCAGAAATCAAAATATAGAATGTTTCATGTAAAGAGAGAAAAAAATCAGTTTGAACCCCAGTTTTGTACTCAGGACTTAGGCATTTATTTAGGACTGTGGCATTTATTGGTACCAGAATATGCACTGTCCTTAGTAGAAAATTAATGTGTATGAGACATGGAGAAACTTCATGAGGGAACTGTAAAAATATGTATTCCAAGAACTGAAAGTAGCTATGTTCAGAACTGCAAATCTAGGTGCTAAAGGTGCTGTTTCCATAATTTTTGTCTTTTTACAAGATCTGCCCCATGACACAGATACAACTGAGAAACCTTCTAGTTCATTTAGGTGGTACGAGGTGTGGTTGAATTCTTTGATCATTCTTGTACTTGACTATAGAAATAAATCCATTGGTGCTTTTTAAACTGATAAATCACTCAATTCAGTGGAATAAGTCTTCTGCAAGAAAAAGCTGTCCTATATTCAAGTTATACCCCAAGTCAGTTCTGCAGTTGGTTTATGTAATGGAGTAACACCAGCCCACAAGCATCTGCTCTTAGGGTGCTGCATAGTCCTACTCAAACATGTACCAGTCAGTGCAGATCAGATGACAAGGACTCAGAGCAGCAATGCTACTTTTTCAGCACCCCACAATTCCCAAATGTTTTAAAGGAGAGGCTGTAAATGGAGATTTCCCATTTTTGTATGTATCGTTTTAATAAAATAGTATATGTGAGATCATGGTTCCTGCTCTAATGTTCATTTCTCTACATAGATTGTTCTTAGTCATGGAAAAAGTTAGTTAAGTACCCAAAAAGGTTAGAGCTGCTTATTTACATAGCTTGGTGTCATTTTCTTCTATGGAAGAGTTTTGTTTTGCAAAAGGTGCCATATGTGATTTAGGAGTTTTTACTTGAGATATCTGCTATCTGCCTTGGAAGGAGGTTCTTTATGACACCATATCTTCACTTCCTTGCCCCTGCAAAGAGGAATGAATCACACTGCAGTCCTTGTTATTGCTAAAAGATTTAATCTCACACTGCTAGAGTCACTGTCTTAATGAAGGAAAACATGTCCTACCTCATCTCCTTCTGATCCTAAGAAGTTAAATACCTGCTGCAAGTGACACTGGCCTTAACTTCATGAGTCAATTCTGAAATATCTGTGCTTTTGGTTCTCAGTGAACACCAAGGACTTGCAAGTCCTTGGATTCCATTAGTGCTAACCTCTGAGAAGAACGAGACACATCAGATCTGTGTGTATCACATAGTAAAAATGAGTCATGGAATAAAAAATCTGTGGAGTATTTAGGAAAGTGGTCATAGATCATGCTATGAAAAGATTTGGTCATTGTTACCTCTCATCATGAATGTAATCATTCACTGACAACTTTAATTTCCAGGATGTGAGAGTGTAAATTCTTGGTTACTAATGTATTATGCTATCATGGAATTCTGCATCTTGGAAGATGAATCCAAGTATTTAAAATTAGTCATCTTAGCAACTGATTTTTTTTCCCAAGTAATTATAAGCTTTGGAATATCAGGATGTTGAAATACTCAGTGAAAAAATGTTGCATACAAGTGAATGAAGAGCAAAAAATCCTGTGTTACTCTCACAAATCTTAAAGCCAGGATTTAAGTATAGTTTTCAGAAAGAACACTTTTCTCTCAGAATGTTATTACTGCCACACTTTCACTGCTTGATGCACGTAATTCTAATTCTACTTGTTTCGCTCTAGATCCCAAAAGACATCCAGACTTTGTTTTCATCTTTTTCCCTTTTATGTATAAATTAGGATAATCTGGCATGGCTTTGAAAGCTCCTGGGAGATCCTACATTCTGATAAGAGAGAAGATAGTGACTAGCTTTTATTCTTGAAACCCATGGTGTCTACTTTGCAGTATTTAGATGTATTGGTCCCCATTTTAATATCCTTAGAGATATTCCATTCTCTCTGATAGCAGAGTCATCATTTAATGAAAAGGCAAAAGTAAAAAGAATAAAGTCAGTCCAAAGCCTGAACTAAAGGTACTTTTTCTGCTGTATGTCCTGTTGTAATATAATTCTATGAAAAGATTTGATAAGGTAAGGTTGTACTTCTCCATGCTTTGCAGCAAAATACAGAATTTGCAGAAGATGGGCTCAAGTGCCAAGAACGTGTGCCAAGTCATCATATCTCTTCAGCTCCTTCTGCTGGAAGGACCTCACTGCAGCTCCCAGAATGTTTGAAAACCACCAGCAGTCAGTGCTAATGCTGCTATTTAAGCATCAGTTCTCACTTCAGGGCAACTGGCCAGAATGAAGCAGACAGCACAATTTCTCTCTTATTTTAGTAATTTGTGAGTACTTTAGTAATTTGTTTTTCAGGGTGAACACTGATGCATAGAAATGTGAATTTTTGGAGAGTGCTTTGTTTGTTTGGGATATGCTGAGTGAAATCATCTACTTTGTTAGGATGTTTCCTAGAAAACTGGCTTAGCATGATACTCAACTGGTGCTGAAGGGTGACAGACACTTAATCAGGGCAATGCAGCTGTTATTTTCATTAAGGACAATCATTGAGTAGTGCCATTTATTTGTATTGAGTATTAAACTCAGGTTACAAGGAAAGCACTTATCTTTGAAAAGTTCCAGTTAGCTTGAAATCCCAGGTGGGGTGGTGATTTGCTTGGTTGGTTTTGGTGCTTTCTCTCACATTACAAGAAGTGGTTGTTAAATGTTAAAAAAGAGTGCCACAGAACAGTCATTCAGAATGGACCAGAAGATTACCATCAACATTTAGAAAGTGCCTTAGACTACAATACATCTTTACTGTCCATTTTGAATAGGTTGTTTAAAAGATGCAGGTTTTTATTATTTTATCAGTTATGATTGTATCCATGACTACAGCTTGGGAGCAAGCAGCAAACGGAGTTACTCCCTTTTCTCTGCCTTGATGTTTTGTAATGTAGTTACGGTGGTTTATACACAACTTTTCATCTATAAACACCAGTTTTATAAAACTCTATCTCCATCTTACAAATAGAGAAATGAAGGGTCCCGTAAGAAAAAATACTTCTTTCCCCCAAAGGTTATCCACTAGACCAGGTGACAAAATCAAGAGTAGAGTTCAGGCCTCAAGGTAAGTGGTGTCCATTAAGCTGCTTAACAGTTGGAAGAGCAATTGCTTCATACTTGGAGCTCCTAAACCTCAAATTTGCTAACTAGTGGATTATACTTTCTGGATATTGGAATGGTTTACTGTGCATCTTTCTCCTGTGAAAAGTGAAAGATTCTGACATTTAACTGCAGCTAAAACAAGTGGACAGTTGGCTTTTTTTGGTCAGGCTTTTACAATATGCTAATATGATTGTATATTACAAGTGGATCAAGCTCTATGTTGTAAAATATTGTTTCTAATCATAATCCTGATTTTTTAATATGTGGTGTTTCATATGTTTCACAGAATATTGTTGCTGATAGTATATTCCATATTTCTCATTTTGCCTTACTTTTGATCTTCAGTAATTTTCTGGAGCAACAGTTTCTTGCTAAAGTCTCTCACTCAGATGAGAAAGGACATCATCCTCTAAGTTAGGGAGATGACAATTTAGCATGCACAGAAAAAGACCTGACGAGAACAGATAAAAAACTACATTCATTATATGTCTAGTCTTGATACATACAAAAATCTGGTACATTCATGTTTTATATAAACCAATAGTGTATAAAAATAAGTTTAAGATGCGTCCTGCTGAATTTATCTGTTAATTCCTGTACTTTGTCTCACAGGAAAAAAAAAAAAAAACTAGAACAGATCACTCACAATTGCACATGTTTCAGGCTGCTGATGTTGGTTATCCACTAGACCAGGTGACAAAATCAAGAGTAGAGTTCAGGCCTCAAGGTAAGTGGTGTCCATTAAGCTGCTTGTTTAACAGTTGGAAGAGCAATTGCTTCATACTTGGAGCTCCTAAACCTCAAATTTGCTAACTAGTGGATTATACTTTCTGGATATTAGAATGGTTTACTGTGCATCTTTCTCCTGTGAAAAGGGAAAAATTCTGACATTTAACTGCAGCTAAAATAAGTGGACAGTTGGCTTTTTTTGGTCAGGCTTTTACAATATGCTAATATGATTGTATATTACAAGTGGATCAAGCTCTGTGTTGTAAAATATTGTTTCTAATCATAATCCTGATTTTTTAATATGTGGTGTTTCATATGTTTCACAGAATATTGTTGCTGATAGTATATTCCATATTTCTCATTTTGCCTTACTTTTGATCTTCAGTAATTTTCTGGAGCAACAGTTTCTTGCTAAAGTCTCTCACTCAGATGAGAAAGGACATCATCCTCTAAGTTAGGGAGATGACAATTTAGCATGCACAGAAAAAGACCTGAAGAGAACAGATAAAAAGCTACATTCATTATATGTCTAGTCTTGATACATACAAAAATCTGGTACATTCATGTTTTATATAAACCAATAGTGTATAAAAATAAGTTTAAGATGCGTCCTGCTGAATTTATCTGTTAATTCCTGTACTTTGTCTCACAGGAAAAAAAAAAAAAAACTAGAACAGATCACTCACAATTGCACATGTTTCAGGCTGCTGATGTTGGTACTTTAATTAGAATAGTGTAATGTCAGCATGAATTCTTTTGTTTTACAGAAAGCAAGAAGAATTGAGGTTAATTAAAGGTTAATTGGAGTTTAATTGGTAGTTCTTTCTTTCCCTCTTTACTTCTGGTGATAACAGGAATGTTAGAATCCTTGACTTTGATGACAACAGATTGGGCAGGCCTGGTGTTGATTGCTACTGCCAACATGAAAGTGGTGCTGCAGTTCTGCAGCTCCAGTTCCTAATCAATGAGGTAAGGACATATTTACTCAGATTCTTCTGTATAAATTTAGTTGAATAAGTCAATTTATGTTATTGTAATTGAGTGATATAACTTCTCTCATTGACAAATTGTGCCAACAAATAAGTGGTGTGCATCCAGAGGACATTCAACATACAGCCTTTTAGAAGAATATTTATGGGACTGCACTCAGGGAAAAGTATTTCCTTCCTATACATCAGTTTAAAATACTGAACAAAAGGCAGTCAATACATGGATGTGTGTAAAATGATGTAAAGTCCATTAAGTTACTAAATATGCTGCGCAGTTCTGGTTCAAATAGAAATTAATAAATGAGCTAAATCTTTCTATCAAAATATATTGATGTTTATTGGCTGAAAACTCAATAGTTGGGGATATGCTGTTACATGAAGCAATGAAAAGCAATTGCAGGGATCATCAATTAAACCATCATGTTTAGTCTTTGTAAATGGTTTGTCAAAATCAAATGTAGACAACATGAAGAAACAGTGCCAGATTATAGCTTGCTCTTTGCAGAAGGTTCTGAAGATGGGAATAGGCAAGAAGAGTTTCTGGTGAATATAAATCAGAGGGGTTTTTTTGAGGACCTTAGAAGTTTGCCAACTCTTAGTTCAGTTTTGATTCATTTTCTCCCATGGCATAAGGAAACACTTTTGACAGTTGCAAGTCCTCTTTGCAAATGGGGAGATCTTAGAACTTCTCAGGAGAAGAGTTTTAGTTTTATGGGTTTTTAAACCTGAAAAATATTTAATTTTTCCTACACCTATTTGGAGAAAGTAACTGAACCATGGACACTGAGGAGGGAGTCCGGTGAAACAGTCTAGTGAAATTCTTAAGAGTAATGCAGGGATGAGAACAGGAAGGACAAGGTTTGAATTAATATTCTTTGTTTTCAATGGGTGACCAGCAGACCCCATAATACATAGAATTATTTTGATTTCAGTGGTGGACAATCTTTCTGACTCTTTGGGAGATGAGAATTAAAGCATGGATTACACTCTATTAGAGAAGTCTCACCTCCATATATTTTATTTGCATTGATCAGTGTTGGAAAGAATATTTACTAGGAATAGAGGAGTTTATGAGTCAGTCAAAGATTGTAGGAACTAATCTTTCCAGTTACATGCTTGCCCTTCCTCAGTACAACACATTGCCGTGTTTGGGCAATCTGTTCCCCTCTGTGATGGTAGTACACAAGGGTAGATCTGTGCCTGGCCTGATGTGAGGTGTAAGTGCAGCAAACCACTGCAGGAGCAGAAGGGAGCTTCCCCTGCAGGTAAGTTTCACATGTCATCAATATTCTGTGGTGAGGAGAAAGGCAGTTAAAAGCAGGTAGAATAAGTTCACTCCAAGTTTCTCAGTCAGATAGAGGCCTGGGCTTTGAAAGATGGCCATTTTGGGGACACCACGAGCAGAACCAGTCTTCAGAGTGTTTCTGATCTGTGATAAAGACTTTCTCCTTCTGTCTACATTTCTTAGTTCTTCCTACGTCCTGTCCTCTTGCTACCTGTCCCTACTTTCTTAGCTGCATCCTCTATTCATAGTTCCAGTTTTGAATTTTCATCTTACCTTGATATGACTACTAAGCTGTGTTTGGCACTGTCACATGGGTGCCCACGCATGCACTAATCCCTTTAATCTTCAGTTATATTTTTCACACTCAGCTTTTTAAGTAAGTGTTGTCTCTTTTCCAGTTTGTTAGTCTTCCTGCTTATGTGGAAACAGTTGGGAGTTGGCTTGTGTAAGCTTGGTACGAAGCTTCGAATTTTAAATTGATGGAGTTTTAATTTAACTTTGGCTGATCTTGTACTAATTTAAAATGTTTACATTTACCAGATCGATTCAATTGTGTATTATTTGCAGTAGAGTATTTTTCTTCTAGAAGAAAGGAATGATTTTTCATAAACTGTCAGTTTGGCAGGTAGATCTTTAGCACTGACGATCATGTAAGAATAATACAAAGCCTGCGGAAAAATAACCTGTTGCTGTATTTTGTGTCTGCTCTAGGGTGCTTTGGTCAGTGCGTGCGCAGATGATGCGCTTCATTTGTGGAACCTCCGGCAGAAACGACCAGCTATTCTACATTCTCTGAAATTTAACAGAGAAAGGTAAGGCTATATGACACAAAATAGAGATCTCTTTACAAAAATAAACTACTTCCTGAATTTCTTATAATATATTTTGACTTTCTACAGGTGGATATAGTTTTGCCTTGAATATTTTTCTTTCAAGTTTGTATCTATGGAACAATAGATACAAACTTTCTCTTTCTGCAGCTTTCTCAGAACTAGAAAAACTTGGTCTTCTTTATGCCAAAATATTCTTCATTTTACTTTTATTTGCATGAACTGCTGTGAACAGTAATTAATTTTTTCTTCAGACTGGACACAAGCACTCACTCTTGTCTGAACTGTTGTTCAGTAATAGACAGAGTACTTCAGCTGGCTGTATGTGGGTAATAATTATTTTCCTTACCTTGAAATAATTTTAATTTTGTAAAATACTGGAAGTTTAGTAGAACTAGATTGTGAATTTGGGAAACTCTGGTAAGTGTAAAGTGAATCAGAGTGTTTTTCTTAACTTTACTTTATCAGTACCTAATTGTAGGAAACCCTACTGAAAATAGATTAAATGAGTTGTTGTAATTTTCAAGCTCAAACAGGACCTGAGCACTTCAATCTGTATTTAGTCACCCAAGTAAAACCTGATATGATGTTAGGGAACTTCAGTGCTGTACATCTATTAATAGTGAGAAAAAGTTCCAAGTTTCTCTTAAGGAATTAGGGCAGTAGACAGGAGACCAAGATGCAGTGCATAAATGCAGCAGTTGTTTTTAACTGGAAATTTAAGTCATACTTTCATTCTCTTAGTGTGTGCATTCAGTGTTTATTAAGGCGCAGCAACTTTTTTTGATATTTATATATTTGCTTGTGCAGTGGGAAAAGATCCCAGTACTTCACCAGAGCAACAGACTCATCAAATCTTTAGCTGCAGCAAGTCTGAAAATTGTTATGGAAATACATTTTTCTTTGTTGTTTATTATCCAGATACAAATCATATGTGCACTAAAATGTCACTGAGGTGCATGATTTGTAGTGGGAAGTACTGTGTAATAATTGGGAAATATATAGCCTGATTCCAACGAGTTTATAACCTACAGCAGAAGTGTACCAAGGGGTTTGGGACTGCATGAGAAAAGATGAAAATGAAAAATTAGGTGTGCCTTTCTAGCTGCTTCTGGACAGTAAGTTATCATTTTACACATGGTGAAATGTTTGAATCTTGGTATTCTCATCAGGTAGGTGCATTATTCACAATTTGTCATTGATAAATCTAAATATCCGAAAAGTTATTCCAGTATATCTTGGCTGAGTTCTCCCAGCCAGCAATCTGACACACAACCTAACTTAATCATTGCTTATAAGAATGCAGCCTGTGTTCATCTCTGCCTTCTCTTTAGAGATATTAACCTGTTATCTTGGTCAATATTTTATCAGCATTTCTTGCTAAGAGAAACTCACACACATTTGTGCTTTGCTAAGAGCAAAACATTTGTCATCACGCTTGTCTAATTTTCTTTTTTGTCTGACACCCTAAAACATTGAGCAAAATATTTGTGAGCAAGTTCTTTAGAATACGGGAAAATTTGCTTAAAACCAAATTTTCTCTAATGACATTTTTGAATGAGGTGCAAGTAGGATCTGAGAATGTAAATTATTTGTAACAAATGCATAGCTAACTATACTGCCTTCTATCAAAATCTAGTAAGTTGTGAACAAAAAAATACTGTTAGTTCTTTTATGTATATTTTTTGTAACTGTTTCAATTGCTGCCATTTAAATAATTTTAAAATATTTTTTATTAGGACATAGAGTCTTATTAGGACTTAGAGTCTGTGAGGCAAATATCCTGCAATATAATATTGTCAAAGAAGTTAGTCCAGTCTTAAACTTAGAAAGAGTTTTCCATAAATATGAAGAAATAACATCGTAGGCAGTACATTCCTTCTCAGGGTTCTCTAGCACTGCTCTAAGCTTCTGGTTATTTGGTTTTTTAAAAATTATTATTCAAGCACTTGGCTTCAGAATGAGATCTCTTCATTTTTATTATATTTTCTTTTTACATCCATATAAATTTATTTTAAATCATCTAACTTTCAATTTTCTAAGCTCAATTACACATTTAGTAGTGAAAATTCAATGTAGTCCTCCGGGCAAGTAGCAAAAATGTAAGGCTAAAGCTCTTATTAACCCTCTCAGTTTGGAACATTTCTATGCCTAATAGACCTAAGTCGAAAAGAGAACTTTCATTTTTTCTGAATATATTTTTGGCATTAGAGAACAGAAGCTCTAAATTATGGAATGGTCAGAGAAACAGTGAATGAAATAATGGTTGCCGTAGCTATGTGAAATCTATGACTAAATGGATGTAAGGGGAACTTAAGAAGCTGATAAAGTCATAAGATCAGAATTGATGTTCCTCAAGAAACTCAAAGGTCTGGCTTTCAAAAAGTATTGTTTTCCTCACTGTAGGAACAGTTAAAAATACTTTATTTTTATCCTCCCCTCTCCTCTTGCGGGGAGGGGGGAGTTAAGACAAAGCAAGATTAATGTTGAATACAGATTCTTTTGTCTTAAGTTTGTGAACCAGTGAACAAGCTGGTTTTTAAATGTTTCTTAAATGGGGAGAAAAGGTTGTTGACAGAAAATAGGTTTAAAATATTGATGCATGTCTTCAAAAAATATTAAGGTATTGAAAGATGTCCTATAGGGAAGTGTTTAGAAAGTCAAAGGCTAGTTCTTATAAGATTATTTATAATATAACTTAATTTTAGATTTAGGTAACTTTCACAGAGCCAAACACATAATTGTTCAGGTGCATTTTATCTATGAAAATGGAATATGTGAATCCTTCAAATTTTTCCATTTGCATGTCTCTCTTCAGGATTATTAAAAAAATTTTATTCATCCAATATGTTTGTCTTCTTGTTACATTGTTTGGTTTAGTTGGGGTTTTTTTGTTTTTTTTAACAAATGAGAGATTTACTTCATGAAGTGATGCAATATAATGCATTTAAATGCTAATATTTTATCTGCTTGTGATGATGAAGATGATTTTATAATTCCAAATGCTTGTTTTATTTGACTTCAATTAATTAACTTTCATGTAGAATCAGTTTATTCTGAGGTTTTCTGGTATTTGGTGCATGAACCATAGAGCTGGTAGTTTCTCTTAGATGAATGAACCATAGAGCTGGTAGTTTCTCTTAGATGAATGTTACTTAAGTCTTTGACTGTTACTCACAATGCACCAGTCATCATGTAGTTGAATTGTTTAATTTGCAATTTGCTTCTGCTTCTTGACATTTAAGATTTCAGGATAATGGACTAAAATCTGCTCTTTAGCAATGTTTCTGTATAGGTTTCTGCAGTTACTTGAGTCAAGTTTCCCCAAGTGCATACATACATATATCCCCTCTCTCCCTCCCTCCCACAAAAGTAAAAATATTTGTTCTTTTCTTTGGTTGTTGGTAAAAACATAGTTGTAAAGAGCAAAGAACACTTCAGAGCAGTAGTCTTTGGCTTAATAGGTAAGATTCAGTATTAAGACACTGAATGGTTTATGAATAATAATTCACTAACAAAGTGCACCTTTATAGCCATTAAATCAGAGTTTGCAGCTTCTCCAGATTTAGTTTTTTCTTCTTCTGAGCTACTGTTAGACTAATGATGATGCAGCACTAGCAATAATAATTCATAATTCACTGTTCTCTTACCAAGTGTCTCTTTGGAGCAAGCGTAGAAGGAGCAATAAGGAGACTTAATGGCAAACAGATATTTTCTGGTTTATGGTGTAATGCTCTGGACTTTTTTGGACTTAAGAAAATTATACATTTTTGCCAAAAAGTATATATTTATTTTATATGAACTAATCATCTTAGATTAATATTGCTATAATTGGAATGTAATACAATGCATTAAGAACTTTCAAGAAAATACAAATGTAAGCAATGTGTCTCAGTGCTTGGCTCCATACCAAGAGCTGTAATGATAGGACAGTTACTCAAAGACATGTTTGACAGTAGCATATGGTTGGTAATACATGATTTATGGTTTCTTTTACAAATAGGGTAGACAGGTAAAACATTTTAAACTCTGTAAACATTCTATAAGAATTGCCTCAGTGTTTTTGAAGGTCAAAATTGTGGACACCTTCCATATGTTAGTACCTCTTTTTCTTTCCTTGATGTCATAGGAGATGCCAGATTGATCTTCAGTAGGCATTTTAGGCAAAGTAAGTAACTCAGCTGATGCCTTAGGTTTTAGCTTTTATATTTTTCAGATTCTATTCTGCTTTAGTGTGTAAGTCTAGTCTTCATCTTAGGGGATAGTAGGCGCTCTCCACAGAATAGCTAGACAAAGCAATTCCTTCTCTAGCTGGGGACCAAGGACAGGTGATCCAGATCTCAGGCCCAAGAGCATAAACGATGGACCAAAGAGAGAAAACAAGAAGGGTGGGACTTCATGGGCTAAAGCTATAATTGGGCAATTAGCTCCAATATGCTAATGAACCAAAACTTATAAAAAGTGTGAGACTCTGGGACCTGTTGTCCATTTTGGGGCCATTTTGGATTGTGCTGCCCAAGGTGGATTTATTGAGGCCTCTTAATAAATACCTGCTTTATTCTTTAGCTCTGTCTAGTCTCTGTTCCAGGTCAGCCTTCATAAGGCATCCAGTTTTTGGCATGAAGCTACTGGGAGTAGAAACTGTCTCTGTCTGCTGCAAAGAACATTAGGATTAAGCAGAATCACTGGAAACTATTATAGGTCTTCATTATTTTTAATATAATCAGAGCAGACTTTAGCAAGTACAGCTTTAAATATACAACAGCTTATAGATTCCCATTTAATATAAGTGCAGCTGGGGTAGGAAAACCAGCAAGGATTGCAGGGTGAAATCCAGGTCTAAGCCAGCAGGTGCTCGTTTCACTTATGAACACAGCTCACCTCCTCTGAGCTGGTTCAGGTGTTTTGGCTGACACAGGGGACAGCCCTCCTCTCTTTATTCTTTCAGCCATTGCTGACTGGTGTGTGACAAAGGAGCCAACAGTGCTGCAGTAGCTTAGCCAGTGACTTACAGCAGCACAACGAACACAGTGTGACACAGAGTGTTGGGTGTTTCAATCCATCTGCATGCACTCCATACCAATGCCCTTCTGAGGGGAGTCACCAGGTGACACAAACTCTATGATTGGCTTTGAGACTCTGCTTTGAGACTCTTAGCACTTTCTTCAGTGTTAAGGTATGCTGGCACAGAGCAAGAGGAGCCTCTTAAGTGGGTGACTTTTAGAGCAGTTCTGTTAAATGTAACTCACTATTAATTAGAAATTTGACTCCTACAGTTGAGATCTTGCAGTATTTGAGGAAGATGATTGGGAGTATTACTCCAAATTCTTGGAACAAATTAAAACAAACCAAACCCAAAACAAAAAATAAAATGGGTGTTTTCAAATAAGGTAACTTCTTGAGTCTGTATTCTTTCCTGACAGTAGGAATCTTATTTGCCTTACTGTATCTTTGCATGGTTTTTTGTCCTGTGTTAAGAGCATTTTAAATACTTTCTCTCGCCTTTTCAGATAAACCTCATCAAAATGACAGCAAGAGGCTATTGAGTGAATACTGGTGACTGGCTGTGCAGTCACAGCAGTACCTGTGTCTGTTCATTTGTATTAGGGAACTTGTGGGCTAGTTAAAGTAGATTCTCTGTCTCACTGCCTGTTCAAGGAACTGAATTCCTGTGATAGCTTGCCTGATCATAAATGAATCTCCTGGTTAATAGTGTATAGCTGCAAACTCTATTTATGTACCTTCGAATTAGTCAGCGGCTGTCATCAAGCAAGGTTCTGTGCAGTTGCACGGTCATGCTATACAACAAAACAGATTCTGATTACGTGGTGTGGTCTAGCATTCAACTATTGCAAAGAACCATAGAACCCAAATATAAAGCAATATTTCATCATAAAAATATGCCAGTTTCTGTAAAGGATGTAAATTTTATCAGATTGATGATGGAAAAAAATGAGGAAACCAAAAGAAGCCATGTGATTGGCATTCGCTTCCTCATCTTGATGAAGATTTTACAAAACATTCTTCTGGGGGTTTTTGTTTGGGTTTTTTTGTTGTTGTTGTTGTGGTTGGTTTTGGCAGTGGTTGGTTGGTTGGTTGGTTGGTTGGTTGGTTGGTTGGTTTTATATGTGTAGTGTGGTCTTGCGTCAGCATTTGTCACTTTTGAAAATAGTGCTCAAGGGTTTAAAACCCAATAGTTTTGTGCAATTCTTGGGCTTGAAAAGATTCCTGAAACACAAAAGGCTGGAAAAATTCTTCAGTGAGACTCCCCCAAATCTTGTTAATGTATTTATTTACCACATGCCTCTGCTTCTCTGTTAAAAAATAAAAAAAAAAAAAAAAAAAAAAACACCAAACAAACAAACAAAAACCAAAACAAACAACAACCAACCAACCAACCAAAAAAAAAAAAAAAAAAAAAACCCCAAAACCCAACAACAACAAAAAACAACGAATAAAGAAAAAACCCCATTCTTTTTTCACATCTTATATCATTTTATGGAGAATTTCATAGTGCACTTGACCTGTGGAATCAATGAGGGCCATAAACTCATCCTGGAAAGTGTCATGCAACGCAGCTGAAATGAAGACTGTCTTGGTTATAAAAAGAAATAAAGTAAAAAGCATTTTGGAGTTTTTTGTCTTCAGCACAGGTTAGCTGAACAATTAACAAAGAGCAAAAATGCAAAAATTAGATTTGCTCATTGATACCAAGAATCAACAGGTTTGATTTGATAGATTTTTGAGACTGTGCAATCTACTGAAATAGAATGAAAATTCAATTGATCCTTGAAATTTTCTTTTTGATAGACATGTGAGCCTTCTAATGGAATGGAGCTGAAGGGACCTCCTCAGTCTGGTTCTCTCAGTTGCACACCAGAGAACTCATATAGCTCCCTTTCTTAAATGAGCAAGCTGATTATGTTTTACATTAATTTTGCTGGTCCCTTATGCTCACAGGAAGAAAGGCACTCAAGGCCCTAGAAGTTAGCTATGCAAAATGCTATTTATTAAAACTAGCACTACAAAGAATGGCAGAAGAGCACAGGGGATCTTGCATCCCTGTAGATGCTGGGAGCCCTGAGCTGGGAATCATCACAGGCCTTCAGTGAGCAGGTAACCTGTCTGTAGAAAGTGTCACCCCATTTTTTCATCCAAGTTTTATTGTAGGATTTTCTTGTAAGGAGACAGCTGTGTGCATTATTCCTACTATCAAACAGCAGGACATTAACACTAAAACTTCCTTGTGCTCTATTGGTGCAACCACCACTTGGGAACTGCCTGCAGGCTTCTCAGGGTCTGTGCAGCTTCCGAGGGGTGCATGCAGCTCCACACAGGCTGGAGACCGCGCTGCTCATGCGGCCCCTGGTGCCTGCCTGGGGTCACTCGTGTGTGGATCCCCAGCTCCTCCACATGCCACAGTCTCCAGCCAGGGCCCTGCACTGTTATGTAACTACTCAAGCTGAAATCCACTGTGTGCTCTGCAGGAAAATTGTTCCATGTCAGTTTGGTGTTGGGTTTTTTTTTCACTACAAAAATCAAGATTCTGTGTTTTCCTTTATAATTTTTTTGTCTTCTTTACCTTTTCTTTTCTTTGGGCCTTTTTCCTTGTATCAATTCTCTCTGAGCTGATGATTCATCAAGGAAGCACATTCTAGATAGGGTCTCATCTGTGCTGTGGCCATTGACAATACCATTTTCATTTGTAATCTCTGCAGGAATATGTTTACTGATGCATGAAAAAATGGCATCTTCCTTTAATGTGGCTTCATCTTACCAGTGTTTGTGGTCTTGCTGTGATTGACTAATACACCCATTACACTTCTTCCCTGATGTATATCTAGCTGGCAGGGAATGTGCTGCTTTTCAGTGCAAGCCTTTAATAGTGGAAGCAAAGCAAGACAAGCAAAATTGAAATTATCTTTTTCCATCAATTCCATATCATGAGCTCTAACCCTAAAGTGGGAGTTCTTTGAAGTTTGAGGCTGTGCCCTTTGCAATTTAAATCTAATTCAATTTCTTGTACTTTACTCATGCAGATTGTTCTTCCTCTGTAATATTGTGTCCCTCAGAGGTTCCATTAGTATTAGTACCAAGATCACTTGTGAAATTACAACAGCTGTAAAACTAATTCTTGAGAATCTCTCAAATATCCAATAAAAATTTTCTTTTGCAGTAAAACCAAGTGTAAATTAGACATTAAAAATAGAATTTTATAGTGATGGGCTTTTTTACAAGTGCAATATTGAGCATATTGACATATGCTGTATTTCCTATAATTGGAATATTCTGGAATAGCCTACCTTTGGTGAACCTACCTTCCATGTTTTATGATAAATTTCAAATTTTTTCCCTTTGAAGTACAAACATTTTGAAGGACTCCAAACCTTGGTTAGTGTGTATTTTTAAGTATAGGTGAGGAAGTAGTAATAACATTGCAGTCAGAACATCAGAGATAACATCATGGCTTAATTTTATCAGGTTTAGTTTTTTATGCTTACCATCTTGGGTGGGATTTCTGTTTCAATCTGAGTGTTGGTGCCACTGCAGAAAAAGTGCTGCAGGAGCTTAAGATGGTTATTCTAAAACCAGTTTGGTTTCTTTATGCGTAAATTACACAAGGATAAATGTTACTCTAAACAAAGATCACATAAATCCTGGTCATATTTTTCATTCTAGAATATTAAAAGGATCTCTGTATGTCCAGATCCAAACTTGAATTTAAGAATCTCTTTTCTTTATAAATGGTGGCTTTTACAGCCTTTCCCCAAAGTAACTTTTAGTCCATCAGGATTCTGCCAATATTATTATCATCAGTTTCATTTCAATTTAAAAAGTCCTTAAATGCATTATACCACAGCATCTGCTTTTATATGTGTTTGTTAAACAACTTCTCTGAGGGCAAAATGCCTAATATGCTACATCTTAATAACTCTTAGAGCTAGCAGCTGTCTTTGATAGCAGAAGGACAAAAAACCTCTGAAAGATGACTTACAGCCAATCACTTAACACATGCACACATGAAACCATCATGGCCCATAGAGCTGCTGGAGAAAAATGTGTAGCTGGCACAATTACCTGAGGACTTAACAACACAGGACTCTCTGATCTGACAAACCCCACTTTTCCAATCTACATCTTTCTTTAGGTCTCTCTGGCTGTAGTTCCTTCTATTATTTCTCTGACAAAAAAACCCCAATCTTTTCAAAATTCCATTAAAAAAACATCTTTGTGAAGTTTTACTTTTCCTTCCATAGGGAAGGAAAACATGTCCTGGTTTATTTAAATTTTATGTCACCTGGCCACATGTGATTGTTTCTTCCTTCTGGAAAAGATTCCTTAGCAGGAGACATAATGTTGCTATATGCTGTCAAACCTTACATCATATGCTGAGGAGCGTGCTAGTTGTTTCTAATGCTTTGTAAAAAATAAAGCATTTTTGTCAGTGGATTTATGGGTTTTTTTGTGAAAACACAGGGTAACATGTTCTGTTGTTTTCACATAGCAGCTATGTTGCCAAATTGCTCTGAGGCCAGGTTTGGATAGCAAAATTTAAAATATATACTCACAGCTATGCATTGAACAGCTGTTTCATGGTTTCAGTCATAACAAATGAGAGGCCCAATACTGTAATACAAAAATGCATCATATTAGACAACAGAAAAAAAAGTCTTTTAAAATGTATGCAAGTTCAAGCAACATAAACAGTCTACATTATCAATCGGAATTTTCTTGTTACAGTTACATTGTAGATCTGGGAATTACATGGTTTTCTCTTTTGAAGTTTCCAAATTAGAGTTTTGAGACATCTTTCAGAGTTCTGTTCAGATCTTTCCTTTGACCTTTGTTATATTAGATTTCCAGTCATATCTTAGAGCAGTGAGGAACAGTCACCCATTCAGTTGCAGTAAGTAATTTGGTTCTTGGAAACCACACCACCTCTTTCCTGCCCAGACACATGTCAGCTTCAAGCAAGAACCCAATGCAATGATTTAGGATACTTTTCCTTCTGTCACAATACACTCTGGGCATTATTCCAGTAAATCAGAAATAGAGCTAGTAATGTCAGTATTGAGATTATATCATTAAACAGCACATGAGCAGGAAGAGAAGAGAGACTGCAGATTGCAGAAAAACAAGGACCATTAATCACAGAGTCCCTGTCTACTGAAGCGCAACAAATGAGAACAGCTGGTCTCCAATAAGTCTACATGATTTTAATTGATGGAAGCTGTTAAGGAAAAAAGCATGCATGCAAAGAAAAAGCATACACATGTAAAATTATTTTTTCTTTGAAGTCAATTTCAGTATTTCAGTCTTATCCTGATTTTAGTGTGTCATTCAAAATAACTTGATTGATATTGATATAAAATTGGGTTTAAACTTATTTTAGAAGGAATGTATGATAAACACAGATTTGTGTATGCTGCAGTTAGCAGAGGGTGAAATACTAACCTATCTTCAGTTTACTTTTCTAACAGCTCTGTGAAAGTCAAGCTGTTAAACAAAAGACAAGTTTCAACCTTTCATCTTTAAGCTAGGTCCCAGTTTACTTTTTTGGAAAGATGAGATTAGAAACCAAAAACTGCATTTTTGATTTATGTATTCAATGTTGGATGAAGAGATGAGAGAAACTCTACCCCTAGGTGTTTGGGGTTTTTTAATTCAGATGCTACAAATCAATGAAATAAATACATCAAAAACTTTCTCTTTTGAGAACATCATCCTCCTGTTCCAGCCTTTGTTATTTGGCTTTCTTCCATTGCTAAGAAACTTAGTGGTTCTTACTGTGCTCTGTATTGCCCATCACTCTCACTGTGTTTGGTATTACAGCCTCATTTTTACTTAACCTTCAAAGAAATTTATGAAGGACAAGTGAAGTATTACAAATATGAAATAGTGATTTCACAAGCCAGTAGACAAGAGAAAAATCATGTACATTGTCTTTCCCCTGAAGATGAGAGCAAGAGTCTGTTTTTCAACCCTGTTTCATTAATTTGCTCACCTCACTGCTTTTGTGGAACTTTTATTCTCATTTTTGTTGTGTAACGACCTTGAGTCAGCATCAGAAACAAATTAGAAGTCAATGAAAAGTATGCTGGTTTCTTCCAGCCTCTTTTTCTATTTAGGGAAGTGTGTTTCCATGTAATTTCCTTGTCTCTTTCATTTGGGACCAAGTGTTCATGTTACACCTGTTTGATCCACGGCATTACTGTTGTGTAATGCTAAAGATCTAGGCAGGGAGAAAGTGTCACTGTCAGTGATCCTGCTCCTACAGGTAAGACCTCCAATGAATTTGCAGTCAAAACCATAAAAGGGAGTTGACAAAAGGGTGTGTCTGTTTGCTGAGCATTTGCCCAGAGGAAGGAAAGTAATTTTCTGTCATTCTGAAAATGAAACAAATTATCCATAGCACAGGCTACCAAAGCTGTACATCTCCTTGCACACCAGGATTTCAAGAGTGACTTTTAAGTTGTTCTTGAGCTCCAGTAATGCCCATAACTTGCTGCACTGCTACTGCAATTAGCTTGGAGTTATTGAGGGTGGGAATTTCAGTGCCGGTATCTTATAGCAAGTTATAGTGCAGCTGTCTTTCTGTATGTGTTATGGCATGCTGGACAGACCAGGCTGACATTCTGTGGAGTTGTAAATAAAATAAAGAAATAAAAGAAATAAAACTGGGAAAAACCAAAGGTCCTGTGGTATGCTGTAGACTTTGACTGTCCTTGTAAAGAGTTCATAATAACCTCATAAGATTTTATCTAAATACATAAATTAACTCTTCATTCAAGGGAAGTCTCTGGGTTTACTAATTTTATCAAATGGAATGCATCTAATGTATTTCTGAACATGCTTTTTCTGATTTTTTTCTAGGTTCTTTTGAGTTAACTGCTTGTAAATAATTTATGTTGACACCCATTGCAAATGTTCATATAGTTGTTACACTGATGTCCTTTGTGGTTGACATAAGCATTTCTTAAAACAAGTATTTTTAAATGCTGTAAGCAATCAACTCCAGTTGTGATTGCAAAGTCATTTTAAATACTAAGCTCACAAGTCAAAAATGTGCCTAACTTCAGGCTTTTAGGGTTATTTCCCCTGTCCAGAAGGTTTACACAGAAAGTTCTGGCTTTTGAACACAGGAACTGCCTACTTTTATTCTCAATTTTTTAACAGAAAAGAAGGGAAAAAAGAATGCACTATTATTAGTGCTTTACCTTGAACTTTGTATTTTCATTTTTAACACTTTAAAGAATTAATGATCACTCCCAATTTCTAAAAAACTGAATGCTTCAGAATGTGCTAATAGATGCAATGAAAAGAGAGACAAAACCTAAATATGTGCTTCTTGTATTCCTGTTTCTTATTCTTGTCAGTTTCTTATGTATAATATTTCAGGTAAGAAACACAATGAAAAATGCTTGGAACTTAAACACTTTGAAAGCAGCAGTGGACAACCAGCCAGATGACATATCTAAATAGTTTGATGGAAAATAGCTGCATAAGCTTTTTTTGCTTTGTCAAAATAAATAACTGTGTTAGAAATCTCAGCACTATTTAGGCCTATTGGCCTTAAATGAAGCTCTAAAGTGAAAATGTTTTTCTAACATTTCTTCTACACAGAATTTACAGAAATTGAAGTGGGGGTGGGGGAGAGAAGGATGTCTTAATTATATGTAGGATGTTCACAAATAGCTAGAAGTATACTTTGCTTAGGATAATTTGTATTGAAATTATAGTTTAGAGGTGGAATCCTGATTTGTTGTACCTCAGCTTTTGTAGAGAATCTCCCATCACTGAAATTCTTTAAATCAAGAGGTATCTTATAGTAATTTGTTCTAGCTCAAGTGGCAGTTAATTTGAAGAAATCAGATTAAATCAGTATTAAACAGAAGAGAGGAATCTTAGAGGTTCATTTCTTACATTCCAATCCGCAAATTAAATTTTTGCTGTTGTAAAAGCATCAGTGACTGTGATGAATACTTGTATCTAAACCAGTATAAAACAAAGACAAATAAAACTGCTCTCTGGACTGATTGGGTGAGATGAATAGTCTGAGATACCAAACTTGAAAGGAACACTGGGAAGCAGAAGTCTAGAAAGTAACTGTTACCACTGCCTTGACTCCATTTTTCATTCATGTTTTTTTTGTTAGGAACATGTATTAGATTGCCTCATGTAAAGCTATTCATTTTACTGTCTTACTTTAAAACATTGATCTCTACAGATAGGAGGTGTAAGCTCAAGTAATGTCTTCAGGTGATCCTACTGTGTGCAGGTATTGGTTGTTCAGTCAGGAAAATGGCACAGTGGTATGTGAGCTAAATGGTGACTTGTTTCACAGTTTTCAATTGTAAATATTTGTGACCTTCATTATTAACATAAAATTTATTGGTAGAGAGGACTCACAGAGTAGTTATAAACAGAATAGTCACATTCAGCTCTGAATTTGGTGGAAAAATACAATTAAGTTTTAGTTCTTACATTTCTCATAAGATAGATACTCTTCATCTACCCAGTCCTGTCATCACCTTTATTTGCACTGGATGCACTATAGCCTTAAAACAACAAATATTTGAGCAGTCTGGATAACACTCTGGAAAAAAATCCAGAGACATGTTGTTAATGCAGTGTTTTGAGAATATAATTTACCCTAATATTCCTCTTATGTCCAGATATTCCTAAATAACAATAGGGTTTATCTCATGTTATGCTGTCACCAGGATGCAATGCAATTTATGTTCAGGGTGTTTTTATCTCTACTTCACTTTCTTCTATGTAAGTGATTAAAACATAAAATAAGACAGATCAACTGATTTTAATTCAAAATAAAGGTTGACTGTTGCTAGCAGAAAATACATGTGAAAGAGAAGATTTTTCTTATTTTAAATTAAAACTAAACCACATTATTTAAAAAACAGGTTGACTACAAGTATCAATGTCAAAGACATGTTTGGTTCATTCACTTTCCACTAGGATCTGTGTGTTCAGGGCTGCTAGAAATTTTTTGAATTATCTTGTATGGTATTTGGGGAATCTGCTGTGAATTGGGGAAATACTCATTATGTGATTAGTATCACCAAGACCCTGAAAAGAAGGAAATCTCCATATGTATAGAACTGCTCTCTATTTCATTTGACTCTTAGTCAGCCAGTTAGTAATTTAAAGTATTTCCTGTGCTCTTACATTGGCCCCACAGACTTTGCATACTCTGCAAGTAAGTTAAAATGAGAGTTGAAGTTAAACATTGGAACTCATAATAATGGAATTCATCTTGGGTTTCTGCCTTCCTAGGTTCTTCCTGGTATATAACAACACCCCCTGTAGCAGAGGAAATGTTGTTACTATGCACAGACCCTGTTCACATCTATCTGGGGAATTGCACAACCATCTGCTGAAAACACATCACATCATGTGGATGGCAGACTGCATGAATTGTTGCTATTGTGCATGTTTATTGTTACATGTCTTACAGTGCTGATGAGCTTCAAATTTATATATAGACCAGGAAGGAGATTAAATGCCTCCAGAGGCCAAATAGCTCATAATTTGCATCCTTTAGTAGATCTGCTGGAAAAAACTCCTTTGTTTCATCGTCAGTAGCTTTAACCTGTGCTTCTGTTTAGGTGCTTCAGGTCAGCTACAAATTACTTTGCCTGAATATCTGTCCAAATTTTCCTGTGTCCATGTTGGGACTTAAAGCAATAATCTCAGCTTGAATATCCTCTACTAAACTGATGGGTAGCCAGAAGCTACCTCAGTCCATTTTCAACCGCTGGAGAAGGAGGGGACACTAGATGAGTCTGGTGGGCTTTATTTTGTATTACTTTTGTTAAAATTTACAAAAAGATTAAGGGAGTATGAAGGAAGAAAATAAATTGTGTGGAAATAATTTGTGCTTGCTGGAGGGAGGGAGAAGAGGACTGATACAAAGTCATGAAGCCCCCTCAGCAGCTGTAGGTTTTTTGTTGGAGTGAAGAAATCCTGCAGAAGTCAAGAAGGAAGGGAAGGGCTTATGCAGTGGTTTTCCCCTGTTGTGAATATTCACTGAAGGCTACACAGGCCACAGAATCCTCTCTAGAGGAATCCTTTCAAAGAGCTGCTTTGGAAGAGGACCTGACACAACATCAGCCAGTCATTGGCAGGTACCAGGGATGCTGCCCAGTCTATCAGGTGGCAGTGCCAAGAGAACAGCTCTTGGGAATGACCAGCTGAAGGAAATAGCATAAATTAGTGGAAAGTACTGGAAGCACCAGAGGATGCTGCAGAAAATCCCTGGAGTCAGGAAAAAAGCCATAATCACTGCAGTGAAAAGGTAGACTTCTGATAGCCATAGCCTTCTTCAGAAGCTGATCAACTTTCTCAGCAGCTGAATTCATCCATGCTGGGGCAACTCACTGTAAATTGGGTGTGAGACAGTGGCAGTGCCTTAGGAGTCCCTGAGAGCAGAAGGCTGGGCCAGGACCGTGACTGGCGTGTCCTGTAGCTACTGGGCTTGCTTCCTGTCAGCTACACATGTTCCCTAGTTAATGCTCCTTCATGTTTTATCTCCCTCTTTTCCTGTAAATTTGTGAGGTTTCCGTATTTCCTGAGAACCTGTATGCTGTAGATTATTTTGGTAGGATTCTGAAAGGGAGCTCAAGCTAATGGTTTTTTTCACTTACAGAAACAGAACTCTGACAGTCAGTGCTGGGCATAAGGAATACACAGTTTCTATGCTTGTTCGTATTTAGGATTATCTGTATAAAGGGAAAAGCCACAGTGTAAATTTAATTGCAGTTTTGATGTCTATGAATGCACGACTAAATAATTAAATTGGAATAACTGTTTCTCATTTTGACAAAAGTGCAATTTACTTTCCACCCTTCAGCAGGTCTTCCCACTCACCACCAGCAATAGTGTTCCAGAAAAATTTTCATACTAAAAATAGAAAAAATAAAAATAACAAAGCAGAGGCAGAAAAAAGTGTTCTCAAAATTATCTTTTCTTTTTCCTAGAGGAATACAATTAACTTAATAAAGATGATTTTAAGTAATCTGAGAAGTTTTACTAATACTTTAGAGTTTATAGCATTCTAAATTATTTTAGCATTGTAGTATTCTACTAATATGCAGTGAGTTTTTAGCCATGGTTGTTAGACTTTAGAGTGCTGAGATTTTCTGAAAAATATACCTTTTCAGATTTGCTAGTCAGAATATATTCCTTTCTAAAATAAAGTTCAATGTTTTGACAATGCCTCTTTCAGTTATTCCATTATATCTCTTTTTTACTTACATAATTTATGTAAATAATATGGTTTTTTAGTACCTTAGCAAAATAGTTTTCCTTACTAAATTCTGATTTAACCATTTTAGTTAGTACCTCTGATTTTTTAAAAATTACTATGTCCTACAGAATATTCAATATCCTGGTTTGTCATTTGGAAAAAATGATAAAATGTTTCAGACTGTTCTGGCAGAGTAGAAACACCTTTTTTTTGTATCAATTAATCAAATTTTCACTATTTCTTATAATGATCAATAAGATTTATGTTGTGGTTTGCTGCTAACAATTTACAATATCCACATTTCTGGCTGACTTTCTGTTAAGTGATCAACAATGAGAAAATCCTCAAGTTATCATTTAATTTGGTTGCATGTTATCTGAATCAGATTGACAATCTGATTAAACTTTGTCAGAAGCACTTCATACTGACATAATTCAGTAAAACCCCTAAGTTTTTAGAAAGAAAAATAGCCTTTCTTTCTTTCTGGCATATTGACTCGTTTTTGTAATGGCATCAAAAGACATCTGAATTTGCTTGTGGGATATATGACTAATAGAGTCATATAATAGAATACCTTTCATCCCCAATGAAAACTACAGTATGAGACTTCATTGTTTTCTCTTGAAGAAATCATTATGTAATTTCAGTACTTACTGAGATGGAAGATGTTCATTAAAAATCTGAGTCTTGCTTCAAAGCTTCCAAGCCTCAAAGTCAAGTTAATATTTTCTGTAGAAGTGAAAAGACTATAATATATAAAGCAGTTTGAATTTAATTTACATAATGTAAAATAAAACTACTTCAGGGAAGTGCAGAGTTTTAGGAGAATATGAAAATCATATGGGTTTGTTTGGTGAAGCCTAACAATATATTGTATTAAAATGCCTAGTAATCCCCATGCTCTAATAAGTTTGTTACATACCTGGATTGTCTTTAAGGGAGTGCTATTTTCTTATAAACTCACATATTGTAAAAGGTTTTATAATGACATTTATGCATTTCATAATTTGACATTTCATAATATTATAATAAATAATAATAATAATAAAATAATAAAATAAATAACAATAAAAATAATATAAATTGGGTAAACAATAAAGATTCATAGGGTAGTTTTCATTGTGAAAGAAGGAACATGCAGGGTATTTTCTTACCAGGCTGTCCCATAAATTTGGCAGGACAAAATGAAATTATTTAAGAGGAAGTAGCTGGGCCTAAGAAAACAGGCATGGCTTTGGTGGGTTTTTTTTATCCTTTAGCAATACCTAATTCTCTTTTGGTCCTTCATATTGTGCATCCAGGCTCAGGCTTAGTAGTGACTGTGTCTGGGATTTCAGATAGGCCAGCAAGATATTGTCTAGTAGCTTTTGGCCTAACTACTTATTAGTAGTTACTACATTGGTCTGATTTTTCTCTTGCTGTAGGACCTTGTGTTTAAAGCATTAAGTTCTTGAAATTTTAAACCTAAGGCAGGCAAATGGAGGGCATGCAATGTCTGGGAATGCAGATACCTACTTTGTCTGTTGGTTGTTGTGGCAGTGTGTCCTAGAGATTATGACATGGAAGCAAATCTCAGAAAGGCCAAAAAGCAGCCCAGAGCAGCCTCAAACAGTGTGTGAGGTGATGGTGAAACTTTATTAATAATCAAGACGTTGAATTAATTCTTGCACATGGGAGATCAAGTTTTCTGCAGTACCCTGTAGTGGCTTATGCTTGGATTTAACAGAGGACTGAAAAATAACTTTGTCCTAGGTGGACTTGAACCTGCTCAGTCTGATGACACTGCTGCAAGAATTTGGAGTGGCAGCATTCAAGTCAAGTAGGACTCACTTTGGAACTCAGAATTTTTTTGTCAGTGACTAGACAGTTACATTTTCAACACTTTCAAGTCAAGATTATCTCCTCTTCCTGTAATTTAACAGTTTACTGCAAACAAGTGTTGGGTGATCTTCAACATGAAATGATTAAGAGGGTTTATTAGCTTGAGAAGTTTTTAATGGGCTGGGACCTAACGAAACACCCATATGCTTTGCAGTGCAAGAAAGGAGAGTAGAGGTAGCACAGAAATGCAAGAAATGAGAAAACAACCACCAAAAAGTGGACTAAATGTGAATTTACCTAGAAGTGAAGGAAATGGTGCACCAGAAGAGAAAACAAAAGAAAGAGAGTTGTTTAAAGGAAAAGGATCAGGAAATATGTGAACAAAACTTCCCATTGGAAGCTATAAAGACAAAGGGGCAAATGCTTCCTGGCACCTGTTATGAGCAGAAGAAAAAAGCTCATAGCTTGAGCTCCATCGAGGATTATGTAGGTGCCGTATACCTTCTGCACTAGTTTCTGTTGGTTCTTTGTTGGTCTGACTGCACCCACAATATCAGTATTATGTTGCTGCTTGAAGGCATTTTCAGTTATGCCTTCTGAAATATAGCTCCTGGCCTCAAAGCAATTTCCTTGAAAAAGCTGTTGCTCTTTCCATTAAAAACTCTGGAATTATTGCCAAAATTAGACAACTGATGGTAAAATTTTTCCCTGTACAGCTGGACAGAGCAAAGGATATCTCATTTTTAGGTCTCACTTTAATCAACAAAACAAGATTTCTGTGAAGGGTGAGCCTTATTCCATGATTCCACAATATTTTTCTCCATAAATTACAAATGTGAAGACTCCATATTTCAACTGTATTCAATCCAGTGTGATGCATAAGTACAAAAAAAGTAATTTTCCTCACTTGAATGAATCTAGCATTAAATGTACCGACAGTTTATTAGATACTTGGAAAACTACAGAGCTATGCAAATACTGAGTATAATCTGTTTGGAACCTTTTTGTTTGTTGAGAGTACTTTACAGGGAATCATTACATAAAGTATATTTAATTTGTATAATTATTGATCAATTCCTTAAAGAGTGGCAAATGCTCTACTCAGAGGACTTTACTTGACTGAGAGAGCCAAATTACTGAAATATTGCCAACACCCTCTCACTGCCTTATAATAAACTCAGAAAATTGCTATAGTATAAGAATGAAAATTTTTAATATGCATGGTTTTTAATATTGTATGTACTTTTGTGGTGGTTGAAGGTGCTAAGGAAAAAAAACCGAGTTTGTATATGAAAGCCAGAAAGAGCCTGTTTGCGAAACTGAGTGATAAATATAATAACATGCAACATACCAAGCAAAATACCTGTTTTTTGTCAAAATTTAAAAGTCTGTACTGTGAGGTTGGATTAAGTTTCAGTCTCTGTAAGTAGCATGCATTCACTTACATTTAGTAGCAAATGTTTTCTCATCTCATAGATTTAGTTTTGGTTTAGTGTATGTAATATCTATATTATATAAAGTAACCTGAACCTACTCATTTGTCATCTGGGAAAACTTTTATGTATTATCATGAGAAATTGTCATGACATCTTTCCAAGCTAATGTAGCACTTTTTCATCACCTTGTAATGAGTGTAGAGTTCAGTGTGTCTGTGGTAGATCAGTTTTGATAAATGCTCTTATCTAAGGCCCTGCTCTTCCAGATGACAAATAAATGAATGAATGTTTTCATAATTCTGTGTGAATTATGGTATTATTCTTCTGTTGTGCAAAACATGAATTCCACTGATGTCCACAAAACTCTGTTTGACTGGATAATCTGCTTATTCTGAGAAAGGATATAAGACAGCCTTCCTTGATAGTCTTGAATACTATTAAAGTGCAAGTGATGCTTCTCTTTTGTCCTGGCCTTAATATCAGCAGGCAGGATGGCCCTGTTTTGTTTCATGTTCTCTTTTATCATTTTCCTGGAGATGACTCCCAGAACCTGCACATTCTTCAGAATGACTTCTGGTCAGGTTTTTCTCAAGTTATAAAATGGAAAGAATAATTCTTTCAGCTGCAGAACTGTTAAAAAATATGGTTAATGTGGTATTCAGTCACTTTTATTTTGTTGTTTTGTGCTTTTTTCTTTTCCAGGATTACTTACTGCCATCTACCTTTCCAGAGTAAATGGCTTTATGTTGGAACAGAGAGAGGAAATACACACATTGTAAATATTGAGTCCTTCATTCTTTCTGGATATGTTATCATGTGGAACAAGGCAATAGAACTGTAAGTGCAGATTTTTTTTCCATTTGTATGTAGGGTCATTTTCATAGCTGTCTTAAATTTAATTTTTAAGAATTATTTGGTTTTTCAAATATTACCAGATCTTTTGAAGCCCTTAATTTCAGCAAATGCATTTGCAGTATTAAGTGGTTTTTTTAAAGGACATTAGGAATCAGATTTATATTAGAGATCGTAATTATATTTCATATAAAAGAAAAAAAAAGAATGGTGTACTGTTTAACTGTGAAGTTCCATGAAATACAGAAGGTCTTTAATCACTAAAATTCAGATTTTTCTATTTTTATGAGGAAAGCTTGATCACCATGTCCTCCATCCTGTAAAGAGAATAATAATAATGGTGGATATTTGCCCTAAGATTCTACAGAGACCTTGTCTTCATTGAACTGTGGAGTCATTTAGATGAGAAGAGACAGGAGGAGGTCTCTAAACCAAGCCTCCTGCTCCACACAGTGACAATTTGAACGTTAATTCAAACAGATCAAAACCTGATTAAGGGATAGGAAATATAATGAGTGCCTATTAAATGGTAGTTCTCTAACAAGCTAAGCAAGGTGCCTGTGTTGTGGGTATGAAATAGAAAGAGACATACAAAAATCTGGGATACAATTATGCTTCCTTCAAGTAAAAGCCTTGACAGAAATGAAAAACTCTTTCTCTGCTGGTCCCTCTGTGAAATTCCAGCAAGAGGAACTTCTGTGGGAAAGCTCAAAGTACTTCTTGCAGTTTCTGAGGCATTTGCTTCATGTTGTGAGGGACCTGTAACCTCTGGTAGTAAACTGACATACACTGATCTCAGTGAACCAAGAGAACAGTAGCTAAGAACAGGGTTACAGGCCTGCAGTGTAACCCCAGTTCCAAAAATCCCTTCCTTTCTTTTCTCTCTATTATTATTATTATACTAATCATCCTGTCCCCCAGGTTGAACTGATGCCTCATTTTCTTTCTCCCTCTCTGCCCTCACCAAATTTCATAGGCACAGTTGTAAAAATCTAGGTTTACCTTCAAAGGATATAAAACCAAGGATTCAAATAGCAATCAGGATTCAGTCTGCTGGTAAAATCTTTCATCCAGTTTTCAATTTTGGAATGTTTGGTTGTTCTGCCCTGGTGGGACTGCTTGGCTCTGTTTAGTAGTTTTGGCTGCAAAAAAGTACTGCTGGAAAACATGGTTTCCACCAGAGTATGATAATTTTGATGAGTTATTCAGGGGGAAAGTATCCTAATTGTTTTCTGTTTCTCCCTTTGTTTTGGTGACATTGACATATTGGAGGGCTTTTTAAATGCTCTATTTTAAAATGTCTATATTTACTACATTGAGTAGATAATGTCTTTAAGTTTTTGGGAACAATATGTTTTCATTTTGTGTGCAGTTGTAATTTTCTTTCCTCCAGAAATTATGATGTTTCTATTCTATATGGAAATAGATCCAAAAGTTTTTTTATGGACTGGAGGCCTTCCACCAAATTTCACTTTCTAATTATTTCAAAATTCTTGTGGATAAATGTTTTTAAATTATTTTAGTGGCCACAACAAACATTTTTCATGAAACTAGAGTAGAATGATGGCCCTCTTTCTATGTGGAAAATAAGGGCTGCTTTCTAACAAGCTTCACAACTGATTTGCTGACATAGGCTAGATGCTGTGCAATATGCTCCCTCTCTAGAACCTTCAAGGAAGCAAGCAGCCCCTCCTAACTATCTTCTTTGTATTTTCTATGCAGGAAAATATCTAGATTTTCCAAATTGTCTCTTTCCATGTTTTAAAAGGTAATGACAACATAATTAAGATAGACTGTGTCACCTCAAGTACTTGGAGGTGCTGCATAGTTACGAAAATGGGTTCTTCTTCTAAACAGCAAGTTTGCCATGTACTGTTTTGTTGACAGGTGAGCACAGAGGTATTGATTGAGGTATTCATTCATCACTGCTTCTAGTTCTACCATTTTTACAAGGATAAATTGATCCATGTTAACAGTGTGCTTCTCTAAAGCTCCATCCTTTCCATCCAATCTTACCGTATACTCCTGGGTAGGTAGTAGAGGAAGTTGTCCCTGTCAATGTTTTGCAGGTGGACAGGGGATCCTATGTGTCTCCAGATTAGTTTCTCTGCATTAGAGGAAGAGGCTGGTGGAAATAATTGTGATGCTTGCCACAGCAGCCACTTTTGTAAATGCCACAGTCCCTCTGAAGTTAAAATTGGGTGACTCAGTAAAGTAATTTGAATGCTCTCTGGTAATAAACTCTGATGTCTGTTCCAGTACTGTTGCTTTCCTGCATGTAAAATGGAATGTAGATTAGCTTTTAGAGGAAATGTTATTACCTTTAAATGTACTTCATGGGGATGAACTTATGATTGTAGACTTTCCTTTAGAATTGTACTGACAAAAATGTTTGAAAGAACAGTTTTATTTTGGGCCATGAGTATGTTCTGATTTGATTATATTTTTAATCTCCACATTATTTTAATATAATTTTTGCATATTTTTTCACATTTATTATTATAGAATCATAAAATAATTCATGTTGTAAGGCTTCTCTAGAATTTTCAAGACCAACTTCCTGCTTATTGTAAAATCAGGTTTTTCTGGGGTGTATAAGTTCACACGGTCTGTTGGTATTCAGTGCTTTCAAAGATGAAAAAAAATAGGAAAATATATGCATGTAAAATTCAGGAAAATCTTCAGCCTTACCATGAACAATGTAAGGGGCAATAGTGCTTGTAACATTATGTTAAATTCTGAGCCAATGATAACATTTCAGAGTCTGAGGTTAGCTTCAAGATGTTACTGTTCTTTATAAAGCTTGGAAGGAAAGGATTGCCTTGGTGCAATCATATCTCTTTCAAGCTTATTGGCAAGAAAAGACCAGTAAAAGCTATTGCTCTGCTGCTGTATTCAAGTCCTCAGCTTAGATGGAGGGTTTATAAATTGAATTTTAAGTGTGACAAGTTTGTGTATCATCTGCTCTAACAAGCCTGAAGGAGTTCATCCCTCTTCATGTTATTGTCATCCAGTTTCTAAAATGGAAGGTCTACCAACTAACTTCTCTTTCTTTTAATTGCCTCCTGTTACTTTTCACTGATTTGTATCTACTTCTTATCAAATCTCCATGTAACCCTCATCCTCAGAAACACCCAAATAGTTTGAGTCAGTGAAGCCTATCAAATGCCTGCAAGATTTTTTTGTAACAATGATTCTGTTGCAGTGAAAGACTGAGGTGAAAAGGCTTGGTAGTTTGAAGACTTGAAGGGGAGACAGGTTTAGATGCAACATTTTTAGACTTTGCATATGATGCAAGAAATCTGATCATTTTGTCCTGCACAGCTACTTTTACTTACAAAGTTGACATTTGGTGCAGAGGGCTTTTTTTTATTTTGTGATTTTCTTGTCTACTTTTGTAACTGAAAGATCTCTAGAGCACTATTTTTTTGAGTGACAGTGGTTTTATGCCATATACAGAAGCATCTAGTGGAGATACATGTCAAAAAGATGATTGCAATATATATTTCATCATAAGTGACTATCGTCTTCTCTTAGGAGAGAACATTCAGTGAGCTTTAACAGAATCTAATGTTAGTTAGAAATTAAGGCCGGGACAGATAATAATGCAAAGGAAAGACCTTTTTTTTTTTTTTTTTTTTTCTTTTTTTTTAGATTATTTTCAGAACTGAGTCGTAACCAATTCTGGAAGTTACAGGAAAAATTTCCTTTTTAAATTATCTGCACTGTCTGTGTTTCAGTGGACCTGTCCTTGAACAGTGCTGAGAAAAAAACACAAGCATATGGGTACCAATTCTTGTCTCAGCCATTTCTATCATCTCATGCCTCATCAATACTTCAGGCCACACTAAAGCAATCTTCTCAGCTAAGATTGAATAAATCAAAACTTTTTCACTTGTCATTTCTCTGTCATGTAGCAGAGCTAGTCCTTTGCCAGAGGGGTTTGAGGCTCATGATACTGTTTGGTTTTCTACTCTCTAATAAGCAAACAGTTTATCTCTTTTCCTTCCAAATGTTTGGAAACAGCTTTGGAAGAGAAAAATAGTCGATGAGCCCAGCATGTCTCCATTTACTTCAACTAGAGTGAAATCAATTTTCACAGCATGATCATACATTTGGGAAAGTCATGTAGTGTTGGAAAGGAGAAGAAGATCTTTATATGTGTCCTCTGAACTCCAAAAATGAAAAATATGCATTATAAGCCCCCAGTAAGATTCCAGTGTTTTAACACCACACTATCTAATGAATGAATAACTGAAACTTGCCAAAATTTATGGGATTTGAGGGATCAAGGAATTGAGCAGACTGGAATTCAACTATGACAGAGCCATAACTTGGTATCTCCTTTCTTAGCCCTTTCTTTGCCCATCCCCATTTCCTAAAATGGAAACTCAGGAGTCAGTAGATCCACAGCAAATTATCTGCACTGTCTGTGTTTCAGTGGACCTGTCCTTGAACAGTGCTGAGAAAAAACACAAGCATATGGGTACCAATTCTTGTCTCAGCCATTTCTATCATCTCATGCCTCATCAATACTTCAGGCCACACTAAAGCAATCTTCTCAGCTAAGAATGAATAAATCAAAACTTTTTCACTTGTCATTTCTCTGTCATGTAGCAGAGCTAGTCCTTTGCCAGAGGGGTTTGAGGCTCATGATACTGTTTGGTTTTCTACTCTCTAATAAGCAAACAGTTTATCTCTTTTCCTTCCAAATGTTTGGAAACAGCTTTGGAAGAGAAAAATAGTCGATGAGCCCAGCATGTCTCCATTTACTCCAACTACAGTGAAATCCATTTTCACAGCATGATCATACATTTGGGAAAGTCATGTAGTGTTGGAAAGGAGAAGAAGATCTTTATATGTGTCCTCTGCACTCCAAAAATGAAAAATATGCATTATAAGCCCCCAGTAAGATTCCAGTATTTTAACACCACACTATCTAATGAATGAATAACTGAAACTTGCCAAAATTTATGGGATTTGAGGGATCAAAGAATTGAGCAGGCTGGAATTCAGCTATGACAGAGACATAACTTGGTATCTCCTTTCTTAGCCCTTTCTTTGCCCATCCCCATTTCCTAAAATGGAAACTCAGAGTCAGTAGATCCACAGCAGTGAGGGAAAGCAAGGAGGAGAAGTAAGAGTCTAGAAGAATCTGCTACCCTCTCTGTGTGCAGACCCAAATGGAGAAAGTTATTATATAAAGAAAGCACAATTTTCAAGGCTTCCTTTTTCTGGACATTTCAGAAAGTATGTCTAAGACTCAGTGTTGCATCTTGAGGTTGAACTGATTCTTGCTTATTCCAACTCCCAGCTTTGATCCACATCATATGAATAATGTGTCTAACTTACTCATTCTCTTAAATTTCTCTACGGCTCTACCAATGAAAAGATCTTAAATTCCACGGAGCACTGCACCTTTGTGGAAGGCGGAACTGTGGATGATGTCTGGCTACTGACACTGAAGAAGTATTTGTTTATGCACATGTTTTCTTCAGCACATTCAGTCAACTTCAATTTCATAAGAATGACTAATATGGATGTTTTCTTTCTTTTTCCCCTCTCACAGCTGCTTCTATCACTTTCTAACATCAGATTTTTGTCCTTCTCAGAAATCATTTCACTACTTCTCCAATTGTGCAGGCTGTTTTTTCTTTTAAAAGGAAAAAGGATTTAATCTGATTCTATTTTGCCATAGCATACTTTCACCTGCTTTAAAGATTGTCATGGTATTTGAAGTTCTTATGACAGTATTTAAGTCACTTAATTTCTTAGAGTGTATAAAACATTCCAGGATGATTGAGGAATACATCATCTGTGTATTTTCCACATTTTTCTGGGTTCAGATTTTACCATTGCTGAAGACTTCTTTTTGAGCTTTCTAATTTTAGGATAAAATAATAAAATAAAAGCTTCCATCCTTACAAGTCTTTTGAAAACTGTTTTATGGTGACTGCTGTCTTAATTTCAGTGCAGTTCTTCTGAGTAAGAGTCATGTCTTACAGCATAACCACTCTCTCATTTCCCCAAATGAATATACACCAAGTAAATTAATACCTGCTGCTGTCAGAAACAACTTCTGATGAAGTGCAGAACAACTCAAAAGTATCAGTATCTTCTTAGCAAATGCCTAGTTTTAGTTCTGTACAGCTGTCATGGGAATCTTTGGTTCCATTTTTCAATTCTGCAGTCTGTTTTTTTGTGCTTAAAGGTCAACGAAGACTATGAAACATAGAAAGTTTTGTATCATTAGCTCATACTTTTCTTGCTCTGTTGAAGTTAGCTTTCATTTCAGAAATTTTTTACTGCAAATCATTGCTGATAGTTTTTAGACTTGACCTTCTTTTTCTCTTTTCTCTTTCTGCTGAATATTGACTTGGATTCGTGTTTTATCCTTTTTGTGTCTTTTATTTTCTCATTCTCAGCTGTACCCTGACTGCTATTTGGAAATGAAAAGTGCCCTGCTCAACTATTTCACTTATGCCTTATTTTCACCTGCTGATTCTTCTTTATTTTTCCCTTTCTCAAGAAATAGGATCTTGTTAGTTTTTATGCAGCTCCCCAAGGCCAGCTTGAAGGAATGGCTATACGCAAGTATCTGTCATCAACAGTAGAGTGCTTTATGCACAATAGCTTCAAATCTGGTTGGTTTTCCAGCTCCTCTTCATCTTTTCCAGGAGCTGTCAGATCCCTGCTTTTGCATTTAATATAATTCAGTGGCAGGGTTTGTTTCTTTGTAGGCAGCTCCACAATGACAGTGTCCAACTCTCCAATTTCTTGGCAACTTTACTGTAATAGCAATGAGGGGAAACAGAACATTTTATGTATACAAAAACAACTTGAGGCAAAATGGAGTTTGTGTGTAGACATTTCCCCATGCAGTATAATTTACTGTATGAAAGCAGTAATTAATGTTATCAGTAGCTCTGATTTTGTTTCATGGGTTCTATAAAATAATGTTATTGATATAATATAGTTAACTAAATAATTGCTTTGTTTAATCCTGTATGTAGTGCAGTCATGATGTCTGTTCTCAAGAGAAATTGACTGTACAGCCTAATGCCTTGCTATCCTTTCACAAGCAGCACTTCCCTAGGGCTCCAAAAGATATTGTTGTTCTTTCTATTTATACATACCTTCCTTGAGGAGACAAGGAGATGCAAGAAGTGAGGCACTGATCTGCCTTTGGCAGATAGTTCCTGGTCTTAGTGTGGCACAAAGGACAAGATTTGGGTTCCTTGCCACAGACCTGTACCCAAAGATAGATAACATCAGGAGAAGCAAACCAGAGAAGATTTACTGTGTCTCTCCTTCTGTATCCAGCCATCAGGCAGGCTCAGGGCAACAAGCAAAAGGTCTTGCAGAACTGAGGAAGTTGCAATGCTTTCACACACAGCAATGCTTTCTTCCTTGCTCCACCTGAACTGGGATTATTTTGTATTACTTTATCTTCCCACAAACATCTCCCCCAAGATGGGACTGTGCACATTTATCCAAAACCAAACACCAAACTTTATGCTTGCTGCATCTTGTGAATATTCCTCATTATATAGTCCAAAGAGGAATCAGTTTTGATGCAAATACTTTACTTGCTGTGTATAAAAAAATCGATGTTTCTTGGAGCCCTGGAAAGGCAGTGCAGGAAGACTGCTAGGGAATAGGCTCTACACTCCAAAAAGCTTCAGGAACATCTGTTGTCACCTATGTGTGATCTTAACTATGATGGCACATGAAATATATACAACTATTTGAAAAAGATCCTTTCTGCTGTCCTGACAGAAGCCATGTTATGACTGCCAAATTTAATAGACTCTCTACTTACTCTTACCTATATATAAACAAAGCTGGTCTCTGTTAAGCAATCAAGAAAATTGGAGGTTGGATCCTGGCTGGTTGGGAAACCTCCACCCAGCTGCTCTCTCACTCCCTGTCCTCACCAGGACAGGGAAAGAAAATAAGATGGAAAAGTTCATTAATAAAGGGAAAATCAGGAAGATTACCTACCAGCTACTGTCAATGGAGAAACCAGACTTGACCTGGAAAAAATTAATTTAATTTATTACCAGTTAAAATAGAGTAGAACAGTGAGAAACAAAGACAAAAACTAAAAGCCCTTCCCCCTGAATCCTTATTTTTCCTAGACCAATGATGTATGTGTGAAAAGTAAAGAATGGTTTGTTGAGTCTTTTGATGGAGTGGCATGCCTGACAGTCTTAAATGTAATAGAAGTAAAAGAAAAAGGAAGGAGCCAGAGCAAGCCAGGTGTTATACAAAACAACTAAATTATTAAAATAACAAGAAGTAAGGTAATATGAGTACTAAGAGCATACTTATATCAAATATAGAGGAAAAACAATGGGGAAAAATAAAATCCCATATATTTAGTGCACAGACTGGTGTGTTTGGTGTCAACTTTGCTGATAGTGTATATAAAGCTGTAAACAAACTAAAGAAGTAACTAGGTGCATAATTATTAAAATTACAATATTCCTAAAAGAAACAAAAAGTGCCTAAGAAAAAAAATACCCAAACCCTTCAATAGTAATACAGTGCAGTAAATCGCAGGATCCCCCAGCTACAATGAATTCAAGAGGGAAATGGAGGAGATTGGAAAATGTATTGTATTAGTGAAGGTTTCCCCTTTCAGGTGAGTTTTTAGTATGGAAATTTGAAGCTACACCCTGCAGGAATATAGGATAAAAATAAGACTGGTAGTAAAAGACGGGGAGATTTATACCATTTACAGAGGAACAACGAGGTTTCATATACTATGAAAGTATACTTAGCCTAAAGACTAGAGGACAGCTCATGTAAGAGTTTGCTTCTACCCAAAGAGAAATTGATGCATTTTTGGTAAGCAATGTCATATGTATCCTTCAAAGAAACTGGTTGCACAGATTTATCTAAATTGTTCCTGACTTTTAAAATTAGTAGGTACAAAGAGCTGACTAAAGGAATCAATCTTTACCTTAGAGAGACAGTATGCTTTTTTTCCTTTCTCCCTCTATTTGTCATGATTTTGCCAATATTCCTGGTCATGTACCAAGACTGGAATGGCCAAGCATCCAACCGTGCATCCTGGTTGGTTCAGTGGCCTGGGAGAGCTGCATAACCCATTGTGCTTTGTCAGCCTCCATGTCCTTCTGCTACCATTCAGTTTGTCCCCAGCTTTCTGGGGAAACATATCTGATGTTTGCTTGCCTCTGCTCTCTCTTACGTCGTCTGTCTGTGATCTGGCTAAAAAGTGAAAATTCTTATACTGCGTCTCCTCATCTTGTTTGTTCCTCTTGTTCTTACCCTTCCTCCTTTGCCCATCACTGCATAGGCAGCATATACTCCAAACAGACCTAGTTCTTTCCATCAAAATACTCTGACCAGTTCAGACAGGTGAATCTCTGTCAGAAACAGCACTTGAAACTGTCCCAAACTGTCACATGTACTCCCTCAGGATAGATGTACAAGATGTGTGTAGGTCCAAGCACTGCTTGCCAAGAACCTCATCTCACCCCCCAGTTCCCTATCACTGCCTACCTACCCTGCCTGCACCAAGGCCTGGTGTTGTGCAAATGATATTTTTATTTCAGTAGAGGTTACTCAGAAGCTCAGCCAGAGGGGTCCCCTCTGGTAAGTTGGCTTGTATAGGAATGACAGCCAGATCTCCTGCTGTGTGTATCTCTGTAAAAATGGTTTTGTTCCATGTCTCAGGAGAAATGGGTGCTTGTTGCTGGCACCATCAAAGACAGTCTGTATAGAATGTCACTGCATAATCTGTCTGTCCATTGCTTTCCTGCTAATCTCATTTCTGTAATGGGATATGCTGCAAAATGCTCTTGCAGAATCCTTGCTGGTGGAGACCTCATGTAGGAGAATAACATGCTGCATGTTCAGGATGTCTGGAGTAATTTTTCATTGTCCTCAGCTCAGATCTTCACCTCTCTGCTTGTACTCAGCTTTGGTGCATTGACTAAATAGTTAAAATATTTAAAACATAATGTGGGCAAAGTATAGAGGCCAGAGAAGAATGTGCATGCTTTTAAGAGAGTTGGAGCATACTGTTCTGGGAAGGAGAAGCTTATGAGGCTATGGATCAGTCCACAGTGTTTTAATGTTTGAGTTGTCTGAGAATTTTTGTGACCACTCTCAGTCTTGGTTTGGAGTCTGACCTGTAGAACAGAGGCCAGTTTTGCTACAGTGCGTATTCAGCCAAAGGAAGAGGCCATTATTTTAGAAAAATCCTTTGAGTAGTTTGGCTGGAGAAGCTTGTTTTGGTTTGTTTCTGTAACTCTCTTGCAGATTGTTTTAAAACTTGGAGCCTAGGTAATTTTATGTATGGTTTCCAGATAAATTCTTCATTTTATGGACTCTGCCGATCTCTGCCATATTTTTTTTTCCTGATGAACTTTGTTGAACCAGGACCAGTCATGCAAGTTCAGATCCTAAGCTGAACTCTAAGAGACGTGCACTCTGACCCCAGAATCTAGATGGCAGAAATGTCCTCCTCTGTGCAGGCATTCAGTGCGGACTGGTGCTTGTCTTCTTGCTCTCTATGACTGCCAGGGCTTGAAGGCCAGGTCAGAAAAGCAGAAAAATCTCCATCTGTCCCATCAGTTTCCTATGATTTGCATTTTCTGTCAGGTGCTGGACGTTAACAACTCAATACTAAGTTGCATATGATGTGGTTGATACATGTTGCAAAAAGGGAGGGGATGTCAAGGAAAGTCATTAATTTCTCTATAGGTTTACAAAGACTCATAGGATGGGTGTTGTGGCTGAGGAGCCCCACTGAACATGTACTGTGGGCGTAGCTGTGTTAGTTGGTCTGAAGATGAGACAAGGTTTTACAGATCCGACAGAGGCAAGTTGCTCCATTTCTGAAACCCCACTGCAGTAATGCTAAAACACTTCCTGACAGGGCAGTGTAGGTGAGGTTACTGAAACCCTTTCTTTAGGGACATCGGAACTTGGTGAGTCATGCTATCATTATCTGAAATGAATCCAGTGAAGACTTTGTAAATCCTTGGCAAATTAGCCTTCAAATGGAGCAAGTAAGGAGAGAGGGTCAGAAAGAGATGGAATAGAGAATAGAAAAGGCAAAAAATGCTGTAAGAATGAGAGAGGGGGGAAATTACTGTAATAGGAAGAATAGTGAGATTTAAAAAAAAAATGAAGGAAGGATTCATTAAGAAAAGAGAACCTTTGCCTTTAATGGCAAAAAGGAAATGGAGGAGAATGTTAAAAGATACCTATAACTTTACCTTACCCTGTTAGGCTTTTTACAATTATTTTTAAACCATTGGAGGTACATGTTAGTACACCTAGAAGCTGAGGTATCTAGCTCTTCTAACAACAAAAAACATTCACAGATTTTAATTGATTTTTGTATTGCAGATCCACCAAGACTCACCCTGGCCCAGTTGTACATTTGAGCGACAGCCCAAGAGATGAGGGAAAAGTGAGTACAATGAATGGTATAAAATTTTGCAGCATTTCATAGCCTTTATTTGCCTTGCTACTCTTTCCTTTTGCTTACTCACTGATTTTATGATCTATTTTCTCTCTACGTTTGCAAGTCACTTTAACTATTTTACTGTTCTTAAGAAAAAAATTATCTTTGTGCTAATTTAATGAGTAAACATTTGTGATGCAGACAACATAGTGTTCTTTGAAATGTGTGACAAAGACAATGTACCTTGAAATGTATAGCCATCTAAATGGTTCCTGTTTAAAAAAGCTTGACTTTGTATAAGTAGTGTTTGACTAAAAGCTGTATCATGACTTTGGTACCTGAATAAACATTGCAGTTATGAAGGTATTATAATAAGTTCTTATAAGACAGGAAATCTTTTTTTATAGAAGAATTATCATGATAATAACCCAAGTTTGGAACTTGCTGCTGTTTGCAATTCTCAACTCTGCTTCCTGTGCACGAGTGGAAACCAAACATTTATTCAGAACATTAGGGTTGTTACTGATACCACCAGGAGGAACAATCAGAGCTGGCTTTCTTTGTATGGCAGCTTTTCAAAGATGAAATATGATTGATGGACTTCTAGTTCTATTACAGCTTTTTTTTTTTTTTGTAATGTGTTGCTACTGACATTTGAACATTTTGCCTGTGTGGAAAGGGTATTTAGCTCTCTCATTGGTTTTGATAATTTTTAGTAATTGCATTTCAGTGTGTATTTATAAAGTACTGCATCTTCCAAATGGTGTATCTGTTTGACAATGTGCCTCACATAACAGCTAATAGTCGTTAGAAACTAGCAGAAGTTTCAGTTTCTGGTACTGATATGGGGGATATTATGCTGAAATTATGAGTACCTAGGAAAAGCATTGATGACTGCATATGATTTTCATTTGCATCACTTGTCCTTGGAGTCACCCATATTGCAAGGGGAACTACACACAAATATTGCACTTGTGAATCGACCCTCCAACAGCTTCCATGGCATCTCTGAGCCTTTCTGGAAGAATCACAGTAGGTCAAGCAATTTAGAATACTATCAAATAAAGTAATTAAGCATATTGAAGTGTAGTGTTGCAGCATCAAACGAGAAGCCATCAAGAAATGCAGTTTAATTATCTCTGGCAAAATACCTGGTGAGAATAAAGGTTTATTGATGAGGCATCATTCTTGTTTGCTGGCCACAACAGAAGCTGCTGATGAGCTACCTAAGGCACATAGTGTAGGAAAAAAGGGTACTGAAAAAACAAGGCTTCATCTTGTCAGTGAAGATTTTTTACAGGAATCACATGCACTGTGTCCAAACAGAAGCCTAAAAATATTTTTCAGCAGAAAGGGAGAAGATGAAAAGGACCCAGGCAAGAGAGTTAAAAGAGAACTGGCTTGGGGATACAAGTGCTTGTTGCTCAGAGGGCACATGGGAGACATCTGGGCACTGATGAAGTACTAGCATTCAAAGAACAACAGCAAATTCAGACAAATGCCTATGAAAAGCAAGCATTGAAAATTTATGGGGAGAAGTAGTGGAAAATATAAGGTATACTAAAACCATCTCAATGCAGCTGTTTATATCATTGATAGGTTGAGAGTGGTGTAAAGAATGAATTGGTACTAACAAAATACTTGCAGTT
This sequence comes from Emberiza elegans, assembly GCA_024865655.1. Classification (NCBI taxonomy): domain Eukaryota; kingdom Metazoa; phylum Chordata; class Aves; order Passeriformes; family Fringillidae; genus Emberiza; species Emberiza elegans. Next base: position 2,105,664 of record JALJVW010000243.1, on the reverse strand, counting down.
TTACAGAATGTAGAATTGATAGTGTTTACAGGAAGATATCAGTAAAAGGTATAGAGGTGTAAGAGAAGATCCAAGCATTAAATCAATAGACAATTCTAAGTTTAAAAAAAAACAACAGTGGAGAAATAAATTAAACTACATTTTTCAACTTAGTCTCATTAAACTTTAAAAGAATGCAGAATAAATCAATCATTATTTAGAATGAGGAAAAAATGGGGAAAAAAGCAGCTCCTGGGACTTTTTCTGTTCAACATGGTCATAAATAGCCTAGAAAATAGATCAAGCAGTGATGTCACCTGCTGGACTTTAGGAGGCTGAGAAACTCAGCAGTGAAATGGCAGTTTAAATACAGTTTTTTTAAGTATATTCAGTGTAAATTATGACAAGTGGTACATGTAGAGCAAAACATTTCTCACTTTTCATATAAAACAATGGGTGTGAGCTGATGATTCCTGTTTGGTATCAAGAGTTTTGAGTGATGATTGATAGTTCAATGGAAATGTGAGTCAGCTCAATGCTCAGTAGTGAACAATAAAGAAAATCAAAATTAGGCATTATGCAGAGAAGAATAGAGAACAAAACAAAGCTATTAAAGAAATGCATTGTTGACCTGCCTGCTGATTACTGAGTGTAATGCTTGTTCTTCTGTGTCTATAATGAACCCAATGCTTACAGAAATTCAGAGAAGGGGCTGGGTTTTCTATATGAGAGACAACTTAGTGAGACAGGAAAATTCACTATGGAAAACACCTGATTGTGATTCCAAGTTTGAAAAATCACAGTTGATATTAAGAGGCTGGAAACAGCTCATATTGTCTTTCAATGCAAAAACTAAAAGGACACCACATGAAGCTGACAGGTCAGATTCAAAACAAACCAGTTAAGTACTACTTCAAATATGCAATGGGTAGAACTTATAAAACTTTTTCCAAATGCTCTTGTGTGTGATGAAAATGTACTGATCACAACGAAGACTAGAAAAGTTAACACAAAAGAAATCCATATGAGGGTAACTGATGAGATTTGCTGAATTCTCCTAAAAGGTTCTTAAAGATGAGGTTAAACAGAGCCATGTGTAGTTGAGGAGATGGCTATACTTGAATGAGAAAATTACTTAGACTGAGATAATATGTGAGAGTGTTACAAATACTTGTCTTCTTCCCATATTATTTAGTATTTGCTCTTGGCCATTTCAGTACAAGATATTGTCATAGGTAGACTTTTATTTAATTTAGCTGTGTTATTCTTAGATGAAATAGCTGTTTGATGATAGTTCCACATACTTTGCTAATCTCCACACCTCCAAGCAAACCGAAGACCACCAAAATATATTGGAGGCAGAAGTCAGGCTCCACACATCACATCATGATAGGCAGCAGATAGAAGTGTTCTTTGTATATGTTTCGGGAATTAAATAGTAGGTACAAATCAGTCATAATCATTACTCAAAATGCAGATGTTCTTGTACTCTGCAAGAGTATCACTCTACAAGTACTTTGCCAAGAGTCCAGTGGTATAGCCTTCCCTGGGGTATTACAAAGTTGGTTACAGACCTGGGACTGTTTTGCTGAAGTAAATAAGTATTTCTCCTATGAACACTGAGTGGTTTAGAGTCCTAAAACATAGTCAGACCTTTCAAAATCTAGGACAATCATAAGAGTTCTATTTGAAAGCCAGGGAAGTTTGTTCAGTATCTTCACCTTTTTCATTGAGATCCTTTGAATTCCTAAAAGTTCCAGTTTATTTCATTGACTGGTGATGGGATTCCTTGTGCCAAAAGAGTGAATGCAATTCAAGATGACTTCTGCCATTCAAAACTTCTCCAGAGTGGCTTCCAGGCAAGCTATCTAGGTAGGCTTTGGAGACAAGTCTCTTTTATGTATCTAACAAGCTATGGCTGGAAGAAAAACATCAAAGAGAATTTAGGCATTTAATGTGTCACTGAAGAACAATTTGGGGACCAAGTATTTAAGTTCATGAAATATAACTGTGTCTGCCAAATCAAGTAATAAGTGTACATTAGTGATAGACTGGAGTGCACAGACATTTATAAGTAGCAGATCTGTAGCAAACATGATTTTTCTTGCTGACAAAGGAAAAGACATTAACTGCAACAATCTGCAGTTTCCCAGCAAATGGAGAAAGCTTAATAGGAAAAGGTTTAATGTTATTTACAATTAGCTGGTGAGCTAAACTTCCTATCTCTGAGTTTGAGTTCTGAGATCTAATAATACCTAAAACAACAAGCCTGTTTGGCAGGCTTGCTTGTTTGGGATTTTTTCTCCAGCTGTTTTGTGTTAACAGGACAAGGAAGGGGCTTGCTGTTATGTACCAGAATGTAATTAGTTGACTGTAAAAAAGAAATTTCCTCCCATCATCAAAAGCATTTGATGAAGAACAATTTAAGTCAAAATGTGAAGCAACTCCACTAAACTAGGAAGATCTTGCCAGGACTTCTCTCTCCAAATTCTGTCCCATGTTCTGCTTTTTTTGTAACCTAATTAAGCATGAGTAATTAAATTAAGTGCCACGAAAGGCAAGATAAATCTTTGGAGTTTTCTCCATCCTTGACTCTTTTTACAGATATTGTTTTTCTTTGTCTAGGTTTTCCTCTCCAACTTTGTTTGTGGAGGTTTTGCTTTTTTACTTCTATTACAGAAATGGAGTTTGTCTTATAGATCTCCCAACTGATCACTATGACTGAGAGGAGTGGCAATGTTTGAGTTTCCTATGGTTCAGACAGGTCAGAATCCAGAGCATCACAAATATGCTGGCAATGAGACTAATCCCATTCACCCAAGCTAGAGTTGTGGCTTTAGTGCTGTACCACAGTGTTAGTACTAAAGCACCATTACTGCTGTCTGAACAAAAAGAAACATTCCTGGGTATGCAGCAAATCTCTTTGCCTTTCAATTTCTTCCCTGAAATAAATCATTCTTTGTAACTTGCAATTCTTTCGTGCAGTTGTGCATTAAGCATTTCAGCACTAGTTCAGGTGAAATGCAGCCTCTGATAAAAGGTATTTAACCTTTTAGTAATTACCTGGAGCATGATATCTTTCCAAAAGAGAGGGATAAAAATCAAGAGGCAAGCCTGCTTCCTCAGGGAAGAACGACTTATTAAGAAACAGGGCCACATATGAAATGCTTTTCAATTCCTTCACTTGTCTGAATATATTTGTACAAAAGCTGAGGTGAAAAGAATATTGGTAGATACAAACTGAATGTGACTGGTTTGGTACCCAGTGTAATGCCCAGGTGCAAGTGCTTGTTGTGATGACAGTAAGGAGGGCACTCAGACTTCATAACTTACTAAAATGCTATTTATTGGAGTGAATACAAAAGGGAGGGTGGGAACCCCAAGCTGTGTAGCATGGGATGAACCTCCAATAAGGGCATGGCACCATCCTCTGTGAAGAGGCTCTTGCCAGCATTTTGGTCTTTGGAGATCCCAATTTTATTTTTTTTTAAGTGCCATATCCATTTCTACTGTCAAGCAAAAGTATGTTCACATGAGACATACTGCCTTACACTAAGATAAAGGCACAAAGGTCCTGTCCTTACCTTTATCAAGTGGCAGAGGCCTACAAGGTCCTTCAGAAATAGCAGCTAAGTTTACCCTGTGGCCAAGAAATATGTGCAGTCCTGAAAGCCAAGTGCTGTGTGCAGCACAACACAGCAGTGACCTGCACCTACTCAAGTGAACTGCTATGAGCATCACTAACTCCTGGATATACAAATAGCTTCCATTTGGGATTGCTATACCAAAAGTGCAAGCAGCTGCAGTAAGACCCTCCTTGTTCACGGTGTCAATGGCAGCCCATTATACCAGAATACCATATGGCATCCTGACACAAGAGCTGTCCAGTTAGCTGCATGCTTTCTGACTCTGACACAAAATCCCATATGGAGCCATCCAGAGGAAAAATGCTAAATATTCTGGCATTTTTCCAGGAAAATTTGAATTTTTTTTTCAGGAGAATAATTATTCAGGAGCATAAGTAGTTATTGTTCTTATTCAGGTATTAAATATATTAAATATAAATTATTTCCAGATTAGCTAGGAAATTCCATAAAAGGAGTACTCTCCTGTCAATGAAAAGAACCATATACAGTAGAACTGAGAGTATTCCCAGGCTCTTTTGTAGCAGTATTGATGTATCAGTTATACTTAACTTGGAAAGAAAGTGATGTTTTGTTTAGCAGCCCAGCCAAATTTCATTTTTAGGACTCATGCAAGCTAAAGTGAATAATAGCAAAAGTGCTGTTAAGGTTTCTCCAGCTAAGAGATTGTCTTGTCATTGTTCTTCACAAATTCTTTATATAGAAACTATAAATCCTTTCCTGCATTCTGTGATTTATCTGTTTACAGATGATGAATAACTGCGCTATCACAGAAATGTGAGTCTGCCAGCTTAGCCATTTCCAGTCTTCATGTCCAGAACAGGTTCTTAAGACAGATTATATGGGAAACACTTTCCAGGACACCTAAATAAGCTAGACATCATCTTGTCCATTAGATCCGAAATTAATTGTTTTCAAATGAAGCGTAACTCTACAATACCAGATCAATATTTCACTTGTTTTCAGTGGACACAAGGAGATATGATTGTGTTCATTCTTATTTTTCTCCTGACTATTGTTTTTTTTCTCTTTCATCTTTTCAGAAATCTTTACTGGTATTTCTCTGGTGTGCATGATGATATGAAGTCCCAGTTCTATAAGAAGTAAAAATTGACATATAAGTTAATTTATTTTTAATTATTAGGAAAGGAAGCAATTTATTCTCTGCTGGAGGAGGTCTTCAGAATGTTTTAAAGCAATAGCATACATAAATAAAAGGAATATAAGTAGCTGAATGAGAATTTAATCAGATGACTCTCTTAGTTTGAAGTTATTTAGGTGGTATCTTAGGTGTCAAAGATTTTTTTGTCCAGCAAGGACCAGGGAAGGTAAGACCTGGTAGGAACATGCTACCATCTTTGGTTTTTAGCAGATATGCAATTGAGAAGACTGTCCAGGTTCATAATCATCCAGGGGAAAAAAAGGTGTATAAAGCCCTTTTTTTTTTCATGTCAGATCTTAAATTGTCTGCAATGTGAAGTAATTTATACTGAAAGATAATTTGAAAGCAAGGTATTATGTGTAGGGCAAATTACAATCTTGGCCATCGCGTTGTTATTTCTTTTTATATTACTCAATATTTATATGTACCTTTTGAATCAGGAAATGTAATTGTGTTTTTTTCCCTCCTGCAGCTGTTGATAGGTTATGAAAATGGGACCATCGTGTTCTGGGACTTGAGATCTAAAAGAGCTGATCTGAGAGCTTATTATGATGAGGTAAGCAATTTCCATTAATTCAGCAAAGCCATTATTCAGCAGTTTGCCATATGTCTTACCAAATAGATGGATGTTTATCTAAAGGCATTGCTGGTTCTGGAAATACTGTTTGTGCTATGCTTTTTGGGCAAATTACTGACAATAGAAATCAAAGTCTGAAATCTCTAGTTCTGATGCTTTAGGCTCTCATGAGTGTACTGTGACACAGAATGTCCTCCCCTTGATCCTGATAAGTTCATCAACTTCTCTGTGGGGATCCTCAGTTGAACAGAGTTGAGCAATGAGCTGACCTGAGATATAGCTGCAATAGGAATTACATAATAATCTCCACTGGGTATGTCTAGAACATTCATTATATTGGAAGATGAATTGCCTTGTACAGCTATTGATATTGCCTAGTATTTAAGATCTGATTAAACAGTTTTCAAAATTATATTGTCATAGTAACCACACAATTGTCTCTTGTCATTTGTAAGCAGCCTGTGTTAAGCGCAGATGCAGTTCTTTATCAATAATCAAGCTGCTTGAGAAATAGATATATTCCTAGTTATTATGATTTTAGCACTAGCCCTAGGAAAGAATATTCTTTGTTCTGCCAGTCCTCTAAAGTTCACCATGGATGAACGTGAATGCAACTACAGCTGAAGGTAGAAAAGGATATTTTCTTTAAAGTGATCCTGGCAGTAATTGGTTTCCTGTAGTTCTCTTTCCTTCATCTTGTCACCTTGCTATGTATAAGGAGTGTATACACATTTATTTCCCCTCTAAAAAGCAATCTGAACACATATGGATTCTGTACCCTTTCAGACCTGCTGTCAGAGACACATTAAAGCTACTCTGAGCTTCAAGGTTAAGTTTCTGAGCATCAGCATAGGAAATGTTCCAAAGGACAAGTTTGAACAGACCAGCACTTAAGCCTCAAGACATGCCCACTGAATTGTCTCTGAAGTGTCAGTCTGCTTGTGCAAACACTTGTGAAATTGCACCCCTTCTCTTACTTAAGGCTGAATAACTTCTTCCTTTCACAGGTCTCCTCAGGAAGGGTGGGGGTGGGGATGTCTGTTCACTCACTGTCCTCTCTTGTACTCAGAATGAGACTGCATGAAGCAGGATCTTCTTAATGCTGATTCCCCCTTTTTTTCATTTCAAGACAGAGTAGGTGGATGTTGAAAATTCCTCATACAATTTAGAATTTAGTTGTTCTACATTTTTCAATACTGTTCTCAGGACCTTTTTTTTGCCTTTTAATCAGTCCCATGCTTTCTTCCTCAGTGGTTATTTGTTATGTCATTGCTCCACTTTGTGCAACTTGTTCTAGCTTCTTACATACTGAAATGATTGCAAGATTCTTATTTTGTTTTTAAAAGGATTGTGTGAGTAGGCATTTTACTTTACTCCAGACTTTCAGGCTCCATGTTCATAATGTTCCAGACTTGCTAGAATTCCCTCAGGGAAGCCACTACCCTTAGGGAGCTACTAAAAGGGATCTTTTTAAAATCCTGGGTTACATGTGGCACTTGGTATTTAGCAGCAATCCAAATTATCAAGCCTAAGCCTCATCTTATAGGTTGGCCACCAAAGATCACAGTCCGAAAGTCATTGTTCCTGCTCCCCTTCACCATGTTCTGTGGACTGATGGGAGGCCTCTGTGCCCCATGATATCTGACCAATTTCTCTGGCACTGAGTCAGAACACTTCCAGTTGCAGGCTATCTGTTAAGTCTCAGATAAATTCCTGTAAGTGTTCTGTATCTTCATTGAGTACCAAAGTGCCTCTTTGCATGAGTTCTGAATTAAATTAATTCACCCTCACTTTTCTTACTATCATTATGATTTTCATCTTCTCAATGGTGATATGCATGAGATATTGAGGCCCTTCCAATCAATGCTCCTACACAATGCGTTCTATAAAAGGCTTTCCTTCCAAGCTCTTTTATAATTTCCTGCAAAAATTTATTTCCATCAAGTGGTATAAAAAGACAGCACATAAGCAAGACAGATCTTTCAAATGGTTCTCAAGTTGTTACTGATAGTTGGCAAACCCAAAATCCAGCCATCTTTCTATGCAGGCTTTAGAAGTTTGCATCAACCCCCATTCAGAGCTGTCTGAAGCAGTTGTCATCTTTCACTGGAGCTCATCCCAAAATGAAGATGCAGAATTCTCAGAGGCATTTGCCAAATGACAGCTCCCTACCATTGTCTAGCACTGTGCCACTATGGAACTATCAAACTGGATGTGGCCCTTACTGCAGTACTATGAACACAAAGGATTTTTAGCATTCAAATAGTAAGATGAGACAAGTGTTGCTCATTCCAAAATATGGTAAAGAGTGGTACTAAAGATCCTCAGTGGTGAAGGTTTGTGGTTGGGAAGGAACTGAAATGGTGTTAGGAATGCTTAATTTTAGTACATGCTGAGTATGAGAGAAGGTGGAATGTGTATGCAACCGCTGTGGGTATTGCAGAAGGAGAAACATACCTAATCTGGAGGGAGATGCTTTGTGTGCTTACACTGTGTGAACATTCACATGAGCCACCCACCATGAGGAACTCCTGTTCTAAGTGAATAACTGCTCCTTTTGTGTATGGATGCTAAAAAAGTGGATTTGAATGCTAGACATAATCTAGCAGAGACAAAATTCAGGAATTGTTCAGGACCATCTTTCAGAATTACTTGTGACTTGCAGCTGAGACCTCCAAAAGCATTTCTGTTTTTCTTGCCCATTTTGTGGCAAAGTCTAACAGGTCATTTGAGTTGCTGCTATGCCAGCTGGCTGTGCCAGGATCATCCCACCTCAGCTGCCCTCCACGGGAGGTTTATGCTGGCAGGTGGTACCTGGTCACAGAGAGGCAGTTTAACAAGCAGCTCAGTACAGTTTTAGCTAGCTGCTAGCTTCTGCTCGGACACAGTCAGTGATTGTAACCATGTGAAATGTTTCTAAGTGTGACAACACATCAAAACCAGATTCAAATTCGGCATGATAGCAAGCATGAATGAGCTCATGTCAGAATTAATTTGCATGAGGATAGACATGCCTTCAGTCTAAGTGAAGCAGCGCTCCCCACAGAACTAAGGTTATTCTACCTGAGGGCAACAACACTGGACTCTGCATGAACCATCCTTCTGAGCTGTTTTTTGTTACTGCAGTTATAGTTCAGTTTCCTCTGGTTATTTAAGAGGAATTGTGTACCAACTCCCTCTCTGGAAGGCAGAAGTTTGGGTGATACCCATTATGTCACCAAAAAATAAAAACCTGGAGTTCAGTTTTCCTCATCTCTGTTTTTTGCTTCCTTTTTGGCACTACTATTTTAGTAGTTTAATGTTAATCAAGCATTCATATACAAGGGTGTCAGATTCCTGTTAAAATATTTGGGTCATCTTAATACAAACTCATTTGTGGCTCTGCTGTCCAGACCCAAGAGCTGAGTAAAGCTTTGGTAAAGGGTTGTGGCCCTTTGGTTGATTTCTTCTGATAGTCTCTTCAGACCATGAGCTGTAACCTACCATAACAATCAATATAATGATTAAAAGAAGAAAATCAACAGGGAGTTTTAAATACTGACCAGTAGCACTTAATCAAAATTAATGTGAACAGCTGCAATGCTGACTTATGAATACCCAGGCATGATGTTAAGTCATTTGAATAAATCAGGTAAATGTCTAAATGCAATTTTAAGTGCATGCAAGGCCTTAGCATTTCCTAGGTAGAAAAAAACCCTGGAAATTTATTAAGTTGCATTCAAAAATAGATCTCTTTTGTTTTACATTTACGTGATATTATATTGTGCTTTTTGCTATTTAGCACTGAACCTTTCTGGAAGGGATATGGATTCAAGGGAGAATTATGTGAGTTTGTGCTTCTGTGAGGAGTGTGTGAGGAACTGTGTTACAGAATGAATGTTTTGTCACAATATGGCTTTTGTTAGTTTCCAGCACATATCAGGGAAATTGAAGGACTGACCCCATTATCCTTTCCAATAGTTTGATGTAACTGTGGATATTTTCTACTAATTAATTCCACTAATTATGCACAAAATATTAAGAATGGTGTATGTAACATTCATCAGGTGGTTCTTGTAGCATACACAAAGGAGTGTGAAATTCCTCTCCTCTGACTCACTATCTCTTCCAAAACTTACATCATTGTCTTGGTAATTTTCTATAACAGTGAAACAGTCCTAGATTTTTTACTATTTTGGTTTTGACATTAAACATTGCAGATTTCTGTGGACTTGCTCTGCAACTTAAATATGTGAAAGTACATTTGGAAACTATCCAAGAACAGTGTTTTACTTCCTTTGGGAAAGACTCTGTGTGTTACATGTTACCTGTAAATGTTTTTACACAGAATTACCTTTAAATTTACCTTATTAAATACTTCTAAGGAGAGCTATCAGACATATTACAATTGCATTGTATGGCCCTTGTTCTTACATTTTTACCTTAATACCCTTTCCATTCAATTTTGGCCTGATTCAGTACAGGCTTTCTTACATTACTGTATTACATTAGCCCTTTATGATGAAATGTGAATTACAGCCATCTGTTGCTAAAAAGTGATGGTAGCAGACTTCAGACAAACAGGAACCGTCCAACTCTTGATATACCATTAGAACAATATAATCTGAAGCCATACATGGAATATCATTAGTGTAAACACTGTATTCCATTCCAGTCTCAAGTTCTTCTTTCTTTTCTGTAGGCTATTCATTCAGTTGCTTGGCATCATGAAGGGAAGCAGTTCATGTGTAGTCATTCTGATGGCAGCTTGACCCTATGGAATCTGAAAAGCCCTAACAGACCATTCCAGACCACAATTCCACATGGTAATTCTGATAGTTAAAATGTGTAACTAAGAAGCAAAACAGTGTTCTCAATGATGCTTGCTAATATGTTTATTTAATTTTTCCTTGTAGCCCAGATGTTGCTTCTTGCATAAATATTTTGATCTGAAAAGTAGCTGCAAATTATTGTAAAATCAGTAACTTATATCAAACTTTTTATTGTAATTGGTGTCATAAATACCTCTTTCTGATTTATTTTACTCTAATGTCTTACCCAATTCCTTTTAAGAGTCTACTGATGGTCTGTGAGACCCTCAGGCTCTTTCTTTCTTTTATAGTTTGTACTTTCAAGGTTTTATGAGCAATTTTCACAACAGATTAAAATGTTTTGTACAAGGTACTGTGGTGTTTGTCATGGGGATGGTACAAGGCTTCCCAAAGAACTGCAATGAAGAATTTAAAGGAGCCATAGTAAGAGATGGCTTTATCTTTATGTCTGGGACTTTGTATGAAATTGCTTCCTAAAAATTTGGTTCAAAAGTATTGACACCATTGTAAGTGTATACATTCCTTTACTGAGAAAACTGACTGGGTAGATAGAGAGGGAGGAAGGAGAAGAAGTGAAGTCAAGATCTAAGTAGGCCCAAAAGGATTTAGCATTTTCTTAATTTACCTCTATTTTATAATTTTTGATCATATAATTCTATAATGTCAGAAGGGAACTCTCAGCCAGTCAAATAACCAGATCAAAACAGGCCTGATTTGATGAGTTAACTTAGGACATTGGGCACTTGAACACTTCCAGCAAAAAATTGCACAACCTCTTTGGGCAATATCTTTTTGTATTTAATGACCCGTGTGGCACAATTTTTTTGTTAATATCTAACCAGAATTTTCCATGACACAGCTTATGTCCTTTATCTCCCATGATAGCCCTGTGCACCTCTGAGAAAAGTCTGGATCCATCTACACTGTATCCTCCAGTCAGGCTGTTGTCAAAAGCAAGCATAGACTTTCCAAAGTAACAAACTCAAAATGGCTTTTTTTTTAGTTTGCAAGTGACTTTTCTCTGATTGGAAGAAAGTACTGAGCCATAATTAACTAAGAACTAATGAATTCCCGTTGTATGCTTCATTTAATTTTATCACTCAACTAGGTACACTCCAAAGCATGTAATGTTTTGTCAACAACAGGAATTAAGTCAATCTAAGAATGTCTTAGGAAAAAATGAAGCTGTTTATGGTCATTATGTGTTCAGAAAAAAAGGGTATATAATTAGTCTGATTAATTCATTATTAGTTAAGTTTCATACTCAGAAATCTGCATGGTTTATAGATGTCTTTGAAGTGTGTTCTGTGGTTCTTTAGATGTGGCAATAAAAACACAAAGACATAATAAATGTAATTAATTTAGACAAATGCATATTCTATGGAACTAGGAGCTAATACTTTAATCTTTTGTAGCTTAAAGTTCCTTTTTTTGTTTCTTATAAAGTTGTTTCAATATATATGTTCTAGTTTGATCATTAAATTTCATGTTTTAATAGTTTCCATGTTCTTTCTTTCCTTAGGAAAAGTTCAAAGAGATGGAAAAAAACCTGAATCTTGTAAACCAATTCTTAAAGTAGAGTACAAGACCTGTAAAAACAGGTTTGTTTTTAATTCTTTAATTAACTTAATGTTACATTCTGGAGTGTAAGTCCTTTTAGAATCTTTTCCTGCTTTCTTTTAACAAACCTTTTTATTAGTATTTGCATATACTAAACCTATAATGTAAACTTGTATTTACTATGTAGACTTATTCTTGTTTTGTTTTTAACGCAGTGAACCATTTGTGGTATTTTCTGGTGGATTGTCATATGATAAGCCTTGTCGAAGACCAAGTTTAACAATCATGCATGGGAAAGCAATTACAGTTCTTGAAATGGATCATCCTATAGTTGATTTTTTAACTCTTTGTGAAACCCCATATCCAAATGGTGAGTTTATTGGGAAAAATACAATTATGGAAAATATAAACAAAGGGATCTTTCCTCATACATTAATCCCATCCCAGGGACTCCCATCCTAATATTTGTTTTCATCTGAGAAAATTACATAATTGAAAGTACCTGGAAGTTGTTTGCATTCTCAGTGTAGGAAGTAAGTAGTGAATGGACAATAAAGTGTGCATAAATCTCCAATTATAGGATTGAAACCCATGGGCTACTGTGAGAAAACATTGCTATTAATCAAAGATAGGTGCTTATATTTCTGAAATTTTTCATCATTTACAGCTCACTAAATTATGAAAAATTAACTATCACTCACCTGCAAAAAAGTTCTTACACTTCAGCATGAAATTAACTGTTAAAAAGTGTTATGTTTGCTGTATACTGTTGGGCTGCCAAGTTCTGAAATATGTTGTCAGAAAGTTCTAGAAAATAAATTAAGAAAAGCTGTAAGTCAAAAAGGAACTAACTTTTTAGCATTTTAAGCCCTCAAGCAGAAAAGTAAAATAAATCTTGTATACATAGCTAATCCAAATACAGATTAAAAACATTTAGTAGAGTGTATATATGCTTCAATATAATGCAAAAATTTAATTTTCCGTAATCAGAGTTGCTTTGGGCCTTCATTTAACTGTGTCAGATACTTCCCAGTACTTAGGTCTTGTAGCATCTTCCCCTGCTCTCAGACCAATATTTAAACATTTTGGTTTAACTTGTGTTATTCATAGCCAAGTAAAAAAACAGGCAAAAAATAATGTGCAATGTGCATTCATAGCAGGACTGAAAGGAAGATGAATCAGTTGCTCTCATTTACTCTTCCTTTTGGCATCACCCATCTGAACAGTTTATTCTGGGCTTGCACGTGCTCGAATGATTTGCTGCTGTTGAAAAGAAAGTCATAATTTCACATTTATATTTTTTTATAAAAAATGTAAATTATAAAAAGTATGTAAATGAATATACTCTATGCATCAAGAGAAGCATTTATTCATCATCTTAATTCTTTTAGTTTTGATAAATAAAAAGATAATTGTATAAAAAACCAAACCATACCATCCCCTAAAGAGTGTGCGGGAGGAAGGGGTATGTTATTACCTGAATTGAAAACAGCAGATTAACAGGATTCCTAGGAAATATTCTCCTTGAGTCACCTCAGAAATGGGGGCATTGTGTATCAGGAAGTGTCCTGCACAATCTGCTTCTGAAGGAGCAGTTGTACATAGTAGAAGTATTACTTTTGCGCAGCAAAAATACTTTTTCTGTATAACAATTGGATTCAATAATGCAAGGATACACACAATTTATTCATATTCTACTTCTTTACTTCCAACACAGCATCAAGCTGGCAGGCTATAATACTCCAGCTCTTCTGCTTTGTATGTTTGCCAGCAGTACCATCCAAAAGTAATTTCCTACTTCCTCTCCGCCCCTAGTTTCCAGCTCTGTCTGGTTTGTGCATATGTCAAGGGTTTATACCTCAAAGCTTCTAATATACTGTGAAAGTTTAAAGAACATAAATGTTGCCTGCTTGCTTGCTTAAAATGGCTGATAGGAGAACTCCATGTCTTTTATACTTGATTCCTTGCTTACAGAATTTCAAGAACCTTATGCTGTAGTTGTACTTTTGGAAAAAGATCTCATTGTTGTTGACCTGACACAAACCAAGTAAGTATAAAGGTTTAGATGAAGCTATTTGTGTGTTTAACTGTCCAGTAAATTACCATAAAATTCAAAATCATTTAATGATCCAAAATCATTCACTCTTAGAAATAACTCTTGCTAAATATTTAATTCCACTTTAAGAGCTAAGTTCATCTAATGCACAGGAACTTCTGATAATATTTGTTCTTAAACTTTGGAATAAATGTAAATCTGCAGTCCTTTCAGCACAGCCCTCAAACATTTATTCAACACCCAAGTTAAATAATATTTGAACACATATGTGGCTTGGAAATAAGATTCAACAACTACTTTTATGCATGTCTAGCCTCAGTCTCTTAATAAATAATGGCATTGTTTTATATGGATCTACAGAATTACTTTATGATCCAGTTGCTGGTTTAAATGACAAACCAGTTTCTTTCATATCAGAATCAATGTTCCTATCAAAGAGGAACTCTACATCGTGTAAAGCATAATCCAATTATTTATTTTGTTCTGCCTCCAATACTACCAGTAAAGGACATCCACATTCACACTGGTGTAACAAGGAACAGATTTTGCTGTCAATGTATTGAAAAATGTTAAGTGAATCATATTCAGATCTCACTTACTTTAAAGAATAATTCAGATTATCTCAGCAGTATAAAATGGACATAACTGAAATCAGAACCCAATTTCCTGTGTTTTTTAATTGTGAATAGCATTGTATAATGTGTGAAAAGTGAGGTTTTCCTCCTTATCAGGCTGTTCAAACTGATGGAAGTGAGAAATAAACTGAGATCTACTCATCTGTTACTGAAATTTTTCGTTCTATAATCAAGTCTACCAACCCAATAAGCTAAGATGTTCAATATAAAATCCACACTTGTAAAAGTAGTTTGTAGTTCATAGTATATATCATATCCATTAACCTGAAACTTCTGGAAAATTTGTCAGTTCTGTATAATAAGATTTTCAGATGTCAGAAAAAAAATAGTTCTTGTTCATTCATAAAAGTAGCCCTTTTAGCTTTAGGAGCTATTTATGTAGGATTCTTGTCTTGTTGAATTTTTATGTCTTTATTTGAGTAACTACACATTATTACTGATATTAAAAACAATTCATAAGTTTGAATAAATAAGGGAAAATATATTTAATTAGTAATAATTTTACTTAGATTCTGTTATATACTTTAATATAAGAATATGTTTTATTCTATGGCTCAGTGTGTCACAGTGCTTCTAATAAATTGTCTTCCTTAACTAGTTTTCCAATCTTTGAAAATCCATATCCTATTGACATTCATGAGTCACCTGTTACCTGCACAGAATATTTTGCGGACTGTCCTCCAGATTTGATCCCTGTACTCTATTCTGTAGGAGCAAAACATAAAAAGCAAGGATACAGCAATAAGGTAAACAAAACCAATATTCTTGTTTTTAAGCAAAGGAAGTAGATGTGTAACCTATGTTTTCATAACCTCTTACCATATTATTTTTGTTTTACTCCTTTAATAATCACTTTAAGGTTAGTCCAACCAGCAGCTTAGCGGCCTGATTACAGTCCAGTATTTGCCCCTCAGAAACATGACCACTTAAGCAGAACCATTAATTATCATTAGATAGGATTTAATCATTAAGATGCTGGAGTTATTCCAGATTAGACTGTGTTAAAGGTGAGCCAGCAGTGTACAATTCAAATTTGTATGGATAGGTTCTCTCTATCAAAAAAAAGTGAAAGCATTATAACTGGAAAACTTAAGCAGATGTTCAGTGAGAGCTGACAGTATCTGTGAGATTTGTTATTAAATAGGGATAATAATAATAATAATTTTAGTGAGCTACCAAAGTCTTACCATAATGCTGTAGAAATAGGACAAACTTCAGGAAGTAAAAGAGGAAATGCAATTAATTTATAAATTTCAAGCTTTTAACTGGTTTGTATTTTGGCTAGAACTAATGCATTTTTAATAAATAAACTAGAAAAAAATACTGGGTAGACAAGTCAGACATTATCAATTTTCTACTCAAATCAATGGAAGTATTCTCTTTGGAGCTGGGTTGCTTTCCATTAACTCAAAGAGTGAGCCCTCTCTACTTCTTTTGCATCTTGGTTCACAAAAGTACTTCAAAAAATATTTTTTTTCTCCTATTTGAATCTACCCTTACCTCATACACTTTGCACACCTGCCTGTATTCCCTGCATCCTCTCTTGCCCCCTTGCTTTATTTGTGCATGTACAAATGGACTCTGAGGGCAGGCGGTCACTCATGTGCCAGACACCCATTTCTGTAGCCACAAGCATCCACTCCATATATCAACACAGTTTGTGCTCCTGATTTTTCTCCACCCTCTCATACTCTGCACACATCCTGACCCACTCTGCACATGCGTCACCCTCTGCATCCTGTATCCATACATGTCAGGGCTTTAGGCACAGGGCAGCATTCTAGACCATTAGTAAACAAAAGGCGAGGAAGAGATGATGATCTCGTATGTTGTGTAAAAGTTGCATTCTCTTATCTCATGGCATCATGCTCTGATACTTGTTTCTGGCTCAGCTTCCCCAGTGGTCTTTGTATTCAAAATAAATTCTCAGTCTGTTCAGTGTTCTATAGACTCTCCAAGAGAAAAACCATCTCAAAAGACCAGCAGAATTGTTTGTTACTCCTCCTTCTCATTCCTGCTTTAGGCTGTTGAATGTTAGCTGTGTGGAAATACTTTTAAAGCATAGAACATTAGTTGATAATATAAAAGGGTTATTAAGTTTCCAAAGCCTGAACTGATGACACAAAAATGTTAATAAATTGTAAAAGCCTTGAATTATACATATTTTTGTTCTTTTACAAGTTGTATTGCTTTTTGGGGGGAAGATGTTTTCTACTCCTGAATTTAAAAAGTAGCCAAGCAAGGTTCATCAGAATAAGTTGTGATCTCTACACTTTAATTTGTTTAGGAGTGGCCTATCAGTGGTGGAGCATGGAACCTTGGAGCTCAGACATATCCTGAAATCATTATTACAGGGTGAGAATGAAACTGGGGATTGGTACTTTTAAACTATTTGTGTCTACTCCTTTTGATTGGGGGTTAGCTATAGATAAGAGTTGAGACTTCACCACATATGTATTTCCTGGCTCTTCACTTGAGTAGTGTCACCACAGAAATTCACTTTTGCTCTAGAAAGTAGAGCTTAGTACCCAGGGTTGAGCTACCATTAAGAATAACCATTTGAGGCCGCAGTGTTAGATAGCAATGCTTGTGAAGGAGGGGTCTTTGGAAAAAAAGATGGATTGCAAGAGAATATTTTGGCCTTGAAGGTCACAGAGAATAGCTTCAAAAAGGAGTGCAGCTGTTGTCCCCTGGCCCTCAGGACTCTCTGTCTGGGGACAGTTTGGGAATTCATTTTATTAATGAGGCTGTGGTGCACTAGGATGAATTTCACCTTGTGGGCAGACAAACAGAGCTAAAAGGCCAAAAAGGCTCAGATTGCAGTAGGAGCCCCATGAGCAGTGCCTGGTGGATTCCCAAGGGATCATACTGTAAAACAGACACTATTCATTGAGCTAAGATGCACAATGAGTTTTCCTCTAGTCTCAGTCATGTATTTGATGAATTGTTATTATCAATGATACTGAAGACCTGATTTTAAAAATAAAGTTATGATGTATGCAGTAGTACGAGAAGGTGATGAAGGGATCGTTCTCATTGTAAACAGAAGTGTCTCCTTTTTCCAGCTTTGCTTGAGCAATTTTGTGTTAATAAAAGGAGCACAGTTGTGAAGTATCAAGCAGAATGAAGTTACCTTCTGTCCTTTCAAAGTTCACTGTACATGGCAATTTTAGAGTGTATCGGTTTGATGCTGGCCCACTGCAAAGCCAAAAGTGCTGTGACTTAAACTTGTGATTAGTATGGGAATTAAATTCTTCTTGTTGCAATCTTAAAATTTATTGGGAGTTAGTTCTCTGCAGGAAATGCATAAAAATATTTTTTAACCAAATGAAACCAAATAACAAAATATTTTCTTCTGGTTTGTACATATGTCTTTAATATATTGTCAGTAAGTTATAGAGAGTTACATAAACAAAATTTTTTTTTTCTGATTGTATTTATTAGTCACTGAAAGTAGATAATGTTTTAGAATTGTATCTTGTTTTAACACATTTAATTTTTATATTTTTTTAAGCCATGCAGATGGATCAGTAAAATTTTGGGATGCTTCTGCCAGTAAGTTTCTAAAGTTCACTTTTACATAATGCTGATAAATCATACAAACACATATTTATATATAAAACAGAATATTTAATAGGTTGAGTAGTAATAGCTGAGCTGATATAATTAGGACAAAGGGGTGAAATTCAGAAAATGCTTAATAACTTAAGAGAAAAAATGCTGCTAATGAGCTATATTAGGCAGAAAAGAGTGAGGAATAGTAACTCAAGGTCCAGCATACCAAAATCTATGAAGGATGAAGTGATGGTAAAAAATCCCTAGGGCACATTCTTCTTGTGTGTATAGAGGAGAGGGCTCAGTTAGATCTAACATTCAGTTCCAGTTGTCATGTCACTTCTATACTGAGTACAGCAAAGTCTTCTTTACAGCTAAGTAAAAATAAAATAGTAAAATACATTAATATATTTCAAAACATTTAATCTGGTGAGGGTGGAAAATACTGAAACCTTTTCTTGTCCAGTCTCAAATCCCAGGAAATAATTGGGAAGCATTTCCATTCATCCTAGCAGGAAAAAGCTTCAGAAAATGCTTGTTCCATATAATCTAGCTATAACTGCACATATCAGCAACCAGTATTTTCCCCTACAGAAAATACATATGGTAGTTATTAGTAAAATATATTTATTAAAATACACATACATTTTGATGGAAATTGAAAATATTTTGCTTCAAATAATTGATGGTACTTCACCAAAGTTCCCATAGAGTTGCCTTGTATTCTTGTCTCTTTGATGGTACAGGGATGTCTGGGTAATTTCTCTCTTTTATGAGGTATTAGTGTGTTAAAGAAGAAAAAGTATGAGAGAAAATTCTGGATGAAATGTTAGGCATAGAGAGATTTAATATGACCCTAATAACCAGTCTGTAATGGGCACTATGATCATGGGAGTATGGGGTACTTAAAATACCTGCTAGTTCCACGTGGTGCCACAGAATTGAAATTATTAATATTGCTACCATTACCAGCCAAGCATGGGGAATGTTGACAAGTTTTTAATGTCAGCTAAACCTGATGACTTTGTCAGGTACTTGCCTTTTTGCTTAATACCAAATATTTGCACTCAGGATGGACAAGGAGAAAATGAGGATTTCCAAAGCTGCATTTCACAAAATATATTTCATGTATTAAATAGGCACAGGAACTGAATATGGCCATGGGTTGTTTTTTTATTATGCAATTTGTCTGTTTGGAAATGGTGGGAGAACAAAAACATTGTGGTCAGAATTTACATCTTCCTCTGTCTTCAAGTTATGGTGAACACCAATCATCAAATGAGGTCAACAGTTTATCTGCTGAAACAGAAGTTTTCGAGAGCTTTATTATGAAGTAAAGTAGGATAATTAGTTTTATTTAGAAAGTACAGTGAGACATTAGACTTTGTCTTGTGAATATTTAAGTTTTAAGAAGAATGTGCAAATACAGACTCGAAAGTTAGGGTGAAACAATACAGACTGTTGGAAGACCCCAAGGCATTAACTGTGTGTGTACTACACAGGAAGCAGTGTGCTAGTTAGTCCTTCTAGAGCTCTGGCAGAAATGGGGAAAGAAAAAAACCCTCTCGTAGGGAGTATAAGCATAACCTAATCAATATATACGTGCTGCAGTAGGAATTTTTCTTAACATTAAAAGCTTAGATGATCATGAATATTCACAATTTCTTCAAAAGTGCTAGTATTTTCAGTGCATCTCTGATGTCCTGGTCCTAGTCCTGATTTTCAGGGCATGCACTATTGTACTCCTACTGTACTTGGTACTCTTTATTTATTTACAATGCTTTGATTATTACAAAGTTTTGTTATTTATTTTATTTACAAGGTGTTAAGTTTTTTCATGGAGCTCAGAGTTCATTTGAGATTCCCTAGCAAGCATAATATCTTATCAGTATTTGAAGGCACAAAATACTTTGCTTTTAGACATATTTTAATTGTGTAGTCTTGTGTCTGAAAGCACAGATCTGTGAGAGACACAGGGACTTGCTAGGCCACTGGAACTGTTTCCAAAATGCATTTTTATTCAAAAGATATTGCTGGTTTTTTATTTACTTGTGCAGATGGTGCCCAGTAATAGAGCATAGAGAATATTGTCTTGTACTCTGTACCCTATGATTCTATAATTCTTCCAGTCATAATGTGCATGGACCCATGATGCCTGATTTGGAGTGCCACTCTAGATTTGCTACTGGCACTAACTGGCAACCTGAATCCTCTTTATTTGCTACTGAGAGCAGGAAGAATTATGTATTTATTACAGAAGCACTTGCTGTAATTTGTGAAATTCAGAAGTGCTTTATGTGCTAAAACTTTTTAAAGCATTAAAAAAACTGTATATGCTAAACCTCCTGGAATATATCTGCACTGCCAAACAAAAATGTAAATTTGCTGTGTTCATCATCTGGTTACATAACTAAAACACTGTCCTTTCATCTTCCTGTTGCTCTTGTTACACAAGCTGGCCAGGCTGAGCTACCACAATTACACTGAGAGGCAGCAGCTTTTGCCTTTGTGGATACGCACACCTTTACAGGTGCTGAGCCTGACTGGCTTTTTCTGATATTATGCAGTTACTGATCAATACCACTGAGAAACCAATGTAAAAGTAGTAAAAACAGGGAAGAATGTAAAACATAATGGGGTGAATTGTCGCCCCTCCTTTATTTCTGGAATTTGCTGCAGTGGAGTTCTAATCTCAACAAAAGCTTCTGGACACTAGGATTTTATATACAGGTATAAATATAGATCTACATATTAGTCAAGAAATTTAAAAAATTTTTGAACTCCCATTAATTCAGAAGAATTTGGTGTTGACCAGGCCACCAGCATGCTTTCCTAATGTTTTTTCTTGAATTTCCATACACTTTTTACATCCTATCAAGACCATAACCTCAGACAAATGAAATCTTAGTTTCACATTTCTTTAGGAAAGTATCAATATGATCAGAGCCTCTCTATAGCACTGATTATAAGCCTAAATATGGACACAATGATTTACACCTTTGACACCCTTCCCCAGAAAGTACTAAGAAGTATTTCACTGACAAATACCCTTCTGAGAAGTATTAAACATATCCTACCAGTAATGTGTACCAGAACAGTATCTGTATTGTTGTCCTGGTTTGGACATCTTCTCCTCTTAGGCTTTCCTAAGAGTCCTTGTTATGCCACAACTGAGAAAAAAGTGGGAACTGAGAATTTTATAATTGGTTTGCTTCACGTTAGTATTTTATATGTTTTAATATATTCCAGTTACTCTACAGATGTTGTACAAACTAAAAACATCAAAGGTTTTTGAAAAACAGAAAGTGGGAGAAGGAAAAGCAACAGCTGAGATTGTGGAAGAAGATCCTTTTGCTGTTCAGATGATGTACTGGTGTCCTGAAAGCCGAATTTTCTGTGTGGCAGGAGTTTCTGCCTATGTGATTGTTTACAGGTTCAGCAAACATGAAGTAAATACTGAAATTGCAGTAAGTACTCATTTCACTCTCTAATAAGAGAACAATTTCTAAATCAAATTGCCCTGCTTCATCTGTACTCAAGTACTTAAATAAAAATAGCAATCAGTATAAATACAGGTTTAGGGGCATTCTTTAAACCTTTCCAGGGAAATCTTGATCCAACTTCAGTTACTGACAAATTCTGAGGGTTTGGGAACCTACTCTCCACTTTCTTTTTGCTTTAGTAAAATACATACTGCACATACAGTGCAGCTTTCAGACATGGTTTGCTTTTAAGACTTTATGATACAGTAATCTCTGTTGTATTTACCTGGTCTGAAATTACTGTCTGCTGTATGTTTTTATCAGTTAATGTACATTGTGTACGTGCACAATGGTCTTTTTAACTCAAGTATTTAATCTCTTTAATTTCTGTTCATAAGGAGACTGAAAATTATCAGTGGGTTTAACAAAACAAAGTGTTGATCTTTTTCTGGCTTATGCTGACGTTGTTTCCCTAAAGATGGAAACTATATGAAATGCCAGATTATTTGTCACCTTCCCTGATTATAGATCTTTTCCTTTTCACACTATTTTAATGCTCTTTAGAAAGTTCTACTGTAGCAAAAAACCTGTTACTGTGTTATTTTTGGCCTCTAGCCATGTGCCATTCTGTATGGCATATTCATATCTGTAGTTATGATATTCATTAACTGTAGTTCTGTTGTTTTCCACTCTTTTCTCCCCCACCCCCCCAAGGCAATTATTAAGCTGCCTGAATGTATCATTTCAGGAAAGGTTTAAAACTGATGAACAGTAATTTCACATTTCTGACCAGCTCATGTATAAATCTACTAAAATTACTCCATTTCAGTATTTTTACATTGTTCTACAGAAAATGCACTTTATCTTTTATTATCTATAATTTAATGTCTTTTTTCCCTGTTCTTCACTTCTCTGGCTGAATTGCATCATTACTGGTATTTTCCAAAGTGTTATAAGAGGTGCAATTTAACAGTTTCTTAGATTTCTTCTGTAATTAATAAGCATTTTCCCTGAATATTAAATTATGCAATCTTGGTGGAATAGTCACAGAATTCCCCTGGGGTTTGTGCATCTCTGAAATGGCTTTCTCTTTTCTTTCTGCATTTTTGCTGCTTGCATTCAAGTCTTCACTCTAAATGATGGGAGTGATTTTTAATCAAAAGTATGGAATTCTTTGTTGGAATCTGTACCTGACTTTAGGCTGTGTGGTTTTGTCTGTTTTGAGACTGAGCTGGCCAATCTCAGGATTTCTTTGCTGCCTGAGGCACAAAGCACTTTTTGTCCTCCCTTCCTTATCAGCCAGGCTGAACTCATCTTGAGTTCAATCTCCAAATCCCAGCATTTTAAGGCCCCCACATTGGTTGGACTGCCCTGATGCCGGTGTTGTAATGTTTTTGCTGTGGCAAATGGGAACTAGGGGAGCTACTCAAAGGTTGCTCCATGTAGCAGGGAAGTCGTCAGCTGAATATGCCTCAGGGGCATAGGCTGTGCCTGGAATTTCCTCAACAGAAGTATTATTTGCATCATTTCATACCAGATTTTGGAGGCAAGCAGTATGCATGTGACAAATTCTGCTTCATATCCAACCTTGGAGTCATTACCATGCAGTTATATAAAAAGCATTTGCTGCTGTTATTTTTGTTTTCTTATCTGAATCCGCACCATCCTGTCTCAAAAGGATCTATTAATTAAACATGATCACTTTCTCAGTGAGCAGTCTTTCCTCAGTGAAGCTCCTCTTCAAATCTCTTGAGAAGAAACATAGGAAAAAAGTTTACACTCATTTGAATGTGGAAAGGGGAATCAATAGGCCCAGTGATGAGATCCCCCAAAAATATCTTTATGTCAAAATAAATCGGTTCAACATTTCTATAACCCTCCTAAGGTCCTGCCAAAGTAGGGACAAAAACAGAAGACAAATTCAAAATCATGGTTTTGGCCTGAATTTTTCCTTCTCTCTTCAAATGCACAACAGCTAGAATGTAACAAAATTTATTTTAGTAGAAAAAGGAATACACACAGAAAAACATTCAAAGAGTGATTCACTTCTGACATGGTAAGCAGAAGAACATACTCTTCAAGAGTTACTCCAGTCCTGCATAAAGATTAAACAGCATTATAAATTGTTTCAGTCAGCTGCAATTACTTCCAGATTAGATTTTCCTGAACTCAATATTTCACTCATTAGTCTTTGAAGGCAAATGTTGTTTGTAGGTTTCTTTAACTGATTCAGGCACAAAATATTCATGGATTTTAAAAGGAGAAAACAAAAGGAAAATTTTGAGAAAGGACTCCTGGTTGAACAGAATCTCCTGATTGAACAGAATCTCTTCTTTCTGAAATCTCGTGTGTTTTAGCACAGTGGTTGAGAAACAGGTGACCTTTCAGTACTACTCACCTTTATCTCCCAATTCTCATGAAATTTAGCTATTTTGTTAATCTTCATTCTGGTACAGATGATGTTTCAGTGAAAGATCACTAAGACTGAGCTTGCAGTGTCTACCTCTGCAATTACTTCTATTCCTTTGAAAGTAGCAGCACTGAAATTGCTGTTCAGCTAGTAACCCTCAGACTTTGTCTCTTTGAGAGCTGTACCTTGGTTTTTATTCTTTCAAAATGCAGATTCCCTTGGACAACTCATGAGATAGAAAGAATTGTTTAGTATTTACTTACCTAGATTTGAATTTCCTGTCCAGTTCCTCCCTGGAGTCCTCAGTTAATATTTCCTGAATTAGTGGAGAGAATTGTAGGGTGGTTTGCCTCTTTTTCCCTTTCTAGAAAGGCTAGAAGGAAAGCAAAAAGTAACTAGTTTGAATTTTGCTTTCTAAAATCCACCAAACTCATGTTCATTCTAAAAAACACAGAGCTGTCTGTGCTGTAATCTTTGATTTCCTTGCCCCACCTATGGATAACTGAAGCTCATGTAAAACTTGTCTCTTAGAGACTCTGTTGTACAAGTAATCAGGAGGCAGAGTTGGTGATCCTTCTAGTTCCTATCTGATGCTGTTACTCTGTATAAATAACAAATGACAGTATTCTTTGCCTGCAAATTATAATGATAAATGGGGGTTATTTAAAAAAACAAAAAGGCATACTGATATTTATTTGAAAGTAACAGAACTTTCAGCAGCTTTCCTTATAAAATGATAACTTAGCTTTTTTTTATTTAAGTCATTAGAGGTACGACTTCAGTGCGAAGTAGAAGACATCATTACTCCTGAACCAGAAACAAATCCTCCATTCCCAGATGCCTCCTCCCAGCTTCCTTCTTTAAAGAGCCTTTCAGGCAGTACCAACACTGTAGCATGTGAAGGAACAATGAAGGACAGTATCCCATGTCTTAGGTAAGTTTATGCCATTGTTTAAATATTGATCTTTCTAAAAAGTGTTCTTATCTGTTAGTCAATCCATCAACTCCCAAGAAAAAGAGATTAATTGTATGTATGTGACACAAAATGGGAAAAACCAGAATGTGGAACAAACCAAATAATTAAGACAAAATTATCAACAAGGGATTTTAAAAGGATAGAATTAATTGTGAAGAATATAAACTGTTATAGTGAAGGCTTGACTGTCATTTTCCAGTGATCTAGGAGTACATCTTCAAGGAATTTCTGAGGTTAGTTAATGAAGAAACTTCTGTAAAAGCCAGCATGTGCAAAGCTTTCTCTCCTTGATTAATTAATATACTACTGGATTTTTTTTTTAATTAAAGAACTGTATGCATTTCATGGTGTGTAAGACATGGAAACTGTGTCCATACTTATGAAACATTCTTTAAAATGTATAATAATAAAACAATCACATTGTATGGAAGTGTTTAATATTTAGAAAAAAAGCAAATTGTTTTCTGCCAGAATACACTGTCACTGTTTTGGAGTAGATTAATATGTTCTTATTATTAAGGCAGATAAGTATGGATTTGAAAGCTTAAAACAGTAATTCTGTACAAAACTCTATAAAAACTGTAATTTTCCAGCAATTAGAGTGAATTGCTGACAAGAATTGCTCTCATTTTGGTGAATTCATTATTATTTGGTCTAATTATTATTAAATCTTTTAAATGCCTCAATTATTTCAAAAACAGTTAAAATGAACATTTCCTGATTTGCTACTTTGGGCTGCTTGGCTCCTGAAAATGGCATTAGCATTTAAAAGTAATATTGTAATATTGTCCTTGTAAAATTAACAGTATTTTTTGGCATTCTCTTCATTTGTCCATCTCATTCAGTCAGGCATTTGAACTTCAGACCTCAGTTTAATCATTAATTTGAACTATGAAAATCAACAGAAGAGGCAGAGATTAGTTATTTTAAAAATTCAAATGTGAAATCTATTTATGACATTGATATCAGGAAGAATGCAATCATTTAATCATTTCACTGGCTAAGAGTTTTGTTTAAGAGATTCTTACTTGATTTTGTCCGTGAAAGAGAGGAATTGTTGATGTTGGAGGCAGAAAGGTTGTAATGAACCCGCAGAGGTTCATCTTGTTACTTTTTAGAAATTTTCTTATCTCAAATAATCTCAGATTAAGCTGGCCAATAGATTCTTGTGAAATTTTAAACAAGGTAACTATCATCTTATTTTGACTGAGAAGTGACTTTTCATACCACTAGAACTGCTGGCACACTCCTACATTTAGATAAAAATATACTTATGAATGCTGTTATCCTTCTCAGGAAAGACATACAAATATCTGCATTTCCCCCCAAACCTTAGCTGTGTCCACAGGCCTTGTCTGTCTAAGAACTTCTGATCTATGGTGGTAAAATGAAAGTAGTGCTGAAAACACTGGAAAAAACCAGTAAAGACCAGGGTGTTGCTGTTGACTTTATGTGCAAGTCATTCAGGTGGGCAGCAGGATAGAATCTAAAATAGAACAACATTAATGTAAAGCTGCAACCAGCTGCACATGGAGGGTGAGTGCACAGCTTGAACTATATTGATAATGCACATAAAATTTTGCACACATACATAACTGGCTCCATTATGTTTATTTTCATATCTGCTTCTCAACATTTTTAGAGCAAATGAATGGCACTCCACACTAACTTTTTTTTCTAGCCAGAAGTCAGAATGACTGAATGTGTTTGTGTCTGTGAATAGCTGCTAGGAAGAAAGTAATTGAAGGGGCTGCAGTAATGAAAACTTGGCACTTTTCTCAAATCAAAAGTAACTGTTACCAAGAGAGGCAGGCAGCAGTATGGAATAAATATTGTTCTTGCTTCTTTCAGAAGATTTTGCAGTGAAATAGGCAGCTGTAATAACCTAAGAAACCAACGGATTTGTGATTATGCAGATAAATACTTTTGATGTAAATGCCGTTATCATAAAGCTGAACCCGGAACGTCAGTCTTTGTTCCCAGACTTCTAGTATCATCCCAAAATTAGGTCAATCAAGGGTTTTGACAGTAGCTTCAAGTAACTCCAAAGTGATAAGGAACTGTGAATATCTTGTAAAAACAACTAAAAACCAAAACTTTGCACCAATGAAATTCAGTGTAGCATAACAAGAACGTGTCAAGGAAATCACTGAAATGTCTACATGCCTTCTGCTCATACTCCTGCAGTCTGTTTAGGCTTTTATTATAAATACTTTAGATGAAAAGAAATCCAAAACAAGGTGCAGAACTGAGTGTCTGCATTACTGTTTAAGCAGGATGGTTAGGGAAACAAGAGGAACAGCTCAAAGATTCTTAAGCAGGAAGATGTCACAGAAACATGGGAATGACAACCTGAATCATTAAATCTGAAATTATTTTACTCCATTATTATAGTCTTTCACCACCTACAGTTTATTATATGCTTAGAGAAAATCCCTGTGAAATAATATCCATTTTTATCAAAGCAGATACTCAAATTTGTAGTGAAAAATATTTAGAGGGAAATTTGTTTGCTTTTTTCCCCTCAAGTGACAATAATCCAAAAAAAAACTTAGAAGGTAATTGAACTTCTCTAATTTTTTCAGGATGCCATTAAAAACACATTGGAAAAGTAATACCACATTGAAAAACGTGGTTTAGAAGATCAGAATTACTTCTGCAGCCATTGTCAGTCTCATGGCAGCTTGTTTAGAAGAAGGAAACAGATACTTGCTTTGACAGACACTTGTTGGAGCAGAATGCTTGCCTCTTGTGTTCTGCCACACCATCAGTTATCCATTAGAAAATATGGATGGAAAGCTCAGCTGAAAGGGCATTAGACTAAGTCCTGGTTCTTGGATTTCATTTACCTGTTCTATATTTTTCTAACATTTTTAAGGGCAGGAGCTGAAAATGGAAAATGGAGTACAAGATGGAAAGACCACCACTATTATGCCTCTTAAAGGCTTACCTACAGACATTAGAAGTTGAAGGACTCAATCACAAAGATTCTCTGAAAGACTGTTTGTAAAATATTCAGCTTCTGCTTGCTGTGAAGTTTCTTTGAAAATAATACATCTTTGCTGTATACAACACTTTTCTGTAGTTTCAGTTTATCCTGGTCTCAAAGGACCCCTCTCCCTTGGCAGCTTGAGTTCACAGATGTTCACACCTTTGTTCTCAGCATGAATACTCCTGGGTAATCCAGGGCTTACTTCTATAAGGTTATGAATAGCATCACTTCAAAAATGCTTGTGGCTATGTATCATATGAACAAAGAAAAGGGCAAAGCTTTAGTGCCAGCAGAACAGGTCAGAAATTGCAAAACTCTGAGCAGAGGTTTGCTGTTAATAGAAAACAACAATACGAAGCTATTGCCAACTGTAGTGGGTTGAGTACTTGCTGAACTGTACTGTTACATCTTTCCTACAACAATGTCCAAGCCAAGTGCTTGATTACTGCTCCAGAGAAACACACATGTAAGGTCTGAAGAGTGCTACAGGGAAAATAAATAGAACAGTGTGCGTGCCAAGCTGCTGTTAAGGAAATGCATTTAGGGGATGCATGAGGAATGACTTTCTCATAAAGTATACTGCCCTATTTTATGCCTATGTGCAAAGAGGTGCAATACAAGCACTCTCACCAGTAACAGGTACAGTGAAAATGCACTGACTAGTGGGTTTTACCTGTAAATTACTACTACAGCATGAATGTACTAATGACTAACATGAATACCTTGAAGTATTACTATTATTGCATAATGTTTTCTTCCAGTGTATCCCACATTGTTGTACCACTCAAAAAAGCACATAAAGCAGTCAAACAGAGCTTTCAGCTCTTACACTTCCCCTTAAAATGTACACCTTCACAACCTGCTTTGCAAGTCACTGAACTTGCCATAACACAGTAAGAACAGGTGTTAATAGTTATATCAGATTTGGTGTAGGAACCATTCATTCACGTAATAGGTGATTATACTCCTAGAAGTAAAACAGGACTTGTTTGCATTACATGGACAAATAGATTTGTCAAGTCCGTAAGTTTTTCATATGCTCTGGTGAGGACCACTACAGAAAGGTGTATCTTCTCATCTTCTCTAGCCTCTTTACATTTTTCTGTCAGGCTTTGCTTCATAAGACGCAAGTTCCAAATGCACAGAAATTACCTTTTTCAAAGTCTCAAAATAATATATTGTGGGTTTTCTGTTCAAGTTGACAATTCATAATGATGTGACGCAGTTGTTTTTAATGGTTCAGTGTTTGTTTGTCTGTTCTTACTTTGTACCTCTTCTTCTTAGCGTTAAGGCTCGACCTGTGCGGATGCCTCCTGGCTACCAGGCAGATCTGGTTATCCAGTTGGTGTGGGTGGATGGTGAGCCTCCACAACAGATTACCAGTCTTGCTGTAAACTCTGCTTATGGACTGTAAGTAACTCAGAATTAAGGTTGCTTTGATTTATTGTTTATTGCCCTAAATCACATGTTTTCCAACTGTACATTGAAATTTCCCACAGACAATTAAGGTCAAAGCAAAGTATTCAAAATATGCTGTAAATCAGATTCTTGGGGGAAAGTTATTTGAACTGACAGAGAGATTGTAATATGGGATGTTAAACTGCCATTCTTGCCAATATTTTTACTAATCCTATTTAAAAGTCTGAATCTTTTCACATAATTCTTTCCATCCTTTCAAATAAGATCTAATTGCATTTCAAATCTGTAATTTTCAAAGTTATTTTGAAAGGTTCGCCAAGGTGAAATGCATTTAATGGAAAACGGTGAAGTGATTAACTGTTAAATACCATTTTTCACTACGTCATATTTTAGTTGGAAATTGTCTTCTGAGAGTAGCATTTTTATGTCTGTGCTAATGTCTGCTTGCACAAGAATCGGTGACCTGAAATTGAGAATTTAATAAGGAGCATTTAAATGCTGTATTCTGGATGGCAATGCAAATGAGTGTGTGTAATTGTTTCCTCAGGTTCAGTTTATTTGCAAATTTTTAATGTTTTCTCTAACTGAGAGTCACCCTGATACATTAAAATGGTTTTCCCTGTAGGTGTTGCTCCAATAAAACTATTGGCTGTAATTGGTGTTAGGTGCTGGCTCCTGCTGATTTTCAGTAAGTCACTGGACTATTTTCAGAAACTTAGGCCATTTAATGCAGAGTTTTTACATTTCTGCAAAAATACTGTCTTCTGGGGGCTGTTTTTTCAAGTTTTTAGCCTGAATTTCTAGACCATTTCCTATTAATGAATTCTAGGAGTTTCTTTTCTTTACCATACCTTGATACATTTGTCACTTGTGCAAATTGTTAGGTTTTGCTCCCTTGCAGGTCTCAGACCTCAAGGAAGCATCTGAATAATCACACCATTCTGTCACTTGTAAACTATTCTGATAGGTTGTGGTTCTCCTAATGGTCACAGTGGCTTCCTAAACCACTGATTGATTCAATCAAGTGCTTTAAATTGTTTCATTTGCTAGGAGCAATTACAGATTATGGGACAGCCTCCTTTAAAACACCATAAGCTAAGTACAAGAGTGTTTCAGAAATAAATGCATGTATGAATAAAGTAGGCCGATAACCTGAATTTAACTTTGCTACAAAATTTACCCAAGAAAGGTCTTTTTCCTTACATTTTTTCTGCAGACTCTCTTCTCTCTTCCTTTCTCTTGTCACTCTTAACTTTTTTCCTCAGGCCTATGACAAGGTACAGTCCTTTCTTTCATCAGCATTTTTGTTTACTACTTTGTCACCTGTTATCTATCTTCACCATGTGGAGAAACCTATACCACTTCAGCATGAAGCCTGAGAGCATGTAGTTTTTGCCATGCTAATCGTTGAGTTATTTGGGTCATCTTTTGCCTAATTTTTCTTCATTTACCAATCAGTTTAACTAGGTCAAAGACATAAAATGGTGTGCGTTCTGGAGAGTCTGTTTCCAGTATTCTTTTAATTAAATTACTATGATTTCTGGAACTGTTATACTGCAGCCATGGAACAGGAATAAAGTATGATGCAAAAAAACCTTTATTCCCAGTAAAGATGAAAGATTTCAGACACTGCAAAATTTTATTTAATGTAATTGCTTTACTTATAACAGTACCAAGGCTACAAATTAAAAGTATTAACACCTGTTTTATTTATGTTGAAATGAATCATCAAAAACTTCTTCATGTTATCTTGCAAAATGCTTCATTTACAACTGAAGAATTAGGTTAACCTTGAGGAACAAGGTTAAATACTAATAATAAATTTGTTTTGAAGTAGGTTCTGTTGGACTGAAAGCAGTGACTGAAAATTTATTACTGCCTCATGGGGTAACAGTTTTCAGCTAATCTGCATATTAATTGTCCAGAAATGTCTGATGAGGGTTTTATGACATTTCTGTTAAAGATACCAACAGAATAGGACATCACCTAGCAACTAATTCTGTTCATTGCTCAAAACTGAGAAATTCATTTTGGTTTTGATTTCATAAGGACTTGGTTGTTAGCAATTTATCTTAAGCCTTTCTTGTTATTAATGAGCAACTTCAGGTTCTTTTTTAAACTCATTTGTTTGGGTATGAGAATATTATATCAATGCTTGTGTGTGAAATTAGAGAAGTTTAGAAAAATACAGACCAGGAAATTATACATTTTGTTAATTTGCTGACCAGGGGTGTGAATCATCACTAGCTCTTCTTATGACTCATGTTTTCAAAAATTTATTAATCTCAGGTTAATAATTTTCAAAGTGCAAATGACTTTTTTTCCCCTAAACTATTAATAGATGAGATTGACACTTGTCTTTTTTTTTGGTCTTTTTTTTTTCCTCCCAGAATGCAATAACTTATGAACACATAGAATCAATCCTCTCTTAGTCTAAAACCATTACCCCCATTCACACGAGCCAGTTTCTCAAGCTTGTCCTAGACTTGCAGGTATTGAAGCCAAAGAAGAGATTATTGATGAGCAAGATAGTTACATTTTTGTTGGTCATTTTAGAGGTGATTTGCAGGAAAAGACAATGTAATTTAGTGTCCAGCCTAATTATGAGGTTAAAGTGTAACCAATATTATGTATTAGAGCATAAGAGAAGACAGTGATGCTGAGAGCTATCTTCATGTAGTAAAGAGGAGATTTCAGCGCAAAAATACGTTGAGTTCATCTTGGCAATGTTAAGTTCCTATTTGGAACTATTCCCTATATGGAAAATCCTGAATAGATTTTAGAAAGACAGGATTACTACTCTAGCTTGGATGGAAGAAATCCAAGTTGAAGATGTGTATTTATGAATCACTAGGGATATATATTTATAATTACTGCCATGTTTATACAAAACAATCTCTTCAAATACTGGGTCAGAGAAAGAAAGTGTTGATATTGATATTTCAGTCTGAGATGTCCTGCAACTGAACAGGGGAAGGGGGAAAAAGAATGAACATGTAAGAGGAAAGAAGCAATATGTTGGAGAAGAGGAAAGACATAATTGACAATGTCAAGGACATCCAATATGCAAAGCACTGTGGTGGAATAAATGTTCTGAATTTTAACCAATAAATCTATAGATAGCTTGATACTGGTTACATATGTAAAGTGGACTCAAATGCATCCAGAGTGGACTTAGAGCATTAAGGCAGCACATTCTCTGGTTTGGGAGGTGAAAGTGGGAAAGGGAAGCAAGGAAGGGAGAAATGTCACCAGTTCTAGGAATACACGGTGGAAGAGACTGGAATGTAATGTAATGATCAGGGAAGTAATTTGAGGAAAAGAAGAAGCTAAGATGAGCATAACTGCAGAGCTGGGGATAACTTTCAGGTATTGATGACTGGTTCCATTTGCTGAACATCTACAGCCACTTCCCTTTGTAGCAAGATTATATGACAAGCTAAATAAAAGAAACTCTCTGTGCTGTTCTGCAGAATTATGAGGTTGCTTGGTTGTTGTTTGGTTGGTTTTCTTCTTCAGTTGAAATCAAGTTGTACATGTTATTACCTGATTTTGGGTAACATGCATTCAAATATTAAAACAAGTACATTTATTGCATCTAGAGGGATAATGTCTGCAGCAGAATATAAAAATACCAAAATGATGCAAAAGAAATTTGCATCTCCTACTAGAAATTCATACCATCTGTTGGTAGAACAAGAAAATAGTCTTTATGAAGCATCCAAAGTGTTGTCAAATCCAAAGGATGTTGATACACTGCAAAATAATTTTCATAATGAAGACTTCTCAGTGAGAAGTTCTTGTTCCTCCCTCAGGCCAGTCCCTTGAGAGGGGGTGAGCAGAAGTATGGTTGGTCTGACAGGAGGATACAGAAAACTCTGTGCTATGAGTCATTGTATATCAGTAATTGGCACTTTAATTCACACCTAAGAAGCTAATATAGGTTGAGCTTAAGTCAATAGCTATATTCTGAGCTAACTAATTTCCAAAGAATGCATGCATAGATATATATAGGTATATAAACATAAAGAAAACATGGTATGATAATTCAGTGTGAAGATGAGGGATAGAGATAACACTGAGCTTACTTATTTTATTGGCTTGTGAATATTTATGAAAATTTATTTATAAGCAAAGATGTGATGGCTTTGGGGCTTTAGAGTAAATGATCAGTCTGAATCATTCAAACATACAGATACAAATTTCAAATTTCAAACATAATTTTAAATTATGGGTTCATTAAAGTTATTGCCTCATACTAGTTTTGATCCTTGAATAAAAAGGAAATGAAAATCACACTAAACTTAGAAAAGTATCCATAGGACAAGTCTTTAAAAGTGTTTAATGCCTAATGTGATATATATATACCTCTTGAACTATTTACACATTTATGATTTGCTCAAACCAAAGCCCATTTCTTTATCATGTCCATGGGTATATCTTCTCTCAGGTGGTTGTTCACATTGCCAGTCTTGGGGTTTTGCCTTTATTTTTACTGCTATGTTCCTCTTGCTCTAGGTGGGCTTAAAATTTGCTGGGGTGGTGGGGGCTAAAAATAGCTAAGATATCTTGGGGCACAAACTGCCTATAGAATTCAAAATGGAAAGTGAAAATCGTTTTTAATCAAATTTCAGTAGCTGTTGTAGTCTCTCAGACATTTGGGGGAAGCTGAGGTTCATGGAAATATTTATACATGGTTAATTATTGAAAATATTTAGCTTAGTTTCCTTGAAAAGGAAATGAGAGTAAAAAATGAGCAGTAGTACAAGAAAAAGCTTGAGAGCTCACTTTCTTATCTCAGAGGGAAACATTTAGTGGAATCAAAGGTAACACAAAAAATTTGACGAATATGTGTTTATCCTTTTCAGTGAATGATGATTGAGCAATTCATTGCCTTACAACATCTTCAGAATTTAGAATTTAGCAAGATTAAAAGAGACTTTGGATAAATGAGAGTGTAATGAGCAGAACTCATTATAATATTTCAAAGCAATAAAGATTTATGGCAGGAGAAAATCTGCAAGTGGAAGTGCTTAAGCAAATGTGAGATTAAGCCAATGCTCTTGTGCAGGGCACATGGTACCACTTCCATTTCACACGGGGGTATATTGCACTTCTTCTTTAAAGGCATCTGTAGGTCGTCATTGCTAGGGGTGACCGTGGCTTGACAGCAAGTCAAGGTTTGTAGAGAAGTTCAGGTGTTCAATGGTCTTAAATACCATAGCATAAAATGTATCTTTAATGTTTCATGTTGCAATTTGTGCCAAACATGAAGAAGTCATGGTTTTCTTACTGTGGGTGCTCTTGGGTAGTGCAGTTTAATGATTTTCCTGTTTAAGTCTATAGCACCATAATTTATATTGAGATGGAATATTGTTTTTATGAACTCCATGGTGGGAAAAAAAAAAAAAAAAAAAGAAACTATTTAGAAGCAAAGTCCGACCTGGGATTTGGTTTTGTATCCAACACCAGTGCTAATTATACAATGTTTAGAACATCTTAGGCAAGATGTTAAAACTTACTTATGTCAAATAATACATTTACAAAAGAAACAGTATAAGTTTTATTTATTCAAAGTCTCTGATGTTATGCAAAATTGCTCCTGCTGCACCTTGCAGAGAGTTCTGCAGCAAAAAATCAATTCTGTCCCAAACCTCTAGGTACGTGCAGAAATCTTGGGTTCAAGTGGAAGTAAGATCTGCCCTACTTGAGAGGCTTTCCAAATTATTAAAGTTTCTGAATATTCTCATAACATCAAAAGTGACTGCAATTGATCAAAAATAAAATTTTGATCAAAATTGATCGAAAATAAAAGCGGGAGCAATTTTGCATAGCATCAAAGGCTTTGAATAAATAAAACTTATACTGTTTCTTTTGTAAATGTATTATTTGAGATAAGTAAGTTTTAACATCTTGCCTAAGATGTTCTAAACATTGTGTAAAGTGATCAAAATTGATCGAAATAAATTTTTTTTCTAACAGATTCTAGGTGGAATGAAAGAAAGACTCAAGTACATTTTTCAAAATAAAAAATCTTTGGTTTTCAACAATAGTGTCTAGTTTGGCAGATCTTGTTTCTTAAGTCAGGAGCAAGTATGTTGTTAATACTGACTTAATAGACTTAATCAATACTGCTGGTTTTCCAAAGGGCTCTCACCATTATTCTTGCACTCCTGCAGCTTCATTAATGGTAGGAGTTTTTTTTTTGTTTTGCTGGCTGGGGCTCTGGATCCTCTCCAGTTCTTATAGCAGTTCAAAAATATATTGCAATAAAGTTGCCACTACCTACATTAAGATTCTACTGGATTTAATACTAAGAAAGCAGGACTGGAGACTGAGTGGCAGAATTTTCCAAAACAAGAGTGTATATGAATTTTAGTGGTGAGGGTCTCTGGGCCTCACCTCTGAGGGTCCAGAAGCAATAAAAATTCTAACATATTCTCTTACAAAAACCACGGTGCCCATTTAAAGCATACTGAAAGGTTCTTGTAGGATGTTTGATTCTCAGGATGCAGCACAAGCAGAGTGTGTGTAAATCCAATATCAGTATGACAGTAATGTACCCCTGACTGTGGACTCTGACCTGAGTGCTGTGGGTCTGCCTAGCTGGTGTGTGAATGTCTGGACAGGGCTGCCTGTCAGTCCCAGGTAGCCAATGGTTCAGAGTGCCAGAGCTCCTGTAACAAGGGTGAGCCACAGGGCATTACAGACACATAGAAAGGATGCATTTGAATAGGTGTGGCCATGCCCTGTTAGCCCATAGGAAAAGATAGAGTGAGCTCAGACTTTCCCTCGCCACCATGCCAAATGCATATTTGAACTTGGAGCATTCAACCTGTGCCAAAGATGGATCTTAGTTTGCTCACAGAAACAAGCTCGAGTTTTTGAAGTACAGCCTAGGATTTCTTTCCTTGGTGCTGTCTTCCATGTAGGTGGAGTTTCTGACAAATATATATATATATACACAACATATATAAAGTATTTTGTCAGAAAATTCAGTGTCACAGCCAGCATTATCAGTGCTTCTGTGTCCTTTAAAATGACCTGTCTTGTGTGAATTCATGAAAATTCTAATATTGGTAGTGGTAATTTTTTTTTTACTTTTTTTCTTCCCCTCTTGTAAGATTTCCTCCCTGCATTATGCAGCAGTGGAAAGCACAGAGTTGATTCCACATCAGATTGACAGGGATGAATGAGTTTGAGTCATATCAGAGACTTTCACATTTTAAACTATACTTGTTTTCTTTTGTTAGGTACAGTCACTCTTTTGTATCCCGAGGCACTCGGAAAACAAATCTGAGTTAACAAGAAGTGTGTTTTTTTATTTTTTTTTAAAAAACCAAGCCTAAATTGCTGCAGTGACAGCCTGATAACTGCACTTATCTGAAATAGATTATTTCCCTCTCATTTCACACCATTCCTTTCTCCAAATTGACTTTAAAGTGCAGAATATCATCAACCAAGAAAGCTGAAGCATGCCCTGTTAGATTGTAACTTAACTCTTTAACTCCATTTTTTCAGGCCTGACTGAACTCAGTGACAGTCCAGTTTCCCTGGAGCTTGAGCGTTGCAAGTCTCCCACTTCAGGTAAAGGTGGTTGGCTTCTCTTCCTGCAGTCTGTATAAGCCATTCATGTCATGCATCACTGTGTTTCATTAATCCCAAAGAAGTGAAGTGCACAGTTCCAAAGAGAAGAAATTACTGGAGAAGCACTTTTTATGTAGCACAGTAAAATCCTGTTTCCTTAAGGAAAACTTAAATGTACGTGGTGCATCTTGAGGTGAACAGTGTGAAAACATTTGAAGTAACAGGATCATGCAGGTATATTCCTATAACCTCCTTTAAGTAGCTTGTTTCTCTGTTTTCTTAAAAGGCTTTCTAAGGTTTTTTTACAGTAGGGAGTCCTTGTAATTCTATATGTATATATTATGTGTACGTGTACATGAAGAAATTATTTGAAATCAGCAATATGGAGATGGTAAATTTTAGCCATTAGAACCCCAGTGTTTGATTTACATAATTTGAAATGAAAGCAGAATCTCAGATTAAAATATTTGCTTATGAACCAGGGCAGGGATATCTTGGCCACACAAAAATTCCTAAGTGTTTCCCATTTTACCCATAGTCCTTCAGAAGGTGGAATTCATCCATTCCTAGAGACCTTTTCAGCAAGTGCCTAGTCTACATTGATCTCTTTAATGTGAGTTCACTGTCTTAAAGATGGTTGCTGAGAGCTGTTTTCTAGTAGCTGGCTTTTAAATGTTATGGAAAATAAGGAGGTGTAGCTGTGATACATTAATTTTGCTTGTGGTATGCATATCACACTTTTCCTTGTAGTTTGGTAAGTATTGATAGATATTTTCCCCCCTTAGTTATGGTAACAAATACCCACAATATGAATAGTGTGCTATTCAAATTCTCTGTTACTGTTTCATATATTTTATGTCATAATAACAGGATATATTAATCTTTAATGAAAGCCACTAATTAGTAATTATAAAAAGCTGAAACTGATAAAAATGTTTCCCTGACATAGTAAGAGCTGAAACAAAACAGCTGCTTTGAAATATGTATTTCCTTGTACTGTTTGCAACCCAAAATCTGTAGATATGGAGATATACAAGTGAAGTGGGCTATAATAATACTGGTATAAAACTAGGAGCTCAAAATCTTGAGCAGGGCCTCAGAAACTCATGATATAGGCTTTAAAATAAATCATTTGATAGCTTAGTTATAATTAGATTATTTATTGTGTGGCTCACTGGGATTCAACTTTTCACTTTTCTCTTCAGAAATGAGCTAAAACCTTTTCTTTTCATTGAAATCTAAGAGATGACTGACTTGGTAACCATATGTGCATATTCTTAGTAAATGATGAGTGTCTCCTATAACACTTTACTTTTTCTGCAGTTAACTTCAATTTTTCATTCTGCTAGTGCACAAAAATAGCTTTCTTAGATAAATCTGAAATAATTTGCTCCAAAATTTATTCTGCTTTTTTCTGTTTTGGAGATATTCAGCAGGGAAAACATGGCATATTTATGGGTATTTCCTATTTTAGCACTTTCATGTTGTTTTCCAAGCTATATTTATATTTTTAAAATATGAAATCAGGTGCAGTTTTGTAGGAAGTAACTATTATTAGAACTACTTTTTAAAACAAGTTTCTTTTACTGTGACTGATACTAATTATTTTTTTTAATTATTGCAAAATTTAATTAATATTGCTTCTACATACCTGCTATAAAACGGAGCAGAATCCAACCTAGTCACTTGGAATAAGTGACCTCAAAAACTTGGGAGAGGAACTAATCCTGTGCTTAACCAGCACAGCCTCACACCCACACCTGCCTTCTCACTGACTAATGTTTCTTGCTCATAGAGCACAGCTACATAATTATGGATCTTTCAGGCAGGATCCTTCCACTTCCAGCCTTGCCTTTATCTGTTTAAAGTCCATGGCACACGAGCTCTGCAGTGGAAGTGTGCTGTGTTCCATAAGAGCCCCGTGATCTTTGTGTTTGTAAAACCACTGACCACATTCCTCTGCTGAAAACAGACCAAGATTTGCCCCTTCAGAAATTTAGCAAAACCAGAAAGAACACTTGAACTGCTCTGTGAAGTGGTTCAAGTTGCTGCCCAGTGGAGGAGGGCCTGCTGGGTATGACATGAGGTTGCAAAGACAGACAGAACAGAGTTTGATTTGTAGCTGTTCATTCTGGTTGCCAGAGCACATCAACATCAGTTCTTCACCCAGCAGGGAAGCTCATCCCAGGTGCTGGCCCTGAGTGTGCTTAATACATACACAAAGTGCAAACTGCTGGAGGGCATGAGTCTAGATGGCAAACACTGCCCATGTGATGGATGGCACAGTGGTGAGCATCTTCATCCTTAGCTCCATCAGAAGGGCAATGATTTGAGGAACAACACTGCTGTGCTCACGTGTGTACTTTGAGACTCCCAAGGCAATGCCTAGGAAGAATCCCCAGGGCACACTAATTGCCAGTGTAGACCTGAGTAGTTCTGCATCTCAGAGAGCCATTAGGAGCTTAGTCAGATTTCCATTCCAGTCAGGCCATAAGAACAGTGTTGGTACAGGCTTCTTGGAGAACTGGAAAAATCTCCTGCCTCCTCATCTCTTGGTCTGATGTTGAACATTGCTTAGATTGGCTGAACTGTATGTTTCCATGAAAAATTGATTATGCCTGTAACATTCTAGTGCTTGACAATGTTTTAACCTATGACTAAATTTCTGCAGAGACAGCCTAGGTCAACTCAGTAATTTGGCTGTGTTGTTTTTCTTCTCCCTGCCTCAAAGCAGAATTAGGCGTTTGTGTGTTCTATCATTGATACGAGTGATGGAGCACTGAGCAAGAGATTCAGGGCTGAGGAGTACTTCTTATTTCACATGCAGGGCTAGTACATAATTCAGTACAAATCCTACTTCTTCATTAAGTAATATTTAACTTGGTTCACAAGACTGTCTTCTCAGATGTTCCTCCTGTGCTACTTACTAAAACATGACCTAGCAGATGATATAATTGAAAAATCAGATTCCCATTCTGAACACTGTTCAGAGTAGAACATAAAATTAAACTATTTCATTAAAAGTTTTCTGAAATGCACAGTGCCACACAGAGGTTAGCAGCAAGTGAAAAAATAGCAACCTTGCTTTTTAAGAGTGGTAGGCAGAGGAGAGGAATAATTTTCCTTAACCACTGGTACATTGTTTAATTAAACTAGTATTTAAATGCGATAGTGATGTGTTTACAACACTATAAAGGAAAAGAAGAGTTTGGTAAAGCCGTTTGAAAGACTGCTTATTTTTGAATATCTGAGAGGTGGCAATTTCCACTGTAAATGTATTCTGGATGTAGTAATATGTATGGAATAACACTGGTAAAAATTGTGGAACAAAAGAACTTTAACCCCCCCCAAACTCTTACCTATCTAAAGCATGTTTCATGAATATAGAAATGCAGCAAGGCATCCATATCATGGTATCTGGTGGCTTAAAACCAAAAGCCTCAGAACATCCTATTCTTACTCCTGCATGCCTTGTTCTTTCAAACTCAATTTTCATTTTTGTTTGTGATTTGGGGGTCAGAAGGGCTCTTTCATTCTGCAGTAGCACACAAGAGCTCAGTGTGCCTTGTCATGTAAGTTGTGCTGTATCAAATGCTTGAGTTAATTACTGTCTAATGTATTACAGAACAGTACCCATTCCAGTAAATTTTGTCTTTATTTTTGTCATCTCATTAGGTAAACTTATTCAGGGGCTCTTAGGAATATAATGTATAATATATAATTATGTACATCCATTACTGTTTTAAACATTGATATGGAGCTTCATATTGAAGTGTATTAATGGGAATACACTGTGAGCACAGGAAAATGCAACTTTGGATAGGTCATTTGTTGTGTGAGATGCAATTAGACACTTTAGACTTCTTTCAAAGACCAGAAGGAAAGAATTTCTTGAGTCTGTGTATAGGAGAGTGACTTATCAAATGTTTGTTCTAAAATGAAAAAGGATTTGTGTTTTTTCTTAAGAAGCATCTTCATACTGGGGGCTTGCATCCAAAATAATTTTAATATTTTGAAGCTTAGAGAAGGCTGTGTAAAGATCCCCACAACTAATTCCCATGAGCTTTGAGACAGGTCCCCAATGGCAAGACCGCACATTTTTATACATACTATGATTTCCAGGTGCTGCTATCCTTTTTAATTTCACTGGTTAAGTCTGCTGGGATTAGGCCTTTGCCATACCAAACTCCCACTTTCCTATGTGAATTGTTTTTAAAATAGCTTTCTTTCATGAAGAATATTATTAACTTTCTTAACAATCATTCCCTTTCTTAATATGTGGGTGACTTCAGAGTAGCTGAAGAGATTTGACTTCCAATTGAAAATTGCATTCTCCTAAGAAAACAACATGTGTCTGTAAAACATGGAATGTAATTTATTTTAAAACTTAGTAACTGATAACACTGCAAAACCATTTCTACTTGTCCATGTTAAATTAAAAAGAATGTTAACTAGTCAGAGGACAGTAATTAGAGATTGCCTTCAGCAGTGTGGATACAAGGTGCATTTTATCACTATTTCCATAAGCGAGGGAGTTTCTGAACAGGTGAATTCATGCTTAAGTTTTTGAGAAAGGACTTGTGTGTAGGCATTAGCAAGGAACAGGGAGCAGTGTGAGCTGGAGACCTGGGTTTGGGCCCTTGTGCAGCCCCTGGTGCGTGGCTCAGGGTTCCAGGGGGCTTTAGCAATAACTGGGACTGATATTTCTGTGTTAGCCAGGCAGAAGCTCCATAGTAGAAAAAATCCTGTATGAGGTCACCTTCATTTTGAATAATATGAAAATCTGTGACCACAGTGCTGCTGTAATAGCTGAGGGAAACTCAGCATTGAGTGCCAGAGCTGTGAGTGCACATTTGTTTGTTCGTTGTGCCTC
This sequence comes from Emberiza elegans, assembly GCA_024865655.1. Lineage (NCBI taxonomy): Eukaryota > Metazoa > Chordata > Aves > Passeriformes > Fringillidae > Emberiza > Emberiza elegans. Next base: position 2,063,946 of record JALJVW010000243.1, on the reverse strand, counting down.
AGTGGTGTTTTCCTTGAAAGACTGAGAGGAACCATATGGCTGCAGAGCAGGATGCTGTCAGGTCAGGAGACCTGTGTGCTCAGCTTAGCTGGCTGCTAGATTGTACCTAGGAACTCTTCCTCATCCCACAGTTAAATAATTTGACTCTTAACACTTGAAGCTCTTTTGGGTAGGGGCTGTCTTGCCTTATGCTGTAGCATCACAATTTCTGCTGGCTGCTTGCAGCACAAATATAGACAAATGATGATAGCAGACAACTATGCTGGCCTCTCGAGCCTTTATACTCCATTCTCAAATAAAACTGGATTTCAAAAGCTCTCTGTCAGCAAGATAGGCTCATGTGCATGATCCTTCTTTATAATAAATGTAAAGATAGTAAAACATGCATGATTTAGGTACTAAAAACAGGTTACATAAACTGATCAGAATGTGGATATTATTAACAGTTAAAAGTTAGTTTAAAAAAATTAATATAGATGGCTTTAATCACAGTAAAGCATGAAAACAACCAGCTTCTTCTCATGTTTTTACCCTCAAATATGGGGTCTGTCATCAGTGTCCTAGTCCTAGCATCAATGTCCAGCTGTGTGATTGCCATGTGAAGGGTGTGCAATCATCACATGGCAGCTCCCAAACCAAGCCTGTGTAGACTCTTTCAGAGGAATCAGAAAGTCCAAACTTTGCCTGTGCTGTATGAGCCTGCACACAAACAGCTGGGAGCTACTGGGTTCAGGCATGTGTCACCATTTGGGACACAGCTGTGGCATGCAACACATGATACATAATTCCTGCTGTACACAAACACCTGTAACCTAGAAATAGAAGAGGTTAGACTACCAATTTTCAAAGCTCAAAGCTGCATGATGACAGCACTAATTTAGCTACTCTAAGTCCTAATCTTTTAGTGAAGAGTCCTACAGTTTTTCTTACGAATTGCTTATCCTTTTTCAGAAGGCTGGTTAAGCCAGATGTTGTCCTTCCCCTAAAAGGAGATTATATCACAAGTGATGCTTCTTTATAGCAGAGCACTGATTTCCTGGAGCAGTAGCCCCCCATTCACAGTCTGAAAGAGAATTCGACAGCTGCTCAGATAAATGGAATGGGTTTTTAAAGGCTGTTCTGAAAATCAAGCTACCCTTTGTGTGAGTGCCTAAAATGGACATTGGTGCCTAACACATGGTATCCAAATTAGAGAATTTTTATGTAGTAGTGTTAGGGGTGTGTATTTTTTATGTCAGGCTGATGTGGAGAGATCTCTTCACCATGTCCTGATTTAAAATTATGGCTACAGATGGGTTACTGGGAGGGCTGTGCTGGTTCTGCTGATAACAAAATATTGTTCAAGAGCCTCATGGGTTCCCCTACTCCTCCCTGTAGAGAAAGAGAAAACCATCTAACATAGGTGCTGGCTGATATTTAATTCTGCCACATTGCGGGCTTTGCAAAATAATACAACAGAAATTTTTTATTTCAGGGATTTTGTGATTTAAAACAATGAGTGTCTGTTCTGGGCATCCTTCTGACCTAAAAGCTTACTAAATACAAATTACAAAGAGTTTGTTCCTTATATTCATACATTCCTGTCACTGTGGTACATATCATGTGGGACTTTAGAAGTAAAATAATAGTAATATAACAATTAGTTGACAAATATTTGATTGTTCCCTTCTAGTAACAGACAGCATGGGTAAGGGGTAAAAGCCAAAAAACATGTGAAAAAAATAATGAATACAAAATGAAATAACCAAATTGGAAATCAAGTCTTCTGAATAATTAGTAAAAGATTTCTTAAGGCATTCTTCTGATAAATTTAATGCCATTTTGACTGCTACAAGACATGCTTTATTTCAGTTCTCTGGTGTTCATTGTTTGAAAATGTGCTCGTGTGTGAGGAAATGAAAATATTTTTGAACAGAAGCAAAATTACCGGTTTCTTGCATAATTGGAACACAACAAATAATTAAACCTTCACTAAATTGAGTGCAAATTTTGATGACTAGATAACACCACATTATGTCCTGAAGCTGCTGTATTTCGTTTCTGTGCAATCTGTCTTCCTTTCCGTAATATTACAACAGTATGTTCTGTGCCCATAACCTCTACAATATGCCCTCTCTTTTTCAAATGCTATCTTGAGGTATGATTTCATCAGATCTCATAATTTCATTGCACCTTCTTATTAAATTGGTTTGCAGGTGTTTAAATATTTGTGATATGCTGCATAGCCAGCATTTGCAATATTTGCCTTAATCTCATTTGTGGTTTCTTTTTTTATCATTCCTGTCACCACAAGGTAAGATATTGCAGCCCACAGCCAAAGCTGTGTAAAACATCATTCACTCCTTGACAGCTGGAGTAATTTTTTTTTCCAGTGCTTCTTTATTCAATTGCATTTATTTTGCTGAATGGTGTAAATGAAAATATTTAAACCATTATCCTGCCTTTCTATGCTGATTAAAAGAAAAGTGCTACAAATTTGCAACATGGTTTTAACCAGAAGATGGCATGTTGTTTTCCCTCGCTCCTTTTTCTTTCTTACTTATTAACAACTGCCTTTCTCCTTTTTCTGTTGTTTCAGTTAAAGGATCAAGAAAGTTAAGTCTGCCAACAGATCTTAAGACTGATCTTGGTACGGTAGGCGAAAGCCAACAGCTTTAAACTTCCTTACATTCATTGGCAAAACATTTTACCAACTGATTCATGAGATAACACAATAACTTCAGAGGCTTTGTCTGAAAAGGCTTTCTAAAAACCACCTATTAACCCATACAGTTCTGTTGGCAGCTCTCAGCATTTTGCTTGTTTAATATTCATTTATTTCATGTAGACATATATTGCCAATCATTACACACTGTGTGTGTAAGAGTTGATTCTGAAAAAACTCCAGAAGTTTTTCCAAGCCGGTTGTTGGTGAACTCTGCCTATAATACCCAATGCATGCGCTGGTCTGTTTTCTTTATTTGGTGTACAAGTTGTGCCACCACAGTGATCAGACAATTGAACATCTGTATTTTATGGTGTCTTTGAATGTCTGAGATGTCAGATCAGAAATCAGTCTTTTGTCTCAGTCCTCTCCTTGAGACTTACCTCAGCCAGCTGTTAAATACATAGTTTGCTGTAATCTTTTTTCTCAATTCTGCTTTAATATTTCAGTGGAAGAGCATAATGAGAGCACAAATTTCACCTCTAAAAAGCTAAAATGAAAATTTCTGTATCTTGAATAACGTAAAACTTCTGGGAGCAGATCATGAAACACCATATCCACATAAAGGGTATTGCTCCTGGTATTTGGATTGGAATGTACAGTTCACACAAAAAATTCTTAAAAGCGTTCTCAGTCTCAAGGAGTTCTTTCTAGTTTTGCTCTCTTGGGAAGTTTCATGACTGAAAAAGCCAAGTAGCCATGCCTCATTACTTAGTGTCCTTTTAGAGATAAAAATTAAAGTTGGATCATGTCCTTGGATAAGACAGCTGAATTTCATTTCTGTCACTGGGAATCATGTGCACCTGGTTAACCAAGGTATCACTTGTTCCACAAGGCAAAAGTCAGGTATATAGATATGTCTTTCACCTTATAAATGACTGAGAAACGTGGAAAACTGTCAACTGCTCCTGGTAAAGATTAAGTGAGTAAGTGTTGAAAAATCACTGGAAAATTCAATCCAAATTATGCAGGCTCCAGAGTACAAAATGATTCAGTTGAAATAAGTTTGAGAAAGTAGGAATGGAGGAATACACCCAAACAAAATTTGGAGTGGAAAATCTTAATGTTCCTAATACTCCAAAAAGGTGAAAGAAATAGGCACCTATAAACCTGTAAAATTAATATTTATCACTAAAATAATGGGTAGCTACTAAGAGGGAAAGGGAATATTTACAGTATCAAAATAGCCAGAGGATAGAACTTAAGACTAAGCCATATTCTACAGATCAACTTCTTTTTGTTAGTATTGTTAAAAGTACATTGTCTTGAAGGACACATAGCATTAAATAACTTTAAACCCTGAATTAAGACAAGCAAAAGATAAACTTAAAGGACAAAAGACTGTATTTAGAGGATTTTGAAAAAGAAAGAAGTATACCATTTTAATTAGAATTGGTGAGAGCTTTATTGTGTAATATAAAATGTTGCATATCAGAGAAAAAGCTACCTTATCATATTCCTGTAATCATGTTGGGAGCAGGACATTGTAAGCTTTTCCTAGAATATATTGAAAAATTGCAGGCAGATTTATATTTTAACTATCCCAAACAGACACAAAAAAAGATTCCCTGAAAACCCCAAGGACAGGGGAGCAGGGTAAAAAGCTCCAGAAGTTAAACAAATTCAACCTGAAAGGGTTGGAAACACAATGATCCATTTTAAATGTATGACATATATAAGGAACTTAGAAGATTAATGGAATGCATAATCTTGCCTGTAGTTTTGATTTCAGGATAGTCATGTTTCTACCACTCCTTTATTTACTTGTATTCATTATTTTTTTAATAGTATAGAACAAGCTAAGTATAAACTAGAAAAAGCCTAAAAAAGTCTAGTTCAATGTCTTGCAGAAAACAGTGGAGTGCCATTGGTTCCAAAAGGTTCACAAGCACTGAAAGGAGCAAATTGTCATTAAAGCATCCTGTTTGTTATTAGTGCTGCAGCAATCATGTATCCTGTGATCAAATTACCCAGAAGCTAAGGATGAAGCACATGGAAGAAGCATTCAATGTGTAAACTGGCAAATACTCATGGATAATCAACAGCAGAGAGAGGTTTAGAAAAGGAAAAGAAAATGGACTGAAAAACCTCCAGACTTTGAGCATTCATGACTGTCTTAGAAGGGCAAAATATTCCTATTAATTATTCCAGCCATTAAAACTGTGCTGAATTATAGGTTGCTCAGCTTACAACAGGCTGGAAAGAGCCTCTCTTTCTCAGTATAAGGAGCTACATTTAAATGAGAGTTCCTGGAAAAGGTGATGACTGCATTTCAGTTACCTCTGCTCCAGAACGTCCTGGCCACACTGTCAGAGCTCTTGGAGATTATTTATCCACTCTTTGGCTGTTGCCTGAGACTGTCCCCATAGTCTGAATATTCAGGGGCTAACAATAGTCTTTGGCCCACAATTCTTGTAAAGATACTCAGGTCACCTCTTTGAGATGATAAAATATTGTCCATGCATCCCCTTGGCTCTGGCTCGTAGCTTTTTAGAGATTGCTGATGCATCGCCCACTCTCAGCAGTGGCTGCAGCTAATTGGGACATACATTAGCATTTGGCAGCTTACAGTTCTGCTCCCTTCTTGTGATCTGCCTCATGGAATGTCCTTGCTTTCACTTTGCTTTGAATTGTAAATAGTAGAGGTTAAGTAGAAGTTAAATCTATTTCAGGTGGAGGTGTTGCCTGTACTGGAAATTGTCTGGAGAGTAGTTTGCTATCATTTAGGGGAATAATGTGTGGTCTGATGACTCAGGGTGTTCTTGTTAAACTTCAATAGGATTTTCATGACCTAAAGGTACTTTGGGACTCCACTTTGACCTTTATATGACTGATGAAGTTGATCTCAGCTTCTTTTTCTCTTGTTGTGGTGATTATTGTCTCTCATGCTGAAGCATTTGTCACCTGTGGATGCTGTATCTCCACACAGAAATGAGTGATGTGGCACATGAAGGGATACACTGAAACTTCTTGATAGTTTTAGCTACTGCAGGTCACAGCAACCCAATGTTTATTTGAGTTGACCAGAAGGGAGATGTGGCAATGCTGCTGCATAGGCTGTACAGCTTCTTTATTACCCTTCAGAGGCAGCTCTGAATGATAGGGTCTTTATTTTTAAACCTAATAATGTTTTCCAATGTCTTCTGAACAGATCATCTTCATTTCCTTGCAGTGTTTCACAGAGATGAATTATGGGGATAATCCTAATTTTATTGAATCAAGTGGAGAGTCTGAGATATATCCAGACACATAGAACTGCTTTGGTATGAGAGCTTTCTAACACTGCTTCACCAGCCACTTCAAGCATCATTTGTATTTTCCTTTTAGAAAATATTTCTGCTCATTTCACTAAAAGCTTTTAAAGGTTCCAACTGATTGCAGGGAGCCAGACAGAAGCCATAGCTAAAGATGGGGGAGTCAGTAACTGCTGACTTTTCTAGAATTACTATGAACAGATGGTTTGACTGTAAGGAATTATGCCATCACCTAGACTTTATTAGTAAAAGAACAAAAGGAAATGCAAATACAAATAGACATCTTTTTTTTCTTCCTGCTAAGCTGTGATCTTCAAAATTGTAATATATTTTCCTATGCTTTATGCAGATGCTTACAAGCAGTAGGATCACAGCCCAGAAACTTTAATTCTGAAAGTTGGGTCCATAAAACATAATTGTAAGGATCCCATTAAGGACCTGGGTTTGTGGGTTTGTATTTCATTTTGTCCATTTTGGATGAGGTTTGAGGAATCTGTTTGATTTATGTATATGGTAACAGAGTTATAATATGAAAATATCCACCATTTGATGCCTTTGCATTTCATTGACAGGGAAGTAGCACTTCTGGATGCTCCCAAGCCTATGAGACAGTACCTGAATAAATGAAGCCTCATTTCCATTTTAAGAATGAGCAGTGGGGTTATAGCAGTTCTTGCTTTAATTTTTCAAAGTATTACATCAGGCATTAGGCACTCACACAGTTTTGAAGCTTTTAATCTGTTTTTGCTTACTACTGCATTGGACAAACTGGTAGATTTTAGATGGAGCATTCTGTATTGATTTTTCTGGATCTACAGTTCTGTTTATAAGGCTAAAGAACATTTCAGAAATTTTGAAACTATGAGTTGCTTTCCTCCTTGGTATGACTTTGTAGAAAAGGCAGCCCAGACATCCAGCTGTACCAGTGATTTTCTTTAAATGCTTAGCAATAGACATGGGAAATTATTTGTATTTTTGCATGATAAGGATTTTAGGGACTGTCCAGTGTATGTCTCCTTCCAGAAGGGTAGAGGAACTTTGTCCCCTTTCAGTCTGAAAGAACCACCTGAATTGAGGAAGCATCTCAACTCTGCTTCTAGGTAGAATCACAGCATAATCAAGTTTGGAGGGGACCTCTAGACCCCACAGGTCTAGGTTGTCTAGACCCTCATCCTGCTCACAGCAGGTCAGGCTCCACCAGGTAGGTCAGGACAGTGTCCAGTCAAGTCTCCCAGCACTTGATCTGCAGTCTGGAAAATGCCAAATACAGGGGAAGGATTTCAGCCCTCAAACAGCTGCTTATGCTCTTGCTGACTTGGTGGAGGTTGAGCTTTGCCTTTTCTGCTTCAAGTTTGATCACTATGAAGGTGCAAAACATCGTGAAGTGGACTAAAGTCTTTCACTTTTACAGAAATGGTTTTAAAACTTTAGTCTTTTGGCTATTTCACATCTTGAGGCTTGGATTTTGATATTCTGTATTGAGGACCTTACTAGACAAAAGTCTCTTAATCTTCTGAAGGTCAGGTGTATGACAGCACCAGTTTTTCCTTCCTTAAGGAGGAGAATGTTTATAGTCAAACATTTTTTAAAGGGAACCTATATATCTAATGGATATATTAGCACTCTACCAATCCAAATTTTGAAAAAGCAACAAGATAATTCAGTTACTATAGCAGAATACACATGTACTCTGTGGTTATATTTCACAGCAGAAAGGGGCTGTGTTCTAACTTCTAATGTTTCCAGATGAGAAAAAAAAATACAACAAGCTGACCTACTTGAGAATTTTACAAGCAAGTAGTTAAAAGGAAAGGTAAGTGCCTTAAACTATACAAAAATACCCTAATTAAAATGATTGTAAGTAATACAGTTAAATTTCATCACAAAGGAAAGAAAGTGAAATTTGGTAGCTGGAAAAGCAAAATAAGCAGTGAAGATCATCATACATTTAGAAGCTGGTAATAGCAAAATGACATGCAACTGGCTAGGCTCCAGTGTCACAGGTACTCACTGTTCCCAAGTTCTTTGGTTTTACATAAAGAAGAGTTCCTTACTGAGGACTTCAAAGGTAAGTCATTTTCCACTCCTTTCAAACACTGCAAACACATATAGCGTGTGGTACTGGCTGGTCTGAATTCTTCCATTCTGGGGTCTCTGTTCACCTCTCAGGTTGTAACATTTTTCACTTTTAAAACCAGAGAACAAATGCCAGTTTTTTCCATGGTGAAAATGCAGGTGCAGTGCCACACTAAGGGGTGCTCAGCACAAATTGTTGATATCCAGGTGATCTTGTGGTCCATCCACTCTGCTTGCATGTTCCAGTGTTGTCTTCTGTGCAGCCTGGGATTTATCACACTTCGTGCTTATGTTTCAGAATTCAGTCAAGTTTTCTGTCTTATGTTTTCCTGTTTATTGCACAAAGCATAACAACTATTTATGTTGGATTATTCTGTGGAGGCACACAGAGTGCTGTGCACTTTGAGACAGTCCAGCAGTGTGGTGTGATCGCTAGAAATTCAGCAGATGTATCTGAGGAGCAGACTTAGATCCAAGTAGTCCGAAATTTTTCCACTATTCTGTGGGAGCAAAGGTAGATTTGATTTTAGGTTTGCACTGCAAAGTTTTGATTTTTCAGATATGATAACACAGAGGTGATGTTATGACACAAGATAATGTATTCTCAATGGTTTTCATTTGGAGAGTGTTTATTTTTTATTTTCATTTCATTTTTTCATAATTTCAGGCAAAAATAGTAGTTTTAAAAGAGAATCTGTCAGTAATCTGACGATGCATTTAATATTTTCAGCCACTTCACAGTAATTTGGTTGTCTGACAAATACATCTGTTCATCCTGCTTTCAAAAAGCGTAGTGGATTAGAACCAAGTGTATGGTAGGATTTTGTTACCATAGGCAGAACACCATTACAGTATACAGGCTGTATACTGTAATGTTACAGATTGTTACAATGACAGCATATTATAGTGTTAGAGGGGACCTAGATATTCTACCAGCATGTCATTAGGGCAACTCTTCCTTACTCTTCAAACTGATGAAGACATGATGGTAATGTACATTTTTGTTGGCAGTGCATCTTCATTAACCTCTTCTGCCAGGGCTTTCACCTTCTCTCCTGCCTGGCTGACAGAACTGCACCAAAGGAATTTGTTTCTGACCTTTAAAGGAAATTTCTTTTTAATAAATTCCTTGAAATTCTTATATGTTATGGTATCGGTCTGTGTTCTCACTAATGAATATTCACACTATTACACTAATTTTGATTATTTACAGACAAACCTGAGACAGCTCTTGGGGCCATGTGTATGGTCTTAAGATTACATTTTTTTCTTAATTCAAATATGTATCTCTTTACTGTGTAAAAATAAAGGTTAATCACCATCATAATCATTACTCAAAATCTAATTTATTGGTAATACACAGAAAATCCCCAAGTGGAAACAGATAGATTTTTCTTCACTTTAACAGTAAAGATTGTATTCCTCAACAGATGTTGAGAAGATTCTCTGAGACATATTTTTCAGGTTCTTTCTGCTTCATATTAAAGCATTTCTGTGCTTCTCATCTTCTCTTTTATTGATTACTTCCTTAAGTCTTAAAATGATATTATAATGCTTCTAATTATGGACATGTATATTTTTTTTGTCTCAGCCTCTCTCAAATCACTTGTAAGAAGGTTTTCAGCTAGTTTTTCTGTTTGAATTTATCCCTTTGTTAGAATTGAAAGAATTGGTTGCTCATATTCTTTCCTGATTTTTTGTGTCAAGTACAAAAAATTGCTAGGCACTAACTGCAAATGAGCCCTTCTTTCTTACTGACATTTTTATTGCATTTCACTTTAACAAGTATTCATCTTTTTACTGGTAAATTGTTTTCTCTTTTGTTTTTTGCAGAAGTCACCAAGTTGTTTAGAAGTTCTATGTTTGTAATCAGGCAGGTTGTGTAGGATATACATGTTACTGTGTGTAAACTAAAATCCACATGTGTATATTGAATATTCTCCCTGTGCAACACGCCTCAAAAAAAATTGGCTTAATTTGAGGCTGCCCTGCGGGTTTGCTGCTGTCACGTTGCACATCACATCTCTCAGTAGTTTCATCAGGTTCACAGAAACTGTTGTTACTTCTTCAGTTCCTCTTGGTCTCATCGTCCTGCTGGTATTTTGTATGACACTCTTGCCTCACATCTAGCACAGTTCTCTTTCTTTTTTAAAGCAGTTTGTGGGGTGCACAGGGCACTGAATGGTGCTAGTGTGTGGTAGCAGGGACAGATAAAGCATTTTTAATTCATATGGGTAAGCAGTTTTAATTCCATGGTCCCAGACAAAGGCATACAACCATGAACTGCACTGTAGAAGCAGCACATGGAGAGTGTTACAGAATTTTATGTCATGAACTGTTATCTATTTTAATACATCATATATACAGCCCATGATTTACTGCTTTGTTGAACCAATACAGTTAAATTAGTATAAATGGACTAGAGGGGTAATTGCCTATAATTACTTCCAATGGCTTGCATGAGCCCTATATTTTTAAATTAATGCTCAGAATAGCTATAAAACTGAGCCCTGGCCATTTAGCTCACTATCCACAGAGTGCAGACAAGGCTGCTCCCCTGGAATAGTGAGATGGCTCTCACACAGTTTGGAGACTGCTTCAAGGATAAACTCCGCTAAACCCTGGTGCCCAAATATATTGCATTAGTGTGGGACTGGCTGAAGGGATTCAGGAGCACTAGAGAGGATAATTCTAATTCCCTTCACCTCACAGGCAGCAGCACCCATGGGTGTAGGAGGTGATGGCAAATGCAGTGGTAGAAAAGGGATATTTTGTGCAGTATTTTCTTCAGCAACAACTCTTTGCCTCCTCCAGAAGAAGAGAGAGTGAGGAACTGCTGCACTACTGTGTCAATAGCACAGAGCAATCTGTACATTGCTGCTTAAGTCCAACATTAATGTCCCTGATGTCAACAATGCTCCATATCAATTAATATTTCTGAGCCAAGAAGAGCCCCAGTGGCCATGTGACAAAAGCAGTAATCCAGCAAGGACAAAAGTGATCGTGTTGCTTTCCCTTACAAATCAAAGAAAGCTGGAAAAAAGCCATGTTTTTACAAGCCTCCTGTACATGTTCTTTGGGGTGGCTGGGAGACATCTGTCGTGGCAAAGGAGAATCAGGTGACTCAGGCCTCAGAGGGGTAGTAAATCATTGCAGTCATTCTGAAAGGCTGAGAGCTTGAACATTCTCATTCTCCCTTAGAAAGTACACTGTAGAAAGTAGTACATTTTTTTTTCTTGTCACTTTTCTTGGACACTTCGTCTTTCTTCAGACAACGCAGCAAGGAACCTTTTCTTAAACAGTACATAACATTTCTTTAGAATTGTTTTGTATCACAGGCCCTAGAGCATTAAAAAAATATGAGAACTTTTAAATACACACATAGAATTTTCTCATAGATTTGAGTGGTCTTTGCTGGTTTCTTTTCAGTTTCTCCACAAAAAAAAAAAATTGCAGTCATGTTTCCTATAATTATCTTACTCGTTGTACAATGGCTGTGTTTTTATTAAGGCTTGAAGACCTCCATTTCTTCTTGTATACATTTTTAAAAGTTGTACCAATCAGGAGAACAGAACAGTGTTAAAATACAGCCAAGTTTGTAGCTGATCACTAAAATCCCTCATCCAGTCATTGTTATAGCACCCACTAATATTTCATCAATTTCAGTACTTGAAGGGATATCCCTACAGCTTCTAGGATGAGGCCTGATTTTTGTTTTTCTTCCCAGGAACTGGCTTTGGCATTGCGTATTCAAAAAAGCATTGTCAAAACAGCTAAAGGGATTTAGGTGCCCAGATCCTAATGATGATTTCATGTGGGCCTCTGAAGGTAACTAAGACAAGCCAGCATACTTAGAGAAACATAGCAGCATTTCTCTTATGCTGAGGCATAGTGAGCAGGGATTTGGATGTGTTGTGGCCATTCTGTACAATGCTCAGGGGAGAGGACTCACAAATGTTGTTAATGTTTCTACAGAATATGATTTTTTCCACTCTATTATGTTCCTCACCACTTCCTAGGATTCCCCTGAAGATAATTAGATATCATGCTGAAACACCTTCCCACAAACTGAATTTTGAAGAAAGGAAGCAGCTGGATGAGGATGTCTGTTGCTGACGTTGAACACTCAGCCTGTGTCCTTGAACAAAGCCCCTGATCTCAGAGGACTTTCTGCTGAAATATACAAACAGTTCCAGCAAATTTTGGAAAATTTCCTAACTAAAAATTGAATGAGTCATCCACATCAGTTTTATATCTGCTGTTAGCTCAGTTAATAGCCATGTATTAAGGAAAAATGACAAGAATCGTGGAAGTTATGTCTCCTACAGAGCTATTTTGTTACGCAGTACAAATACTAAATTGCTTTCAAATCTATAATTCTGAACATTTTTTTCCACTTTTGTTCATTAAGAGTGAACTTTTTTCACATGGAAGGGACGTGACTTGTACATTCAAAGGCTACATGTGCCACACTGTACACTGTATTCAGTATAGGACGAGAATATTGAGTGAATATAGAAGTAGCTTTTCATAATGTACCCTGGTGCTATCGTGGCATGGTAACCAAGAAATAAATTTATCTTGGTACGTGAACATTCATCTTTTCCTTGGATACAATACAAATCAAACAGAGTTGACTGAATATGATACTTAAATGCAGACTCTTTAAGATAATTCTCAGATATAAATAACCCAACATTTAAAATTAAGGCAGACACCCCAAGATTGTCCCTACCTATAGTGTTGAGCTTTTACGGTTTTGAACAAAATCCTCAGTGTGCTTGCATGAACCTGAACTTTTTTTGCTTATTACCTGCTGTTTACTTAAAATAACCTGCTGACCAAAACTAATTCACTTATACCTGAGTGTGTATCCTTTCATATGTTGAAGGGGAAATTGTGCAGAGTAATTCTCCTTATGTTGTCTTGCCTGGCATGAGAGGAAGAAAAATACCACATGAATATTTTACAGTCCAGTCCAGTTCTGAACTCTGATCCAAACCCTGATCACTGGATGTTGTGGTTTAAAGACCAAGAACAGATGAATGCAGTAAGAGTTGGAAGCAGGCATGTTTTGTTTCCTACCCCGTGAGACAGCAACATGCGCTGTGCTGATTGACCATGGACTCATTTCTATAGAGCTGTTGCAGACAAATCAATTGTTCAGCAGTCAGTTTCCCTAGAAGTGAAATAAATCTATGTGATTTATAAAGAATAAAATACTTAGCAATATTATGGCTATTCTTGTAATTATCTCAAATAGTGGCCCGTTTCCTGCAGCTTTGAGTCAGGCAGGGGAGATGTCTAGCTCTGAATTCTACCCTGGAGTAAATTATACTTGCAGTTCTTATGAGAGCAAAAAGGAGAGAAAATACTCAAATTGACTTGGTATCTCTTAGGAGACAACAGCAGAGTGCCAGTGTTACCTGCAGTACCTTGGTAAATGCCTGTGTGCATAGGTCAGCAAAATGCTGTGGGATCTGCAGGTCTAAGAACACGTACCAGTTCTTTGGCCCTTGGGTTTTTTCAAATTATCCCTTAAAGAGATGGTGAGTTATTTTCTACGTACATGTGATGGGTTGATAAAACAAATCAGCAGTCATTCACAGAAGATTTGAAGTATCAGTATCAGAACACACATCTCGCCTCCATTCTGAACCTTGGGAGCTGCCACTTTACCTAGCATTTGTTGCATTCACTTTCCAGATCACGTGAATGGTCACTGTACCAGCCCAACCTCCCAGAGCTGCAGTTCAGGCAAACGCCTTTCCAGTGCAGATGTGTCGAGAGCAAACCGCCGAGGGCCCGGCAGGCCCCCCTTCAGGAAAGCCCAGTCTGCAGCCTGCATGGAGATTTCTCTCCCAGTCACCACAGAAGGTGGGTGGCAATGACTCTTTTGGCGTCAGGTATTTGTGAATTTCTCACCAGGTGTGAAAGGAAATAAGTTCAGCAGGATTCTTGTCTGGGTGATTGCCTTGAGCTAACTAGCACTTTAAACTGTGATAAGCTATCAGCAACACCAGGTCCTAATCCTCTTCTTGTGAGGAGCGTTTGTATCCTGAGCCACCCACCTGCAGGGGTATCTGCTGCACAGTTACAGCTGGTACCAGTGCTCCCTGATTTCCACACCTGTTAATGAAGACAGAGCAAGGGGAATTATATCCCTCAGATTGTCTACCTTTGTATTTTTAAATGTAAATAGTTTCAAATACCTTTGTTACTAGTAGCACATGGCTAGAAGATTTGATTTTTTAAATTTTTATGGTAACATAAAATAGCAATTTTTTTCCTCCACATTAATGACTGGTTATCAAACATAACAACATAACATAACATAACCCTTTCATATAGCTCTCTTTATTTGCCACACAAACATGGTAAGTTACACTGTCATATAACAGCTCCTGATGGAAAATATACCACTGCCACAGTAGTTTCTATTGCTGAGTGTTTTTCTTCATCCTATTTAGTACCAAACTCTTCTGGAATTCTTGTGTGCTGATATTGCTGCGATATCAGCACTACTTCTATCTGCCAAGGCCACAGTATTATCTAATCCTTTTATGCTTCTTTTTTTCTTCCATGCTCCCAGAGTAAATAGGGTCACTGGCAGGCAGAACCCACAGCCCCCTGAGGTCCCACTGGCTCTTGTGTACAAAACATTTAGTAACACAGTGATACTTTCAATGGCGTCGTGTTGCTTTCTGCATACCTGTGTCATGAAAGATTCACTATTTGTCATTCATCACTATTTATAATACCTATCAAATTTAATATAAAAGTGTACCTCTTTTAGAGATAATAATCTAACTTGCTTTCAGGCTTGAGAAGTAAATTGCATTAATTTACATTAAAAATTCCTATTTGAAGGTATCACTTAAATAGTATTAAAACTTTCAGTAAAGTCAGTGAAATGACTATTGCAGGAGCGAGCCAGACAATCTCCAGAGTCATTTATATCAGCATGTAATGTGATGGGGCATGGTTGCAGTTTGTCCTTGGCTGTGTGGATTTGTGTACAAGTCACCTTTTAGCAGGTTTGTTGACTAAAATAGTTTTCTGATTACCTGTAGTCTCTCAGTAAATCAAAGCCTTCTGTCTAGCCTGTCTGAACTATTTTTCAGTTGGCGGTATTAGTTTTTCAAGTTCTAGCTCTACTGCTTGATCTGCCTGGAATGACTGACATTCCACTGTTCTTCATGTATCTTGAATTTCTAGACACGCTGTTTTGTCAAGTGGTTTGATGTGTTTCTAAAGGTTTTCCTACTAAATAATATGGTGGAAGGTGGTATGATGCTTGAAAGATTCTTAGTCTGGGTGAGGGAAAAGGAAGAAGAGAAGTTAAAAGGTTTGAGAAAAAATATGCTGAGAATAAGAATTCTCTCTCTAATGTGAAAGTGGTTTTGATCAAAACATTCTGGTTGAGCTGTTCCAAAATAAAATGAAAAAATTCCCCTCTTTGGTAAGAATTTATTGACTACTTAGGAGCATATGGTGTGACAAAAAAATAGATGTATTCCCAAAAAATTATTTCCTTTATTTTTATATTCTCATGAGTCAAGGTACATGTTTTATATCCTTTCTAGAAAGGTAGCATTTCAGGTTAAAATTTGGTAGGATTTTATTATTCTACCAGAGTAGAATTTTGATTAGTTTGCTATCTCAAAAGGACTTCTTAGACATTAAAAAAAAAGCCTTTGTGTGTGGGTAAATGGTTCTTACCTTTTTTAAGCCTGTCTCCAAGGCACTGATAATACTTGGAGATTTTTTAATAATGCTTCCAGTTCCTGTTCTTTACAACCTCTTCTATATGATTTGATTAAAAAGATAATACATTTTGGTAAGTAATCATAAGGCATATATTAGAATAATAGATGAATCTTCTCCCCTTGCATTGGATTTCAAACTCTACTTACTTAAATCTGACCTCCTAGTACAATAGGAACTGTATTTCCAGCATTTTCACCAAGTCTATTTTCAACAAACTTTCACACAATAAATTCTTCTGACTTCGTTCCAGTGAGCTGATTGTCAAGATTTTGCTGACTCTCACCTCTTTACTTCTGCACAAGGATTCCTAATATAGACAAACATTTTTGAAGAATGTCTTTGCAATGATGAATCATAGGAAGGAAATGGAGGGGGGGAGGGAAGGGCAGGGTAGTTGTCTTGTTGTCTGCTGGTTGAAATACTGCAAACTGCTCAGATTCGTACAGTGCTGATATTTCTCCCACATTCACAGCAGAATAATTCAAAAGCCAAGTAGTAGTGGCAGAGGAGTGGTGCATCATTACTGTTGCTGCCTAAACCTATGTTTTTCCCAGTCTCTTCATCATCCACTTTTGTGCTTTTTGAAGTGTTGCATGTTGTCTCAGTATCTTCTGCTTTCAGAAATGCACCACTCTCATGGCTGTAGTAAAGAAATCTGTAGTTCCTAATATTCTATATTATTATTATTATTCTATCTTAGCAAAAAATTAGAACCTTGTAAATTCTCAATAGCATATAATTATTTATAAGGAAGAGATTTTTTTATGTGAAATGTTGGAACAGGTTGCCCACCGAGGTGATCCCTGGAAACATTCAAGGTCAGATTGTTCAGGGCTCAGAGCAACCTGACCTAGTGGAAGCTGTCCCTGTTTGTTGCAGGTAGGTTGGAACCAGATGACCTCTAAAGGTTCATTCCAGACCAAACTTCTCTATGATCCCATGATCACTAATTCTAAACAATTTTGTTTTCACATACTTTTGATTAAGCAGTATATTTCTTGAGATAATATAGGAATTTATTGGCATTGTAAACAAACCCACAAATACAGGAAACTCCATTGCTGAGCTTCAAGTCCCTTTTGAAAAGAAGTTTTTGAGATTTCAGGAATTAATGATTATATTTCTTCAATAAAATTTTCTTGCACAGAGTATAAACTACATTTTTTTATTATCAAGTTAACATTGTGCTCTTGAACAGTAATAAAAAATACACATGAATGCAAATTATTCTTAGCCAATGAAATCCTTACAGGGATTCTGACCCATGATAACATTCTCTAGAATGGGAATGTGTTTTCTCTCCAAGCTTAGTGGATTTCTTTGAGGGCTGTAACTATTTGCACTGACAGACTCATGTTTCAGTCTGTTCCAGCTCTGGGTTCTGACTAGGACCCATTTTTTCTCTGCAGGTCTTCAGAGAAACACTGAAATAGGGATTAAATTTTTGTTTAGCTTCCTGGGGAAAATGTGTGGCTCGACTGGTTTGCCCTCTGTACTGTGGCACAGACCCAAAATAGTCCATCTCAGCCTAAGAACTAACATCATAGTTTTTGAACCTGCATAGATCCCAACCTGATAAAGAATTGCAGTGTAGATGAATAGATCCCAAACATCTGCTTCTTTTCTGCACAGGAAAACAAAAGAAACTTATTTTGTTTGAATTTTTAATTGCAATTTTGGATTAAAGAAAACCCCGAATTAAAGAAAACAGTGGCATTAAAGAATAAGAATGAAAATAAAATTGTTGTGGGAGGGAGCTCAGTGTGGTTGTGCTTTGTAGCTGGTGGGTACACGGATGTGTGCACAGATCCACATGCTGGCACACATTTCTTTTGTGTGTTATGAGAAGCCTTTCAGATTTGATACTTCTCAGTTATTGGTTTGGGGTTTTTTTCAAACACTGCTTTTTAAAGCTATTTTGCATTCTCCAAATGTTTCTCTCTGGCTTGTGCTGGCCGAGTCTGCGATTTTTTTCCTCATTGTCTGCATCCATACAGAAATCTGGGCATTCTACACACATATGTCCACCTGTGGTTCCATCATACATCTTGGGAAGAAAGTAAAGACAGAGTGGAGTTTTTCCTTTGAAATGTTGTGTTTGGAAATTCATTTACTTCCAGCAGCAGTGATAGAAAACTGTCTTCCTTTTTTTACTATTATTTGTATTCCCCATTACGTAGTTTTTAATTAGTCCAGCCTAATCCCCTTGTTCTGTAAAGGCCAGTTACATATTGGTGTTACAAAATTGGCTCTGAACAAGGAATCCCAGCAAGGTTTTGCTGTGTATTGTAATTTTCTAGGAATGCTATGAAGAAAGACTTGGAATTTGCTTTAGCTTTTCCTTAAAACAATTCAGTTTCAGCACTTAGCTTTTGGATTCATTCTTTTGATTATATGTAGTTAAAATTTGATACAGAGCACTTGAATTGAAATGTCACTGTGAGCTGGCAAAACGAACCATTCAAGTAGTTATTATTATTTTTAATAACCTTATCAAAATTCTGTGGCAAGTACAACACAATTTCCATTTTAACTGATCCAGTATACTTTTCTACCTGAAGTTTTTCTTTTATGTCTGAATATGCATAGGATGATTACAGTTATTCAGGGATAAGTTGTTCTCTCATCTACATGATTTTGCCCAGTTTGTTTTGAAAAATACACAGTATTTGGTATATACTATATAATTTAAACTTTTTTATTCATCAAACGTATTTGTGAAAATTACCATTAAAAAAAAGGCTTTTAGGTAGCCTGATGGAAACCTCCAGGTAAATCCAGTGTGCTGTAGCTGGGATCTAGAAACATGATATTGAGTAGTTATCTAAGAAAAAAAGCCACTGCCTGAGGAAGCAAACTCACCTGGTGTTGTGCTGAGCATTGCAGTGTTTGCTGTGTAATTTATATAAAATTTATATAATTTTTCTCCTGTCAGTTATGGCTGTGCTGTTAAGCTGTCTCCAGCAGTGCTGGATCCATAACACATTGGATTTTTTTGCACTGGATGAGTAAATGTGGCCATGAGGTTTCCTTCCCATGTGGCAAGGTGGGGGTAGAAGAGGGAGGTTTCTATTTTTATCACTGGCTCTTCTTTCTCTTAAGTCTCTTGGGTCTGAAGCCCACATGTGGATGTGAGGTATGTAATGATGGATGGTTGGTGTGGTTTTTAAGGCACTGCTTCCTAGGCCTCCAAGGAAACTGAAGAAGAACCTGGTTGCTTGATCTAGAAAAATACTGGGGAAAAAAGCACAAAATTATTCAAATGCATGGCTGGGTACTGCAGAGAGGAAGGGAATAGTCAGCTGTCTGTGTCTCTTGAGAAAAGGACAGGACATAAATTACTAAGGCAGAAGCCTGACTTAAGGAAGACAGTTGGGGATTCATTTTGATCACAAGGGTAGTTAACTGCAGAAATTAATTCTCTGAGGAGGTTATTGCTTCTCTGGCAGGTTTTCAGAACAGCTCATGTTCTCCAGCACATTCCCTTTGCCAATGCTCTCTGTGTTGCAGAGTGGATCATTGCTGGTAAACTTGCTTGCCCAAGCAGCCAAGCCAGACTGACACTTACCTGATCCCCTGGCACAGCAGTCCTGGGGCCACGCTTCTCCAGGCCCCTGAGTGCCATGGCTTTTCACAGCTGGACTTTCACAGCATATGGAAAAGCCCTTAGCTTTATTAATTAATTAATTAATTTCTCAGGGAGGGGCTGATAGTGTTGATTCTTCCTATAAATCATTTGAATTCTGCTAGGGTTTGAAGTGACTTTGCCATCTGTGTAATTGGTAAGGCTTGTATAACAGGAAAAAACTTAGAGACACTATGGTAAACCACAGTCCCCACTAGCATTTCTGTTTGTCACCATATTTCTTGTCTGTGCAGAGGAGCAGATGAAAATGTTTCAGAGAAGACCATTCTAGATCTAGAAAGTGTGTTTCTTGCTTTCCTTGGAGTATGTTTTCTGTTAGGTTCTACTAGGATGGACTTGATTTCTTATGAGAATCTGCAAATTTTCCTTGTTTTTAAAACAACCAACTCAATGAAAATATTTTTGTTCTTACAGTCACTGAATGTCTAGTCAATTTAGTCAGTTTTAATTTAAATAATGATTTGATTCCAGGTGAAGCTAATTTCACGCTGTACTCTGGGCATGTTGAATTTGAGGGTGGGTTATGCCCTGAGTACTCAAGTGTAGGGTTTTTTCCTTGCTAGCCATCACTTCAGATCAACACCAAGTGTTTTGCTATATCCATGGTCACTTCCCTTGGCCTGCCCTTCCATTCCCAGTGCCCCGGGAGGTTCAGGTTTTTTTGGATCTCTGAACTTTCACCCCAATGACAGCCTGGGGATGAGGCTGAGGTCCCCAGCACCATGGGTGGCCCAGGTGAGAAAGGTGTGGAGGCAGGGATGTTGCCATGCCATGGCTTCATCACCTTCCGTGATGCCTTTGGTCTCCACCTTATCCTTGGGTACTTCCATGTGTAAAAGGTTTACAAGTTATTCTTTCCTGAACCATCAGTGTTATGAAAGATGCTTCAGCAGAATGGATCGTTCAGGTTGGGGTTTCAGTTCTAGAGAATTGTGATGTCTTTGATTAAAGAACATATGTCCAAGCTCATAAAATAAGTCCAAATTGAGCTTTTGGTGATGTTAATGTAAAGACAGTTTGCTTGTGGAACTCAAGGGAAGTGATTCATATAATTAAATATGGAAGTTTGATAGATTCTTACTGCGAAGATATTTTGCATTTTTGTAGAAATTATTTCTACTTTTTCAACATGAAGAATAATTCTGTCCTGACAGTTGCCTTCTGTTTTTAAAACTTGCTGAACTAAAACATAAGCCTCAAGTTTACTATATTCTGGAAATACCAAAGATCCAGGTCTACTGTCTTGAATCTGTTTTCTGTTTCAAGCCTTTATTTGCCATCCATTCCATCAGTGTTGTGTCAGTGGGAATTCCATGAAACCTTGCAGGTTACACTGCCTTTAGTGTAGCAACTTCAGGGCAACACATTTCAGAACTTTCTCCAGGGAGGGTCAAGCATCTCACAGCTGTGAGCTCCATGAGAGCGCAGCCACAGCCATTCCAGTGGTTGGAATTCTCTGCAAGCTGCATATCCACGGCATAGTTTTAGGGTAACTTACATAAATTGATCTGGTAGGAAATCATTTGCAGTAAAATTCCAGTACATTATTTGTGCTTAGGACAACTTGTGCTGCTTTCTAGTGAGTTGTGTTATGTGGAATGCAGCTTTAGAGTGGTGCTGTTGAAATGTTGGTTTTATAGCCAAGCAAATGTTCCTTAATGTGTGTTGTGTCCTGCCCCTTTCTCCTCGGTGTTGCTGAAGCATTGCCATCAGCACCATGTTTGGTCTCTGTGTCTCTGTGATGTTACTGTGCACAAATCCATGCTGTAAGTATAATTCCTTTAGCATATATTTCCCCTTCACATTCAGAGCTTTCCTGACTACATAATTTTGAACAGATTTGTCTTAAAATGTAAGATGATGGTCTTAAACTGGAAAATGTTTTAAATAATTCCATTGTCCTCTGTTAGGTTTGGTGTTTGGGATTAAAACTTTTAGAATTCTCCAAGTGAGGAGAATATAAACCATTCCACTTTCTTTTTTTCCAGAATATATTGATTTCCATGTCAAAAAGGTCAACTTTTGTATACATTTCATAAACAGATCAATTACTCATTACTTTAAAATCAGGAAAAGACCTATAAATAGCATCCAAGACACTGACAATCAATTGCAAAACTCTTCAGTAATGAATGTAAATATTTGCTATGAAAATGTTGGTCTTTGTTACTGGTAGGTAGAGTTTTTTTCATTCCTCTGAACAAGTGATGCTTCTATTTTCCTGATTGCTAACTTCATAAAGAAAATCACTGCTGCTTTTGTATAGATGTCATGATGATGTTTGGCTCAGTCATTCCTGTCCTTTTGCAATGCATGTGCCTTTGTGGCAGTGGGTGGCATTCCCAGTGCTCCAGCACTTCCATGGAATCAGGACATCCTCACACAATGAGTGGCGCTGCACTGCTCACACGTGGGTGAACAGAGGACTCAAAAGCACCATCTTCCTTTTTAACCTGCCTGTGCATTGAAGTGTCCTGTGTGTTTTTCCATGAGGTGGGAAGCAACTTAGAGAGGTTTTGGTTGCTTTTAAGTCCTAAAGCTTCTGTCTGTATGCTGCTGGCTCATCACCCAAATTTAATGACCAGTACAGTGTCACAAAGGAAGTTGGTTCTTGCGTTTCCATCTGCAGCTCATTAACCCAAACCATGCACAGGATGGGGCTGAATAAAAACAGTTTGAAGTAAGCAGGGCTACTCTTAGGACAGCAGTGGTTTTTATTCTGTGTGGCCTTGACCCATGGAATGCAACTTTTTGAAATGCTCTGGCTGCAGGTAGTAGTGCCTTAGCTCCGAGCTGTTCATCATCCAACAGCAGCATCTGCCAAATTCCAGTCACTACTTAGCACTCAGGGTCCTTCTGATGGTGCTCTCTGCTGCCAGCTGCAGGAGCAGCCTGGAGACCTGTACAGGAGAAAAGCCAAGAAATCTGGGTGTGCAGGAGGGAGAGGAGAAAGGATGGGGTGATCTGAGGGGCTGTGTGGGACCTAATGGATCCTGGGAGCTGGATATGTGCCTTTCAGAGAAAAGGGAATACTGGGCTTCCTCAAAGCAGGAAGCAATCTAGAGACAGGAGCATATTTATGAGACAGTGCCGTGTAGCAGGATGTTCTCCAGAGGAGGAGAAGACAGAAACTTCTGAGGAGCTTTTCACAGGTGAATGTCCTGTCCCCTCACCGACGCACAGAGTCCAAATCAACTTTGACCTCTGTCACAAGGAAGTGGTCCTGGCTCAGACCCCTGCAGAAAGATGTAGCTGACATTCTGGCTGCACCCATCACGCAGAGCAGAAAAAGGGAAATAGAACAGAAAAGCTGGAATATGGTGGTTGGGTTAAGGATTGCTACAGACTGGCAAGTCAACTTTGAGAAGACAGGATGTCATTTTAAGACACAGAAAACATACTAGTAAATTATTTGGCAAATTTTTAAAACTTCCCAATGAAAGTGCTTTTGTGTTTCTCCAGGATACAACTGAATGCTTTCTAGATGAAGAATTTGGGGTAGAATCTCTTTGAGAAAAGAGTCCCAGGGAACAACACTTAACTAAATTTTATCCTGAAATCTAGAAAGCACGGAGATTTCTACCTTGCTTTAGAGCCAGCCAATAAAGTCATATAGGAGTTGCAGACTTTTCTGTTCAGATGTGTTTAATGACATCAAATTTTGGCATATGTCTTGCTGATCTTTAGAATTTCAGTTTGAGTAGTGTATTTAATAGAAAATGGCACAGTATGTTCCCAAAAGTGTCCTAAAGATTATATCTGTTAGTGTCAGTTTTGCAGAGATGTATTAGTTAACTGTACTGCACAGGAGTGAGGAACATTTCTTGTTAATTTAGGGAGGGAGAAAGCTTGATGACACATGCAAATGGCACATCATATATTTAAAGTAATGTGTATGTCGCCTACACTAACTGCATTTGTCCTTTCAACATCTTTCTTAGATTGAGCACCACCGTTTTTGAATTTTATCTGACTGTGATATTAATACACCTGTTAAAGAGAAGATTAATTACATAATAGCATTTTTATTAAAGATTAGGTACCCTTTGGGAGAATATATATATATATATATATATCCCTGATGATGACTTCTGCCATGAAATTACTCTCTTCCTTTCTTTACCTGGCAGCTGTCAGTGCTCAGGAAGGAGCTGGGCCAACTCATTCCCTGCAGGAGCAGCACAAAGTTCTTGGGGTTATGGGAGACACTCATTCTCAAGGTATTAGCAGCTGTGTCTGTAGATGTGCCAACAATCCCAGTTTATGCAGCTACATGGAGCAGTGCTGAGACACACCTAGGGAGCGACAACAGTGCCTACATGAACATGGAAATGGGGTGAGGGCAGTGCTTGGAAGTTGAAGTAGGCATAAGCTTCTCTTCCCTGAGAGTGGAACTGAAGTGCCAGGAACAGCTGTCCTGTGAAACTCCTCTCTGACATGCTAGAAATGCCCTCAAAGGACAGGAGGTGGCCCAAGTGTGAAAGAGTAGCAGGAGAATCTGCCCCAACCCTGTGTGCCAGCACTTAAGGCAGAAGCACATGCAGAAATATTTGGTGTGGTTCCAGCAGTGCTTCACCCTGGTTCTCTCCAGGCTTCCCCAGGGAGCTGCAGTGTGGGGATGACTTTGCACTGAGGCAGCTGGGCAGGGGAGCGCAGTGCTGCAGTTTGTTGTCTGAGGGAGAGATTCATTGGCAAAGCTGCTGCTCTGGTGGAGCACAGGAACCATGTATACAGTGTGGGGATTAGCTCAGTTTTAAGCTGGAGTATGTGAGAAAGTAATTTTCTAATTTTATTCTTCAACCATGGCAGAAAGTATTCCTCTTTTTAGACACCTCTATTGGCTTTGAAGAGGTGACTCTTCTGAGCTATAAAAAGGACAATTTTGGACCAGATACAGATCTGCTTCATAATGATAGGTTCAGGAGCAAGACCTTTATCTCAGATCCAGTACCTTCAGCTATTTCTCCACCTCCAGTCATTATTGTTGCAAAAGAGCATGTGGGATTTCCAAGGATCTGATCCCATGTTTAACTACAGGTAGGTAAACAGCAGCACTGGCATAAGTTGTTTTGCAAGGACTGTGCAGCAGCCTTGCACAGTCATCCCGTGTTCCCACTGGCTCCTTGACTCTTCAGGAACTTTTTAGCTCTCTGTGCTTTATAGCCTCTGACATTCCTGCTAATGCCAGGAGCCCCCTCACACAGCTTTGTGCTTCCTGCCTGGCACTAGACAAAGCAAAGCAGTGCTCCTCACCCTGTTACCTCTCTCTGACAAGCTCAGAGGGAGTCTCTGTACCTGGGCACCTGCAGTGGGGAGAGCACGGCTCTGGCTCCAGCTGGCTCTCGATGCTGCCTGCTAAAGCTTAGGCAGTGCCAGCTCACTCTGCAGTTGTTGCCAAGGGCACAGAGCCGGTTTCTCACTTCATTCCCTGGGAAGCCAGAGTGGATGTGTGCCCTGAGATGTTTTGGAGACTGGGCCCAGTTCAGCAATGGGCATCTTTTCCCCTGGGAGCAGTTATTAATGCCTTCACAATAAATGATGGCTGTGAATGCAGTGCTTGAATGTCCTGGTGAAGGCAAACAGGATCAGAGCAGGGGACACATGCTCTGAAGCTGGTAATGGCATCTCCTTTCATGTCCTGCAGCAATGGGATACATGGATTAATTCTAAATGCATTGGTAACATATGGGTCTAAAATTATTTTGTGCTATTTAGAACAAGTCCTTTGAGCTAAGGCTGTTGTAAATTCTAATTAGTCCATGCTAATCTCCATAATAGGCAGCTATTTCTAATGCAGATCTAACTGATGATGTCTGACAGCATTTTCCACACTTATTTATACACTGGCAGCAAGCTGGTATCATGCTAGGGTCACAATGTTTGCTCAGGTTAAGAAAACTTTATTTTCTGTACTCTGCAGGGAGTTTGTATTTGCTGCAGGCTTGTGCCTGTTCCAGGAGCACTGATTTATGCCTGTTTGCTTGTATTTGTTTGTGCAGAAAATAGGGAAAACTCCTTCAGCCGTTCCCGAAGCTCCAGCGTGTCCAGTATCGACAGGGACTCCAAGGAGGCAATCACAGCTTTGTTCTTCATGGAGTCCTTTGCCCGAAAGAATGACTCTGCTGTTTCCTCCTGCCTCTGGGTCGGGACAGGCCTTGGAATGGTCATAATCCTGTCCCTCAATCTGCCTGCTAGCGACGATTTACGGCAGTCAGAGCCAGTCATGGTGTCTCCAAGTGGTGAGAGTGCAGCTTTTTTCCCGCTTTTGATCTGTCTTAGTACAATGGTACCACTTGTACAACTGCATGATTTTGTGTGGCCTTTTGGGCAGAAGCGTCTCAAAAAATCAAGCAGTGGTCACTCACTGAGTGGAGGGCACACAGGTAAAGATGCTCGTGAGGGACCAACAGCTTCACGGACTGAGACGCTTTGGTTGTGTTAGTTCTAAGGATTGCCTTGTGTTACAGGCAAAGTTACATGTTTCTTGTGAGGACCAGAGCTCCTTCATATTGTGAAATTACCGTCCTGTTTACAATTCTCTCTGGGATCCTGCAAGCAGTTTGGCTGTCTCAGTATCAGAAATCTGCAGAGAAGCAGAAGGGAGTTCAGGAAAGGAAACAAAAATGTTGGCAGGTTGCTGTACCAGGAGAGATCCTTGGCTGAGTGAGTGACAGATGGTGTAGCAGAGAGAACAGAGGGCTGAGAGGTCAGGTCTGAGGAGAGGCAGCATGTGCTTAAAAAATGGACAAAAAATGGAGAGTGCACAGAAGCAGAGGTTTCCCACCCCCAGTTTGTTTAGAAAAACAATGCTGGAAGGTCACCAGACTTGGAGCAATTTTACTGCTGGGGAATACATATTCTGCTAGTATAATGTAGAGATAAACAACAGGCCATCTTTAACAGCATGTATTCCATCCATCATTATAGATATCAGCTGCCTGAGACCTTTCCAGTACTGGCAGGCTGTTTGTTCACCTTCTCACGCGCTCAGAAAGAACTGAGCAAGCACGCCTTGTCACCTTGGCTGGATTAATGTGTGTGCTGTGTTCACCAAAGCTGGTGTCAGCTGTGCTGTGCTGCCAGGCAGCCTGGCTGTGGTGGCAGTGCCAGTGAGAGGAAATTCTGTTCCGCAGGCACCGTGCTGACCCTGAAGGGAGCCGTGCTGACCTTCGCGTGCTTGGACTGCGTGGGGACACTGACACACCAGCCCTATGAAGTATGGAGGGATCCACACAGTGCTGATGACGGTGACAAAACAAGGAAAAGGAAACTTGTCATGCATTCCCCTTCCTCCTCCCAGGATATGGGTGATCATCAATTTGCAGTCATTTGTTCAGAAAAACAAGCCAAAGTCTTCTCATTGCCTTCCCAAACATGTCTTTATGTCCACAACATCACCGAAACGTCCTTTTTATTGCGAGCAGATGTGGTCACCCTCTGTAACAGCGTCTGTCTGGCGTGCTTTTGTGCTAATGGGCACATCATGACACTGAGGTACTTATCTAACTGATCTTGTGGCAAAACTAAGCAAAGAGGTGGCACAGTGCTGTCATATTCCACTTGTGTTTGCTCCAGAGCACCTGATGCTCTGCATTAACTCCCTGGTGGGTGCATTTAATTCCCTGTCTTGATGCAGCCATACCTGATCCTTGGGCTGTCTCCACCTGGGGAGTTAAGGCAGGCAGGTGCACAGTAAAGCAAGCTCCTGGTGTTTTCTAGTAATCCCTACCTGTGACAGTTGATGGCTGGTGATTTTTGACTGTGATAAAAGAAATCCCTGATAATTTTGCCCAGTTATGGTGGGTCAGGTATAGAGAAGTATAAAACTCAGCCATAGAAAGAGTTCTGTTTATCCTTTGTGAAGTACCAGGTCCCACTCTTGACACTTCTGTAGCTTTTCTGTTCAGAGCTTTTCCCCTTCCTTGTCCCTTCCCCCAGGAGCTGACTGTGCAGTAGCCCTTGGTTGTACCTTCACCTTGCTGCTCCCTGTTTCCCTGGCCAGGCCATTTCAATTTGGAAAAAGTACTGCCCAGAAACCATGGGAAGCTGGAGGACAGCAAAGGCAATGCTGAGCCTTTGTCCACAGGGTGGAAGCAGGGCCCTGCCAGGCCCTTTCCTACAGATGTCCCTGCAGGCCTTGCCCTGCAAACGACCCAGCCATGTGGCACAAGCCATACTGTGCCACATGCACATCCCATGTCCAGACAGTAGCAGAAGCCTTAGGGCAAGGCTTGGCAAGGCAGCTGGAACCCCTCCATGCAAGCAAACAAACTACGATGGGAATGCAGCATTTTTATGGCAGGGTTTTTCAGCTTAGATCTGTACTTTAACTGTTGCAGTTCTGAAGAGCATAAAGTGAAGTGTTGGTTGAAAATGCAGGCACAGAGCAGGTGTTCCATGCTAACCTGGGAATGTGCTTCTCCTCAGCTTGCCCAGCCTCCGCCCGCTGCTGGACATGAACTATTTGCCTGTCACAGACATGAGGATAGCCCGGACCTTCTGTTTCACTAACGAAGGGCAGGCATTGTACCTGAGCTCTCCCACAGAGATCCAGCGCCTGACCTACAGCCAGGAGATGTGTGACAACCTGCAGGTAGGGCTCACACCTCACCCTGTGCCTGTGTGTGGCAGGGACAGTGCCCTCACTCACCAGGGTAAACTGGCCCTGATGAGGACAGTGCTGCAGGGGCAGGACAGATCTGTTCCTCTCGCCCTGACTGAATGATGCCAAAGCAACAGAGAGAGGTCAGCAGCTCTGTTGTTCCTTGGGCTTTTTCATGCACTCTCACCTGCACCTGTGCAGAAAGTCTTTACAATGTTAGATATGGGCTGGTTTGGTTTGGTTATTTTACAATGAAAATGCAAATAAAAATGTCATTTACTGAGGAGAAGGAATTGTGAGAAGTTACAGGGAGAAACATGAGTAATAAAAGGAAAAAAAAAAAAAGAAAAAGAAAGGGAATAAGTTCTGGGTTATATAATTAGCAGTGAACCAGAATGGAAGTACAAAAGAAATGGTCCTGCCAGCACTCATTATGCCCTAGGGAATAACATGTGCTGAGCTGCTCAACTCACATCGCAGCACTGTCTGTCTCAAGTCTGAAAAGGCACTTTGAGGAGCAAGCATTGCACACCAGCTTTTGTGCACCAGAGAGGAGATAATTTTGCAAGGAGCCAGTTTTAAAATAATCTAAAGGTTTGACCAATGCATCTTAGACTTGGACCTACAGCAAGAGGCTCTTACAAGCTAAATTGGTTTTTTTACCAGCCTCAACAGCATCATGCAACTACCAAGCAAAGGGAAACACAGCCCTTGCCTCTCTGTACTGCTGGACTATGGCTGCTTTTATCTTGGCTTTTAGGCAAAAAAAGGTTTGCATGGTCATTTTGTGTGTACAGAAAGCAGATGATCCAGTGTCACCTGCTACTTGGGAAAACAGAGCTGGGCTGCATGAGAGCTCCCCTTAGGCTCCAAGGGCTGCAGTAATTTTTCTCCCCAGAGCAGGTGACTGTGCAGAGCAGCAGTGGCTGTGAGTCACAGCGCTGTCCTCGCCCCCAGGATCTGCCTGCTGTGTGCAGCACAGCAGCTGGATCTGCCTGCTGAGGCTTGTCTGAGCAAACACAGAGCTGAGCAACAGGGCAGAAACTGTTCTCAGCACACACAGCCCCCTGGTTTCAAACACTAATGGCACTGCACACTTTTCCCATCAGTTTTTTTTCAGAGAGCCTGCTTTTCCTAATACTGCTGCAAATAAATCTGAGCCTGACATTTGTTGGGAGGGACTGTTCCAAGATGTGGCACCAGAGCAGTGCCTTCAGCAGATGTGCTTATTTAGCAATGCTGATGGCACACTAATGGGGTGGGGGAAGGTTGTAGGAAAGTAATGAATTTTGTTTAAAAAGGAAAAAAATCAACTAAACAACCAACCACCAAACTCTGAATTGCTGGCAAGTGTTGAACTCAGGTGTGCTATAAAAGGAAAGCAGAGTGACTGCCCCAATCACTAAAGCAAAATACATCATACACAACAAATTGTTTATTCAATTATAGTGTCACCTCTGCTGTTTCTAAGCAAAATGTGACCTTATCACTGGTATTTTCATTCTGTATTAGCTGCAGGTTTTTTCCTCTCATAACAAACATGGGACTGAGCAATGACAAACCAAGTCCCTTTGAAAGCATGAGTGAGTCTAGTTAGCCCAAGCATTTGTTAGAATACACAAATATTACCTGCACCATACAGGTCACACAACAGACTCTTTTAAAACTAGTTGATTAGATCCAGTGCATGTGGCTTGTTAATGAAAATCAAGAGAACACCTAGAATCACTTTCACCTCACTAACCTTTTACATGGACTTTTTTCTGGCTTTACTAGGACATGCTTGGGGATTTGTTTACTCCTGTGGAAACACCAGAAGCCCAAAACAGAGGCTTCCTCAAAGGACTTTTTGGAGGAAGTGGACAAGCTTTTGACAGGGAGGAGCTTTGTGAGTAATTTATTGCTTGGTGTTTTTTGGGCAGAAATTCATTCTTCAGATCTCCTGCCCTTGTCATCTAGGAATGGAGCAGTACACAAGATTTAGATGACTGATGAAAAAAGAAAGTTGACCTGGTGGAGGAAGGGGAGGGTTCCTGTCTGCCATTCCATAACTCCTTCACCTTGGCAGCTTCTTTTGATCAGCTGAGTGGGGGGTGCACGACTGCCCTGCAGATGTGGTGGCGGCAGAGCAAAACCTTCCAGATGTGCCACCTGCCCCTGGAATGGTGCCACTGCTGCAAGGAGGCAGCTCGAGACTGGACAGCACTGACAGAGCCAGGCCAGGAGCTCATCCCTGTCTCTCTGTGTGTCCATTTCTCCTGTGCAGTCGGCGAGGCCACAGCAGGAAAAGCCTCCCGCAGCCTGGCCCAGCACATCCCTGGATCGGGCGGGATTGAAGGCGTGCGAGGAGCGGCGGGCGGGGTCATCGGGGACCTGACCCGAGCGCGCATTGCCCTGGACGAGAGGGGACAGAAGCTGGGCGAGCTGGATGAAAGGACTGCCAGCATGATGGCCAGCGCAGAGGCCTTTTCCAAACATGCACACGAGGTAGGAGCCCTGGCACCCACACCCTGCAATGGGAGCTGCCAACCCTCTGTACTTCCCTTGGGGAAAGCCAAGTGCCCTTCTCTCCCTTCACCCAGGCACGGTGTTGGAGGTGTGCTCATGTCAGCATGGCATTGTTCCTGCTCCCAAACTATCAGAATGCCAAAAATAAACACAGCCCTTCCTTTCACGTTTCCAGAAATGAGCATCCATTGTTAGCCTCTGAATTTAGAACATGGCACTTCTCATCTTGCCTTTCTCGCTAATTCATTATGGTTTGTTTTTTTAAGCCACTTAATGCAGCACATCCATGCAATAGGGCAGAAAAGAGGTAGGTGGATGAGTGCAGAGGAACCTTTACAGATCTTACAGGGAAAAGGAGAACATTACTAGTACAGCCCTGTGGTACTATGTAGAATAGGCCTTGCCAGGAATAGGAATAGCTTCTGTGCTTGGAGCTGGAAATGGAAAGCTTTTTCCATCCCACGCTGTTAAGACTGGGAAAACTAAAATGATTTTTCTTGAAGATAAAACAACATCAAAGCATACTTCCCAAAATGCATGTTTTTCATTTCATGTGCATCACATCTCCGGACAAGGCCTTTACGTTTTTATTGGCTTTTGTTAGTGTGAGGCAGAAAGAATGTGCCCTGAATTGCAAAATGTTTATATAGTCAGGGCAAATCTACTATACTCATAGAGAAGTGTCTTTTTATTCCTATAGAAAGCAAGTTCCTTTAATTTTTGAAGAAAAATAGTTAAAGTTCCACAGGGAAAATCTTCTAAAACCAGCAATAGCAGGTAACGCTTTTTAAATGTAGTAACCATGAAATTAAATATGAGATCTCAGTGGACCCAAGACCTGCTGACATTGTTAGTGAAGTATTGCATTGTTCTGCATTTATGAATTCTGAAGTTTGACAGTTAATGGGCCTAGGTTATGTGTGGTCTCTCATATGCAGGGTGGTGTTTGATTGCCATTTGTTTGGTTTTTTCCCATCTCTGTAGGTGATGCTCAAATACAAGGACAAAAAGTGGTACCAGTTTTAGACTTTCAAAGAAGCTGCTTGTGGCTTTATTAAGAACACTGTTCAGGGAAGCAGCCTTTATTCCCAGTCACTGGCCAGAGACAGTTTTTTCTCCTAGAAGATGTTTTCCTGTTACTGTTATTGGATTCATCACAGTGGACGTCAAGGAGAAATTTACAGACCGTGGGATGGAAGCTGGAATCATGAGGGTCTTTCCAACAGCTGACTCTTGGGGGGGCCAATTTTTTTCCCAAAAGGAACTCAACCATCACTGTGGCATGTAGTTTTTCAGAAGCTGTAGGTATGAACTGTGGGGAGTGCGTCTGGTTAAAATATTCTGTACAAACTCGAATGTTAATGCACTTATAAAACTTTGCATGACTAATTGCCAACTTAAAAAAACAAAAAGAGAAAAAGGAAGCATGTTGTGACCGAAGAAAAATGGGATTTATTTCTATTCTGAGGAAAAAAAAAAAAAAAAAAAAACACCTTAAATGACAAAAATCTTTATTTTTTAGAAGTTACATTATAAAAAGCCAGGACATTTCAAGCATGTTTGCTACTGTTCTCCACATAAAAATGAGTTGAGCTGCATTTTCTTATCTGCTATTTACTTCCCTTGAAAAGCCTTGCTCAAGGCAGTGCTCTTTAACTCCTACCAGAAAAATAAATAAATATAAAATCCTGTTCCCAAAATTTAACGATTTTGCAGGTAGCTGGACAGGCACTATCTAAAAAGATCATTAAGACATGTGCATAGCTGGTTTATTTGCAATTCAGAGCACATGAAACATCATCCTAACCTATACTCTTTAAAATGTGCTCTAGATTCATCTCTTGTCCTTGAAGGGGGGCCGTGGCACTTTTCAGCCCCATGGAGTCTGTATCACTTGGTTGCCTTATTTCCCAGTAACAGGAATAGAAAACCAGCTTTGGAAAGCATTTCTTCAAGTTAGGAAAGGCAAGATGGGAAACCACACTCCCATCAAACACTGCTTGCAGAGCAGCTTAAGTGCTCAGCTGAAATTATGAGAGGGGGCCTGCACAGAAACCCCCCCAAAACCTGTGACAGAAAGAGAGATTAGAGCAGGAACACTACACAGTGGGCCAGGGAGGAGCAAGGAAAACCATTGTCACCATATATATGGAACACAGCTACAAAGTGACACCATGGGTGAGTGCTCACACTGCTAAAAGTAATTTGCTTCTGCTCCAGAGTGGCTTGTTTGGTTTTTGCAGTAAATGCTGCAGGAAACTCTGCAACCTGCAGCCACAGAGGAGATCAGTAAGCTGGATTTATTGCCAATCCTGCTGGAGTGCTCCACCTTGTCCTACAAGACTCACTGCCACACAGGTCAACTCTTAGGTTAGAAATTTTTCCAAGATTGGCCTGGAAACAAGGCAGTGAAGGCTTGTTTTCCTGTGTCTGCACATAGTTTCAAATTAGAAAAAAAAAATAAAGTGAGGAAAAGCTGGAAAAACAGCCTTTAAAATTTTTCTTTTGAAGAAGTGTTTTCTGTTTCTTCAAGAAATCCTGATGGACACTGATGGAGACAGACACCATCCCACTCCCACCTAGACCTTAATTTCACCGGTGTTTGTATCATCACAGTGTTCAGATGATCCCTCTCAAAGACATATTTTCCTTCTTCTTCCTTTACCTACAATAAAATACACCCCAGGAAGCTGTACCATCCACAAGTCTGGCCTCACAACTGGCCCACTGCACAAGTTAAAGTCTTGGAAGAGATTTGAGGTGTTAAGTTTTAAATTCCCAATTGTAGCAGAACAGAATTTCATGACTTACAGGATTTTTATATTTTGCTGTAGCCAAAACCAAAATGATGGCCCTGACAGGTCTAGCTCAACTGGGAATGAGACTCCACAAATTTCTGTGGCACAGGAGAAACTGCTCTATGTTGTCAGAACTGTAGAAACTTGCAGGGAAAAAGGTCAAAGCCTGACCAATGCCTGGGTTTCTGCTGAGAGCTCAGGAATTGGAGTTGTCCGTGATCCAAGAGGATTTCTCTGTGTGTAAGATAAGCCAAACTTGCCAATCTGATGCCAATAGGAACTGGTTTGGGAATTCCTTCCAGGGGCTGGGTCACAGAAGTAACCACTTGTGCCTGTGAGGAAGCACTGCTCTAAGCAGGCATCGAGAATGAGAAATGAAGGAGAACATGATGGCGATTTGATCTTCAGTCCAAACTTGCATTCACTGGGCCTGTGCTCTGGCCTAGAATCCAAACCCACTGTCTCTGGGCAACAAAATAATTTGGGGCAGCACTCAAAATGTCCAGCAGCCAGATTATTTTCCATTCTGCCCTGCTGTGTGGCAGTCAGAAGCAGCCCCAGAGGCTGATTGGAATAATGGAAATTTTGAAGAAAATTTAAGAGCAACTTCTGACTGCTGATCACTGCAGCTTACCCAGAGAGAAAAGTGTCCTCAACAAATCTTTACACAAGGCCCAACTGACTCTGGCTGCCAACAGTCTTTAACACCAGGGTGAAAAAAAAACCTGCCAGTAGATTTCCATTTGCATTTTTATGCAACAGAGAAATGAGAATTTAGCAGCCCTCAATCTTAGAGTTTTTAATGCTAAACATCTAAGCAACTTTTCTTTAGTACTCTCCATCAGGTCACAGCTTTCCACTCTTACATATTTTACATATTTCCAGACAGTTACCAATTACAATTTCTGTTAAGTTCACCACTTGTGACTATAATTATCAATTTTCTTGTAGTCTGTAGAGATCTAAAAAGTTGTACATGTTTGTATATAGAACATTCTATATATATAATATATATATGTAATGTATATGTTGTATAAGTTTGTTAGTGCACACAGTTAAATGCTTTCTATCAAAATTTACCATGTATGTGGAAAAAACCCATCACTTAAAAAGTTCAATGAGGGAGGAAAAATTCTTGCCTGGGTGATTTATTGTGAAATGAGGGGGAGTGTGGGATTTTTGCCAGGCTTGCCCTGCACGTTGCTCAAGGCTGTCAGTGACAGGCACAAAGGAGCTGCAGCATTCCCAGCGAGGAGCATCTGACTCTGAGAAAGACTGCAGGACTGGGACTGGCTGGAGGAAAATCAAGGACATTGGCTGTCACTGGATGTTGAGATCTCTCTGTGCTTTCACCTTTCCCACTCAGACAGCACCACCTCGAGCAAAATCCCAAGCTTAGATGTCTCTTCAGCCTCGCAGTCCTCAGCTACACCAGGCCAGATTGGCTGGAAGTATTAGTTCAGTTTAAAATGCTGTTTGTTTATTTAGATACTTTGTTCTCTCACGTTCTTCTCTCCAGGAGCTCTGTCACAATCAGATCCAATACCAGTTACACAGAACTTCCAACAGCACACACACCTTTGGGTTTGACCAGATGTTTGTAATCTTATGTCTAGTGCTGTAGATAGACAGAAAAAATGCATTAAATTAGATTATTTATAAGTCTGCAGAGTTGGCAAGTCTTCAATGAAGTACAAGCTACTTTATTTATTAATAAAAAAATTAAATCTATTCCTAGAGCTTTAACTTCAGTTGCAAACCTTGAATTAAAAGACATGACAATTGAAATTTTGAGAATCAGGTTTTGTTTTCTGTAATTACCTGGGGGAGGGGATTTAAGGGTTTTTTTTACAGTTCTACAGTTCAACTATCTACATCAATTAGTCATTCCCCACCGCACTAGGATTGTTACAAAAATGTGTAACAAAAATACTCTATTTACTAGATGTATTGTATAAAATTATCACATAAACCCTCCTCTAAAACAGTGCATACTCCTTTTCCAGAATCCCTTTCACACCACGGTGCGTGCATAATGCAGGTGGGCATAGAAAGCCTTTTTTTTTTTTTCAACAGAAACTGCTTCAGAGCTGCATCCAGCCTCAGCCCTCCTTCATATACAAACTGTGTGTGCTGCAGCACAGGCAAAGCCCCAGCTTTTGGGTTAATCATGCCCCTCAAATAGCCCAGCCCTGCCCCATACATCCTTTCCCTTACCCAAAGGTGAATCCAAGCACAGCATATTTCAGTCTTGGATGTTTCTCTGCCTTGGCAGGCTCTGGTAGGAGCACACTCTCTCTCATGCAGGAACTGCTGTGGACATTCGTAGTCAACTCTTCCTCTTAGGTGTATAAGCAATAGTCAGTAAATGAGTGTTTCCATTCATGTGTTTTGTTTTGTGATTTAATCAACAAATCAAACATTGTACTTTTTTAAATAGCAGCAAATATTCAGATTCAGTGTCAAGGAAATGTGGGCCGAGTATGTGTGTGGTT
Source organism: Emberiza elegans (assembly GCA_024865655.1). NCBI lineage: Eukaryota > Metazoa > Chordata > Aves > Passeriformes > Fringillidae > Emberiza > Emberiza elegans. Next base: position 2,028,093 of record JALJVW010000243.1, on the reverse strand, counting down.
TGTTGACGAGTCATTCATTACCTGTCTCTCAGAATGAAGGCTGATCTGGGGTGAGCCACACACTCCTGTGCTAACCATGTCCTGTTTCCACAGGTATCCTAAATCAGTATCACAAAGCTAAGGCATCTGAAAGTGAGGCTGTCTCAAGCCCCCATTAACAACCAAAAAATAAATTAAAAAAAAAACAGAGGGAAAGAAAATAAAGGAAATAATTGATACTATTTGGTGTAATCTCTTTTTTTCCCCAACTTGTACTCCTACATTCTTTACAGTATTTCAAAGGTGCATGGTTTGTGTAAAGCCTTTGGTTGGAGTTTTCACTTCTCATTCAGGAATACAAAAATTGCAGTCAAGGTTGTTGCTGGGGTGGGGATGGCCACCTCCCTTCCTCCAGCAGCTCCTGCCACGACAGAACCCACTCCCAGCTGATGTTCCCATGCTCCATGGCAGGGAGCTCACACAGATCTCCTGCCATGCAGCCCCGGGATTGTCACCAGCCTTGGACCAGGGCCAGCAGCCAACCAAGAGCCCTTTCCATCCCTCCCACTTCAGAGTGAGCTCTGGGAAGGGCAGGGTGAGCTCAGTGGAAGGGCTCCTCCCAGCAGCCCCTCTGAGCTGCTCTGCCAGGAGAAGCTCCAAATATCAGCCACAGATGCTGAGCTCCCCTCTCCCTCTTGTCAGCCATGTACAACTCTCTCCTTCAAATGCAAGCAGCATGGAGGAAAGGCAAAAGGCAAATCAGATCAGATTACCAGTGCCATTTTTTGTCACCTGCCTGTCACTGCTTCCAGTAGCCAGGTTTTAGAAAAGGAAAGCTGCAGCAGAAAACCACGGCAAAACAAGCTTGTGGTCTGCAGGTGAGGAAAAGGACTGAGAGGCTGCAGCAAACATCAAAGATGTGAGTTCCTGCTACCAAGGCTGGGCAAGTCCTGCCCTGGACCAGTAGCCAGCTGAAGGCACATTTGAGTCATTCTGAGCAGAAAGGAGATGGGAACCAACCAGACAAAGCTGTCCCTGTGAGGAGCTGGGTCCTGCAGGTTCCCATCACAGGAACACAAGGCACTCCCAGTGACAAGAGCTGTTTGCCAGGACTGCATCCCAACCGGATTTCTTTTGGCAAGGGCAGTGCAGGGCTGGGCTGCAGTAGGAAGTCTGTGTGCACCAAGGGACAAGGCTGTGAACAAGTTGTAGCAAACAGAACTCTTCCCCTTCTGCAGCATTCATCTGTCCTTGTGCCGGGCTGTGCCAGCTGACAGGGGGCTGGCATGGGCTGTGAAGGGAGAAACACACAAACAAGCTGAGGAACAAACACTACCAGATGCATCCCATCCTGACTCCACGCAGACTGAGACTCACCTGCACTCTGGTTATCAGGTCCTGAATTAATAAAATGCCCTCAGCCAATCAAAGGTGGGGGGAAAGGAGCCCACAGACAAAACCAGGTAAGTAATGTGAGCAGCCAGGCTCCTCCTTACCACCTTCAGAAAATAACATAAACCCTTTTCTGCAGTTCTGGACAGTGCCTCTGCTTACCTGACTTAGCCCTCTTCTGCTTCCACCGCTCAGTCTCGCTAGGAGTTAAAGTCTAATCAGAATTGAGGAATGTAAATAGCAGCAATCAGAAAACAGCTCAGAGCCAGTCCCTGTAACACAACTCAAAGGCCACAGTGACTACCTCTTATCTTCTCATTTGCTCCCAATTACCGCTTAATTAAAATGAGCCCATCGAGTTTGTTAGTCAAAATAAGTTTGGGTACATTCTAATCCCCTCACTGATTAGCATCACCCCCTTCCAGAGAGCTTGCTGAGAAATCCGTGTGAGATCCATCCTTGGGAAACTCTGAAGGCAGCGTGTGGGAGGGAAATACTGTAATGTGCCAAGGAACAAGCAGCCCAAATGACAGCAGCCCCAGTGAGGCCTGGAATGCAGCACAGGTGTGTCACTGCAGGACACCCAGGACAGGAAATCATTAGGCCATGAGAATTGATAATGAGCCCAAGGCAGCACCTTCACAGGCAGGGCACACAAATGGTCAGGCACCGGGGGGGCGAGGCTCGGATCTGTTAGTAACAAAAGCTTTAGTAAAGTAAGAAAAAAGACAGTGCTGCGGATAAAGAGCTCAGCCATCAGGTGACAGGTGTAGAAAGCTGTGGCATAGAGCAGGCAGGAAGAAAACAAAAAAATCTCAATGTAAGGTGGAATAGAGAACAGGAAAGAAGGCCAAGGCGGTGCTGAGAGGGGCAGCCTCACCTGGGGCTCTGGCTCAGTGTCTGTTTTGCTGCACAAGAGGCAGGAGGTGGATCAGAGCCCGGGATGCAGCCTTTGGTGAGGAGGCCCCACTAACATCTCTGAGCACTCCCTGTGTTTTCCAGCCCTCGGTGATGTCGGGATAAGGGCTCTGCCAAAGCACCGTTTGAAGTTAACGATGCCGAGCCCCTCTCAGGCTGCTGAAAGCCAAGTGTGCATCCTCTCAGATCAGGCTGAAACAGCAACTTCAAAAGTACACTGCTTAAAAAGGACCCAGCAGAAGTTCAGAAATGAAAGGATAATTAGGGGCTTGAAAACTTCTCACAGGAGGCAAGAATGGAAAGATGGAGATTGATTACATTAGGGAGGAACTGCAGAAAAAGACAGGATACAATAATTAGAGGCATAAGGAAGATGAGGGGAGGCACTTGTCCTCCCTTTCTTGTGAGATACAAGGGCTAGACGATGAAAATTACAGAATTCAAGGTCAGGCATTGTGTGAAGTTAACAAAAGCAGCTGAACTTGTGTAACCATCACAGCTGTCTGGAAGGGAAATGAAAACTTGTGATGTGAGATTTAGCCAGACCAGAAGGTATTAGTGGGGACAGTGATGCCAAATAGTGGCAGATTAATTCCCTGCAAGCTCCTTCCTTGCCCCTTCTTTTGAAGGATCTGATCCTGGCTCAGCTTGACAAGCCCAGACTCCCAGGAAAACTTTCTGCCTCATCATAGGGTCAGAGCCAAAGACACTGAGGCAAAGAGTGGGGAAATTTGAGCAGGTTTTAGTGGGGCTCCAACAGGCAGGTGTGAGGCTTCCTTAGGAGAATGGTCTCTGAAGGAAGAGCCACAGGTCACCACCACAGTGTAACAACTCCCCTCAAACACACCAGACCTCAAGCACCACCAGCAAGGCTGCCATGTCAGCTGGCCAGACTGAGATAGTTTTCTTCTTCAGAAAAATGTGCATTGCCATGAAGTTTTGAACCAATTCATTGAGCTTCATTCTTAAAATGTTTCTGCTGGTGATTTTGTATTAAGTCTAAGAGATCCCAAACAATATTCCTCTTGAGGCCAGTTTGCAAGGATGATGAATTACAGCAGTCAGTCACCAAAATGCTTTCTTAAAAGTCAGAGGCCAGCCAAGCGCAGGTTCCGCTCACTGAAGGCTGCACAGCTGCTCAGTGAGAAATCCAGCCAACTGTAAAGCCACTTCAGCACATGAGTGTCATCAGCAGAATCCAGTACAAGATAATCCTGGCAAAGGCCTGCAAAATTCTACATCAAGTGCAATCACAATGACTCTTTTTGCCCTAGACAATTATACACAGGCACTGCCAAATTATGTTTGCACCTTGTTTTAATAAGGTAATCCAGCTCATTTCATATGTAATAAATTCATTAGGCTTTGGGGGTTTATACAAAATCAAGCACCCTTGACAGAATTCATTTAAATATCCTTCTTTTAACAATTAATAATTTCACAGTTTAAACATGCTTCAGTGCTGTGGCTGAGCTCCGGATGGTTTGGCATGGTGAGTTCATGTCAGCCTTCACCCCAGGTTTCTGAAGGCAGCATGGTAGCCTGTCAGCAGGAACACAGCCCAGGGGGTCACACCGCCCGCAGGTGACCCCAGGCCTGCACCCTGCCCAGCCCAGGATGCCTGCAGCCCCCTTGCCTGCATGGCAAAGTCACACAGCACTGTCACAGCTCCAGGTCCTGCAGGTCTCCCCAGCTGGGGCCAATTTTCACTTTAACATTCAGTTTCACTGAGAGTTTGATGGCGTTTTCCATCTCGTGTTTCACGATCTGAGCAACCTAGAAGAAAACATCAGGCATCAGACACAGCCTCAGTGATCTGGGTTTCTGTCAATAGCTGGGGCAGACAAGCACCTGGAATCCTATCCTGCATTTATTTGCACTGATGTACCACCAGTGGGAATGCAACCAAATCCTGATCAGTGCTTATGAATGGAGAAACTGTATAAAGCCAGTGAGATTTTATGCAGCACAGAGCTGTGACTGGTTCTGCAATGTTTGGGATTACTCAAAAAAGGGGCCAAGATTAACTTTCTGTTAAACATCTGAGAGTCCTGAAGAGTCTCATCCTTCACTCAGCTGCACAACTCGCAAGTGTTTCATGGAGTCTGCTCTGAAAACTTCAAGCTACTGAAAGCAAGACACAAAACAAATTTGCCAGAAGCAAAGAACGGTGTTGTGCCAGCTTGAAATGCACTCTGTGAAACACAAATTATAAACCTCTGGGACAGCAGGTCACATTCCATGTGGGTGCTACAAATACTGCCCAGGTTTCCTCTCACTATTTAGTTTAGGCAACACCTGCTCTCTAGTAAACAGATGAGGTAACTGTTCTCTGCTCTCCAAAAGTATTCCTAAGAAAACACTCATTTCAACACACAGTTAGGAGACCAGAAATTATTTCTTTTTGCAGCAGTTTGGATTACAAGAGACTGGATTTTTTTTTCTCCTGACTGTAAAAACCTGTCCTGGACAAAGATATCCCCTTTCCTGCCCCTATGCAGAATCCAGCCTGTCCTGGATTGCTTATTTGAATTAATCTCTCAATCCACACCCACCCCATGAACCTTTCCACAGCAGGTGAAAAGAGGCTTTCAAGTTATGGTGATTCCTCAGCTCAGCTAAAAGCCACCCTGGCAGCAGAGGAACAAGCTGTGTGACTCTTCCATGTGTTTTCATAATTTCCTGACAGGTGGCCACCATAGAAATTCCTCCACAGTTTTTGCTGGGGAAGGGAGGAGGGGATTTGAGGAGATCAGAGCACAAGACTTTACAACAGCATGAAGAACTAGGGGAAGATCTGTCTTCCAAACCCTTATGCCCCCACTTACTGCATTTTAAAATGATCTTGATAACCTAGAAAAGTGCTTTGAAATAGGATGTAATTCAGCACAGACAAGTACAGAGTGGAAAGAAGCAGGGTAGAGAATTAGGACAGAAATAATCTACTGCTCAAAAATAGGATGAAAAATAACTGCCTGGGCAGGGAAAAAACGGGGTTATCAGAGATTAAAAACTGAACAGGGCCTAAGCAAGGCACACTGCTGTGAGAAAACAAGGAAATGAAATTCTGGAACATAGAAAATGTTGCTTGCATGACACACAGATCAATTTTCCACTCTATTCAAAACACTCCAGCCTTGATCAAGTTTGGGGCCCAGCAGATCAAAAGAAACATGAACCATACAGAAGGAGATTCTCTGAGAATGGTCACAAGTTCAGCACATGGCACCAGCAAAGAATATCTGATTTGGGCTGCTGTACCCAGAACCAGGGACAGCAGCTGTGCTGCAGGGCAGGCAATTGCTGGTTTAAGCAGCTGCCCAGAAATATCTATGGAAAAATACATCTGAAGGGAGTTAGAAAAGCTGGTAATAATTGCTCTTGAGGTTGAGGTAGTTAATGAAATAAATAGAATACAATAAATAATAAGCAAATCCATTCACTTGTCTCCAGTTCTCCTGGGAACACCATGATAAACTGGAGTCAGTATCTAAAGATGTTAAAGCCTATACTCAGGGGATTTCATTCTTCTACAGGAAGAATATTAGGAGCCTTTCAGTCTCAAAAACAGCCTGCCTAGATTGAAGCAGCAGATGTCTGAACAAAGCTGGCAAAATGAGAAAAAGCTCAAGATGAGATTCAAGACAAAAATAGCAAACCTTTTGTTTTTATTTACATGAACGTGTCTATATTATTAATAAATATACTCACTTATATTCTTCACATATTTATTAGCACATATTTATCAACACATACATGCATGCTCAGGCCAGTCAGCACTGCTGAAAGCTCTGTCAGACTAGGAGTTATTGCTTGCCATCAGGAGATGACAATGTGCCTGTGCAGAAGGGGAAGAAAGGAACCCCAAGGTATGGGAGCACAGCCTGGGAGCCTCCCTGTGTCCATGCTCAGGACTTGGGCACCACTGAGCTGCCAACATCCAGCTCCAACACCTGCCCCTGAAAACTGGCACAGAGACTCCTCTGCCCAGGCCCAGGAGTGCCCTCAGGGAGGAGAAGAACACACAGACATTTTAAGGGCACTTAAAAACCACAGAGCACATTCCTTGTACCTACCCTGCTGCCAAGCAGCACCACAGTGCTCCTACCAGGAGGACAAGCAGGTAGGGAATGAGGAAATGAGCACTAAAAGGATAAAATCCTCCTTCCCCTGCACAAACCACAGCTATTATAATGCATGTTCTGAGTTAGGCACCAGAGCATAAACAGGAAGGCAAAAATACCTGCAGATCAGGAAACACTTCCCCCTACACCTGTCAACAATGCTAAGCCACTTCACTCATCAAGCCTCACAGAGAAGTCGCATGAGCTGCTGTTACAAGCAACAAAGCACACATTGAAAATGAATTTCAGCCATGGGGATGGCTTGAATCCAAAAATCAAGGGATCAAGCATGCAAATGTGTTTTTTTCATCCAACTGAACTTTGTTTTCACAGCCCTTTCAGCACCCAGGGAGGGGGGATCCAGGGAAGAGAATGTGAGCTCCTAGAAGAGAGGCTTGTTTGAAATACAGAAACACAGCAGAGCTGAAAGAGGAGCTGCAGGGCTGTACCTGGATGACATCGTCCTCTGCAACTTCATAGAGGAGCTCATCATGCAGCTGGAGGATAAAGAAGCCTCCTCTGATGGGATGCAACATCCCTGTGTTTCTCCTCCTCAGCAGCCTTCCTACACAGGTGAAGAGCAGAGTTTGTTAGGCACCAGCACACAAAACTCTGTTTCTTGTATCAAAACCTCTGCACATTCCTAATGCTGAGAAAAAGAACGTGAGCACCTTGAAAATTAAAAAGCCTGTGCCTACAGATAGAACTAAAAATCATGGCTATTCTATCAATATTTGTACAGCTACTGGGGGGAAAATGTTAATGAAAAGTACTTTAGATATACACATTTCAGCCTTACATTATAAAGACATGAATCAGAACAGAAGCAAGAGACAGTTGTGTCTCCTGAACCATCTGTTCTGAAAGTAAATTTTAAACAAAATTGTGCAAAGTTTAATCAGAAGCTGGTTTACAACATTCTCTCTGGCAATGAATTAGGATTCTGCTTTTCTTCCACAACCATTTTAATGGCTAGTTTAAGAAAGCAGTCAGGCCCCTGCAAAATGCAGTTTCTGAAACTGTAGCTCCTGTGTAGAACTGGGGAAAGAAGAAAAGAGCAGTTATTGAATAAACAAGTAAGCAGCTGACAAAACCAAGATCCTGGTGGGCCTTCCCTGACAAAAAAAAATAAAACAAACCCTTCCATGGTAAAAGCTGTTGGTGTTTTAGAATAAACAAACACCACCTCACACACAGAGACTCAAAAGTTATTTATTTCTCAGGTTAGCTAACAGGAGGACTTCAGTTCACAGAGGGTTTCAAGCCATCATCAGCTGCTCACACAAGCCTCACACTGAAGCAGCAATGTTGATGCAGGATGCTCCTCTGATGGCACAGGCATCTCTAATTTGCTGAAAAAGAATTCCTTGAAACACTCAGTATCAGAGCAGGGGAAAACTGTCACAAATGCATCTTCTCACCTCCCTACAATTGCACTGGCCAAAGGTCAGGAGCTTCTGCTCCTAAGGAGGGGTGGGAAGCTCTGCCAAGCTCGTGCCTTCTACTCCTAGCTGACCTATGAATCTGGTCTCTCCAAAATAAACTCCCTGACACATTTTTAGATGTTTGGCCATTAATTATTTAGTTTCCAAAGCAGACTCTTCATATTAAGACAGCTTCATGTTTCAATTGCAGCATAAGATATATCAAAGAAATACATCTCTCCATCTTTTCAGTAGTCTTTATAAAATACACCTGATGAACAAAACACCATCTACAATAAGCTAAAAAAAGTCTTTGTGGCATTCCTCTGGGAATGAGGCACTCCAGCACAGCTTTGCTATCTGCAGAAAAAAAAACTTATGCTGAAAAAACTTATGCTGGTAAGTGCTTCATATAATACTACTGTGAAGTCTGTACATCCAATTCCAGCCAACAAATTCCAAACTTAATTCTAACCAAAAAATGTGGTTTTGGAACCAGAAGTGATCCCACTCAATTTTTTCACTGCCTCTGAAGCCAGAGTGTCTGCTTAGCTTCTCCTTCCTACTTCTGAACAATTCTGTGGTGGCATCACAGACCACATCACACATGAACTCTCACTGCCAACCTTTGCAAGATCTGCTCTGAGGTAAATGGAGTCTCTGTTCTGGTCACATTTGCTTCAGTTTGTTGAGCAGACATTTTTCTTCCTTACATATGACTTTTTTGCCCATTAAACACAGACTTACCACTGTCAGGAAATAAAACTTCTCCCACCTCTAGGTCCAAAAGCAGTATTTTTTTTTTTTTTTTTTTTTTTTTTAAATTAACATTAGTGACACTGAAAATCTTGCTCCAGTGTGCAAAGAAGAGGCAACCCATACCGGTTTTATCTCTCTGGAAGGAGCTCTCCAGATGTCCATGGGACTTGAACACAGAGGAGAAGGCTTCCAGGCGCCTCTGAATATTCACAGTGGCTGTTTTGACAATATCTGCAGCCGATCCCTGGACAGTTGTATTCACAGCCTGGCGCTCTGCCTGAACACAGAGAGTTGTTCTCAAAACTCACCCCCAAAAAATCAAATCCAACATGTCAGATGTACTCAATTAAAAATAATAAATACACAGCCAAATATACACAGAGTCAAAATTCCAAATAAAGAGTTTGTGCTATCTGCCTGGGAGAAAGAAACATTATAGACTAGCTTCAGACACAAAATTTCTACTGGCATCTGACAAAATTCCACAAATTTAAAATTAATGAATATCAAGAGTAATAACCTATAAGAGTCACAATCCACAAGAAGGTGAAGCCTATACCCATGGTAACAGTTTTAAGGGGAGAGGAAAAATCTCAGTTAATGCAAGCACCACAGGACACTTCTGTCTATCTTCAGACATAAGGGATGAACAACCAAAGGCAAGAAACTGGACTTCATGGCCTAACAGTCTGGTCTGCCACCCTAAATCCTGACTGCCAGAGCATTACAGCTGTGCAAAACCACAGCAGACCACCATATTTTTTTTCAACACAAGCAACTTCTCTACTAATCCCCTCCTCAGACAAGAAAACTGTAATAAGTTTCTTCTTTCTTTGTTTAGAGCTGAAACATCTGCAAAGAATTATGAGGATGTTGAATTGAAAGTAAAGATAGTTCATTAACTGGTCTTTAATATGATTTTAAAGACTAAATCAAATTTGGACAGAAGGTACATCTAGAAAGCTTCCTGCTGAAGTATTTTTCAGATCAAATTGTCCATTATTTTCAGAAGTTTTTTGAAAGCCTCCTTGTTTCCTTGTCAACTCTTTGGAGTACAAACTCCCCCACTTCCTCCCTCTTCTACTCTAGTCTTTAATTCCACAGCTTCCTACTGAGAAGTATAATGCTCTCTCCCCACAGAAACACCTTCCTAGGGAGTCAATTTTCTCTTCCTGAAGTAGAATATATGGCAGAAGTGTCCAAAATTACCTGGAAAAATAAACTACGCTAGTGCAAAGGTGTATACTAAGTAAATATTTATCTAAAAAGTTAGAGCAATTTTCCTTTCAGGGAAAATAAGAAAAGGAACAAATACTCAAAAATACAGGTGTTAAATGCCCTTTCTTGTTCAAGTGCTGACAGCATGTAACATACAAAGACTGCTGAGTGGGAGCAGCTCAGCCTGAAGAGTTAAAGTGTACCCCTGTGTGGAGGCTTTTTAAAATCATGTCCATCGATTTCAATAAATTACTCACTGCAGCTCCAGTGTGGGAGTTCTGAAGTGAGGTTAGCACAGTGATGACAGCTGCACACCCAGCCACACAAGGCTGACGTCAAACAGGCCATGACAAAAGCTCTGTTATTCACAGAGTGTCTGAGGGAACAATGAACTAAGCAAGAACTGGAAGGTCATGACTAAGATGGCTCACAAACCTTGTTAAACTGCAGACATGGCTACACAAAGAAATCTGGCATTTTAAAAATAAAACTAAAAAGAATTTTAAAAAGGCACAGCACTCAACATACGTGAGCTTTGCTGTAGGGGTTTGAGTCTTTGATAGCTGGCAGGTAGCGCCGCCTCCCCAGGATGGTCTGCACAAACCCATCCCTCCTGCAGCTCCGCACCGTCTCCCTCAGGAACTTCTGAACCCCTGTGAAAGGAGAGGGAAAGTTTTCTGTCACACAGCTGATGCTCTGTACTGACCTCTCACTGAAAGCAGGCTGGGGCAGCCAAGCAGCACAGAGGAAATCCTTTCAGTTTCCCAGACCCCATCAGTGGACAAAGGCACACCATCACTCATTCAGCTCTGCTGCAAAACCTGTTCAGACTTTTGAGGTGGAAGAGAGTGCACAGTGTCAGGATATCTGGCTGTGCACAAGGAGGTGGGAAGGCCATCCTGCCCAGTGCCCAGGCACAGAGGGTCACACATTATTATTGATAATGGAGAGGTCAGAACCTGGACCAGCACTGGAAACACAAGTAGTAGGGAGGGAGTAAATTGAAAGCAGAAGCCAGAGCTCTTGATGCCTCGGGCTGCCTGACTTCAGGCTGTGTCCCTTCAGATTCTAGGATGAAAGAAAATCACCCACCTGCACTTTGCAAGGGAAGGGGCAAATCCACCAAGAGTGTTGAAAAGAAACTTAAGTCAAAGAAAGGTGAGACAGGGAAGAGTGAACTTGCATTGCAAGTTCAGGTAACAACTGTACTGAAGTGGGAAAAGTTAACTTCAGACAGTTTCTTTCCATGTTTACAAAATATAAAACATAAAGGAGATATTCAAAATCAGGACTGACAGCCTAAGTCAATTCACTAGATATGCCATTTAGCAGTCAGCCTGGCAACACCTAGCAACTGAAAACCCACAAGAAGTGAAGTTACAATGTAAGGTACACTGCAGTTTGTACGCACACACATGCACCAAGAGAGAGGGAGCAAGAAGTCATTCCTAACGGTCATGAAGGAGAGACTATTCAGAAATTAATGGAGACTAAACAGAATCTTAACAGAAAACCATTTTTCTGCATCTGTCTCCTAAAGAAACAAACCCTAAATCTTTAGAACATCATTTTCCAGCTCATTTTCAATGATTAGAGCTAGCTGCCTCTTGTCCCATTTGCCCTCCATTCTTTTTCTGATTGCAGCTCTATTGTCTCTACATCTTTCCTAAAAATTAACATGCTTCTTAGAAAAACAACCATGTCTTTTTACAAAACAGGGGAGAGCTACTCTGAGCAGCTGGATAAAAATTAAAAGGTAATATGCAAAACAGTTTAAAACTCCATGAAAGCAGAAGACAAAAGCAGAAGAAAGAAATAGTTATACTTAAAAATTATAAGAAGCATGGTTCTAAACTTGTCACAGCATATCATTTGAAGCTGTGTGTTTTAATAAGAAAAAGCATGTTTCTCATTCAGAAACCGAAGAGTTTTAAAATGATTCCTCAGGGCTTATTAATTAATTAAAATAACAAAAAATTATTGTAATAACTAAAGAATAAAGTACTAAAGGTAAATAAAACCAGAGCAGGGTAAAACATTACAGAGTATCAAACTGCATTCATGCACTGGACATTTTCAAAATGAAAAGCATTTTCAAGAGATACAAGTAGTAGTTTGAGACAAATTTAGGATTTGAAGAGACATGGAGAGAAGGGATTAAAAACAACAACCACCACCACCCAGCTCCCAAACAGCCATATCCAAACCTGTGTATCTCGATTTGAAGGATTCAATGTAATTGGCAGCTTCATTTTCATCAATCCCCATCTGCTCTCCTAAAGATTTTGCTCCTATTCCATAGATGATTCCATAGCAGATCTGCCAGAGGAAAGGGTGAAGAATCACAACTGTCTGGTCAGCCACACAGAGAAAGCAGAGCCAAAACAAAATGTCATCCACTGGATGACAAGTGTATGGAAACAAGGGCAAATGTTCAAGAAGAGAGACCCCCTCTGAGTCCAAGCCATTCATGCTGCTTTTCTCCACCCTCATCCCCAAAAAAACCCCAACAGCTCCAGTTACAACATACTGAGAGTGGGAGGATGGACAAAGCAACTACTGAACAATCATGGCCAAACTCAACAGAAAAACATCTACAATGTGTTGAACACTGAACCTTCCTGCCCAGAAAGCTGCTGTTGAATTTTTTTCCTAAATTACCTGCTTAGCTTGTTGCCTGGTCCTTTCTCCCACAGCTTCGGGATCGATCATTTTCCATTCTGCTGCGATGCTCTTAAAGACGTCGGCACCGCCATTCAAGGCTTGAATGAGGCGGCAGTCGCAAGACAAGTGAGCCAGGATCCTCAGCTCCAGCTGAGAGTAATCAGCAGCCAAGATTAAGCCACCTGAAGTCAAGAAGTTATCAAAGCATTATTTCATAAATTACTGCAATATTCCATCCAACTTGCCAGCAAGAAGGACTGAACCCATCCTTTATCTTCTGCTCTGAGAGTTTTTCACAGCAATTTCTATCAAGACAAATTCTTGCCTGTTTCCCCAATGCTCAGGCCTGCATGCTTTACATCTAGTCACATTTAGAATCCATCAGAACCATATAAACAAGTATCTGTCCAGGTGTCTAAGACAGAGCAAGCAATGTAAGAACTGACATTTGGATAGAAAAAACACCAGGTAGAGTGCAATTTGTGTATTAAGAGCTGCCTTAGATACCTCTTTAAAGAGGTATTCTTTAAGAGGAAATGAAAGTGTGAATATGTGAATGGTATAATTTGAATACTTTGCCCAACTGAAACTCTCTTTTACAGTTGTGTGAATAATTTTGAATGCATGCTAACTACTGCACTAGTTTTCCAAGTAGGCTGCTAACACACATATATACTGTTATCAATCCTTAAACCTTCATTATATCTAGGATTTTTTGCTAACCATATACTTAACAATTCCAGAGTAGGACCTGGGCATTACCTGGGAAAGGAACAAAAGCATGCCTCATGCTAACAGAAAATGGTATTCCTCTTTCTTCAGATCTATTTGCAGCTTGAATCTTTAGCCCATTATGCAAAATGGAACGCTTTCTGCATCTGTGGAGAAAAAAATGACTGCCCTTCACCAATTTCTAAAATACTAAGAAAATGCATAATCATTTTTACCACAAAGAATCACTGAAAACAAGTGAGACACTGGCATCTATTCCATTTTTCTGGACAATCCATACCCAAATTTGACCATGGAGGAATGTACTAGGAATAAATCTTCCTAGTACATTCAGGATTCAGTTCAGAAATTGGATAATTTTGCTCTAAAACAGGTGACATGAATGGCCCCAGATCTGTGACAAGCTTATTTCAGAAAAGCAATGGAGACACAGAAATCCTAAAAATTCAACACTTCACCTTGAGTGCCAAGTCTCTCAACATCATTCTCCTCTACAGAATGCATACACCAGCCCAGAGGCAGAAAACTCCCCCCCCAACATCACCCTCATTACTGCACATGCCCACACATTCACAAGTAAGCTTGTAAAAACAGAGCAGAAGTTGCAGAAAAGGTGCTTGTAACACAATGCATGTTTCCTCCCTAAAGACAGAGGGAAATAGTGCCCCAAAGCTGCTCAATTTTCTTTTCTGAGAGGCCAAAAGTTTACAGTGTCACCCATGTGCTCTGCATCCTCTCAGGGCTTGCTTAGGTCTCCTGTCCCACTAAGCCACTTGTAGCTACAGATGGAATTGTATCCATGAGCACATCCACTGAACAGTGCACAGCTCTGACACCATTCACATCACAGTCTCCCATCAGCACCAGTCTACCAGACAGTCCAATGGGCTCTTCACTGGAAGGCAAAAAGCCTTTTTAAATCCTTGATGTCTGGATCAGGGATCTGAGGAAATTCTTCATCAAAACGAAAAGCTATCTCTGAGATCAAGACTAGTTTCAGCAGAGCACAGAAAAAAACATCCTGCTCTCTCTCCCTTGTGCACTTCCTTTTCTTCTTAAATATTGGCTTTTCAGGCATGGTAGGGATCAAAGAGATGAATGCACAAAAATCACAGAAATAAATTTTGAAAAGAAATGAAGGTGAGGAACAATTGCATGTCTGGCTACTGCAGAAAATCACACTGTTCAGCATAGTTTAGTTAAATCCATAAGGGCTTTATACCATGACCTAATTTAGCTAACCTCCTTTGGTCAGAAGCTTCTTGCAACAGGAAGAAAGAGTAGCAATAGTAGTTAGTAAGATAATAGACAGTTTGGACCAAAGTCTGGAAGGCTGATCAGACTTGGCTGGATAGCAATTTCTTTTGTGCCAGCAGCCATTTCTGTGCCTCTAGGATTGCCCATCTTCCTAACACAGTGGCTGCTTAACTAAGGAATGTAGGAAAATGTAGGAAAAGTCAGCCTGAGAGACCTCTCAGAGTCTGTCAGGCACTCCAGTTCTTTGATGGGCTCTTCTCTACAGGGAAGACTCTCAAGAAACCAGCACACTTCCCAGCCATCCTGAAAAGCTGCTGGGAAGTGGAAGCACTGCCACAGCTTTATCTCAGAATGACATTCTTGCCTCCATGGCTATGCCTGCTTCTTCTGAGATGGAGATGAACATCCTTCTACTCTTGGGTTCTTTTCTCATTACTTTCCCAAGGCAGTTAAATACATGGTGGTAGGATGCACCAGATAGAAGAAGCAAAAACCTTCTCAAATTTCCCACGTCTTGCTGTGGGGAAAAAAGCTTAGAAAAGTCACTCAGGTGACACAACTGGGACAAGAACCTTAATGGAAAGAGAAACTGAAAGGGCAGAAAAGCATCACCAGGTAGGAAGCCTCAAAGCTCACAAGGTAGACCGGTGTTTCACTAGACTTCCACACAACTGTTTAGGCATTGGCATGTAATGCTGTCAAAGTAGAATTGTAGAATCACAGAAAACAGAGTAGTTGGTTAAGAGAAACCAAATTTAGAAATCTTCCTCTGCTACCTAGTAGTTACTGCAGGTCACTATCACAAATGAAATTATTAACAAAGAATGAAAAATATGTTCACTCCTGTTCCCTTAAAAAGGGAGCTGCACAGCATAAAACAAATGAATTTTCTTCTGCTTCTTCCACAATATTCTATCCTCTTTCAGAGTAGTTCTTAGCAAGTCAAACCAGATCCTAACTTCAGTTTGGTTATTTTCAGACTCAGGCTTTCCATCCAACAGCTGGGAACGTAACGCTAATCTCACTGAAGGATTTCATAAAGAACGTCAAAAAGAAAGCAAATAGCTACATGAAACCACATGCTGTTAGTATCATTATGTCTTTCATGTATCACTGATTTTTAGGTATTTATTCCCCTGTAAGAGAACCACTGAAGAACAAGTCACACTGACACAACAGCAGTCACAGGTGAAGGCAGAAAAGAGAAATTTGACAACCCGACCACATTTAGACAGAAGCTTTGTCAAGATCCTCCTACCTGCCCCCCAGTGCAGCATGAGAATTAACATTTCCATGGGCTTGGGAGGGGGGGCTTTCTTCCACCACAGTCGGCATTTCAATCTCAAAATCTCTTGGCACATTCTGGATATTTGGCTCTGCAAAGCTTACTCGACCTGAAAGGAAGATAGGGCACAACTAAGGAAGGGTCAAACAGGAGTCTCTCTAACCCAGTACAGCTGCACACACTGCATCTCCAAAATACAATGGGCAGGAGAGTGAGAGGACACAACCACTGAAAAAGATTTTTAAAAGGAAAAGTAATTTGTGTTTAATGGGTGTGTGATGGTCCCCCATCTCTGTATCACTAATAACCTGTTCTGGAGTCAGAGATTTACATGGTAATAGGTGCAAGAAATGAATAATACTGCTCAGTGAACACAAAAGCTATTTTAAATACATCTGGGTTTTTAAGGCAGACATATGTCAAATAGATGTACCAGTATCTTTGCTTGGTTGAAGCAGAGCACAGGCTTGATTTCCTATCCTTTCCTCTTAGAAAATCTGCACGCACATACAAAAAGACAAAAAGCCAGTAAGAACTGAGGTACTTGCACACATTTGTTCACCTGTAGCTGTGTGAGTCTGTGAAATTGGATATATCCTTTCCATTCCCAGTGCAGAATTCAATCGCTTCTCCCTCTGCAGTGGAAACACCACTTTAGTAATGGCATTGTTGATCCTCCTCCATTCCAATATCAGCCCTGGCAATGGGTGAAGTGTCTTTAATTTCTCCAAAACATCCTTGTGGGAAGAAAAGGGCACAACTAATCAACGGCCTTTAAAACTTTATTTATAAAGTTTTTTGTTGCTCTGCAGGAAAAAGTGACTCCTTCACCCACAGTGAGCTTCCAGTGTCACTGCCTTAAAATTAAATCCATATCCTCTCCACTTATACCACCTACACCTGGGTAATCAAAGCACCACCTGACACAGCTGCAGTTTTATTACCCACGAGAAGACAATCACTTCTCTCTGGACTTCTGCACCCTCATCATCACTCTTAATCTGCACCAACCAGTAAACCACACCTGAAAATGATGAAATAAAGCATCACTTGCCATAGGTCCCCTATGTTGTCTCCTCTTGTCCAGCATTAATACTTCTCCTCCATCTTCTTGCATATTTTTCTCCCTGCTCTCTCCTATCTCTACACTAGGAACACCAAGTGAAGCCCTTGACCACGCTCCTTGAAAGACAAAGCGGATCACTAGCAATCAAATCCTTTCAGTTTAATCAGAAATATGAAGGGACTAACAAGAATTTCAAAAGATAGTTGCATGCAAACATTTCTCAAAATAACTTTTTTGTGTGTACTGCAGACAGCTGCAGCCTCATCCCTCCACATCACAAAAGGAGGAAATCCTCCCTTTGCTTCTTGCTCCCTGCTCTGCCACCACCACTGCACCCAATGTCTTCACTGCTACTGGAGTTCTAGAAATCAATACTTGTCTTCCAAGTACCGACTACACTGAACAAGGGGAAACTAAGAAAACAACACAGATTAATGAGTCCTGAAAACAGGAACATATATATCTGCTAATTCCACTTGTTTGGCAAGAGCACCCATTAGCCTGCAGCAGCTGGCATTAATGCAGGTCCACAATATTTATCAACTGGCAAGAATGTCAATAGCCTTCACATTATACAAGCTTCTGATATACTAAATTTGATAAGCCATCCGATTAGCCATTCTGAAGACAAATTCTCTGAAGCAAAAAATACAGATTTGATAGTAGCAGGAAGAGAAAACATTGTATTTAGTCGACATGGTATTTAAGTATCTTTCAAGCTGATGTGGAAAAATTTTTCTGCTATTGGCTTTACAAAATTATTGTGCTATTTTGGTCTTACATGTGATTTGGGAAATCAGATTCTGCCTGATTTACTCTTATTGAAGCCTGCTATTTACAGGCATGTCCTCACTGCACTCAAGGTTTAGGAGAGTAGGAGTCACTAATTCTGCTAACAGAGAAGGTAGGATCCAGTTTGAATTTGCAGTGGTAACTGGAGGAGCAAAAGGCAATTAAAATTTACTTTCAGACTAGAAAGTAAATTTTACTGTACCTTGGTTGTACTGAACTGCTTGCTTAACCTGACCCTGTTTCCTTTAGCAGTTGCTCTTCTGGTGTAACCCAGGGTTTTCTTGTTCCCTTGGACTTTCACATCTCCATTTTGTGGCAACTTCAGCTCCAGGAACAACACCTGAAAGAGGCCAGCATTTCAAATCAGTTTCTGCAAGCTAGTCCCAGGAGAAAACAAAAGCAACTGAGCACTTAAACAGCTTGTTCCAGCCAAAGGATAGTACAAATGCTTCAGGTAATTAAAAAGCTGATTAAAGATCCCAGCTATCAAAGTCATTCCTCCTCATTTTAATTAACTACGAAATGCAATTTAAAATCTCATTTTCTGAACACTCTAAGTTTAAGTTCAGAGGTATGTTTTTAGAAAAGGTAATTAACTCCATCCAATAAGTGAGGTTATTACTGACAGTCAGCTGTAATAAAATGTAATGTTCAGATGACTGAAAGTGGGAAGAACATTGGTGAAAAAAAAAGAAATGTTAGCAGGGAGCAGGCTTCAGAGCAATATGAATGGCACAGAAAGAGGTGGTCACAAATACTTTTAGAGATTAGCCAGAATATTAGTTTTTCAAACAAATTGCCAAAAAGCAGAAAATTAAGTACATGCTCATTTGGTGGCAGACAGAATACAGCTCCTAATTTTTCACTTTATGTTTCCATGCAGCATGATACACTACTTAGCAGCTATTGTCTTTGATTTCACAGCTGGCAGAAGGGAACAGAAAGCTTTTTCCTGCCCATTTATGGCACAGAAGTTTTACTGACACAAAACTAGAAGGGTAAAGTTCCATTAACTTATACAAGGTACTTTGCATGACTGGTAATAAATTTCCACATGAGGTAAAAGCTTCTGCAGTTCAGAAAACAGCATTTCAGACAAAACTTCCCCTTTTCCATGAAGCAGAGTGAAACTGAAGTCAAGCATTATTTCAGGAGTTCTAACTTAGACTACTGTTACTGAGCAAGACTTCTACATTTGCAACAAAGAAGGAATATTTCTGTGGAATTCTTTTTACTGATGGCTGCTTGCAGATTTTGACTACTTTCATATAAAGTACAGCCCCTCAGTGAGAAAATAGTATATGGAGAAAAAAAAGAGAAGGGGGAGAAAACCATGCACAGAAATTTTAATCAATTTCAATTATTCCATGTAATTTGCATTTTAAAAAAAGCTAAATTCTTCAGGAATGAAAGCTTTGCTATTTTACACAGAAATCTGTTTCTTAGACTTTAAAAAGTATTGGTTATTAAAAGGTTCTGAAAAGCAGACAGCAGTTAATTCAAAACTTTTAAAGCCATTTTTCCTTCTTGTTCATGTCTGTACAGGGGCAAGGGTAACAATGCAACTTTTTCAGTACAACTCTTCTTAGACTCAAGACTACACAACACCAAATCACATCTCATGTGTGGGACACTGGCATTGCAAAAAAGCTTCTCCAGCCCTGTACCACTGATCCAAAACACACCAAAAGCCATTTAATTGATCTCCTCATGCACCCTGAGACGCCACAGTCCCATACAAACCACATGCTTATTTTCACCCGATTTTTATTTCCAACATACATATTTCCACTTCTACCTTCTTTATCTCTGCTAAAGTTGGCAGAAGCCAGAATGATCAGTAACAAGCAGGAAAGACACAGCCTCTTGCAGGTAGCAAGCTCACAATGAGTGTAAGGATATATGAATTCTCAACAGAGTTGGGTTTGCATCTTGGATTTTCTTCACACCACCTTTCCATGAAGAATTTTTTTTCTTATTTTAGTAAAAGGCCCTTGATAATAACTTCTGGGGAAGTTCTCCCCCTCCTGCAGCAACCCTCATGTACCTCTGCAATGTCATCAGGGCTGGTCAAGGAGAAGCTGTGCCCTGCCAGCTGATATGCCTTGGTCTCAATCTGGCTCAGTTTAGCCTGCATGACCTGTTTCTGGGTTTCGTAGGCTGTTGTGCTGAAACCAATGCCATTCAGCTCCAGCAGAGCCAAGCAGTAATGGGTGGGCATCTCCACTTTAGAAAATACATCTGTAGTAAATAAAAACCAAAGAAAATCTTTTATAAAACAGATCAAGAGCAGATAAACACATTCATTAAAAAAAAAAAGAATCCTCAGTTTTGAAAATACTGAAATGTTCTGGCACACTGAAATCTTTTACTGTAGATTTCATTTAAATACTTTTGTTTCTGGAATAAGAAATATTTCATAATGTGAAGTGTTCCAGAACATCCTATCACAAAGGTATTAAAGAAAGCAGCATCTGTCAATTTTTTTTCTAAAAAATACATCTCTCCATATATCAACATTTTATAAACTGCAGACATTTAAGCCTTACTTAATGTAAGGCTTTCTAACTTGATACACATTAATTCCACCACCCACATCTTTTTAAAATGTTCTAAGGTTCAACTGTAACAATCATAAATGATGTGGTAAATTTGCAATAAAATGCTTCAGCAGGATTGGACCACAATCCTCAGCTCTGGATATAATTTAGGGGAAGGTATTATAATGACCACCAATAGTATATTTTTGGGGGTTTTTCTGATGGCTTGCACAAGCCCTCAGCAATTATTAGTGCAAACACACAGGATCATTCACTATGGAACCACAAGAGTTTCATGGACACAATGCATACATGACAAATCATGCTGTATGGGCAAGCCAAAGAGCAAGAAATCTCCTTCATAAAACACTTCAGGATTTTAGGAATTACTTCTGTCAAGGAAATCCAAAAACTTTTGAAAATTATCATGAGAAATCATAAACAGACCCACAAGTCCCTCAAAATGGCCAGGGCACTCACGTGGGAGGGTGATTTCTCTAAATCAATCAAATCTGCTTGATTTAGAGACTTAGAATAGACTCTGCTACAGCCTTAACCACTGGAACTAGTGAAGATTTGGGATATAAGAATTATATTTTAATTTTTCTTTCAGAATATACATGCTTCCAAGGGAATTTCCCTCTTTTCTTTTAACAAATGAAAGCATTTAACAAATTAACATTTTGACAGGATACATTTAGATAAGAACTTCCAAAGCACCTCTCTTCTGCACGGATCATTCAGCCTGTGGCAGCACAGCTGTATTTACCTTCCATCTTTGCCCCCAAGTGGAGGAGGTCTCTTTACCTGTCAGACTTTCCTTGTGGAGTTCCTTGTGGAGTTGGTCCATGACATTGAAGACAAGCACAGACTCTATGGCTGCTCTGTACCGCCCAGACTGGTCTGTGCTGGCACTCAGCCCCAGGCTCTGCACCCCTTGGCCCGTGCCCACTCCTTCCAGGAGGGGCAGCTCACTGGGGAGAAAGTTGGTCACCATGCTGTGAAGGGTGTGCTCCTTGGAGCCAGAATCCAGCAGCCAACATGCAACCTTAAAAAGGAAGACCTCCATGAGACTTTTTTTTTTTACCTTTTAGTCATAATAAAATGCAAATATTTACCCAGGGCTTAATTCAAGGTTATAGTGGATATTATTTTTCTTCATTTGGCAGGTAAACTGCAATCATTTGTTAGGTCATTTCAGTTAAATCCTTCAGGAGGGCCTAAGTCACTGAAGAGTTTAATTCTTGAGTGAGAATGAAAAGTTATTTCTTTCTAAAAGAAAAGTTATTTCTGTACTTTTGAAAACTTTATCCTCTGTCAAATAAACACATCTTGAAATGTCTTCACTTATTAAAACTTAAAGGGAATAAATACGAAAATCAGGATCAAAACATATTTAAACTGAAAAATTACTTTGTAGAGATCAGAACTTGCTATTGATCTAGAGTATTAGCCAAGCTCAGTTCCCCTATCTTTTGCAGAACAGGACTAATGCCAAGAATTCTGCATGGGATATTTTACTCCTGGTAGAGCTTAAACCCCTGTCTTCAAAGCAAATTAATTTATATGTACATTTTAATTTCTTGTGTCAAAACAGGATGAAGCACAGATTTCTACATTGCCTCTGCCATGCAAGCAGAAGTAAAAACTCATGTGTATATACATGGGGTTGGGGAGGGTGTATGTATATATTCACTGTGTCACTAAAATGAACCAACATAAGTATGACTATTACATGGAACAGTGAAGGGAAAGATGCTTTTACTGCTCTTCAATTTCATCCTAAAACTATGTCTTGGTATGAAAAAATCTATGTTTGTCCTTGTGTTGAACACCTTAGCTACCTTCCTGCAGAGCTGAGTATTGCAATGAAGCTCTTCAGCCCATATGCAAAGCCAGCTTTAAAAATCAACAGCATTTTCTGTGCACCCAGAGCTTTTTGTAACATGAGCAACAAGGTGCTTTTACCTCAAGCTAAAGTTTCATTTGAGTTACAACTGGTACCCAAACCTTTTGAAATTCCATGTAAACTTAGTTTTGTTTTGAGAAAATAGGGATAGCAAAGTGGTCTGTATGCATAGTAGGTAAATCTTTTGCTTATAGTCTTCTGCTCTTAGAAGGAATAACCTGACCAGAAGCACTTGTGACACTACAGTCCCAGGCTTCTTACTGCAACAAAACAGAAGTTAAGTCCTGTCCACTGGGACTGGGGAGAGATTTATCTTTATTTCCCCTACCAAGTAAGGTATGAAATAATAATGTGCTAACCTCTGAAACCCTTTGTTTGTTTCTCTTGCAAGCACCATGAACAACAATAGCAAAGCAAAGGTCCTCAAAATACTCTCCTAGATTGCCCACTGAAAGAAAATTTCACTAAACTTCCTAACAGATTCATACCGAAATAACAGAAGCACCAGAAGGTACTCCTGTCTTTCCACTCTTGTGTTTAAACTACTAGTTTCACCCAAGAGAAATTTCTTAATCCTGCAAACCTTTGGGTCCTCAAAACTTCCTTCCAAGGAGATGCCACAAGCCATCAGCAGAGTTTTGTAGTGCTGGATGAAGTCATACATGATAAGTGAGCGCTGCTTCTTGGTCTTCTTCTGCAGGTACAGCTGCAGATGGTTTAGTCTCTCTGTCACATTTAGGCTTTGGTCCAAAGGTGGGGGTGCCAAACTCAGACTGATTTCTAAGGCGTGAATACAAGGAAAATTCCTCTTTTAACCCATTACATGGTAAAAACAGCAATAGAAAAATTTTGAATGCAACCACCTAAAGCACAAAAACTAGAGTTGAACTATGAACAAACAATACATCTATAGCACTATTACATGTTTTATCAAACCAGACTAGGCTCCCAAAAGCAATATGCTGTGTCTCTACTAACAAACAAAGGATAGCCAGGAATCAAACCCTAGTCACAATTAGCATAGATTGGACTATGATCAGCATTTGAGTGCTAGACGTGTTCTGGAGAGCAAAAAAAAGGAAGAGATTGAAAGGAAAAAGCAAGTTAGAGAACTTGGGAGTGAGCAAATGTTTTAGCCACATGCATGCTCACAGTCCAGTGTCTCAGCCAATTAGCTGCCCTTATTACAGAGTGCTATAGATGAATCCACAGCAACCTGTCCAAGGGTGGTTGACACCTAAGATTGCTCAATTACTCCACCACACAACCGAGCTGGGTTCGGGACAATCAGCACTTCTAAGAACCTCATCTGTTGAAGGAACTTTCTTGAGATGCAGTGTCAAATAACCCAGCAGAGCTGGTCTGCTCACTTACCACTCTGGTCTTGGATCTGCTGCAAAGAGATATAGTAGGCATCTTTGCCACCCCAACACACTGCCAGTCCAACTACCAAGATGTCCTCGCATCCTTGGACAGGAAATCCTTCATCTTTAACTTGTGTCCGCTGAGGAGAACTCACTAAAGAAATAATTTTAAGTTACTATTATAAAATGGTATCCATAAATACAGAAGATTTGGGATCCTGAAAAGGCAAATATGTACAGTTGAGCCTAAAATTTAATATTATCAGGTCTTAGTAAAGCAAAGGAGCATGTCAGGATGGAGAGTTGGTGTCAAGCATTTCCTTGACAAGTCTCTGGTGATAGTAATGAAGTGTTAGCACCTAGTTGGTATGTGAGAGCATCTGAATATTCTTCTGTGACTGCCTCTGAACCAAGTTTACACATTTTCAAATATTTTCAAAATGTAAACTCATTCAATATAATATTCAATATAAGCACGTGCGAAATTCAGATCAGTCTCTGGGTTGTTAATATTGCTTCCTTTTTCTTCCCCACAGAAGTACTCATACAGTGCAGTTTGCTGCTGCTTTTTAAACAGTCTTCCTTTAAAATGACAAGATTAAGCAGTTAGATTCTTTGCTGTCACATCACCATAACAACAACAGCAATATTTCTTAACTATCAAAATAAATTTTTGACAGGCAAATATGAAATGCTTTTTAGAGTGGAAGGAAAGAAGACACTTCTATCTCAACTCTTGAAGTGGTTGCTAGAAAAGGCCAGAATTTGGAAGGGATGCTTTATGGGTGGTTTAATCTGAACAGGAGGAAAACCTTACTTATTTTGAGGGTGACAGAACACTAGAGTGTTCTGTTGCCCAGAGAGGAGAGGGAATCTCCTTCCCTAGGGCTATTCAAAAGCTGTCTGCACATGATTCTGTGCACCCTGCTCTACATGATCCAGCTTTAGCAGGGGGGTTGCACTGGATAATCTCCAGAGGACCCTTCCAACCCCAAACACTCCATGATTCTGTTATATCAGTGATTTTCCTCCATTTTGCATATCTTTTCCTTCTCTAGCTTGCTTTAAGCTGAAGATACCACATGTTCACAAAATAATGCCTTGGAACAGGAAACTGACCTTTTTTGAATTTGCCACCAATTGTTGATTTGGGAGACAAAAGGCACTTTGTTCTTTCACATGCCACTGAGATGGAGAATCTGCTTTTCTCCTTCCATTCTGCAACAAAAGTCTGGAAAAGTGCTCTGTCGCTTGCTACATCAATAATAGTGAAACTTTCAGCACTTAAGGGAACAAATGGAAAAACATCCTGAGATAGCTGCAGTGAAAAGCCTTGGTCTACAACGGAATTATCTTTTATCTCATCTGCCTCAGCTGGGTCTAGACACTCAAGATTGTTCTGAAATGTTTTTACCTGCTGTTCTGCATTGCCCTCACTATTCTGCTGTAGCTGAATCGTCTGCCCTTCCTTCTTGCAGGTGACTTGTCCCTTTCTTGCAGATGGGAGAGAAACAGAACATTTTGGAAAAAGCTCTTTGGGAGGTGTTGGAGGAATAAACCCATTATTAGTATCTGCTGCAGGACAGGATGTTCTGTTGCTTCCCTCAAGCTGAAGTGTTATGCCATGTGTTTTCTGAAGATCCAAGTTTTCCATTTTGTTTTCTTTAACCTTGAAAGAGCTTCTTAAATCCTGGCAAGTGGGCAAAGGCTCTTGCTCACAACAGTCAGATTCAAAAACTGGATCTGGCTCTTGACTAACAATAGGAGCAGCTAACTCTCCTTTCAAATTGGAACTTGCTGAAGCTGTTTCAATGCCTGAGAGGCTAGGCCATTTGTCCAACACATCCTGCAATCCTGGGCTTAGCTCAAACGAGCATTCAGTCCACACCACTGGATGGGGGTTCTTCTCAAAAGCTTGGTGGCTTCTCTGGAGCTTTTCAACTTGATCTCCTACTAAATCCTTTGGTCTGGGGTCACTGTAACAAATGGCTGAGTTTCTTAATCCTGATTGACCTTGAAATGTAGAAGGAATGTCTTTCAGAAAAGATGGGGAATTTCCATGGTCTAAAACTTCTGCTATCACATCTGAGGATGCTAGAGACACATTGTTACACTCTGCAGGATTCTCATGTTCTTTCTGATTGTCACCAACATCAAATTTATTCTCAACAGGCCTTGGATTCTGCAAAACACCATCTGGAGGAAGCAAAGCCACAGGGTCCTTTCCATCAGCTTCCATTATGTGAACAGCTGAAAGGTCACTGACATTACTGAAGCTCTCATCAAACAGCAAGTTATCGCTCATATTTAGGCTTGTTTCAGGGACAGGATGGCATTCTACTTGTACAATGTGTTCCCTACCAAAATGGGAGCTTGCTTTATTCAGGTCATTAGACACACTCTCCCCTTCCACTGAATTTTGGGTCTGGTAATCTTGTAGAAAACTGTGTAGCTGTGAGTCAGTCATTGAGAAATCACTCTCTTTAAGGCAAGGTGCAGGTTCTATTTTCTTCACTACAGACTGTAAATTAAGGCCTCCAGACTCCAAAACTTTATTACTACAGTGCTGAGTTGTGTTTTTGTAATGTCATTTGTTGTGATAAGACTTGGGAAGCTCAGTTTCCTAACTGTTGCAGCCAGCCTTTTATCAGTATCATTCTCAGTCCATAAACTGCTCCGTTTTTCTGATATTTCCTGCTGTGGTATTGCTGCCAGCTCTGAACCTTGTATCCCCTGCTGTCCTGTGATTCCAGCTGCTCCCTCCTGTTTTATTATCATCTCAGTTTGAGTATCCAACTGGATGCTGTCTTCAAAGTCTCTAGAGTCAGAAAACAGATGACAGGCTGGATCACTGTGAACACCATCTGCATTGCAAACACCTCTGGATTTTACTAAAGACACTTTCAGAAAATCTTTAGGATGACTGTTGCCATTCTGCATGGTTCCAGCTTGCAACAATATTCCATTGGGCTTTTCACTCCCATTTTTGCCAGCATTCTGAATCTGAATATTGCAGGTTTTCTCTTCAGCAGGACAAAAATTCTTATCAATCCTCGCCTCACCACAGCTCACATCTGTTTGAGTTTTATTCCTTTTATTCTGCTTAACATCAGTTTTGCCAGTTCTCTGTGTTCTAGCACTACCAGGTATTCCTCTACTTTCTACAATACTGTGTGTCTCCACACTGGTGTGTGGAGTACCCTTCAGCATAACAGGTGCCTGAAAACCTGCTCTCCCCTTAGGCATGCCTTCATTAGAGGTGCTAGACTCCGTAAATAATCCTTCCATTTTGTCTTTCTTCCCAATCTTAACACCCCCCATCTGTACAGAACTTGAGACTTTATGAGTTACAGAATCTGTTTCCATAAATTCCTTATTATTTTGGTTTGAAATAGAATTATCTGTAGAGATGGTGGTGAGGGAAACAGACAGCTTTTGTATATCTATGCTAAGCTTACTTGAATCTTCAAGAAGTGACCCCTGCAGTTTTGAAGCGGTATTTTTGTTCCTAGTCCGATTTAAATGTGTATCTGTGCTTTTAATCAATCTAGAGGCTGAAGACTCTGGTCTCAATGTTGGTGTTTTTCTGTGTTCAGTAAGGTGCTCTTGGATTGCTGTTCTGGAATTCATCTTGGTTTTGACCAGAGAAAGATGTTCTACATTTTCATTTCCTCTGCACACATTTGGCCATTTTCTAGCACTGTACATAAGATCACCCTTGCCTTCCTCTGCTCGAGCCTGTTTCCTGCCCAGGACTTCACTCTCAAATACAGAGCTTTCTGTGCTACTGCTCAGGCGCCTTTTACATCCCTTTTTAATATTTGATAAGTTTCCAATCTGAGAGCCAAGGCCATTGCAGTGTTGAACTCTGCAGCCTTTTTTGTTTAACACCCTTGAAGACTCAGCAGACTCCTCTCCATCTGATCTATGCAGTCTGTCTTCCAGTTCTGACTCACTGCTGATCACAGAGGATGTATCAGTCTCGAGAAAAGGCTCTGGGTTCCACTGTACCCCCAGCAGTGCCAAATCCTGCTGCAGGAGTCTCCTGGCTTCCTCCACAATGACAGAGGCTGCTTCTCTTTCAGTGAAGCCCTTCATTCCAGCCATCCAGATGCTGCGCATGGCCCGGCGCTCCTCTGCTGCCTCTTCATCCTCATCCACAGCCCTACGAACACTGTGGGGAAGGTAACAGGCACATGTAAACACCCATACAGAAGGTAACAAACAGCACAAGGAGCTAGGACTATTCTTTTCTGCTCCCATGTCAACTCTCTTCACAGCTTCCTTTACAGAAGCACTCTACCTAAAATAAATTGCACTTGATGGGAAATAACTTAATTGGAAGTAACTACTTCTAAATATGAATAGATGTTGATGAAAGATATTACTGGCTGCATACCCCAAAAGCATTTCCAGATTTCTGTGTTCAAACATACCCCAGACAAGTCCCAGTTCCCTGCCAGGGCAAGATGCAGGTCTCAATGAATCATCCTCCATGCACTGTTTTCCAAATTGAGGAAACTTCAAGAGCATGAACCAGACAAGTATCATAGCACAGTCCAACAAGTACTTGATCAAGGAAACTTGTTACTGCACTAACATATAAATTACAAGAGAATCCCAAAAGATAATCAGTCTTAAATCGTAGAACATATGGTGAAGCTGCCTTTTAGAGGCAGCAAAAACTCCACAGAAAGCACTGACAATTTACCCAGGACTAAACAGTGCATTGACAAGAGGAACAAGAAGAAAATTTAGGTGTCAAAAACTTATTCTGTAAATACAAGGTGCTTCTATTAATTTCAGAATAATCATGGAACCACTGTGCTCAGTCAGAGAGACCTACAAGTTATTTCTAACTTAATATTTGACACAAAGTTCCAAAGGGTTGCCACATTTTATTGCAGGTACCATCCTGTAACCCTTCACCTCACAAACCCCTTTACTTGACTTCTGGACTTACTGATTTCTCACCTTTTAAAGGGTACTGAGGTCTTCAGAGCAGCTGCCACCTCATCAGGACTGGCTTTAGCGAGGTCAGCCACAGTGACAAAGCCAGCACTGTAAAGTGTCCTGGCACGCTGGGCATTGAGCAGAGACACTCGCACCAGGTCACACAGCTCCCTCTGCACCCCAAAAGTGAGCCTGCTCTGGAACTGAGACAGCAACATCTCCATGTTGTGCCAGCCCAGTCGATTACAGAAAACTGTTATCATTCCTGGAACACAAAAGTTACATTAATGTCTGAACTCCAGCTCCAGTTCTACTAAGCTGGATTCACACCCCACCTCCCAATCTGATTCAGCACTCACTTTACATTTCTCACTTTCCATTATTTACAAAAACTAACTCGTGTTTATCACAAATATGAGTAGGAGCTAGTTTTGCAGAACTCAATCTGCGATTAACTAGTTAATCAGTGAGGCAGAAATTCTGAATGACAGTGTTTTTTTCAAAGATGCTAATATTTGAAGTACATGCATATCCTGAAACAGGAGTCGTATGAAATAATCATACTGGAAAAAAAAGGCAAAGGAAAAAGTAGTGATGAGAGTCATTAAGGGAAGCCATAGATCTTTGAGGAAACCCAGCATTGACATCCATAAAAACAGACCTTGGCCTACAGGATTTCAGTTACTGAGAGAATTATAGGAGATAGCAAATCCTATGATACAGGTTACAACTGCAGTGTCCCCAGTGCATGGGAGAAGGAAAAGAGCACAGAAGAGACAGTTTCTTATTCACAGATTGCATCTACAGACAATGAAAACCACTGAAAGACATGGCATCCCTCACTAATTTTACAGTGATTATAGAATACAACTTTTATCATATCTCTTAACTCTATGTGATATCAATAGTTCATTTTACTTCCCAGATTACTCCTATGAAAACTATTAACACTGGCAATACAGAATTATGAAACTGCTACAAAGTTATTTATACTAAGAAGTTTTAAAAAAAAGGTTATTTATACTACCAGAATTAAATTAAACTACTCTGCATCAGTTGGCGTGACCTTTTCATTTTGGGGCTTTGACTCATGCTGCAGCCCACACAGAGGGTTTCGCAAGTCGAGCTAAAACTGTCTTAAAAACTGAAAACCCACTTATGGAGTAATGAAAGATTTAGGCAACAGAAAAGAAATATCTTGGTCACTGGTGGGCTGTTACTTCTACTCCCACACAGCCTTCTTAGGGAAGTTAAAGGCAGCAGCAGATAAATGACCCAGAAGCCATTCACTCTGTTCTGACAACTGTAACCTTATACCTCCTGGCCAATTAATTTTGCATTCTGAAGAAAGCCATGTCCCCTCTTAGAGGCTCCAAACTTCACTTGATGCTGAAAGGTATTCTTTCCTCATAGAGCAAAGCTTTAGAAGGGGCTTGCACTAATTCCGTACTTAGTATTGAACCAACTACGTTCCTGCACAGCACACAGCTGATTTCCACAGAGCTCAGCATGCTGCACACTGCCTGATTCCCCTCAGCTGGCCCCCTTCCCACTGCACACTCTGTGGTTCCACAGCAGGGGCAAACATAAGTTAAGCTATAAATCCATAAGTGGTTTCACAAGGCTGTTTGCTGTCAGTACCACACTGTGGCTATCTTTGCCCCAAATCTGGAAGGACAAAAAAAACCCAAAAACAGACTAGCCTAAGAGTCCTGGGGTATTTTGCTCAGACAACTTGCCTGCATAAGTGGCAGCAGATTGCTGCAAGGATTGAAGCTGACCACGACTACAGCCATATTTCTTGGTCATATCCTGTAAAGGAACCTCGCTGATTAAATCCAGAAGGGCAAGGCTGGTGAAAAACCTGTTGATGAAGTACATGAACAAAATTGTCATGTGGGGCACATTACTGTACATGCCAAAATGTGCTGTGATACATAGGATAGAACAGCACTAGAGTACAGCACACAAAAAAAACAGAGAAGATGGCTTCCAAAAACATCAGCACAAACATCTTCTGCCACCAGTGTTCTCAGACCACAGCAGACCAGGTCCAGGTTCTCTGACCTATCAGCTCACTCACAAAATAAGCCAGTTCCTGAAAGCAGGCACAGAACCCGTGCATTACAAACGTCACAGCCTCTGATCTCTGCACTTTCACACCCACAATCTGTGGCTACCTTTTGTGGATGGACATTTGTCTGTGCTGTTTCTCTGTTTTAGCTGTGATTTTGCCCTTCACAGAGCGAGCTAGAAAGCCTTCTTCAATCCCCACCAGCTCAGCCACACGTTTCATTGAGGCAGGCAGCTTCTCCCATAGGCAGAAGAACTGGTACCAATCAATGGTGGTCCACTCCTCATACACTGGGGTGACCTAAAGAAAATAACACAATGCAAAAAACTGTTTTAGAGAAATAAACAGAACTAAACAGAGTTTTTGATAAACAAAACTACAGCCTAGGGAATGTGGTTAGAGCATCCTACGCACGACGTAAAGGCACTGAGTCACAGGCATGGACCATGAAGAAAGTAAAAGCTCTTCTAATCCAGTTTCTTTAATACTTGCACTGATGAGATCTGACTCATATGGGTACTCCAATGATTAAACCATTTAGAATCTTTGTCAGATTATTCTTTAAATCCAAGCCACTAAACGGTTTTTAAGCTGTCACTTCAATGTCCTTTAAGAAAACAAAATTTTATTCTTTTTCTAACATAATTTACAGACATCTATCAACTTTTTAAAACCATGAGTAACCACACTAACCATTGCCATAGCCTCTGATAAAGCAGGAAGGACACAGAACTTGATAGAACTTGCTGAAGCTTTCATTTACCTGGAGTACAAAAAAATCTCCACTTTTATTAACACTAACAAAAAGCCCTCCAGAACTTTTTTTTTAATGTTTTTCAGACATAAAACCAATTCTGTTAATGTTTAGTCAGCACAGAGTCAGATCCTCTATGAGGAGACAAAATGTCTTCATACCTTTATCGACATAAAGCAAGATTAATTATTTTGAAAGAACTAAGAGTTGCTTGGCACAAATGTTAAATGGCACAGAATACTAGATGCCTATGTGGTTGTAAATCATCCATGCTTCTTCATCTGCTGAGAAGTACAAAAGTTATTAAGATGGGGGTATATCTTTTGTTGTTTATTGGGCTTCTGTTGTGATTTGGTTTTTTTTCTTTAAAGAAAACTATTTTCCTAGTCTAGCAAATCCTTATTTGTTTTAATCAACTTTCCTAAAATACAAGGGCTTGGAATTCAGTCTCATATTTGTACATGTAAAAGATGCAAGCTTAAAAGAATTGAAAAATATTTTAGCAGATAAACTCCCTATAGCTCATAAGGAACGCATGAAGAACAATACTTACAAAAACTAAAAAAGCAACAAAATGAAATAAACCTTTGGCCTTGAAAATGAACAGACTTGCAAGAAAGTGTTTTAGAGTAGCTTAACAGAAGAGAATCTCAAGAACATTTTGTTCAACAGTGTATGATTTAAAATAACCTTAGACAAGCTACTGCAATTAAAAAGTACAGCATAAAAAACATTATGCCATCACTGCCTCTACCCCAGAACAGGAACAAATTTCACCCTTTTTTTCTGCTTTGGACATGCAAACAGGGAAAAAATTCACTGGTGCATAACACTAAGGAGTTCATTTTATCTGGCAGAAATAGAACAAAATATAATGTGGTCCTCTAAAACAGAGATATGGGTACATATGAGACAGCAGTAGATCAAAAAAAAAAATCTATCAGTTTTAGCCCATAAGTGGGTTCTTGAATTCACCAAGCAGAGACAGATGCCCTCAGACTCCTGCCTGCCCCTGTCTCCCAGCTCAACAAGCTTTGTAATTGCAAGCACATTCCTCTTGAAGTGAACTTTCTTTTCAGACAAGACTCCCAAGCTCTGCCTTTGATTTATCATCCTGGTAAAGTGAATACACTTTACTCTTATAGAAGGCTAAAGCTGACTGACAGATTTCAGCTGATGATTGCATGATGGGCCTCTGGCAGCCATGAACCCCAAGTAGCTCAGTGCAAATCCATCTGGTTTCCTCAATAATCTTCAGAAGTTCATGGCTTCCTCTCCCAGGGTCTTAAATAGCAGTGCTTAGCTTTTCAGGTCTATGTGCTCATAAATCTTGACACACTCTGGGACACTTTTCCCTTATAAGATTTATCACTCTCCTTCCTTTAGCCCTGGCAGCATCACCAGGCAAGTAAATTAAATCAGGGATGAGTTTCACTGTAACTGAATCAAAGAAAGGCCCACCCATAGAAAGGAGGTTGTGTGGCTCTCTGAGGCTTTTTGGAAGCAAAATAGGAACTAAAAGCCCAACATTTTTCTATGCCTCCAAAAGTAATATGAAATTAAGCCTGCTGATCCCAAACATACACAAAAAAATAAATTTGTTTCATCAATTTCAAGTGCCTCAGAAAATCTAAAATTATTTTATGCTTAAAAGTTATTAAGTTCTGAAATCTTAGTAAGTCAAGGGTGACAAGAATGGGGTAAAATGGCACGCAGTACCTGTCTACACAACAGATACTATGGTGACACACTCATTCTGAAGAACCTTCAATTTAGAAAATTTTCTTCATGAAGGATAAGCTAAGCAAAGCACAGGAAAACCCAAACCTGTGTTCATGGAGCTGCCAAGAACTTTGCATTGTGTTGTCTCCCCTTAGTTTTGGTAGTGGAAAACACAAGACACAGAATAGGAACCTACCAAATAGACAATATGCAGATCATTCTCCAGAACAAAACTTTTCATAGCTCGCTGCAGGTCAGCAAAGATTTCCATGGCTTCAATTGGTGAAAGAGAAGAGGAAAGAGTAGCTGAGCCAAGATGTGTTGGGTGATAAACCTTTGCTGTTAAAAAAAAATATGTATTACTTATAGAAACATTTAAGTGCAAGTTCATCATAATTCTCAGGTTGTGCTGCATTTGAGAGATTTCTAACTTTTCACAGCTGCTTTTTCAATAAGAAATCGTGTATGTCTCCATTCTGAAGACAGAAAAATGGAAACAATAATAGGTTTAGCCTTGCCTATGTCTAAACTAGCCTTTTTCTCTTTAGAAAGACAAAAATCACAGTCTGCAGTTAATATGCACCAATCCAGTTGTAAAAGTTTGCTTTGTTTAAAAATATTTTGGGAATTTTTAGACTAGGATGCATCAGTCTTAGAAGTGATGTGCAGGTGACATGCAGGTGATGTGATTGCCTTCCAACAACACATGCATGCAAAATATGTTAAAAGAGGTGTAAAGATACCTCCCAGAAAGACAGAAAATTCTTGATACACAATTCTTTAAGATAAAATAAAAACACAGAGAAGTTCTTGCTGCTAATTTACATTGAACATCTACTCAGTCAGCAAACCAAACCTGCAATCACTGGGAGGAACCCCAACTTTACCTTTCCCATCATTGCCAGAGTCCACAACCTGAATGAATTCATTTTCCAGCAGCCATGCCACACAAGCCTCAATAGGTCCAGCCTGTGCTTTGTCCTGCTCTTTCCCATTTTTCCATTCACTTTCTTTCAAGCTGGATGCCAGCAGAGTGCAAGAGGCATAGGTCTGCACATCCTCTGGAGTGTTGGCTACTCCCCCCACTATGATCTGTTGAAGAAAAATACCTGTTCATACTGCCACAGATGCAGCAGGGCAGAACATCAGATCAGAGAATCAAAGAGTGATCCATCATCTCAGTTTTAAAGAACCATTCTCCCAGACAGGGGAATATGAGGCAAAGCAACAGATAACTTTTAAAGATGTTCTTGGCAAGAAGTCAGTCATCTTGGGCAGAAGTAAGAGGACTAAGCTATGGAAAAGAATGATTAACAAAATCTTATTTTGAAAGTGAACATACACATAGCAGTAGTTTAGATTTGAGACTAGCCTGAGGAATTTTTCTTAGCCAAAACTGAGAAATATTAAAGTACGTTAGAACATAAACTGTAATTTTGTGAATACAAAAAGCAAACCATGAATGTGGAGGTCTTGTAAGGTTATTCAGCATACTGAAGGTTTCTCTTAATAAATATGAATGCTATACCCCACCACTGTTTTCCTGATTGAGAGTGATTTTGTTCACCTTGGATTTTGGTTTTGCTTTAAAGGAACCCCCTTCTTTTAGATAGCTCTTATGCAGAAAAATACATTTAGAAATTCCACTGGTCTGCTAAAATTCAAAATCTATGTAAGTACAACTGAGTTCTAAGCATCACAAAAGACAGGAGAAGTATAGCAAACAGATTCTATTTAAAGAGTCTTGTATCTAATCCAAGTTCAAGCCCAAAAGCAGCTTTGGAAAGGGACATAAGCTCACCTACGTGAAATTAAATCCTCTTGGTCCTTTTTAGACACCCTACAGAGGAGGGAGCAAATTGGGTACCACCCCTGTTTGCTCACCAAAAATGTATTCACCAAATTTCAATCATTCCTGTGCAGAAGAGGTAGGTAAGTTGAGGGGGTAAATAAGAGACCCTACAAGGTTCCACAAATGTCATTATGGCCCAATTTAGTCTACAAAGCCTCTAGGATCAGTAATTTACAAACATCCTCCAGTTAACAGTGTCAGGTCACACCTAAAGTTTAAGAATCACACTTAGTTCTGCCTGCTGCTTGAGTACATCGAACCACAATAGCAAAGCTTCTTTGAGTGTCCCAATCTGCAGCAAGCAGAGAAACATCCTAGACAAAATGCTGGATATTGAAGCAAGCTGGCAGAGCCAGATAAATGACTGGCTTGACAAAGGAGGAAGAACGTAAAAAACAAGCGCACAGAAAACATTTGGTGGTGTCACAGAAGAAACCATCCTACAAGGGTCCAAGCACAATTCTAATCCCCGAGTGTACCTCAAGTATTGCTCTTTTCATGCTAGAAGCAACACCTTCCCCTTCTCTTCTAAGCAAACAGCTGCAAACAGGCTTGAGAGATCCCTGAAGTAGAGCAGCACCTTTTGATCTCTCTGAGGGCTTGCAGACTAAAATGCTCTCACCTATTGGAGAAGAAAAGAAAAATAAAACAAATACAAAACAAATTACTTTACTGCATTTTAGCACTATAACAGCTGCACACAGCTCACCAAGGACATATTATTGGAATGGAAAACTGTAATTATTTTCAAAAACGTTGAGTAACGAAAGAAGAGAAAAAATGTGCAACCTTAAACAGTGCTTAAGAATTGCTATGTAAGAACTGCTACTACATCAGAACTAAGGCAGAGCCAGCTTCAAAGTTACATTAGGCTAGTCTGGGTCTTGCCAAGTCATCTAAGGAGATTCCACAGCGCCTCTGTTCATCTGCTTTGCTGCTGAACCACTCTTGCTTCTTGTTCTGGAGTTGACTGAAACTATAATATACAGTGGCATCAATTTGAGTTTTTCATTACATTAATAAACTGAGAAAAATTTCAAAAGTAAGAAGAAAACATAAAAGCTGCACAGTATTTTGACAGTTTGTATTAAGTCAACCAGCTTCCACTCCAGAAATAACTAATTCAGAAGTCCAAAATTACTGATCAAAGTAACTATGCATCCTCTGAACTTTCATATATTCATTTATATACACATACACATAAATATCCTGCATGGTTTCCACTGAAAGTACCTCTCAATATATCCTACCTTAAAATTCTGTCAGACATTGTTCAGTTAATCTCCAACTACTGAAACTCTGTGGGAGACAAAAACCATCCCAGAGCCACAAAAGAAAAATGAAAATAATATGTAAATTCCTTTAATGAGATCTTAGTACTGAGGCAAGGGGGTTAGAAACTAAAAGGTGATTGATTAAGGATAGCGGTTTAATCATGTATATTGTTTAACTTTTGCTGTGCTTGCGAAGACAAGATGAGAAAAGGCAAGGATATTTTGATAAGGAACTGCTTCCCAAAGCAGGAGGGAAAGAGTGGCAGACTTGCAAGGCTGTTGAGATAAGAAAGGCTCCTCGGACCCCCAAAAAAGACCAGCCTTGTGGTTCAAACTGTGACCAAGAGAGCAGGGAGCACATGCAAGGAGACAAGGTGAGAAGTCCACCCTGAGAAAGACATTGAAAGCTCGTTTGCTTCCTCCCATGGGACCACCAGACGATCACCAGAGCACTGCACAGGCACAGAAGGACCCATAAGCTAATCATAATGCCAAGCAGGGCTGGGCAGGGCTAGGAAATGAATATGCATGGTGTACTGCAAAACTTGATGCACATGTAACCTCTCAGGGAATAAAGAGAGGGTGAAGTTCTTCGGAAAGCGCGCGGTCTTTGGAGGAGCTATCCCTGCTGAATAAATACACACAACTTTTACAAGTTATGGAGTTTTTCCATGTTTCAGTACAGCTTAACCATGGAAAACACAGGGGTCACATAAAAGATGCTTTTTCCACAAAGCTATTAGGGAGAAACTGGATCACTGAAGACCTTAGCTAGTTGAAAACTTTGTCAACTGGCACAGGATAAATGAATTATGGGTAGGACATGTTTGCCTTTGACTAAGAGGAGAACACCAGTTTTGGATTAGCTGCACATTAAATATCATGACAGATTTATGATAACTTATTAAGATTTAAATGCATGGAGTCTGGACACAAAATAATTTTGGTAGTGGGTGTCTTAGTATGATCCTAGGAATGTTAACTTAGGATAAAACTGTAGCTGTGGAAATGCTACAGTAATTAGCAAATTCAGAGGTAATAAAACACCACTGCAGTTAAATTTAATGAACAGAATAAATAAATGCAGTGTAGGCAAGTAACGAAATACAGCTTAAACATAATTACACAAATTAACTACAGAATGAAATTATGTTCAGAGGATGTGTCTTAGATTTTTTCAATCCTGCCAGGTGAAAATGTTGATATCAGTTGATCACATACTTTTGACAGAACTGGAGACTAGGTAAGATAAACTGCCTGTAAAGCATTGTTTCATGAAAGAAAAGCTTATTTTTATTTTAGCAATAAAGAACATCTATTCATTTTGTATTTGGGTTCTGATGTGACCTGAAATTTCCTCTGAAAACTTCCTTTGACTCTTTCACAGTGATGTATCTGAAAGAATATCTAAGACAAGATGGGTATCCACTTAGCTCTGCATAATCTGACAGTTTTACAAGACTTGGGGGATATTCTTTCCCAAGATGCCACTGATAATTCAATGCTAATGATTGCAATCTAGTAAACAATAAAATTTAAAAAAGGAACTGAGCTGTTCCAATATCCATTATTTAACATTTCAGATACTAGAGGAGGTCCAGGTTAGCATCAGACTTGACAAACACCAGAAGACTCTGGATATCTAGTCATAAAAACTCCATTAAAACCAACAAAGGCAGTACTAAATTCTAGGTTTTTTTCAGCTTTACCTATTTTTCCTTTGGAAAACAGTAGTTTTGAGGAATACAAAAAGAAACACATTTCACTCTCCAAAAATATATTTTTACGTTTCCATCAAATCAAGAAAAATAAATTAAAAAACCAAAATGTAAGACAATCCAAAACTACAATGTTGGGAGAGGAGGAGGAATTAAACTCAACAGCATTTATCTTTTGTCTGTCAGCTAAATTTCATATCCACATAAGGCACTTTTTCCAGCTGAAGTTGCTGTCCTCCATGCTCCCTACTCTGTGACAGAGTAGCAGCTGGCAACATAGCTTTATGTTCTCATCCAAAAGACTCTGTGGAGTGGAAAAAAATGGTACATTCATGAAGCTCATCAGCATAAAATCAACTGCTTACACATCAGAACTGTCACATCAGAACTGTCAAAAAGGGTACTAATTATTGTAACTTGAAGGAGAAAAAGAAGAAACTTCAAGGAATAATGTAATTTTACACCTGCCTGCTACAGTCAGATGAGAAAGTCTGGAAAATTTCAAAATCCAGCCTGCAGCTGCCCTTTCCTTGAACGCACAGGGAGAGCTCGCAGAGATATAGGTCGCAAAATGCTCTGTTGCTATGCTACTCAGGCAAAAATAGAAAGCTAAATGTAAGAACAGTCTGCTTACATAGGGCTCCAGCAAGCACCAATCAAACAATCAGGAGGGCAAATCCCACTTCCCGCATCTGTTGAACTTCTTCTTTTCTACTGTGTTTATACCTGCATAATGTGGCTTTTTGCAATCATCCACAAAGATAAATTTTCACTGCAAATTAAAATAACAGGCAGGATTTTTTTTGTTGAACATCAATCAATGCCACTGTATGCAAGAAGGTGCCATATTACCTGTGAACTACTGTTCATATTTCCCTGTCTCTGTCTCATTACTACTTTCAAGATCCATAAAATTGATAGTTAAGTTTAATAAACCTAAATCATAATTTTAGACAACAGAAGTTTGTCAAATTAGGGTTGTAGACTTTGTAGACATGCATTTCTTACATTTTAGGCCCATCCAATGAGAGCTTACTGCAAATTTTCTCACTGAAACTCTAAACACTTTAGTCAACTGACCATGGATCACAGAATTGAGGCAAATGAACAACACAGCCTTAGAAGCTAACAAGAATTCAAAGGCAAAAATAGCCTGCTCCTGAAGTAACTAACATATAAATACCAAAGTCAGTCTCAGGCAGTGAAAATAATCCCCTGGGAATTACAACTTTTACTCCATTAATACCAAACAAATTAATACCAAACAAATTCATCCTGATTAACCTAATCATACAGCACACCGAAGGAATTCATCATGATTAGTCCCTAATTGCAAAGCACCGCCCTGGATTTAATCAGGTTAACACCGCTCCGACAGAATGCCAATAAAGACTCTGCTTACCCTCTGTGTCCACCCCTTTCCTGCCAGCCCTTCCAGCCATCTGCTTGTAGGTGAGGATGTCCAGCAGCCTGCCCCCGAAGGTGGGCGTGCGGATGATGACGCGGCGCGCGGGCAGGTTCACTCCCGACGACAGCGTGGAGGTGGCAGCCAGCACCCGGATCAGGCCCTGCCGAAACGCTCCCTCAATGATGTCCCGCTCGTCAAAAGTCAGGCCTGGGGAGACGTGGCTTTTAGTGACCCTTGCGATGGTGAGACTGAATGGAAGAGCTGAAAACACTGCTGTCCAGCAAGGGAAGAGCAGACTTAATGAACATTCACCAGTCAGCACTAGGAACCAGACTTGCAGCACTACTTTAGTTAATTTCTGACCGGTAAATGAAGCAAAATTTCACCCTCAAGATTTTATTATTCAATTGACAGTGATATACTAGCTTTTCTAAGGTGGCAAGATGAACTACTTACTCCATATTTACAAGCATTGCAAGTAAGCATATAAAGTAATAGTAAATATAGTAAATATATAAAGAAATAAATTTAAAAATGAGAAAACAGTAGGGAAATAGAATTTACTCATCTGCCATCCTGACCCTGGACTCCTTCTTCATTATTTCCATTACAGGTCTAGTATGTATCTTTCTACATTACCTTCAGGGTTTCAGGCCAATTTTATAAGAAATACAGATTCTATAAGCATTTGGAATTATTCCTTCTACATAATCAATGCCATAGCTACTGTTTTCTCTCTGAGTCTTTTCTCTCAGTGAATCAACAGGTGACATGCTCCATTACCTACCTAAGTAAGAAATAAAAAATGCAAGCAGAAGTGTTCGCAACACATGCTCATTTCATTTTTATTTTTACTGTTATACTGCCTCTATTCACTCATTTATTTCAATATTAAGCTGAAGAAAATTACTCCGAAATACTCTGGCAGCTTTAGGAAAAACTTGAAAATCCTGGAGCTGCAAATCAGTTAAGTTTTCAGCCATTTCACAAAGAAAGGACCAGGCAAGTTGTATTCCAGAAGCTGCTGTTATCCAGCTGTCCTGGTTTAGGGCAAATTTGGGACAAAACCTCCAAAGGGGGCCCCTCCAGAAAGCAAACCTACACAGCCCCTCTCCCCAACCGGTTTGGGAAGGATTCCTCAGAGAGAAGTGGAAAGAACCTGCTAACAGGCACAGCACCCCCCAGCACACAAAATGAACAATACCAGATGACAAAACTCATTCACCGCTCTAAAAAGATGAGAAATTCAGAAAGTCTCTCTTGGGTCGCTCTGTTATCAGTCCCTCCAGCGCAGGGGCAGCTGCTGCCGGCCACAAAGTGAAAACTCTCGGTGTTTCCCAGGTCCCAGTCCAGAGCAGGCTTGAGTAGTTCCAAGAAAAGGGAAAGAAAGACAGTCCAGGGAAAAATCCAGACTGCCTAGCTAAACTAATTAACAAGCAAAAGAAAAAGCAAGAGCAAAAGCAAAAGCAAAGCAGGAGCAAGAGCAAAAGTGAAAGCAAGAGCAAAAAGCAAAAGCAAGAGCAAAAAGTGAAAGCAAGAGCAAAAGCGAAAGCAAGAGCAAAAAACGAAAGCAGCACTATGGACTGCCCTGTCTGCGTCCTGCCAACTGTGGGGGAGTGGGCAGGCTGAAAACAAAACAAAACTTCACTTTTCAGAGCCAGTCTTGAAGGCACAGACCATAATATCCAGCATAAACAGAACAGACGACTGGGGATACAAGTATCATAAAGTCACCCTAGCACACCAACACAACACATAGAAGATGCAGCAAAACAATTTGTGAATTAAAATCTTCAGCCACAAAAAAAGAATGTCAAATTTGCCTGTAACTGTGGGATTCTTAAAGCTTATTTAATCATAAGCTACAAAATGCTTAAAAAGCAACTGGTAAATTGCTGATACCTGCAAGTAAAAGAACCCATATGACTTAACCATTACTGAATTCAAGACCAAGATATTCAGGAATACCTGCATGATGAAATGCCACTCCCCATGGCAAAGTACGCTGGAGCACAGAGTCCAGGCCTGAAATCGAACACTTTAACTGATCCAGGACCTCATCAATCCCTTCTCTGTTCACAACAACTGGGGCAAGGGCTGAGTTTTTTGCAGAACCTTGAGAAAGAGAGTATTTTATAGTTCCTACTAAAATTAATTTTCATTAAATGCACCATGCATACTGTAGTCTTCTATTAAGTGCTTTTCTCTTACTTTTAGTTTGTTGCAAACCGTAGAACTCCTTGGCAATGATGTCTGCCAGCTTCTCACACCAGTTCTTGGATGGACAGAAAAGCAGGACTGAATGGCCACCACAAACAGTCTCGTAACACAGGCTCACAATATGGTCTTCATCTCCCTGAATTGAGATAAAACATTTTCAGTGCACTCTCAGATTGTATGTGGTCCGTAAATGCTGTCCTTCTGTATCCCAGTAGGAACCTTCTACTTCCAGTCAGAAAAAGAAGAAAACATAGAACATGGAGGATTGTTATCTTAGTTTCTGTCTTGCTTAATGAAGTCCAAGCACTAGTATGACCATGTTGTTGAGGGCAGTTCTAGACCTACCCATGAATACATGTAATGTTTTACATCTTGCTTTCAGAAATCTTTTTCTGAATGAAGGCCACACAGTGCACAAATAAATCACTGCAACCTCCACATCATGGCTAACAGCAGTGGGGAAGAGCCTCAAAGGAAAACCCCTCTACTTTAACCAGGGAACATTTGTTAACGTGGATGTCTGAACTAAAAGTGTAGCATGTAGCAGTCTAAGCATCCCCAGTAAGAGGCACTCAGCAAGCACTGCTGACCAAAGACTGCAGGTGTTCAGAGCACAATGGAAGGCTTTCAGGGATGCTTATATAGATGTTCATGCAAAAATCTGCTGTTTACAGCTTGCTTTTTTGGTTTTAAGATCTTAAGAGAGTCCCTGCAATTGATCTGTTATGCTTGGCTATGCCAGATTCTCTTGTAGCAAGCAGGCCAAAGGAGGAAGAGGAAAATGTAGGCGTACAGCAAGAAATAAAAAGCACTAAAATGCAAATGAAAACAGGGGAGCAATGGCAGGAACTTCTCCACAAGGAATCAGCCTAATTCTGCTGAAGTGATGACATCATCAAGTTCCCTTTCATTAGTCCAGTCTGAGGCACAGAAGTCTAAAGGTCCAGTGATAGATTTCAAACCCAAGATCCCCCAGTCTTATAAAATAAGCCAACTCCTTTAAACCATTGAGTCATCAGCATAGTTTAGTTCTTTCTCTTGCTTAATTTAGTAACTACCCAAAGCAACTGTCTCAAAAATATCCAAATGCAACATCATCTTCTCCATATGACCACATAAAAACTAACTTCCAAATGCTGTAGTGAAAAACATTTCTTTTTGTTTCCAGGATACTTTTTTTTGCTGTGCCATGCTGCTGACAAGAGAATGTCTATGCACAGCACGAATGGAGTGCAACCCTTTCAAAATATGGCTGCCATTCAGCCCATACTGCCCAACTACTATTATACAGAGCAGTTAAATCAACTGGAGAGAGAATTTACCCTTCAAAGACTCCACGGGAAAGGACCTACGAGAAGAGAGCTCAATTTCCCACTTGTACCCATCTGGTTCCTTGAAATCATCATAGTATGTTACCCCTAACTTTCCATATCCTTTTCAAGTGTGCAAAAGGAGTAACTACTGAAAGAAGAGTTGGAATGGGCATCTGCCTTCTAATCAGTGTCAAAATTAGATCATTTAGCAGTTTAACATAAGCAGGTTCAATACCAGATTTTAATACAAATACTTTCTCCTAATTAGGAATGCAAATTCCTTGGCCTAAGCAGAAAATACTTACCTGCATTTATGAAAGGGAAGTAGATTTCCAGACACAAGAGAGAGTGGTGGGTAAAGGGAGAATCAAACTCTTTATACCTGTCTAGTACTCAGAAACAACATAACTGCAAAGTCAACTTTGTTTTCAAGTCAGATTCAACAATCTTCAGTACCTTCAGGAGTCTGTATTTTGGGGGTTTTTTGTTTAAATCAGGAGAAGACAAAAATACCAATTTTATTCTCAGCTTAAGCATGAAGTAAACAACAAAGTTGTGAATGTCATCTATTTAAAAATAAATTAAAAACATTCCAGGAGCTGTCTTTTTAACTTTAGCACCACCAAAGGCACTATCCCAAGGTTTTGTTACCTTCAGTTGCAGCTTGGGCTGGAATTCTCGCACTAAATTCATGGAGGAGTCATATATGTTGCTGCCAATTTTCACCCACTCCTTGAGGGGCACAGGGCGGAAATCTGTACAGTAGAGCTCTGCATCTAACCAGGAGGCCAGGAGCCCCAGATTAGGGAGGGTAGCACTCATGCCTACTATCTGTATCCCACCAAAACCAAGAGTGGTGCTCTTTGTGTGTCTGGAAGTGGTTAAAAGAAAATGAAAGTTAGCGACAACACAGGTTACTGTTCTGGAAAATGGAATTCAGAAAAAACATTTCAATCTGATTCCTTCCAGTCTCTCAAGTGCAAAGCTAATTTTT
Source organism: Emberiza elegans (assembly GCA_024865655.1). Taxonomy (NCBI): domain Eukaryota; kingdom Metazoa; phylum Chordata; class Aves; order Passeriformes; family Fringillidae; genus Emberiza; species Emberiza elegans. The sequence goes on along the minus strand of JALJVW010000243.1, from coordinate 1,984,388 downwards.
CAACTTCTTGACAAAGAAAGAAACCATACTCTGCTCTTAGAAAACAGGTCAGCTTATGCACTGATAACAAGATAATTCAGCTTTTAATCAATTTGAACCTAAACCTTTACCTTTTTTAGGTAGCCAACAGCTATAAATTGACTGCATATTTGGAGAGACTGAAAACAAAGATCAACTAGTTCCTTGCCACTACCAAAAACATGGAAACAAAGGAATGACTCAATCGCCACTGCAATCTTTCTAAGTTTTAATACCTTAATTAAAACACTTCTATTTGTTTCCAATTCAAGACAAATAATATTAGACTAATATTATCTAGTCTTCCTAGATCTGGGAACCAAAGCCCTAAGAACAGCAAAGAAGCAAGTAGCTTCTGTTCCTAAAATGGTGAACAGCAGCTTTCACTAAAGACAGTGAGAAGTAATGGACTCCTAACAAACCTGACAACACAAACTGTTAATTTAGATACCCAAATTTAGATTCTAATTCAGGCTTTTACATCCACACAATAGGGTTTTTTATGCTTCTAAGCTTGTGTTTGAAAAGTACTCATTTGCATTGCACCGAGCCACAAATCGAGACTCTAAAACATAAAAAGATCTGACAAATCACTGTGAGCTCAGAAATAACCTGAATCTTCTTAGAAGACCCTGGTAACCCTGGCAAAGACAAGACAGAGAAAACAAGATTATCCAGAAGCTGAGTATAAACAGCCAGTCACTGATGAGACAGAATTAAGGAAGTTGAGGAGAGGCAGACTCTCTGTTATCCAAGCTCTTTAAGCCTTTGCTAGTACAGTTTCACCATCAATGTTACAGATTTTTGTCCCTACAGGAACTCTGGACCTTTTCCTCCCTAAAGCAACTATTGACCTTCAAGGATTAAAAAAGTTCTAGCTCTACAGTACATTATGCAACTAAGGAGAAGAAAAATCTGCTGCAGAATTTTGGCTGAGTCTGGAAAAGCCTCGTGGAGAAGCATGGACACCCACACAGGCAGTGGCCATCTGAAAACATTTTCTTGCTGTGAAGACACAGCTTGTACTTCAGTGGGACTGGCACCGATCATTCTGATAACTGGCCAGACTGGACAGTGTTTGAAGGCTTTATATAAGCTCATTAAACAACAGAGAAAAAAAAAACCCAAAACACAGAAAATGTGAGAGAAAACGTGGTCTTCAGCTCCAGGAATCCAGTGGATTCCAAAATAAAATTAGCTGCCACTTCCTTCATATCAGGGAGTCGTGCAAGGCACCACTGTCACCTTGATCCTGACAGAGAGAGAGAGAACCTGGGTCCCAGCATGCCTGCATGGTGAAGGCTGAAACACTGTGTCTTCCCAAGAACATTCCTTGATGCACCTGTACCTTTTTTCCCTGGCAAGTGTTTTCTCCTTCCTGCTTCCTCAATGCAAGGGAGTAAAGCAGAGGGTGACCCTGCACCTGTGCTGCAGCTACCTGATAAACCAAGAGAAAAGGAGTGGCTAAGTCACTCACACTGCTCCAAGGTGTACTGGCTTCCAGGATTTATGGAGAGAATATAAGAAGTCAGATGTTATTAGACCAAGAACTGCTGGCTTGGCTCCTGGAAATCTTGATGGGCAATAGGGGGTGAAATGTCCAGTGGAGAGACAGTGTAGAAATGGTAGCTCCCCCAGCACTAAACAGAAGGTCTCTGCTTAGCCCAGCACTGATACAACAACACAAGACAAGAAGCAGCAGAGAAAACTGACAAAATCTGACTTTTTGTGCTAAGGAAACAGTTGATTTTGAGTCTTCTCTCAGCACCACCAATAAAGATTAAGAGGGTTACACCACCTCCTCCATTTCCTTTTTTCTGTGTTTGGGCACTAAAGAGCAGCTGGACAGTTTGGTGCTGAAGGTCTAGATAGTGAATTCTTAAAAGCTTCTAGAGGTCTTCTCAAACATCTTATCTATGCCCCAGAGTCAAATCAATTGTGCTAAAGCCAAGAAAACATGCAACCACTAGGCTATCACATGTTATAAGCAAAAGCAGAGCTCACCCTGAGCAGTGCTAACCAAGCAGAGTGCTGACATATCCTCTAAGCCTTCTGATCAATTCACCATGCACAAGTTAACAGCCTGCCCACTCTTCCATCACACCAGAGCATTCCAGTAGGATAATTACACCACTCCATGAAGCACTGAAAAACTAGGCAGGGCAAATCTGCTAGCAAAACTGTTTTTAAAAATCCAAAGTTAAAAAAAGCTAAAGAAGTAAATGAAAGCTTCAGCCTTACTTCTTTTCCTGAGAGGATAAATTCCATGATAGCACACAAATTGAAAACCATGTGGTTAAAGAGGGTTTAACTACAATGGTAAGCTACTGAAAAGTGCTGTGATGATATCTTAAAAAACAAAATAGTCTAAGTCATCGCTCTCATAAAAACCTTGGAGCTAACCCAAGTTTCCATTCACACAGAGAACAAATATTTAGAGTCATCAATTATTTAGCATTAAAAGACAAACATCTCAGTCTACTCACCTTTTTGCTACCTTCTCTGTAACATATCTCACTTTGGTCAGGAGGAGTTCCAGCAGATATCCTCGATGAGAGTCTCCCAGCATGTGCAACTCATCCACCACCACCATTCCTGATAAAGAAGAGCACTCAGGTCATATCTGACAAATCTCCAAATTAAGAGCAAATAGCCTCGATCCTTTCCCATTCCACATGATGAACTGAAATTTAAATTCACAGATCCATCTACGCTTACCAACACCACAATAGCTTCCTTCTGTCACTGAGAGAGAAATCATGACTGATGTCATGAGGTTTTATACCCACCACAACCACACATAGATACAATCAGCTTTTAAAAAATAAAAATAAATCGGTTGAGTTGTTAATCTAGACACCACACAAAACAGTACTGCAGCATCTATACTGTAACTTCCTTGCAAGTAAAAATCCTCAGGCTTCAGAGTATCTGGAAAGGAAAATTCCAGCATCCAAATGAGCTAGTAAAAAACTTTGTTGACATCACTGTCTTAGTTAAAAACACCATTTTTTACTAATGCAGTTGTGTCAGAAAAAGAAACAAGAGCAGATGTAATTACACTGGCAGAGTTTGCTTCCTATTAAATTGCTCTTTGTTAACCAAACCTGAACGAGCTCTACTACTTAGCTTTGGCTTTCTAATGAAAAAAATCCTTATGTGACAGCTTTGTTGCCCTCCTACCTCCTGCAAATGACACTTTAATCTATTAACCACCTCCATCAAATTTTTAAGGTGTGTAGAAATATCTAAAAGACTAATGTCTACAAAGGCTTCTGAATATCAGCAGCTGGAGACATCAGACCAGACTAGAGTGTTCTCTGAGGAGAAAACACAGAGCCACAACTACTCAGGCACCCAGTGCACCTCCTGCACACATCCCAGCAGCAGCATATACCCTTTCTGGCCAGCTGACAGGGTCCCAGGGAGATGCAGTAGGATAAAGGAAGGTTAAACAAAAAAAAGCAGGGCACAGAGGACACCACACTTCATTAGCTCTGCTGCTGTGGAATTTTTTTTCCTCCCTGGTGCAGCTATGTAATATCTTTCTGGTACGGCTAAAATAGCAGGAGCTTAAGGGCAAATGTGACCTTACATTATCTGTCTCAATGCTATTTTTCCATCTCTTTTTTTTCTCTCCTTCCTACATATGTTCCTTCTCTCTCCGTCTGTTTTCTCCCTCCTTCTCTTTCAAGCCACTTAAGTTAGAAAAGAGTGCAGCACTGCTTCATCAGCCTCTTTTACAAACTCCCACCCATCCAGCTCCTCTGTCTTCCTCTACTTCCTCTATTCTATTCTGTGCTTGCTTGTAAATAATGGCAATTCACTGGTCACCAAATACATATTTGGCTTTTTCCTGCTTTCCCATACAACAATCTGCCTGAATTCTTCCAGAGCTGAGACAGGACAGTTTAATCAGATACCTACCAAAATAAAATCCATGCAAGTCACTTCAAACCTTCATCATACCACAGAGGTACTGAAAATGAGGCTACATTCAGTCTGCTATTTCTGTCTGCAAATTAGGTGTATCCCTAGAAGACAGCTGAAAAAAAAACTACTAAAAGGTACCTAAGAGCTACCAGACATGTTTACTGTAGAATAACTAGCTTGTTTTAATTCCCCATCCTGTATAAAACTAAAAAGTTTTGAATGAAAAGCAGGAAGGACTTGATTTTTTTTTTAATATAATTCAACTAGTAACATTTTAATTTCAAGATTAAATTAAGAAATAAATATCACAACAGCACATTACAAATCCATTCCCAGCTGACACACTGAGAAAGCAGCAGATTCTTCTCTAATCATTTTCCTAAAAATTTCTTTAGCATCAGTGTCAAGAGGCTGAACAAGAGGAATATCATCTCCCATGTACCTGGATGTTCTAAACTGACACGTTATATAATAATTAGCAACACAACATTGCTTTTAACTGCTTCATACAGCAAAGAGAGCCCTGGCAAGCAGAGGATTTGAGTTTCTCTCAACAATTTCCAAAGGCAACGTGAGCTATCAGCATGGGGTTGACATCAGTTAAAGGAACAGCTCAGGCTTGAGATGGAACCCAGCCAGGATTGCAGGCATCTCCCAATAACTCATCTCAAAAGATAAAACACCCTTGTTACAAACTGGTCTAAATTTAGAATTAATTAGAAGACAAGGTACAATCTTGCAGTTTCAGACAAGCTTCCTTTGGGTGACAGCTAAACTGGCATTTTCAGTTCATACCCATATTTTACAGCTTCTGTGAAAATTTACCTCCAAACAGAAAACTTGTCCATTTCCTACATAACGTTAACTTTTTAAAATCAAATTTAATTTTAAAATTAATGTCAGAGAAGCATATAAAGAAAAAAATAAGCGTTTTATCCTTATTTCTGTTACATGGCCATAATGGGGCACAAGGGAAATGGAGGTTTGCAGCAGAGATATTTTCAAATGGTGAAAGAAAAACATGGTGCTTTAAGGAGGAATTGGTATTGAGAACACATCTTCAGATTCAAATCTTGTAGTCACTTGGCTGCTTATATTTAAATCACTCTTTTCAAGTACATTAATCTTTGAAAGTGCAACAACATGTAGGGATGAAATGGAGGTTCCAACCAGAGGGATTTGGTGTATCTCTAGCTTCTGAAAGATGATATCATTAAACAGTGCATTTTAATGTTCTGAGTATGTTTCCAAGGCACACAAGCCAACAGAAAGTTGTTTATCCTGACCCCACTGTCTTCCTTGTGGTGGTAGTACAACTTGCACAGTGTGGTGACATAGGATCACACTAACCCTAGTTTAAACAAGCAAAAAAACCTTAAACCAAGAAGCCATATATTGAAATAAGTAACAGGTTTTCTTCCAAGTGAAGGGATGAAGATATACATTCAAGAATCAAGCTGGACTGCAGGAGCCTTCATTTGAATGAGTTTAAAATGCTGCACAACAGTTACCCACTCATCTTCCAGCCCACTGGCAGTCTCTAAAGCATTCATGGTGATTCAGCCCCTATAGATCCAGGTGTGAATGTGTTATCCCATGATCTCACACTCTGAAAAACCTACAAGGTTTTATTTCCCATTTTCTCTCTAAAAAGCTCTTCTGGTACACAATGCAGCAGAATACGATGATACCAGATGCACACAGAACAACAGTTTCAAAGGTGGAGGTCTCAGAGCAGTTCGATCCTCATCTATTTTTATATTCTTAAAATAGCACCCAGCTATGTTACAGAGTGAAGATGGAAATGATTACTGTATAAAACATAACTGGGTATAGCTTTCTGGAGCAGAGAAAAAATGAGAATAACAAACTTCTGATTAGACTAGAAAAGCACGTCTCTCTCGAGTGTACATGGAAACATTGGGCTTCTTCAGCTTTTATCTTATCCCCAATACTTAATTAATTTTTTCATTATCTAGTGGCCATCAGGGCCACAGTGACCCAGGAGCCAATGTTACAAGGACAGAGGGGTTTTGAGCAAACAAGACAGAAATGAATGGCACAGCCCTCACAGTCAAATTGCCTACCCAGAGGAGCACTATGTATTCATTCTGCTTATCTGGATCCAGATGAGCACAGAATGTAATTCCTTCTCTTCCTCAAGCTAAATGAAGACAGATCTTAGATTCCAAAATCTCTGTCTACAACAAATGAACATAACACATTCCTGAACTCAAACATATCTCAGAACTTTAATTCAGTTTTATTAATTAGTGAACAGTTCCCAGCAATGGGAATCATTGTTAAATGCAGCTTATCATCCATTTGAGACAAACTAAAGCCTGCAGCTTCTACCTACTCATCCCAACTGCTGAGCTACATGGAACAGTGCTGCCTCTCCTCCTAAATCCAAATAAGAGGTTCTCTGGAAGAAGAAAATTGCTGCATATTCCTATATGGTATGTCTGTCACATACAGAACCCAGAAAATTTGAAGTATCCCATGATTTCACATGCACTCAGAATATGTAAACCCCACAATGCTCAAGCTGTAGTATTTTACCCAGTGAGTCCATTTTGTTTTCTTCTATGAGCCTATTGATTAGTCCATTGGCTTTCTCAATGGTGCATACAGCAACATCCAGAGCAGAGAAACGTCCAGCAGGAGCCATGCTTCCCATGTAGCCTTCAACTCTCACATCCACCTCCTGAAACAGGGCCTGTATTCCAATGATAAAGAACATCATGCCAAGGTTACAACTCTGAACTTCTGACCAATGCCTGCTGGAATCCCATAAAAGCCTGCACTCTCCATCTACAGTTTCTAGTACTTTTAATGCCAACTAATCGGATTAAAGCCATATCTCAGCCAGTTAGTGACACTTCTTTTCCCCACTGTCATTTTTTATTTCCAAAGCAGAAGCCACAGAACACACATTGCAAGACAGTGTACATAACTGAGTAAAAGATGAAGACCCCTGCTATGTATAAGAAGATCTAATATTAAAAATGTTAGGGAACACATAGTGCAACAGTTTATAATATCAGTGGCTTATGTAAAAAGACACCTTCCTCTTGAGAAATCCTGGGCAAAAGCCAAAATGGAACTCCAAACATAGTGATGACACATCTCACACTGAAAGCCAAGAAACAGTAACTTCTTCTCTTCCAGGTCTCCTTACTGCAGTGCCAAAGCTTTGACACATCCCCACACAGCATTAACAAAAGATACCAATATTTGCACCTCACAGGTATGTCACCCTTTGAGTTCAAGCATGTGCAGCTATGGCCAGACCTCATGCCAGGAGTAGCAGAACAGAGCACTGATAGTCCTCCAGTTTTACAAGATTAAAGCAACAACGTGTCTCCATTATTAAGGACTTCAAAGTAGCTTTTGCACTTAGTTTGTAGGATTTCCTAGCAATTTGTAAAGTTAAGATACCATCTCAGTTAATGAACAACCAAGCTGTCTTAACTGCTAGTAACTATAACAAAAATGCAAAAATGCCTGCTGAGTTTGGATTTGGTTTTAGTTATTGTCATTACCTAATGGCAATAATGTTTGATATGGAACCCTTTCAAGAAAAAATATTTACGTCTTGTAGAGTGTTCCCACTGTAATTTTATTTTTTAAATAGCTGGGGAAACCAAGACATAACCATATTCTGGCAGGAAAAAAATAGCAAAGTCAAAGTGAAATCAAATGCACAAAATTGTGGTGGAATACTCCAAAGAAAGCTAAAATATACTTTTATCCTTAAGATAGCATTTACACCTTCCCTTTGTACTTTTCCTAACATGATCTTTCATCAGAGACTTCATTTAAATTCTGTTTATTATCAAATTGGTGAATAAATGCAAGTAGCAATGCTTTAAGAGTCAAAGCTGAAATAAAATGTTTTAATCGACCCCGTAAAATTTTTCTAAGTTTACCTTTTTGGCTAAAAGTTTACTTTTTTATCTCCAGCTTAGAGCAAATTTTAAATTATCTACAACTTCTTTTTGAAAAACTCAGCAATTTTTTTCCCCCTGCAAAATCCATGCTTGTGCATTTCTGTTTAAAAAATGTGACCAAACAACTACTACCCATAAATTCACCATCCTTGAATGGTACTTACCTGCAGGTAACATTTCTTCTCCTTGGCCACAGAGACAAAGGGAAGGATGAGAAGAGCTTTCTTACGAGTCTCCAGGACTCGCTTCAAAATAAGCAATTCTGCGACCAGAGTCTTTCCAGCACTGGTAGGAGCTTGACAAAAGAAAAGGGGGTGGTTAATTAATTTTTAAAGTTTAAAAAATAAATTCAAAAGTATCACAAATCTAGCACAGAAAGCAGTTACTGGAGAACTTAGGGTGGGACTCTTCAGTTGATGTCTCTCACCCACAACCACATTTGCAGTCACCCCTATAAAGAGTCAAGAAGACTAAAATCACCCACCTCTCTTCTAAGTTCTTTATCCTCTCAGTGCTGCTCTAGAACCTTTTTCCCATGAGGGTAGACAACCAACTGTCATTTCCTACAGATTTCTAGTCCACCAGTCCTCCTTCTCCTTTTGCATTACTTCCCCTTCTGCACACACACCCCACACACAATATGTGATGAAAAATTACAAATGGACTGAAAAAAAACTAATAGCAAGTAATATTCTCAGAAGTACGTATATCTTCAATTGTTGTTATCATTCAGTTCCTAGCTGACAGCCTGTAGTAAAAAAGAGTCACCATTAGCTGACTCCTAATTATCAATTTCTAAAGGAACTTTAACAGAGAAAATGAGGCAAAAAGTCTCTCTTCACATCTGGAAAGGAGCTCATTAAGTCAAGTTTGAGGTACAAAAATGGTACAGATCTTAAGACGTCTCCAGAAGATCTTGACCATTCTATCTGTCAAATCCAAATGTCTCAGCACCAGTAAGTCCTTGTAAATGGCAGTGGAAAACTTAGGGGGGCACTGGTTTTGTCAGGTATTTGCATACCTGAGTAAACGAGGTTCTTTCCCTCCAGAACTTGTCCAAGCATCAGGCATTCTGCTTGCCACTCAAACATCTGCACTACTCCCAGACTGTGGTATTTCTCCAGAACTGCTTTGGGAAGATCCCAGCTTGCAAGGAGCAACTTGTCTGCTTGGTCTTCAGGAACCTTTACCTGCTGATATTGCCCTTTGGAATGAGAAAATAAAAATAAAATTTTAGAAGTCAAGTATCATCTTTGCATCTGAGGTCATTTAAGTTATACACCCAAATGTCAGACTTCTCTACAAACTACTATATTACAAGAAAAGGCAATAAACAATCTGCCCTATATTTTTCAATATTTTGTGTGGATGGTTCACCATTTTTCTTACCTTCTGACATCTTTTTTTTTCAATTTTTCCTCCTGTAAGATTTTTCACATTCAATTAATTTCTTCACCAAACTCTTGCCCTGGTATTTGCTTTTGAGACAGAGCAGCCATTACCAAATACATAGCCAGAGAGAGCTTCAGCACTGATTGATGTAACAGCACTGCAATGTATTTGCCATCTTGTCTTCACCCACACCATTTCCCTTTTAAGAAGTTACTGCTACAGAAATTTCACTAATTGTCACTGATTACAGAACTGCCCAGTGTTTTTTGTTTTACAGATGAATGAAAACCACAACCTAAAGCAAACAAGCAGCTCAAGATTCTCTGTACAGTGTGTCATAGTTTATTAACAGATAGCATCTTCACAACACTGCCAGTTCCTCTAGCTTAATTAAGTTCCTTGCTGATTATTTCTTGTCTTAGTAACCCTAAACAACTTTGTGTTGACTACAGGCACTGCCTCCTCCCTCTCCTTCTCCTCTGTTCTTCCAAGTCATTAAGAAAACTCGAGCTTTTTGTGCCATCCAGGTTTCTGATGCACAGGAATGCCTCCCCTATCACCCATAAATATATATAGTTCCTGTAAAAGCATTTTGTGAAAGACCTTGTCAAACTGAGATGAAAACCAAGTAATTGTGTGTACTGCCTCTACTGCACCCGTTCTTCTACTGGTACAGTCAAAAAATTCTAAAAGAAATTTCCCACCATTGTTGACAGCATAAGGGCAGGCTAGATGAATAATGCCAGCATTTCTTCTCTCATCACACTAAAAATTTTAACTGCTGCCTTGAGGGTTAACCCCAATCTAGGCTGTCACTGCTGCATGATCAGTCTCCTCTACACAGCTTTGCTTCACTTTGTGTAATCAAAGCACCACAAAATACTAAATAAAAATTAATGCACCATTGGGTGCATAAACAGAAATATGCTACAAAGCAGGAGAGACTTGCCAAAGGGAATTCAGAGACCAGAATTGTCCATCCTAAACTGTGACTATGGTGGGTTGACCCTGGCTGGACACCAGGTGCTACCCAAAGTCATTCCCCTCCTCAACAGGACAGGAGAGACAAAATACAGTGAAAGGTTCATGAGTGAAGAAAAGGACAGGGAAAGACCACCCACCAATTGCCATCACAGGCAAAACACTTGACTTGGGGAGAATTAATTTATTACTAATCAAAGCAGAGTAGGATAATGAGAAATAAAAGAAAATCTTAAAAACACCTACCCCCTACTCCTCCCTTCTTTTCAGGCTCAACCGTACTCCCAATTTTCTCTGCTTCCTTCACCCCAGCAGCACAAGGGGACAGGGAATGGGAGTTGCAGTCAGTTCATCACACATTGACTCTGCTGCTCCTTCCTCCTCAAAGAGGAGCTCCCCACACTCCTCCCCTGCTCCAGTGTGGGGTCCCTCTCACAGGAGACAGTCTCCATGAACTTCTCCAGTTCATGTCCCCCACAAGTCCTGCCAGCAAACCTGCTCCAGCATGGGCTCCTCTCTCCACAGGTCCTGCCAGGAGCCTGCTGCAATGTGGGATTCCCACAGGGCACAGCCTCCTTCAGGCAACCACTCACTCCAGCACGGGGTTTTCCACTCAGCAGGTGGATCTCTGCTCCACCATGGACCTCCATGGACTGCAGGTGGATGACAGCCTGCCTCACCATGGTCTTCACCACAGGCTGCTGGCAAATCTCTACTCTGGCACCTGAAGGACCTCCTCCCACTCCATCTTCACTGACCTTGGTGTCTGCAGGCTGCTTCCACCACATAGTCTCATTCCTCCAGCTGCAGGTGCCATTGCACAGGCTTTTCATCCCCCTTCTTAAATACATTATCCTAGAGGGGCTACTGCCATTGCTGATGGCCTCTCTTGGATCTGGCTGCACTGACTCTATCCAACATAGGGGAAACTTCTGGTGGCTTCTGTGAGAAGCCACCAGAAGCTTATAGTCCCCCCACTTGCTATGCAAATCAAATACAGTGACTAATATGGCAAAAATTAAGATTCAGAAACATAAAAAACCCTATGTGATGGGACCTCAAGCTTTTTCCCTGGCATTCAAACCAACAAATTTTATGTAAAAGATGGAATGAGTACAGGATCAGGTGATTTGGCTGTTTGGAGAATATCTTTAGATTAGAACTGAAGATGTGTTTGGAAACTTGTGGCTTAGAGATCTATGTACAGAAGTAAACCTGTGATAGTTGTTTTTTTGTTTTTGTTTTTTTACTAAAACAATGCTAAGAAACAGTCAAAATTAGGAAGATACAAATTGTTGGTTAAAAGCATTAGGTATTAGATTTCTCAGAAGGAAAACCATTCCAGAGTGTGGGGCCAGTTAAACACAAGAGTGCTGCCTTCTGAGTTTTCTTTGGGGAGCTGACTGTGGAAATGTGTACATTTCCTTACTCTGTTCCATTTTCAGAAATTGACAAAATTTTATCTTTCAGAGCATAATCAGTGAGAAGATGTGACATGACTGGAGAAGAGACCAAGAGATGTAAATGCTTTTAAAAGTTACAGAAAAATCACAAAAGAGATGAAACTGCAAGATGCTTTGTAAATATCTTGATTTAAGATGATGTATACAATCTCGATGCTGTATATGTCTTGATTTCTCTCTTGATTCAAGAGCACAATAAGCTGGTAAAATGTATGTATGGCATCTAGAAGAACCACTTAAAGTGGCTCTGTCTGGCAGCAGGAGCACTTGATATGACACCTTGCCACAAGATGTTTATACAAAATCTTGTATATTGCCTACAGAAATATACTGCATATACTTCTTCTGTATTCTATATGTATCCTTTGATCAATTTCTCAACGTAGGTAAATAAACCTAGCCTGGTATACTAAGGAGAAGGGACGATACCGATTGCTGTATTATGGCAGCACCTAGAGGCCAAGCCAAGAATAAGGCCCACAGTTACACCACACACAGCCTGCCCCCATCTCAGACTTGTGCACAGGACACACATTTTCTTATTTTCTTCCTCGACTGCACAGCGAGGGGCGCAGGAAATGCTTCCACCACAAGCCGGTCCCTCGGCTGAGCCGCTGCCCTCCACGGGGAAAGGAAGGGCCGAAGCGCGACCCGGGCAGCGCCGCCCTCAGGGCGGGGGCCCCGCGCCCACGCCGGGAGAGGCTCGGAGGGTCCCGGGCCCCTTCCAGCGGCGCCCCGCTGCCCCGGGCAGCCCCGCTCCCCTTGCCCAGCACGTCCCGACCCGCCGCGCTGCACCACCGAGGGGAGGAGGCGAGGGAAAGAAGGGGAACGGGAGAAAAGGGCAGCGCTCTCCGCGCCGGTACCTGCCGAGCCGCTGCGGCGCAGGGAGAGGTCGAGGCCGGGCGGGGGGCTCAGCACAGCGCGGCGGGGAGCGGCGGGCCCGGGCGGCACGGCCCGCCCCGGTGTGCGGGAGCTGCGGCCGCCGAGCGCCGCGGCCGAGGCTGCGGCGGCACCGCTCGGGGGGACGATAACTGTGCCGCCGCCATCTTCCCGCCGCGCCATTCAAACCCGGCCCCGCCCCGGCCGGCGGGAGGGCAGCCTCGGGAACCGGGAATGGGCGGGAGCAGGGAACCGGGCAGCCCGGCAGGCCCGAGGCGTGCGGCCACCGCAGAGTACGGGCTGTCTGTGTAAAAACACCGGTGTTTGCCGAGGCAGCGCTCCGAGCGTGCGGTAACGCACGCTGTACCGGCGAAAGGCTGAGATAATTCAATGAAGGAAGGGTCTGCTTCAACAAAACAAGGCTTACCTTGCAGGAGAGGGCCCAAAGGACAAACAGCCTCGTTTGCTGTTTCCAATGTCTCTGACGCCAAAACAGCTGTTCCAGATTCTAAAAGACTAGGACCGGTTTTACCTCTCCTCAGCAACGTGAACATGAGGAGCAGTTCTACGAAAATTCTGCAGTACCCAAAGAATGCATGTCTTTGTCCATCACCCACAGAAGTGTTAAGAAGCATTACCTCGAAAAATAAGGTTTTTCTAAGTTGCTTTTCATTTCAACTGAAGAAAGCATACTAATCTTTCCAAAAATAAGGACAGCATTGAAAGCAGGAGTATGAACTCACGCAGTAATTTCCTTTTGGATACCACTGCTTTGTTTTGGGTAACACACCCACCCACACACCCCACCCACACACACCCCACTCAAAAAGTTCTTCATGTTCTGTATCTCTCTTCAGAGAAATGGATCACAGCTTAGGAGGCTGACTATCCATGAAGCAGGACTAGTGGTCATCATCTCAAACACATACACAGAGAAATTCCTGGCCCTTGAAGAAGAGCATGTGTTCTCATTCCCATCATTTGATCTTAAAATTAAATGGAAGCAAAATTTTTAAAATTCTGCTGTCATTTCAGACAATTATATCTGAGTAAGTGTAAAGGATGGTCTAATGGAAGAGTCAAAACATTTCAACTGTCTTTAAATCAAGCAGCTCAAAAAGCTTCTTTCATTGTTCAAGTTTACAGAACCAGATGCTACCAGTAGGCTCTTCTGTGTTTCAAAGCCCAAGCAACAGATAAATTACAACACACACTTTTCCCCTAAAGCAATTATTTTAATGAATTGACACTAGGAGAATGTATCTATGCTGCTACTCTGTTGACCAAAAGTTAGATACATTAAAGGGAGGAGAGGCATACACAAATCCTCTGCTAAAGGCTCTCACTGCAGGACACAATTCCCACCGCAGACTAACCGTTTCCTGTATTAGTACTGAAAAAATATTGAAGAAAATAACTCAGTAAAGATTTCCACTTAGTAACAATATATATTTCTATTCTGCCAGAAAAAGACCAGAATAAGCATTGCTGATATTTAAAATGTTCACAGCATAAACATGTTTCACTTCAACATGTAGTTTTACAACTGCAGTATGAAAGCTATTACTTCCTCATCACTTCATGTCCTCCTTACATTTTTGAAAAGGCTATTTAAAATATTAAAGGAGACATCTATCTTCATTCTACTCTTCTTTTTTTTTTTTTTTTTTTAAGGGGGAAAAGACAGGTTTTACTATCTGAAATTTTTAATTCATTAAAAATAGTTTACAAAATTTGAGGACAGACCTACTTTACCAAAGTAGGAAAAAGAGCTAACTAGCAACCAATCGAAGAATTTGGTTCCTCAAGTATGTGCACAGCTGGTTCATCAAGTCTCTGTTCTGTCCTTCAACCCAGTGCATTTCTACTACTACATCATTTCCTTCCTTCTTCACGTTCATTAAACACTTGAAGAGAAAACCCCCACTAGTTTCTTTAGGGCCTGGCTCTTTTTCCACTGTCAGATTGCCAGTTTCCTCTGCAGGGCAAGGTTCCTCCTTCACATCACCAGAACCTTTCCCAAGTGATGTTTCTCCCTGCTTTGCTTCCATCTCCTCTTCCTTCACAGGATCACTGTGTTCTTCTTTGGCAGCAAATTCCTCTGATTGCTCATCACCTGCTGTCATCTGGACATCCTCATCAGGTGCCATAAACCCCATTTCAGAGTCTTCAGCCTTGGGGTTTTCACAGTCCGAGTTGTTGCTCACGCTCTTCTGGCTGTTCTTTTCCTCCTCCATTGCTTGCAGAATATCTTCAGAAGCTCGAGGAAGCTCTCGTAATTGCCTTACTCTCTCTCGTTTCTTTCTCCTCAAATGAATCCAGGAGTTTTCAATGGCAGTCACAAAGAGGCTAATTTCATCTTTTCCACATGGAACGTGTTTATGCTGAACCTATTGCAGAAAACAGAATTTCATACGATGTTCTCACATTTATGCTTTCAATTAGGACATTGTTTTAACATCTAATACTTCATACTGTACCTTCAGATCAGTGAGAATCTTCTCCACCCAGGCTCTAACCACAGCAATAGCTTCCACAGCATCCCAGCCCATAGCTGCAGCTTTGACAGACAACTCTTTGACTGTAGAAGCCAAAACCATGAATGTAATTGGTTTTCGTGGTTTTTCTAATTTTCTTCTTTTAGAGGGAGGTGACTAGAAGAAGAAAGAAAGAAAAGAATTACAAGGCTATGTAGGATTAGTGGGGTGACTTTTGTACTCAGAAGACTGTGATTCTATAAGATACAAGGATTAAGAGTGTAACATAGGGCACTAAGCAGTCATTCATTTGGCATGTGCTCCACTTCACACCCAGGAGTTTCAGACTCAAACCAGCTAACAGAATCATGCACTTTATGCTAGCCTGATGGACAGAGAGAGTTTATCTTCAGGTATTAGGCAAAAAGCTTCATTGGTTCCTTTAAACTATGACCTCTCCATGAGCTGAGAAAGTGTGGCTGCTCTTGGGAATAGAGGCCAACTGCCAATATCCACTTTTGATCCAACTGCACTGAAGCTTTACTTGCATCTTCCTTTAAGACAATTGGTTATTGTCTATACCTATATACAAATATCCAGATCCAAAAAAGCAACTGGCTCACATTTAAGGTGAACAAGCTCCACTTACATTCATGTAGGCAAGTCTGAGTTAGACGTGGTCATACCTATTTGGTAACAGAATCCACATGTTAAATTAAAACTGAGTTCTCGGAGGGAAGTTTAAATTCAAATCCAGCCCCAAACTTAGCTTATTTTTATTACTACTAAACAATTTGAGGTATGTTACAAATGATCCTTATTTTCACTGAAACCCAAAGGAAGTTCCTACAACGGCTTCCTTTTTCCACCCTCAGCAGGGGTCACTCATGAATCACATGTCACAACTGCTAACAGACTGGCAGCCATCTAAGAAATTCCACTGTCCATACAGCCCAGCACATCCAGTATTCCAGTCTGAAGAAGAACAGTTTGTATCACAGTAGTTATAGCTCATTAGCCCCTTCCTCAAGTAAGAGGCACAGAAAATCACAAGCAAACCAGAACTAAGCTACTTACAGGTACTTGCACATCGTCATAGAAACTCCAGGCCAGCGCCCATCTCATGGTGCGTCCCTGGCAGAATTCCGTGTGAGTGACTTTAGGGACCTATGCAAAGAAGCAATACATTATTTCAGATTAATAAAAACACTGTTTTACTGCACACATTTCCAACAAAGCATATTTTCTCATTATACAAATGGAGATTCTTTCTGACATGACTCAGAGGTGTCAGGGCCCTCTATCATTTCTCTCCTTTTACTAAGACTAAGGTGCAACAGTTCAAGGACACAGAAGGAAAATCAGGTATTTTGTATCTAGCTCAGCACTTCCTTTTGGTAATTCATCTTTCTGGGAATTTATTTCACCATGCATTCTCTTCCCTTCAACTGTATACAAGGACAGATCTCACAATTATTCTCTTTGTATGGGAATTAGTGAAGAGTATGCTTCCTCCAGAAAGCCATCCAAAAGTCCTTTGCACAGCCCTCTTTAATGAGAATTTTACTTGGTGCCAGAATTGAACACAAAACAACACTGCCACTTAATCATGTTACTATTTCTTTTATCAACCAAATTGCTAGAAAGCTAGAATTTTTTTTTTTTCTACAGCCTTGTCAAGGCTATTTTAAAGCAGAAATCCTGAATCTTCTAGAATGAAGACATGCTCCAACATGTGCTAAAGACAAAACTTTGGAGATAATATTTGCTACTTATCTGTCATCTTTGAATCTACAATAGTTAAACCTCAGTTGTTTCCCTAACAAGGAATTGCAGTTCCTTTCTGTAATAAAAACTCAGTGAAATAATTCAACAATAATTACCCACACACATTGAGGCATACTATATTCTGTATAGAACATAGGAAGGATATATAGGGACTCTATGCAAACTCACCCCTTGGATTCGAAGTTCTTCTTTCAGTGGTGCCAAACTGCATTTCTTACCCAACATGCAACTGTACCATCTGCAAACCAGACATTTTAAAAAATGTTTTACAAATAGAGATCAACTGAGAATGGCAGCTATCAATAAGAACTACTTGGATCAGAAAGTTGAAAAAACAACACAAGATCAAAAACCAAAACAACAACAAAAAAAATCACATTTAAACAGAGTGACTAGGACATAGTACAACAAAATTCAGAACACAAGGTCCCAAGACAGACTGGACAGGAAAATCTTTTTGAACTTTTAAGAAATACATTAGGAGTATTTTAGAAACAACACATGAACTATGAGCAATCTTGTTTCAAAGAGTGACTTCAGTTATGGGGAAGACGTTACACCTTACAAGAATTTGTTTCAACTTCTCCACTTTTTTGGAGAATGAATCAGAACAAAAAGGAATTACCAACTATTGGCAAGTAATCATGCTCAAAAGCAGACATACTGACTATCACTTGTGGTCACTTATCCAGGTTTCCATCACATAACCCATATTTCATGAGGAAAATATCAAGGAAAAAAAGGAAAAAAGTTATTTCCCACTTCTAGTGAAGCTTATCCTTCCACCCAGCTCCACATCTTCAGAATTTCCCAAAAATTACTTTAGATGAAGCTCTGCTCTTTATCTAAATTATTATTCAAGCTTTACAACCCCATCTTCCACATTTTTGATGACTGGATCCAAAAAAGTTTATTCATAAATATAACATATTGAAGTACAAAACTTAAGATTTCCCAGTTACCAAGGGACAGTTTTGTCCAACACTGGGGGAGTGAAAGCCTGATGATATCGTCAGAGAACTGAAGACATGCCATCTGTTTCAAAATAAGGTCAAAACAAGGTCTCACGATGGTTTTTATTGCAGCTTATGCTCACCCCAGACAGCATTCAGTACAACAGTGTCCTCTAGCAGGCAAAGCTGCAAGTTACCAAAATTCAGCCAGGAAAAGATAGAAATTTTTAGGTAATCAACAGATAACTAAGCAGTATCATAAAGCCCCTTCCATCCCAAAAATCCTCAAGAATGAACCCTGATCTGTCCCTTATCAGGAACATGTGCTAATTTTGCTGCAAGGTACAAATGTCACTTTTACAGGCTTTTTTTGTCTTCTGCCTTTAAATACCTCCAGCAAGAACTTCTAATTGCTGCTCAAGAACAATTGGATGTGGAAGTATCATCAAACAAACTGAGCAGATATCACTGGATCATAGGTACTAAAAATAACATTAGTGCATGACTTCTGCCAAAGATGAAGATAAAAGGTGTTAGTTTGGGGTTTTTTGACTGGAACAGAACACTTACCGTAACCTCTTTTTAAGTTGGAGACTGTCATGAATAATTCTTTTGACAAATTCTAGTTCTCCTCCCTCAGCCATGATTTCTGTGATCCCTCCTGTATTTACAGAGCTGGGAGGGGGACGCCGTGGATTTCGAGAATTAACTCCCTGGATTAAAAACCAAAAACATTTGACATGAACATTTCATTAAATGTTATGCTGCTTTGTACACTGCTTCCTATCTCAATCTTTAGGGGGGCAGCAAGCACCACCACCTCTACTCATCCTCCCCCCATCAGAACCATGGATAACAAAGATCCATTAAAAATAAACATACCTGAATGAATTTCCCACAATCTCAAACCTAGGTAAGCTACTTGTCACATCAGGATTCTGCTAATATGAAATATGTGGTCCCAATACATGTAAGACATGCTAAGTGCATCTATGCAATTACAATCTATAGTGCTCAATTAAATCTTAAACCTTCCTTTCTACTGCCCTGCATTATAAATTTCTGACAATATTCAGTGGATATTGCATGACCTGTATGATACCATCTACATGACTAAGGAAATTAAAAATACAGTTAAGCAAAATTCCAGGAACTAATTCCTCTGCACTACAGAGGTGCCTGTTACACAGCAGGCATCTGATTTCAGCTTTACCAGCTGTCTACTTTCAAAACTCATTTTCTAAGACAGTAAGAACTTGTGAAAGAATGCTACAGCTCATCCTCCACTTTAGGAGGGGTAACAGTTAAGTTTTCAGAAGTTTTCCTTATGTTTCCTTTAGGGGCTAGGTGATGAGGAGGGAGAAGACTTAAATACTATTCACAGTGATTTGGGATTTTCCACTCAACCTTGTCCAAGCCAAGAGTTTAAATTGATGCTACCTTTTCACTAACTACTGACGTACATATAATATGCAATTTGTTACCTTACCTTAGCTTCCAACTGGTTGGCAAAAAAGGGGGGGTTGCACATGCAGAAATCATAAATTATCTCAGATTCTTCTTTCAGTGCATCCATTAGAAGAGTCTTCTGTGGTACCTTAACCACTGTTAGAAAATGTGAATTTGGTCAGTAAAGAACTTCATCTTTTATTTAACACACTGTATACATTATACATTGTATAAAACCTGTACTTTCTAAACAATGCTTTCTACAAAAGAGATGTAACAAATATCACCGTGCAAATAAAGATTTCAGGCCAATGATTAGCATACAAACAGCCCGTATGTTTATACGAAGCAGCAGAACCACATGAATCTGTTTAAAACAACTAGGACTACCTGAGTTATGCCAAGTTCTCCAACACACCCATGAATGTGCTTTAAGCCCTTACAACTACGGCACTGAAGCTTCACACGAGGCCTGTTCATTTGCCAGCTGTTTTTCCAGTGTATTGAAACACTACCACACCACTAAAGTCAGTGGCAGCAGCAACAGAAAACTCTTTGTTCTCCACATCAACTTCTGGATCTTCAAGACTGACACGGACAACAGATTAAGACATATTGTTCAAATGGATGCTTCCAGAAGTTTTTATTCAGAGCTCATAAATGGACCTGGTTTTTACTACACTGAGTTCCTTCAGAAAATTCTCCAAGCTCATTCCCAGACCAAGTCTGGCATATTACCTCTGCTACCACAGGCAGTGTCAGGACTTCATTCAAGAAGTGAGGATGAGGAACTCTCTGTACAAGATACACCTTTGTGGCAGCATCTTGCAATTATCCAAGAGGAGCATTCCAGAATGCTGGTAGAAAATTCCATTGGGCATTTTCTACCAGCAGAAATAGCCCAAACACTAAGAAATACTGCAGTAACAGACAAGGAATACAAAGATAAAAACCCCTCAGGGTGAAGTTTAACTTTCAGATTTTCATAAGGAAGAGTATTTCTCTATCCGCACATCCCATGCTAGACAAGGTAGCTTTTTGGCTTAAGCATACACTGACTTCAGTAAATATTCTGCTCCAGTAAAAATAATTGTGCATGTATTTGGAAGGAATATACATTCTCATATGCCACTGAACATGGCAAAAATATGCCACATATTTTATGGCACATTTATATTTTTGTGGCACATTTTATTTGCACAACATTCATATGGTACTAAATATCTCATTACATTGTACCTTTTATAAGATCAGACAAGTTATTCTGTTCCACATTCTTCTTGGCATAATTGAAGCACATGTCATCCACTTCTGTTGCAAGGAAATACCAGCCATTCAGAGTTGCTCCAAGTAATGGGTATATACAGGATGCCCCTGTCCCTGCAGAAGTGAAAATCCATAAAAAAGGCAAAATAAGTACTGGTGTTATACACAGTGTGGTTGTTAACTATGTACTTATTACACCAAAAAGAACTAACTTCAAGAAAATTTATTATCAATCATCTGCTGATTATTAATCTGATTATTGATCATCTGCTACTCAATTCTTTAATGAACTTAATTTTTGTAACTTGAAAAATACCATTGTCCAATATGCACTTTTAATAACAGAAAAAATTTAATAATCTGTAATAAATTTCTAGTAAGCTATCAGCTTTGGTTTAAGCTATTTTTCTTCTATATGACAATGGTTAATTTATATAAACAAAGCCAAATACATTCTGGCTTTACTAAAACAAAAACCCTACCACAAATAAATTTCTCTTCTGCACTTTTCTACCATTTATCACAAATAATTTACTTGGATGCATACAATAATCACAAAAAATCTGTTCCACTGGATTGCCTTTTTCTAACATCCAAAACTATCAAAGAATCCTAAGTGTCAATTAAGATATTCAAAAAAGAGAGACAGATAAAAACTTGGTAAAAAAGAGAAGGATGCTAGCACAAAATAATCATGGCATACCTACATGATCAAATTATCAATGACAACCAAATTTAGGATTAAAGCAAACGGATACAAGAAAAGGGAAAGATATCCCACCACCACAAAACTAAGTTTAGACATGTATTTACAATCTGTTACACTGACTTATTGAACCATCAATAACTTCATCTGTCAGTATACAACAGCAAGGGGTTACTTCTAGCACTTCTGTCAAGTCCCTCTTGGATGACTTCCTGCTCTTCCAAAGCTGAAACATCAAAGCTCATGCAAACTCAAACTGAAGATTTTGCAGTATGTGGAGGACTTAGAGGATCTGTCTCTTCTACCCAGCCATCTACCATGATGAAGTTCACAGAAATCATTTTCAAAAATGAAAACTAATATCAAATGCACAGAAGCTGTCTAAGAAATTTCAAAGTTACTAGAAGAAAGCTGCTGTGGACACACAATGTGATGATGCAAACCTGGTATCCTGCACAACTCCAGCTAAAAATACAAGTCAGTAAATTTCAGGAGAACAAAATATCCCATTACAAAAAGTCATGTTAGCAGATGCCAAGAAACATAAAATCTGACACAGTAACAGAGATTACTGAACCTCAGCTTTGAGGAATTCAGTAACTTTAAAGTTTTAATGTCAAGCATTAAAACAGGTTACAAAGGAAATTTCAACTTCTCTCAATTTCATTCTAAGTTTTCTTCAGCAGAAAACAGTCTTTCAAATCAAGCCTCTGAAACTGTAAAGGAATATTCATCTGACAAAATAAAAAGATGTGAACTAAATTCAAATGTAACATCACTAGTGCCTTTTAAGTAATTCATACAGAATAACCAAAGACTGGGAATCCAAATGCCAATTTCATTATTTGTGTGGAAGCTCTTATGAAGCGTGCCTTTCTTTTATTTCCAATGAAAACAAAATTACAGCCATTAGTCTACATCTCATAAATACACACCTCTACTGTTTACATTTATCTGCTGCCTAATCTAGATATCATCCTGATATACCCAATAATCCAGACTGAAAGTGGACAGTATCATCCACCTACTGATGCTTGGTCCAACCTAAAAGACATTTTGTTCTCAACAATAAACAAGAAATCTTTCACCTTCTACAACCAAAACACAGCTTAGCTAGCATTTGCCCTGGTTTCTCATTTGGCCTCTTTTACAATTCAGCTCACATATATAACTGCATTGAAAAAAATTAAAATAAAAATTTATATTTAAAAAGGACATATCATTCACTTGTCAAATACACCTATAACAACAGGAAAAACTGTCATGTGAAAAACGCCAATCACTTGTTTTTAAATTTTTAAAAGTTTAATAGTAATAAAATGGTTATAAAAATAGTAATACAATTAGAGTAATAATAATTTGGACAATTTGAATTAGGACGCTATGAGACAATAGAAACAAAGAGTTACAGATGTCCAGGTACCTTTTTCTGAGCAGCACAAGCCTGAAAAAGGACACCCGTTAACAGAGGATTAACCCTTAAAAACAATAGCCTGTTGCATATTCATACACTTCATACACTATGCATAAATTCCATTCAAACATAGGATTCTGTCTGGTCATCGTCAACTTCTTCCTCTGAATTCTAACAGCGCCTTCCAGGCAGGAAGAAGTTCATTTCTTCTGATAAGAGGGCAATAAATTCTTTTCCTCTGAAAGATTTAGGTGTCCTGTGGCTGCTATCTGACGCGAGTGCCTCATTCCTTTCTTTAAAAAAATACCCCATTTACATAGTTCTTATTCAAAAAACATATAGTAAATATCTGCGTAGAACCATATAATATGCAGTTTTCACATGCCACTAAGTGGAGCACTAAAAAATATTGCTATGCAACTCACAAACTCTCTAGTGCAGACATCCAAGGACAAAATTAATAAATTAGCAGCCAAACATAATTGGCTAGTTAGAACACTGATGAGAAACACTTTTAAAATCCTTTAGAATGAAATTTTTGCCTGCATTTCTAGAAGCACAGCACACAAAGCTGCACTCAAGTGAGTTCGAGGCCCTGAAGAGCCACATAATGGAGTGCCACGAGTGTTCCTGTGTTTATGCAGAGAAACGCTGCCCACCCAGCCGGCACACGGAACACCTGTGGAGCTCAGAGTGCTCCCACCACAGCCAGCACACCTCAGATCTCTCTGTTCCTCAAACCTGACGTTTCCCCGCGTAACAAAGTGGACCTGCTACCGTCGCTGATGGTAAATAAGGATTTAAACATTTAGCCTTACCTATGTCAATGCCTCGTCTCAGGGTTTGCTTGTCAGCATCCCGGTGGCCGATGAGATCCTCCACCCAGTGGATGTAGTTCAGCCTCAAGGGGACGGTGGGAATGAGCCTTTCCACGGGGATGTCGATGGTCAGCCCGAAATCCTCCTTCAGCAGGGTGCACGTCAGAGCCCTCACGGCCTCGGGATCCTTGAAGTTCAGGCTGAAAGGCACACGCGGAGCTCTCAGGGGTGCCCGGGGCCGGACACACCAGGGGGACACACCGGGGACACCCACCCGGGACACCCGCCCCATCCCATCCCGCCCGGCCGTACCTCACCCTGCCCGCCAGGGTGGTCTGCACGTGCTGCTGGAACTCGGGGTACTTGCCAGCCAAGTAGGCGAAGTCGGGGGGCTTGTCCTTGTAGCGGTTGCGGGCGTGCATGGACTTGTTGAGGGCCATGTCGGGCCGGGACGGGCCGGGACGTGCCGGGAAGCGCCGGGATGTGCCGGGATCACGGCCGCACCCCCGCGCGCCGGCCGGGCCCGCTCCCGGCGCGCACCGCGGCCCCGCGAGCCGTACCAAGGCGCCGCTGGCCGCGGGGGAGGCAGCCGCGCATCGCCACGATCGGAGCAGTGCCCGCCGCCGCGGCAAGCGAGGTGCCACTGCTGAGGCGGAGAAGTGACCACCAAGGTTCCATAGGATCCCAGAATGTCATGGATTAGAGGGGACTTTAACGATTATCTAGTCCCAGCCCCGCTGCCAAGGGCCCGGATACCTCCCACTGGAGCGGGTTGCTCAAAGCCCCATCCAGCCCGGCCTTGAACGTGGCCATGGTTACCCCCGCAGCCTCCAGTGCCTCCCCACTCTCACAGTAAGAGTTCCTCCCTAATATCCAGCCTAAATTTTCCCTCTCAATTTATTTCTTGCCCTATCACAACAGTAACGAAGAGTCCCTCTCCAGCTTCCCAGCAGCCCCTTTCAGGTACTGGAAGCTTGCTGGGAGGTCTCCACAGGCGCTTCTCCAGGATGAACAGAGCCCATTTCCTCAGCCTGTCCTCGTACGGGAGGTGCCCCAGTTCTCTCATCAACAGCGTGGCCTCCTCTGGACTTGCTCCAACTGTTCCGTGTCCTCCTCATGCTGCGGGACCAGAGCTGAACCCCATACAGTTAAAATGTAAATGTACTATATACAGGCATCATCGTTTCAGTTTTAGATACTCAATGAGTAATGAAGACAAATAAATGAAATTACATAAACAGTTGTGTTTCTCTGGGGGCTGCTCTGTCCATGCAGCAGCATGAGGAGCCTCCACTCCCACCTTCACATATATTACCCACCCAAGCCACCTTTGTTACCTTGAAGGAATCTTCAGCATTCTCTGAAACACCTCATAGCCACAGATTTCTGTAAAATTCTGGCATGAAGCTGTTAGTACAGGGTTAAATGTTTCTGAAAATCACATATAACTAGGCCGAAAGAATGTCTGGTATTTGGGATAATTTAGCAAGTGTGAAATACAAAGCTGTGTTTGGTGTCAGATACATACAGGCAATGTGTGTATTTGTGATTGTGATATGTGTGGAAACCGACCATGGGACAGTTATAAAGACGAATTCTAATAATAACTGAGGAAAGTAAAGCATGGAAGAAGGCCTTTGAACCTATCTTTTGTTCGCAATTAACCTTAGTTGATTTAGGAGCATTTGAATTAAAGCATTAAGGATGTTGCTCTTTGCTTGTAGTTAAGCCTTAAAGAGTTTTGCAATAATAAGCTTTTGAAGTCTAATTTTAGAATATTGCTTGTGTCCTTGAAACTATAGCTTTGGAATATATATAGAGGAAACATGCTTACCTCATGCCTTAATAAAACAGAGAAAAGCAGCTTGAGAAAGAAAGATGAACATCACCTCAAGGATTTATGGTTTCAACCAAGGAAACTGGACATCACTGTTACAAGATTTATTGTCTTTGCAATTAAAAGGTGGACCCACATCTGGGGAGCTGGACTTCACCAGATGGGATTCGTCTTCCTTCTTACAGAAACTGGACCACCACCACCTGGGATACTCCTTTCCAGGATAAATCCTGAGAAAAACTAAATCACAATAGTGTATAGAATTGTGACGTAAAAATTGGGAATAGAAACTGCTGATGAGTGAAAACTGGGAATGGAAACTGCTGAAAAAAAGCTGATGAGTACCCCCATAAATACCTGTAAGTCTCAACTATCTGTGTGCAGTTGGAGGGAAAACTTCCCCACTGTACCCAGCGCTGAATTGCTAATACTTTACCATATTAAATTAATAAATTGATTGCTGCTCGAATATTGGCCTAGTCAAGTTTCTTATTTATAACAGAAGCTAGAATGTTTACAGTCACGGGGATCAGTATTTAGCGTTTCTAAGATGCCCGTAGGTAAGATTCGTACATGTTCGTACAAGCTCGGACTAAGCTCTAATGAAGCCATATCAATAAGGCTGTTATAGTGATTAGTGCTACAGCTGAGATTGTGCAAATATGTGCACTTTGAACAAAGCCACGGAGCTAGATTTGGGTTGCTAATACCCCTAGTTCCTGTGTACCTCAATAAAGCACCTGCATATCATCTGTCTGTGATTATGTGTGATCCTGAACACTTACAAAGCCACTGGCAACCCAGCAGTGGCCTGGGGCCTGCTGCTTGTGGCTTATCTTGTGCCACAAGATTTGTAACACATGGATTTTAAATGATGTATTGAACAGTTTGAGATGGGGAAAAAAAACCAAGGCTTAGACATTGCACCTCGAAAAGATTTCCAAGAATTTCCCAACTTCAAGCACTTTGAATATACTGCATGTACTTCTAATAATTATCATCCTGTTGTGCTTGGTGAACATAAATTATGAAAGAAAAAGGGTATTACAGTGAGCTTTGTACTGCCTCTGATTAAAAAAACCCTGAAGCAACAGCAATATCATCCTCAATTAAAATAGGATGTAGGCATAGCAAAACAAAGCCTCAAACTGGGAATTAAAACTGATGTCAGTTCCTGGCTTTGTCACTGATGATCAGGAACTTCCATGTTTCAAATAGGAAACTTTCAAGTAGAATAGGAGTAGTCCTTCCTTGTTTAACATGGTGTTCTGGTTCCTCAGACAAAAACATGTAAGATTAAAGTACAACCTATTATTATTGTATTATTTAAAGATATTTTCTGGTTTAAAAAGCCAGATACAAATCCAAATGACTCATTGTATATTGCTTTAAAAGTCACTCTAAATGTGCTGGCATTCAAATTCTTGAATGTCTGAGAAGACGAGAAGACCTGCAACTTAAATCCTGCCTACTTCCTGCCCTCAGCTAGCTTCTTGTGATGTGAGGTCAGCTAAGTTTTGCCTACCAAAATATATAAAACTTAAGTTTTAAAAAAAAAATAAGAATACACAAGACCACCAAGCCATCCACCCTTGACATTTCTATAAGTTATTCCCCTTCCTCTGCCCCCAACCACAGTCACAGAAAAGAAGCTGATATGAGCAAAACCAGAACAGAGGTCAAAATACTCACTTTAATTCAGAACATTTAGTGTATTTACAATAGAAAGTTCCTCTCTGATTAAGGGATTAGAGACTGAAAAAAAACCACATTACAAACATGTGGAAAACCTGCACCTGGTGCAGGCTAGTTGATTTATTCTACATCTGGTTCTCCCAGGATAATTCTGGTGAGAAGTGATGGGGAGAGCCTGGAGATGGTACCGAATGGCTCCCACAGCCAAGCAGCAATCACAGTCCAGGAAGTAGTGTGCAGTTATTCAACAGTTGCTAAAATATCTATACAGACACGTACACAGTCCCATGTGCAGTTAGATTCACGGAATCATCCAATGTAGATAAGCAGGTAGACACAAGCCTACCAGCCTGTGTGCAAGAACAGACTTGCAGAGGTGCTCATGCTACCTGCACTCATGCACAGGGACCACCTCACCCAGGCAGGTGCAACACTCCTCGCCACCCTGCACTTGGACAAACACACAGGCAGGTGTTTTGTTAATGCTAACTTACATGATTTCTAGATACAGAAAAAAAATACTCGAGGAAAAAAGCACCAACCCTCTCATCTGACTCACTGGCTTGGAATTCTTACTCCTCTGGAACCTGAGGGACATGGTGTGGAAAGGATGATGTCCTCCTGTTTCTCAAGAGTTCTGAATCTCCAGGAGACTTTTGCTACAGCAATACCAACTAGCTGCTACTGGTTGACACCGAGAGGGGGCAATCCTCTCCTGCTCCCAGAAATAGGCACATCCTCCCACCACTTCCTCTGAGTCAGATTTAGCAATCAAAAGGCTGCAATATGAGCCACTTCAACTGGTTGATCTCGCAGAAACATAGATCTGCAAGAATTCTGTGAGTGGGTACTCAGCTTAACCAAAGCACCCTACAAGCTTACCCACCACACGATGTGTGGAGCACCTGTTTCAGCAACAACTTGTCCATAGAAGCTGATCCATGATCAAGTCACTCAGAGCTCCTATTTGCATCTTGGTCAGACTCCACACACCACTTCCTTGATGAGGTGCTTCCCCTCCTTGGGAGAGGAGATGTTGCAGAGGTATGCCATGGCTTAAAGGTTGAACTACGTGGTGGTTAAGAAGCAAACCTCAGCCTTCCTCCAGCATAACCTGCTGCTGTCTCCAACAAAACCAGCTGACGAGTGTTACAAAGATGAAGAGATAAGAGGAAAGAGAGCTATGATCCCCTCTTAAAGGTCAAAGGCAGCCTAAGCAGAAATAGATTAAAGATGGTTGTGGAGGCTGCAAGGTTGAGGAGAGTTCTGGTTGAGCAAAGCTTCTTGAACAGCTTCGCTGCAGCCACTGAGCTCCATCTGGTTGAGAACACAGGTGATGTGCTCCACAGTGGCAGCTCGGCCCATTTGCAGTCTCCGGAGCCGGAGCATTTCGTACTGCGCGTCTCGCAGGCGCCGGTGCTCCAGCTCAATCCGCTCCAGGTCACAGTCACTCAGCCCCAGGCGCCGCACAAACTCCTTCCACCGCGATGGCGGCACGTGATCCACCACCGTGTACAGAACAGCAGGGGCTGTGGACACACAGGGAAACCCTGAGAAGCAAGATTCTTCCACCTCAAGGAGAATGGGAATAACCCAGGGCTGGAGGTTGCCCTGGTATCTTGCATTGCCTCCTCTTATTCAAGTCTTCTCCAGAGTAATCACACAGACTCCAGACTTGCTCTTGTCCCTCAAAATGTAATGGGATTTTTTCCATATGCTCTTGTATAAGGCTATGAGCAGAGTCAAACACATTTGCTTAGGGTCTTTCTGCCATACATTCTTGAAAAAGAATGAATTGTTAAAATTATTCTGGGTCACTGCCCATATTGACAGCATGTCAATACATGTGGCAATCCATCTTGCTGGTCGGGCAAAGGGACAACAGAAAGGCCTTGCACAGATATTTAGCATATACAGACTCACAGGCTCTGGGCGTGCTTCTGCCTTTCTACCGTGCCGTGCATGGGTACACATCCAGGTCACATGCACTGGGTAAGGTCTGCCCAGCATACTCCTAGATGCATCTGCATAATTAGGTTCCCATTTGACTGGGGAAGGAGAGAAGGATGGAGGAGTTTCACTTACTGTCTGGAAGCTGTGTCGTCCTGGCAGGTCTGACACAGTCTGGAAACTCATGTGAACTCTGTGGCGGAGGAGTAGATGGCGGGGTTGCATTTTCTGGCGATTCTCTTTCCTTCTGGGACTCAGGAAAAAGGGTGGAAATTTCTTTTTTTTCCTCAACCTGAAAGACACATTACATAGACCAGAATTACCCACAGCAGCACAATATACTTGTCTCCTGCAAGCAACTGCTAGCTTTATATGCTAAAATTTATCCAAGATAGATGGGGAGTGGGTGTTGAGATTTTAATCCTTCATTTTAATCCTCCTTTAATCCTACATGCCTTGTTTCAGCAGAGGACACCAAACATTTCTTTCCAGCAGAGCCCAAAGAGTTTAACTTTCTTTTGGCACCATAAAATGGTAGTCCAGGAAAATGTATTTCTTTACAAAATCAGGTAGGGCTGGTACCCAAAATCACCACCATTCTAGAAGTTCCACATACCATCTTTCCCATCAGCCTCCTCTGTAAGGCTGTGGAAACCCCACCTCAGCTGCTGCCTGGGCCCTCTTATTTGCAGAGTTAACTTGGACCCAAGAGAATACTATGAAGCAGCACTGAGAGGCTTGTGGAGTCAAGATCTGAAGTGAAATAAAATTAATTAAATCCTCCAAGGTTGGGGTACACAGAGAAAAAAAGGGGATTAAGGATCAACTATCTGAACAAAATGCATCCAGGAAAAAAAAAAAAAAAAAAAAAAAAAAAAAAAAAAAAAAAAGCCAGGAGTTTGAAAAGCATCCTCTAGAAGAGGGGAAGTAAAGTGTTACTGGCTCCACCCTACAGGAAAAGACTTCTGAGTTAGACAGCCCTATTACTCAGCTGACTTGAAAATACAAGGTGTGAAAACAGCCCATGGGGAAAAATATTACTCCAGATCCCCAGCTAACATATTCGAAAGTGGAAGGTAAGCTATATATACATATATATATATATATATATATATATATATATATATATATATATATATATATATACCCATCATCTTGCTCACCTCTGATACTGGCTCCTTGGTTGTCTGTGGCGAAGAAACTTCAAAGAAAAAAAAAAAAAAAAGTAGAAATTATTTTCACTTCCTCTTGTCCCAGAGAAAACAGGAAAGCAGCTACTCACAATCCTTCCCTCAAAAATGTTTTATAGCAAAATAAACATCCCAGAAATAAGCTCAAATGCACTTCCAGTCATACCTATTGGTATGACTCTGGATGCAGAACTGCAACAAGAGCCTTGGCTATGTAGTTCTTGTGCTACTCTGGCCTTGCAGCAAAGCAGAGTCAGGGAATCCCACTTTGTCCCTCACACACAAAAGCACACAGAAATCAGTGTCTATCCCAGTCAATATCACTGCACATGCCACTGTACTCACCATAGCAGAAGAAAGACCCTGTCTTATGTTTCTGGACCAGCTTCCCTACTTTACGTGCAATGCAGAGGACGAAGATAACTCCAAATATTGCAACAAGGGTGCCAAGTACAAGGTTTCCATCTGGACAAAAGGAAGAGAGCAAAGGCATGAGTGACTAAGAAAAGAGGAAGTAAGTGCTAGAGGAAGAACAGCAAGTGGAGATTTGCAAATAGTAGGGAGAAAAAGGATAAAGGCTTGACAAAGTGGAAAATAGAACCTTTACAAAAGGCATTAAGAGAACAACACCCCACAATGAAAATATTCCACTGCCCTTCAGTCCCCCGAGCACTCACTCAGCCCAGATGAGGTTGGTGAGGTAGTGACTGGGCTAGGACACAGCAAGCAGTCTTCTCCAGTGCAGCTGAAAGGGTGAATCAGAGAGGTGAGAACATGTGCAGTGAAACTCTAGCCATTTCCAACCACCCTAATTAACAGACAAGTCAAGATGAGCCTGCAAAGCAGAGCCGTGCAGTGTGACTAGTGACTTTGGGCTCTTAGTGGGCTATGTCCAAATGGAGGAGACTGGGGGTGAAGACCTACTTGTCCCAGAAAAGCAATTATAATATTGTAAAGTTATGCCTAGATAGAAAGACTCATGAGAAGAAATTTCTCCCCCCATGGAGCTCCTGCTGTCTCTCCTACTCAGTGGTGGGGCATACAGAGTAAAAAAGCTCACCTGTTGCAAGGCTTGCAAATATTACTACGTGACAGGAAGAATTGAGGCTTACACCTGCAAATTGCATCTTTGTTCTTTGAACCTGTAAAGGAAAAAAAAATCAGAAACTGTTGCTAAAATATGGACAGAGAAGAAAACAAAGGGGAAAAAATCCACTCCAAAATGGATGAGGGATTATCTTTTTTTTAAGCCTGGAAAACTGCTACTGAAGAAGAGATAAAGGATTTTAATCTACATATAAAAACAGAGTTGGGGGATGACAAAAGTAATAAAAATAAGAGTGCCAGTGTCCTGAAGGTGGGCACCTCTGTAGAGGCTTGGAAAGGGCCTATAATTACAGAGTAGCTGGAATTAGTGTAATGCACAAAAAGCAGTAAAAGTCACCCAAGTTCAAGCATGACAGGAAGGGGAAACCACATTAGTCAGGCCAAGATGAGGGAGAAGTGGTCCCTGAACAGCTGGGACTGGTGAGGAAGTCAGTTCAGGGCAGGGAGAAATCATTACAAGTCATGGGACACATAAGCACTCTTGTGATGTCGTGGGTGGAAGGAGTAAGAAATGAAAGAACTCTCACTTCCAAGCAAGGCACAGGAGAGAGCCTGAATAAAACAGGTATAGGGAGGAGCAGGCAAGAACAGTGATGGAAGGACATCAAATTGCATGAGAGGAGGGAAAATGTACTAGAACAAGGAGCATGCTTTCTGTTATGAGTGAGGGAGGGGAATAAAACAGTTGTACATCAGCCAAGAGGGAAGGAAGCTGCGCAAGGACAGTGTGCAATCACGACCCTTGAGGAGAAGCTTAAGCGTGGAAACTGTGACAAGATGATTGAACACTAGAGGGAACACATTCACCAGTGAAACAGCAAACCTCACACTGGGCAGGGTGAGAGATGGGAAAGGGATCAAGAGCAGCATAGTTTGCAAAGAAGACAGGATAGCTTTAAGACAAGGTAGGATGTGGGAGCAGCTGGACTGGAAGCATGGGCCTGCTGGATAATTAAAGAACAATGACTAAATTAATTATAATCGTATCTTTGGTACAGATCCTGACCAGCTGAATAAGATGTTGAGAGGGGAGTGTGTGTCCTTGGGCTGGAAGACAGCCCCTAAGGAATGTATGTAAGTGCAGATTTGGAAGACCAGTCGGGGTGTGAATGGGCACGGATGTGTGATGTCTTGTTTGGCTGCACAGTCAGATCTGCCTATGCAACCTTATTAAAGAGCTAATCAAGGAAATAAAGTCAGTTTGTGTTGCATCCAATAGTGACTCCTGCTTTCTCAGTCCTCACATCAAAAGAAGACATTTAAGGGACATGGAAAGAATTAGACTACAGACAGCAGTGTTTGTTAAGATGTCTGATTCCTGACTTTGGGACAGCTAACATGAGTACTTCTCCCAGACACTGGCATCATCCCAAGGTAATGCTCAATTCCACTGGGTATAGTTCAGCATTACTAACAGCTCTTTACTTTAGAACACTGCACAGAACACTGTGGTTGCTCAGCAATTGACTGACAAGCAGTTCAGCTGAACACCAGGGCCAGAGGTATTTTCATCCATCGCACTCAAAGTGCTTCCAGCAGTTGGTAGGGGAGATGCAGTGAGCATCAGGAGAAAGACAAACAAGGAAGGCAAGGGGAAAGAACTTTATGTTCTAGAACATAAAGACCTTGCTTCAGGACAGGCAAGGCAGAGGCGCTAAAATTAAGTAGAAAGTAACTCCTCACAACAGCCAAAACCAAGAAACAGTTCAAGGACAAAAGAAAGCAGCTATGATAGGAAACAGGGATTGATGCCAAAGCAGGCAAAAAATAGCAGCCTTTCTGGGGAAAGAGGGCAGACAAACGCCAGAGTTGTTCCAAAACCGCCATCCTTTCAGTGCAAGGCACTGCAGCATATCAGAAAGCCTACCCTACTATAGTACATCCATGCCATACTCACAGCTGGCAATAATCCCATCGGCACACAAGCTGCAGTTCCTACACTGGAAGTATTCAGACTCAGAATCAATCTGATATTGATTCTTCTGACAGCCACATACAGTATCTTGCTTTGGGGTGCAGGGTGTCTCTACTATCTGCTGGAGTGCTGAGGAAAGAAAGGAGAAATTATTACTCCAGCCTCTTCCTTCACCTTCAACTGAGAGCACTGTCATGATCATAGATATTGTTATCCCCTAATTTTCACAGAAAAAGGCCAGAAAGGCCTGCAAACGATATCTCAGACAGTTCCAGTTTGGTAAACCTTATTCCTGCTGTCCCAAATCCATCCCCATACACTGTCTTACCCATTCAACTGCTTACTTTTCTAAGCTCCCTTGCCCACCTTGACATCCCCTCCAGCCCTCATCCACCCCCATTTTCCTCAGATCCTGCAGATCTGGCAGTGCCTCACCTGTACGGCAGCGTTTGCACTGGAAGCATTTAGACATGGTGTTATCAACAGCTGTGAATGTGCCACTGGCACATGGAAGACAGACAGTTGCCTGGTCAGGCCCTTCACAGTCTTTTGCCTTGTAGGTACCTGCAAGAAAATCACTTAACAGAGCTCTGACAGGAAGGCAAATGTGTTGTCTTAGGGAGGACAGGAGTCACTGGTTCCTCAAAGAAACCCTGGAGTTGATGCCATAAGGACCAAGTGTGCTTTCCCTCACCAGTGTGAATGACACTGACAGCCCATAAAAAGAGAAAAGGAATAAGAATAAATAAAAGAAATAAGAAATTTATCTGGGTAGGGATAGGTACCAAGCAAAGGGAGAGCTGCTTAGCTGTAGGAAAGAGACAGTTTGAGAGTGCAGGACCAGAAAATGTTTCTCCGGTGAAAGTCACTACTACTATATTTATTTAGTGTTACCTGCATGACACCTCATGCAGCAGTGGGTCTTTTTGGGGTGTAGGTATTGTCCCAGTTGACAGTGCATCTGTTTCTTTTCTCTCCTCAAAGGGTTAGAGGGGTCTCTTCCATCCAGAGCTACCCGACGGACTTGCACTCTATATGGCACTGGAGTAATTTCTACAGATTCCTTTGTCAACACACAGACAAATATTAGAATAACCTGTAAATAGAGAGGGAGGGAGGAGGAGGAGAGAAACAAGGTGAGAAAACATTATATCCTCCTGCAGACTGCACCTCTGATTTCAGCACTTAGAATTACATCATATCATGAGTTCAGTTTACTTGCTTAATTCTGGTAATGGGACCCTCCACTGGCAAATGTGTGTGGGGAGATGATTTACAAAAATAAACCCCAACAAACCAGTGCCTGCCATCTGTGATATTAATATACCATTCAATGGCCTCTACAGCAAACTGGTTGTATACAAAACAAATATTTTTTATGATGTGCATTTTATACATGGAATGCCTTGAAAATGCTGCAGCTTGCATAGAAGTTACACAAAAGCAAAGAAATGTTTTTATTAAGGAAGGCATTAAAGCTGTCCATGTAGAAACAGTTCCACAGAGAAGAATGCATCCAGTACTTGCAGCTCCACTGAATAAATACACAAGATGGGAAGTTTGGAATAAGATGGCAAAAGAGGATCTCACTGCCTACTAAGTACAGGAAATCTTCCAAAATGCCTCCTGAGCAAGCCAGACCTAGTAACATGGGAAAATTAGGTTTTTGATTTCTCCCTGTGTCAAATGTACATTCTTCCTCTTAAACTTCAGCTGTTAACAATCAGCCTGTACAATTCAACACAAAAATGAGCAGTTTCTTTTTTTTTTAACTCTGTTAAGATTTGATTTCTATTTTTCCATTTGAAAGTTATCGTTATCGTGCCAATCTTAACAGAAATATTAGGATTGGCATGACTGCCACATGACTGTAAGAGAGGGTGACTTTGTACACCCACACACATGAACCAGGGGTTAAAAGCACAGCTGCATCAATAATGAAGGATGCTGTTCCCTGACACTGTTTTCAGGACACTGTTCCCAGCACTGAAATTGAGAAATACACTGTTTATGTAATGGCCAAAAGGCCTCCCCTCTGGTAAGAGGACAGCATAAATGACTCATCAGCAAAAGATCCTGAACCAGAAGGTTGGTAAGGAGATTGCAGCGTATCACAAATACAACCCTTCTGCTTCTTGGCCCAATAGAAAAACACACCTCAAGAATGCATTTCAAACATTCAGATAAAGAAAAAACATACAACAACAAAAAGGTTTAAAAAACCCCAACAAAACAAAACCAGGTCAAAACTTGGTCCAAGATTTATAAAATCAGAAGTCAGCAAGTTTCCACAGCAAAGACCCATCCAATACCAACCAATGACTCCTGAAGAGTATGAAAGATTTGTCCAAAAACTACTTTATAGTACCATGAAGAAGTCCAGCAGCATGATGAAAACTTGACAACCTGCATCCCTTGTCATCCTCTTTGCACACAAGTGATCCTGGCCACACTGTCTGGACATCCATGTGTTGATGCTTCTGAGTATGGTACAGATGTACCAATGAACTCTGCGCATCAGATCAACTGAATGATGAAAATCAACTAATAATTTTTGCAGATGAACATTGCCCTGCCAATATAATGTCACACAAAGTTTTACTATACTACCTTCCCTGTAATTGTAATGTTTTCCCAGCTTGTTTTTTGAATTTTTTTTTAAGATGCCCAGCATTACAAGCACAGCTTCAGAGTTCTTTGGTTTTTTGCTTTTTTTTTTGCTTTTTCAGCTAGGAGACTTAGAGCACAAGCAAAGTAAATCAATAAGGGTAAACCACAGCCATGAAACCAATTTTGTGGTAGCAATCTTACCAAAAGATACATAGAATGAAGTGGTTATGACAGCCCTACACTGTCCTGTTTCTCTTTCAGAATTAAAGCCTTGGGGAAGAAAGGTACATACTTTAAAGCAACTTAAAACCTCAAGAAGGATGGGATTTGCAACTCTGACAAAACTAAAACATTGCTTTTTGGAGAGCTCTGACACATTCAATAGACCAGATGCTAAAATGGTGAACAGGAAAAAAGAGAACCACATATTTAAATAGATATCATTTTAGACTTCATTAGTTGACCACAGAATAATTGTAAACACTCCAACAACTCCTCAGCAGAACTAAAAATTGTTTCAGCATCTGAC
Source organism: Emberiza elegans (assembly GCA_024865655.1). Taxonomy (NCBI): domain Eukaryota; kingdom Metazoa; phylum Chordata; class Aves; order Passeriformes; family Fringillidae; genus Emberiza; species Emberiza elegans. The sequence goes on along the minus strand of JALJVW010000243.1, from coordinate 1,948,065 downwards.
ATTACAAGATTTATTGCTTGCAGGAAAAGGGATAGAAGATCCTTCACACAGATGGTCTGACACACAGTAACAAAAAAACATTCTGATTCTCTGGCTAGTGATTAATCCCCTGATACAAGAACATACACAGTCACTCCACAAGTCCACAAGTCAAGTCAGCAAGAGAAAGAAGATAAAAGCATCAAAGATTAAGCCAAAAATACAGAGAAAATTGGTCAGATAAACCTTCAAAGTCAAAAGAAAACAGAAGTGTTTTTAATTTTTCAGATTAAGTGAAAGCATGTCTGTAAGTGTCATCAAAGCAGAGTTAACATGTTACTGAACACAATTTGAGGAACAGAAAGTCACAGGCCAGGAGTGACTCACACCCCAATGACTCGGCCATCCAGCAAAATCATTCACATGATGGAAAAAACCACCAAAACATCACCTCCTTAATAAGCAGCTCCCCAAGCCATTCAGCAATACACCAATTTATACTAATGAACAGCTTCATCAAATTCAGGTAATACATGAAATTAGAACAGTCTGTTCTGTTTCAGTTGGAAGGCACATAACTCATGTATATGAACTGTAGCAACCATATTACAACATGGACTACAGAACTGACCAAAATCCTCAGCAAAACCAGCCTAAGAGGTGGATATGAAGGTGATGACATGGCAACCACTTGGTAGTGAAAGAGTGACCCAGTGAAGAGTGAGGAGACCCCATATAATATTACTTTTTGACCCGGACTGTTGCTTGAGGGATAGAGAGTTTAGATCATAAGGGTGATATTGCCCAGGAATTTCTTTGTTGGGGATCCCTCTTTTGAGGAACCTGGCTTAAGCTACCATGTGACACAGTTGATTTGTACCAACAAATCTGTCTGATGGAGATGAGAGCCTGATTTTAAAAAATTCTTTTGCAATTCCCATCCTCTGGACACTTTCAAAATCCTTAAATTGTGAGGCTCCAAACTGCTCCCAGCACTCTGGGTGAGGCCACAGCAGCACTGAGCACAGCGGATGATGGATGATCCCCGCTCTGCCCAGCTGTGCTCTGTGGTTGATGCCCCCAGGACACGGTTCCTGCCCTCTGGGCATGCCCTGCTGACTCTCACTGAGCTGCTGCTGCCCCCAGCACCCCCAGGGCCCTCCCTGCAGGGCGCTCTGCAGACACTCCTGTCACAGCTTGTATTTGTGCCCACAAGTAACTGTCCCCATATTCAGGATCCAGCATTTGGACTTGCTCAATTTCATTCCAATAACCATTGCTCAATGCTCCAATTTATCTAGAATAAATACATTGAACAGAACTGGCCCTAGAATTGAGCCTTGAGAACACTGCTGGTGATCAGTCGCCAGCCAGATTTAGCTCTGAAGCACTGAAGCCTCAAGTCATTGGTAAGAGTTTGCCAAGGCAAGGGTCTTCTGCAAGTGAAATAACCTGAATATCCATTGTTAGATGTACAGCACACTCCACTTGCCAGGATTAAAAAAAAAACAGTAGCCACTAAGCAACTTCACAGAAACATTGTGTATTACCTAAGCCAAGTGGTAATTCAAACCACGTGTGATGCACACCGCTGATTCATACCTACTCCGCCTTTTCAGTCAGCAGGGACTACCCAGGGAAAACAGAGTCAGCAGAAACTCTGGGGTTTACTTCTGAAACTGCTGCAGGAATAACCAAAATATGGCAGAACGCTGCTTTCTTAAAACATTCCACCCCCTGGATGACAGCTGCACATTTCCTCACACATAAGGCAACCCTAGTTCCTTCCCATGCCCTCACACCAGCACTTACTGCCCAGCACTTCACTTACAATGAAAAAAGACACAGCACAAGCCCAAAAGCTCTTCTACGCAACATTTTGACAGCTGAGACAGGAACTCCCTTTCAATTTTCACACTCAAATATTCCTGAATTACTGCCACCACTACAATTTATACCCTTGTTCCTTCTTCTGCCTCACCAGGCCATGCACAGAGAACTGCAGGTGAGGTGGTATCCCACCAGAGTAAGGCAAAGGAAGAAAGGAAGGGCAAAGATGAAAGTGAGGAACAGAGCAAGATGCCAGAAAGACAGATGAGAGGGTAGAAATAAGGGGCATTTGAGAGCAGTGTTCTCGGGACAAGGGGACATAAAACACAGTACCTGAAACAGAGGAACTGCATAGGCAGTGCAGCATGTCAGGGCTGCCCCATATTATCACCTCAGGAGGCTGGGAAATACCAAATTACTCAGCATGAACACAGGTCATTTTGCTATCTTTAATACTGTTGCTTCAGTATTTCTTGAAAAAACACTACACCATACTACTAGTTATAACTATCTGCATTGTGTTGTAAATAATTGTGAATTAAGTCTTTTAGTCTCAGCATTATCATCATAAATGAAATCAGTATTTTATTCATATAAATATATTTAATCATCCTTAATCCTTATGGACCAAGATGCATGAAGATTCCATTGTAATAAGTCAATCAACCGCTTCTCCCAAAAAAAGGCTTCCAGTTTGCAAATTCCATTTTTAAACTAATTAATTATCAATTACTGCAAATAAGAGGCATTATGAGTCATTAGAGTGTCTCAAAATATTTTGTAACAGCAAGTTACCTTGGCTTAAGAATCCAGCATGATACACACCCCATGCACAAGTATTCTACACATAAATCATCTTAATCAGCATCATAAATAATCTGCCAGCCTTTTTAATGAGTCATAAAAAATTAGTCAGCTTGGAGGCTTGGGTGAAAACCAGTATCTTGCTCAGACTAATGAGCTACCAAAGAAATCAGAGTACAGGATTTACTCTTATGTTCTTTGTCTGGTTCAGCCATTTCCAAAAGCTCTTTGAGGTTTGCATTTGTTTTAGTTTGCTATACAAAGATGAAAGGGAAACCAGAACTTCTGCTTTACACACTGAGAAATGTGCATTAAAGCAACATTTACAGGAAGCTTTTGCCATTGCTCTCTAAAATCTGGAAAGGACAAAAGCAGGCTACAAGAACTACTATTATAAATAATCCTCATATTATAAAGATCAGATGAAAGAATGCTGTATTTCAGGCCTTGTCTAAATTCAGGAAACTAGTAATAGCTTTGATACAATGAAGAAAGGCCTTAGAAATCTTAACTTAAAAATCAAAAGAAAACTGTGATTTTCTATAAAGACTGTGGACTTCACACCATAAAACATCATAAAGTATATAAAGTTAGAAGGCTTTATTTCATATTAGTAAAAATTAAGAAAATAATGGAGAAGTCAGTAGGTGATAGCAACCATAAGAAAATTTTTTGGAAGGTTTCCCTCCAAGGACACTGTGGTGGACACTGTCAGAGTGCCACGTTCACTGACCCTCAACACCCCAGCACTTGGCCTGCCTGTGTTCAGGGCTGAGTTCCACTGTGCTGCTGCACAGCCTCACATCAGAGTGCTGATGGAGCAGGAGCCAGGGGAAGGCTCAGGGGGTCCCTACTTTTCCATCCTGAAGTGATTTTCAGCTGGGCATGAGCCCAGGGCCCCTGCCCATGCTGTGCCACGGACCTGTTCATGCCCCTTGCCAGTGACTCACTAGGTGAATTTTTAAGGTCATTGTCAAATGCCAAGTCCTGCTCATTCTAACAGATATATTCCTGTTTGGTTTAATTGGAAAACATCGTGACATTGCTTTGAGATGTGCTATCCACTGTCAGGTTCCTAAGAGCACAACACAAGGATATGTGTTAGCAAAGGAAGCACTCAGCTATCCAGGGATTATGGAAGAGAACACGAGGCATCTGCCCCAAATACAAACAAAGCCTCTTTGACTAAAGAAAATGGGCAAGAAGGACCAAAATGACAACACTGGGTTTACCACAAATAATATTGCTAATGCAGAAAATTGATTATTTAAGGGAAAAGGGAAAAACATCCAGACTGACAGCACTGGTTACTTGTGAGAACAAAAATTGCCACATAAGTGTACTTAGCACAGACCCTAATATAAACATTTCATTTGGCTAGAAGCAGTTAGTCCTAAAAATAGAAATTCAAATTAGATTAATAAGCAGTAAAAGTTCAATTAGTCTTATTGGAGAAAACAATCAGAAATGCAATGAAATACTATGAATTATTAGGAAAGGATTTGAAAGCAAAACTAAGAGTGTTGTTATGACAATATATAAAGGATTGAATCTTGACTGTAGTTCTGGTCCCCAATCTTAAGAATATAAATTAACCCAGATATAATACAAAGAAAAGTAAAAAGGACCCTCATTGGTACAGACTGCCACAAAGGGAATGATAAAATATACCAGTCTATAAAAGAGAAACCTGAGCCAAGGATACTGTACCAGGCTCAAAGCCATGAATGCCAAAGAGAAGATGAACTGGGATGAGTGTTCTCTGTCTCCTCCAATACAAGAACTAAGAGGCATCACATAAGACAAGCAGCAGAGAGGCTCAAAACAAACACAGGGAGGTACTTTTACAGCCAACATGTAGCTGAGGTGTGGGACTCCATGAGAGAGTGCTGGCTCTGCCAGAAACCTGTTCTGGCTCCAAATTTGATCAACACACCCATAGGAAAAAAAAAAAAGCCACAGTCAGGGATGCAAAATATGAAGATGCCATCTCAACTTGGAAATTCCTACAGTCCCAGCTCACTGGAGACCAGGAAAGTATTCTTATTTTTCATTGCTGTACACTTGCCCTGCTCCAAATCCCTTGGCAGACACCTGTGACTGGTCACTACTGGAAACAGGCTGGTGGCCCAACAGCTCTCTCTTACAATGCGCTTGGTGGCCTGGTTTTCAATTTTTATATAATGTGTCTTCTAGCTTCAAAATGGCTGTTTCTCCCTTTACTTTGAAAAGAAATCAATGCCAGAAGTACCTTCATGGCTATTTTGTCTTTTTTCTTCATAAAACAGAATTTTCTTTAATAAATGAAACTTCCATTATATTTTTTTTTTTTAATGAGACAGAAAACTGGCCTCAATGAAGATGGATGCAATTTTGTCCACAAAAGTTAGGAGTGCATGGGGAAAACATGGAGCACCTGAAAATGAATTTAAGGACTAGGCAGAAAGAGTGAATGCATGGAAACAGGCTACAGGAAATTTTGAAGAATCACAGGAAACATACAAGAATCAGAAGAGTAGAAGGGAGGCATCAGGGCACCAAGAAGGGCTATGAGGGCAAACAGGATGACATGCAACATAAATGACAGATGGATGGGCACCCAACAGGGTGAGAGTGAGACCTGTAACTCAGGGTGGGGGAAGAGAATATGATTTAATTGAAAAGATAAATGTTATCTGTAGGAAGTAGAATGCTATTGACAACTTGAAATTACATGTAAATAGGAAGGGGAAAACATCTTCAAAAAGTGATTTACACTAAAATGTGTGCACCTCTACTCTTAAGCCAGAAATACACTTTTCAGGTTTGCTATCTGCTTTGAAATCTGTCCATAAGTCAACATAAGTCCATAAGTTTATGTGTCCTTTCTAGGTGTAAGTGATCCACAGCTAGAGTCAAGGTATTCCTTCTCTCCAGTTTTAGTTGTGTTGTCCTGAAACTGCCAGCTTTAAGTCTACTGCGAGGGTTTCAAACCTTTCAAGCAGTAAAAAAAACCCCAAGACCAAATCCAAGCCCTTCCGGAAGGTAACTTTGCCCACATTGCAACTTTCTAACCACAAATTAACAACTAAGCCAACATTACAAGACCAGCGCAGCCAGGTGCAAGTGTGCATTACCAGGATGCTCAGGTGTTTAAGGATAAACAGTTTGACCCTGTAACCTCTACAGCAGAATTTACAGCCATGTCACGATGCTGAGTGACACCACTCCACTGTCCCAGCTTTAGCACACATCTGCTGATACTCGATAGCCATTCACGTCTGGCAATCAGACGTCTGGCAATCAGGCTATTCATAAACTCTCCCATATCTTTTACAACTTTTTCGCCCGCAAAATCACAAAGGGCAGCTTAAAAGTCTTGCCCCACGAAGCCCGGGAAGGCTGAAGAAGATCTACCGGCAGAGCTGAACTTGCGTTTATACAAATCCCGTGGTTTGGGGCGTAGCTACAACCCTCTAATCTTTGTTCAAACGCCCGCAGAGTGGCATTTGTGTGCGCCCGGCTGCGCAGCAAAGCGGGGGCGGCTCACCGCCGGTCCCCGCACAGCGGCCGAGGGAGCGGAGCGGCTCCGATCCCGGCCCGGGCGGCTCCGATCCCGGCCCGGCGCCCGGTGTCCCGGCGAGCCCCGCCGCCCGGACCCCCGCGCGTTAACGGCCGCGCCGCGGGCTTCGGGGAATCCGCCGCCGTTCCTGTAAGCCCAGACGCCTTCTCCCTGAGTCAGGGATAAATCCCGGGAACGGCGCCAGGAACTCGGTGCCCGCGGAGGGAGGGGGGCGGCGAGCCCGGCGGTGCCGCTGCCCGGCTACCCCGCGGGCACCGGGCGGATGGCGCGGCTGGGCTGCCCGACCCGCTACCGCCGCTCCTGCCGCTCCGGCGCCGGCGCCAGCCTCCCCTGCGACGACGACCGCCCGCCTCGCCCTGCCGCAGACTCCCCGAGCCCGCCGCCGCCGCCCGCCCCGGCATGGGGCTGCCGAGAGGGGAGCCCCAGCGCCCCGGAGAGGGCGAGCAGAAAGCGGGCTGGGCGCAGAGCGGCGGCGATGGGGAGCCCGACGGCGGCCGGGGCGGTGGAAGAGAGCCCGGGCCCGAAAGCTCGACGGCGGACACCGCTCAGCGGACCCGCGGCGGGCAGCAGATCGCCGGGACCGGAGGTGTCGCCGGGCGAGGCGGTATCCCGCCGGCGCACGGCCCCGCTCCGCCGGGAGCGGCGAAGCCCCCGCCGTGCCTTACCGTCCCCAGCGAGGAGCGGGGCAGCGCCGGGCCGCGCATGGCTCCGCGGGCCGCTACATCCCCGGGGCAGGGTCCCCTGCGCGCAGAGAAAGCCGGCCCAGCCGTACCCAGCGGCGGCCGGAGCAGCGCGGAGGGTGACTACCCCGTCTCCAACTTCCTGGCAGCGGCAGCAGGAAAGAGAGCGGCGAGCGGGAGGCGGCCCGGAGCCCCGGCGAGCCCCGCCCGCCCTCCGCCGGGCCAGGACCGGCGCCGGCAGTACTCCCTAGAAACCCAGATGGACGAGCTGGAGAAAAGCAACGGATGGGGCATCAAGTGGCTAAAGCTGCTAGAAAACACAAGGGAAATGACTCAGAGGAGGTCTGCTGAAATCTTAAAGTTCTTGACGCAGGAGTGTTTCACTCTTCGGGTGTGCTTTCCACGTGAAAATTAACCATGTACTTATAAGAAAAAGACTTTTTGCATCTTAACTGCCTTAATTTTAAAGAAGGGTATTTTGCAGCCACGATCAGCATTTTTAGAGTATGACCATCCTGTAGTTTTTAATTTAAAACACACCTTCTCTTGCATGCTCCAATGAACCAACTCTACAGATAGTGCAAATATAAGCAAAACCAACATGACATTCTGTGTAAGCCCTGCTTCATTTAACATATCCTCTTAGCACATTTGAAAAACAAAAACACAGCTAGGAATGAGTGGCTAAATGATAAAGAACTCCCCTTCATTTGTCGCCCATTAAGACTTCCCCTTGCATTCTGGAATTGTCTCTATACTCCAGTAAAAGACATTAGATCAAGTTACTAAGTGTTGGTTTGGAAGAATTTGCCCATTTCAGTACCAAATGGGTACAATTCACTCCATGGACTGCCTGAATTACTGTAGAGAAATCCAAACACCTCCACAGACTGATCCTACAATGGAGTTGCTTATCTGCCATGTGGAAGCCAACAGCACGTGCACAGGAGAAAACAAGGAGGGCATTTTTCCACACTTTGGCTTGGAACAGCTGTGACTTCCCAGCTGCAAGTGTCAGGAGGGAAGGAAATAGCAGAATAACCTGTTATCAGATTGCAGCCATCTCCAGGAATAGAGGTGGAAAAGACTTTTTCCCGTTCTCTTCCTAGCCTCGAATGAGGACAATACAAAACCAGCCCCTAAAGGAAAAATTCTGGCATGCATTCTGTGAAAGAGGAAATAATGTTTTTAATGGGGTGTTTCAGGTTTAACACTTGGCATGTGAGTGGATGAGGCACATCCTTCAATCTTCCTGGAGCTTCAGCCTTCAAAAAAATAAAAAAGGCAAAAAGCCAGCCCCACTTCTCTAGAACTACATAAATGTCAGAAAAATCCCTGTGAACCTTCACATTTGACTCCTCCCAAGTTCAGGGAGGGACATCTCACTGCACGTTTGACATTTACACCAATGTCAAATGCATCACTGCACATCCACTTCCCAGCTTTCACCAGAACTCCAGGTCCAGACCTCCCTCCGTCCCTGCCGCCTCCCTGCAGCCGGCCAGGTCTCCAGTGCTTCCTGAGGTCCTGTGGCTACGGGCTAAGGCCCAGAGGGACTGAGCCCACCCTCCTGTCACACAACCAGTGGCTTGCAGCTTGTCTGACAGTCCAACTGGTTCACTCCCAGCCTGCAGAGCTGTGTTGGGCTTTCACAACCAGGTTTTGGTAGTGGTGGGACAACAGGGGTGGCTTCTGTGAGGAGCTGCCAGAAACTTCTCCTGTGTCTGGCAGACCCACATCCAGCTGGCTCCGAGGTGGATGCACCGCCAGCCAAGGCCAAGCCCATGAGAAACGGTGGCAATGCCTCTGTGAGAAACTATTTAAGAAGGAAGAAAAGTTATTGCACAGATGTAACTGTGGCCAGAGAAGAGCAGAGTGAGAACACGTGAGAGGAACAACTTCACAGACACCAAGGTCAGTGGAGACAGAGAGGGTGAAGGTGCTCTGGGCACCAGAGCTGAGATTCCCCTGCAGTCATGATGAAGACCATGGTGAGGCAGGGTATCCCGCTGCAGCCCATGGAGGTCCATGGGGATGCAGAGATCCAATTGTATCCCACAGAGGAGCACCATGCTGGAGCAGGTGGATGCCTGAAAGAAGGCTTTGACTCCGTGGGAAGCCTGTGCTGGAGCAGGCTCCTGCCTGGAAAGAGGAGCCCACACCGGAGCAGGTACCTGGTGGGACTTGTGATCCTGTGGGGGACTCACGCTGGAGCAGGCTGCTCCTGAAGGAGTGCACCCCGGGGAAGAGTGGGTCATGTCGGAGCAGCTCTGTTGGCCGTGGTAAAGGTTCACATTGGCGAAGTCCGTGGGAGGGACCTTCTGAGGAGCCGGTGAAGGATCCCCTCTCTCCCTGAGCAGCGGCAGGAACAAGGCGTGAGGAACTGACCGTAACCTCCATTCGCTCTCTCCCTGCGCCGCTGTGGGGCGGGAGGGCCGGGTGGGGAAAGCTGTTTTTGATTTCTTTAACTTCTTATTATCCTGCTGTGATTTTCTTCGTGGTAAATTCAATTATTATCCCCAAGTTCAGCCTGCTTTGCTGGTGACGGCAATCGGTTTGTGATCTTCCCCAGTCCCAGTCTCAACCCGTGAACCTTTCGTTTTATTCTCCCTGCCCTGCCCTGCCCATTTGCGGCGCCGGTGAGCCGAGCCGAGCCGAGCCGAGCCGAGCCCGTCCCAAGCCCGTCCCACACGTTCCCGCTCTTCGCCATCCCGCGCGGAAGGGGCGGGAACAGCCGGGGAGCGGCGGCGGTGATTGGACGGGGGCGGCAACAGCGCGGCCCGCGCGGGCTGTCATGGCGGCGCCCGGCGCGGCGGTGAGTGAGAGGTTCGGGCGGCTCCGCGCCCTCCCCGCCGCCCGCCCGGCGCTGAAACCCCGCTTCCCTCATTTCCCCCTGCAGGAGCAGCTCTGGCTGCGGGCGGCTCGGGACTTCGTTCGCCAGGCGCTGGCGGGGCCGGACGGACAGGAGACAGGGGCGCTGGAGGCGGTGCTGCGGTGCCTGCGGAGCGCGGGCGGCGGGGCGCTGCCGCTCGGCTACAGGTGACAGCGCGGGGGAGCTCCGGTGCCCACGCGCGGCCCTCCGGTGAGCTCGGCACGGCTCGTTCCGGCGCCATGCTCGCCCCGGATGCCGCTGTGGGAGGGATGCTGCCGAACGCGGTAACCGCAGGCGTTCCTTCGGCCTCGGCGGGCCCCGCCGCCCTTGCGGGGTGATGGAGCGCCGTCTCCGCCTGTCTGCGGCAGGCAGGGCCTGTGACCGAAGCGGGCAGCTCTGCCGCACCGTACAGCCTTTGCCCGGTGTGAAAAACGCCAATCTCTTGTTTTTAAAAATTTAAAAGTTTAATAGTAATAAAATTGTTATAAAAATAGTAATACAATTAGAGTAATAATAATTTGGACAATTTGAATCAGGACGCTATGAGACAATTGAGATAAAGAGTTACGGACGTCCGGGTACCTTTTTCTGGGCAGCACAAGCCCGAAAAAGGACACCCAGAAACAGAGGATTAACCCTTAAAAGCAATAGCCTGTTGCATATTCATACACTTCATACAGGATGCATAAATTCCATTCAAACATAGGATTCTGTCTGGTCAGTGTCAACTTCTTCCTCTGAATCCTAACAGCGCCTTCGAGGTGGGAAGAAGTTTGTTTCTTCTGATAAGAGGGCAATAAATTATTTTTCTCTGAAAGATTTCGGTGTCCTGTGGCTGCTATCTCGTTGCAAGTCCTTTCTTTAAAAAAAAGCATAGTTTCTATTTTAACATTTTTTATAACCTAAAACTATATTTAACACACTACTTAAGAGAATTAATACAGCATTACTTTCTAACATAACACATATAATATTCATTTTAATATTTGCAAAAGGCCAATCATAAAATACATGCATTTTCACACACGGCAGCTTCCCAACTGGATCCTGCGGGCCCACACGGGAGCATGCTCCTGGTCTCTGAACTGTTGGCCAGCTGAGCTCAGCATTCGCATGTGCACTCCTAAAAAAGGGGAATCTAGGATAGCGTGGTCCATATTGTAGTTGCTAAAAGGCTTTTGGATGCTCACCATCATGAAAAACATGCAGCTCCTTGAGAGATATCCATATTGGAAAGTTTGGCTTGTCTGGATCTGTTTCTTGCTCCAGCTTGTGGGAGAATTAAAATCTCTGGCACAACTGGTTTTGGGAGGAAAGGTCAACTGGAATTGATTAGGGATTTGTGACCTTTAACTAATAGTTAATAAATGCAGGTAGTTGATCTTTCACACCAGCTACACTTATTTTAAGCCGTATTTTTTCCTGTGTATTTTATGACATTTAAACCAGACTTTGGTTCATATTCAGGAGAATCTATAAAGAAGAGTTGAAGGTACTTGGTATTTATCTTCCGTGAGTCTGTTTGTGTGCAGTGTGCAACATCCACAGCTAACCACCAAGCTCTAGAGCACAAGGAGTCTGTTTGCTTCTGTATGTGATAACCATGAGCCAGTGTCCTGCTGTAGTTCTGGTTTCTTCCAAAAAGCACTCGGCACATTTGACAAAAACACGAGCAACGCTCTGCTTTTGTGCATCATAGGTACCAGTATTATTCCTGGTGGTGCTCTGTCTCTGAAGATGGAGCAACTTCATCTAATGGAATTTTCAACTAATCCCCTGTTCATTTTCCTGCAAAATGCACAGCCTAAGTACCTGCATAAATTGATGTCTTCTGATTAATTTTTCTGTATCTAATGACTGTTTGTTGCTGATTCAGACCCATCACTTCTCTGGACTACTTTCTTGCTTTGAATTTTTGATCCCTGACTAATCCAGTGAAACTCTTCAAATTCACACCCTTTGAATTTGATTATGTCCTGCTACTGAGCAAGTGGGTATTGTGACTAGAGCTCCAGTTTCACAACCTAAAATTGTCAGTGAAGCTCACTGGAAACCTGTACCAAAATCACAAGCTGGAGAACAGTCTGTGTTGGCTCTTTCAGTGTTGATATTAGGGTACTTTGTAAACTGAGTTCTTTGTACATACTGCTATATTCTTGCTTTTTTCTTTCTTTCTTTTGTTCCAGTTTCATCTCCATCTCTGACCTGCAGCATCAGCAGCACATACCATGCTGCAGCCACCTGAGCTGGAGCACTAAGGAATTTAAGGAATGGTCTCATCAAGGACAAGGTGCTTTACCCATGCAGCGCACTTTGCCAAGGACTTACCTGATCCTGGTTGGCTATTTAGCAGATGGAAGGCAAGAAAAGCTGGTAGATGGTTGCCTATACGTGAAGGACAATACTGGGATAATTCCATGTGAGGTATGTCCTCTTTCTGAGGGGTTCTGTGTTTATTCCCACTTCTGGGCCAGTGTCACAAACCACCAGGGGCTTCAGGTGTTCTGACAGAGTCTAGTGAAGGAAGTAACAGGTCTCTGTAACAGGCAGGAAAACAGCAAGCTCACATCCTGGGCAGGGGATATAACATGTGAAATGTGCCTTTGCTAAGAGAAGAAATGCTGAATGTACTGGCATGGAAAAGAGAGAGACAGCCAGTACAGTTCTGTTCTGTTCACCACAGAACAAGTTCTGTTCACACCCAGTGGCCTGGGAGACTGTTGTATTTGTGGCAGGAAGGAATGATGAATCTTGACTCCATGTTCTTAGAAGCCTAAGTTATTATTTTATGATACCTTATTATATTAAAGAATACTATACTAAACTATACTATATATAAACAATATATAAAGAATACAGAAAGGATACTTACAGAAGGTTAAAAAGATAATAATGAAAACTCGTGACTCTTTCCAGAGCCCCGACACAGCTTGACCCTGATTGGCCATTGAGTCAAAACAATCCACAGAAAACCAATGAAACAATCACCTGTTGGTAAACAATGTCCAAACACATTCCAAAGCAGCAAAACACAGGAGAAGCAAATCAGATAATTATTGTTTTCCTTTTTCTCTGAGGCTTCTCAGCTTCCCAGGAGAAGAATCCTGGGCAAAGGGATTTTTCCAGAAAATATGACTGTGACAGGACACCTTTCCACTCTTTGCTGAATTCCAACTAGTGGAGCAGAAATAACTTTCTGGAGAGCTGTACTATGTGTTCAGTGATGCATTGATGACATACTTTCAGGAAATAATAGCTTGCATGACAGTTGACTTAAAAGCCTCCTGAAGGTAATTGTCAAGTGGAGTTGACGTAACAAATAACCCCTACAGTGGTGCTGACAGAGCACTGAAGTTCTGCTTTCCAATGAGACAAAGTCTAGGAAAAAGTTCTGTTGGTAGGAACTTCTAACTGAAAACACAGGGACAAAAGAAAGCAGGCAAGAATTTTAGAAAAATAGACTGAAAATAACTAAGCCTTGCACTGAATTAATTATCACCTTTCTGTGAGGTTGTGGCTATAAACAGGAAGTGCTAGCTGTAGAGTTCGGCAAGTCTGTGGCAGATTTGCATCTGGAAGGACAGAAGTTCTCCATGCAAGGTAAGAGAGTGGGCAGAAAACCGTTCTCTCATTTAGTGATGAACCTGGCAGTAGGAGAAGAGTTTGTGATGCACATGCAAAGGTGTCTTGGTAATGAACACTCTAAGTAGTGCTGAGAAAACTGAAACTCATCTCAAGCTGCAATCTCATTATCTTTTGGTTTAGCTCTTGCACTTTGAACTGGACTGGCTGGACTCGCTGTTTGTCTTCCCAAGCTGGTCATATATCCCACACACAGACCAGAGTGCAGCAGGGTACTTGGAAATCCTGGTGGATCCAGTGCCAGTAAATGCCCCCAAGGAAGTACTTCACAGCATTCCAGTCACTTCCCCAGTGCCAGCTGAGCCACTGCTTACCTCCAGGTAAACACCTACCCTGCCCAGCTCCTCATGGCACTGTTGCTCTGGCTTGGCAGGTAACAAGAAGAGCACTTGGCTTAGAAACAGGCAAATTCTATTTCTGCCACACGTGGGAGCATAGCAGCGAGTGGTGGAAGTAAAAGTTATACAACAAAGCCACTTTTCTTTAATCATCTGTTCCCAGGAGTTTATTGGAAGGTTTTTGTCCTGTAATTTGAAAAACTAGAATGAATTTTAGGTATTTCTAGATGTAATTTCAAATCATAGAAAGAATATTAGAACAGTATTGATTCACCTGCCTTTGAGGCTAAAATTCACTTTTTTGATTAGCACAACTTTATTCTTTTTTTTTTTTTATCCTCTAGTGAACCAAAAGTATACTTGAAAGTTATCCTGTATTTATTATTATGTTAATATGTGTCACTGGTCCAATTCTTATCAGACTACTGAGATAAAAGTGCCAGTGAAATGTCAACTGGTAGAAGTAACTGTGCTTTAGTTTACAGTATGTGAAAATGAGCCAATGGAATTGTAAATCTTAATAAGTTGATAATTTCAAGTCATGCTAGATCATGTTTTATCTTCTTGAGTAGAGAATTCCTGGTGTAATTTAATTACAATAAAATGTCACTAATCATGCTGCTTTCATTTCTTTATATTTTGTTTTTACTTGGTTTATCTGCTTCTAAGAAAGTAATTTTAAGCTTAGGTGTTTGATTTAGCTCAAGGGACCTTTCTGAACAAGAAGACTATTTCCATATTTCAGTATATGTTCTCAGACTTTTAACATAAAGCTCCTTTGTTATTGACTGATATCTGACCAATTTTCCGTGTTACAACTAAAATGTTACAGTGAGGTGCTGGTACCTGCTGTGTGCCTACTACTGGTTGGGGTTTTTTAAAGTCATAAAGTTAGGTAATTGTTTAGATGTTTTGGAATCAAGAATGGTTTTGTTCAGAGTAAGCAGATGGTTATGTTCAAGGCCAGTAGGAGCTGAAATGAAAATTACAAACATAAATTTTTTTGAAATTACTTTTTTTTAAAATCTTTTGAAATGTATGTTGAAAACAGCAAACAGAATTGATTCAAGAAATATCATCTCTTGCCTCTCATCTGCTTTCAGTTTTGCTGCTCTTTCCCTTTGTGTCAAGTTTGTTAGCAAGACTCCATTGTTGCTCTTGTTCATAGGCTTACAGCTTCCACAGTGTCATGTTCCATGGACGTACGAATCCGAGCTCTGTTTTCTGCAGAAGAATTGCTTGTGACTTTTTTCTTCTCCTTTAGACCAACAATTAGTTGCTTGTTTGTAGTAATGCCTTTTATAAACTGGCTGTTGTCATGGAGTGTGTGAATTTCTTCTTCTGTTCCTTCTGTCTTCAAATACTAAAATATCAAAAGGATTTAGTATAGAGAAGTTAAAGTACAAATTTTGTAGTCAAATATTGTTTTGAAAACCTCTCTGAGAGATTGACCATATTGCTTCGTTGGATATGTTATTCCCAGAAAGTACATCATGCATGTTTGTTTATTTTGCTTTTGGGATACTTTTAAATGTTCTTTCATCTCTGATTTCAGTTGCCTCTTCAATTGCCCTCTAGGATTCTGCGTAAGAAAAGATCAAAGCTTACTGTAGCAGGGGAATTGACCAGACTCGGGCCTCTCCTTTGTGTTCACCACAAGACATTCTTCTTTCTGTTTCTGAAGTGCTTTGCATCTGCTGTTTGTGTCCCTGTGCTGGTGCAAGTAAGTCCTTGGAATTTTGCTCACAAATTCACTATCTGGATCTGTGTATGTGCTAGCTGATTAATTCTTTGAAGCTTGCCGTTGATTTCCCAGTTTGATTTATTCTCCCTTTGACTAGTGATATCTTTTTAATTGCACCCAGTGTACAATAGTCTTGGTATGTAAGAAGTCTAGTTCTGTGCCCTGCCAAATTACAGTCCTTCTCCCACATGCAGTTGCAGTATCCCTGAGTGTCTTGCAGATACAGTCCTTTTGCTAAGAGTGTGAGGCAGTCCTCTGGGTGTAAAAAGGGGTTTTGAGTGGGATTGTTTAGGTTGGGAAGGATTTTTTTCACTGGAGTTGATGCTGATGTTGATTTTGTTTCTCTGCTCCAGAAACCCAGCCAGCTGCTGTGGCATCGTGTCTTCCAGCTGGGTCACAGGTACACAATCACAGGCCTGAGTGTGTCCAGCCTGAAGAAATCTGGACAAACAATGTTCATCACCAGTGCTTCTTCCTGCTTTCTGCCCTACTGCAGAGCAGGTGAGGGAGCAGCCACTGGACAGTGCTTCACAAGGAGAATCCACTCAGTCTTCTTCCCTTGAGACTGCTGAGCAGCTCAGTTGCTCCTTGCAGCTGGAGGCTGAAGAGGAGAGGCCAAGACCAACCAAAGAGTCCAGGATCATCTCCTATGTGGTAAGGGTTCATAGGCTTAGCCTTCACCCACTCATGCGCTGGGGTTTCAGCTCCTGGCCTGCAAGGACCATTATTTTCATCATGAGTTTAGTTTCTTACTGCTCAGGCCTGGGAGTCTCTTATATTTTGTGACTCTCTACAGTACTTTTGCTTTCTGTTTGCTTTCTGTTTAGGGATTTGTCACCAAAGTACTCAGTGTCCAAGCTGGTCTCTTTTTACTGGATAACCAAGTCTGCTTGTGCCTTGCTTACCAGCCCCTGCTGAACTCTGCACGGGGCCTCCGACCGGGAGCCTGTGTGGAGGTAAGCTGAGATTTGCCAGGAAAAGACTCAGGCCCTGGGAATGGCTTGTGAGTGTGTGGGTCAAAGAAGGCTGCAGGAACATGGGAATTATTTCAGCAAGTATCTGGAACAAAACTGGAGATCTTGCTGCCTGGACTCAGTCATGAGAGTTGATATGATTATTATCTTATTCCTCCCTAAACTGTGCTCGGTGCCTCAGGCCTGATTATAGACAATCCAGTAGAGTGAGAAAGGATTTAAGGTGGGGTTACAGTTTTGGGGAGTGGTGGCAGACTAGCTATCTTCTCTTACACTCTGTGTCTGTGTCTCCCAGCTCATCGACGTCCACCTCCTGCAGAAGCCTCTGGTGTCCTTCCCTTTCACTGTACTCGGTGCTTGCCTGAACAGCATGGTTGTGCTGAAGAGTTTCTCAAGGCTCAGCACCCCCTACCAGCCCCTGGCCTCTTCAGGAAATCTCTGCTTACAGCTGCTCTTCCGCTTCAATCTGGGAATGCCGCTGTACCTCTGGCTGGTGAGCCTCCTGGAGACCTTTGAGCAGAGGTGAGGACAATTCTTCTGAAGTCAGGCTATGCCTCAATGTGCTTTGTAGGTTATCTGGGTGTCTTCTAGACCAAAGGATTGCAGAATTACTGTGCTTGGATAGTACAAGCAGCATTGCTTCTAGTTTATTGGCCTAAGTAAGCCATTTATCCAGACTTCACATCGTGTCCAGTTGCTTGTTACCTTGCAGTTGCTCCTACAAGAAAAGCCGGTGCATTTTTCAAGTGCAGGTGATGTAAAGGTCTTGGGAAGCTGCAGTGCTTCTGAGCATTTTTACTTACATAATCCTTCCTGGAATGCTTTGTCCTGAAATACAGAAGTACCATAGGGGTATCTGCTTGCCAATGTGGTTTGTTTGGCAGATCAAGGTGGGCACAGAGGGTGAAGCTGGAAATTGGTGCTACAACTAGATCATAACTGATATTAAGGCTCTTGTGTCCTGACTGTGCACAGAAGCAGCAGCAGCTACTCAGCATATCAATTTGAGATACTCTGAGTGTTCCCAGGAGTCTGGTAATTTGTTTTAGAGTCTCTGTCTTGGCAGATTTTCCCACCCATGCTTACCTCCAAGTCTTCCAGATGGCTTCCTGCTCTCCCTGACACTGCACTGTTTGCAGGACAGCTGTGGGCCAGTTTCTGGGTTTACTTCTGGCTTCTGTTAGTGAAAATATTTGTGTTTGTTCTGAAGCACTTATGGTTGATCACTCTGACTGCTGCCTTGGACTTTAAAGTATGTACATTTTACTCTCAGTCAAGTAGCAGTTTATAGAATGTTCAGTGTTCCTGTGCTTTACTGGCACTGTGGAATTTTGACATGCTACCAATAAAACAGCTTCAGTTTTGCCTTGGGAATTATGCTAACTATAGGTTTCAGTTTTTATTATCTTTTCCACTTTCTTCAAATGTGGTTGCTCAGTCCTGGTACTGCTTAAAAATTGTTCCAATGAGTGCTATTTCTTTTCATTTGAGTTCCCTTTCTGTCATATTTTGGCTGGCAGTGTGATCACTTTAAGCCATTCAAAAGCAGTAAGCTAAACTTATGAAATTAATTTTTCATGAGGGAAATGGAATAAGAATAGTCTGTGGTTGTTTGACTTGTGTTTTTTGCATTCTGTGAAAGCAAGCCAAGTGTACCTAACATGAATAATCATATCATGCCCAGCCAAAAGGCATGGAGACCCTTTTGTATGGCTTAGAGGGAGATTATCTTTGTCATTTGTTTCTCTGGCCATTTGAGTTTTGAGATTTTGCCAGTCTTTTAATTCTGTTGATTTTCCTGTTTCTTGTCTGCCCAACATAATTTGCATTTGCCTTAAATGTTCTATTTTTTAATCATTTCATGGTTTTTGTGATCTCTTTAGTTCTTGTTCTGTACAGTATATTCACTAAAAACAAGCAGAAGGAGTCCCTGACTTGGATGCCAGACTCACTAAAATGCAAGGCCTGCCTGTGCTTTTAATGGTCCTAACTTTTTTTCAGGTTTTCTTGTTTCTTTGGGCGTCGTCGACTGCTTAGCTCTATGCACCAAAACCCTGGAGCTGCTGAAAAGTTCCTTGTCCCCCTTCTGCAAGCTATGGTGCCAGACAGAGAAGGAGCAAGAGATATTTATAATGAAATTCTATCAGAAATACACCAGTGTCCCCTGCAGAAAGTGAGTAAATGTTCTTTGAGCTGTTTCCTGTTTGTCTGATGGGAAGAAACTCAGGTGATTTGTTTTTTCTCTCTTTTGTTGACAGTATTTGACTCTGAACCCTCCATGCCAGGCCCCATCTCTGTCTGCAGTTTGCCGTGTGGCAGAACAGAAGAGCTGGGAAGGCTTCAGTCCATCCCAGTTGCTTTCTCCCTTGGAGGCACAGCATATGGTCACCCAGGAGCTGAATCGCAGACTGGCCTGGTCCTGCTGCACATTCTCAGCAGAAAGTTTCCAGCCCCAACTGGTATGTGCCTCCTTCTCTTTCCTGTCCATGCCTTGAGAGCTCCTGCTTCTCACCATGCCTTCCAGCACCCTGTCCAGTGCATGCCTCTTCCTCCTGCTAGGGAACAACATTGATTTTCTCACTGTGGCATGTGGAAAACACACTGAATTTGAGCTGCTGCTATGCACACTCTGATTTCTGGCTTTCAAGGATAGGAATTGTTTGATGCTCTTTGCAGCTTCCTTTCTGTTGTAGATACTCCTGGGTGTGCTGAGGGTCTCCTCCAGGAGCAGTTTCCTCCAGCTGCAGGACAAGAGCAGCGCACTTCGCTGCGTGATCTCCCGTAAGGATGGCAGCCCCTTTGCCCAGACTGCTCTCATTGGTATGTCCCACTAAACTGTATTTGAGAGCTGAGCTTTTGCTCTTCTGCCTTCCAGCTCCAAAACAAGGAAGAGACATATGGAGATGTTGAACTGTCACTGCCTGACCTTGTGACTTTAAAATGAGGATATTGACCTTAGTGGTTTTATGTTCTCTTTTTATTTAGCTCAGCTCTCTTCTCTGATGTGTTTGCAGGGTCACTCTTGCAGGTGGAAAGCTACCAGCTTGTAGTGGAGAGATTCCTTAAGACTGATTTTCCCTCTTGGGAACACCTGGAAAATCTGGAGCATGTGAGAGAGAAAAAAACTAGGTGGGTCCCTTTATTCAGTGTGCAAGTAAAATCACTTTCCAGTTCCAGGAATATTTTGGACTATGGTAAGCCTTCTTACCAACACAGCATTTCAGTGCCAAAGCACCCATTCTTTGCTATTTGCATAAAATGAGCTCTTTCTCAGCATCAAAGCCACCATCTCCCTTTTGTTCAGAGTACTTGCAGCATGGGAGCAGCCCTCCACTCTTTCCCACTGCTCCTGCTGAGTACCTGTGGGGCACTCACCAGATGTGTTTTTCCGGGATAAGTGTTTGTTTAGGACAGCCACGTGTCAGGGAGTTTCACTGTTACCATTTGTCATTTCAGTATCTATGTGCAGTTCTACTTGGAGGATGTGCAGGTTCTCCATGCTGCTGAAGGACAAATCCAGAAAGGCCTTAGGAGTGGAAACAGCTCCTCTTTGAGGAATAAGAATGATGGCAGCACAACATCTGAGCTGGAAACCCCAGAGGCAAAAATGCTGAAATTGGAGGATCCCAAGGCAGATACTGGCAGAGATGAGAACTGTCAGGGGGGCCAGAGCAGCCCCAGAACAACAAGCTGTGTATCTCAGCTGTTCTTGGTCACCCAGAAAGAGGGTCTCATGTCTCGCAATTACCAGCTGCCCGCAGAAGGAGATAAAGAAGCACATGAGCTGCAGCGCTGTTTCCAGGCCACAGTGCTGTGGCTGGGCAGACCACAGCTCTGGAGCCACCCCGGAGAAAGGAGGAACCTCTCGGAGCTGGAGGACACTGGCTGTGATGGAAAAGAGGGTGTGACGCAGCAAGAAGTGAGGCAGCTTTGGGGTGTGGTTTGATAAGTCTGGGAGCTGGCTCCTCTCAAGTGACCCTGTGGGGTAATTTAGTATCAATGGGAAAGTGATTTTTGTGTTGGGTGCCTTTGTGTGTTTGTGCCAGCAAATTCCTTCTCGCACCCCAAGCAAGTTCCATCTTCTCTCTGTCACCTTCCTGTAAATCCATCTGCCTTCTCTTACTCTTGGTGGTGCTAACCTTACTTCTCAATCAAGACATCCTCTGGGCTGGGCTTGCTCTCTTTTTACTGTATTTTTCATTCCATACCTAACAGTTCTCATCACCTTCTCTCCCTCTCTCTCCTCCCTTCCCCCAGCAGGCACTACTGCTGTTTATGGGGAGGTCTCTGCGATGGTTTCCATTCCTGCACGTGGACGGACTGTATCGCTTCATTGTGCCCTGCTGCTCGGTAAGAGACAACTTGTTGTGCTGTTCTCTCTTGGAGACTTTTGCTGAGCTGCATGTGGGAGTTGAGGAGTCAGAGGGTGACTAAGCTGTTTTCAAGGCTTGGAATTTCCTTCTGTCGTTCCAAGAAACTGCTTTCATTCTGTGTTTGATTAAAATTCTCAGAGCTCTGAGTTCAGTGGATTTTTTTTTCTTTTGTAAACCATTGTTGTTGTTCACTTTTTCCCTATTGAACTTTAATCTCCTTTTTTCTAATAGTCTTCTGCCTTGCCTTATCACTCTTATCTCAGGACCTGGAAGTGTTTTACAAGCTCTGTTCTCCACCTGTGCCATCCACATTCCTGAGCAGGCCATCGTGCCCCCCATGCCTGCTTGTCCAAGATAGCTGGCACTTGCAGCATGAGACCTGGATTTCCTGTCTGCCTGAGCACCAGGTATGCAGTGCCTTATTGCACAGGGCTTTCACAGGCTACTTGTAGGTCTCTCCAGAACTAGCTAGAAGTTATCAATATACAGTATCTTGTTGGTGAGACTGTTCTGCTCTAAGTTCCATCAGAGCCTGCTGCTGGGCTTCACATTTTCCTGCTTCTGAATTCATCTGGAGAGGAAGCATTAGTTGCTTGACCTAGCTCTGAGCACACAGCTCGTCTTTTCTGCTCTGGCTGGGGATGCCTGTAAACTGCAACCCATCTGTGTCTTCCTCCCTTGTAGCTGAGAGCCCTGTCAGTGCTGACAGGCATGGACCAGAGAACTGCCTCCATCCCAGAAGTGCTTAGCAGCAGGTATGTTGGTCTGCCCCAAATTACAGGTGACTCTGTCTTAGGGAATGGCTCTGTGGTAATTTTTATTGGGAAGTGCTATATTAAACTGCAATGAAATATCCACCCTAGGAATATGGTTTGGAAAATCTCTGTGCAAGTAGTTCAGACTTCTCCCATCCTGGTTATTTAAGGTAAAGGGATTGTAGGTGACAAAACTGTAAAATGGTGTCCAGAAAATTGTTTGGCTACTGCTGGTCTGTACTAAGCCCCAAAGGGTGTCTCCCATATTCCTGTCAGAAGTGGAAACAAGCACAGCAGGGAAAATCAGGCTGAATGTATATTTTGGGGTTTTTTTTGTTTTAGATTTTTTTTAGCATACCTTGCTCAAACACATAATAAACTTAGAACTTTTCCATTCAAAGCATGTTTAGTCTGGGGTGATATGTATGTACACTGGATTTTTCACCAGTGCTTTATGAAAAATTGCAGGTTTTTTGCTTGGCTTCTTCATCTAATTCAGAAAAACATTTAGGAGTTTAGCAGAGAGGAAGGCTGTAGTGCCTTACCCTTCATCTTCACTGCTGAGCCTGAAGCAGCAGAAAGCAGGGTAAAGGGGCCTCTTGTCCCTGGGAGGGATAGGCTGCAGCAAGCTGCCCTCAATCCAGTAGCTCAAGTGCTCAAGGGCAGGCTCCCCAGAAACTGGGCTTAACCAACAGTGCTCCACTTTGTTGCAATCTTGAAGTCAGGCCTTCTTCCACTCCCTTTGTCTTCAGGTGGATCAAAAATCCTGGTCTGCTCTCAGTTTCACAGGTTCCCTTGTTTCTTTCTGTGGGGAGATCATGGAGAGGACTTTGTGTGCCTCTCCCAAGAATGAGAAGCCACCTGGCCATCCAAAGCAGACAGGTAAGATTGTGGCAGCCGTTGAGAAGCGACAGATTGGTTCTTCTTTCTGTTTCAGAGAGCCAGTGCACTTGGCTAAGTGTGCTGGTGTGTCTGGAAATAGTGGAAGTATGCCAGGATGTTGCATCCTATTGCATGTCAAAGGGCTTGGAAACTGCACACTGTGTGTGGAGATGGGAATGGGAATGCAGTATCCAGAAAACCTGGGAGGTGGAACAGTGACAGCCTCATCAGGATGGGAGGAAGAGCCCCTCTAGCAGGCCCAGCTGAGTGACAGGCCATGCTGCCTGTGTGAGTGAGCTCATGGTCTGTGTGGTTCTGTGCCTCCTCAGGGACTCTGCTGTCCAGGGATCACAGTGTGAAGCTCAGCGTCTCAGCTGCTCCAGGCTCCCCTGTTGTGATGGACATTTACATTACTGCCACCTACCTGCAGCACCTCAGGGGCTTGCTACCTGGAGCCAAGATCCTCTTCCAGAACTTGGAACGCAAGATCTCAAGGTGCTCCTGTCTTTAGAGCCCTGACCTCTCTTACTGTCTTAAGTAATGTTGAAACCATCTCTTAATCTGACCTCCCATGTGGACTTGTTCAAACCTTCATCTCTCCCATCCCTTACCATAAATTATTTTCCTACCATGTTACAAATGAAATCAGCCCAGGCATCCCAAGAAAACTTGAGTGTTTGGTTTCTGTGAGCTCTTTCTGATGTCTGCTCTTTCATATTGCAGATTCCATAATGTTTATTGCACATACATTGCCTCCAGCTGTGTGAGCATCCTGTCTCTGCCAGATTCTCACCTGCCTTTTCCTTCTAGGTAAGTGTTGGATCTGTTCTCATGGTGGTGTCCAAAGAAAGGCTTCTATGTTCCAAGCTTCTCAAATTGCTATTTCTTCTAGTCCTGCAGGAGAAGCCTCATCCCCCTCACTAGTGCTTCTATCCAGCTTGAGACCTCAGCTGCAAAATGTGGCCCAGGCCCGGATTTTATGCCACTTGTCCTGTGTACTGACTGTGTGCCTGCAGTGGATTTGCTCACTTTGCAGCTGCATCTTCAAAGAGGTATTCAAGCTTCCACAAACATAATTTGTGAGAGGTCTTGCAGACTTCTTACTCTCACATATCCTTTGCTACCATGTAGAAGAAATGAGAGTTCCTATCTCGATTGCAAACCCTTTTTCCAGGGTTTTCTAATTGTCTGTTGTCCCTTTCTAATATGCAAGTCCTGTCTGAGAAGGACTTGCATATTAGAAAGGGACCAAAGTGATAACTGATTAGAAGTGTGTATCTGATGTCAGGCAGGCTGGCAGCTAGGACTGGGGGTGAAGTGAGGGCACTGAAGAGGACAGTTCTACTCTGTTAATGCTCTGCTCTTCCCATGTTCACTGCTATTTGGGATCAGCACCTTGCAGCAAGGTGATTTTTCTCCCCATATAAACTTTTCCCAGGACACACTGGAAATGCAGTGAAATTCTTTGCACTTTTGCCTACTTAATTAGAGAAGGATTAAAATAAGCAGTGGCCCTTCCCCTTCTCACTTACACCCATACATAGCTGTAGCTTTGTTCTTCCTTCAGGGGAGGTGCACCCGACACAATCCTCCATGTCCATCACAAACAGGAGTGAGGCAAGCCAGTGCACGGTAACTGCTGTAGGGATTGGCTGTGGGGATAGGGGGGAGGAGGGAGCAAATTACCACAAACAGGAGGGGGAAAATCATATCAAGGATGGGATGTGGACACAACAGCAAAGATCACATCTTCTGAGTTATCACATCTTCTGAGATGTGACCAAACTCTCTATTGAGATGTGTTTTCTGGGGTGTGGCCCTTGTGAGGGAGCAGGTATTGTCCTGCCCTCCTGATCCCAGCCTGCCTGCTCTCTGCACAGGGTGCTGGTGGAGGATGGAACAGGTGAAGCTGTGGTGCTGTGCAAGAATGAACATGTGGCTGCAGTTCTGGGCCTGAGCCCTCTCGAGTGGGAAGCTGTGCAGAGCTGTGTGCAGAGCAAGGGCAGTGTGTGTATTCAGCACGGGGAAGCTCCTGGAACAGGGGTGAGTGGGCTATTCCAGCAGCAATTGCAGCCTGCTGGGCTCAAGTCTCAGCTGGACAGGATTTCCCTTTGCTCTGGGTGTTGCAGAGCCTCCCTGCCTCCCACTGAAAACTCCCTGGCAACACACTCTTTCCTTCCTCAGTGTCTGGAGGAACCCGAGGATCTTGTTGCTTGTTACCTAAGGAGTCTGTGCAGAAGTCCTCTCATATGTCGCCCTATCCTGTTGGATTTCAGCCTGGACAGGAAGCCCTCCAAGATCCTGCAGCCTGGTAAGCAAGTACTGCTGGCTTTTCTAATACTCAGTGTGGGAAGGAAGGGAGGAGGCATTTCACCAGGCTGGGGAAGGAGAGGTACCTTCCCATCGCAGCAAGATCTTTGAAGAATTTTCCTGGAATTTTGTATTCTGTAGTGTAGAACTAAGTTGTGTCTTAGTAGATCCATGGCTATAAAAATAGAGAAATAATATTATGGAAATTCCTCAAACAACATAGGATAAATTTTTCTATTTCACACAGAAAAATAAAACAGTTACTGAGAAAGATTCCCAGTCCTCATCTGGGACAGGAATCTGATCAGCCAGAGTTACTGTGCAGGCTTCTCAAATCAGGTGGGTTTTGACTGTATATAGGACAGTGTGTAGGGTTGATAGTAGGCCTGGAAATCCTCACCTGGAAATCTGCACTGAAATGTTTTGAATTCATGAGTGCTGAGGTCTGAGCTCATGCTGCCACAACTGTGCAGTTGCTGTGTTAAGGGGACATCTTCACACCAGTTCTTCACACTGTTTGCACAAGTACCTGGAGGTTAAGTTTGAGTGCAGGTGCTGCAGGGGTTGATTTGCTAAGCTCACCAGAGGATGCTCTGCAGTGGAGGCTTTCTGGCTGGCATGTACACTGTCTGTAAAGGCAGGCTGCTGATACTGATAGAGGATACAAAGCTCAGAGCATCAGCTCTGTGAGCACACAGTTCACAGCATTTCACAGCATAGACTGTCTGTTTCCTGCAGGTTGGAGGGATGCTAGCAAAATGCATTCCTCTGCCTACATCCTGGAGTCATTCATTGTGCTGTCATTCTTTGAGGTTTGGCAGATGCCAAGCAGCTGCTGCAAGGCCTTCCCAGCAGCTTGTGCAGCTGTGGGCTAGAGCAGAGCCAGAGCCCTGTCCTGAGTTGTTCCCGTTGTATCGTTCCCCTGCAGCTCCCCTGCACATGCGGAATTTTCGCTGTGGTGAAGTGGAGTTCGTGTCACGAGTGGGGCCTCGTCCAAGCCTGCTGTGCCTGAAGGTAGAGGAGGTGGGACAAGATGCCTTAGGCTACCTGAACAGCCAGAGGATGAGCAGGACATCTAGTTCCTGCTGAGTGGGAGCCACTGCTTAATATCTCTCCCAGTGGGAGGAATTATGGAAATACCTACTGCGATTGGGAGCTTTTGAATCTCCTTTCCAGTGGGAGCACAAGCCTGTGAGCACATGGTGAAGGGTGCAGTCAGGCAGCTGCTGTGACTTGTGGTATTCCTGAATGGTCACTCTGGGCCATTGTCAACCAATGACAGTGGGCTACATTTTGGAAGAGAGATGTTCAATGCTTCCTATGTGACAGCTCTTGCCTTGGTCCTAGGGCCCACAGTGTGTGCATTTTGTGTGGTAGTATCTACTAAATAAAGCTATGAAAAAATTACTTAAAGAACACTGTATCTGTTTAGTATCTATTTTAGTATTCAGGTTTACTTGCTATATGGTGGCCATTAACAAAACTATACCGTTCCCACAGGGTATGGTCTTCTTAACCTAATTGAAATAATTAAAATTACACTTTTAAAGCATCTCCTTCAAGAAAAGAAGGGAAGTGAGTAAACTGCTGTTTGGAGACTAAATCACAGTGCTAAATGACAAGATTATTTGGGCATTGTTTTGCAGTTTATCAGCAGCAGCCTGAACATGAGGTGGGGCTGGTAAGAGGCAGGTACTGAGCTGTGATACAGGCAGTGGTTTTACTGAGCATGAGTGAAGTGTCTTCCCTCTCAAGGCCTGCTGTCCACTTCTGAGACCAAAGTGTGAATGGCACAAGACCTGATAGATGCCACCATTCAGTAACATTGTGAGACTCCATCCTAAAAGGTTGCCAAAATCACTTAAAGCTGAAGTCTTTGCAAATGTTGCTGTGACAGCCTTACTTTCTGTGGGTGCTTTCTGCAGAACAGAAAAGATTTTACTAAAGCTTCTCTCCACCCTCCAGACAGAAAGCAAAACAAAACCATAAAAACCCCAAAATAAACTATCTCAGCCTGAGGAAAATGTTGACTGTGGTAAGACAAAGATTAAAATCTGGTTAAAAAGTGCAACTGAAAGTAGTCTAGTAATATGAATAACACAGTAGCAGACAGAAATAGATAGGAAGTACCTGATAACACTTATTTAAAAAACAAAAAGGAAAAATTCAGCTCTATTGTTATAACTGGGTTTAATAACTTTAATAACTTGAAGCTTCCAGTAGTATCTTACTAGTCTCCTTTTCCTCCTCATGCTGTATGTTAGTTTTCTGTCTGCTGTCTGCTTATCTGTTCCTCTTTCATTTCACATTACAATGGCAATCATCACTCCTCATACAGGACTTTAGATGTGGTTTGTCTTTGCCGGGGTATTCCAAACCTTGCTGGCAGTTTTCTAACCCATCGCTGTTCTGCCATTCACATCTTTTTCAGCAGGGGAGTTTGATTTTAGCATTCCAGGAAGATGAAGGAGGTTAATTGCCTCTCTTATTTACAGTTTTATTGGTACAGTCAGAGAATCACAAGACAAGAGATGGGTGAATCAAATCTGTTTGGGGGGAGTTAAGATTTGCTTGCTTTTAGTACTCTGAGGGAGCTATTCTCAGCTGTATTGCGGGAAGACCTTTTCCTGTTTGTGTCTGAACTTCTGCCCATGATCAGAGTTCTGGTCACTGTGTTAGATCAGACAAGGGAACATATCTTGTCCTACAATCAGAACTTTTCCTTTATGCAATTCTCCTTATCACATTCCTTGCTCTCTTTGTGAAGCCAAAGTATCCTGTTGTTGGTGTGGGTAAGAAATGATAACACAGGAAAAATCAGCTAATTTCATGTTTGTACTACAGTGTACTCTGGAACCAGCAGGAACTCCTAAAGCCCTCAGCCCCATAGGGAGGAAAGCCTGAAGTGAGTCCTGCCATCAACGTAGCTGTAATACCTGTGTGGAAGGACAGACATGTTCCTTTCAGCTGATTTTCTTTAGCTCACCCTTTCACCAGTTCCCCTCCAGGTCCTACCAGCCAAAGCCAATAAGTACTGAAGGCAGCTGTCCTGTGCTTTGGCTGTGTAAGCCCTCCTTTTTCCAGGTCTGCAGGGAATTGCTCAGGCTGGCAGCCCCCTCTAGCCATGTTCAAGGTGTCTGTAGTATTTACTGGAGACACCACACTGTACTGTGGAGTTGTGTGAATAAAGTGGGAGCAAGCAAGGCTTGGACTGTAGCAGGTCTTGTGAGCATGGGGGGAGAGGAAAAAGCCCGTACTGCCTTGCAGCCATGAACTGCAGCCCAGGTCCAGAGGGTGCCCAGGAAAGAAGAGGAGGGGACAAGTAAGAGCTGACAGTTGATGGTGCAAGAGAAGGATCTCTGTGTTTGGAGAAAGTGATGGGAGAAGCCTGTGGGGGAGGGACAAGCCATGTGTCCCACCTAAAGGTGGGGATGGGGAAAGGATGGGCAGAGGGGAAAGACATGCTCTCCCATTCTGGCAGGCTTGAGATAGGTCTGCTGCTGTAGCCAGACTCCCCAAGAGGGCCTCTGTATATGTTATGTAGATGAGTTTCTCTTCCCAAGCTTACCTGCAGGTCCAGCAGAGTTCCCAATTGCTTTACAGAGGCTTTATGTTGACAGCAGGTACAAGGGAAGCAGAAGCATCCAGTGCAAGGCTGGAAAGGAGGATGACACTGACTCTGCATTCAGGTTCACCAGCTGCAAGTTGGTCACCTTTGTAGTGCTGAAATCTGTAGCAGAAGAATTGTGAGAGGCTACCAGAACAGGAACACAGCAGGGAAGGCAAATAAAGTGTGTATTTATTCCTTCCCATTTTCCTGAATATGGATGAAGGTAGACCCTGCCTTTTGTACTGGAGACCAGTTGCAATGAAGTCACACCTGTAGAAGCATTACGGCCTTTCTCTTGTAGAACAGGAGAAGATACACAGGACCTTTGTAAGCTTGATTTTCTGTGAGTAAAATGGCTTTTTAAATAAAGGGATTGGGCTGGAGTCAGAGGTATTGTCATCAGTAACTGCTAAAGGGGCCTGTTGGTTTGGTACATGAATGGGATTTAAGATGAACTGCCTAAAGAAACTCAAAAAAGATGTGGGGCTTGGTTGGTTGGTTTGGTTTTGGTTCATGTTCCAAGCAATATGCCTCCTTTGAAGTGTTTCCCTCTTTCTGGTCCCCTGGCAGTTCTGTCCCTAGGCCAAGGTGACAATACCACGAGAAGCATATGAGATAGCAGGAGCAAACACAGACCCTTTCATTCATCCCAGGGACAGAGAAGTGGGTGGATTAGCCATGCTTTCAGTCCCTTCCTTGCCTGACACAGCTGCTGCAGGAACCCCCTGGTGCACCAGGAACACTGCTGAAACTCTCCTGTCCCCCGTGCCTGTGGTCTCGGGGTGCTCTCAAGCCCTACCTGTCACTCTGATGTTGACCACAGCCTTGGCAATGCTGTTTTCAATCACGCAGGTGTAGGTGGCATTAGCAGAGATGTTGTGCAAGAGGGAAACCACCTTCACAGTGATGTTTTTGGGGTTCAGCTGGTAGCTGGTGTTGGCAGTGTGGGGCAGGTGCTCCCCAGTGTCACCACAGGCTGTCCAGTGCACGGCAGGGCGAGGGAACCAGCGCGGGGCTTCGCACTGCAGCGTGTCCCCATGGCTGCCGTGCTCCACCTGCACCACGGGCATGCTGAAGGCTTTGGGAGGGAAAACAGGGAGATACTCAAAACAAGGCAAGTGATAGGATCTGGGCGTGAAATACCCAACTGCATTTACCAGTCCCAGGTATTTCTAGGCTGCTTGCTGCTTGGCAGCACAGCACTGCCTGGAGCCAAGCCAAAAACAGGCTCAGACAGAGCTCTGTACAGGTTGGGCTGTGGGAGGATGAGTACAAAGGATCCAAGGACTCCTCGGACATAGCAGTCCAGCCTGGCAGGGTCTGCTGAGGTCGTGACACAGCTTTGGTGTCTTTAAGTTTATCCTTAATAATGTGAGAAAGATGATTCACCCTCTCCACTCACTGAGAAGGGGGCCTGACCAACATGGCTTCACAGAGTTGCAGAATTGTTAAGATTGGAAGAAACCTTTAAGATCAAGTCCAGCTGTTAACCTGGTGTTAAGTCCACCACTATACCATAACCATAAATGCATGTATTTTAAATCTCTAGGGATAGTAGATGACCCCACTACTTCCCTGGGCAGCCTGTTCCAGGGCTTGATAACCTTTTCCATGAGCAAATTTTTCTTAATATTAAATCTTAACTTTCCCTGGGGCAACTTGAGGCCATTTTCTCTACTGAGCAATCTCCTGCAGACCCAGAATAAGGAAGGCTTATACAGCCAAAGCACAGGACAGCTGCCTTCAGTATTTGTCCACTTTTGTTTTGGGTGGTAAGACCTGGAGGTGAGCTGGTGTAAGGATGAGCTAAAGAAAATCAGCTGAAAGGAACATCTGTCTTTCCACACAGAACAGGTATTACAGCTGTGCTGGAACTAAAACCCATTACAACATTTCACATGTTCCTTCTAATGCCTTTTCTGTGTGGATTACTTTAAACATCCAATCAAGCAACACAAAAGTAGGCAGAGCCACAAGGTTTGAAGGAGGGATAGGGGACCAAGTCCCCATGGAACATTTGCAACCCTCAGGCTTGAGCCAAAACCCTCTTTCCCTTGGAGAGGTCTGAGGGCTTTTCCTCACCCAATCTGAGCTGTAGGGCAGCAATTCTGGCCACAGGAATGAGAGGGAGGGTGCAAAAACTGCAGTCTGGAGGAGACCCACAAGGGGTTCATCCCTCAGTCTCAACATGCAGTGAGTGCTTGGGAGGTGACTTGTTATTACAGCTAAATTAATCTCTCTGGAAGAGGCCAAAGACCTGGTGGTTTCCAGATCTCTCCTGGAGGACTGACTCTTGTAAATATGTAACGTTTCAGGTAAGTATGATATCAGAGATTTGTTGCTTTGGTAGTAATTTTAAAAAACTGAATACTTCAGAAAAACTGAGAAAAATGTATTAAGTATGCTACCATTTTTACTATGCAGAACTTCTGGCTGGAGATACATCCTAATTCCAGAGAGAAAAGGCTACCATGTTATCAAGATTATAACCCTTTCCGGAACAAGGATATCAAAAGAGGGGTTAAGGCCATAAATATCCCTGTAAAAGCCAGAAATATACACTACTCAGGGGTGTAGCAGCATCACAAGCACAGGTAGGTTCAACCAAGCCACACTAGCATGTGTTTGGCAGCAGGATTTTGCTCCTTGTAGCCCTCACCTCCTGTCCTGTAGCGCAGCACCGCTGCCCCGCTCCCTCTGGCTGTGGTGACAGAGCACTGGTAGGTGCCAGCATCGGAGAGCTGCACATCCCTCAGCTCCAGGGAAGCATTCCCGCCAATCACCTGGTCTGCAAACATGGCCGTGCGGCCCTGAAATGATGGATCCTGCTCCTCCAGGTGGTCCTTCCCTCCCTTAAACTCGTGAACCAGCCCAGCTACCCCCTCCTTGGCCCACTGGACTGCAATGCTGTCCATCCGGATGTCAGGCTCAAAAGAGCAGCCCAGGACGCTGTGCTGGCCAATGTTCCCTGGAGATGTCAGCACCATCACACTGATGGAGTGTTTTCCTGCAAGGAGAGAGCAAGGAGGCTGGAGAAAGGTGAGGCAGCAAGCCTGGAGAAAGGCCAGACTGCCCTGTGGCTGTCATGGACCAAGCCCAAGGCTGAACAGTCACTGGCACACAGCAAGATCTGCAGTGGCTGCTACCAGTGCTG
This sequence comes from Emberiza elegans, assembly GCA_024865655.1. Taxonomy (NCBI): domain Eukaryota; kingdom Metazoa; phylum Chordata; class Aves; order Passeriformes; family Fringillidae; genus Emberiza; species Emberiza elegans. Next base: position 1,916,556 of record JALJVW010000243.1, on the reverse strand, counting down.
ATGGTAGAGGCCAGCTCCCATGGATTGCATGACATGATAAAGCGCAGGAGTATTTCTGTAGCAAAACAGTGCTTCAAAAAGTAGCTCTTCTGACTTGTTTGAGAAGAGTTCACATGGTATTTTCTTGTTTACTTATATGTATCAGGGATTTTTTTCTTTGCAGCTGCCAGAAAAGTGTGATTTTTTGTATTTTCTTAGTCAGGATCTCCCTTTATGCAATATAAATGCAATTGGAAGGCATAATGCTGGCAGAGAAATAGCAGCTCTTTCCCCCTTACTGAAATCCAAATATTTTTCTTTCATGTAAGAAAAGCGAGCATCTGAAATCCTAAGCTGCAAGCCTGAGAATTCCCAGAGCCAGGCCCTCTTCCCCATGCAGTCCTCTCCTACCCATTCTCACTCAGCACATTCCAAGGAAGCCGCATTTTGGCCAACACCAAAACAACACATTTTTGTTGTCTCTGAGGGTCCTGGGAAAGGCGCCCCATCCTGGCAGATGCTCTCTGATTTCACAATAAATACCATCCCATCATCTCATCCCATCCAGGAAAAGGAGCAGAGAATGTGGAGGACTTTATGTGTAGGTTTGGGGCTCCAAGCCCAAGGGAATTTCAGCTGCCACACCACTACACCTCCAGCAGCACAGGCTGCACTACCCCTACCTAGCCTTTGTTAAAGGGTGGTGGGTGGCACTTCCACACATGATCACACCTCAGCCTGTGCACGGGATGGACACACAGAGGTAGAGGCAGGGCAGAAGTTCATCATCCCAGCAGTAACTGCAGGAAATCGGAGCACTCACATACCTGAGACACCAAAACCAATGATCAGGGCGATCACTGCAGCCAGGATGACAATGACTGTAGTCATGCTGTTGGGGAAAAAAGGAAAGGACAGCATTAGCAGAAGGAGCCCACCTCCTTCACAGCCCATGCCCATACTGTCCATCTGCAGAGCTGTCTGCAGGAAGGAGGGGGAGGCAGGTGAGCCACAGACCCAGGATGAGGTGGATGGGTAAAGCACATGACCTCAATAGCGGTGAACATTCAGCTGAGCAGCCCTTGTCATCAACAGTGGGGACCATGTGGCAGGAGACCCAGGCTTGGCCTCTGAAAGCAGGCAGCTGGCCCCAGTGCAGGATGCTTCTCTCTGCATTCCCTGGTGCATAACCAAGTCAGGCAGTCCTTGCTGGTGCTTGTGAATGACCAGGGAGCGAGCAAAGCCCCTGAGCCCAGGAGACACCACGTACAAGGCAGGGAATGTGCAGGAGGGCTCTGGAAACAAGGCCATTTTTCTGAGCTGGTTGGATTTGGGATGCTCCATGTGGGGATGGGTGATGGGCTGTTGAATGGGACACTGAAGAGGAGAGGACCACTTGCCAAGCCACACAGGTGAAACAGCCATGTCAGAGCAGAAGAAAGGCAGCAAGGCAGCATGTCATGGGTCAGCACAGCTCCAGCCTTGCCAAGCATAGCCTCTCTGGCACAGCCCAGCTTGGCTGACCCAGAAGTGTGGCTGGCTATGGACTCCCACCACAGCCAGTGGAGTTGACATGTGGTCATGGGCACATTTTCCTGTGGACTGAGGGGTTGTGGCAGTAAACTCAGCTCCCAAACAGAGCAAGCCCTGAAGCATCTCCCCACAAATCCCACAGGTACATCCTGGAGTTTGTGCCCAGCAGTCTCACAGAGACTCCTCCCAGAGGAGAAGCCCAGAGAGCTGCAGGCTGTGACAGGTCATGGCCCTTCTGCCCACACAAAACCAGCTGCTCTGCTTCAGCAGCATTTACTGGTTTGCAGCACACTTTGCCAACACAAAGCTGATGGGCAGCCTCCTGCAGGACAGTCCATCATGTCCCTACAGCCATGGACTCCTCCCACCACTGTACAGGGTGTGTGCCTGAATCTGTGACTTGCATCAGTTTCCACAGATGCCACGATCACAGGGCTGATATGGAACTCCAGAGAATCATACCATGTGAACAAGGCTCTCCCACAGGGAGCAGTAGGGAAGGGAGAGAGGGAAGAGGGAATAGAGAAAAAGGGAGATGTTGCAGACTTGTTTGACCTCCCACTGTCTCCCTTGCATCCTCATCCTTAAATCCAGTGGGAAGTTGTCTGAAGAAGCCCTGTTTGCACATGCTTAGAAGGGATCAGAACTCTGTATTTCACAAAAATATGTGGTGTGTCCAGATAAGGGCTCACACAAATCCATTTACACATGCACATCCATACCAAGCTCTGCCTTGATGCCCTCAGAGCTGGGAGATGTCACATTTGGCTTCTTCCCCATTGTCACCAGCTTTCAGTCATGGCTGGGATGAACAGCAGTTCCCCACCTAATCCCTCAAGATGGATCACAGCTGACCCTACTGGGAGAAAAGCCATGGATATCATCCAGCCATGGGCACCAGGCAACGGGGGACCCAGGCACTGCCTCCCCCAGGGGCCGGCAGGATGGGGACTTTGAGGGCTCCTGTGGATCCTGCAGTGTGACAGCTTTCAGCAAAGCCTTGCCATGTCCCAAAGGGCTCAATCCTGAGTCACTCAAGGTATCAGCCAGGCTCACCGTGGGACAGTCTGTGCTTTCCTGTTCTGGGGAAGATGCCAAGTGTTTCATGTACACTGAATAACACCCATCTTCCTGAGGAGCTCTACCAATTTCCACTCTGGGAGTTGATCCCAGAGTGAGATAGCTGCTATAAACTCAGCCAAGGTTGTCATGACAAGCCTCAGTTCTCACACCTGGGAAGCACAAAGCAAGCAGCAGCCACACTGTACTGACTCACAACAGTTGTGATTCATCCTTATCCCCTTATCTTACAATCCTTCTTCCCAAGGACAGGCAGAGAAGAAAGTGCTCAGAGTCGAGGGATGCTGCCAGAGGGTTACAGTAAATGCTAGGAGGTATGGCAGAGGGATGAGCAGCCACGATGTTCTTCTGTGCAGTCCCTGAATGCTTCAAGTGCCACCACACTTGCCTCCATTCCTTGAAAGGAGTCTCTGGCCTGAACACCACCTCTGCCCTCACACCCTTCTGTCCAAAACCATCCTCAGCTTTCTCACAGACAAACACAAACCAGCACAAACAGGCCACACCAATGCTTTTGTCCTGTGCTGGTGCCACCTGCTCCCATGGCTGCAAAGCATTGTTGGCTTTGCACCCAGAGAGCAGCTACCCACCCTGCTCCAGAGCACCAGCAGGGCTGATTGGAAAAGCTGCTCCTATGTCCCAGGGGAATGACAATTCTGGGTGTGCAGAGGCCACTGCCCACTTCAACATCCCTTGTGAGTGACAAGGAGAAATTAGTCCCTCTGGAGTTTCCTCTGCAGAAACTGCAAGATGCAGGAATCACAAGATCCTTACAAACATTTGCTGTGTGCCCACCATGTGTAATGAGTAGATCTGGCATGCAGAGTGAATGAGAGGAGCCTGACATCCTAGCCACTGGCTGGTGGTAGCTGTGTCTTGCAGCAGTCCAGTTCAAGCACTGCAAGCAAGAAGCAATTTTCTGTGCATCAGCACCCCTGGTACCTCCAGTGTTTTAGAGGCACAGGAACAGACTGATGTGGGTGGCTGAGGCTGCACCAGTCGGAGCCCTGACACCACCCTCAGTTCCCAGTGCCAATTTGGCAGCCTGTGGGATGCTGCTCTGTGCCTCCTATCCTTTTTTCCACAGTCTTGTTCCTCACCAGTCAAACTTGGAATCAAATTTGGCATTAAATGAATCCATTCATTCCCTGCCTAAATGCTGCTGATCACTGGACAGGGAGAGGCTCACAGCCTGGCTGTGATAGGCAACAGTCCTAATTCTCCAGATCTCTACCTCCACTTGGACTAAGCTTTCCCTCAGGAATGGGCTTAGAGGGTCAAAAGAACTGGAAGATTGGGATATTGAGGGTCCCTTGCCTTCCTCTTTATAGCAAAGTTTACTGTGGAAAAGAAATGGCAGCGGTAACCCAAACCAAAAGGGTTTCTATTCCAATATGCAGCTGATGATTGCAGAACCCAACTTTCTTCAGCACTTCAGAGGGTTTTGTTGTTGTTGTTTTTGTTGGAGATTTTTTTGTTTTGGTTTTGTTTCCTTGGCTGGTTTTGTTTTTTTTCCTGAAATCAGCAGAAATCTCCCACTGGTTCTCTGAAACTTCCTGGAAAATTCACCCCCCTCTCTGGTCTGTTTCTGCATTTCAGGGTTAGCCTGAAGAGCAAATTAGCCTGAAGGAAGCCTGCTTCTCCCAGTAAACTGCTGCTGCTTGGCAGGGCAGGCAGAGGCACTGGCAGAGCAGGAGGAAGGTTTTTCACAGCAGCAAGGTATAGATGAGCATTTTTTCACACCCATCAGTTATTTCATTTTCCTGACAAAGGCTGGCTGGGCTGCCTCTTGAGCATAACAGAGCTGGTTATTGCATGCATTCCAGACACATGAGTTCACTCTGACATTGTGTCTACAGGCAGCCTCATTTCTGTCAGTGAAAAGGCGCAGATAAATAAATATTGCTATTTAGTGCTTCCTTGATGCTCCATGTGGCAAGGCTCATGTGTGAGGTCTCTTCTGTTCACACCTGGCCTGTCCCTCTCCCCACTGCTGTTTCACTCCAGTGGGACAGATACTGGTAACAGCTGAAAGCTTTTTCACAGAATAAATGCCAGCAGCACTTGTCTCACACACCACTGGAACCTCTGTCTCCATCCAGCCTGGGAAGTCCACACCTGGGATGGGAAGACAGCTTATTGCTGTCTCTGTTCAAGCAGTGAGGTTTAGATGAAAGCTCAGTCCACGTTCACTAGAGGATGAAAACTTTGCCCTTTTATCCATCTGGTGGAGGTTATTTTCAACTAATCAGGAGATAAGGATACGAGGTAGATATTTTCATGACTTCTTTTTCCAACATTAGTTCACCAGCACTCAGGCAATAGCTCCAAAGGAAATGAGGCAATTGAAATGAGAGGCACAAAACACTTTGAGAATGTCTTCTGAGCTCTTACTCCTGCAAGAAAACTTCTGGAGGAAAGTTTCTTTCTCCCCACATGGATGGAAACACAAGCAACTGTCTGAAGACCAGCAGAGGGGTGCCTTCCTCAAGCCATTAAACCCTCAAAATACAACAGCAGGAATACACCCTTCCTCAAGCATTGCCACCCCAATCTACCCCAGCATTCAACCCTGGGATAGCAAATTCTAGCAAATTCAGAGTTCTAGGACATGCATCTCCATCTTGACTACAGCTGATGACTGCACATGGGTGTCTGATACATACATGTCCTTAAAAACTGTATAAAACAAGCTGTACTGGTATTTAAGTAGCTTGAGTGAGTGCAGTACAGTCAACCTGCAAAGAACTGCTCTCTTGAGAGCTCCTGGCAGCAGGGTGATACATCCCAAAGTCTGAAAAGTGCAATTCCCTCCTTCCCCTCTGCCAAAGCAAGTGCAGATAGTACCATACCTCCAGAAAATGGCCTGGCCTTGGGATGCCATGGTCACAGCATCTACAGAGACAAGTCAACACCAGGAGCCTGAAGGTCCCACACTGTTCAGCACAGCCCCTGCCTGTTGCATGATACATCCTCCCAAGCTGTCCTGCTTAAATAACTGCATGCACCTAAGGAGGGGTGAGCCCAAGCACAGGACTCTCAGGAATGAGGAAACTGAGCATCTCAACTCCCCCCACCCCCAGGGCACCCATAAGCAGGGAGGCCTGGTTAGACACTGGGGCAACAGGAGAGACCTTCTACACATCCATCTAAGAAACATGTCTTATTTAAGACAAAAAATGTTACAGCTTGTGGTTGGTAGCCAGCTAATCCTGGGGTTAGAGTGCACAAGTGTCCCAGGAGATTTGCAGCTTACCCATCACTAAGGGGCTGTGTCATAACCAGGACTAGCTCAGGTCTCCCTACAAAAATCTCCAACCACTTTCTTGGCACTGGGCAGGTCCCACCTGAGGGTCCCCTCCAGGCCCCATTCACACTGTGAGTCTCCCCTGCCTCTCTGTGCTGTGCTGAGAGGCTCCTACGAGCTCAGCAGTGCTCTCAGAGCCGCGCAGGTTTGGCAGCAGCCCCTTTTCTGACTGCTGTTTAATCCCACTGAACTCCTTCTGGCCAAACCACCTCTCATCCTCCCCCGAGGCAAGCTCCTGCTGCACTTAGGTCTGCCAGGGTGGTGCACTTTGGGGCATGTAAAGGAAAAAACTGGCACCTGAAGGCCCTGCAGGTCTTTCCCTCTGGGCTTCGTCTCAGATGAGGCTGGGGGCAGGATGAGTAGCTCTTGGGCATAACAGGTTGAGAAGGGCAGAGAGGTTGTGAAAGAGAAGGGAAGGCAGCTTGCACCACCATGTTCAGTTTCCTAAAAGGGAACCTGCGTATCCTGACATCTACATCTGGACTCTGTTCCGGGGAGGATGGGAAAAAGGGGATTTTTTACAGTCTGTAGCTATCTCCTGCAAGTTTGGATGGTTAGTGGGAGTGAACAGCTCTCCCATGCAGAGCTGAGGATGCCCAGAGGAACTGGGAACAGTCCAGCACCTAAAAAAACCAAACTACTTTCTCTACAATAACCAGAGGTTATAATCAAGACCAATTAATAGTGGTCAGTGGTGATAATCAGAAAAAAAAAATCATCATTATTTGTCAACATTCCGCTGATTATTAAGCCTCTCATAATTTAGCAGTACAGTACAGGAAGCTAAGAATAGCTCTAGGCCACAGTGGCCTGATGGGAAATGCACATTGAGAAATATCCTGTTGCCCTCTGTGACACTTGATTAATGGCTGTGATGACACCTGATTTACAGCTGCAAGGTCCCTTTCCACTCCAGTTAACTCCAGGTCAGCCACAGCACACCCCATTGCACAGTCAACAATCAGGTTACTTCCACATTGGAAAAACATGTCTGCTTCTTGGGCACAGGCAGCTCCAGCAGGACCAGGGCCAGTCCCGTTCCCCAGGGCAACACCACATTCATTCTGAGCAGCTCCTGCTGGAGCCTACTCCTGTCTGTATGCTCATACTGCAAAAGAACCCCAAGAGGTGGTCAGGATACTTCCCAAAGAAACCAAGGGTTTGTGACTACATGATCTGCCCAGCTCTTACCAATCTTGAATTTATTAGCAAATCCAACCAAATGTGACAGCAGGATCTGGTCCCACATGGACTGTGAGAGCTGGTGAACACCTGGGACACATCAGCTGCCTTCACTGAGGAGAAGGCATCAGCAGGCACAAGAGCTACCAGCTTTGCTGGGCCCAGCAGCTGGTTGTACCCTACAGAAGAGTTGCCCTGCTTATGGGAAATTCACACCTCATTTCAGTGTCACTGGAATGCTGCAGGAGCTACCAGTGAAGGAGAAGATGGAGTTGTGGCAAGCTGACCAGCAGCCAAGTTTGACAGAGCATTCCACAGAGGCGTAGGCAACCAGCAAGCTGAAACGGATGAAAGATTTTCTTGGGGTTTGAACCAAAAAGTAGGACACTTTTCCAGCCTTATGATCCCACATCTGTAACAATCATGTCAAGAGTGCTCGAGAGGCACCACAAACAAGAACACTAGTGATCTGGAAGAAGGAGAACTTGACACTACCTTATTGGCAATATCTGTCCTCAGCCTCACCTGCCTGTGAAGGGAAGCTGGGAGCAGCAGCACTCAGAACAAGCCCTCACTTCTCAAAAGAGGGGGTGCTGAGCCACCCTGGGCTGCAAACACACAAAGAACTCCACACTGCATGTGGATCTGTCCTGACACGGCATTTCCATCAGGTGGGAACGACCTTCTGCTGTGGGGAAAAAAAAAGAAGCCCACCTGAGCCAGAATCTGCTCTGCTCCTGAGATCTTCTGGGACAAAATAGACATTGGTGGCACAAGTGCAGTCGAGTCACCAGCGTGCTTTGCCTCTCAAAGGACAGATACCTTAGCCTGACCGTGACTCTGCAAGCACCCTACATGGAGGCTTTCAGGTTCCAGGCATCCTTCCGGGTTTACCACAGTCTCTTGTTCTTCATGGTTTCTCTTCCAGCTACACTGTTTTCCTTATTGAGGGAGTAAATCCTCTTCTCTTGACTCTGAAAGCCCCTCCTCATGTTCATTTTTTTCCCAAATTTTGGAGACAGGCAATTTTATCAAGAGCTTTTTGTCCCGGGAAAAGAAAAATACCACTATCTACCAGTGCAGTCCTGTCAGCACTGCATTCATGTCTGTCTTGAAAGTACCTTTATTATCTCAAGGACCAGCTGGACAGAAATAACATCATATAGCCCAGCAGACTAACTACACTTCCTAATGCACCCCCTGACCCAGGTGTTTACCAACACAGCACTGGAAGCCTATCTTGGGAATGAATGTTGGGGTCCAATGTCAGACTCCAGCAGATCATTTGCAAAGTACTCTGAACTATAAAGACTGAGGCTGCTGTCAAATAATGGGAGGACACTCCAGCCTAGCCCACCCCCTGCAAAATGACAAAGGTCATTAAATGTCTTTTATCAAGATTGGTTCAAGATTTCCTCATGCACAACCAACACCAAGCTCACAGTGGTAGCTGGCCAATGCTTCCTAATCCCTGGGACCAACTGGGCCTTCAAGTCTAACAAGAAGAAAAAAATCAATACCAGGGCCTAACCCAAGCTGTCCAAAAACTGATCTGCCCATGTCAGCTGCAGTTCCATGAAGGGTTTAAATTTCATTGGTGCAATTCTGACAAACAGCTTCTTGGAAAACATCAGCGACAGGGTGTGTAAGGGATCCCTAACACACAGCGAAAACACATTCCTCTGTCTGAGAGGACTAAGATGTTGTTAGTCAGAAATTATGTGCCTAGAAGGTAGTGCTGTCCTTATGTGTTCCTTCTGCAAGACAGCATGGAGGTTCTGTGAAAAAACAACACACCTAAGGGGTGGGTGGAAAGAATTAGAAAGACACAAAAAATTTAGGCATTTTGGTTTACATCACGTTCTGCACTGAGCTATGTATTGACTCTGTACATAGCACGGATGAGAATGAGTTTCAATTTTTTCCATTAATGGCTAACTCAAACTAAACTTTAGCTTTGAAACTTTAGAGTCAGCAACTTGAAGATTTAAACTGCCTAGCCTTCCCTGATTGTTTGACAAGGAAGCTGTCTGGATGATTTATGGAACGCTATAAACAGCATTTGCATAAGGATATCTATTTCCTTGCCTGGGAAGAAGTTCCAAAACTGGCTTTGTAAGAGGAACAAACAACAAATGAGAGACTTCTAAGGCTGAGCAAACAAACAGACAGTGCAGGTTTCTACTATTTACAAGCCAGCTGCCGTAATGCAGAAAGCAAGACTCAGTCCTTGCTGTTGACAGTGGAGCAGCATTCCTCTCCCTCCCTGAGTGACCAGCAGTGGGACCTTTGTGCCCAGCTCCTCAGGCAGAATTAGGAGCCCCTAGCCACACACATCTACTGGCAAGGTTACCCTCAGGGCAGTGGTGTTCCCAGCCTCAATGACAGAAATGTGTTTTGTAAAAGAAGGCATTCAGGGTGTCTGCTTCACCCAGGCAAGCAGATGGCAGCAGGGTGGCAATTGCCCTTCAAGGGAAGTGCCTCTTCTTCCTCATCACAGATGCATTTCCCCAGCTATGGGTTGGTAAATGCCTTGCCAAGCTTGCACAAACCAAATCCAGGAGTTTTGCTGTGTTCCATCTCCTGTGCTCCAGTTCTGGACAGACAATTGCAAACTTGTGTCTGAGTCCTACTGATGCTCAGACTGCCCCCAGATCTTCCCTTGGTGAGCTGGGCACTCCCCGGGCTCCCCCACCACCCCCAGCAGCACTGTGTCCCACATCATCTCCATGGAGAACACACAGACCAGGTGAATGATGCTCTGATTCCTGTTCCTATCAGTGCCAGGAGGTTTTCTGGGCCTTCCTGCAGATACATTACTAACTCACCTTGCCTGTACTTTGCAGGCAGGGTATAATGAGACTACAGGATACTTGGAGGAAGGCTAGGAGTTGCAAACAAAAGCAGCTCCCAGAAGCATGACTGTGCTATGTGCACACATCCAAGGCTGGAATCCTGATGCATATCCTACAGAGAAGCAGAAGCCATATTCATGTTGCCAAGCCCTTCCAAGGCATGACAACAAACTCTTTGGAATGGGCCCCAATGAGCAGCTTTTACCTCATCAAGAAGGACAGCAGAGGCTGTTGACCCTGCAGAATAGGACACATCTTGACCCTCCTGTGAGGTTACTGCTCAGAATGAATTTCCCCTTACAGCATGTCCTCACAGGTCACAAGTCCTCAGAAGTGTAGGCAGCAGTACAATTCCCAGAATTTGTTCCTGTTTGAGCACAAAATAACTTTGCATACACACCCCTTGGTGGAACATAAGGCACGGTTTTTATTTTCCCTCATCTCTCCTTCTCTCAACTCTCAACCATCACACTGTTTGCTGGCAGCAAGGCTGTGCAGGGATCGATCATATGGATCCTCATGGATCCTTTGTGCTCCTGGAGCAGCCAACAGCAGTGCCCTGGACTCCCAGGAGCTCAGCTGGCTGCTCAGAGTGCCACTGTCCTGAGCAAACTCTTCTGTGAGGTGTCACTGGGGGGCCCACACAAACACTCCGAACTCTCCTTCACTTGTCCACAGCATGACCAGTGGTGGCAGCCAGGGTGACCTTTGTGTCCGTGGCCACAGCCTTGGTACCCACCTGCAAGAGAAGAGGCACCAGCAGCTCAGTCCAAAGTGGGCCAGAAAATCCCAGTGTGTTATAGGCTTTGGCCCCATGACTTCTCTAAAGTGTGCTGATGAGAACACACCATATTCAAAGCCAAAATTGCCAGGACACCATAAATGAAGAACTCAACTCAATAGCTGGGGAAAGCTGATGATTTCCATCCCCTTGCCTGTTGCATAAAGCAACACATGGGCATCCAGAGCCCCATGCCAGCTGCTTGTGGCTATGGCCAAAGATACAAGATCAAACACAGAAAAAGGAAGAGGTCAGTTCTATCCTAAAAACACACAAAACACATGATGACACATGCAGGTGAAGCACAGGGAAGATGCTTGGGATTAAACATGTAAGGGAGTTGAAATCTTGTCCTAAACATGGAGTGAGACTTCTCCAGAGTTGGTCACTCTGTGACAGAGCCCACAAGCTCCCAACATGCCAGCACTGGAACGGGAACACTGTAGATGCAATGTTGCTCAGCCTCACTCAGAAAGGCTGTAAGGCTGAGGTGTGCTGCCCCACCTCCTGCACAGCTGGCTCAGGTCCCTGTCTATGGGATGTGCCATAAAGCCCCTTTGTGTGCCCTGCTGCATTTCTCCCTGCTGCAGTCACCCCACCAGAACAGGTGTACACACAGTCTACCACATTCCTGGTGCATGCCCAAGGTGGGAGTTGGGTGAGAGTATCTCCTCACACCTCCATCCACTAGGGAGGACCTAGTGCAGCAAATCCTCCTGATGCCAGCAGTGTGGGGAGAGCTGAGCACGCACCTGGCATGGTCCCACCACAGGCACAGCGAGCGGCTTTCTGGCCTCCGCTGGAGCAGAACGTGCAGCAGTGAAACACCCCCTGGTGCTCACGGAACTTGGGCTTCACCATCACAGTGAAGGGAGAGCCCTGCAGGGGACAAGCAAACAGAGAGGCTGCTGTCAGGTGTGTCTGCATTCTCAGACACCATCTGGGTGACCCTGTCAGTCACAGATCACTAAGCCCAGCCTTGAACTGCTACATGGTAGAAATAATCCTTAGACAGATTTGAAACAAATGCCTAAGAAAAGGAGGTAAAGAAGAAGCAGTGTAAGAGAAACAAGAAATGCTACCTGCACATGTTGCCCTTTCACACAGACGCAGACAGCATACAAGCCTGGTTCCTCAGGGCTGTAGGAAATACAGTAGGTCCCATCACCATTATCACACACTGTTGGCTTGACTGCACTGTGAACAGTGGAGAGAAACAAAAGAGGTCAGTGACTGGCAGAAAACTGCTTTAAATGTAAACCAGAGTTTGGCCTAGACCGGCCTAGAGTGGCTTTCACACACCCCTGCTACTGGAAGCTGCAATTACCATACAAAGGAAGTCACACAAAGCCAGTTGCACTGCAAGGATTTGTAGCAACCTGCACACCGAAAAGGCAGAAGATGACACATAGCACACTTAAAACTCAGATAGTCCCATCAGATAAGAGCCCACAGAAATGGGGTAAATTCACAGCTTCAGCAAGCAGTTACCTACAGAAAAACCTATTAAGAAGACAGGATATAATAGGGTAGGTTTGAACCACTTTAAACACTCTCCCAGCTGCACTGACCCCAACTCTTCCCTTCAATGCTGAGGAGTTCTAGGTCCCTGCTGGTAAACTCTCCCTTTTCCTAGTGAAGCTCCTTGTGTTTCACAGGGAATTCTGGTGAACAGAGTGCTAGAGAGAAAGCCTCAGCTGGTTACTCGAGGATAAATTGCCTGCTCCACAGGAAGATGGAAAACTTTTCAAAGACAATTATCAGGCAGCTCTGCATAGAAGTTGTTCTTGCTAATCCCTACTAATTAGTCTCCTGGGCCCTGTGACAAGACAGTTCATAATCTGTATTCCCCACCCCCAACACTTCACATCAATACAGCTGCCTACAGAATTTCCTGCCATGAACTGTGTGGTGATACTTCATGCTTTTCTGCAGCTGTTGTGCCTCAAAGCAAAGCCAGACAGTTTTCAGCAACCCATGTAGCAAGTGCATACAGCCAGGAGCAAGAAACAGAGTTAATGTGGCTACAGGGACCCCTACCCCACCAAGAGAAATCCAGAAACCCCTCGGGCATGCACCTTCCTACATTATAGGTGCACTTATGGAAAGAAGGGGCATTGGAACAATACTCTTGGACAATGATGCTCTACTGATAAGCATCTGTGCAGCCAGCACTGCTTCTGCGTGCTTTGTCAACATAGCAAAGGGTTTTAGCACCCTGTCCCTTTTTTTTCACCAGGTCATCCCATCATGAGTGTTCCTGGAACAAATTAATGCTGGCATCTGGTTCCAGCTACTATGAAACAATTGATGTTTTTCTTAAGAACTAAACCCCAGCTGGGTCTGTTTTTGTGCCTGGCTACTCTTTAGTGACAAGTGTGGTTTGGAAACAGTTATAATTTTTTTCTGGTTGTTCATTTTCCTTGTGGAAACACTGAGGAGCTCAAGTGCAGCCTTTCCTGGTTTTGCTAGAAAACCTTCAAACCTGTTACAGTACTCAATGCTTGCAATTACAGGAAAAAGAAGAAAAGTACAACACAGATTCTATCTCCAGAACATGAAGAAGGCACTTCCATCAGCTGTCAGAGGCTCATGGTGCTGGTGAACTGTCTGACTTGTGACTGTCATACAGGAGTTGCAATGACTTACACTGATTAGGCGTTAACAAAAGCAGGAGCCCCAGGTGTCCGCTGGGAGGAGAGAGAAGGAACAACAGCTCCCTCTGCCTAGCAACACACACAAGGAGTTGAATCCTTTAAGAAGCTCAAATCACTCAAACACTTAATACAAATCTCTGTCAGCAAATCTCAGCAATCACTGTCCAGCCAAACACAACCACTAGGAAGCAGTATGGGAAAGAGTAGTGCCTTTTTCTCTACAGATTCTGACCCACATGCTGAAGAACATCCTCCCACCCGCCTAAGCAAGGAGGGAGCCAGGATAAGGGAGGCAGAAAGGCTAAGTCAGGGATTTCTTGGGTGAGATACCCACCAGTCCCTCTTGTCCTTGTGGGTGATGGTGACCCGCACAGCCTCTCCTCCCCGCCCCAAGCGCTCCCCTGCAGCGTCCCTGCACAGCAGGGTAAAGCCACTCAGCTGGTTCTGACGGGCACTGTGGAGATCTGGGGAAAAAAACAAACACCAAACCAGAAAGAAACAGAAATACAAAGGATTCAAGTCAAGCCATGACTGCCACCCCCCACCTATTTTGCAGAGTTGCAGCCCCATCAGAACACAGCCAGGACTTTGCTTCCAGGGTTTACAGCTCCTTCCACTCACAGGGAAAAGTCATCATATGACTGGGTATCAGGAGAGAGTGGGAGCCATGGGTTCTGAGAGATTTCTGGCAGGTTTAGCCCAGAGATCTGCACAGACCATGGGGGTCTTTTTGTCTGTCACTCTAAGCCCACTCTAAGCACCTTCCCAGAAGGCCTCAAGATGCTCCATGCAACCCAGAGGAAGAAAGAACAGCCCCACTGTGCCCCAGAGAACTCAACACCTACAGTTTGGCACAGAAGGGATCAAAAAGCTCTGAGTCTGTCTCATCTGCCCTGCACAGACCATTACTGACCAGCGCTGGCTGTGTTCTGTGGGATGGTCTGAACATTATCTGTTTGCTGGCCCAGCTCCAAGTCCTTAGTGAACAAATATCTGTAAAACCATCAAGGTATTGCCAGGTACTCCTATAGCAATCTCAGCAGAAGCTGTAACGGGAAAAACTTAATCAGCCACAAAGGGGATCTGCCTGGGCTCATGCTGCAGAACAGCCTGGAGTACCAGCAAAGCATCACTTCCTGCTATTGCAGGCACCATTCCCATCCCCCGAGTGAGCCCTCCTCATGCCTCAGCCCCATGCTGAGTCTGCTGATGTTGTGGAGGACAGTGCCATATGCTCCGCACACCTGGATGAGAAAAGCTGCCTGGTTCCCTGCCCAGCACAGCTCCCATAGGCAGGCAATGCAACCTCTGCTGGGGCTCTACCTCTGCCCTGGTCAATGTCTGGACAGCAGGGAGCCAACAGCGCCAGAAGCTGCACACCACATGGGTACAGAGAGCAGAGGGGTGACTTCAGGGAGCAGTGCACTCCCATTCAGCTTCTGTACAGCACCCCATTACCTTCCCCATGCAGGGTACATCTGGCTGGATCGACCACTTTATTGAGAATGGCCCCAAAAACTTCATAGCCACAACACTGCCCTGCCCTCTCGTGGGGAGAGAACTGGATCCTGTCATCCACACTGGGGTGGGTGCTGTAAGCAACGCTGTTGAGCTGTGTCAGTCGGCTGGACACCACCCCTTTGGAGACAAGGATCTCCACATCTGAGCCACTCATCAGCAAGTGCTCCGTGAACTCCACGCCTGTCCTCATGTCCAGCAGCAGCTGCTGCAGCTGGGCCTTCTGCAAGTGCAGCAGGTTTTCCCTCTGCACCTTCAAGTCCTCCAGCTGCTTCAGCAGCCGGTCCCGGTGCTCTTCAATGGCTTTCACGTAGCCCCTGGCAAAGAGGCAGATCTCCGTGGCCACGGCCTCTGCGCGACTGCGGACAGCGCCGCCCATCTCATCGACCTGGCTCAGCACATCCTCCAGGGTGTCCATGTGCTGCTGGCTGCTCTGCAGCAGCTCCCGCAGGGCGTCCCCGTGCCTGTGGATGACGTTGCTGGCGAAGTCACAGGGGTGCTGACGGTGTCTGCCCAGGACGCAGTCCCGGCACACGGGCTGGTCACACTGCTCGCAGAACAGCTGCAGCTCCTCGGTGGGATGGCAGGGGCACAGCAGAGGCTTCCCGGCCTGGCTGCAATCCTTGGTGTTCTCCAGCTCTGTCACAGCATGGGAGGCCGTTTTCTTCTGTCTCCTAGGCAGGGGCAAACACCTATCAGTTTATGCATGTTGGATACAAAACACAACAACTGAGACCTTTTGCAAATGCCTATTTACAACAGGCTGGAAGCCATAATGTACACTGCTCCCTCCTGTCTCCACTGAAATTTCCTGAAAGGACTTGTGCTCTCCCAAGAACTAGGCTCCACACAAAGAAGGAGCTCATCAGGGGCTGCTCCTGGAGCCTCCCTGAGTGCATGATCAGCACGAATTTCAGACACAAGGCAAGTGAGCTCTGATATCCCTTAGGGGAAAATCTAGTTCAGGCCACTGCCAGAAGACAGTCAAACAGTAAAACATTTAATATTCCAAAAGTCAAACTCAGCTTCCTTCTGGTTGCCAGGTTAGTTCCTGCTCAGAAGAGACCAAGGATGGGACACAAAGAACTTCTGATAACCCAGACATATACCATGTCACAGGGCAGCACTAGAATATTTCCATTCTCTGCTACTTTGGACACTGGGAGTTAGTTTTTGAGAAGGATGTAAAACCCTGCTCTCCTTACTTGTCTCTTGCACTAATGACTTGTGGCAGTGCAATGGGAGCTCCAAGCCATAACCAAAGACACTCCAAGGACCAAGCTCTGCAGAGTTGCTCTGGTAACACAGAGCAACCTCACCACAGGTTCTTATGATTCTCCTTTTTCTTCCCATTAACCTCCCTTAGATCCACCACATTTTCAAAGCCTTCCAGTGCTGCGTGACTTCAGCCTAAGATCTCTCTCACTTGTTCCCAGGAGCACAATCATGCCACTCAGAACTATAGAAACCTTCCCTACACACCAGGAAATCCTTTCAAAAATGGTTTTCCTTAGCCCTTGTTCTGCTCTGACATCAACTAAATCAAGTGACAGTCTGTAGATGCCAGTGGGGTGAAAAAATGATAGCACTAAATACTATAGGAAGAGGGTCACATGGACAAATTTTCTGCTGCTTTCTCCCTTCTGCAGTTATCCCTGGCAGAGCAGCAGGCTGCTATTCAAGTCTCTTATCACTCTTCAGCAGCTCCACGGGGTACGAGGCATTAGCTAATCAGAATGGTATGCTGAAAATTACACCCGGAGTGGAAAGGTAACTAAGAGCCTAAACTATTTTCCCCACAGGCACCACTATGTGCAGGGGGGCAGGGCAGGGAGGAATATGTCTCAGTTCCTTCTGGGGAAAGAATTTGCTAAAGAAGCAGAAAGGAGCAGCAAACATGGAGGGAATAGGCTGAGTTGCTTAACCCAGGCTGAGGCTTCCCCGGCTTGTGCTGTTGGGTGTTTTTCTGACCCTGCCTGTCACCTCCTTGCTTCAGAAGGCCATTCAGGCCTTACATCACTTTTCTTAAGTGCTGTCTGTCCTCTGCCTGGCTTACAGGCCACTGCACATCTCTCCTCTTTGACTCCTAACTCTGCTGCAGTTACCTCTTGTTTCTGCAATAATTCTACAACATGTATCAGGCAAGCACATAGGCTGATCATCAGCAGGTAGCAACCACACTAGGCAAGATTTCCACAGGACATTCCGTTTGCCTAAGGGTGCATTTACACATGCACAGAGTAAATGGTCCCGCAGGTGGAGAGAGGCAGAGCAGCAACTTAACGCTCCCCTTTTCCTTTGGGAGATGTGTCTTTTCCAAAGTGGGAGAGTACAGCATGTGAGGCTCTTGTCCTGCTGGTACCTGCCCACACCCCTGCCTGTTGCCCAGTGACACTAAACTAAGGTGCTAACCAGCATGTGGACACCACCACAGGCAAAGGGTGGCTTGATTTTGGACTCAATGGCCAATGACATGGCTAATGGACCTATTCCCAGGAAGTTCAAGAAGTGTTTGAACAACACTCACAGGCTCATGAGATCCCTGGGGCTGTCTTGGGCCAGGACTTGGACTCCATGATCCTTGTGGGCCCCTTCCAACTCCACACCTTCCATGATTCTATGCTAGCAGCTTGCTTGTCCCCTCCCGAGTACAGAGCATCCCTGCGGACATCCTCTGGCCAGGGGTGGTGAGCGGTGGGCAAAAACCGGGAGACGCGCCAGTTCTCGCTCTGGCTCGCCCTGAGCGGGTCCCTGCCCGCTGCGCCCTCCCCCGGCCGCGGTGTCGCGGTGTCCCCGTCCCGCCGCCGCTCACCTGTGCGCCCGGCAGCAGAAGCGGCAGAGGCGGAGGCCGCAGGTCAGGCACCGCCCGGCCGCCGCCCCGTCGGCGCAGAGGTCGCACCCGGCGGCGGCCCGGCCGCGGCTCCGGGCCAGGCAGTCGGGGGGGAGCTGCCCCACGCCGCCGGCCGGCAGCGACAGCTCGGCGTCGCACACCGGGCACAGGACGGGGCGGGCGGCGCCCGGCGGCCCCTCCGGCGGCCCGAGCCGCCGCAGGCAGGGCTCGCACAGCGAGTGCAGGCAGGGCAGCAGCCGCGGCGACACGCAGGGCTGAGCGCACTGCGGGCAGCGCGGCCCCGACATGCCGGCAGCCCGCGCGGCCCCTCACGGCCGCTCCGCCGAGCATTCCCGCGGGGAACGCCTCGCGCCGCCCAACACCGCGGGGTCCTTCCCCGCCCCCGCGCCTCCTGCCCCGTGAGGGGCGCGGGGCCCGCGCTGTGAGGGGCGGGGGCTGCCCGGGGACCCTGCTGCTGCTGCTGCTGCCCCGCCGCTCCTCCTCCGGCGAAGGCGGCCGGAGAGGAGCTGGCAGCCCCCTTTGTCCTCGTCCCCCTCACCGAAGCGCGGAGGGACGGGCCCGCGGCTCCCCTCCGCTGGCACCTGCGGGGTTGTCTCCGCCGGTTATGTGGGAAATGGCCCCTTCCCAGCCCACCGCCGGCAGATCATGTTTCCACTTCTAGTTCAAACTTCCAGGTTTACCGCCTGACTGGTCACTGCAGCCGCTTTGTCGGTCTGCTGGATGCCTTCAGGCCTTGGGAGTTTTTCCTTCGGATCGCTGGAGAACTGAGCGAGAGCGGTGGAACTTTACCTGAGACGGTGCAAGGCGGCATGTATTTTATGATTTGCTTTCGCAAATATTAAAATGATTATTGTATGTGTTGTGTTAGAAAGTAATGCTGTATTAATTATCTTAAGTACAGTGTTAAATATAGTTTTAGGTTATAAAAATATTAAAATAGAAACTATGCTACATAGGATACTTTTTTAAAAGAAAGGGCTTGCAACGAGATAGCAGCCACAGGACACCTAAATCTTTCAGAGAAAAATAATTTATTGCCCTCTTATCAGAAGAAACGAACTTCTTCCCGCCTCGAAGGTGCTGTTAGGATTCAGAGGAAGAAGTTGACGATGACCAGACAGAATCCTATGTTTGAATGGAATTTATGCATCATGTATGAGATGTATGAATATGCAACAGGCTGTTGTTTTTAAAGGTTAATCCTCTGTTTATGTGTGTCCTTTTTCGGGCTTGTGCTGCCCAGAGAAAGGTACCTGGACGTCCATAACTTTTGTCTCTATTGTCTCATATTGTCCTAATTCAAATTGTCCAAATTATTACTACTCTAATTGTATTACTATTTTTATACCCATTTTTATTACTATTAAACTTTTAAAAATTTAAAAACAAGTGATTGGCATTTTTCACAGTTGTCTTTATCAGTCTGATGTATAAGCTCTTCAAAGACTGAAACCAATTCTCCTTGTTTTGAAAAAGATATTTTCTATAAGGTGTCCTCTAGAGTACCACATTCAGCCCTTAATAATTGAACTTTTTACCAGTCTAGCCATTAGCTTGCCCAGGACATTCAGTATCTTACCTGTCCCATCCTGCTTGCAGTTTTGAATACAATGTAATGTGAAGAGCATTTGAGACTTCTGGAGTTTCAGTTCCCTAAGTCAAAAATCAATAGCCAGGAAGATTTCCAGCCAGGTTTTTCTTTTTAGAACCAAATGGACCTCTCTGTCCCTTTACAGAGCAGTAGATAAATACTTAATATCTGTATATGACACAAGTAAATATTTCCTCTGTAACAGATGTTAATGCCATTCTGATGCCCAATGGCTTAACACAGAAATCATCTTCTATTGATACACTCAAAACATTTCTGTGTCTTTTATGTTGGAATACAACATCAACGTTTTAGGTCATGATGAGTGTTTTTAACCTCAAAGCCAATCAAAAGAAGACGTTCCAACCGCCTTCTTCACATTAACTATTAGCAAGTGCAGTGGTTGTGGTTGTTAGAGAGGATAAAAGCTGCAGTAATTGTGAGATAAGATTACTTGATAACAATATCCAATATTGTTACAAAGAAAGACTGGTTCTTTTAATCATGCTTTTAATCCCTGCTGGAGGGGAAGAAAACAGGGGAAGAGTCAAAATGTCACCTTTGCGCAGAAAAGGTCAGCTACCTAGAGAACAGCAGCATCTTCCATCGCTGCAAAGAATAAGCCATGACAGTAAATGGCCCTTTGTGAGTTACCAGTGAAATGCATTAGAAGAAAAAATGGGCAAAAACTCAACCCTGTGACCCACAAAACAGAAAGGAAAAGCAGAAATGCAGAAGAAAAACCCCAAAAACTAACCCTGTGACCCACAAAACAGGAGCTGCATTAGTACAAACTCATGATTCCCTTTGGTTACTTTCCCCACAGTACTGCTTTCTTGGGTACTGTCAGCAAGTGGAGGAAGCCCCTGTGTCACTACATCCTAAATTGTGGAAGGCAACTCAATGGACATGTAAATTGGAGCTCTGTGAATATCTCCAATTAAGCACATTGGTGTGCAAAGCACTGCAAGAACTTGACTGAGAGACCCTCTCCCATCTTGGATTATTCAGAGTTTGCTTTATAACTGATCAAAATCTATGGATGAAGAATCCAATGTGTTAATTTATATACACTGGAGGGCAATAAAGGAGCATAGTTACATAAATAAAGCAATGAAAATGTCATTAAAATTAAGGCAATGTTTTCTTTTTTTCCACAAGAGTTGATGGATAGCTAATTATTCTCATTTGACCCAAGATCTACTTGAAATTAAGACCTCTTTAAACTTGTTTTCCTGCCCCTATTGTTAATGCCGCCTATCAGAGCCTCCCAGAGTAGTTGCTCTGAGTGATCTGGTCTTCCCCCACCTTACTTTCACTGCCAGCTCCTTCCTCTTTTTCCTGTTTATCTGCTTCTCATTTCCTATGATTAAGCACTAGATCATTACACTGAGATATGGAATATTTGTCTCCTCCTCCCTTCTTGTCAAGGACTTCTGACTAATATTTCCATTGTATTTCCTAATTAGCCTCTTCTGGGGAAAGCTTTATGCTGCTTTCCCATTAATATTTTTACGAAGGAATATTGGTAAAACTTTTTATAGCATGTTCAAAAAAATCTTTAAAGCATGATTTCCCTCCTAGACTCTGTGAGTGGGGTTGGTAGAGTCCATTTCTTAAATTTTGATCATTATGCATCATGCTTTCCTGAACTTATTTACTCTGATAATTTTAGGGAGTTGTTTCTGGATAGCCTGTCATAAGAAACAAACTGAAAAAGTGGTGAAATGGAAATCATTAGTGAACAGGACTGAAGAAAAGTCCAGGATGACTTGTTGACAGAAACCTAAGAACTTGTCAAAGTAGCAGAGCTTAGCTAAATGGCAGCCAGAGGAGTGTGGAAAATGACTTATTTGGGGAATTTACAAAGAAAAGACAAGTAGAACATATTGTTGGCTTCTTTCCTGCTGACCAACAAGAGCAGTTTTGCTGTGACTTTCTCAGCCTTGGAACTACTGTGTCTCAGAGAAGTTTCTGAACGTGGCAGAGCTGTCAGGCTTGGTCTGAGAGTACTTGATGCACCATTACCCAGCTGACAGCTCTTCCCCTACATGTCAACCTCATCCAGAAAATCCAACAAAGGATTTACAAACATCTTCCAATTTAGACAGAACCTCTCCTTCAGACAGCTAAAGGTGCATTTGAAATAATGTGCCAACTGAATGGAGAGGAGCATTTCTGTGAGGCACAGAGGCTGGTGTCATCCCCAGCCCCCACTTTCTGCATCCAGCCTGATGCCCATGGACTCACCACACTATGGGTAAAAAATTTCTTCCTAACATCTAACCTAACTCTCTGCTTTTTTATTTTAAAACCATGGATATTTTAAAAGGAGGCGCCCTTTGAGCTTTACTTGTGCTGGGCCTCAAACACACTCAAGTAAATTGCCCCAAGCCCAAGTCTCACATGACAAATTTTCAGCAAGCTTATGGCACATGGGGGAACGTGACAGCTGCAGCATAAGGACAACACTGATCTCCTGCTTGGGAACACCACTTGGGACAGAGAGAGAGGACTTGTCATGGGATGTCTCACATATTTTCTACAAAGCATTCCTAGGGGAACTCACTCTTCAGAGAAACACCTTCACTACCAAACATCTCCCTTCACACATACACACTTAAATTTGCAAGTAGCTTTCAGTCTTCAGGCTTGTGTTGAGCTTTGGAGACAAAACTAAACTGAATCTCAAGTTACCTCATTTAACATAAGCCCATGTATCTTCATTTTCATGCTGGACTCCCAGGTACATTTCTGTGAGCTGCTGCTGTCACACATGAAACCTGCGTTCCAGCAGGACTTCAGCCACTGCCGTGTGACCTGGAAGAGGTGAAGGAGGAAGGCAGCCAAACAGCACACCTGGCAGCCTAAACCTCTGCCACTCACTGAATAATGGAAGGCTCACCATCATCACACATGGACTTGGTTTAACCCTGACACAGCAAACAGGAAGTGGATAGGGCATGGAGATGGGCTAACACTTGAAACATAGAAAGAAAGCAGCAAAAGATGTGTGGATCTCTCTCGTCCTCCAGATTTGTGACAGGAAACACAGTCTGAAGTGGTCAAGCATTATCCCTTTCAGTTGGCAACAGCAGCTCTTTGAAGACCAAAGCAGCTGCAGCCAAACCACCTAGCACCACAGGATTTGTGCAGACTTGCCCTTGCTGTGGCTTCTGACCAGACATTCCTGCTTTCCCCTCCTCCCTGCAGCTTTCCAGCCACCTGCTGCCACTATCAGCTTTCTGCTGCTATATATATATATTTTAATCTCTCCTGAATCCTGCCTACATTTTCTGAAGGGAAGATGAAACTGGATTTCTGGATTTTTTCCAAGAAGGCTTTTCTCAGGAAGCAAGTTCTTTGTGATGTCAGGCCATCAATCCTTTTTAGCTTCCCTTCAGCCATATTTGAGAGAGGAAAGTGATCTGAAGGGCTGTAAGTTTCTACATGCAAGAGATCATAGAATCATTGAATATTCAGAATTGGAAGGGACCCACAAGGATCACTGAATTCCAACTCCTGCACAGGACAGCCCTATGAACTACACCATGTACCCAAGAATATTGTCCCATCACTTCTTGAACTCTGTCAGGCTTGGTGCTGTGCCCACTTAATACTGATGCAGAGAAGACAAATGGAGTTTTTTTTTTTTTTTTCTTTTCTTTCACTGGTGGGACCACAAGACAGAAGGATATTACAGTAAGGTACTTTACTGAGATAGAGCTAGGAACAAAAACCTGGCCTTGCTGCAGGGCAGTGAGAGCAGGGAATTCACTGAGATGAGACCTGAGGTCAGTATGAGGCCTAACCAAGCATACTTTTACACATACATGTACACACAAAGAAATACAAAATCTGATTGCCTGCAAGAGGTGTGCAGGAAGACTAGTTCCCTGCAGGGGCAGGTGTCAGTCTCATGAGACTGAGCACTTTGTTTCAGACAGGTGCAGGCCAGCCTGCTTATCAAGCAGCAAAGCTTGAGTTGGTGAGTTGAATTCTAGCAACAGCTGCAGTTTGTTTCTTAGTCTAGAACAGACAAAAAAACAACCCCCCATAAAACTCTCTGCACTAGCAGTTTCTCAGACACTGCCTCAAGCTTCACTAGCCTTCAGCATTCCAGCAAACACACTTCCATGAAATCCCAGGGGCAGCTCATTTCTAACCACAGAACACTGTGTGACCCCAGCCTGAACCACAGCAAGTCACAGGCTGTGGAGGAGATGGTGGGAGGTGACTGGAGACATCTGGAGTGGAAGTGTCCCTCCCATCTAGAGACTTCCAAGTTAAAGAAAATAGATGACTCAAAGGATTAATTCCAATCCTGTATTCTAAAAGGAATTCTCATTAATTCCAGAGCATTTGTAGCAAACATTAGCAGAGGCAACAGCATTAACCTGTGGCACTATGGTTATGTAGTCCCATCCCAACTGTGGCACTGCTGTCTCTTCATGAGTTGAGGGATTTCTTCCAAGCAATTTTAACTGTTATTTCACAAAATACAGAAATAGAAACTTTCTTCACTTCCCACTGGAAAAATAAATCATGGAAGCATCAATGAATATTTGAACAGATCCTCTCCAGAATCCCACTTTTTTTAAATTTCAATTTTCTAGATCTGTTTAGAAGAACCCTTCCTTTACAAAAACCAAACCAAAACAAAAAAAGCGCAGCAGCATGTTTTCTTCGTTCTCCTATAACTGAACTGACTGACAGGACAGAGGCTGGCTCCACCCTATCACTACCTTTCGGAGGAAATTTCACAGTTAAAAAAAAAAGTCTGTTTTTGCTACTTGCAGCTATTTTCTTCCCCAGACTTGCAAACTATTTCCATTTTATAGATCTCCATCATAAATGATTTTGGCAAGGTTTACTACAAGGTAAGGAACAGCTAACAAAGCATTTTCTCAAAGTCTTAAATTTTATAGGTAATCATTGCTAATAAAACAATGACTACTTTAAAAAGTCAAATAAAACCAATATAAGAACCATGGCCATTAGAATATTACATAAATACACAGCAAACCAGCTTAATACAATTATACATATCAGTTTTCTGTTATATCAAAGACCACATACTTTAGTACATAGCAAATAGATTCTGATTTTAACTTCAAATAATTACTTTATATTTACTATAAAAATATTAAATGAGATTTTTAAAAAGCAATCCTCCAGTCCAAATGCAATCTCTAACATGCTAACAGCACAGAAACCACAAATTTTGGGAGCAACTGTAAACCACAGAAGGAACAAATTCTTTCTGATGCAAATACTCATCCACCAGAAACAGACTGGCTTCCTAATCTCCAGGTTCCTTTTCAATGCAGGTACCTTCCCTCATCTCAGTTCTTCCTGACATTTTATTCCCACATCTTGTGCAAATAAATGCTCCAGAAAGTTTCATGGGCAATTTCTTAAATATCCTGCCTTCAGTGTACCTAACAGAGGTATCAAGGTGCTCACTTGTAAAGTTGCAGCAGCCTAAGTTTACAACCTCATGGAAGATTTTTTTGGTGAAAAGGTGTAAGGTCACAGCAGTGTGTCCAGCTCAAAAACTCATTCCCAGGGCTTCCTAGAGTGCTCTGTAGGGCACAAATACAGTAAGCACACAGACCTTTCCATACTGATGGCACTGACATGAAAACGCTTCAGAGTTAAACTGCACATCTGTAGAGAGATTGTGATTTATTTGTAGTTAATTAAAAAATATTTTAAAAATACAGGACTTGAGCTCAGCTTCCTTTACATAACGTGCATTGACAATGCAAACCATCCTTCTTCCTTTTGTTTTTCTACCTGTAAAAGAAGAAACCAGTTGAGATTCATACACAGTAGATTTCCCATAGACCTGTGTGTTAGGACTGTTGTCTGCCATTGGCACCATGGAGGGAATCACACCACTACTTCAAGCCACATCTACCTTAATAATTTCAAATTCCCCCTCTAGGTATGTATAGTTTGCTGTCAGGATAGCAAGTCCTGGACCCTAACTCTGTTCTCCTTATCAGGCCTAATCTAGGTTATTTTGGACACCAGGAAACAGGTTATTGGTATGTCCTCATGGTTACTTTCAAGCCTATAAAGAGCTCTTATGACTGGTTTATCAGTCTGTAGCACTGCAGATCTCCCTGTAAAAGCATCTCACCACAGGCTATTCTTTTCTTTGCACATCAGGAGTCAGAAATCTAGATTGTGGCTCTCTTTACACTTGGATTTACTCATCCTTCAGCAACTGA
The DNA here is from genome assembly GCA_024865655.1 of Emberiza elegans. Classification (NCBI taxonomy): domain Eukaryota; kingdom Metazoa; phylum Chordata; class Aves; order Passeriformes; family Fringillidae; genus Emberiza; species Emberiza elegans. Next base: position 1,890,983 of record JALJVW010000243.1, on the reverse strand, counting down.
CTTGCGCAACAGCGAGGGAAGAGCTTGCTTGCCTCTTGACTGTGGCTCTACCACTACATCATAATCATGGCTTGAGATTCTCTGGAGCCACCAGGGAAAGACTTCCAAAGGCTTCCAGTTCTAACCCACAAAGATGCCACAGCAGAAAAGGGTTACTTATAAACAAGTCTGTGGCAGAAAATAATGAATGTCACTAGTTCTCAGGTCTCATCTTACTAATAATGGTCTGTAATCCAATCTGCCACTAACTGACTGATAATAGCCTTGGGATATTTAAAACAGGACAGAGCTTACGATTATATTTTCCCTTTTATGACAACATATTAAAATTTTCTGGCTGAAGATTTTTCAGTCTCACCATTGGTCTTTGGCTGACAGAAGTTAATTTGGCACTTTCTGACACAGCACTTGAAGGTTTGCTGGAGTCTCCTACAGTCCTGGAAATATTCAAAATAAGATTTAAAAAGTGAAAAATGGAAGTGACTACTAGAATATTATCTCTGATCCTGAGTTAGGACCCCTCATCAGCAGTCTTCAACAACACATGTCATCTGTCTTGTGTCAGATTGCACATATTTCAAATACAAACACAGGAATTTGTGAAAAAGCTATTAGACCTTTGTCCCACTTGCAGAATTTAATGTGAAAAAATAAGAGAAAATCCACAAAGCCAAAAAAACACATGGCAATTTCTCCATTGTGTTCAATTTCTGCCAAGTGGGTAATTAGGATACTAAAAATATGAAATAGTGAAGGGTGAACTTTTACCTTCTTGTACTGGTCATATTGGCATGGGGAACACTGTCATCCTTGGAACTGTCCATAGCCACTGTCATGGGAACAGACACTTCAACTGTCCTCCTTGCATTTTCTAGGTGATAAATAATTGTTTGATTCTGATGAGAACACAGCAACATTGCCAAACATTAATTTTGTTTTACCGTTTTTTCCAGAGGCATCACAGCCTCTTCCCAATTGCACAGATACACAGACCAGAAATAAAGCAACAGGTTAAATATCAGTCTCACACTCACTTTCTGAAAATGACTGACAATGGAAGCAGAGACTCAGAGCAACTACAGACAATGGTCACATATATAGAATGATTCTTCCACGGTTAAATTTTCTGTGGTTTTTGGCAATTACAGGCTTACAGACTTCTGATCCCTCACCTTTGCTGCTTTAAGATTTTACTTACCATGCTGAATTTACATTAAAACAGCCAAACAAGCATTGAAAGTGTTATGAACCAACCCAGGAGTCACTGCAAAGGCACCTGCATGCAAATGCCCACACACTGCTCCCTCCTCCCCCTTCTTCCTCTCTCCAAGTCCTTCCCCCTTCATACATCCTCTGTGGTTTCACAAGAGGAAAGGACAGGTGTCTCACACAGAGCACGTGCACATGGTCACATGCAGTTCTGCTTAAAATGGCAGTAACTCCATGAAAACATGAAGCAGCCCTGACCTCCTGCAAAATAATCTTTTTTTATAGTTACATATGGCAGCTAATCTATGAATCTTGAACCAGTAAGTATATTCTCTAAGCTAATCTACCTCTTTACACAAGTGGAAGCTCCAGTTATTCTTTTCTATTAGCACAGGCAGTAACTCAGCAAGACAGTCTGATGGAAAGAGCACCCAAAAGACAAAAACTAAAATGGGATTGAGAATAGGATGACCACTCTGCCATAAGTTTTAGAAACCTGATGTAAATACTTTTTCACCCAAGATTCTGCACAACAGAGGACTGATTAAAAAACCCAGTGCTGACTACCAGAGATTCACAGAATCAATTAAGCTGAAAAATACATCAGAGATCATCAACTCCAACCTTTGACCATCACCCTGTCAAACAGACCAAGGCACTGTGCCATATCCAGCCTTTCCTTAAGCACTTCCAGGGATGGTGACTCTACCATCTCCTTGTGCAGTCCATTGCAATGCCTGACAACCCCCTCTGTGAAGAGGTTCCTACCAATGTCCAAATGTAGCACCTGTTCTTCAGACACAGCAAAGATCATGTATAACATGAAGCACAGCACTTGCAGCAGACTAATTACGAAGATAACTTTAGCAGAGGTTTAGCAGATATGTTTTTAGCTCTCTGAAATAAGAGGTGTTTGTACCACACAGGCATTAACAGCAAGTGTAATTCTGACCACAACCACAGATCCAGTAAGATAAGGACTTGCCAAAGGAGAAAAACACTGACTAGTTTTTGTTTCTCCTGAAGCTGGATACTTACCAGTGTAATTCAGGGATGGGTTTGGAACAGGAGACAGCATTGGAGGGACCATGTTAGCAGCAGCTGATTTCTGCTGGTCTATCAACTGCAACAATTTATCCCGTGCTTCTGTACTCTGGCGATTCAGCTCTGCTATCCTTTCCTCCAAGCTCCTTGATACCATGAGATGACTCTACTTGGATAATGGGATAATTACTTCCAATGAAATATTTACAATTTTCACCCTAAAGGAGGGCATACAATGTATTTCAAGTACTTCTATACATTTCATTTTCAAACTGAAAGTGAATATAACTATGTAGCACTTCTGTGAAAATCTGATTTTGGCCCTTTTACTGTCCTGTATCTAAGTCCTCAACTGATTAAACATTGCAATATTTTATACTGGTCTTCCCTCAAGTAGGAAAAATACAGCTGTTGTCCATATAATCTGAGAAAAGAAAAAAACCCCAAGTCTTCACCCCAAAACCCCTCCCCTAAACCACAAGAAAATCCCCCCAAAAAAACATCATCCCCCCAAAACACCAAACCAAACCAAAACCAATAAACACCCAGGAATTAACTACAATTAAGAATGTACTTAATCAGAGACACATTCAGGAGGGTGTGGGGGAGCAAAAGCAGGTTTCTAGCAAAGTGTCCCGGAACTCGTCTTTAAGCCAGGTTTTGATTTCTTTGACCTCTTCCCCTCCCTGTCGCTAATTGCTTCCACAAAACAACACTTACTAATAGTTTGCATCACCTTGTACTACCAAATGACTAAATACTACACAGCATAACCTAAAGTGAAAGTGACAACACTCTCAGCCTACATTTAAATGAAGAAATTAAAAATCTTCAGGATCCTTAATTTGGCAGTCAACCAGCCACTGTGATAGAACAAAAGACAACAGCAAGGGCAAGGACGTTTTTGTGATGTGAACTTCACTCACTGGAATCCTACTGAGTAGCTGCTTAGTTGCAGGTTAATTTTTTTTCCATTTAAACAGAAGCCTTCAAGGCCTCTCTTTCCCAAAATCTTTGGTATTCTCACAGAAGAGGACTGACAAGACCCAACAAGCACATACACTATGATCAAACATTTGCAAAGTTGTACTGGCACTAACTTCAAGTCCCATCTGCTTTTGGGTCAGAGTAGCAAAGGAGATATGACATGGTTTTAAATATGCATTTTACAAGCTTGATAAGAAGCTGTGGGCTGGTGCAGTGCTTTCACTGCTAACAGTATCCAAACTGCAAGAGCCTGGATCACATTGCAACACTACCTCTTGTTGCAGCATAACCTCATAACCTTCTTCAGAACCCATGTAAAACATAGGCCCATTATGAGAAACTGCTGCTGATTTGCATATGGAATAATAATAAAAATTACAAGTCTCCAAGCAAACAAGTAGAAACTGACAACATGAAAGACAAAAAAGCACCAGTAAACTATGGAAAAGCAGATCATCAGAAAGGAGATCCAGCCTTCCTTTCCTGCTAAATTCTGACCTGTCCTTGTGAAGACTCTGGACTAGGATCTGCATTTTGTGTCCGGCCTGGCTGATGCAGACAATCACTTTTGTCTCCATGGACACCTCTGAATTTGCTCAGTTGAGCTTTAATTAGAGCATTCTGCCGTGTGAGCTCAGCTATCTGTCCCAGCAGATCACCATTTTGAAGGAACTCTTCAGCTGTGCTGTTTTTCCCAGTGTCACCTGGGCAGGACAGATTGGTTTTCTCATGGGAACTCTCCAAGTCTTTATCTGCAGGAGGAACTGGTTGCCTTTGAGAGATGGGGCAGTTCTCCTCAGCTGCGCTCTGTGTCCTCAGCGAGGAAGGCAAGCTCCTTTCCTTGCATGGCTCTCTTTCAGTACACTGGGAAATGGCTGCAAACACTACAAACACAAAAAAAGGAACAGTAAGGACAGTGACACGAGATCCTCACTGAGGAGACTAACAATGACTTTACTGGATCAGGTTACTAATAATCAAGCAGGAATTTGAATTGTAACATCTGGCCTGAATGGCGTTATGGTACTGATCAAAACCACTCTATGGAATATCCTGCTGTAAGAACTCACTAGGTGAGTATTTCCTATTGCAAATAGTCTTACATTTAAATGATTTGAGACTGACAGAGTAGTCACTAAGAAGATAAATTGGTTTTGAATTTCTTAGCTGATAGACCAAATACTATTTCTTAGTTAGTCCTCCATTTACCAAAATTCAGTTACCTTATCTGATAAACTAAATTTTTGTTTCAGTTCTGATATTTACATTGGGTTATTAACAAAACTTTCAGGATAGTGAAACAAAAAATACAAGAATTTGGCATGATAATAAACTAACTACTTAGCCTCTAAAGAGGAAGCAGTGTGGCCAACAAAATAGCAAGGTATTTTTTTGTGGTCACCATCAGCAAAGAGATAACACGCCACAGAGACATGACTAGAGTTACAGCACTGTCTGCTGCTACATGCTAAGCCCAACTTGACTTTTGTGACAAAACCAGATTTTCTCTGCTTCATACACCAAATAGCCCATTCCTTCACAAGCTTTAGTTTTTGCCTTTTGAGCAGAGATGAACACTTAAAAAATTACACTCAGGTGTGTTTTATGAAGCTACGAGCATAAAGAAACATTCATTAAGTTTAACATTTGTTGGGCCACTTAGCATCAGTCTTAAGAGAGGAACAATATATTTTAGAGAAATCTTGGAATACAGTTCTGCACTGCTGTTTCAAATGACAGAAGAAATCTGACAGTTCTCAATGGGATGAAACCAGACATTGCTCTTTGCAGAACAAAACCTTTAGTTCATTTCCTCCAGATTGTTTATGTACTTCTTCACAGCACAGCAGCCCACCAAGTGGCTGAACTAGATACAAACTTCCAATTGCCCAGCCAACTGCTTAAAAATCAAAAGGACTTTTGGTTATTTTTCTGACTTGGAAAAGGCTTACAAAACAACAGCTGAAAGGGAGGAAAAAGGAGGAAAACACCAAACCCCGTTCCTGTACCCTCCTTCCTGCCAGCCCCCATCAATCTGGCCATGGATATAGTTATCTGCCTCTCAACAAGGTTGTTATCCAGGGCCCTGGCATGTCCAGTGGGATGCATGTGCTTCAAGTGACAATTGCAGCAGGAAACAGCTCAGTTTTAGAGCCACAGAGTGCTTCCCTCTGCTCACTTCAGTAAGGATGAATGAGAAACACCTTCCCTAATCACCCTGATGAACTTTCTTCCTCCCATGAACCGGAACTGAGCTATGGATACTGAGACAAGGCTGAGCTACCTGGTTATCTGGCAATTTCACCCAAAATTGCCTCAACCATTTCCTGTGTATTGAATGAAACCCAGTGGGAACCTGGCTCCCACAGCATCCAAAAACCCCTTTGCTGGGAAGATTGGCTCAAGGCAGGAGCACACAGCCTACAGACGTCCTGATGTGTCTGCAACATTGCAGAACCAGAACTTCCAGGCTTCTGTGGTCTCTCCATTAAAGGTGATGGAGGCTGGATTCCTCCATCAGCAGATGGAAATCTGAAATGATGTGCTGTAGGTCATTGACAAAGAGCTTCAGCAATCACACAGATATGATAATCAAAATGAGTACAGAATAAAATGTCAGTCTGGATTGCCACTGGCAGGACTGCTGCCAGCAGATGGAAAACAGGAAGTGTAAGGGTTGTCTAGCAACAGGCACAATAACAAAGGAAATGCATATCTGGGTGCAGCAGTAGGATATTCCAGCTATAGGGCCAATATGTCTAGGCATACAGATAAAAAATTTTCCATGGAAAACACATCTTCAGAGGTGTGAGATTGAAACAGTAACACACAACACAGACTCCTAAGTCTACTGGAGTCAGAGAGATCTCACCATTCTGGAGGGAAGACAATTCCTGACTGCTTTTCTGCTGTGGTGGGGACAACAGCACAGCTGGCTGGAAGATGTGAGCTGGGAAGCTTCTGCCAGGTCTCATATCACTTGACGCACCTGGTCCTGGGTGAAACGTGAAAGGAAGTTCTTCCTGTGGAAATTTCAGCATATTTTCCCTATTGCCTGCTTCAGTTCTGGGCTCAGAGTAGGTCAAAAAAGGTTTTTCTAAAGAAAAAGACAAAGCAGGGATAAAAGTTAAACAAATGAACAAAACAAACCAACCAAACCAAAAAAAGGAACAAAAACTACTCATAGTGAAATAGCACCATAGGAAAATATCAACAACAACACCTGTGTTCACACACCTGAAAAGAGCCAAGAGTAGAGTATGTTCTACACCTTTCTTCTGATGTCCAGGTACAGAAGTCTTTCACTGAAGCAAATTATAAATCTTTACTGGCCATAAGAGCAAGAAGAGCTCTTACACGGAGCCTCACAATTTCAGGACAGTGGCATGAGATCTCTTTGTCACTCATGCACAAGACTTACAGATACATGACTTGAGCTATCTGAGCTGCATTTGGCAACATTCTCTTGAGAAAATCATACTTATGCACTTGTCCTAATCCCCCATATTATAAATTTGAAGGCAACAATGCTGTTGGAAAACAATTCACAGCTTTGAGCTCTGCTGATCTTACTATCATTTAATTCAAATGAAAGGTCTCTTCAGTTAAAAAAAAAGAAATTATTCTTCCTTTAACTAAGGAAAATAAGGAAAAGATTTGAAAATTCTGCAGAATTGATGACTCTGAAGATTTGGGTGTTAGGTTGGGGGTTTTTTGAAGGGTGCTTTTCTGACTGTTTGGATTTTATATTTTTGGAAGTGGTTTCCTTTGGTTTGCTTTTACAAGGCCTGGATCAATCACGTAAAAAAGGATCTGGTATGTGGCTTCTTCTTCTGAAGAAAAATCTTTCCAGGAAGAAAACTTTTAGCTACAGAAAGATTCACAAAACCAACATTTAACTACGGAATACAAGTAACTGTGAGAAATCTTGGGATTCACAAGAAGTTACTGACCTTGGGAGCAAAAGCAATGTATTTAAACAACTAACCAGCAAAGACAGCTGGGAGGGAATTCAGTGGTGAAAGGTGGGTAACAGTCCAAGGTGAATCCTGTTTGGTTAGTTTGGCCACCCATCTACTGGCTCAGCTCAGCCTGTCTCTGTGTCACGTGTCACACATCACTCAGCTGGTCACTGCCCTCTCACACAGAGCCACAAACACCAAGTGACACCTCTCTGACTGGCTGGTTCCGGGTCTCAGCAGCTGCTGCTCTGGCCAGCAGCGACCTCCAGTGTCTCATGGAAGAGCCAATCTCAGACTGCCAGGCTGCTCAGCAACAGAAAGCTGAGATCCTGATTCTGTGAGGTTTGATTTCTTTGGGTTTCTGGGGTTCTTTTAGGAGCCTCTGAAAGAAACTGACTTTGGAAGCCACTTTAATGGGCAACTCTCCTGCTTTGCTTGTGCTGACAGCAGAACCTACGGCCTGTGAATTTACAGAAGTGACATTCTCGCTTCTGCAAGAGGATCTTGTGCAAGCAGGCATCTATTAAATATCAGATTTTCCACTACAGGGATAAACTAACCACTCCTCTTTCATCCTTCACACTCATTGTACATACCTTGGCTGTTTGCTGGGCCTCTGCTAGCAAATCCCAAATGTTTTGAACTTTGTTCTCTTTCAGGTTCTACCAAAGGAAGGCCTTTAAATGCTTGTGTGAGACACATCAGCTTTTCATCTGTTACTGTCATGTATTGCTGAAGCTTCTTCTGAAGGAGGAAAAAAAAACCATACACAGAATTAAAGGAATTTGTGTTCTAACAACATAAATTAGAAAACTATATACTACAAGAAGTCCTGAGAAGAAATTTGGCCTCTTAATACTACTGCCTGATTCTTTAGGATTTCAGTGAGGATTAAATATTATTGTCTCCATGTTTCTCATTTATAAATCATTTGTTTTGCCTTTTCTTACTCATGACATTACTTCCTCTCTAAGGCTTCTTAATTGCATCATTCCCAAATGTAGCCACTGATCAAATCTACCTCCACTGGAACCTAAAAAAAGGAAAATGTAGTATTACATCTACTCATTGCTCCAGTAGTGTTAACAGTATAGAAGTGCGAAGGAAGATGCCTAAACTTTTAGATGGATAAAGCAAAGGTCAGTTTCACAGAACCAGCACTTTCTCAGGCATTGAAGTTAAATAAACATAAATAAATTACTTTCCAAATATTTCATACCCATACCTGCTACTGTTATTCTTGGGCTCCTTGCTCAATTTTATCACTTTCTTTCTGTTTATGGTTAAAATCTCCAGAACAGAGCTCAGAATTCTAACGCATAATCCTGATGGGTGAGAAGCAAGGGGGGCTCAGTACCTGTATAGTAACATTTTCTTCCCTTACTTGAAGAACCTCAGCAGTCAGAGCATCAATCAGTTCTCTGTGTTCATTCAACATCTCCTTCTGCTGCTGCCTCACCATCTCTTTCTCATGCAGCTGCATTTCAGCCTGAAGATGGAAAAAAAATTGAAAACTTATTATAAACCAATACAGACTCATTTGAAAATAGGAATGAGTCATGATAACATCACAATGCAACAGCTCTTCCCACTATTGCTAAACTTCATTACTTTTATGACAAAATCAAATTGTCTGGCCTTGAGAACTGTCAGAGAGCTTACTGTTTGTCCTTGATCCTCCAGGACACTGTAGGGAATCCTAGACATCCTTGCTCTTCTGCCTTTACAGCTTTTACAGGATGTAACTGAAAGCATTTTCTCTCTGCACAGATACAGCTTCTTAAGTCACTGAATCTTAATGCAGGAATCAAATAATTCCAGGTGTACTGATGCTTGTCAGTTTCCCATGCTACTTGTGCCTAATCTTTAGTTTCTGTAATTCATTAATGAAGACAAATTTGACTAAGTGAAGGAGAACTTGCTTTCTAATGTTTTCCATCTGAGAGAAAAAGTTCTAGAGGGTTTCAAAAATATGATAACCAAACAGCTCTGCATACACATGATGTGAATGAATAAATATTTTTGAGAATAACTCCCAGATACTGCCACTAGACAAAGACAGGCAGATACAGCTCCCTTAAGTATATGAAAGGCAAACCATCCATTTTCTGTTTCCCTTCCAGCTGGAGAGAACAGGCGTTTTTGTATTGATCCAAGTGAAGCATGCTGGCTCAGAAAATGGATTAAAAAATCCTGTACCTGGTCCTCTCTTTTCAGAAATCAGACAGCACAAAAGCAGCACTTCTACCCTGGTAGCAGTGATGAAGCTTCTGGTGCCTTAGATCATCTGGATGAGCTACTGTATCTACTAATCCTCCACAGCACTAACCTAGTCTTGGAGGAAAAGCTTCCAAGCAGCTCTGTCTTATTTATGCATAGGGAAACCATCAGGGTAACATCTATTCCTATCCTCAGGTAGGATTTAGGTCTGGTGTACCCTGAAAGAAGTATTTTCATCCCAGCCCAGTGCCAGCATGGCTCTGATCATGGGAGCTTTACCAGTGCACCAGGACACGCAGCAGACAGGGAGAACAGAGCAGCACAGATTCAGGGAATATGCCCCTATTGTTTGTGGGGCTGGCAAAGAAACCGCTTTCTCAGTGGAATGAGGGTGAGGAGAGTGATTAATTCTAACACTTGGAAGATGGTCTAAAAATTAGCTTAGAAACCAAGTCAGATTTATCCATTTCCCTTTAAGAATTTCATATGGTTTTCAAACATTTCAAAAGTTTCTTTTTCTCTAGCCTCTTCCATAGTCACTATTTCCTTCTTATGGGTGTTGGTTTGTTAATCACATAATAAAAACCCTTTCATGGAAGATTCATGAATTCAAGTTTCTCTTCCTGCTTCTTAGATACAATTTTGAGAACAAATTAGGCAGCATCCTTTATTTCAATCCTTCTGATTTTCTGCAGCAAAAATGGAAGGAGAGGAAGGAAATCTCTAAAAGCTTTGAAACCTCATGAAAACTGAGTGTCTAACTAAAATCAGGGGCTTTCTAAATATCCCCTGCAAGCATGTTCTTAAAAAGCACTGCCAGTTACAATTTGGTTTTTATTTTGGAATTGGAATTCTGCTAACTCTGTTGGCTAGGCAAGACAGATGGTGCCAACAAGTGCTTGATCTATGTCTGGCATCACAGGGACCAGGTTTTATGAAACACTCAAGACAAGCTGGGTTTCATCCCAGCAAATTCTCATAACTGTAATTAAACCTCCCTGAAAAGGAGAAAAGTCACTTTAGAATATGAAGGCAGTATCTATCTCAAGCAAGCTTGAATACAATTAACCACATTATGCACCTTGAGTGACTTTGTAATATTGCTTAAAGAATTTAGCTAGTAAATTTGTGTGTGTGGCAGACAATTATGCAAACAACCAACTTCTAGAGGGATGGAATGGTAACAAGAAAAATTACGAGAGTAGCTTTGGAAGATGTCTGAGGCTCAGGAATAAATCATTTCTGTAGAAAAATTAAACACAATCTAAACAGGATTATAACTGCAATTACATTTATAACACAAACTGAATGCTATTAAATTGATGTATTCCTAATAAACAGAAAATATTCTACTGAAATGCTAAGATCCTTCCTTATAACTGCAAAAGAACCAAATTTAATTCCCTGCTTTGATATTACAATTTTAACAAAAAACAAGCACTATTAACTTTTTTTTTAAACATAAGACTTTCTCAGCTGAAGTTCATCTTCTGATGGCAGTTGCTTTTCACTCTTGGATTGATTATTTACTATTTGCTTCCAGGACTTAATCAAAGTAAATTCTTCCATACAAATTAAATACAGAGTAATACAAGGATTAACTTATTACACATCTGGTAAGAGAAAAAAATTAGAGTTTTTATATAATATGGGTTTCCCCCTTTCAATTATTATACACTCTGAAAAGGAACAAAAATTAGAGAGTTCCATATTCATTAGAGATCTATTACCTTTGCTATGAAATAGAGAATTAGCATTTAGATAACATATTCTGCTGCACCTATTAAGAGTGCAGGAACTGTCATAATCTGGTTTAAAATGTCACATGGACCAAATAATCTGTGAGGCACTGCTGACTCTTGGTATCTCTGGGATACAGATGGATTAGAACCCTTTTTTTCCCCCCCTTTTCTTTTTTAAAAAAAGCTTCTACATGTCACACAGGTGACCTTCTTTATGAAATTCTATTAATTCCCAGCTGGGCATTGTTACAGTGAGCACTTCAGGTCATTCTTGCTTAATGTAAAGTTTCTGTTCTGGATAGTAAAAGAGGACTATGGAATCCTTCAAGGAAAACAGGGGATTTGGGTCCACTGCTCTGGTGACAACAGCATCACCTTTGGGAGGCAAAGGAAGAAAATTAATTTGCAAAAAATGCTGTAGTTATTACTCTGCTACAACTCTGAGTATATGTAAATAATAATTAAAAATTATTTCAATTGGTATTTTCTGCCCTTAGAGACTTTCACTGCAGTCAACTCCTCTATTTTCACTAGGGATAAGGGATACCAATTCCTAACAAACCAGTTCCTGACAACCCAAAAGCCTTAACTCCTAATTGCATACAAGCCAAGTAATAAGTAATGATAATCAGAGTTCAATGTAAAATACTTGGAAGCCAGAAAAGACCAAAGTTCCCATCCATAAAACAACTTCACACCCTTCTTCATTCAGTCTCCAGGAGCAGTTCTGAGTCTCTCACCTCTTTGAGGTAGCGCATCAAGCGACAGAGAGCGTTCACCAGTGACAGAGTAAACCCAGACAGGCCTTCACTTCTCTCTTTTTTTGGGACCTCACGACCTGTACATCGCTCATATTCCTCCAGTTCACGCTCTACTTCCTGGATCATGTGGCTGAGAACATCTAGGCTGGATTTGTTGTCCCTCTGAAGGTCAGTCTGGATTAAATTAGCTGGAGAATCACCTCTCTTCTGTCTTGCAGAGTTCTGTTCAGCTTGCTTTCTTTTCACTGAAGGGGAAGAAAAAGGGGTCATTGGAATTTCAGCTTGTATAGAGATCTTCACAGTACCAATGAAATTGCATTGTTTAATGAAGTAAATCAAAGGAAATGCCTTCTCTTGCCATAAGATGAAACAGATCATCAAAGAATGTCCCCCAGTTATTCCAGCTAATTTCAGATCCTAAAAACCACATCTTTTGCTGCCACAGTAGTATCTCTCAAGGACAATTGATTGGTGCTTTTATCTTGGATACACCTGTTTGTACTTTTCTCCTTTCCAGTTAAATGCATAGAAATATTTTGCTAATGAAAATCATCAGCTGCTTTCTCAGATGATGAGAGCAGTAAGAAACTCTCCTTTCAGGTTACAGCTTGCAACTGATGCCAGTCCCCTCATACAAACACACAGAATATGGGGACTGAAATGCATCCTTAATCTGTGCAGCACAGAACACAAATCTGGATCAGAACTAGAGAAGTCCTGCACAGGAGAGGACTCCATGGGCAGCAAGGTAATGGGCAGCCTCAAAGGGCCATTTTTATGGTTCCCAAATTCCCATGGACTCAGCTTCGCCAATGAACCTGCAGAACACAGGGAAATACACCAGACAAGGAGCTGTGGAACAGCCAGCCTCAGATACGCTCCAGACTCAAGGATCCCCTCATCAGACTTTGGTATTAGCCCTGCAATGACTCCCAAAAATCCCTTCCAACACACATTTTCTTACGACATTAAGGACCTTGGACAAAGGGTATTTTATTTTTTAAAGTACTTAACTCTTTGCTGAAATTTGCTTTTGTTTCCTTGAGTTTGGGTTCAGCACTTGTCTCACAGTGTCAATGGAGTCTACAGACTCTTCTTCATCTTCATTCTGAAGTCTTGAATGGGTTCTCTTGATTACACTGGTAGCATTGAGGGCTGATTTAAACACAAAACAAAGAAAAAAAGTTCATGTGAAATATTTCAGGCATGTCCTTAATAATAGTATGGTCTAGAGTAATTTTATGATAAGAGATAGCTTTTGAGTCTGAAAATACATCTGAGCCAAATTAGCATACATTTCTGTCTCAGACCCCCACCCAGGAAAGGAACTCCAGAGAGGATCCTATGAACAGCTCAACAACCTTGCTGTGATTTGGCAAACCCAACCTGACTGATCCAATGAAGGGGAAACAGTTGTTGGAGTCCGAGGCACACTTGATTCCTGTGATAAGGTGGTTTTTCTCACACCCTTTTCAGCCCAAAACGGAGAATTCACCATGGGATTTTCTTTTCTCAACAACCGAAGCAGCCTACATTCAAAACAAGAATAACAGTGAATTGTAACAGGACAATGGCATGATTTCACATTATTTGTTTTGACAGAGCTCCTAAAATTATCTGCAATTGCTCAGGTGAGTTCCCTACTCACTTTCATTCCCAGTCTCAATGTTACAACAAGGCCTTTCCCTGGAATTCTGAGATCAGGAAAGGAGGGCAAAGGAAAAGAGAAGGACTACCTTAACTATACCCATTCAACACCCTTTTGACTCCACCTGTTTCCAGTGTCAAGCAGATGGAAACCTGTATTTGTACTGACCTGTCAGAATGGATCCTGGATTTGAAACCCAAAGCATCACGGTGCCCATCTTCTGATAATGCCTCCTCCTCCTCCTCATTAAGAGCCTTCTCAAGAGACAACAAAGAAAACAAAACAGCATTCAGAGGAAGTTAGAGACCAATTTAAAGGAATTGTTTCAAGAAAAAAACCAAGAACATTTGTTTTAGTCTTCCCCCCCAAACATGCTTAAAATAAAAATACCACACAGAAAAAAAAAACCAAATTCACACCCGTTTGTAGGAAGCTCTGGGGCACTTCAGTACCTAAGAAACACTGATACTGACAATTGCCTCTGAAAATAACATAGCAAGTGACTAATTCAATAACAATATTTTCTTTGTACGATTTATATTAAAAATTAAAACCCATACAAACTAGAGGATAAAATAAAAGCTGTTAAGGATGTACCAAAACAGAAATATAGCAGGCAAAATATGGAAAAGCAACCCAAATTCATACCATTTGTAACATTTCAGTCATTTGACACTATAAGCTAAACAACTTCATAATGAGACCTGCAAAATTACATTTATAGTCTGTGTGTAAAACGCAACCAGAACAAAATACAATCCTATGTACTACATTTATAGCCAAATGCAAATAACCAAATTTGGAATTAGGGCTCCTCAAATGACCAGGTTTCTGAGCTGCTGGGTAAGTTTCACCAGACAGCCTTTAACTGTGATTTTTCATAGGCACATAAGAAGTCACAGAAGCTTGGCACACAATCAGTACATGTTTCTTTTAAAAATTTCAGCTTATCCTGCAGCATGCATCCAGTGACACAGCTTACAAAGGTGCTGCAGTACACTCCTTATATTAAAAAATGTAAAATACCTAACACAGAAGTACCACAATTCAAATTACAGATATTTTTGCAAGATAGTAGGAAATGGAAGTAGACAACCATGGGAATATGACACCATCACTTTTGCTCCCAACAGCCTGTTTGGTCTTCATCAGAGGGAAGTTTTCTGGGAGCACCACATGCCTGTTCTCAAACCCCAGTGAGCATTCCTGCTACAATATGTTATTAAAAGAAAACAGAGCACAAAGGCAAACTAAATTAAATTTGAAACAATTTAAAAATTGTTTACAACAAATCTGAATAAATATAAAATAATGCGAAATATTAAAAGTTAAACTTGTAGGAGTCATCAAGGCTGTGGAGTGAACTGGGATACAAATGGCTGTGTCCCCATATATGCAGACATACTTGGTAAATCAGAGACATATTCTGAAATCTGGCAATTAATTGACACAGAAGTTCTTCTCTTAGACTGTAATCACATTGTACTCGTTCTGAGAATTCCAAAATTTAAAAGGGAGGGCATGCTTATGTGAGAGATTCTATGAGACATAATGATATTTGTTTCTCATATCTGAGAATCAAAAAAAATCACAATTCCCAGAGTCTCACAAAAGAAACTCACCTCTGTTTAATCTAGTCTTCTGTGAATGTTATCAACAAAAAACAATTTAGTTCTGCTTGGAAATTCTTACCTTTGAATAGTCTTATTTTGTGCAAACAAAGCCACAGGATGTGTATGCATGGAACAAAATATACATTACCTGGGAATCCATGACAGATTCATTAAGGATGGAAAGCTGACTGGGAGGATGACTTTTTTGTACAATGGGTCCTTGAGATGATTCTAGGTCACAGTTAGGAGCCATTGTTACATTAAGAAAACCTAGAGGAATTAAACAACACAGGGAAGAACACAGAGGGCTTGGTCTGTACTTCTGTTGCAGGATTTTGTACTGAAAATCAAGCTCCTGTACTTCACAAAAAAGGGTCACAGGGATGTCACTTTAAACAACCAAGGACTGACAATAGGGTTAATTTAATACACTGGGCCACATACCCAGCTTTTATCCTTCCCACCTGCATAAATTCACTTGGGCAGAAGCAGCTTGCAGGATCAAAGTCACCAGGAACAAAAGAAAATGGCAGCCTACAGAGAAAAACCCCTAGGTTTAAAATTTCATATACAGACAGCCAATCCTGCCTTCCAGCAGCAGAAGGATCCACAAGCCAAATTAAGAAAAAGAAAAGCTGATATTGCTGATAAATCTTCAGCCATATCCAAGAGCAAAGAGTCAGCTCATGCAGCAATGAGAATCAGAACTATTGCAGCAGCTCAAACTGCTGCTCTGCACAGGCCAGTAGCTTGGCTGTGCAATGGTGAGCACAGAGGTGTTTCAGAGCACGTGCTGTGAAATTCCACAGTGGACCAACACAGTGGAATAACCAGCCATCAGTCACTCTCCCCTGCCATGGGAGGTGATAGCCTCACCTCTGTTTCATCCAACATGAACAGGATCAATTATACTGTGTTAGACAATGAGATGAAAGCAGTTAAAAGGAACGTTTTGCAAAGCAAGACTATTCACAGAAAGCAAGGAGATCTCTTAAATGTGCTACCACATATAGAAGAGATGTGCTACCTGTTCGTGTGCGAGGAGCATCCTCAAGCAAGTCTTTTGCCACAGCCTGACCAGATTGCTCCAATACATCTTGCAAATAGTACTGATCAGACAGAATCTGGAAGTACAGTACATAAGGAAACTTTATACTGAGCAGACTGATCTTTCCCTTTGTTTTTTTTCCTGGTACTGTTCCTCTAAACAGTTACCAACAGCCAACGAGAGAACATTTGCAAAGTTGGCATTGTGCAATTAGATCCTAAATAAGATAGATCAGAACACCATACTTCATTCCGAGTAACTAGAATTTGTACTGTTTTTCTGCAAAAATCAAACAGTTATTACTTCTGAGGCACTCATCAGCACTGACTCTCTTTAAACAAATCCTTTCACTCCCTCTTCTCCTCCCAGCCTGACGCAAGAAGCTGGGTATTTATGACATGCTCATCAAAAAAAAAAAAAAAAACGTTTATAGCATTTTTTTTTAAAGCATCCTCAAATAATTTGATCTCAATGTTAAGTCATAGAACACTTACCTACATCTGACACCCAAAACATGTACTATTTGATGATACTCAAACCAATTCAAGCAGATTTGTTTCACTCAGTCTTGCCTCCTGAAAATCCTGCCTAAAACTTGAGCCACATACCACCAAAAGTTTCAACAGAAGTAAACACAGCTGACTACATCTGGCATCAGAAGCCATTTTGGGAATCTCCAGAAGATACAGCTTCTGTATGCAAATTCTCTCTCCCAAAGTCTCTCCCTAGTATTTAGAGTCCATCACAACAGGTACCTCCTAAGGAAGGATGTCTTGCAGTGCAAAGCAAGAGGCATCCGGTTACCATGGGCCAAATGGAGCTGCCTGGGGATGGGGATTTGTGAGCAGAACACAATTTAAAGCTCCTCACTGATGCCTGGCTTCATTCAAAAGCTGGAAATTGAAAACTAGTAAAATTATATCCCACAACCTGGAAAGAAGGTAGATATTCTTAAACACCTGAGGAGATATGTAAGTGACCTCCTTCACCAAACTGATCCAGAGACTGTGAGTACTTCAGAAGACCTCAGAGGAAAGGTTCATGTACACCCTCCTAGTCAAAATTTGAAAACTAAAACTGACTGACAATTTCTGCTGTTCCAGGAATCATAAGAAACTGTTTTGAAATGGTTTCACAGTACTCTATCTCCTCCACAGAGTTCTTTTCAATGTCCAATTGGTAATTTTGCTGCCTTACATTCAGCCTCATATAAAAAATTCTAGGCAATGGCATTTTGCTTGTTTCTCCTCAATCCCCTATTTTACTACATGCTTTGTTATGTCACAAAGCATCCCTACATATCTGACTTTCCATGTTTTCTAGTATTTTGAGCTTGCATTGCACTGCAGTAAATTAGAATTCTCATAATAATTTAGCAAGTCCAGTGAATATTCACCTTTCAAGCACTTCACATATCTCCCTTTTCAGACCACTGTTCAGTTTTCATATCTGATACAAACTAAATCTAGTGTTTCCATTAAGCCATTTGACATCAAAACAATGCAGCTTTTTAGATAAAGTTATTGTACCAGACCAGCAGAAGAAAAAAAAAATAGAAAGGAAAAAAGTTTATAGGATTCATTTCCTGAAGGTAATTAAAATTAGAGTGATGTGTATAATCAGAAAAATATTATCCTGATTAGTTTGTTTTATCCTCCTCACTAGATCTTTTTTTGCACGAGCAGGTTCCTAAGCTCTACCCTCCTGCTGAACACGCTATGAACATTAAATTTTAGAGCACTGCTCCCAGGGCAGATTAGCTCACATTTGCTTGTGATGAGAAGAAAAAGCGGTATCATCTTGTAACCCCTTTAGGCCCATTTACATGCCCTGGACAAATTCACTGAGCAGTGTGCTTTGTCCCAGTTTAGTATCACCTACAAATTTCATTAAAAATCACCTTCCCTCCTGTTTCAGATTGTTACCAAAGCAAATAAACTGGACTCATCCTAAAATCTCTCCACTACAGTAATCCATTTACCTCTACTCTTTGGGGCAATGCACTAACATTATTTCAAAAATAAGTTGCTACAGGACTAATCTGTGTGATACCTACAAATTCACAGTCCTAAGTTTCAGAATAAAGTGATTATCTTTTCATTCAGATTTTTATGCAGACAAATCCCCAAAATATTAAAATTTTGCTTATCTATTTTGTAACTCTTTTGTAGTATCTGTCTGTTCAACATGAGACAACACTAATAGCAGCACCTTCTTAGCTTTTGTCTCTTGAGTCTTTTGCAGTTGAGCACGCTTCAAGGGGCTTAGAAAGTTACACTCACAGCACTAAAAGAAAAAGATCACCAAGGTAACAGAGACAAGGAAACAAATCTCAGTGGTTGTGCTCTGCTGGGAGACACAGTCTCCACAGTTACCCTGAACAACAGGACCGGGCAATTAACAAGATTTAAGTTAGGAAGAGGTGAAAATGGTAACTCCTCTCTATTTTGTTATTCTGTTTTGGTTTTGTCTCTGTGTTTCTATCTGTTTCATCTTGCTTGGCATCATTTCCTTTTGTCTTCCTTTTTTCACTGATTCAGAAGTAAACACAGAGTAAACTGAATAATCTCTTAAATATAAAGGGGAAAACCACTCAGGAGGATGTGAGATTCGTACATTTTCATTAGAAACAGCAACAAATATAGAAGACTATTTCCTAAACATGAGTTTCACATCTGCAAAAGAATGAAGTCACATAACAGGGAGCTCAGCCAAATATTAGAAAATATGGTCTAATCTACCTTTTGTGACACATAACTTATTTCTGCATGGAAGCATTATTGAAACTAGGCTGCATTACGGAAAGTCATGTAGAGGTTCACAGTGTTTTTTGAATACTCTGCTGAAATATGTTTGGCGGAAAAGTACCAAAGTAACAAAAGTCTAACTCTGAGGCTTAATTAGCAAAATATCCATAATATGAAAATTCTACTGTGATTGCAGAGAAACAGGTCAAATAGAAAGCTAGGTGGTGATGTTCAATTCTAAGTACTTCCATTTGTTTGCCTATGCTTGAATGTTCTCAGAGATCAGAAAGAGACTTCTGAAAAATTACAAAAGCCAAAACAATGAAGATTGTGATGGTTAGTCCTCAGCATATTTACAGAACCAGCAGATCATGCTTATTTTGACTGCTAAGTGAGCACTGTTCATCATCATTCTTTAAGAGCATGAACAATTCTCAGTGAGTACAGAGGTCTGAAAGCCAATTTTCAGATTAGTTTTTGTAACACATGGCAAGGAGTGACCTGCCATGTGAAAAGGGATATCTTACCACCACTTTTCAGTGACAGCCACTCTCTGTTAACTAGGCTTAGGTTTACTACTACAGTTCAATATTCAAAAGCAAATTCAATAATATATTTACAGCCACAGTGCTTTAGAATGCTGAGAACAAGCTTTTCAATCCTCAGATGACAAGCTTGTCAGCCATAGCTCATCAATCTTTGTTGTGTCAATTTTCCTCCCTTAACAACTTCCTGCCTCACCCTTTCAGCCCCCTGGGCACTGCACTCTCTGTTTAAATAAACAATGTCCCTCCCTGATAGAGAAATGTTCGTGTTTGCATCAAAGAAAAATGCCAGACATGAGGAAGAAAAGGTAAGCTGGCAATAAGAACCCAAAGAATACACACACTTTTTACAACAGTTGAACTCTGCAAACAGTTCCTGTTCAGATGAAAAGAGGCCTGCAGAACTACAGAGGGCACAGCCAGGCAACCTGGGTCAAACGTGCAATTCTGTGTAACAGCTGGATTGTCAGCCTACTCCAACCACTGCATGCATGCAGCACACACAGCATGTGCACGTATGAAATCAAGTTACCCAACAGGAGGAGCAATTGTGGCTTCCATGTACATGAGCAGAATTCCATGAGTGCTGCAGGTCACCTGCAGCAGGCTGCAAGTGCAAATCTAGCTCTCACCTCACGCATCAGAGCCAATTTCCTTTTCTCCAAGGAATCCGCATCCAGTTGCCTTTGCTTCTTCCATTTTCTGTTCAGTGCTTTCTCTTGGAGTTCCAGATGTGCCAATGCTTTGTTTTTTGATTTGTGTATTTCACGGCGACGGAGCTACAAACATAAATCATCTCAAAAATCAATCTTAAGCAAAATTTGCTTATCAGCTCAGCTTGATTTTATCATTCATGCACTGAACATTATTCATGTTAACTTCACAATAGTGCCAATGACAACCTCATAAACATCTACAAGTGTAAAATGCCATCAGTATTGCCATCCCAATCCCATCCAAATTTAAAGCAGTTCCAAAGGTGAATGGGGAAAGTCTCAATTTCTGCCCTAAACCACTGACTGGACAAGAGTTTCCTCAGCTGTAAAGGGAGGCAAAACCCAAACACCAGCACCTGGTAAGGTGCAAAAAAAGACAAAATGCATTTTCCTGATTTAACATTGTCAGTCACCAGACATAGTGTCTTCCTCCTTCTAACAATCAGATTATATATAAAAAGTATAGTTTAAATACAAATTAAAGAAATTAAATGTGTGAGGTGCTTGCTAAAGTCTCTAGAAGCTATCAAGGCAAACACTTGTGGAATCAAGTCTCTCTCTGCTACTGTGATCATCTGTCCTGACAAACCTGTCAAAACTTATAATAATAGCTCATACTGCCTCTTCCATCCTGGTAATTAGTGCTATCAAGAAAATGCAAATACACAGCTAAATACATGTAAATACAATGTAATTGAATAAATATAAATACACATGATCTGTTTACTGCAAAGAATTCACATACTTTGCAATCAACAGGTCACTCAGTATAAAGAAATTGTGTTAAATTGTTTAAATTAAAATTGAGCATTTTCAGAATTAGAGAGGTTTCTCAGACAAAGCACATCTTTCAGTCTTTCCCAGAAGAAGCAAGACCTTCACCTAATCCACCAACCTCTCATGTATTTATGTTTTATGCTTTTATGATGGGCACGCAATTTATTTAAATAAAAAGCACGCAGCTACTGCTTCCCAGTGGGAACAGGAAACTGAAGAACACCAACTGCTGGACCTAGGGATGCTCAGTATCATAAACAAAAACTAGCACTAAAGAGACAGCACGTTCAGAAACTTGATTAAACATTGGCAGAAAACATCCCCTTAAGCACTCTAAGCACTTTTTATGTCAGACAACCAGCTAAATGTCCTTGCCATAGGGACAGAGCAAGTGAGGGCTATTAAACTTACAATATCCTCAGGAGTTGCACGGTGCACTGTCAAATCATGGACGGTACTCTGCGAACAGGAACCAGGGAACACGTCAAGAATTGTAACTGAGGGCAAACTTTTTTTTTTAAGTTTTATTTTAAAAATAACACAAACAACTTTTAAACTGCAGTACAATTAGCCTAACACTATCCTGCTGTGCACTTCCATGGCGCTGCAGAGCGTTCCACCCTCGGCGAGGCAGCCGCCAGAAGCGAGACCTGCACCAAACCCGAGCGGGTTCTTTCCCCAGGAGACGCAGGAGGCCTGGCCTCCACCAGGGCCAAGGAAGCCAGAGGGGCCGTGTCCCCTGGTACACGCCGTGTCTGCCCGCCCCAACCACACGCAGCCCGGGCGTTTCCACGGCGCAGCCCCTACGCAGGGCGGCGGCTCCCCCAGCCGTGGGCACGGAGGCTCCCGGGCCTTTTTCCCAGCGGAAGCCGCCCGGCAGCGGGGAGCACTTACATCCCAGTCCCGCCTGGCTGCTGCCGCCTTTCTGGGGCCCTTCCTGCCGGCCGTGCGGGGCCGCGGCCCGCGGAGCAGCGACATCGCGGCTGCGGAAAGGGGCGGGAGCGGCGCCGCCGACAGCACGGCGTTGCTCGGCCCGCCCTGAGGAGAGGGGCGGAGCGCGGCCTCCTCCGCCCGCCTCTTCCTCCTCCTCCTCCTCCTCCCTCCTTTCCCGACCCTGTGCCGTGGTCCTGCCGCCGGAACGGCAACGCGGCTCCTGCGCCCCTCGGGCTTTCTGCGAGGGAGCAGCCTCTGCCCCCGCCCTCCCTCAGGACTGCAGGGGACACCCCCCACCCCCGCCGCCTCCCTTAAGTGGAGCCTTGGCTGCTCCAGCCCCCTCCACGGGAGCTGCTCCTGGCGTTGTCACTCATCTTCCATCTCGCCTTAATTTTTCTACTCGTTCACTTCGCTATTATCCTCCTCGCTGCAAATACCCTCCAAAGAGATCTCTCAGTGTCCCTCTGAGGAAGCCTAGGAATTTTCCCCGTGTGAAAATGTATTTCAGATGCTGTTACAGGTGGTTCAGAGCAGAATGTCACACAAGCCGTGAAATTAAGGTGATAGGAAATTAAAGAGTGGCCCTTAAGTTTAAATTTAACAGATTTTGTTAGCTGTGCCACCGAGGAAGGGTGTACCTCGGTAGCCACAAGGAATTTGTGGTTTCCATAAAGCAACTGGTGGTTCTGAAATGAGTCATTGAGCTTACAGATGGGTGCAACATAGTCCTTACAGATTTACCTCAGAATATGCCACAGATCCTCCACTTCCCTCCACACAGGTGAAGACATGATGTAATTACTCCAAAAGGCTACAGTTAACATTTTGTACTACGGTGTGAACATAATATTTTCTCTGTGGGAGCTGGAAGGTGAAGGCATAAGGTTTATCAGCTTTTCATTCAAAACTTTTCCCATTTCGTCAATATTTCCTGGTGCTTAGGGTCTCCATCAATGCAGTGATGCTGGCTTTAACTAGTGTGAAAAATGCATGTATTTTATGATTGGCTTTTCGCAAATATTAAAATGAATATTATATGTGTTGTGTTAGAAAGTAATGCTGTATTAATTCTCTTAAGTACAGTGTTAAATATAGTATTAGGATATATTGTTAAAATGGAATAGATAAATTGTTAAATAGATAAATTGTTAAAATAGAAACTATGCTATGTAAGATGCTTTGTTTAAAAGGAAAGACTCGCACCAGATAGCAGCCACAGGACACCTAAATCTTTCAGAGAAAAATAATTTATTGCCTTCTTACCAGAAGAAATGAACTTCTTCCCGCCTCAAAGGTGCTGTTAGAACTCAGAGGAAGAAGTTGACACTGACCAGACAGAATCCTGTATTTGACTGAAATTTATGCATCACGTACGAAGTGTATGAATATGCAACAGGCTATTGCTTTTAAGGGTTAATCCTTTGTTAAGTGGGGTCCTTTTTTGGGCTCGTGATGCCCAGAAAAAGGTACCCGGACGTCCGTAACTCTTTGTTCTTATTGTCTCATATTGTCCTGATTCAGTTTGTCCAAATTGTTATTTCTCTGAGTTACTATTCTTTTCAACCATTTTATTATTATTAAACTTTTAAAAATTTTAAAAACAAGTGATTGGCATTTTTCACACTAGCATCACTGTACAAAGTTTCATGTGAAGGTGCAGATGGTAGTGGTTAGTGTATTGAGGGAAGGAATTGTATTTCATGTGATACAAGGAGAAGATGGAAATCACAAGGGGAACAAAGAGCTTTAGAGAAATAATTTCAGCCTCTAGTGAAGTGCTGCAAATGTGGAGGTTGCACCTTGAAACCTTCAGTTTCCATCTAGACACTCAACATAGGTACCATATGCCTGTGGGAAGAGAAATCCATGTGAGGCAATTCATTACTCTGTGTTGGTCTGAAAATTTGGAAGCAAAAGCATAAATCAAGGGCAAATCTGGATTTCTGTCTTAACATGGCATTAAATTCTCTTGAAGAACAAGGCCTACTGAAGAAAAAAAGCAATAGAGGCGTAATTCCGTCATTACATCATCTATTTTGAAACCTCTTTAACCTCTCTGCTATTATTAATTACAATCAAATACAAATGTTAAATACCTAATACAAGCAAATATGATACAAGCCAGAGATAACTCTCATTCAAGCAGCGTATTCTCAGACACTTTGCCCATGTATAAGAAAGGTTGGAGCATGTTCTATCACATATCTTTAAAGCCTGTCTACATTTCACTTCTCATTACTCTTCACGCTGCATTTTCAGCAGAGTCTGAAAATGTGGCATTATCTCTGCAGAAGCCAGCTGAGCATCTACAGCATCTAGTAACTTGCAGAGGAGCTTACATAAGAGAGACTACATATGCAAACAGTAATTTTAAATCATCAGGTTTCCAAACAATTTGGTTTGTTATACATTTATGCTATTTCCCTTTCTTAGTTAGTATGATTTAGGGAATTCCTTTGTAATATCCTCTATCCTGGATATTTTTGCAGCCATGGTTACCAGGGGAAATGTAGTTTCTTTACTGGTTTGGGGGTGGGGTTTTTTGTTATTTTGTTCCCAACAGCAATGATATTTTCTGCTTTTGCGCTATAGAGGGAAAAAAAAACCCACAAAAAAAAAAAAA
This sequence comes from Emberiza elegans, assembly GCA_024865655.1. Lineage (NCBI taxonomy): Eukaryota > Metazoa > Chordata > Aves > Passeriformes > Fringillidae > Emberiza > Emberiza elegans. Next base: position 1,866,408 of record JALJVW010000243.1, on the reverse strand, counting down.
AAAAAACCACACTGTTATGAGCCTCTCATCCAGCACAGTTCCTTCTTCCCTTGAGACACTCACAACCCTAGGCTTTATTTATACTGGAAAAATGGGTCCTTTTATGAAATATATGCCCTCCTCACAGCCAGAGACAAGGGCCCCAAGATCATCATCCCCTTTTTTGGAGGTCTGGCACCCTGGGCTCATAGGCAGCCTAGAAACAGCCCAGCTGAGGGCTGCCCCTCTTCTCTCCAGTGACTTTGGCATCAGAGCTGTGGGGAGGCTCCAGTCAGGATTCTCTTCCCTCTCACAAGGCAGCTGCATTTCAGGTTAGGCTCTGGTGCTTGGTTCTGCTGGAGCTGCAGCCATGTGACAGCCCTGTCTGTATCCCTTTGGCCCTGCTGACCAGCTTCCTGGCCAGTCCTCAGGTCTGTCTCACTGTTGGGGACTTGCCTGCTGCTGATGGGACTGTGTCTGTGCCTGACTGCCATCACCAGACCTGAGTCACTAGCTCTGTTGACCTCAGACCTGTCCCATTGCTACTGACTTGTCCACCAATATGGACTCTGTTGATTCCATATCCAGGCCTGTCCTGCTTGTTTTGCTCAGATCCTGTGGGATGTAGCCCTGGCTGGTGAGGTCCCTGCTCTGCCCCTCTCTCCCCTCTCTGTGTTGTGGCACTCAGACCCCTGTCCCTTAGGGAGCATCTGGCCCTTGCTGGCTCCTGATGCCAGAGAACTTTGCCATAAACAAGAAAAGATCACTTCCACTGCCTCAGACCCATGGTGTATCTGGATGAGAATACTGTCTCTTAGAGGGATTGGTTCTTTCTTCCAAAGTACATGCTGCCTTTCAAGAGCAAGATCCAGGTGTAATGAAAAGGGAAAATGGGCTACTCGTCTTTATCAGAGGGTCTGAGTGAAGTGTTATAAGTCAGCCAGCCTCCATTTGTTATCTGGAAAAGTAATGAAACGAGCTGTTTGGCAATCAGTGTGCGAGCAACTAAATAACAGTAAAGTGATGAGCAGCAGGCGCTCTGCATTTGTGCAGAACAAATCATGTCAAACTAACCTAATTTATTTCTTTGCCAAGATAGCTGATTATTAAGTGCTGAAAGGAATAGGTGAAATATGTTTTGACTCCGCAGGGCTTTTGACATCGTCTTGAACACCACTCTCTCATAAAGACAAACTGGCCTCAGATGGTATTAACATGAAAAGAGTGTGTGATTAAAAAGCAATGCCCAAAACGGTGCAGTGGATATTTTCCTGTCAATGGGAAGGTATATCATACGAAGAGATCTGATCTGTCTGCTAGGATTGTGTACTTCCAATAGCAACTTGAATGGTGGAGTAGACCTTTGACTTCAAACTTCTGCAAATAACACCAAGTCAAGCAGTATCATACCTTGGAGGCAAAGATTTGAACAAAGGTTTACCATTGCTAAATCACGGAAAGAGCCTCAAAATAGTGAGATGAAATTAGGATAAGAACAATGTATGACACTTAGAAAATTTGAATTCTCAAATTAAAAATGAGGGAAAATGTGTAGTCTTTGGTAAGAGACCATAATGTACATCTAATCAGGGAAAGCACTTGAAGAATAACATAACTCTGCACTGGAAAATGTGGACTATATGAAGAGCCACTTTTTTGCCACGAAACCAACACAACTGGAGAGGGACAATGAAGTGATATCCCAATCTGAAATATGCATGACACCAAATGACACAAAAATTTTTTGCAGCTGCCACAGCTACCTTGGCTTGCAGTACACCATCTTTGTGCCATCGGTCACATTCCAGGAACCAGGCATGGCCCTTAACTGCCTTACGTCCTCCTGTTGCCTGAAGTCTCCTCTCTGGGATGAGTTTCCTGGTGTCCTCCCTCCAGCACATGCTAGAGGGCTGCTGGCCCTGGCCGAGGGACCTGTGCATCTGCAGAGAGCAGTGGTGAGGAAGGAGCGGTAGGGCTCAGGAGTCTTGGACTCTTCAGGGTGGAGAGGGGAAGCCACAAGTCTCCCAGTGCCACCACAGTTTGAAGTCTCCCAGGACAGGTCAAGCCACGTCCTGTTAAGAGGCAAGATAGAGTCATAAACTCTCTTTGTCTGCAGAGCATGATGTTCCAGGCTGAAAGACAAAATCTTTGTGTTGGGTTCTCCATTTTCCAGCAGGCCGCAAGTGGTTTATTTTACCCTGAATGATACTTTTTGGGACTTTGACAAAAGGCAGGGTGACTTGAGCCCTGCTTCAAAGAGAACAGAACTGACACAATTGTTTCCTTTCTTCTCTTGGCAGAAATCACACAAGGGCCCGGAGATCAAAATGGCAGCACAAGGCATGCTGGCTCATTTTGCTGAGCTTTGCAACTTTTCCTCCAAAGACAACAAGTGACCCCCCAGGAAATCTCTCAGCCTTGAAAACAAAATCTGCAACTTTTGTGTAAAGCTTCTGGGGCTAGAGTCGCTGCAGCTGGGGACTGCAGGCTGACTTTATAAAACTGTGGCTCCTGAAAGTTTATCCTCGGCCTGAAAAACCCTTCTGATTGCTTTATAAGTAACACTCAATTTTCTCTGACTCTAAAGTGCATCCCTATACCGTGGGATCTGACACATTTCCTAGGTGTGTTTTCAACAGAAGACCATAGGAGTTAAGCTGTGAGAGATTCCTTGCCTTTTCACAGCCCAAGAGTATTGCTCTCATCTTGCTGAAAAGGTTAAGAGCATTGCAGTGTGGTTTGTAGCCAGGTCCATGGATTACACAAAGAAAAGATGCAACAAGCCATTTTCAGATTAGTGAAATTACATTTTCTGCTGCTTTCCACACCTTTAGGCTTTAGGATGAGAGAGAGCATTTATCCCAAAATTGTGAGAAGCCAAAAATAAAGGTTAGGGAGCGCCCCATACAGGATTGCAGGTGCGACCTGCGGCTCCAGCAAGCCGGCAGAACATGGAGCGGGGGCGCCCCTAACGCGGTGGGCAGGGAGTGTTGAAGCCCTGCAGATGCTGATCCCCACGTGCCTGACGATGCCAGCGTGTCCCTGCGCTCACGGCACGGCTCCCCTGGGGAAAAGCTCTCTGACAATCGGCTGCTAAGCCGGGCTCAGAATTTGGGGCCGGTCACAGAGAGGAGAGAGACCCTCCTCCCCTGGGCTGGCCAGCCCGCCGGCCGGCCTCCCTTCCCCTCCCCTCCCCGCCCCGCCGGCCGGCGGAGGGTCCTTCCCCGGGGAAAGTTGCTCGGCGTCCCCCGGGCGAGGGGCGGGGGTGTGCGGCGCTGCCCCTGCCGCCTCTCGCCCGTGTGGCCGAGCTATTTATTTAAACCGCAGATAAAGCGCCTCGCCGCCCGCCCTGCCGGGGACACGCAGTCCGGGCGCCCGGCGGGGTGGGCAGGAAGGAGCCCATGGCCGGCAGGGCAGCCCCGGCCCCCGGGGCTCTGCTCTGCGCCCTGCTCTGCGCGACAGCGGCGGCGGCGGGGGGCGGCCCCGGGGACAACCCCGCTCCCGGCGCCTTCGGCCACGTCTACCGGGGCGCCGTGAACATCAGCTCGGAGCGGGTCTACGCCTTCGCCTACCGCAGCGAGCCCGGGCAGGTAGGAGCGACCCCCGGCGGGGCGAGCACCGCGTCCCCCTCGCCCTCTGGCGTGGGGGCTGTGTGCCGGGAAGGGACCGGCGGCGCTGTGCGGGAGCGGGCCGGGCTCCCCCTCTGTCCTGCCCGCATCCTCCCGCCGCCGCGCCGGTCGGGAGCCGCAGTGCACCTGCGGGCTCCTTTCCACCTTCCTTCCCCAGGGCTGCCGGCTGGGAGGGTGCCGGTGTCCCAGGGGCTGCGGCGTGGGCAGGTGGATTGGTGCCCCCCACCGCCAAAGGGAGGGTTTGATATCCAGCGGTTCTAGCAGCAGAATGCGTTTGAAGTCTGGAAGAGAGTTGTGAGGATAATAGTACTAGATTAATAGTAATTTCTGAAAAACAACAAAAACCCACAAAAAAGCCAAACTACCAAAAAAAAAAAAAAAAAAAAGAAAAGAAAAAAGTGTATGTGCGTGTGCACTTAAAAAGCCTTCTTAAATGCCGTTTTCCCCACTGTGCATTTCCTTAGGATCAGGGTGCTCTCCCCTGGTAGCCCGGGAGGTGAGGCAGGGCTGTGCATGTGAGGTGTGTCGTGAGGAGGATGCAGGGCAGTGTGGCCAGGGCCATACATGGTTGTTTGACGGTGAAAACAAACCTGTCCTCTATGTATACCCAGTTATTGTGGGTTCCCCCCCACCCCACTTTTTGTGTCGTGTTTATGTCAAGTAGCTAAGTGGTACCTTGGAAACTCTGCGTGCCCCCCCCCCCCCTGTTTTTTGGATTGGGTGTTAATTGATGAGTAAGATGATCTGATGTACCAAAAGATGGTGAACTAGGTAGGTGACTCTTCTCTCCTGTCCTCAGTTGCACAGAACAATAGAAAATGGAAGCTGTGGCTTTTTCCCACACTGTATACTATGCAATAAAATGCACCTGGTATTTATGGGCCAGCAGTTGGGTGTCTGGGCTATGATGCAACTGAGCCCAGCCTTACTTAACTGTTGGGTGTCACCAATGATCTCAGGAGGTCTCACCCAAAAGCACACTTTGGGCTTGAGCATCCTTTTGAGAGCTGGACGAGGTGTAAGTTAGGTTTCTTCAGGTGTTACAAGTATTGGGTATTACCATAAGGGCCTATTGGCAGTCCAGATGTTGTCTGTGGCTTGTTAGCAGAGACAGCACAAATACTGACTTCAGTTAAAATTAATCTGGTTCCTTCAATTTAATGTGCTCTTTGAAGCCGTGTATTTGTTTGCTGGACGCCTCTGGAAAAAAAGCTTTTTCTCCTGGAGAGCTACAGTGGGAAGAAAGCACAGTGGGAGGAAGCCCATGGCTGCTTAGGGGTGTTTGCAGGTACCTGAATGCAACTTCTAGGCTACTTCTACACCCTAAGCTTTTCCTGTGGCTAGGAAATACAGACTGCTCAGTACAGACTGCTGCCTTACTTAAGCAGGAGCTTTAATGGACTAATCTCCATGGTCCTGTGTGCTGGAACATGAAGTCTCTGCAGAGATAGGGTCAACAGCTTATCTAGGAAGGGAAAATTCAGGTTTTAGATTTAACATTTTTTTCAAGGCAGTACTCACCAAGCACTGCCATGAATATGCTTAGAGGGCCATGCAACACACTCCTGCTAGGAAAAGTGTTTGGAAGATAAAAATTCTTTAAATAAAGATGAATTTCATAGGAAGTTTTCTGATGAGGGATGCCTAGAACAGGTTCTGATAATAGAGGAGGCTCCAGAGAGACTTTATTATGGCCTTTCAGTGTAAAAAAGATTATAAAATGATCTAGAAGAGCTTTCTACATCATAATGACAGGACAAGGAGCAACAGTTTTGAACTGAAAAAGTGTCAATTTGGGTAGGACATAAGGAAGAATTTATTTTATGGTGAGGCACTGGAACAGGTTGTCCAGAAACATTGTGGATACACATAATTGGGAGTGTTCATAGTCATGTTGGATGGGGCTTTGAGCAACCTGATCTAGTGAAGATATCTCCCTGCCCATGGCAGGATGTTTGCACTAGATGATCTCTGAAGATGATCTTCCAATTCTGTGACTCCTCACTGAGCTCCGCAGGTGCCATTTCTGAGATGAACCAGTGTCAGCTGGGAAGAAGGTGGCTGACCTACCTGGGGGATGGCTGTGGCTGTGTGCAACCCCTTTCCCAGCTGCAGCCCTGAGCCCATGAGAGGTAAACATGACTGGATCTCCTCTTGCTGGCATGGTCAAAGGTTGGGCTGTCTTGGTGTTGCTGTGTCTCCCTGTTGTTGAGAATTGCTCAAGATTTAGAAGCTTGGTAGTGGAAACCTTGGCTTGGCTTTAATGACCAAGTTCTTGTGGGCAGGGTTTTCTTATGCAAAAGTTGGGAAGGTGTTTAGGGACATGCTGTCTTCTTGGTGTTGAGTCTTGTGAAGCAATGCAAATCCTGCAAAAATTCAGTGTATTAGTCATTGCCTTTTGCTACAGTCTTAAGCCTTGAATTTCTAGTGAGGGAATACCAGCCAGTGTTTGCCAGTTGCCTGCCACTTGTGAGCTGTCTGCTCTTCCTGGTCTTTTTGTCTCTTCCTGTCTCTGTGCTGATGACAGTTTAGCCAGAAGCCTCTGATAATTCAAGGCAGATACTACATGGGTAATTAACCTTAGTTACAGAAAAGTTAATTGAATAAAAAGAGCATCCCCCATATGGAAGGGCTGCAGTGCATGAGTTTAATTGCTTTCCCCTCTGAAACAAAGTCAGGTCTGGAGTGATCTGGTTCTGAAAACAAGAATTTGTTTTCATGATGCTGTAAATTCTGCTGTTTTCCTCTCTGCTTCTCTCTCATGAGGCCACACCTACAAAGCAAGGGAAAACTTGGGAACAAGGACAAAATGTGAGGGTTGGCTTGTGATCCATCAACCCTCTGTAAATTTTCTGGTTACATACGTGCTATGGGTGCACAGGCAGCTGAAAATGCATCTGAATTGAGCACTGCTTGGATGTTGGATGAGAGAAAGACCTTTCCTCCTGTTTGGTGCTTTAGAGACTTGCTGCTTTCTGAAAAGCATTGTGCTTGCCTGATCTCAGAGGATGTTCTTCATCCACAACATCATCCTTACTCCTTGGGATATGGAAATGCATGCAAGACAGGAGGGAAAAAATGAGTGCCATGAGAGTATTCACAAGCAGATAGATACAAGGTGAAGAAACCACAGCTGAGGGCTCTGCAGCAGAGCTGCTTTGAGACGTGGCTTCCTCTCTGTACAACTTGTGGGTAAAATTAAAATGATGATACATATATATGAACCACATCACCTAGCTGAAACTTCTGTGTGTAAAGCATCTCTGGGGAGGGGGGAAAGCCCTCCTATGTGCTGTGCAGAAACACTTGTCTTGAGGCAGGAGAGCTGACAGTCTTTTTTGTACTAGGATTTAGGCCTTAATTACTGAGGTGGAAATGTGAAGGTAAGCTGTGCTCAGGAGAAGTACAGCCACCTCTGCTTAGTCTTACTGCTAAGACCAAGGGGGTAGTCTTACTGCTTTTTAAATTCCCTTTTTTCCCTTCTAGCTGCTCTTTGAAATTTCCCTCCCTGTACAGCTGTTTGTTTAGTTTTTAAATCCAAGTGTAAAAAAAATATAGTAATAAACCCAACTGTGTCACTTGTTGCTATGCTCTCATGCTGTAACAGCAAAGGCAGATGTGCACTGTTTAGAAGTCTGGTGAGCAATTAGTTGAGCAAACAGGGCTATTTTATTTTAGAATTATTTACACTGGAGACATCCAGGATGGGGGTAAAAAACAAGCACACTCATTCCACATGTTCAACATGTTCCTGCTTGGGAGGGAGAAAGGAAGGAGACCTTTGCTGATTTGCTGGAACTGCATGTGCAGTGTGTTCCTGCTCAGAAGACTGAAAAAGTGCTGTAGAATGTTTCTGCTGGATTCACCACAGACTGGAGAAGGCTTTATGTGACAAGTAAGAGAACCTGCTTAATTCTATGTTTGCAGTAACACCAGGGTTTTCAGAAAGAATAGTGTGTTGTGTGAGTACTGATGGTATTCAAAGTGAATGAGACTTTCCACCACTGTAGGAGCTGGCAGTTGCTAATGGTTAATTTGCTGAAAACACAAATTGTACTAATATTGTGCAGGTTGGTATGTCCTGTACCAAAGTGTAAGCAGTCCAGGAGAATACTATGAGAAAGAAGACATCCGAAGTTCTTTTTCCTCATTGGAGCTCAGGTCAGCTGAATGTATGATTTGGGAAATACTTGAACTATCTTTAGAAAACCAAGTATCTCTGAAGAGAAAAAGTTTCCAACTTTCCATTTGTAGGCAAAGCTGCTGCAATCCAGACACAGTTCTTGGACATTCATGCAGTACATGTTGGTTGTGATGAGCTCGGAAGCTGAGCAGTGGGCTGTGCCTATTTTAAGAGAAAGAGTGGGTGCTATTTCCCTCCTCCTCCCTTGCCAGGACTAGGAACAGAGCCCCAGTCCCAGCTCCCATATGGCCCAATTTACCATAAATTGTGATTGACAGTTAATTAATCTGTGGCTTCTCTTCTGAGCAGTTGTGCAGTGTGAGGATGTGTAGCTTGGAGTGAGTGTCTTGTCTGTGAAGTCTGTCTGAGGAGTGATGGGTAAAAAATTACCTTCAGTCTGTGAGAGGCTGTGTGCTACCAGGGAGAGTTGCTGCTATCATTACCTTTCGTTTTTTCAGAGTTGCAGATAGGAAAAAGTTGACATCCCGAAAGGAAGAGCAATTTCAACACTAGCAAGAAGATCAGAGGTCCTCCAATTACATGCCTTAAATTTCGTGACCAAGTGCCTTTTCCACCCAAAGAGCACAATGCATTTGTGTTCCTCTGACCTCTAGTGAATGGGTCTTGTTTATGAGGTGTGGATGGTAGTTGCACTTGCTTTACTTTAGGCAAGAAGCCAGAATCTGTATGTTCCTCTGGAATTGTGTGATGACTTACACAATTGCTCAGACTAAAGCCATATGTCCTAGCTGCAGGAAAACTCCTTGATCTGCTACAGAGGGCAACCTGGTTTAATAAGTGGCAGTGATCAAATCTGTGTTTGCTGTTCTCTGCTGTTTGAGATACTGGTGTAGGTCTCACTCCAGCAGCACCCATGTCTATTATAACAACTCCAAGAGCAATTTTTTCACCTCTTGCTTCTGAGCTGGCTTTGGGTTTCACATGTAGGGACCTTCAGGCTAAACTACCTTGAAGTATTCCCATGGTGTCCTGCACACGTTCTCCATAATGTTAGTCTTGGCTCCAGCCCAGCTTTCAGTCCACAGCTACACCATGCATACAATAAAACTTTAGTCTACTGTTTGGAGAAGGCTGAGCCTGAGCTATAGTGAGGACAGCAGGCGGAGTTCTGTCTTTCCTTAATGCTCAGTGGAAGCCCACCAGTTTAGCCACAAAGATGCAGGTAAAAATCAAAGAAATTGAGAAGATTACAAATAGTTGCATAAGAAGATCTCCTGATGTTGGTAGAGCTGCTGTTATTACAGGATCTCCAGGGCCTGAACACTATTGCTCTTTGGTTGCTGGCTCAAGTCTGCTCACCACAGGACCCTGGAAGAGCTTCAGCACGCCATTTCTGGAACCTAATAGTAAATGTCTTATGTGACAGGAATGTAGGCACGATGTCAAGTCCAAAAAAAATCAAAGCAAATTATAGTATATGGTATCTGAAGCCAAGCAAGGTTCAACAGAATCCCTTTGGAGTAACTTTTGTGTATATAATTTATATTTCTCAAAGAAAACAGGCAACCCTAGGAGGTGACAGCGTAGGCAGTGTAGAGCACACAGCACTTGGAATGTGCTTGCTGCTTCTCAGTGGGTTCTCTTGAACACTCCTCACCCTGCCTAGGGTCACACAAAAAGCTTTTGCTTACAGGGGAAAACAAAAGTAAACTATGAGAGAAATTGCATGGGGATCTACTAAAACTCAAACTTGACTGTTGTTTCTTGCATCAGAAAATACAGTCTTGAAAACTCTGACAAAAGTGGGATATCTTAGTTGAAAGAACAGTGTGGGATGTGGCTTTGCTTTGGGCTGGGGATAGAAGCAACTGAGATCCCTTCAAACTTAAATTACTCTTTATCTTTCTAGGGTTTTGCACTTTGTGGGTTTTCCTACCTAGGATGCAAAAAGAGAGTACATTTTGACAGAGGCTATCAGTTTGCAGGCTTTAGGGGAAAAAACTGAAAGCTGCTCCGGTTTCTTACAGGGTAGCCAGCAGACCTTCAGATGGTGACTGTGGTGCTGGCAAGAATTTTATTTTTATTTCTAATGTGTAAGCTAATGCTGTCAAGCTCGATAACTTGTCCTTGAACTAAAGAATCTCTTTTGAATTCGAATGTTGTTCTAAATCTTAGTCATTCTCCTCTTGTTGGGCTGTCATGTTTAAAATCAAAGCTGATCAGGTTTTGTTGTTCCCTCTCCAGCCCCAAGATGTTTAGATTAAAAAAGAAAACAAATTCTGAATTGAGGAACTTCGTCAAAATGCCTCTCCTCAGTTTGAACTCTTTCCAAGAACAGTGCAGCAATTTATTATACATTTGCATTGTAAGTAGAGGCTGAAATGTCCTCAAATAACTTGTGCAGAAGTTGTTGGTAGGGAGGTAAGCTTTTTCTGTATGGACCTCATCTGCTATTTCAGGGGATATTTAAGGAATTGAAGTGCAGACTGTAAAAGGTATATTGCAAGGGTGTGCCATCTGCTCAGTTTGAAAATATAGTTTAGTACATTTGCATAAGCAAACATAATTTTGTGCTGTGTACACTTGGAGAACCACAGAGGATTTCAGAAACAGCCTTCCTTACTTTTTACAGTGATGTTTTTCTTTGAGCATAGACATAGCTACTTCAGAGTAGTTTAAAATAAATGGAAAATGGTTTTAAAAAAAAAAGACATCATGCATTAGAAGACATAATTCAATCCATATCCGAAGTGCTGAACTTCTTCACATACTGAAGTGAAGAACTTGGGAGCCAAGAAAGAACCAGGGATCTAAGTTCTGACAGCAAACCCTGTGGTTAGTGCCAGGAGCTTGGAGTTACACAGTTATGATTTGGAAAGGTTATATACCATTTTGTTTAAAGGGTTGGCCTGGCCCAGAGTTCCAGCTGCTGTGGTTTAGGAAGATGCAATTATTGCAGAGTAGTTTGTTCCTTAACTTACTGTTCAAAATAGGATTTTTTATTTTTAACGTCTTTTTGAAGTCTGAGTGTGTTCAGAAACAGGTACCTACTTCATCCAGCATAGCAACTCCCAGTTTATCCTTCTGGCTCTCCTGGAGACTCCCTGGCGACATTGGTTAGAGGACAAAACTTCAGTAATGGAAAAAGATAAATATTATCATGTTTTATATTTGTCTTACTTCCATTTATGCTTCACAGATACTGTTGCAAACAAGTGAACTCATGGGAAAGTCCATGGCAGACTGTAAATCCGCACAGCACATTTGCACAGAGTGAAACATTTAAATGAAAAATACTAATCCTGGAGCAGTTATGTTAATGTGTCCAAGGCTGTGCTCCCAGAGTCTGTCTCTTCATTTATGCTGCTTCAGGTATTTAATACTCCTGGCAAAAACGCTGGAAGAAAACTGTGGGCCAAGGTTATTTGACAGATTGCTTTTGGCAATTAAGTCTTATTGACATTGGAGCGCAGAGACAGAGAAAGGCTGAAAGGGAATGATCCTCTGAGCTCCACTTGCTCTGTTGTCAGCCAGGAGCGGTGCTCATGTCTCCTGGGACAGCAGAAAAGAGCTTCTCTAAAACCTCTCACTGTTTTCCTTCCGGGTCTCAGCTTCCCATTGCCTCGTCAGTGGGAAGATCAGCAGAGCTGGGTGCTGATGGGGTATTCATTCACTGCCTCGATTGCTCCAGTCCATCTGGCTCAATCCTACTTCACTTAATTTCAGGGTCTTTTTATAAAAAGGAAGTGCCTTTTTCTCGTGCAACAGCCAGCAGCAGCAGTTCAGTGCCTTTTGCACGCGTATCCCGTGCTGAGACCTTTCCTTGGAGCAGCAGTGAGTGTTTGCCTGCCGGATGTGTTCCCTGCCCACGGGCCTGGCCCCGTGCCTGGCAGGCCCACGGCCGAGCGCTGTCGCAACGCAGGCTGGTAATCCCAACAGGCTGCCAGGGAGCGCCTGGCGTGTGGGTGCAGCCCTGGTGTGACTCAAAGGCTTTGCTTAGCAAGAGCTTTTGGAAAGGACTCCATGGTAAAGCCCTTGAAAACCCTTGCTTACAGCACAGGGTGTTGTTGCAACCTCCTGCCTTGCCCTTAAATTCACATCCCCACAGTCTTAAGATGATGTGTGATCTCTGTGGCAAATGCAGATTTAATAATCAGTCCAAAGATTCTTTCATGTCAACAAGAACCTAGTTTATTTTGCTTAATGTTTGGAGCCGTGTTGGTTCTGTTCAGCTGTGCAAATTTGGGGCTGTCTCCTTCTGCCTGTTCTCATCTAGAGAATGGAATTCAGTTGTACTTTTTTCATTTCTTTTCTTCCCTCCCCCATCTCCATGGTGGTGGTGGAACTGAAGTACAAATATTTGTCTTTCCTGGTCTAACACGTTTTTATGCAGAGCTGAGAGCTCTCTCTTTATTCAGCTGTCTTACTGCTCTGTCCACCTTGAAACGCAGGAGAAACTTCAAGGTCAGTCATCTGAGAAACAAAACTATCATGAGCCTGGCTGGTGAATCGCCCCTGCACAAGGCAGAGCCTTGGCCCTGGGAAGGAATGTGAGGAGCAGAAGTCTCTGAAGCACTCCTGACCCTGCCTCAGTCCCACAGCACAAAAGGCAGCAGTGTGGTTATTGCTGACAAATATTTGTGCAGGGCCTGCCTTGTCCAAGGGAGCATTTGGTACACAAGTTTGTTTCCCAAGATGAGGGTTTCAGCTTGGAGGGTGCAGATGAAGTCTAACACTATATTATAACACCAACAGAGCCAACCTCCTACTGGGAGTGTACAAGGAAGGGGAAGGTGCAACTAGTTTTCTGTGGGGCTGGCAATGATCTGCTCCAAAATGAAGTCCCTCAGCAGTGCTGGCAATGCAGGAGTGACAGCAGCCTGGTTGACCTCATTTCTGCCCAGGCAAAACTTCCTCCTCATCCCACCAGTGCTAAGTGAGTGGGGATGGATGCAGAGAAGGTTTGTGATGATTATAATTTTAAATTAAAACACTGTTTTTTTACTGGAGTTCCTCTTGTTTCCACATCAAGTTTTGTGTTGGAAGGGGGAGGTATGTGTGATGGGAGCAGTGGTTCTGTAGCAGGGAAGGGTTCTTGAGTTAGAACTGCTTGTTTTTAAAATGAAATAACCTTTGGAAAGGTGTGGAGGGGGAAGCATGTTTGAAATAAATAAATCACTTCTTTTTCTTCACCTCCTGCTTTTTTTCACTCTTGTAAAAATATTTTGCTGAAAGCAAATGCCAAATGACTTTCAAAGGGAAAGATGGGATTGGTAGCATTGGCTCAATAGTGAATTCATTAAATCTGTAGCATGAGACTGTATATGTTGTCTGTATCAAGGCAAGAGAATCTAGGAGCAAAGCATGGATTACAAGTTTAAGGTAGGTCAAAGAGAAGAAGGCCTAAAAAATCATAAACCTCTATTGATAAGTGTTATATTTTTATCCCTGCCCCCTCTGATGCTCCTGCTAGACAGTTCATCCGGCCAGGGAAAATGTCTTTTTCCAAGACACTAATTAGGGTTCCTTCTAATCTGTAGCACTAAATTGGAGTGTGAGTGCCAACAGATGAAGAGAAGCCCTGGTTGCAGCTAAATAGTAATTCTTTCTGCACTTTACCAAGCTTCCTCATAATTGCACCTACATTTTGCTGGACTTATGCCCAAGATTATTTCCAAGTCATCAACCATTAATTGGGAACTTCTTGTGCAGGTTTGGCCAAAAGGCAAATCCCACCTGTTTTGTTGCATTGTTTGGCAGAAATAGCTGTTTATAAGAAAGATGCCCATCAACCAAAGCTGTTGGGAGCTGCTGCTGTTATCCTTGAGATCCTGTGAGGGGGGAGCAGAGCTGCCCCCTGGGATAGGGATCTGCCCACAAGAGGCCCTGTGTTGCTGTGGGGATGGCAGCAGGGTACATAACTAGATGGGCTGGAACCTCAATTGCCATCTGTCCAGCTTCTTAATCACCCTGTTTGTTTCCTGGACTTTATTATAGAGATATTGATGGGGTTAGACTCAGTGTGATGCTCCAGATTGATCTGGGTATGTGCAAATGTAGGAGGAGCAGAGGTATTCATTGCAAGGGAATTGTTGGTAAATTGAGGTGAAATTTAAATTACATTGGGATCTTAATGAGCTGCTCTGTAAGTATTGCTTCTGACTTCTGATGTTTGAGGCACCCTGTTTGAATGTGGCCTGGGAAGGAGCTTTGCCTGTGTAGAGTGCAGAGAGGAAGGTTAGAGGGGGGAAGAAGTGTAGTGGGATCCCATCTGTGAGTACATACTTAGGCCACAGTTTGTCCTGCCTTGATGCAGCTCATCAGACCAGATGTTATCAGACCAAAAAGAGCTCAAGGCACCTGAATATGGACTTTTAGGGGAGCAGGACAAAGAAGCTATAACCAGCTGTAACAGAGAGCAAATACAGAGTGCTGAGCACAGTAAGGATGTAGAGAAGTCATTATGGTAGTAATATGGCATATACCAGTTTTCTTGAGTGTAATTGCTTGGATTTAAGAAAGCATTGAGTCTTGAGACTTTATCTCCCTTTCCTGATATTCCTATTTCCTACATGTATTATAAGATAATGGAATCAGCAGCAAAGCTGAATAAATGTTGTAGGTGGTGTATAATCAGCTTAGTTTTGTGGAGGGAGGGAAACCAAATGAGGGGTCTGGCTGCTGGATCACAGCAGAGGGAAGGGACTCCCTCCCACTTCTCAGGCTTTTCTCTGTCAGAGCATTAATCACCAATGCTTTTATTTCCCTTCCCTTGCGCTTCTCTAGAACAGATGGGAAACTTTCTTTTCTAACTGAGGATGGTCAGTCACCATAACAGGTCTCCCAGAGGTTATGGAATCTCCATCCATGCTCAGCTGGCTCCAGGGGATCCTGCTTGGGCCAGTTCTGGTCTCCTCAGTATAAGGAAGGTGTGGACTTGCTGAAATGAGTCCAATGCAGAGCCACAAATCTGATGAAGGCACTGGAATACCTCTCTCATAAGGAGAGGTCTGGGAGGGAATTTTACCCATGTAATGTACATATACTCATGTACAATTAAGGAAACCTGACTATTTGCAATATATGCATAACTCATGTCCTGGGTTATGGTCTGTATTTGTGCAGTCAGTGGAGAAGAGAATTTCCCAATCTCTGGGTTGTATTTATGGATACTTGAGGATGCATAAGCCAGTAGTGATATTTGCTGTGAGTTTGATGTGAGCTCCCCATTGCATTGAGCTGATGTGCTGAGCCCTGGAGGGCTCACAGAGCCATGTCCAGCTCGAGGCAAGCAAGAATCACTTCACCTGTGGAGGTGGGCTTGCTTGAGCTGTTTCATGGGCAAAGAGCTCCTGGACAGGCAGCTGAAATGTGTCCTTTCTGCAGTGATTGTTGTTTTCCCCGTGGGTGGAGAATTGTTCCATGTCCTTGCAGGAGACTGTCTTAACCATTTTGTCTTCCTGCTCCTTAGATTTGTTTTCTTGTTCAGTTTCCAGTTGCAGTTCATGTCCTCATTCCCTGTCACAGCAAACACCAAGAAACAAGCCAGGAGCTTGTTCAGCCCAGTCCCTGTGTTCCAGTGTGTGCTGGCTCGGCTCCCTTGGGGCAGCCGCAGGGACTAAGGAAACCACTGAGTTATCTTCCAATGCTGCTGTGGTGACACCCTTCAGGTGTTCCTTGTGTGTTTTGCTTTGTGCTGCTGTTTTTCTTAACTTTGTTTTAGCACCTTATGGTCAAATATACTTGGAAACAATATTGCATATACAGTTCTTGTGACTGGAAGGAAAAACTGGAAAGCAGGCCAACAGACCTTTGCAAAGGTTTAGAAGTCAGAAGGCAATGAGAAAACGTTCTAATGTCTGCCCTTCTATTTCAAGGGGGTTTTAATTAAATTATTTGGGTTTTTTTGTTGTTGTTGAAGACCTAATTTTTTAGGAATTGGTGGCTGTTGCCTCTGTATTATGGTAATAATGTCAGGAAAATGAATGATTATGGCTTTCAGGAAGGTGTTTTGTTCTACTAGATTCAACTCTCATGTGAGTCTAGAATCACCAAACAAGAATAAATGGGAAATATTCTTTTACTTGGAATTGCAGAGGTAAGTAATTTCTCCGAAACTGGTGTTCCCAGGGTAAGAATAAGCTGCTGTCTCTGATAGCTCTCCTTCTTCTAGCTTCCTAATTCTGTATGCTCTTTTCAGAATGTGCTACCTCCTTGACCCTTTACTCTTCTTTGAGGGTATAAAATCAGAATATCTGTGAGAAGTATTTTACTGATCTAGTGAGAGTCCATTATAATCTTTCAGGATGTGGCAGGTTTAAAATGTGTATGTATTATCTACTTAATATGTTTTCATTATTTCAAGGGGTCTAGTTGAGATGGACTGTTTCTTATCATATGATGAGTTATGCAGTCTTGTATTTTGTATTCTTCATCAGTGTCTACAGTTCTGGAGAGGGAGCTGAAGGGGTGCTGTTTTAAAATAAAAATGGTGATATTTCCATGTGGTACAGACAAACTTCTTGCTTCTCAAACAGTGAACTGAGGGTGTGTTACACCTCTGCAGCCATGTGGTGGCCAATGATAATGTAAAGAGAAATTTCAATTGCTGGTGCAGTGGGCTGCATTAAAACATTTCTCAGAAGCAGCCTTTCTTGTCCACTTGAGGGCAGTCAGCAGTGTATTCCTGTTTTGTTTGGTGGGATTATGGTCATATTGGGATTGTTTACATGAGAGCCAGCTGCTAATCTGCTTTTTCATCCTTGGCTCTTGATGTCATCTTTGTGACTTTCCCAGTAATGTTGATTGAGTTGGGCATGTAAGAGTCCTGGCAAGAAAATTCTTAGTTGTAGCTTTGAGTCTTTGTCTTCTGTGTCCACATCTGCTTGCTAAATTTTTGTAAGATAAATTATGTAGGTTGCTCTCAACAGAAGCTACTGAACTCTCTAATGTATTCTGCATTTGTCCACTGTGTCTTGTCTGACAGTCACCTCTGACCTAGGCACAGGGCTGTGATTCTGGACTGCAGCATCAGCAGAGAGGCACTTCTGTAAAGGACTTCTGGATCTGCATAGTTAGTCTGGTGATAAACACTGCTGATCTCCCTGTGCATATTGTCGGCACCTAGGTCAGACTGAGGAAGGGGGAAAGGCTTCTCCCACCTACATTTGGAGCTGCCTTGCTCTCTACCTTCAGTTATGCTCTCTTTCCCCACAGGTGGATGCAGTGCGGGTGTACGTGAACAGCAGCTCTGAGAACCTCCAGTACCCCGTCCTGTTTGTAGTCCGCCAGCAGAAGGGAGTGCTCTCCTGGCAGCTGCCACTGATCTTCCGAGGCCTGTAAGTACTGGAGGCTCTTCTTTGTGACACTCCTCTCTGCACACTCCTCCACCAGCTGTGTTCATCAGCAGCCTCCCTCAATGCTGCATCTTGTAACCTGTGCACACTGCAGGGCTTGGCTGGTCCTTGCTCGCTGCCACTGGGTGTAGGGAGAGCAGGATTTGATAGGTCACCTCTCACTTGGCAGCCTGCTGTTGGCTCTTGGCTTCTCAGATATGTGCACAGAGCACCGGGAGCTTTGTCTGCAGGGATCTGCCTGTGGCACCAGTCACTGAATCTACCACACATCGTTGCTGTCATTCCACAGTTGCCTCCCATGTGTTCCTGGGCTCTGGTTTGGGACAGGGTTTGAACAGGCTCTTGAAAGAGCACCATAGCTTCTGTGTAACAGTGCATTTGGGGAAAAAGAGCTTCTGTTTCTCACCTCAGGAATATTTAAGTTAAGTTTCTTCTAGGGAGTGGTTGTTTTGGGTTGGGCTTTGTAAGAGCTCCTTTGGCAAGAAAATTCGGTGGGCTGCAAATAGAGAATTTTCAGGTACCTTAGTCCATTTCAGATGTCCACATCTGCTGTGACTAAATTTTGGTGTAAGATAAATTATGCTTTGCTTGTTGATGGGTACAACAGAAGCTACTGAACTCTCTAATGTATTCTGCATTTGTCCACTGTGTCTTGTCTGACAGTCACCTCTGACCTAGGGCACAGGGCAACAGATTCTGGACTGCAGCATCAAAAGAGAGGCACTGGCCTTTTAGATGAGAATTTCAGTTATGGATCTGCAAAATTATGTCTTAGTAGTGATAAAACTTCTTAACTGATCTCCTCTCTCTGTTTCATATTGTCGGCACCTAGATCAGACTGAGGAAGGGGCCAACACCTTCTCCCAGACCCTCTGAGCAGATTTGGGATGTAGCCTTCCATGGCACCTTCAAGTTATATGAGCTGCTTTCCCAGGCTGGTGGATTCCAACTTGGGTGGGATGTGAGAACAGCAGCTTCTTCATGAACCTCCAGTATCCCTTAAGGAACTTGTTTGTAGTTTTCCTTCCAGCAGAAAAAAAAATGCTTTCCTTAATCAGCTGCCACTGATCTTCCAGCTCTAAAAGCCTGTTCAACATTGGAGGCTTTTCTTTGTGACACAAAGCCTTTCTTCACTGCCAGCCTCCACCAGCTGCGTTCATCTGTGTGCCTCCCTCAATGCAAGCATTGATGTGATCTTTGATGTTTCTACTGCAGGGTTATATACTAATGGTCCTAGAAAATATGCTAAAACTTAAGGCATCACTGGGTGTAGGGAGAGCAGGATTTGATAGGTCACCAGCTGAACACTTTGGCAGCCTGCTGATACAAATCCCTTGGCTCTTGGCTTCTCAGATATGTGCACAGAGCACCGGGAGGTTTGTCTGCAGGGGGTTCTGGGATCTGCCTTTGGCACCAGTCACTGAATCTACCATTTAATTCTAGGTTTCATTCCACAGTTGCCTAATAATGTTTGTCCAAATGTCTTTCCTGGGCTCTGGTTTGGGACAGGGTTTGAACAGGCTCTTTGAAAGAGCACCATTAGCTTTTGTGATTTGTATATGCATTTTAGGAAAAAGAGCTTCTGTTTCTCACCTTTTTGTCAATATTTAAGTTAAGTTTCTTCTAGGTGTATGGAGTGGTTGTTTTAATCGGGCTAATGCTTCTTTTGTATAACAAAGCAATGCTGCTTTCTATAAGGGGATTAACCCCAGGGATTTAAAACCTAGTGGGCTGCAAAAAATAGAGAATTTTCAGGTACCTTAGTCCATTTCAGATGTGAAGCTTCATCCTGTGACTGAATCCTGGTGCCAGCAGGATGCTCTGCAGTGCTTTGCTTGATGCAGGTGATGGGTACAGCAGTGGCTGTCAGTGCTCTCTTTGCCTCCACTAAATGGCAGATGTTAGAAATCCACAGCTGTCGTGGGCATCCCCGAGGGAAGTGAAATGCTGAGGATGACCAGTCCCTTGGGCAGATTGCAAGAGGCAACAGAGGTGGAGCTTGAATGCTGAATAAAAGAGTGAATGCTCCTGGCCTTTTAGATGAGAATTTCAGTTATGCAAACAGAGGCAAAATGATGCTGTTCTTAGTAGTGATTAAAAACTTCTTAACTGCTCTCTCTCTCTCTCTCTCTTTCCTATCCAACTTTCTCTTCCCTCCTTTCCCTGGCTGCTGTAGCTATCAGAGGACCTACAATTACCAGGAAGTGAGTCGGACCCTGTGTCCCTCTGAGCCAACACCTGAAACAAGACCCTCTGAGCAGATCATATTTGTGGATGTGGCGTCCATGGCACCGTTCAATATTGCATATGAGCTGCTTGTCACCAGGCTGGAGAACTTCCAACTTGAGTAAGCTGGGATGTGAGAATACAAATGCAACTTCTTCATGTGCCACTTGAACATCACTTAAGGAACTTGGTCCATCTGCCTACTCTTCCCTTATTTTTCCTTCCTAGGGGAAAAAAAAATTTTTTGTTTAATCTCAGGGTACTTTGGGTGTGTTCCAGCTCTAAAAGTTTTAGACTTCAACATTCTGGCATTTGTTTTCTAGGACCAGCAAAGCCTTTAACTTCACTGCCAGCCCTTCCCAGCCCCAGGTAAGGAGGAATCTGTGTAGATTGCTTACCACATCCAAGTGATTGATGTGATCTTTGATGTTTCTATATGAAGTTTAGAGTTATATACTAATACAGTACAGAATCTAGAAAATATGAAAACTAAAACTTAAGGCATCAATATGTCTGTTAGTTCAGAAGGAGGCATGTATGAGCAGCACGTCCAGCTGAACAGCTTTGCTTAGAGCCCTGCAGATACAAATCCCCTCTTGAATGAAAATGCTGTTGGCAGTAACTGTAGAGAAATAGGAACTTGTAGAGCTGGGAGGGTGTGTGACTTACCCAGGCTTCTGGGACTCTGTTTTTGTTGTTGCTTTCACTGTTAATAACACCATTTAATTCTAGGTTTAGTATTACCAGGCATCCAACCTAATCATTTTTGCTTACAAATGTCTTAATCTGGTTTGCAGATTCATGCAGTGTTTTATGCCATAGAAGCATAGGGAATGATGGTGACTCTTTGTAAGCCCTCATTACTTAGGATTTTGTGATTTGTATATAGAATGTTTAGGATAAGACATTAACTTTGTGACTGTGGTCTGATTTTTTTGTCACAATTAATAATACGAGATTTATGAATTTTAATTAATAACCAGGTGTATGGAGTAGAAGACTGCTTCTTAATCGGTATAATGCTGAGGTTTTTGTATAACAAAGTATTAAGCAGTCTATAAGGGGAAGAAAAAAAAGATGATTTAAAACCTAGATGGATGCTGTAAAAAAATGTAACAACTGAAGGAGATGTTGTCTGGAGCCAGTTTGTGCCTGAGGGCAGAAGCAGAAATTGGATATGCTTGTATAGGTGAGAAGTGTTGGCTGGATGTGTTTTTAACACTTGCAGTGTGTGCAGCAGGGAACTGCTGGCCTCAATGCCCTTGTGTTAATTCTGTACCTTGGTGCAAGCATGGCTTAGAGGAAATTATAGAAGAGCCCTTATGAACTAAAAAAGGTGATCCTCATGCCCCTAAAACTTTCCAAGGGGAAAAAGTGCCCCTGGGAAACCAAGGAGCTCAGTCTGCCTGTGTCCTTGCTTGGTGCAGACAAAACGTGCTCTGCTAAGGAGACTGGCTGGGTGAGTTTGCACTTTGTAGGGACTTGTGGTTGGAGCCAGCACTCCTTCAGCAGGGAAGGGACCCTGCTTGGGGAGGGATGCTGGGAGTAAATGCTTCAGTAGAAATGGGCAACTTGGAAAAGGCTTGGGTGATTTCCTGCTTGTCCCTGCCCTCCTGCTTTGGGGCTGTAATTCCTGGGAATGGCATGGGGGAAGAAAAACAGGAAATAGCTGGTCAGCACTAAAGTTTATATGCCATAAAGGGAGCTCTACAGTTGGGAAAGTCTCAGGTGATGGTTTCGGAGCAGGGGTGGTGGTAGCTCCCAGTGTGGCAGCAGTGGCTGCCTGGTGACCATGTGGAAGGGAGGAAGGGGGCTGGTGGCACTCCTCAGCCTGTGTCCCTCTGAGGGGTGTGAGTGCCCATCAGCCCCTCGGGATAGCTGTGGCTTGGAGCCTGAGCTCTCAGGGTCTGGCCTCCAAGTGGGATGATGGGAGCCCTTGCAACAGGCATCCTGCTGGGGCAGGCACAGGAGCCCCACTTCTCCTGCAGTTGGCTGAGGCAGTGCATCAAACTTTTTACTGGACAAATATACAAATAGTGATATTGCCTGGGACATTTTATGCCCAGATCTGAAAAAACAGCTTTTTGTAACCCCACAAACTGTCCTGTGGCCCTACTCAATGAAGGAGATGCCATTCCTTCCCCCCCACAGGAAAAGTAGGAATATTGCCAGATATTAGTGTCTCACGAGTTTTTTTAGAGCTACAGCTGCATTATTTTCAAACCTGAAGTGCAAAGAGAAACCCCCATTATGCTTTGCCATCAAAGCAAATAACCCCAAATCCCTCAACTAATATTAATCATTTATTTATGAAAATCTTGATAGAGTTAGCCATTTTACCTAATAGTATTTATGGTCTGCCTTTGAGGCAACCCATTTGAGAAAGCTCCATGATGTTTTCCATATATAAAAGTACAGCCAGCAGTATGGAAACATCTGGAAATTGCTCATATCATATAAAATGGAATGGGGTGTAAAATGAAGTCACTTTAGCTTCATCAGGTGGGAAAAAGGTGAAGGGATCAATGCTGTATTTTGCACATTGAAGATGTTTGTGTCTAATAGCATACTGTGCAAGGGGGACAGTTGCCTGTATATATTTAATCTCCTCTTCTGTAGTGTAAGGTCCTAATATTTGAAATCTGATTTTTTATGAAAGCCATCCACATCCAGCACCAAAGCCATCTAGGGCTGTTGAGGCAGCTTAGGAAGGTGTTGAAGATACTGCCAAGGGGGATTTCTGGATCATGTCTCTTGTACTCTGCTTTCTCCACAGTATTTTCTGTACAAATTTCCTCAGGATGTCGATTCAGTCATTATCAATGTGGTGTCTGATGCAGCCTACCCATGCTCAGTTGTCTCTGTGCAGGATATTGTGGTAAGTCTGAGTAGAGAAGGGTGAGGAGGTGCCTGCTGGAGCTGTGTCCAGCTCTGAGGGCTCTGGGCCCTGCAGAGGGAAAAGCCCAAGGCAGGGCTGGTGGTGGTGGTGGTGAAGGGAGCCCCTGAAAGAGGAATGCAAATTCTGTGGGAAGGAGGCCAAGAGAGAGATGCTGAGTTCAAGCACTCATACAGAGACTTTTGTTGTAAATAGGTGAACAAGCTGTTCCTTTCTAGCCTATCCATAAGGAACACATTCCACAGAGGGACTTTGTCTCCCTTATGAGGTTCCCTGCTGCCCTGAGATATGGGTCTGTCTCCCATGGAGGCTGTTGAGTGGAATGTTGGTGGCTCAGGGAGGGAACGGTGCTGTTCCCCTGGCTCTCCCTTGGCTTAAGGCAGCTTGGGGAACTTCCGATTTTCAGACACACAATGTCTTTCTTCCTTTCCAGTTTGAGTTCCTTTCTGTATATTTCATTCCCTTTCCTGGGCTGTTCCCTGTTATGGAGGTTGGCTGTTGCTTGCAGCTGGGAAATAGCCCCATACTTGTTCTCTTTTCTCACCTCCCTGGATAACACAGGGGGCTGCACTATAGGAGCAGACAGAGATGCAAGAGGTTCTATTCCCTTGGATACCCCAACTGGGGCCTTTTTTTTGCTGTTCTCTGCTGTGTTTTCCAGCTGGCTTCCTTTGAAAATAGTTTGGATGTTGTCCCTGGTTTAACCCTGAGTTGTCTGTTTTAGTGCCCAGTGTATGACCTGGACCATAACGTGGAGTTTGATGGAGTTTATCAGTCTATGACAAAGCAGGCAGCCATAACTGTGCAGGTGAGATGCTGATCTGTGTCCCAGTGTTTGCTGCTGCCTGTGTAGCAATTAAAACCTGATCTCTGGCCTGTTGGAGGGGAGAGGCTTTGTGTCTCATGGATTTTCTGTCTTCTTCCATCCTTCTGTGTAGAGAAAAGATTTCCCAGGTGAGCAGTTCTTTGTTGTGTTTGTCATCAAGCCAGAGGATTATGCCTGTGGGGGTTCTGTGCCTTCTTCAATTCATGGTGAGTTGTTCTGGGAGGTGGATTTGATTGCTGCATCTGAGTGATGGAGCAGTGGGTGTCTTTTGGGACCTTCCTGTGGGATGCCACTGGGTGATTATGTTGGTCTGTCTTATCCAGGTAGTTGTGAGGAAGAGGGAAGTATCACTTTGATATTGTTGGGCAGGTTAAAAGTCTTGATAAATGCAGGAAGTGGCTGGCTAGTACAGTGCCTGGCATGCTGGGGTTGTGTGCTTTTCAGCAGCACCACTGGGGCTTTGGGAGACACTGGAGTCATCCAGGCAATGCTGCTTACAGCTTTTTGTTTGGCTCTCGCCTCTGCTCCCTGCTGCTGTATTATCCTCCTGGCTCCATGGAGTCTCAGTTCCTGCAGAGAGCATCTTCTCCAACTGCTATCTTGGGATCTGTGACAGCTCTGAACTTGGGGGAGCAAGAAAAATTGGTAATTCTGGGAGAATAATTTTACAAAAGAGTTGTTCTAGTGTCTTTTCCAGTCAGAAAACACTGTGTCCACTTGCTGGGCAGTGGTAAAAGCAAAGTCTCCACCACTCATGTAGTGACTGTAACTGAAGTGGGAACATTCCTATTCTCAAAGCCTCAAAGCTTCCTCCCAGTAGAAGAAGCAAGACTGCAACCAACAGATATACTGGGCTCACTCAACAGCTTTTTACTACTCCCCTGCCACCTTTCTGCCCTAATTTTCCCACAAAAAAGAACTGTGCCCTTTGGAGTGTCATTCTCTCATCCTAATGCTGTCAGCAGAGCTGTACTGGCCAGGTGTGCTAAGCCCTGCAGAAACAGAGCAAGTTTCTGGAGTGGCATCCTGCACTAAAGTGTTTTACTCACAGAGATTTGGCCAAAGGCAAAAATGGACTCCCACTACCTCTCCTTTGGGGATTAAATGAATAGGAGATGATATGCCTTTGGGATTCAGACATCCAGACATAAGCAATATATGGGAGGCTCAAAGGCTCCCCTGAAAAAAAGTTTGTGAACAGGGAGGAAGGGGGAAACATTTGGGAAAGGCTGTATATTGATAGATCAGAGAACATTTTCAAGCAAAACCACCCACACATTGTAGTGAAAAGCCAGACCCTGTTGGTTTTGCAAGTTCAGAGAACAAAGATCAGTGCCAGAAATCATTAATGTTGATTGTTTTTATATTTTCTGTACACTGTGCATCTCACAGGGAATGTCAACCGTACCTGGAACCTGCAGCGGACGAAGAACCTTCAAGTGACAATTGTGCCCTCCATTAAAAGTCAGTGTCTTTGGGCAGAGCAGTGCAACTTTACAGGGGAACTTGGCACTTCTGAATACAGGGGTATGACTGGGCCAGCAGCCTCTGAAGGAATGGTGCAGACAGCTAAGGAGGCAAAACCACTTGGAGCCTGCTCCCTTCCAGGAAGGGCTGTGTTACACCAGCTAGCACTGGGGGTGAAGACACGGGGGGAGATCGTGCTGAACAGGTTCTGTCAATTCCTTTTGAAGAAAGCAAATGGGTTTGGAAGGGCTGTTTGGGTCTGGGCATTTTTACAAGGTGGTATTGGGAAGAGTGCTGACCCTGAGAGGTGCTGTTCCTGCTCTGTGAGCTGACTGATCCCTTCTCTTTCCTCAGAGTCTGTTTATGTCCAGGCCATGTTCTTCAGCTTCCTGAGTTTCCTCTCCTTTTACCTGGGCTCAGTGGTTGTTGCTTTTGTGCACTACATTAGGTGAGTCAAGGGGTTATAAAAGAACAGCCTTTCTGTTTCTTGTCATCAGGGACACCACACCCTGCAGAAAATTTGGGATGAGTGGGGTGGCAAGCATCTAAGAGCAGCTGAAGAAGTCCATGACTGCTCCTGCTGATCATCAGCCAGAAAATACTTCTTCCTCTGCTATGGGGACCATGGGAAGGATGAAAATCTAAGGGTCTGCCCTCCCAGACTTGTAGTGCTCCAGCCCTGTGTTTTCTTATGTAAGGACACTGGGCAGCAGGTGGGAATTGTGAAGGGACTAGTCTGGGATATGGAGTGTGAGACCATGCTGGACTGAGAACTGCAGTAAATGGCAGTGATACAAATTGGGCCTTGGAGTCCCAGGAATACTGGTTTCCTTCCTTACCTGCCTCCCCTGCCCCAGACTTTGGTGTCTGGGCTTGTGTTGAGAAGAACGTCTGCATGGGCATGGCTTAACTTCAAGACACATCAATGAAAATACATTTCATTGGAACAATTCAATTAAATTACTTAAGTGTGTGCTCTTATTTGCTGATATTTTTCTGTGTTGTGAGAATATGTTGGTAGGGTTTTTTGTTGGTTTGTTTGGTTGTTTTTTTTTTTAACCATCTGCTTTCTGCTTGACATCTGCATTGACAGGGGATGATATGGGCTTCTTAAGCATTGTGCTAGTGAGTGCCTCTAAATCTTGCTACCACTTCAGGAGATTCATACTTGTTCCCCTGAGCAGGGAAGATGGGTTGGGAAAGATGATGTGAGGGTCTGTCTCAACATACTGAGCAGTGTAGGATGAGATAAGTCATGGAAATGGTTGTCCTGCCTCTGGTGGATAGCTGGGGGGGTGAAAAAGCCCTCTGTTGATTTGGAAGTTAGAGAGGTGGACAGCAAGCAGTCATAGCTGAGTTGTGTCTAGTCCAAGCAGTATTTTTTTGTTGTTGTTATGTGTGTTTGTTTCTTTTGTGCTTATTTTTATTGGTTTTATTTGTTTTTTTAGAGCTTGTGACATATTTACTTGTGGGTATCCTAGATAATCCTGCCATGGCTGGCAGGTGATGAGATTTGTTGGCTGTCTCATGAGTGCTGTCTGTTGCTTTGCAGGGTTCAGAGGAAGGCTTCATCTGGGAGATTGAGCCCTGAGCATGGTAAGGTCTCTTCTCTGTTGTGTGACAGCTTTGAGTGAGCAGCACAGGCCCCTGGCCAGGCACAGGACAGGCTGTCAGTCTGTCCTGGAGCTGTCTTCCCTGGTAGCTCACACAGTCTCTGGTGCTGAGGAAAGATGTTAGAGCTTCCTCTCTGCCATCACATGAGAGTCCTTTGAAGCCAGCTGCCCTGAACCTCGTCCTGACTCCTACCCCTAGGAGCTGCCTTTAAAGAGATGGAGGAAGGCAAAGCCTTGCCTGGACCTGGCTACAGGCTGATGCTCCTGATGCCAGGTCTACCGATATTTAAACAAGGCATTTTGAGTATGTCAGCTCTTATGCTTTAAGAATTGCTCTGCCTGGTTTAAGCATGGGGTCTTTTAATTGAATTTAAATGTTAAATTGTTTTTCACTGGACGTTGCAGACAGCCAGCTGAATGAATGACTAACAGAGTTAGGTAGTGGTGTTTATGATATTTGTGTTGGCATTGGATTCAGTTTACTTTGTGCTGCACCCACATTTCCACAAGCTGCAGCCTTCTGCCTTATAAAAACAGAGCTGCATCTAAGAAGCTGCCAGTGAAAGATGGAAGTTTTTGTCATGTGGATGGGGGGCACTGGGAGTTCTTGCTTTCTGGTGAGGCATGGGAGTCTTTTCATTTTGATTAAATATTTAGTGCCTGCAAAGTAGTTCAAAGCATTGGTGCTGAGGTCATTTGTACCTCTCTCCTGGAGGAAGGGAGGACATAGTCTTGGCAGCACTGAGAGGTTCTTGATGTTATTCCTTTTTTGATGTGAGCATTTTCAGTCTCTCTGGTCTGCTGCATCCCATCAGATAAACATGGTAGTATAACTGAGCTGTGTTTAAAGGATCAGCAGTGGAACTTCACTCTGACTGGCATTAATTGGCTTAATATTTCTGCTGAGGACCTGGGGACATTGGAATTCTTAGACTTGTTTTGTCAGCCACTAAAAGATCCACATATATCCCTGTATTTGGAATACATGTGAAAGGTTTTTTTCACAGCATGTACAGGGAACTGTAAAAGTGTCCATAAATGCAATCTAATTTTATATCATTTGGGATGGATCCTGCTGTAGAACAAGAGCAGGTCTTAGGGCACTGGAGCAGTGGGAAAGGCCTGTGTGTTGGGGAGCTTGAGTAAGCTGAAGGGACCTGTCCAAGGCTGTGGAAGAGTTCCAGGGTGCTGACAAGGAGTCACTGTCTAAGACAAGGAGGCACAGTCTCAGCCAGGTGAGACCAGAAGTCCCAGGGAGTGCTGCTGATGCTGCAGCTGGGGTTTAATGTGCAGAAGCCAACTTAGAAGCTGCCTTCTAAACTGCCCTGCTGAGAGGTGGAAGTTAAATTCTGGTGTTTGGAAAGTTCCCAAAAACAGTGCACAGATGCTGGACTTAGTATGGACCTGGAGAGTAGAGAACTGGGTAGCTGAGCAGGGAGGATTGCTGAACAGCATCCCTGTGGAGGGGGAGAGGAGCACAGTTCCTTCATAGTTTACAGCTTTCCTCCCAGAGGCACCTGTGACCTGTCCTCTCCCTTGTCATGCATTGCCACTTTCACATGCCTGGCACTGAATGTGCAGCCAAGTCCTTTCCTCTGGGGAGGAATCATGTCCTACCCACACGCTGTTTCTTCATCTATTGTCTCTTCAGGGTGTGTCTGACTGATGCTTATAAAATGGTAATTAGCAGCTTCCCTGTCTTCCAGATCAGTGGACACACTGGCTTTCTCTGTTTGTTTGTTTTTTTTTTTTAATCCTCTTCCCACCCTTTGGAATTTCTTTCCCTCCCAAGTACCCCTGGATCTTGCCTTCTTCATTACTCCCTATTCCTTTTCCCCACCAAGGAGCTGGATGGAAGTGCTCAGCAATGTGTCTTTGCCATTGGTCTTGGAATGTCCTGCCACTCCATGTGCCTCCTTGCTCTTGTTATCCATCTTATGTCTGACCTCTCTGGTTCACTTTTTTTTCTTTTATTTTAATCCCATGGCACACCTTCCCTTCCACATCCTCACCATCTGGTGGAGGCAGTAGCTGGAGGAACCACGCCTGGTGTGGTACATTTACTTTGCTGACTCACTCTCACAGTGGGAAGTGGGATGGAAATTAGTGGGTGAGCTGGGTCCAAAGTGGCTGTTAGAGACAGGGCAGAGTGCCTTTTCTCCTTGGCTTGCCTGCTTTGTTGAGATTTAAATCTTTGGTAACTTGGGAGAGAAGGTTGGCAGGTCATTTGAGAATAAAGCCTGGTCTAAAATTAGGAGGGAGTATCCTTGTGGAACAGGACTGACAGGCCTAGGAATTGTGCTTGTGCCTTGCTGATGTAAACATAAGGAAATGCTTTTGCCCTCTTCCCAGTGATCTGGATTTCCAAATGACTTTTAAAGCAGCAGGAAAAGCTTCCATGAGAGAGGGAGATTGGATTGGAGGTGATGAGTAGAAGCTTCATCTTGCTCATGCCTCAATCTACAACAACATCCTGCCAATCTCAGCTTGGGCTGTCACTGGGGGCTGCAGTGTGCCAGAGCCCTCCCTCTGGTGCTCAGTCCATGCCATGTTCCCTTCTGATGCTCCTCTGAGCTGTTTTCTCTGATAGAGGGATGGGGCAGGAGCCTAAAGGAACCAAAATTTGAGACCAAGTCTTAGCCCCCAGCCCAACAAGCATAGCAGACATGCCAAAGAAAAGCAGTAATTGGGACTTAAAATATCAAATACCATTGCTGGATGGGTGCTTCCCTGATGTGGGGCCAGTCAGGGACAAGTTTTAGATCTCTCTGTGTTTGCGGGTGATAAAAATGGTATAAAAACCTACGCAAGGTGTTACAGAAATGCTAGAGTTTCCAGTTGGAAAGGGCACTCTGCCTGTGCCTGTCAGTTTGAGACCAGTCAGGTACTGGGAAGCCAGGCCATTGCCAGGCTGCCAGGCTGCAGTAAGGCTTTAAATACTGTGCCATGTTCTGCATTGCTGTGCTGCTGACTGACCGCATGAGATTATTGCAGGGGTGAAGCTTTAAAGCAACTGAACCTGTCCCACTGTTTGCCACTACTGGAAAACATGGTCCTGTTCCTGCTGCCCTTGCTTCCCTCCCTGATGTGACTGACCTCTCAGTGAAGGGATTCAGCTGGCTTTGTTTCCTGCCGTGTAGGTCAGCTGCTGAGCTCCACCATTGGAAGCAAAAAGAGGGAATGTAGAGGCAGGAGAGCACTCCTCCTTGCTTCAAATATGTGGGCACGAGGCAGGATGTTCCTAGCTCTCAAAGGCTTGCCCTTCTTGTCATCAGCACAAGATCATTACCACTTTTTGCATAAAGCATTTTTTTCTTTTTCCTTGATTGGTTGAAATTATGTAGCAGCTGTCCTGCCAAAGCCTGTGACTTCCAGAGACAGCTGATGGCAGCAGGATTTTAAGAGATTTGAAGAGTTGCATGAGAAAGGGAACAAACTAGAAATTCCGAAGGCTGTTAAGAACATCATGAGGCTTGCTCTAAAATTTACCAAGTCTTGCAGCCCCACAGTGTGATCTGTACAGGGTGCTGGAGGGGGCTCCTGCTGCCAGTCTCACTGGCACCGTGTGTGGGGAGGCTGAAGGAAATGGGTTTCCTTCACACTGCAAAACGAGGGTTTCCCTTTTGCACAGTATGCTCTAGAGGGAGGCTGCCATCTGTTTAGGGAAATGTTCCTTTTCCCAAGCCCCTCCAGCTCTTCAGGCTGTTTGTGTTCACCTCAGAGATGTTTTGAAGCACTGACATGAGACTAACAGTCCCTCCTGGGTCTGTTTCATTGCAGGATCTGGGATGATGACTTCTTCACACCCCATCTCAGCCAGCACTCCTGAGGGAAGCAGCTATGGTGCTATCGGTACAGTATATTCCAGAACTGGGGCACAGGGAGGCTTCTCCCTGCGGTGGAGGAAGGCACTTTTAGGGTCATTTAACACCAGAGGAGAGTAAAGCTGCGAGCTACTTTAGGAGCGTCTTACAACTATTAAAAAACAGAACAAAACCCAAACAACCAAATTGCAGTTTGTGAGGTTCAGGTTGCACTTCGGGGAAAAGCATTTACATAATAAAAGTGGCAAATCTGAAAGAGGTGCCCTAAGAGACACATTTAATTGGAAATGTGTCTTAGACAAAGCTACAGTCACTGAGAGCTGTGGGTGACAATGCTGCTTCAGACAGGACATTTACTGGTGACTGAAAGAGGTCCCTCTCAAGCAAGCCTCTAGGAGCCTGTTATTAGCTCACAGCCTGCCTTTAAACCAAAGCATACTTGGCCCTGGGAGGCTGAAGGGTTGTGTGCCATAAAGCAAGACACAATCAGAGTTTCTTGCCCCCAGGGGTTTCACTGGGGAAGAAACAATGTCATACTGCCAACAGGTGAATCATGCCCTGGAGACAGAGGAGAAAAAATCTTCCTGAAGGCTTAATGACCACTTTACCCCTCCTTCCCCTTTCTCCAAAGAAGTCTTTTAAAAGCATTTGGGAAGTGAGGAAGAAACCTGTGTTCTGCCCATGTCGATGTGGGCAATGAGCTGGGAGTTGCCCAGGCTGTGGGAAGTGCAGGCAGGTCCTGCTAACCTGTATGTGCCCAGTACCAGGGATGCAATGGGAATAAAGCTGGTACTCTGCTTGCTTTGAAAAATCCACTTTCTTCTTTGTCTTCTGTTCTACAGTATTTTTAGAAAAGCTTAGATATATACAAAGCTTACATAAAATCTGAAGGTTAACCAGGTGAGTGTGGTTTTGACCCCTAACAGTCTGCTTCTTTCTCTAGAGGTATTTGTCTTGTCTCAGAATTCCAGATTTCAGAGCCTGCGCTCGTGGAGAGTAGAAAATGTTAAGAGATAAAAAGTAATAGAATAAAAGCAGAGTAAAAACTAAAATGCTGCAGAGAGGGGAAGATAATGGTCCTTCAAACTGCTCTTAGCTGAGCACCTAAAACTTCTGGAAGGTTTGGGGTCATGTGTGGCAGCGTTCCTCACTCGAGGTTCACCCAGTGTGGAATTTTTCTTCACTCAGGGTCAGCAAATGTGGTGGTGTTCACAGGGTTCCCAGGACAAGGGAAGAGACAAGGGTCTGACTCCATGTTTCAGAAGGCTGATTTATTATTTTATGATATATTAAAAGAAAATGATATATTAAAACTATACTAAAAGAATAGAAGAAAGGATTTAATCAGAAGGCTTGTAAGGAAAGGAATGGAATGGTAATAAAATCTTGTGACTGACCAGAGAGTCCAAGACAGCTGGACTGTGATTGGCCATTAAATATAAAACAACCACATGAGGCCAAATCAAAGATGCACCTGTTGCATTCCATAGGATCAGATAATTATTGTTTACATTTTGTTTCTGAGGCCTCTCAGCTTCTCAGGAGAAAAAATCCTAACGAAAGGATTTTTCATCAAGTATGTCTGCGACAATCATGGAAAAATGTTTTCCCTGAACTGACCCTATCAACTTGTCAAAGCATCAAAGCATCTGGGACAGCTGGATTCTTGCACAGAGGGATTTAGCATTTACCCTGTGTGTCTCTTTCTCTCTGCTGTGGCCCAGACGAGTCCAGCTCCAGCGGTGCCCGGCAGCTGTCCTCCCCGGAGCGCAGGGCCCCGGCCGGCTCGGACACTGACAGCTCCGTGGAGGAGGAGAGCGACTTTGACACCATGCCAGAGATTGAGAGTGACAAGAACATCATCCGCACTAAGGTACGGCTGGTGCTCACCCTGGGCACCTCTGGGCCATGACCAGGACTGGTCGCATCAGCGAAATCTCAAAAATCCTGTTCCCGTTCAGGGTGGATTTCATCCAATACAGCTGAGTGTGCTTCTTAGTCTTTTTTCAGTCACTGGAAGCTTTCCCACTGTAATAAGAGTGCTGGTTTAGTGAGTGCTTTAATATGGAAAATCAAAATGTATTAGGGACTATTGAGAAAGGAGGAAAATGCCCAGAAAAGTTCAAGGAGTTATGAAGATAGGGAGAAAATAACCTGCAACAGTAGGTGGCTATTTAGTACAAGTAGTGTGACTACAGTGGATGTACAGAGGGGCTTTAAGCCAGCAGCTCTCAAACTGCCTCCTTTTGTCATCCTGCACTGCTCTGTGTGGTTGGAGCCATTCCTGGAGGTCAGAGAATTTTGCAGGACTCACCCCCATAGAATCAAGGGACACAGTGAGTTAGTTCACTGTGTAAAACCAGTTCAAATACCACCAAGCTGCAAATATGTCAAGATCTCCTACTGGCATCTGTAATCTACATTGGTTCTTGTGTGTTTTCTTCCCTCTTTCCCCACCTGATAATGTTTTAGGTGTTCCTCTATCTCTCAGATTTGTCCAGGAAAGACCGAAGAATTGTCAGCAAAAAATACAAAATCTATTTCTGGTAAGGAGAAAGCAAACTGGTAAGACCAAACTCTGGACCCAGAGTCTCTGGTTGTGGAGTCTGTCTGCATGCCTTTCTTCTGAACCACTTCTGAACTACCCTGTTGCCCATTCTGACTCTGTTCCAATCAGTAACTGCAGATCCCACATACCTCAAGTAAGGATATTTGTGGACCAGTGCACACATGATCCTGGCAATGGATTCTGTTTTGCATCATTGCTTTTAAGCATGGTAACAACCAGTGCACTGAAAAGTAATGGGAAGGGGGAGAAACTGGCACTCAGACACATGAACTTGTGGCCAGCATCCTGGCTTTTCCTGTGCCCTTAGCATTTGCCTCTGGTTTGCCTCCTGTGTGCCCCTCTTCTTCAGGGGCTCACAATGGGATGGTAACCCCAGAGCAGTGAGGTGTGCACATTCCTCCACGAGCACTCTGGGCCTTTCTTCTGGGTGTGCCCTCCTGGTTTTGGTGTGTGTGTAAGTGCAGCTGCTGTCTCCCCTCTGCAGGAACATCATCACCATTGCGGTGTTCTATGCCCTGCCGGTCATCCAGCTGGTCATCACCTACCAGACGGTGCGTTTGGCCCCACGGCTGCCCCTCTTGCTTTGAACTTGCCCTGTGGTTGTGTTGGGTAAGGGGGACAGTCACAGTGGGACTGGGATCACCCAGGAGTTCTGCTCTGTGTGAGGAGCAGTTTACCTTAGCTGCTCTCGCTGCACTGTGTTGATGTTACAGTGAGCTTGGCTCATTGGGCTTGCACTTCTGCTATTTCTGCTTGGGAAGTGGGAGTGCTGCTGCTTTCCTGATCAACTGATGTCTTGTTTGGGTCCTGTTTCATTGTAGAGACAGGAGGAATTTGATGTTATCTCTAAGGGACAGCTGAAAGCATGTAGTGTTTGCTGTGATTTCTCCTGCCTTCTGCCAACCTTTGCTATCCTGCTGTTATGCAGATATCTGCAAGTAGGTCTATTAGTGGGGGTTGAGAGCACACAATGTTTCCTCTGAAGTCTGTTATCAGATTTGTGGCCCTTGACAACATGTTGTCCCACCCTAAAAGCTTTGCTTGCCCATGTCAGTACCCCCTGTGCTGGTGCTAGAGCTAGGCTGTGTCCTGGTACACCTTGTGTTTGTGCCCTGTTTGCATGGGGCAAACCCCCCAGAGCAGGGAGGATTTGCTAATGGCAAACCTCCCACCTGCTCTCTGTCCAGGTGGTGAATGTGACTGGCAATCAGGACATCTGCTATTACAACTTCCTGTGTGCTCATCCCCTTGGGGTGCTGAGGTGAGTGAGCCCTTTCCTCACTGCATATTTGTCTCATCCCTCCTGAGTGTGTGTGCTGTGCCCAGGTCAGGATTTTATGCTTGCCAGGCTCACAGTAGCAATGTTGATAAGACCACTGGGAGTTTAGGACTCTGATCTTTGTGTTTTGCTCAGCAGTGCTGCCCCTAGAACACCTGGGTGCCCCTTACAAATCCTTGGCACAACAATGAGGTGCTCCTGTGCTCTTTGGACACTTTTATCCAAGGAGCAGCAGCTCTGCAAAGAAGTTCAGATCAGTCCTTGCAGTGTAGCATTTCTCTAAATTAATACGTGAGTGCAAAGAAAGCCCAGAGTTGGGAATCTCTCAGAAGTGTTAAACGACCTGGGACAGGTGAACTATCCAAATTAAATTTGTCATCAGGAGCGTTAGATTGCAGTTTGGCAGCTGCTGAGGTGGAAGGTGGTGGAGGGGGGGAGCAAAATGGATTCAGCTTATCACAGCCCAGGGTTCAGCTTCCTGCTGCTGTGCTGCCTTTGTCTTAAACCTTCTTCTTTCCTGTAGTGCCTTCAACAACATCCTCAGCAACGTGGGCCACATGATGCTGGGCTTTCTCTTCCTCCTCATCGTGTTGCGCAGGGACATCCTCCACCGCCGGGCCATGGACATGAAGGATATCTACACCCTGGTAGGAGGCACTGGGGCTGAGTGGAGGCAGGGAACATGGAGTGAACTCAAAAACCAGAGTGATACACAATGGGTTTCCACTTGTCTTCTTTGCTGAAGGGTTGAATCCTCCTCTTTTTTTTCCTCTTGTGCAGAAGGGTCTAGGTGGGATGCTTGTGTTCCTGCACACCCCAGTGCTTTACTATTTGCAGTATGTCCAAACTGCTGTGGTGGTGACCCAGCCTGGGCCTGTGAAGACAGGGAGATTAATAAAGGAAGGATTCCCATGGCTCTGGGTTTTCCTGCAGCGCTTGCTGTGAAGGAACTGGGACAGCAGGAGTGTCCCAAGATGCTTCTCTTTGTAATGAAGTTTGATTTGTCTTACATAAGAGCTGCTTATGATAACTCAGAGGAATTTGGCTGCCTCAGTCTCTGAAGCAGAGATTCTTGTAGCCAGAGCTTCTCTAGTCTCTTGTGGGAGTGGATGGAGATAACTGCAGCCCTGTGGGCAGAGGTGCTGGTGGTTTCTGGAGACAAACATCTCTGTTCTCATGGGCTTGGTAGCAAGTAAAAGCACTAGCAGTTGTAAGGGTCTGCTGCTTGTGGTTTTTAGGTGAAATCTTGGCCAATTTGTGATGGAAATGCCTTCTCACATTGGCTGATGGGCTCTGCTCCAGATCTTCTAAGACACTACTGACCACAAGAGCAATTCTGGTCAGTCCTCTCTGTTTTGGGCAGGATGTAGCATGGCATGAGGTACAGGACAGAGGTTATCAGTTTCACGATGTCAATACCAAGACATTGAGGTCTTCAGATGAGACCTTCCAGTGTGAGTAGCTTAGGTTTGCTGCCTGTGGATTCACCTTGCTGTGCCATGTTTCTAAATCCAGAGCCTGTGGTTGTACCCAGGACACTGTGCTGCACTGGTGACTGGAGGACTTGTGTAGGAGTTAGGAGGGATGAAGTGATGAATGGAGAATGGAAGCTTGCCTGTGATCAGGACACTGAGGGCACTTACTATACAGCTCTGCTCTATTCCAGGACTATGGGATCCCAAAGCATTTTGGTCTCTTCTATGCTATGGGCATTGCTCTGATGATGGAAGGGGTGCTCAGTGCCTGTTACCACGTCTGCCCTAATTACTCCAATTTCCAGTTTGGTAAGCTGAGTTTCCTTTCTCCTTTTGAACTGGAGCTAGGATTTGCCATGTTCTGTCTCTTGCTGAGTTGCTGATGTTTCCCATCTCTCTCTACCCTTGCAAGTCTCCCTGGAGCCTGCCTGTTTCAAAGCTGAGTCAGGAGGTTGTGATGCCCTGTGGGCACTTATTTCCTGATCCCCTTTCGTTTTTGTTGCCCCAGAGCATGGAAGATGTGCTGCTGCAAGGTGGCAAAGCACAAAGTGCTGTATAATGTAGCGCAGCAGCAGGGCCAAACCCGAGGCTGGCAGGCACAGATCCCTGATGCTTTGTGTGCCCTTGGAGCAGCTTTGTGGGCCACTGGCAGTAGGTGCTCACACTGTTTCTGTTGTATCCCTCCACAGACACCTCCTTCATGTACATGATTGCAGGGCTGTGCATGCTCAAGCTCTACCAGACCCGGCACCCAGACATCAATGCCAGCGCCTACTCCGCCTACGCCTCGTTTGCTGTGGTGATCTCCCTGGCTGTCCTTGGAGTGGTAGGGCTCCCTCTTACTCCACTGCTTCTCTGGGAAGGAGGTGGCATGGCTGGGAACATGGCTGAGGTGTGAAAATGACTGGGGAACGCAGCAGAGTAGGATGAGAGTGTGTTAGACAGCTGTCAGCATTTGAATTCTCAGTTCTGCTGGGCTTTCCTCCTTCCTTCCCCTGAGCTTTCAGGTAGGAGAAAAGCAGAACAGTTTCCTCTAGTTGGGCTCTTGTTTTGCGCTTTGCCCACCACATGCCATCCTTCTCAAGAGGAGAAATCAGATGTTCGTGTCCAAGTGCACAGATGGTCTTCCTGGGGCATGATTCACATTGGAGGAAAGAGGAGTGAGGCTGGCTGGGCTTCCAAGACAGGTATCTTAAACCTAGTTGCTTGTGCCTATTTCTCCCCTTTGGAATACTCCATGTAGTTTGTCACAGCTACTGCAGTTGATTTTCCTATTTCTGGAGAGGAGCGGGGTTAGGATGATACCTGGGGGGCTCCCAGGCAAATTCCTGGAGTACCTGCCTATGGAAGGGTACTGGAGCAGAAGCTACAAGACTCTGCCTGTTTGCCACTTTGCCTGTAGCATTGCAAGTACTCAGTTGGGCTCACCAGGATCTTCAAGCTGTGCTTTTCCATGGAAGTCTCTGCTTCTCATTTGAAGGACTCCTTTTCATTCATCAGTAATCAGGCAAAATCCATGGAATTCTTGCTCTGAACTAGCAGCTAGATGCCAGTGGGCTGTGAGCTTCTCACTACCAAATAATGCAGAGGTCTCTGTTTACAAGACTGTCTGTGGGATAAGGCATGCAGGAGGAGCTGGTGACCTTGGGACTTGCCAAGAATCTCTTGATAGGTGTGGTAGATCTTGACAAGATTCAAAACACTGAGACTTCATTATGGGTTGCTCTGTCTTCTTTTGTGGGGTGCTTTGAGGCTGTTCAGTGGAGCTTGAAAGCAGCACGTCTCCCTTGTTCCATTCATGGACAGTTGGCTTTTCTACTTGCTTTTTGGTGTGTGGGTTTTTATCTCTGCCCACACAAAGTGAAAATTTCAGGAGAATGCTTTGCGCCAGGGTAGGGAAGTGGTCACTGCCTGATGGCAGATCAGAGTTTCTGTACTCCTTATTGTATGAATGAAAAATAAGGATTTTAATGTAGCATTAACCTGTGCTTGCAGGTTACTTCCAGTCCTTAAATAAAATGAAAATGCACCGTAGGAGCAATTGCCTGCAGAGCAGTTCTGTCCTTTTTGGTCTACTTCAGTACAGTTGTTAAAGTAATGGTTGGTTCCCTGTCTGCCTTTGTAAAAATCCACCTCCTGACCAGAGAGCTGCTGCCCAGCTCAGCAGAGAGAGCTTGCTTGGACTTGTATTTCTGTTCCCTGGGCCAGTGCTGTCCATCCAGCCTTGTGTAAAGGGGCATTCAGAAAGAATGGTCTCCTCTTCAGGATGCTGAGCTAATCTTGCTTCTCTGGACTTCATTTTGAATTTATAGATCTATTTTCTGGTTGGAAGATTTAGGGATTTTTTTTCTGTGTTCAGTGAGGTTGTTTAATGTCCCAGGGTGATACAGCACAGGAAAGGATTGTCCTGCTGAGAGAGGGCTCAGTTTACTTTTAAAATGTTTTTGCTTTCAGGTGTTTGGAAAAAATGACATGTGGTTCTGGGTTATTTTCTCACTGATCCACATTTTGGGCTCACTGGCTCTCAGCACCCAGATCTACTACATGGGTCGCTTCAAGATCGGTGAGTGCTGTGACTGAACCATCTCCTCCTGGGTGTGTGTGGTGCCTCCTGTCCCCCCCTGCCTGTGCAGCACAGTCCTGTGGCCCCTCTCCTGGGCTACCCTGTCCTCTCATCCATCTGATGCTTTCCTGGCCTCTCAAGTCCTTGTGCTCCTGATTCCCAGTGGGAGTGAGCAGGAGCTGTGTGCTCTGAGGGAGCTGCAGTTCTCCCTAGTGCTGTGCTCCACCCTGTCACGGGGTGCGGGGGAGAGGGTCTGCTGGGGAGCCTGGCTCTTGTGCCCTGCTTAAACCTATTTCTTCTTCCTCTTCTGCCCCTGTCTGCCTCAGATGACCCTGACTCAGGTAACCACAGCTTTCCTTTTTCCCTGTTGGACTGATTGTGCTGAGCTGCAGCAGGCAGGGATTGCATGGATGTGTTTGGGGAGGCAGGATCGTATGCCACCTGGGGTCAGCTCTTGGGAAGTGAAAGCAGTTTGCCAGCAGCACTGCCAGTCTGTTCCTTGGCAGGAGGGGAGTGATCCAGCACAGGAGAGCTCAGATCTTGGTGCAGGAGCCTTTTCAAACTCTGTGTTGTGGCTCAAGGGGAACATGTGTATTCATGCATGTTTGTCCATCCCTTCTGGCACTGATGGCTCTGCAGTGGAGCTTCTGCAATGATTTTGAGAGCAGGAGTGTCTTGAGTGCTCTGCCCCTCTAGGACCCTCTAAAGCCTGTGGGACTTGTTTCTGCTGTTTCCCTGCCTTGGCAGCTTATTCCATGGAAGGAGCTTTTCCCCTTCCTACATACACACACCTCTGTTCCAGAGATGGGGTTGCAAAGCCAGCCTCTTTAATGTACAGGCAGGGCCTGTGTGACTTCTGGGCAGTGCTAGTGTAGAGAGGGGTTTAAAATTTATTTTTGTTGTAACCTGTTGTTCTGGCCTACTGCCATCTGCATGCTGTGCTGGATGCCCTCCTGCTCAGCACAGAGTGCTTCCAAAGGGCAAGGCATGAATCTGCTGACACCTCGGGCTGTCTGTTGTCAGCTGGTGGGTGCCAGCTTCTTCCTCATAGGCATTTTAGAGCTCAGTGTGCTGGCTGTCCTGGCTTTCTACCCTTTCCTTTGACAGACATGGGCATATTTCGTCGAGCAGTGATGGTGCTGTACACGGACTGTATCCAGCAGTGCAGCCGACCAATGTACATGGTAGGTGACTGCTCATCTGCAATTCCTCACTTCCTTAGGCAGTGTGCAAAGGAAAGAGGAGGGTCTGTTTGAAAAAGTGATGGTCCTTGCTCCCCTTGTTCTCCTTCCCCCAAAATGGTTGGGTAAGTGTAGGTCTCTGCTGGAGTGGTTTACTCCCAGCCTCCAGGCTTCCCCTGATCTCAGCCTTGGTGAATAAAACATGAGAGCAGAGGTGATACAAGTGTGGCAGGATGTGCCTTTGCACTTGCTCTATGGAAGCATCCATTCAGAGGAACAGGTAGGAGGCTCTATGCAGTGCAGCCTCTCTGGGGAAGGCTGCAGCTATTTTGGGTCTGTGGCTTAAGCAAAAGCAATTGCCATTTCTGCAGCACCTCAGGGCAGATAGCAAGAAGTTAAGAAAAGTTGTCTGTTACCTTGTGTCCCACTGATTGCTTTCTCCTTAACAAAGAGTGCTAATTAGGGCTTGAAGCCACATGTTTTCATCCATAACCATCCTTCTTCTTAATTTTATTTGTTTGCTCTCCCATCTCTGAATAAGCAAACTTGGTCCACTTGGGTATGAAGTAAGCCTGGCCAGCCTGAAACGGCCACATCAGGAAAGCAGCTGTAAGCATAAATGCACATGCCCCACAGATGTAATCCTTCTGCCTGCTGTTGTTACAGTGCTTCCCCAGCTAATGGTGAGATGGCAAGGAAAAAAAGGCTCCCCGAATATGTGCAGGATGATGTCCAAAGTTTCCTCTGCCACCTCTTTCAAGCATGTCCTTGCTCTCTGCAGTAATTCTTTTGTAAAACAGTGGGAGGGAAGGAATCTAGCTAGAAAAACAGTAGAAGCAGTCAAAGGATTCACAGAACCTCCTGAAGCTGATCCCTTAAGTGCTGAGCTTGTCCTTTTTTAGACGTTTAGTCTCCTTACAACACTTTCTTAAAATTTGTGAGGGTCAGAGCAGTTTCCATCTGATAAAAGCTCCCACAGAGCCAGGTGCATGTGTGTTTGCAGGAACTGAACTCCAAATCCTCACATAATGCTCGCCTGAATTTCTGAGGCAAAGGCCTTTATGCATACTCTTTTCACTTGATATGATCATCAGTGTCTTTTCTCCAGGACAGGATGGTGCTGCTCATTGTTGGGAACCTGGTGAACTGGTCCTTGTAAGTACTGGCTTTGTGTATTTGTGCATGTGGGCAGCAGGGTTTGGTACTGGGACACATCTGGCCTGGAGTGATGGGGAGATGCAGCAGTGTCTGTGCAATAATCCTGACATGTTTTGGCAGGCAGGCTGATCTGAGGGTGGTTGGCAGATCCATGGGATGCAGTGCAGCACTAGAGCTACGGGGAGCATCCCCTGAGCATTTCAGCTGGGGGTGTCTCATGGCTCGTGTTTCAGGGAGCTTGTGCTGTGCTGCTGTGTTGTGCTTCCCACAGAGCTGGGAGATCTCTGGCACAGCCAAGGTGCAGGAGACCTGGCAGACACAGTCACAGAGCCTGGCTGGGAGCAGTAACTGCATGGGAGGGATCAGCTCTCAGATAAGACCTAAAATCATTGCCCCAGGCTCTTGCTTTTCACTGAAGCTGCTTCTCAGGGACGTGCCTTCTACCAAATGGGCAGGTCTAGGGTCAGATCCTACTGAGGGAGATGTGTTTGGCCATGGGTTGGAAGCAATCCAGGGCCCTTGCCTGTCCTCTGGGGTCT
The DNA here is from genome assembly GCA_024865655.1 of Emberiza elegans. Classification (NCBI taxonomy): domain Eukaryota; kingdom Metazoa; phylum Chordata; class Aves; order Passeriformes; family Fringillidae; genus Emberiza; species Emberiza elegans. The sequence continues at coordinate 1,825,684 of JALJVW010000243.1, read as the reverse complement.
CCAGATGCTTCAGCAGCTGACCATGGCTAAATTTCCGTGGCTGGGAGCAGAGGCAAACAGTGCATTTCCCCCAGGGAACTGGGAAGCTGTGGCACTGGTGCTGTGTCCTGCAGTCCTGGCAGGGGGTGGAACAGTGTGTGGCTGTCACTTTGGGGATGTACCCTGTCCCCAGTGAAGGAAGCTGCCTGATGTCCCTTCTGTCCTCTCCCTCAGTGCTATCTTTGGGCTGGTGTATCGGCCCAGAGACTTTGCCTCCTACATACTGGGAATCTTCATCTGTAACCTGCTGCTCTATCTGGCCTTCTACATCATCATGAAGGTAAGGGGAGGCAGCTGTAGCTGTCCCTGAGGCTCCTGGCTCCAAAGGGGAAGGGATGGGCCTCTTTTCTGGCTGCAATTTGAGTTCCTGTGGTGCTGCAGAGGGATGTGGAGGGACCTTTGTGGGGCTCTGGCTGGGACAGGGTGTTGGGGAGGGGTGGTGTGGAGCCATTTCAGGGGTGGCTGGGCTGTCTTTGGGGGGTGGGCAGCCCTTCCCAGATGCAGGTGGTACAGGCTGGTGTGTGAGCCCTGTGCATGGCTCTGTGTCCCTGTCTGCAGCTCCGCAGCTCTGAGAGGCTCCTGCCCATCCCCATGTTCTGCATCGTGGCCACAGCAGTGGTGTGGGCTGCTGCCCTCTACTTCTTCTTCCAGACCCTCAGCAGCTGGGAGGTAAATTTCCCTTTTACTGTTCTTCTGCCCATCTCTTTCTCATCATCTTTCCTTCCTGGTGGTTGTTCTGCACAAAAATGACTCTGGAGATGAGTCTTGGGCTGCTCATGGGGAGCTGCAAGGGTTCAACTCATGTAGCAGACTTGTGAAGGGGGCATGGGAAGCTGTGCTGAGCCAGAAGTGACTGTAGCTGTGTAGAGGCTGTTTATAACCAAGTGATCTGGAGGTGACTGGTTCTTCCTAGGGGACAAAGGAGGAGCTGGGGATCTGGAAAGAAAACTGGGAAAATCCTAATCCTTCCATCCTCCAGGGATGGAAGACATCCCTGGAGCAGATGGCCACCTGGAGTCAACCAGGTCAACCTGCTGGGGTTGTTAGGGCTCTTGGTGGCCTGGGAGCCATTATATCCTGGCTGGGTGCCATCTAACAAGATGTCACATCCATCTCCATGGAAACCAGGGGCTTGTTGCAGGGTGGTCTGGTGGAGGCTGTGCAACTTGTGCTATGCAGGACCTCAGAAGTGGAGACCAGAGGGTTCCCCTTGCATGTGGGTTGTGGTCCCAGATCCATTTGGAAGTCCAAGGGTAACATTGTGTTGTTTCTGGCCTGCCCATGCCACGTTTCTAGCCAGCACAGCAACTTTTCCTGGATCCTGCTTGGAGGGTTAAGACAGGGTGATCCCTGCAGGGTCTGGTGTGGCCAGCAAGGGCCCAGTAGGAGTGGATATCTGGTCCTGACCCTCTGCCTGCCCTCCTAGGAGACTCCAGCAGAGTCCCGGGAAAAGAACCGGCCGTGCATCCTGCTGGGATTCTTTGATGACCACGATGTCTGGCACTTCCTCTCCGCAGCCGCCTTGTTCTTCTCCTTTCTGGTGAGTGCTGCTGAGCCTCCCACTCTGCTGGATGGCCTCACCCTCTCCTTTCACCTTGCTCCCCTTTATCCACATGGAGTTGTGCCTGTTCCAGAGCTCCAGAGAAGTGCCTCAGCACCTCTGCTTGGCTCTACCTCCTGACATCCTTCACAGTGGGATGCTCCTTGTCAGTGGGATCAGGCTTGCTCCTTTATCTTCTTTGCCAGTGCCTTCTGGCCTCATATTCCCTCTGGGGCTGTGGGTCACACAGCTGTTGTGGGGAAGCTGAGGGGCTGCTGCTGTGAACAATGACTCATGGATTTGTGAATACCTCCCATAGAGGCAGGGCCTGAAGATCTGAAAGGAAGACTTCCCTGGCCAGCAAGACCTGACTCTGGCTTTCACTTTCCTCCTCAGGTCCTGCTGACCCTGGACGATGACCTGGATACGGTGCGCAGGGACAAGATCCCAGTGTTCTGAGTCCCCAGGGACAGGGGCACAGAGGTGTCCCAAACCACTCAGCCAAAGGCACTGGGCCACGGTGTCTGTGCAGAATGAGCCTGCTTCCATGGCCAGCAGCCCAGTGGGAGCAGGGAACCGGATCCCCCGGCATGGAGGGGTGCTGTGGCAGTGAGGTGGGACCAGGAGGGAAGACGCTGTCACTCCTTTCCCGCCACATCCTCTGGGGCAGGCTTGATCCCGAGGCCAAGGCCCGTGCACAGCCCTCTGGCCTGTGGGTGCAGTGGGTGCTGGGGCCAGTGAGGGGGCAGGAAACAGGAGGCAGGCACGTCAGAGACCTGTGCTTCCCTTCCTCCCTGCTGATGTGCTCCACTTCCTTCCTGGTGAGCAGGCTCGGGAAGTGCCGTGCCAGCCTTCCTGCACAGGGAGCTCGTGTCTGCACCCTGCAGGCTGCCGCCCTCAGCGGTGCCTTCAGCAGCACAGGGGGAGCATTTGGTTCCTGTACTGCAGCAGCCGAGGGAGGAAAGGACTCCAAACTGAGGTGGCAGTGGGGGGATGGACTGTGTTTTCTTTTTTCCTCTTTTTGTTGGAGAGACTCCTTCCGTAGCTGGTGGGGAGCTGTGGTACCGGGGCTGCAGCGTGGGTTGGAGGTGGTGAGCTAGAGCTGCCTGTGAGGGCTCTGCCAGACTCAGAGCCTCCTGCCTTGCTGCCCTGCAGCCTCTCTGTCACTCCTGTCGAGCAGCCAGGCTCCTGTGGCAGCTCCTGCTGGCACTTGGCAGTGCTCTGCTCTCTGTCAGGGCACCACAAGTGCTCTCCTCAGGTGACCCTGCCAGAGAGCGCACGGCAAAGCCACGGCCTCGTGTGGCCGCCCTTGGCTCCTGCTGGTGCCTTCCCAAAGGGACAGGCTGGGACAGGGAGCTTGCCAGCAGCCTCACACTCTCTCCTCTCGTGAGATTGCCTTGGACAACCTTGGCAAAGTCGGTTCTCTTACGGGCTGGGAGGATGAAGGAGATTTTGGGGCAATTGGTGTTGAGCTCTTTAGCTAAAGATGTGGACCGAATTTTCTTCTCCAACTTGTCCAAATCGGAAATGAGTTTTTAATGGCTTCTGCATTCTTTCCAGTTTCTTAGGTATTTAAAAAACAAGAAGGTGTTCATTATTTCAGGCCTTGCATCGAAAATGGGACCTGTTTTGCTAATTTGCAATTAAAAAGTGTTCTTTGAGGCCTGCTGTCCTTATTCCTGTCTGCCTGAGCATTTTTACTTTGGTGTATGTGCATGTAGCCAGTGATGCAAAGGTTTCATTCCACTTCTGCTTACTAAAGCAGGTGACTCTGGTGATGTTTTACTCCAAGAGTCTGTGTCTCCTTGAAGAGTTTTGCACCAGCTGGTTTTTATTTTTTCCTACGTTGGAGTTTGTCGAGATGGTCAATAAAATGGATGTTCCTGGTTCCCTGCTCTGCAGGTTGATCTGAATTCTTCTTGCTCCTGCTCTCAGCAGCGGCAGAGACAACAGTCAGGGCAGAGGGGTGCCCAGTGGTGTCACATGGCTGCTGTCACCCTTGGGACTGTCACAGGTGTTTCTGGAGCCATAGGTGTGGATGACCTGCTTGTTCTCTTAACCCAATTGCCTTTGTGAGGCTACATAAAGAACAGACACTCTTCTTTGTCACTGCAGTCCCTTGGGCAGGGTGAAGAGAGGGATGGAGGAGGAATGACACAAGAGGCTGCCAGCCTTTATCTTCCCAAGCAGAGCTGTGCTGCTCTGGAGTGTGTTGGATAGCTGTGCTAGACTGAAGGAGGACCTCTGTGCCCCCAAATTTGTCCAGTTCTGGGGACACATTTTTATAAAATATATGTTCTCCCTGTGTTTTCATAATCTGTAGTCTCAGACCATGTTCCAAGCTTGTATTCGTTTCTATACAGGAAGCTGGTTATCTTCTCTAAATTGAAATGTGAGGAAAAAATAATGTTGAGCAGCAGTTGGAAGGCTCGACGTAGGAGGTAGAGCAACATATGGGCTCGCTGTGCTGAGCAGAGATGAGCACAGCATGGAATGGTAAGGTGGTAGCAGGGAGGGAGAGGGAGGCTGGGGAACAGCACAGAAAAACAGAAATCCATGACAGAATTCAGTTAAATACAAGGAAAGACACCTCAAGCCTGAGAGATGGGAGGAAGAGTTGGAATTGTCTCCCTGCTGCTTCTGTGCTTCCAGCTTGCTGCATCAATTTTTAACATTTCCTCTTAGCTTTGCCCTGCCTGCTGGGCTCTGTTGGTGCTTCAGCTCTCCCGCCTGGTGGCCACTGACCCCTCCATGGCTGTGGCTGCTGGGGGGCCTGGCTGGGCACTTGGGCACTCTGTGCTCCCTGCTGTCCTAGGCACACTTGGCTCTGCAGCCCCTGCCCCAGAAATGCAGCTTTTCTTGGCTGCTGCTGTCCTCCTTGGGCAGGAGGAGCAGTGTGCTGGGTACATGGGGGTCCCTCATTTGCAGGGGTCATGCTGTTGTTTCCTCACCTTGCTCTGCTCACAGAGGGAGAGAGATGTGTAGGGGTAAAAGCAGAGCAGCACCATGGAATTGTGTTGGGAGGTGAGGGGGCCTTTTTGCTGCCCATGGGCTTGTAGTGGAGTCCCTGCTTCCCCCTGCTGTGCCCATGCTTGGGATAAGCTGCTGTCACAACTCCAGAAAGGGAAATAATGGTGCCATGGGCAGGGATACCTCCCATGCAGAACAGGTTGCTCTAACACCCATCCAGCCAGGCCTTTCTAAAGATGGTGCACCCACCACCTCTCTGGACAATCTGTTCTCGTGTTTTACCACTCTCATGGTAAAAAACAACTTCCTTACATTCCATATATTCTCCGTTTTCTCAGGAAATGTAGGTAAAATTGTGTGAAAGGGGAAGGAAACAGCTTCTGTACAATACTGACATCCCCTCACAGGTTAGGAAAACCACCAGGGTCATGGGAGCTGTTACAGCTCCCCCTCGAGCCTCTGGAGTGGCACAAGAGCAGCCAAGGCAGGGGGAATGCACTGCAGTGTGAAAAAGGAAGGCAGCTCCCTCGTGTCCTGTTTCCCTTCCCCTCTGTGACTGAACCTGGCTGTCACTAAAGGAACAAAAGCCCCTCTGTCTTAATACTAAACTTCAACATTTTAAAACTAAGACCTTCCCTAAAGGCAACATCCATGCCTGCAAGAATTTTGAGGTTTACAAGCCAGGTTTTCTGGAGTCCATGAAAAGAATTGTTTCCTAGTCATTCTGTCAGCTTCAGTATTGCGCAGTCTCCCACAAAGCCTTTACTTACCCTGCAGGGTCTCTGTACTGCTCTCATCCAAACTGCAGCCTTTCGCTTCAAACTGTGACAGAACAACTGCCTTAGACCATTTCCAAAGCAGTGCAATGGGACTGTGATGAGAAGCATTTTATAAAATGAAGTTCTATCTCAAAAGTGATCACTGTCACTGGGGAGGGACAGCACCTGCCATGTATTTTTTAGATACTACACAATCAGTATTTATTTATTCTGAATTAGGTCATTTTATATCTCCAGCTAAAATGGTGCATTACTCTGGTGTATGCAGAGAATGTACATCAGTGGAAAACTTTGACTGTAAATTCCCAGTCTCAAAGCAAAGCTTTTATTTTTACCTCTACGTTAGAGTGAATGGCATAGCTTTCTGTGGGGAAAGAAAGAACACAATATTTAGAGTGATTTTCTCTTTTTTTAATAAAATACTATCATGTTCATATCTATACAAATAATTATTACAACTATTAAACAAAGTATTACATTTAACAATAGAAATCTCAGAACTCTGAACAAGATCATGGTTTGGGATATTTACACCTGAATGCAACACATTTGTAAAAAGATGTCAAAATAAACAGAGCAAGATCTTATTTACAATTGGAAGATGATGTTCCTGTTCATTCATTATAGATTTCTACTGCAGAGTTCCTATTTTCCATTACAAAATAGTAAGGACTTTCCACTGGGACCGTATCCAAGTCATTTACAGCTGTATAAAACAGAAGCACAGCAGAATACTCTGGACTGAATATAAATAATTTACATTGTGGAGGGCAACAGCATCTTTGATTAATCTTCTGTGGCAAAATCCATACTTGCTTCCCTTCTCACAGTGAGCAGGCAGGGACAGGGTCCAACCCCCCATGAGCTCTATTATTTCACACTTGTGATCGCCAGAACAGCAGCACATATTGCAAACTTGGAAACCTTCTCATAAAGATACTTCTGGTGAGGCAGAAAAAAAAGCCTTCAAAAAAAATTATCTCAGAAAAAGTGGTATCAGCAAAAAATAAGTGGTGTCTGTGTAACTGAGCAGGGCTTGCTTACAGAGAGTATGGATTTGTATGGTCAGGTCCAAAAACCTCTGCTAAATGTTTCAGCAGTTCGAAGAGGAACCTTCTCTCACTGGGAATAAAGCCTTGTGCTCTGAGGTTTCCAATTTATGGATTGCAGAGGCAGTAGGAAATTGAGAACACCCTCACACAAACCTGTGTCTGCTACCCATGCTGGATGATGGCACTGGGAGAAGGAACAGCAGGAGCTGGTAACAGGTCAGGTGACAGCAAAGAATGGATCTCCTTATAGCACTGTATCCAAAACCAAACAAATATGACTGATCTGGCACAGAGCCAATGCTACTCTGTCTTGTCAGGGGAAGTTTGATCACTATTAAAGTGATGAGCATGAACCTTACTAGGGGAACAGCAAGAGGTGACAGCTCTTAGCACACTCAGCATCCAGGAACAGTGGGAGTCTGACTGAGCCCTTGAGCCAGGACTGCACAAGTACCTCAGAAAAGGTGAAACGACAACAGGAGACCAGAAATAATTAAATGGCCCCTCTTCTCCAGCCATGGCCTCTGCAAGTTGCCCTGCCACATGACTTGTTTCCTGCAACAGCACTACAGACACCAACCACAGCAGCAGCAGCACAGCTTTAAAGTGCAGTAGGAAATCTGTGCAAAGTTCTGGAGGCTTGGGACTAGCACCTGCTTTTACTTTTTTTCAGAGAGGTGCTCTTCCACCTGGGCAGCAACACAGTGACAAGTTGGACGTCTGAGCTGGAAAACCCATTCCAGCCCCCAGCTCAAATCACTCCAGTTCTCTTTTTCTTTAACTGTTCCTAAATGAGGTCCTTTCTCTCAAGAAAAAGGTATATAAATATTAACATATTACTATTTTATTACCTCCTTTCAAATTAGTCTATCTCTGCTCTTACTTTCCTAGTCTGTTTAAGGGATTAATATGGACATACATGCAATGCAGCCCAATATTATTTACTATTGTTTGTTGAAGTCACTTAGGCCAAGCTCAAAACCCAGAGCCACACAATGCCTGTCAGCTGTGGCAGTCCCACCCCAGAGTGGGTGCCCAGCCTTTCCCTTCCACTGCTGATTTTCTAAATTAAGCAGTACTGGGTATTTTTCCTTCCTTCAAAGCCAAAACAAACCCTCTGTAAGTAACCTATAAAAAAGTACTATGGAAGAGAAAATGCCATTCTCAGGCTAACAAATCGCAGTTAAACTCACAAAATCTTTTCCAATATATCTTGAAAAACAAAGGAACTGTTAATTGTTGGGTAGTCCTCAGAAGAAAAAGAAAATTGATGTAATTGATGCTTAAGACATTGAAAAAAATGTGTTTGCTTGTCAAATGGTTTTCATAACAAGTAAACCAGAATCATTCCATCTGCAGCAGCTCCTTTTTCAAGCTGCCCTCTCCAAGCACAGATCAAGGTAAGGTGAACTGTATCAACCTGGCAGCTAAGCACAGCAGGTTCAATGGGAGGGGAAGGGAAAACTGAAGAAAAGAAGGATCATAAGATGTTGCATTTGCTCCTCTTCCTAAGAGCAGAGCCTGAGGCCCTGGGGAAGGACTGAGACACCAACATGTCAGTGCCACAAACTGACCTACAAAACTGAGTGCAGGAAGCCTGGTGGATGTGGAATGGCAGGTGGGATTTGTTTACAGTGACAAGGAAAACACCAAAAATTCAATAATAAAAAACTAACATAAATTTAATATCTGATTCCCTCTATTTTGATGTGAAATATCCACTCCCCCACTGTCCTTCCTAAAGACAAAGAGCATGAACATGAGAGAAGTTGAAACCCACAAGCTGCTTTCAAACCAGAGGACCAGGCCAGGTTCAACATTCAAAGCCCATCTTGGTCAGTCAATTGCACCAAAAGGCTACACAACAGATACAATTTTTCTTTAAGTAAAGTTACCTAGATGCTAGTCAGCAGTGTAAATATTAGAATTTGGATGAATGTGTTGATATGAGGCCCTCAGAGAGAGGTCTGCCTGCCTTTCTTGTCACAGCAGTCTCCTGACCCCACACCAATGCCACGGGACCATTTAGTGCACTTACAGAATGAAAAGGGACTCACACAGAACTTCAACAGAAATTCCTATGTTCAGGGAGGGGAATGAAATGGTATTTCTCCATCCTGGTCTCATCAGGTTCAGAAAAAAGCCTGAGGAAGATGACAAAGTGCCTTGTCACAACAAAATACAATCCTCCAGAGAAGACCAAGGGTCACACAGTAAATACTTCTCAGCCACTCACTGCAAAATTGTGCAGTTCCTGCAAAACCCAACAGTGATTCCCTGCACTGCAGGCATCCTGTGAGCAAGGAGGAGCTGGTTTAAGTTGTCTTTGTAAACAGAAAGGGGCATGTGAAAGTTACTGGCACTTAACTGTCTCTTCAGAAAATTATGAGCAGCATGAAAAAAGACCAAATAAAATCACAGCTGACATATTCTATCATGAATACCCAGGACTGCATTAACCTTGAGAAAAGAGCAGTAAATATGGAGGAATAAGAAAATAGAACAGATATTTCAGTTGAAAGGGATCTATAGTGATCACCCACTCCAACTGCCTGGAGTGCCTCCATCCACTTCAGGACTTAGCATGTTGTCCAAATGCCCCTTAAACGTGCTTGAGGCCTCAACCACCTTTCCAGCAAGCCTGTTCCAGTGTCTGACCACCCTCCTGGTAAAGAATGTCCAGTCTGAACCTCCCTTAGTGCCCCTTTGAGCCATTCCCATGTGTCTTGTCAGTGGAACCCAGGGAGAAGAGATCAGCACCTCCCTCTGCAGTTTTCCAGTCAGGGAGCTGCAGAGAGCAAGGAGGTTCACTGTCTATCCAGATCCCTGTCCAAAGCATCTGCCAACAGCATCTCCAAGTTTGGTATCATCAGCAAACTTGCCAATGATGTGTTCAGCTCCTGTATCCAGATCAGTGATAAATACATTGGATAGAACTGACCCTGGAACTGAGCCCCAGACAACACTGCTGATGCCACCAGGAGCCAGCCAGACATGGCCCCATTCACTGTAAGACCTTTGAGCTCTACTCTTCAGCCAGCTCTTCACCCAGCACACCATCAACCTGTCAATCCCACAGCTGAACAGCCTGTCCAGATGGATGCTGTGAGGGACAGTATCCATAGCATAACTAAAATGCAGAAAAATTACATCCACTGCCTTCCTTTTACCCATTAGGTGGGTGACCTTATCACAGAAAAGTGTCAAATTAGCTAAACAGGACTTAAACTTTGTGAACCTATGCTGCCTGTGCCTGATGGCGGCATTATTCCTTAAAACTCCTGTCAACAGTACCCAGGATAATATTCACAATTTATATTCATCAGTTTATAATATTCACAATTTTCCCAGGAGCCCAGACTCTCACAGTCTGTAGTTGCCTGTGTTCTTCCCTCATGCCCTTTCTGTAGATAGGAATAACACTGGCTACCTTCCTGTCAGCAGGGACCTGTCCAGACTCCCAGATCTTTTGTAGATGATTAAGTGGGGTCCTGCTGTATGTCCTGCTTGCTCCTTCAGTACTCTGGGATGAATCCTGTCTGGCCAAGTGGATCTGTGGACATTAAAGCATTACAACAGGTTTAAGTTTATGGGCTCTCTCCAGTTTTAATAGACATGATAAAGTAGTGTAGTTTTCCCAGCAGAGGAAACAAATATGGTTTTCTGTGAATGTCTGGAATGATGAGCAGGATTAGAATATTTTTATATAAAAAGTCCTAGGAGCCAAGGCTTAATTTTTCACTAGTTTGTTTTGAAAGCCAAACCCACTGCTGCACACACAATTACATTTAAAGAGAGCAATAATGGGTGTGTTTGCTTCTCTCCTCAAAGACCAGACAAATGTGTGTGACCACAGAGTGGTCCAATCCCCATCCCTACCATCCAGAACCCATGGAACAGGCACTGTTACACAGCTCACCTCACCTCTGAGGCAGACCCTTTGAGACTTCCTGCACCACAGACACCCCTCTGGTCAAGAGGCTCACCAGGGCACACCCAGACCTGCAGCTGGCTGGGCTGCTTTGAGGCTGAGAACTGACTCATTCCTAACCCCTGCACAGGCCAGTGGCTGCCACTTGGTGACTGCACTGTGGCACAGAGAAACTGCCTTGCTGTGAACTGAAATACTCAATTACTTATAGGAAACAGAAAACTGATGCACCACTTAGATTTAGTGTCTTAAAATAAGTTCCAAAATCATGATTCCAGGCAGAAAGGGACCTGGGGGTACTGGTCAAGAATTGACTGAACATGAGCCAGCAGTGTGCCCAGGTGGCCAAGAAGGCCAATGGCTCCTGGCCTGTATCAGGAGCAGTGTGGCCAGCAGCAGCAGGAAGGTCATCCCTCCTCAGCACTGGTGAGGCCACACCTTGAGTGCTGTGTCCAGTTCTGGCCCCTCAGTTTGGGAAGGACATTGAGAGTGTAAAAGGGCTTAGCAAAACCAAAGTCTGGGCAGCCAAGCTGTGGAGAACTGTTCTAGGTCCCTCTGTGTGCGTCCTGTTCTTTGACATGGAGGAATATCTTCCTTTCCACCTTTCAAAGAAAACAAAACAAAACAAAAAAAAACATCCCAGGGAGTCTGCTCCTGCCCATGCCCTCACCAGCAGCTTTGTCAGGTCCCAGGAGCAACAAGATAATGCACTGGTGAGCAACACAAAAGCTGAGGATGACTGCATGCCAGGGAACCTGAAGTTACTATGTTCTTTGAAGAATCAAACCCAGAATGGTACTTTCAAACACATAAAAGACAAGTATTTCTGCCCTGTTAGAAGAAAAAGGACACTGCAGAGACATTAAATAAATAAAATTCACCTAATTCTTCCCTTTCCTTTAAAAGAATTAGGACCAAAATTTGTGAAGGTACTGGAGACTCAACCAGCACACACATTCACTCCTTCTCTCATGCATCTACAAACACATCACCCTTCCTCAAATCCCAATGTCTTCCTGTGTGTTTCACTCTCAACACATCCATGTTCCTCCTTCAGCCACAATCACACAGGTTTAGATAAAAGGTGCATTCAAGTGCAGAGTACTGATATTAGCTCAGGCTCAATCCCATCAGCAATATCAAGTAAAAACTGTGCCCCCAGGAATCTCCACTCATTTTGTGGGATGTGACAGGCTCAGTCCTCCTCCCATGTGCTGCCTGGTACAACAAAGGGCTGTCACTCACAGAAAGCAGAAAGCTGGTGTTAGAGCATGGGCCAAAGAAAAGTTGAGAGGGGAAAAAAAAAGATATTAAGAAGGTGCTAAACAAGGTACAGAACCCACCCTGAGGTAACTTGCAGCAATCAGCAATGAAATGGCAACAAACACGGCTGCTGTCTCTGCTGACTGCACCAGGAGTTGTGAGCTACACTGAAACACTGAGTTCAGCAGTAACTGAAGCCACCGTTGAAACAGATCCAAACAAGATCCTCAGAAACAGAAAGTCATGGGTTAAAGAAATCTAAATTTTCTAAAATAATATTTTTAATTGCTGACCATGGGAGCACACAGTAATTTTCACCAAGTAAAGTCAGCCTTAAGTGTACGTGACAAGCTTGAGACAGACAAAAGCTGCACAACAAATGCCTTTCCCAATTAGCACTGGGTTAACAGAGACTTGACTTGTGTTGAAGCTCCTGAAGATATTTTACAAAGGAAAAAGAGAAACCCAAACCATTCCAAAGGAAAAAGAGAAACACAAACCATTCCAAGCTCCTCTGCAGTTTCAGGTAAACACATCAGGAACAAACCCACACCTGTAGCACTTGTTTCCTATCTCCCATATGGATGCTCTCACTCCATGTATTAATGAGGGTGGCCCTTACCTTGGGACAGCCAGACATCAAACCTGATTGTTGGAAAATCAACAATCAGCATTTGCACAGCTCTCAATGCTGCATCCTTACCGTTTCCTAGTAAGTAAGCATTGCTATAGGCACTGGTGCTTTAGAGTCAGTAAGGTGGGTGGAAACACAATGGAATATGGAAAGTACCATAGACATACATTGAGGCAAACAAACAGTGATGCTATGAATGGTCTCTCCAGGGGTGACACCAATATCCGCTTCCTTCTTCTTAAATATATAAACAACAAATCAGACCAGAAGTCAGTCTGCCAGTTTTCATACAGCTGAGCTGCAGTCATGACCTAAAATATGGCTTATATTGTGGGCAGGGCGGTTTGAGGGCTGCTTGGAAGAATCTGAAGCAGATGTGTTTGCAATGGAAAGCAAAGGTGACATCGCTGAGCCATCTGGAGGAAGAGCTGTGGCTATTTCTGGAAACAAAGAAGTTAAGTTAAAATTGGATAAGTGCGATGTGTTGGTCATGTGCATTGGTGGCATATCTGGAAGCAAAGGAAAACTTGGCTGAGCAAAACCAACAGGCCTGGGAGGAGACAAAATGGATCCAAATCGATTGTTTAGACCTCCACTGCTCGGCTTCTCTGTGCTTGGGTTGGGAAACATTTGATTGGGAAAGTAAGGGATAGAAATGTCATTGGAGAGGGTGGGGTGGGCAGGAGAGTAGGGTGGATAGAAGGACGGCAGTGTATTCTGAGGATCAACTGGGATTAGAGCTGGTGTCCGAGTGGCACTAGGCTGGGTGACAGGCGGGATGAAAGAAGTGTTAGCATTTATTGGTGGATTCATGCCACCCTCCGGAATAAAAGGGAATCCAAAATTCTGGGAGAGCGTATGTTGGTCAGGGGCCGCATTATCATTGGACACTTGAGGGCCATCAGACATAAATCGGACAATGCTTCCCCTTTTTTCTATTGTGGACTGTTGGCGCCCGAGGATCATGCTGCCACTGGTGGACAGAGGAAGATGGGGAAGACTTGGGTCAAAGACATTTCCATGTCTCTGATTTCCGGATCGATTCCTTTCGGGCTGGCGTATTTTAGAACCCCCATTGTCTTGCAGAGGATGCCTCGAGCGCTGAGTGACCGAAGAATTTGGCTGACGAACAGAAGGCTGCCCTTGCTCGCCATTTCCATGAGAAACTGCGGAGTGAGGGTGAGCTGGCCTCACAACTCCATGCATATTGCTGGACACAGGTGTATTCATGTGGTTCTTAGTTCCATGACTGTCCGTCATCCTCATGGGGTTGGACTTCTGCACAGAGATGTTCGGGCTTGTATTGCGACCCTGAATGTCTCCTGAGGAAGAAGAACTTGAAAAGGGAATAGTCAATGAACTGTTCCTTGTGTTAATTGCCCCAATGGACATGTCACAGCTTTCCCTGCTCTGGCCATCACCATCCCTTCGGATGTGGACGCTCTCCCGTGCTGGGGGACAGTTGTACTCGATTGTGGAGGAGGCACCGCACTGCGTGTTCCTTTGATGTTCTGGGATTGATCTTTGGCTTCCACTGACTTGATCTCCAAGGTGAGGGGCGAGCAAACTCTGCATGAAACTTTGGTGGCACGTGTTTTCGTTTTCCCTCGATGGCAGGGTATTCCCTGTTGGAATACCCTGCACTGGCTGGTAGGGCAGTCTCTTCTGCCTCTCTATGGATGGTGCAGCATTCTGACCAATTCGGAATGCTTGTGACTGCATGCCCCGGAGGGACGACACGGAATTGCCAATTTCACTGTTTCTTGAAGCCTGTACGTCAAAATTGCCCGTTGGTTGTTGACTGGGTGCAGAGGGCTTAAATGTCTGGCAGTCAGAAAGACGCTGCACATCCGAGCCAACTGTGTGGTCGACTGACAGACGGCCCTGCATATTGTGAATTGCCAACCCTTTACTTCTAGAAACATCAAGATAGCTTCTCATTTCAAGCTGGTCAGAAACTCTAGGGCCTTGAAGAGATATTCCTATTCTCTGCTCAGAATTAGAGGGTGTCTTCCCAATGAGAGCCTCAGCAGAGTAGCTGGAAACTCTGTTTCTTTCCTGCCTGTGAGGGGTGCATGTCATATCTGATGGTCTGGAAACGATACTGGCCTGGGACACCATCTGCTGCTCTAAGCCCCTCGAGGTCATAAGTCTTTGCATCTGATTGTGCCCTGACACGTGTTCTGAAGTGGAACCTTGCTGTCTGCTGCCAACATCCTGTTGCTGTTGATGCATAATATCCTGACTGATATGTCCTTGAGGGTGGTTATGGTGGTTTCTGCTTGTTGCAGGATTTTCACAGTTCTTTTCAGGCTGGGATGCTCCAAAGTGCTGCTGCATCTGCTGCTGCATTTGTTGGTGGTGAGGATGGGGCTGACCACCTTTCTGCCGTGTTTGATCACTTCCGTGGTGTTTTTGCTGTAGAGAAAGCTGTGTGGCTTGTGTTCCCTGGATGAGATTCCGTTTCTTTTGCATCTGCACCTCCTGCTGTATCGTCCGCTGCTGGTGGACGCTGTGGGGCTGAGAGTGGACTGAGTTTTCCCCGTGAGTGACGTGGTGCTGCAGCTGGTACAAGTGGTGCCTCTCTCTTAACTGCCCAGCCTGCTGCTGCTTCAAGTAGGGGTGATTACTGTGAAGGTGAGAGATGCCTTGGGCAGGGACATGTTGGATGGGCTGCAAGTGCTGCCCTGCCTGGCCTGGCTGCTCTGAGAGCGGTGGCTGAGAACCGCACTGAACTTCAGTTTGTCTCAAAGGCGGCGTTACGAAATTGCTGTTGGGTGGGAATAACCTATTGAGGCCATCAGCGTGCCCTTGATTGCTCACTGGTGCCACTGAGTTGGATGAATTAGGAGGAATTTGACTAACCAGCATCTGTGTTTGATCAGCAATACCCTCTGGTGTCCGGTTCATCAGTGTCATCCCCTCCAGCCTTATGGGTGCTGTCTGGCACTGCTTTTGCCTCTTGGCTGTGGAGAGCAGCAGGTCATCCTGAACCGCCCTCTTGGCAGAGTCTTTGCGACCTTCATGGTTTTGCTGCTTTAAGTGAGATTCCTGCAGCTGGGGAGCCTGCATGCTGCTTGCCCTGATAGCATTCAGTTGTTCCTGAGCATATTCACTCATCAGAGCAGGTCCTGGAGACGGATTGATGTATGTGCTAGATGGAAGGGAGAGGCTCACGGTTGCAGGGATGCTTGCAGGCTCTGAAGACTGGGATAAACCCGAACAACTCACCAGGGGATGGACAATGCGGCTCTGGTGTATCAGATTATTCACGCTTAGACTGGTTATGCTGGGTGTCTGGGAAGTGGAAATCTGCAGAGGAGTGTTTGATGTTTCCACGCCTCCTACAGAGCAGCTTGGCTTCTCAACCTGCCTGTCAATATTTGTCTGTCCTGTTTCATGAGCACTGAATTTGTTCGGTGCTGCTTCCAGCGGCCCTGCGTTGTTTTCTTTCACTGACTGAGGTTTAAAAGGCTGTTGCTCTCTCTCCAAAGGTGCAACCTCAGACTTAGAGATGACATCCCTTGTGTTAACCTGTATTCCCCCTCCACCTTTCTCAAGGCTTTCCTGGTCAAAAATAGCTCTCGCTGCAAGAGCTACAATGTCAGTCTGTTCTGAAAATGTGCAGTTGTTACAGGTACTGGTAGAGGTGCTGCTGGTGACATCTTCTCTGGTGGTATCTGGCAACATAGATGCAACTGAGAAGCCTCGACTGCTGCCAGAGCTGGTTGACATGGGGGAGTCTGCCTGCCTGCTGGTAATAAGGGAAGCACTGACGACTTCCTGATCAGAGATGCAGGAGTGAGGCTGGGAGAGAGCGTCACTTTCCGTGTTCATCAGCAGGAGTTCCTGCTTCTCAGGCAAATCAATATTTGATTCTGCTGATTTAGAGTTTTCCATAGGAAAATTAGAATGCTCGCCCTGAACAGTAAATGAAGAGGTTTTTTCCACAGCTGTTCTTTCTTTTGTGAGATCAGACAGCATTTTGGTTAGACCCTGTCCTTCTAACAAGTCCGCATCTTGCATTACCACTGAGGAATCCTGCGCAATGTTGCAGGACTCCGAAACCATTGCTGCCTTGGAAGTATGACCCGCTGTGTTGCTCTGTGCTGCTGAAGTTGCATTTGCAACCTGCAAGTGTGTAACCTGTGCTTCTTTCCCAGAGGATGTTAAGGTGCTGGGGGGTGTGCAGGGTTTGGGGGACTCTGATGGGACAGAGGCAGGTGGTGGGTGGCTCTGAGATCCCTGGGCCTGCTGGCGAGGAGCAGCATCTTTGGCCGGCAGGGGAGCGAGCAGCAGCTGCTCTGACACTACAGACTCCAGTGGTGAGGAAGCAGGCACCTCTGCTGAGCTTGGCTCTGGGGCAGAGGGGGTTTTCACTGCCTGTTCAGAGCTCGCAGCCTCTTTGGAAGGAGAGTCAGAGATGCTGACACCACTTGCTGCAGCCGCACTGCCTGCCTGCGCTGTGGTTACAGCCTGTGACGCTGCTGGGGCGTTCTCTGCCGGCCCTTTGCCACTTGAGGGCTTTGCCACCATTTCCACAGGAGCACAGTCCACCTTCCCTGTGTCTTTGCAAGGAGCTGCTGGGCAGGACACTTTATTATTGACTGTTAGGTGTTTCTTTGTGCTTGGCTTTTTATTTGTCCTTTTTGATTTTGCACTGGATGGCAAGCCAGCAGCTGCTTTTTGTGGGGAAGCGTTTATGGAATTAGATGCACTGGTTAATACTGAAACCTCTGCAGGCACTGAAGATGCCACAGAAGTTGGCAATGACACACAGTTGACTGTGGCAATCTGGTTATTGACAGTTGCAGGATTAGGTGGGGTGGCTGAGAGACAAGTGCAAGCAGCTCTGTCCAGCCATTTGTGATATGCTTTGATTGAGGTTAGCTAAAGCACCAAATGTGTTGAGGGCAACATTGGTATTTGGATCTTCGCTGGTGGTGGGCTGAATAATTTGCATAGGGGCTTGGTTTGAAGCTCCAGATGAAGACATCACAGGCTGCAATGCAAAAAGCTGCCCATTTAATGAGATAGTCTGAGGGTGCTGTGGGTTGGACATTGTCACTGAAAATGTCTGCGTAGAGCTAGAAGATGGCAAAGAAGATGGCCTTGGTAATATATGGACAAGGTGTTTCCCTCCAAAAGTCTGTGGAAGAGAGGCATTTTGCATGGAGCCGCTGGAGTTGGCGACTGCAGTCGGCCCATTTACGGGAACTCTTACAGAAGCAGAAGGCTGAGCAGAGAGGAGGGGAAGAGGATTCTGATTTGCAGCTTGTATAATTACAATTTGCTGACTAACATTTTGGCTGGGAACTTCCGCTCTCACAATGGGCGGGCACGGAGCAGGGTTTGGAGGCTGGAGAATGATGACATTCTGGTTAGCTGGTGCTCCTGTCACAGCTGAGGCGACTGGCTGAGCCATCTGAATCACCTGCATAGCTGAGTTTAATGGAAGGATATTTCCTGCAGCCTGAGCTTTAACCTGTGGCTGGCTGATTAAAGGCTGTATAGGTACGGGTGGGCACGAGGGCAAGGTAACTACAATCTGTTCAGCTGCCTGGCCATCCCCAGGCAGAGAAGCATGCAAACTGATACTTGTAGTCAAAGGCCTGCTGTGGGCTGAAGACACGGTGCCAGCAGCATTGACTGGCTCGCTGAGGAGGGCAGTCATGATCCCGGATGGCGTCTGGCTCAGCGGCTGAACCGTGTTTCCTGCCAGCTGCAAGGTCGTCCACGTGGTCTGCGTGTTCCCAGCTGAAGGCATCCGGGTAAGGCTACTCATGTTTTTCAAGTCTGAAGTGCCAACACCTGAAGAGCCTGAGAAAGACCAGCAGTTCTCCAGGGGACTGGCAGCCAGAGTGCTTATTGCTGTCACAGCCCTAACTCCTTCTGCAGCAGATGTCGCCGGTGTTCCAGCACTGCTGACCACGTCCGTACTTTTGGGGACATTTCCAGAAGAGCAGCTTTCTGCAGGTCTCACAGGTGGCACACAAGCTGTGTCTGTGGTTGAAACGGTGCAGCTCTCCTGGAGGTCACTCCTGGAATTGTGTATATTTGAGCAAGTTGCGTTCACCCGCTGACCTTGGGAGGCTTCCATGGAGGCACTGGAAGGAAGGCTGGGTCCCTGTAGGAGCGTTTTCTTTGTTGATTTAGTGCCCTCCTCATCACTTTTACTTTTGGAGGGATTTTGCTCATTCTGTGGTGCATTATTTGAAGAACACTGTAGTTCCTGTTCTGCTGCAGGCCGAGGTGTGCTCTGTGAGCTGGCAGGAGCAGCACTGGGCACACCTCGCTCATTCTCCGGGGTAGAGAGCTCAAGAACATTCCCTGCTGGAGCTGTCTGAGCAGAAGCCAGTGGAGAAACTGTAGGTTGTGACCATGATTTATTTTCTGTGGGATAAATACCAGCAATTGTCACAGGAGTCACTAGGTTGCAAGTTCTCTGAACTGGCACAACGTTGGCTGTTTGCTTTTGTAAATTATGACCGACATTAAATGTTATTCCCTGCACAGATGCTCCCTGGTTATTTCCATTGGGCTGAGTCCCATTTGAATAGACAATGATGTTCTTTTGAACCTGATCACTGGGAATAACAACTGACACCTTGGCATTTTTGAGGTTTCCTTTCCAGTGGATTGTAGGGTCATCATATAAGCAAATATCATTTGCTTTCAGTAGCTCGATGTATCTCCCATTTTCCTTTTGCAGTTCGTCCAACTGTTTCCGGAGTTTTTTTATCTCTTCAGCTACAAAACAGTGAGAGCACTCCATTACATCAGCACCAGAGCAAATAATGAAATAATGTTACCAATGAAATAATGTTACCACATGATTTAGAGAGTAAACACTGTGTAGTATGAAATAATTTGTAGAAATAAATTGAATAAATTGTTAATAATGTATGCTCTTTTCAAATGGTTAGCACAACCTATATGCTCTTATCCTGCTAAATCTCTCTACTGAATGGGAAAGTGAATGAATCCCACAGACTATTCCATTACCAATAGCAGGATACATCAAATTACTTAGGTAAAAAAATTAGGACTAACCCAGATGAAAGTGAATGCTAATCAAAATTGTTTAATTCCTGAAGGAAAGACAAGCACAATAATCTTTTTCTTTTCCCTGCTCTTTTGCAAACACCGAAACTGTTTTAATTGATAAGCTTACAGCTTTCCAGAAGAATTAAGTTTCATTACATCTAAAAATTACAGACAAAATGAAATGCAAAGCACTCATGTAAAGCCACAAAAAGTGGCAATGAACTTGGGAGATGGCTCACCAAATTGGGAAAATCACAATAAGCAGAAATAAAAATCACAAACCACAACGTTAGCCCTGAGATTATTTCTGTCACACCTCTATCACTGTACTTTTACACATCTATTCAAGGAAATTTTATACAATGCATTATATTTTTATAAAATGAGCTGTTATAACTTTTGCAGCTTTTCAAATTAAAAAAAAAGCTTTATGAATGAAGAAAACTTCATCTTTTCAATGAAAAAAAATCTAACTGAAGTTTGTCAGAAATCATTCTGGTCACTACAGTAGAATAAACTGGGGCAGAATTTACCAGATGATGGCACATCACCTATAAGCTCTGTAATTGCTTTACATCACAATGCAATTGCTTCATTATCTGATAGCTATGAACGAGAACACTCACTTGGGCATTCTATCAGCTTTTTGTTTCAAGATATTCTAAGCAGCTGTATTTTTCCTGCATGTGCATGATTTCTTGGGATTTCTGTTTGTGGTTCCAGGCTTTGCCGTTAGTCAGTACAGAGACACAGCAGAAGTGAGAAACAGACTTGGGCCCCCAGAAGCACCTGTACTTACCCTGCTCATTGTTCCCTCCATTTAACAGAAGTTCATCATTCTGTCTTTTCATTTCTGTTATGTACTTAAAGGCCTGATCCAGGATCATGTTCTTGCTCTGTAAAAGAAAACACACATATAAAATTAGGAGAAAGGTCTAGAATTTGTAAATCCATTAGTGATGAGGCTGCACTTACTCCAAGAGGTTTTTACTTTAAAAATGTGCTCTGAATATCACTGGGTAGAGTTTGTTTTCTTCTGGTTTGGGTTGGGTTTTTTGGAGGTTGTTTTTTGGTTTGGTTGCTTCTGTAAGATGAAACCATAGGTTTTGTGAGTGATGCTGACCCTAAAATGCCTTGAGATTTTACAGAATAACATTTCCATTGCTGGAGCTGACACCTTCTGATGCCCAGAGGTAGATACTAAGGCCACAGATCCTGAATAGCCAGCATCCTTTCTCACTGATCAGCCTAAAATTCATGCTCACTAATAAACATACACATCACATGAGATTTCCAGGATACTGCCTTGTAAATATTTTATTAGAAAGGCAACAAACATGGAACAACTATCCAGGGAGATTTGAAAGTAGTATACTAGGGAATATGGGAAGAGAGAATGAGTCATCCACAACCATCTTTCTATGAAGCTATGCTTATTCTGTCTGCAAAACCTTTGTTCACTTCTTAATTTCCTCTACTGTTCAGCAGGAACAGTCTCTGCTAGGGATTCCTCTATCTTGAAAAAGATGCTTCTGTGCATCAACCTCAAAGCATTTGTCTTGCTTCATCTTTTGCAAAGAGAGTGTCTTAAATTACTACTATTATAATTTCAGTTTCTGAACTGCTTTCAAGCCATTATATGAAGGATGACAAAAATAAGCAGTCATATGCAACACTTTCAGATGAAATGCTCAAAATCTGTGTAACTACATTCATGTGACCCTGCACTTCCAAGTAGGAATTCTATTACAAGTAGTTTTTAAAATATTAATAACTAGTGATATTTTTGAGTATATTAATTCAGACAGTTTTGCCTTCTTGCTAATACAAATAGTAAAATAAGTATTTAGACTTCTACAGACAAAGGAAACATTTGGAAATTTGACAGGAAACTTGTATGCACCTCTGCAGGGACACTCACCTGCTTAAGTGCTGGAGAGCAGGGAATGAGTTCTCCAATTCTGTTTATCCCAGCATTAATCTTCTTCTTTCGATGTCTCTCCACTAAGCAAAAACAATATGTACTGTGTCATCTGGTTGGGCAAGGCAGCACAACTAGGATAATGTAAGGGCTCAGAAATACATTATTTCATTATACATTGGAACCTGTGTAACATTTTTCCTTGAGTGAGGAAAAATGTTCTTCTAAATTAAACATCAAAGTTATCAAATTAATACTCACTAGAATCAAATAGCCATAACTTAAATAGCCTTTAAAAGGTGGGGATATTTTGGACCCCTTCATGAAAAGGTAAAGTTCCTACAACTCAAAATTCAGGTTTTGAAACTGCTAACACAGTTTTATGACACTCTCTTCATAAGGCAGATTAAATTTGAAATTGATTAAATTTACGCATACAGAAAGCAAATGAACAAAGATTATGGAAACAATCAGTTTCAGATTTGGGAAGCAAACCCACGCCTCTTAAAATTCTAATGTCAAATTTAGCACCAAAAGAGAAATAAGGTAGATTTTACCAGTCTTCAGGCTAAATTTTAAATTTATACTAACAGAGTAGCCAGCCAACACTGAACATAGCTGAAGTTCTAGGTAGATGGACTATCAGTTACTCTTTTCTATGTCCAAAAGTTTAACTGTTCCATAAGGTCTAACTGCCTGGGAGCAAAGAAAATATTGAATGGAGAGTAGGTTCCAATGAATTACCTATTTTGGAGAAGGTTGGTCAGAAAATGCTTCATTTATAATCCTCAAGTGATGCCATTTACCTCTTCAATAGATCTGAATATTGGCAGAAAGGGTCTACACTGTAAGTCTAGGAGTGGTTTTTACAGACAGTATCTCTGTTTTCCATCCACCACAGTCAGCCTCTTTCAAATAGTTCTGTCATGGCTTTGTCAGGACTCAGACCATTGTGTTGTTCGTTCATGATGCTGAATGAACCTTTTGGTTTGTGCAGTTGCTCTGCTTTTGGTGGCACACAGAAACAAACTGTGACCGGCAGGTGAGTGTATTTCATTTCGCTCCCTTACAAAAGACTCCTTAATTTAAATGAAATAGTCTGATTTCAGTAGTCTGTCACTTCAATTTACCTTTCTCAAACAATTTTTTTTTTGTATTTCAGGAGAGATTGCTGGCATTGACAGAGACAAGCCTAAATACACTAAACACAGCAAGACAAAGTTTCTTATGTAAGAAATTTACCATATAAATTAGAGCACCTCTGTAAAAATTAAAACACAGGACACTTGGGATTTAGCCTATATATATCTTACTAATAAATACACATATCACAGTGTTTGTGAAGTGCTACTCTTTTGTTTTGGTAATATTTGCAACACTCTCCTCAGCTTTTCCATATATTAATGACTAAGAAAGTATAGGCTTGGAAGGAGCTGGTCCCCACATACTGCAGTTTAGCCCAGGTGATAAAGATTTTGGAAAGCTATCAACAAGTGAAACAGGAACTGGAAATTCCAATGAGGCCAGCCATTTTAGAAGTAAACTTGATAAGACTGTTTCCTGCTTCTTTTTAATTCTTAAGAAACTGGGCACACCCTGAGCACACTCAACAAGCACAGCACTGCACAGGCTTCCGATGCAAACTGCTCAGTGCTTTTTCCAGCTGAGTTTGTGAGGATCACGTGATACTGCTGTTCAGGTAAAAGAAGAACTGCAATCAATTTCTTTAGATAACCAGCCCAAAGCCTGCCAGACTCCTCCCCAGTCCATCTTTCTGTTCCTACTTGTAGAAGATGCCATTGATACTAGACACTGACTGGGCGCTGCCCAAGGGATGTGACTTCTGCAACATCCAGCCAACACTTGCACAGAATTTCTGGGGGTGTCAATCTCCAAGTGGGTGCCTTAGGAATAGGTTAGAGGAATACTTCTAATCCAGGGAGCCTCTAAAGCTCTCAGGTAGGACACCTGCGTCTTTTTTGACAGAGGTGGATATTGCTTGTATGTGAATGCCCGTGCAGTTGTTTTCCTTTGTAATTGAACACAGCTGAAATTGTTCACTTAATTTATTAGCCTTGGAAAGGCAGGTGCTCCTTCATACTTTAACTTTGTACTGTGGAAACCAGCAAACCAGAAACAATCTGCAAAGTTATTTTATGCAAGGACACAGAAAGGTGTTTGGTAGGACGAGGCTTTTTCAGTGTACTAGACTCCTGTGGGGGAACCTTCTCCATGCAACATGTGTTGTACTAATCTAAAGTGTCTGTGCTTATTTCCAGACCCAACAGCAAAGCATGATGTTCCCACCTGCATTATGTGTCTCCCGGTTTTTCTTTCTGTGAAACATAAAGGGAAAAGACTCATGTGAAACTCAAGGTTAAAGATCTGCATACAAACAAATATTTCTTATATTATTTCTATTACAGCTAAAATTACTAATTATCATAGTCTTCTGTGTGAACTAGAACAGAAGTCACAATCAGATGTTCTTAGACATTGGTATTAAACAGTTTCTAACAAAAATTTCCTCATGTTCAGTCTTAAATCAATTGCAATACAACAAGTCACAGTGCAATATTCCACTTGATTATTGGTACATATTTATAGTGGAGAGCTGGGTTTTTATGTTCCTGTTACACTATGCAGTGTTCAAAAAAGCCAAAGATTTTTTAAAAAATAGTTTTGTTTCTGAGGAACAAGACAGTTAAGTATTTGTCTGAAATGTTGCTTTTACATTTACTGGATCACTGAAACAGGAGAAAACTTTACCATGCAAATTGAATTTCTAGCCACATTGCCTTCAAATGTCGTAGCTTCTGGTGTCAGAGAGGCTTCCTTTGTGAGAGAAACCAAAAATACTGTTCCTCTGCAGCTACTGTTCCTCTGCAGCTGCTGTTCTTTAATGTCTCAAAATCCTGAATAAGTGTATTTCAGCATGTGAGGGTTGTGTCTGGTTTCATATGTTCACCTGGGACTACTGGACTGATGACAACAATCATTGTGCAATGCCCCAAATTGCTTTACTGGCAGTCAGTAAATTTATATATATATATATATATATTTTATATATATATATATATAATGTAGAGTAAATATATACTCTACCTATATAAATAAGATGTACTATACACATGCACTAGGACAAATACTTCCAGGAAGTACAGCAAAACAAAGCACATGTTTTCTGGAAAAAGGAAAATTCCAGAAAAAACAATTTCAAAAAGTTTCTGTCCATCAGCACACTCTCAGTCTAGGTGTCTGCTAGGGTATGCGAAAAGCAGAGTAGCATCTTCTGCTGTCCTTCTTGACTGTTACAGAACAGTCCAGATGTAACAAGGAATCAGAGGTAAGAATGCATGATGCATGTGGAAGTTATGCGTGATTACCATGAGGCACAGTATATCTATCCTTTGTGCTTTGAGTTGATTCTGATTTCTGGTAACTCACTAAAAATAGTGGGCACCTACAGTAACTTAGACAAGGGATGTGAGACTGTAATGTTACTGCTACAGGTCAGACCCAGAGACATCTGCTAAAAAATAATGCTTATAGATGATCATTAATTCTAAATACACACAAGAATATAAGGACTGGACAGACCCAGCTGTCCTTTGGTTGACATTACCATTAGAGAACACAAAATACTCTGTTAGTCAGGTAAGCAAGAGTCGTGAAATCTGTGAAGATTGAAAAACCTTCTGTAGGACAAATCAGTGTTCTGTCTGAGCTTTTCATGATCACAAATCATATCCTACATGGTTACCTAGTTTAGGATGAATGCTGCATTTAACTAAGGACTGAAGAACTCCCTTACCAATCAGGTATTAGATCACCCATGCTAATAAAAAGGAACAAAACTCTGGAAAAGTTCTAGTGAATGTTGAGTCACTTTGTTACAAATTTTGGTCATAGTGTTGCTGTACAACCTCAAGGTGTAGTTTGAGCTCCTGCAGAGATTTGAGATGTTGAGATCCAGATTCCACTAGGAGTTGAGGGAGAGATCTAAATCACCCTGTCAAAATTAGTATAGCTGCTCCCTGATACCTACAAGTAGGCTCCACAAAAATAGAGGCTGTGCTCTAACCAAGGCAGCAACACAGTTTTACACACATCAGAATAGTCAGTGAAATAATTAAAGAATCTCTTTTGCCTAAGTGACCCAGGTAAATATATCTTTAACAAACAGTTTGGCACAGACAGGGCAAGAAAGAAACTTTTGGATCAACCCTGATGAACACACACAGAACTTCCTGTCCATACCCTTATTGCCAAACTTTCAGCTAACTTTTCAGCTAACTTTTGTAACTGCAACGTGACTGCAGACTACAGACCTAGGAAATAGTCCTTTCCCACAGGAACTCACCGATGCTGCTTCTTAGTAGGTGTCTCATTCTCTGTCATCTCTGGCATGGTTTCGGAGAAGAGAGCCTGAGGAAAAATCATGCAAGGAATTAACAACTCCTGCACTTTTCTGAATCCTTAGCCCATGACGTTTGCATGGCTTTGCCTGGGACCACAGGGATGGGGCCCTATTACAATATAGGCACAAGTCCACGCCCTTGACTCAGAGCAGTTGATTTTATGATATTAAAAATTAAGCATGTTACCTATCGAGATGTTTTGCAAAACCTGTCTGTGATGAACTGGTTTCCATTTCCTCAATTACTTAAAATATAAAAACTATTATAATCCCAACCACTTTCAGCAAACAAGAAGGAAAGTTAAGAGTTTATGACTGCTTTTCAAATGGGAGGAGGAATAGTCGAACTCTCTCTTATCAGCCCTTCCACACTGAATATACATTTAATTTCCAGTTCAAAACAAGGTATGAATGCTAAACAAAAAGCAAGCTACAATGAGGACATTTCATTAATTACAAATTTAGAGTGCTCTTAATGTAGATTATAAAACTTACTTGCTATTAAATTATTGTACATCTTAAAACAACCAAAAATGACACCTCTAAGCTCTCAGATATGTAAAATTCAGCTAAAATTAAAGTTATGTATAACAGCCTAATGAATTGCATCTAACTTGTCTTCATCTTGAACAGATTGGTAGCCTGTATTTAGACAAACAAAAACATAAAAATACACTAAAGATGAGACTAAGTTAATGATGGTTGAACAGATATCTACCAGAGAAATGAATTTTAGAGAGCAAGTGACATAAGTATACCATAGATGACAATAGGAAAAAATAGATCTGGTTTTTGATGTGTCTGAGCTCTGTATTTACTTCCACAGTTCCTTTCACTCTCTCACCAACCAACCTGTTATTGCAACTCTTCCCATGGGCCTTCAAATTCCTTGTGGCTTCACCTTTCTCTGGCTCCTCCCAAAAAGCTCACTGGCTTCTTTTAACAGCCTTCATATCTTTAGGGTATTTTTTGTCTGTTTGTTTGAACTGCAAGGAAGTGGAGGTGGGTTTTAATATAACTTTAAACACCAAGCAGTTCTTAATGTAAACTGAGCCTACCACTACTGACATCAAAAACAAACCCCCAAAATAATATCCTTACAAACCACAAAGCCAGACACCTATGGAGCTCCCAAAGCACCGAAGCATACACTTCACAAAGTGCTCTGTGCACACACCTGTGTGTGTCAAACCAACAGAAATAATCTGTATTGTACCAGAACTGAATTCAGACACTGCTTTCCAGCCTTTATACTCTAGAAGTTAATTGAATGTCATGTATTCAGTAAAGGTTAGAGGAGGAGAAACATTAGGGCTGATGCTGGTTACCACTCTAATCTTGAAGTACTTTCTTTCTCTGTTCCAGGGAAGACTGGGAAGATGTTGGCAAACCATAAAATAAAGCAAACAGGAAACAACCTATGAATAGATCCAACTCAGGGAACTCAAAGTGCCTGAAGATTTCAGGAACATAATTCAACTCCACCTACCCGACAGCGTTCACACCATCACAAAACTGGACACAATCCTCTCTGAGATGAGTTACAGCATTCCATTGTCCCACTGGGTGTTACACACAGCATACCTAAACACAGCCACCACAGACCTCTCCAGCCCAGCCTTTTACTGTGGGAGAAAGCAGTGGTGCAACTTCAGCACACTCTTAGAAATTGTGTTACTTCAAAACAAGATTTCTTCTCCTTTAAATCCAATTAGCTTACTTCACTAACAAATTTATTTGAGTTTTATGTAGTAAAATTAATCCAGTTGTTATGCCAGGTTGTCCAAGCCAGTAAACACTCCCAACTTTGAAAGCCAGGAAAGCCAGTTTCCCACCAAGGCATCTCTAACTTACCCTCCTGGGTACAGCTGGTGATGGTCAGCAGTACTTACTCACTGATTCTAGCTGCATTCACTGATGATGAAAGGGTTAACTGGGAGACCTTAGCAGATGAGTGATTTTGATTATAATAAAAAATAAACAAAGCCTGGTTAGAGCCCAGCCATCTTGGATGCTGTTGGCAACCAGAGAGATGTTCAGGAGATGTTCAGGTGTACATGGAGCAACTGAGGCCAGCACACCTCCCTGCAGCAGCTCCCAGTGTGCCAAAGCAGCCCAGCAGAACCTGCATCCATGAAGGCTTCCAGCAGGGACAGGAGAAGCAGAGCAGCTGCCTGGTGACACTACACTCATGTATCCATCACTGAGGCAGCACCTTGTGCAGCAGGTGAAATAACTACTCAAGAAGCAAAGGGGTAATTTAATTTACTGTGTCCAGAACTGTTTCTGTTTAGTGAGGATGTGAGCACATGGACACAGGTCTGGTAAAGCAAAGCTCTCAAACATGCTGAGAAAAAGGAAGATGCTGGTTTGTATCATGTGGCACTCACATACCCTGTTTCTTGATTTCTGCACCACCTATAAATACAGAGCTGATGCATCTGTTATTGGGCATTATGAGACCACAGCAAATACACTGGAAATCAGAGCAAACAGATAAAAGAGGCCTTAGTTTTGGTGGACTTAGCATTTTTGAAAAACTAATATATTCACCAAGCAATGGTATTTTTTAAAATTGTGCAAACGTATGCAGCTTGAGAACCAAAGGACTATTTCTGTATTGCAGTGTACTCAACACAGAAAGCATTAATGTGGATTTAGGTGGCCAGCTACCATGCAGGGCTACAGATGAAGCACAACTTTGTTAAGGTAAGGGAGTAAAGAAGCACCCAGCCACAAATACCCTTCCCCAGAACAGACATGGTTGTTCTGGCTCCAGCTGCACAGTCTGGAACACATTCACAACCCCATCCTCCCCCTGCCCTAAGTCACAGCACCCCTTTCTCCCTCCTCACATGAGATCTCCTTACTCCTACATTTTGGCTTCTTCTGTGTCCTCTCAGCAAAGTTCTTTTTATTAACAGCAGCCATCCCTATCTCCCAAAGTCATGATATACACAATATTCCAATTGCCTTATTTCTTCATGCTGAGCAGATGCCAAAATGATTCAGCAATTCATCATATGTAGCATTCTGGAAGATAGACAGACAAGGCCTTAGTGAAAATTTGTGCTGTTATTTATTAATACAGTTTCTAACCATTTTTTGATCCTGAATAAGAATAGAAAATCTTTATTATATGTCAAAGACCCCACTTCTTTCTTTCTCCTCTGCCCTTTTTAAAAAATGATATCAGTAAACTTCCAAGTGATGCTGCTCCCTGCGTATTTCAAGGCATTTGCTGCCACACTGAATGTATAAGCCTCACAAATGTAAACTTAAAGTCTGTATTTTAGATGCTTCATTTCCATTGGGATCTGCAGCCCATTTCATATAGGAGACATGGCATAGGAATGCTGTGACTGTTACTCTAACTTCACTTTACTGTGGAATTACTTCAGGTGAAGTTTTTCCATTTACCATTCAACCAATGCTCCCACTTTCGTGGTCCTGACAGCAAAAAGCAAGGCTGTACGAATTATCTAATGAACTAATTAGTTTATTTTGAGCTCCACTGAAAAGAGGAGGTTAAATTTGTTAAACAACACTTGTATAAAACTCTGGGCTTTTTGCTGATAGATTGTACCATGAAAATACAGTGAACTGAAGCTGTTTTTTTCCCATTTTTATTCTGTAAGGACAGAAACCTTTGCATTTTATTTGATACTCCACAGAACAGCTGAAGCTGGCAATACCAGGGAGGAGGTTTTCCTAAGGGCTGCTGAAAATATGGGCTTTGTGAATTAAAAAGAAATTAAAAGTACAGAGTAGGTGGAGATTTCTGAGGGCTGATGAATGTTTACATGTCTCCATTTCTCCCTCTCATCTGTTGACCAGGCCTTTGACAGTGGGTTTTCCTTTACTTCTTCCACATCAAGAATTACTTCTTCATCAAGATCCCTTCATGGATTCTCTAAAGCAGAAGACATGTACTTGCCTCAAAAGCTCAGAGACAAATGTATTTTAAGTTCACTCATGAAATATGCTCACTTAACTCAGCTGAATGTCATCTGAATGTCAGCAGAGAAAATGTAGCAAAATCCAAACTCTTAAAACAGATGAAGAAGCAGTAACTCATCATTTATATTTATTTAGTACCAAGCTTCCCTTAAGCTTTATGTAGTTAACAGCTTTCACAACATCAACCTAAAATATTTATTTTAATTTAAATGCAATGTCATCCTCAGAAATTAAAGGATGCTTTGTGTTCTGAAGATTTAAATATAACATAATTTAATCTCTTCTATAGTTCTGAAACATAGGGTATAAAACTTGAAAACCAATTCATTTAAACATCTTTTTGTATACCATCCATCTTTCCAGGTAGTATTTAGCAAATTTTATCAAGGCTCTTCTTCAAAACATGCACTCAGCAAATATAAGAAAAGTTTAATTTAGATTATTTTATTTGGCATTATTTTTTCACTCCTTATTTAGGAATTGTTTCCAAACTTAATATTAATTTTTAAAAAGAAAATAATTATTCCAATCTGTTATCTTTTGGCTGCACAAAGCAATCTTCCTCAAATTAGTAAAGCCATTCCATTTTTCTGCATCAGGAAGAAAGAATCATTTTTATATGCAACTACACATATTCTGCAAACCTACCAACAGTCCAAATCTTTCTTCCTCTTAATCTCCTTGAGCAAGCTCGTGCTGTGACACTGCTTCAGTCCCACAGTTCTAACTGGTTTTGTATACCTCGTGTAGTTAGTAATGTAGTGTAATGTAATGTACTCCTCTTAATGTAAAGCTAAGTCAATTCCAAGGCATAGACAAGAACCACTCAAATGCTTTTTTTCCTGTCCCAGTGTCTTCTTCATCCAAGCAACTGCTGGAGCTCACTTCTCCAATCTTCCATGCACATTTTAGAACAAGGCCAGCTTTAATCAGGGA
This sequence comes from Emberiza elegans, assembly GCA_024865655.1. Taxonomy (NCBI): domain Eukaryota; kingdom Metazoa; phylum Chordata; class Aves; order Passeriformes; family Fringillidae; genus Emberiza; species Emberiza elegans. The sequence goes on along the minus strand of JALJVW010000243.1, from coordinate 1,795,192 downwards.
CTTAGTCCAAGCTTTTAATGACAAGCAAGGTGCCCTTGAGATCAAGAAGACAAAATTTACTGCCCTTTCTTTATTCCCCCTTGGAATGGATCTATTCTAATTTTGTATTTACCTAATAAAATGACTGCAGGAAAGGCAACTCAAAGCTGACCTTTGTGATTGTTACCTGTGTGTATTAACTACCGTGGCCTATCAAAGCAACCTGGGAAGACTATCATAGAGGAAAATGAAAAAGGCTATTTTTCCTGACAGGTGACAGGAGGAAAAAAAATCTGTCAGTTTGGTTTCAGAAGAAATTAGGATTTCCCTGTTACTGTGTCCCTTAATCCACTCCCTCACAACAGCTGGGCCCACTGACTGATTTAACTGCAACCCCTCAAAGAGATGAAGTTCCCAGATGTTTACAAACACCTGGGAGTGAGCAGAGGAGGAGGAGGGAGGCCAGGTGAGGCACTGGACACAGCTGGGGCCGTGACCAGCTCTGCAGCATGGGTGTGCTGGCTGACCAGCTCAGGGTGGGCACTGCCACCTTGTGCTGACGAGGATATTCCTGATGCAAACCAGCTGAGAGTTTCCCAGGCCAACCAAACTGTTCCCAGAGCTTCTGCAAAAGCTAAGAAAAGAAAACTAAAGCAAATAAGCTCAAACTTGTTACATGGGGCAACTTTTCTTTTTTAAGGTGCTTGCATATAACATACAGAAAGAAAACTTCATTGCTTTTAGATATTTTTATTCTGCCTCTTTTGTTTCTATTATCTAAACTCAAATACATTAGTATTTTTCCTCCTGCTGACTTAAAGCAATAGTTTCAGTAAGACTCTTATATAAGAACATGCAAGAGAACTAGAAAGAAAATATTTAGGTTTTTTTTGTAACAGCATTGGAGGAAGAGAAAGGGTAATTACTCAAGTGATATTCCCTCATATCTACATTGGTTTTGTTTCATTTGTAATTTTCAAAATACCAGTGGCAATTGCACTGGCCATTTAGTAACAAGGAGTTTTAGGACAGCAGAAGTGTAGGGTCATTCTGAGAAATCCTGACCAGATCTGCTTAAGAAAACTTCATAAGAAGAAAAAAAAAAAAAAAAAAGAAAAGAAACTTCCTGATCTAATCACCTGAAGAAACTAATCACCTGAAGATCCACCTCTCATATTTATTCTTCTTTGTCTACTGTTGTTCCCTTCAAGTCTTCCTAAGTAAAACATAATTTCTTTTTAAACCTTAGAGGAGGGGCAGAGATAGAGTTCATGTCCCCAGAACCAAGTATCTCACTCACTGTTTATGGTCTGGAAAATATTTAAGGAGAAGTATCTCTGCACATTTTGCACCCAGATGAGAGCTGCTGCCACTGTCACATTGTGCAGATGATCCTGGCACTGCAAACGGTGCAAGTAAAGGAAAATGCCTACAGGAACCATCTCCTGTGGTCTGGAGCAATTGTTATAGGGAAGCAGGCATTTGGGAGCTGGAGCTGTAATTACGGAACCAGTGCACAAGCCAGAATCACAAAGACCAGAGCTCTCACCTAAAGCCTTCAGCTACTTCAGATCAAAATAAGGGGAACATCACTCTTCTCTTTAGGAAATCCTCCTGATCCCATGTATTGTGCTGAAATTCACAAGTTACCACATACCAATTTCACTAAGGAAGTGAGAAAGTGAGTGTGAGAAATGTCTCTATGTTGCAAGGCAGTGCTCATCTCCCTGGCTTCCAGTGATCCGTGGTACACCTCAAAACCAAACAATTTTCAAAGAGAAGACAGACATCTAATTATGCTGGGCTTGACAAAGGAGCCACAAGTGTGTTTTGATGGTGACAGCTAGGTGGATACAAAGTGAATTAATTGCAGGCAAGTTCCTCCTAACACAGGTCATCACCTCTGCGTGGGTTAGGGCGAGGTTACCTGGATTGGGTGGCAAAGACTGCCTGCACCAGGCTGAGAGCGCTCTGCCACTCGCTCCTGCGCAAGAGCAGCTGGTGGGGAGCCCCACCTTGCAGCAGCACGCTGCCTAAAGAACAAGGAATCCTTTTCCTGAAAACAGCTGAAACACACAACTCCTCCTGGTCTCCAAATACTGTGACCAAGATGGTTCTTTATAACTCGGGAATCCATCCATACATGAAAATTGTACTTGAAACACCGAAGACTTTTCCAGACTTGACTGGAAAAATGTAGAAGCTGTAAGTCATAGAATCACAAAATGGTTTGGGTGGAAATAACTGTTATAGAGGGATAATGAGATTGGCTCTTGCAATTAAAAGGTAACTATCGTGTGAATATTAAGAAAAGCTTTAGAGGTGTATGGTTATGTTATTATAGTTCAGATGCCCTCTGTTCTCCCCATGGTTCCCTTTCCCCCCTGTATTGTTGCCATCAGACAGCCAGGGTTGTCTAGGACAGAAGCTGTGCCATGTGTCCCTTTCATGGAGCAGTTGGGAATGGACAAGCTTGGTGCTTAGGGGGTGCAGCATGATCTCCAATCAAGTTACAAGAAAGCAGTCTCCACTGATAAATGGCAAAGAAGAGCTGAGTGACAGACTTTGGGAGGGCTGGGCTGGCTGATGCAACCCCCAGGGGTATAAAAGACTGAGCATCCATCTTGAAGATGAACCAGCCACATAGTATCCATGAGGGCAGTTCCCAGTGCTGCAAATTTTTCCTTATGTAGTCCTTTGTTGTATTTTTGTTAAGGTTTAATAAACCTCTTTAAATTTTCAAAGTGAGCAGCTGTCTCTCACAGAACCTTAAAAATTGTCTCATTCCAACCCCCCTGCTATGGGCAGGGACACATCCCACTAGACTAGATTGCTGAGAACCTCATCCAGGCTGGCCTTGAACACTTCCAGGGATGGGGCACCTGCAGCTTTCCTGGGCAACCTGTTCCTGTCAGAGCCAGTCCAATCTGCTTTCCCATGTGACCTTTTCTCCAAATGAAATCTCTATCCAAACAGCAGTACCTCGTCACAGAGCCTGACAACCAATTTAGAATTACAACATGAAAACATTAATTTTGGCTACAATGATTTAGCCAGAGCAGTATTCTTTGCCTCACTGCTTTGGTTTTAAGCTGAGCTCTTTTTGTTCTGCAACTACAAAGGATCCTCACAGAGTCTGTTTATAAAAGCACCCACGGTCCCAAGGAGGTATCAAGGCATTTTCTGACATGTGCCAAACTGCCTTGCTGCTCTCTCCTGAGGACCCTGACTAACAAGCAGTGCAAAATATCCTAGAACTGAAATGTTCAGGGCATCCAGAGAGTTTATGTGTCAAATTTTTTAATTCATCTTTTCAGATATGAGTCATTCACTACAAAGGATTTACACAGTCAAGTTTTTAAATATTTTATAGGCTTGGGGTTTGAGAAATCTGACACAAACTAAGAACACATCAAGGGTTCATGATATAGGAAGCAATATTCTATGGGCCTGCACTACAAAGTTCCACTGCAATATGCAGAAGAGATTGATCCTGAGATTCTGCTACAAACACTGCCCTTCCAGAGTTAAGGGATTTCCCTACGAATCTCAATGGGGCCAAAGGCAAAAATGGCTGAGGTAGAAGGTACCAAAAACCAGAATTTCAGTTTTAATGTATAAGCTGATCAAAGAGGCTCACTACTTACACTTCAATGAGCTTTTAAAAACAAGCACAGACACACTCTGCCCCCAAAACCTAAAAAACCAAACAAAAACTCCACAACTTTGCAATGTACATTTTATAGGTAGACTACTCACAAGAGGTTTCAGTGGACAGAAGTCTCATTCTCCTTCACTACCTCAATGCAATTACACCTGTGTTTTCAGGGTTTTTTTTCTTGGACCCATGAAGTGGGTACACTGGGCAATTACTTCAGTTCCAGGAATAAAGGACTCATCTTGCAATCTGGATGTTTGACAGTTTTGAATAATACTGGCAGGGATAAAGCTGCACATTATTTTAATTATATTTAACAGAGAGGTCCAAACTAAAGTTATCTGAGCCCAGATGAGCAGAGAACAAGCACACTTTCATAACACTTTCAAAGAGGAAATTTAAAATAAAAATCAACGCATGTTAGACACAAGAAAATACAACTACTAGGCACAAATCCATAGAAAACGGGAATTCAATAATTCCACCACTTTAGGAACTACTTATTTAGCTTAGGAGAATTACTGTACATGAGCTATCCAGGGTGAATAAGTAGTTCTGAAAGCGCTAGGAAAAGCAAATAGACTACAGTAGAAATTTAGCACTGACAATGGAGAAGAAACTAAAACCAGATTTCCAAGGTACTACTTTGGTCTGAAAGGAATGAATAAAGGGGACAGACTGATACCACAATCCTTCAAGTTTTACTTAATTAAAAAAATTCCATAAAATGAAAATGCCTTACCTCTACTCTATCTTCTTCTTCTATAACTGCATGAAATCACCTCCCCATTTCCACCTAAGACTGATTTGGCAGAAATACCTTAAAGTGAAGCTAGGAGTGGGAGAACTCCATTGCATTCCTTAGCAAGGGATAGCTCACACACTTAATATTTCCAAGCTGAGAAACACAAGGTCTTCCCATTCCCACCCAGAATAAAACAGAAAAACCACAAAGTAAGATGGACTGTAAAGCCTCTTGAGACAATCCACAGGTGGGATTCTCCCTGAGCCTGCTCTTCTCCAGAGTGAACAATCACAGCTCCCTTGGCCTCCCAGGGCAAGAGATGCTCTTGTACCTCAATTGTCCCTGTGGCCTCTCAATGGACTCTCTATGATACATCCATGTCTTTCTTGTACTGGGAACCTAAAACTCAACACAAGATGCCAGGTGTGACCCCACCAGTGCCAAGCGCAGAGGAAGGATCACCTCCCTCAGCTGACACTCCTGTATCAAATGGGGCCCATTCACTACCTGTGCCACAAGGACACTTTGTTGGGTCAGGTTCAGCTTGGTGTCCACCAGGTCCTTCTCTGCCAAGGTGCTTTCCAGCTACATGGCCCCCACTGTATATTGGTGGACTGATTTGTCCTTCCCCAAGTGCAGGATTTTGGCCTTGTTGAGTTGCACGAAATTCGTATCAGCCCATTTCTCCTAGCAACAATGGGAAAATACTTGTGATGATTATCTTCCCCTGCTGCCCCAACTCCTTCAAAATAATGCTGAGAGATGCAGCCTCTCCCCTGGTTCACTTGCACCTCTCACCCAGCAGGCCAGATGAGAACACTAAAACTTAAAATTCACTTTGCAAAAGGGTCACAGAGACACCCCACACTCCCAAATAGATACACTGAAACAACAAGATTGCTTCTCATGGTGACAGTGCTGGCTTAATATTTGTTAAACTATGACCCAAGATGATGCCAAAACTAGTTAAGCTTCTCCAATAACACAAGAAGTCACAGAATTTCCAGCAGGTGAGACTTATGTGGAAGAAGGAGGGATTTAAGCTATAGATGCACAATATTTAAACATTCCTGAATAAAAACATCTCTGAATATTAGGGATACTCCAATAGTGGAAAAATTATGTTGCTGATTTGGAGCTCTATTTTACTCCTGGAGTAGATGAGCAAGAAGAGCTGCAGCATGAAGCTTTGTACAAGAACTCTGTTCAATTTCTAGCTAACAGCTTCACTGATGCATGAAAGCAAAGCAGAGTCCAACTTCAAAGGTTGAAAGCTGGCATGAATTAAGTGTCCCTGAAGCCAACCACATTACAGGCTACAGATGCAGGCAGACAGCTCGAGTGGACAGTATTATTTTCACTTGAACTTCAGTTACTTGAAGAACAAACAAAATTTTAAGCTCTCCTCTCCCCATAAAAGCCTTACACTTCTATTAATTGCGTCAGCAGGCAAACAGGCAATGTTTTCTATAATCTCTTCATGGCATTGCCCACCATACCAGAAGCTGGAAAATAGATCACAGGTTCTGAGGAACCTGGATTTAGACCTAAAAGCTAACAGCTCCATACTTGGATCATTCCAGCCTCACTAGAGAGGGACCACAAAGAACCCATTCAGGTATCAGAATACCAGCACGTCTGAGGTGTGCTTTCAGATGGAGCTGACTTCAGTTCATGGTTTTCATGCTGGTCAGTTAACCTGACAGGAGTTCAGGGAACTGAGTGAGAAAGGCACTGGTTACCAGGAAGCATGAAACATTTTTAGCAGCCTGGTGCTTTCTTCTTATCTGAGCCACAATGGCACCCAGCGTGGCTGATGTAAGAGATTGCTATCGTAGGTCATGGCTGCAAAAGGAACTCATTCACCTTGGAGGACTGAAGCCATGGCTTTTCATACAGGAAACAAACCCAGTTTACACACAATTTGTCAATCTTGTGCACACAGCAGAACCTCTTTTGTGCTTACTCCAAGCATGACAACAGCACTACGCTGGTAAGGTAGAAAACCAAAGTACACTTTGGACACATTATATCCACCCATAAAAGCTGGAATTGTATTTTAAACATCAAGTTAGGTAAGCATTACAGAAACTGCACATTTCCTAATCAAGGAGTTGAGACCTTTACATGCTTTACTGTAATCTGAAATAAACACTGCTTGAGTTATTAAAATGGAATACATATCACGGCCCAGAGTTCCAGATGAGACAGTTTTCAATTAAATAACACTACTGAGCCATGTCCCTGATGGAAATGTCAGTGAGGCTGTGCATACAGCCCAGGTTTTCAAATGAAAATGGATGTGTAAATGTGTGCATGCATACAATCTAACAGCTTTAATGTTCCTAATCTTTTTGTAACAACTGTAGTTATAAATCTCAAGGCTCTGAAGAAGTGTCCTTGCCTCCAGCCTGATGGACTGTCCATCCACAGTACTGCCAGTCATTTTATAATTCTTCATCTCAGTTGTGTCTGTGATTCCTTTAATCAAATTAAATCCCCCAGGAACACATTTTCCAATTTTGAAAGGTGTCACTGTCCTTCAAAGTGGCACAGACTTTGTGGTACTTTTCACAGGTTCTTGGGACACAACCAACAATGATTCATTGGGAAACCCTTTGTATCAAATGCTATGCTTCTTATATATCCCCTCAGCCAAGTGTCACTTACAAAGTTATTTTTAAGACCTTAAAAAGCACTACTGTACAAAAATTAAACCACAGAATGGCTCTTGTCAGATCCAGCATGTCCCAACCCTTGACTTCCTCGCATGTCCAATTCTTTTACAGCATCCAGCTTCAACTCATACATTGTATTAATTCAGATCCAAGTGGGACATGATTGGTTACAGTGTCACACACTTTGCATCAAGGCACACTGCAAATTAAAAGCATGCTTAAATACTTGGAATGCACCATCCTGAATCTCTCTGCAGCCTAATTCATTATACTTCAACATGTGGAAGCCCGAGGTGTTCTTACAACTTCAGCACATGGGGAGAAACCATCAACAACCAAACCAAAGTTCCTCGGTGACTCCTCTGCCTAAAAAGAGTCAGGAGCATCCCCCACATTCACCTAAGAAGAGCTGAGGTGAAGAACAGCTGGAGTAGCTCAGCCAGCAGTGCCAGCACAACACATTCACAGAATCTTTCCCTTGTTGTTCCCAAGGTGCCTTTGACATTTCAGAGTACAGCTAAGCCTCAGCTACAAACAGGAGTCCACGATGCACACAGCAGGCGTGGGCCAGGCCGTGTCTCAGGGTCACTCCTGTGGCAGTCCCTTCAGGGTGTCCCTGGCCAGCTCCTCAGAACGCTGCTTCAAACGCCAGCAGTCAAAGCAGCTAAGCCACTATCAAAAACTTACACCCTAATTATCTCTTTGCAGCTGCCAGACTCCTCCAGGATCCACCACCACTTTTCATCTACTCCGTTAAAATCTTCCCATGTATCCACAACCTAAGGGAATAAGTAAGTCTCCAAGGGAAGAAGTAATTTCCAAACACTTCAAAATCTGCAATGTTCTTCTACTGTTTCACATACCTGACGTGATATTTTGGATACAACCACCTTAAAAATCATGCTCACAACATGAGCATTTTTCTAAGCTTATTTCCCATTCAGTGGCAAACATATTTTCAGTTTTCAAATTTATTTCATCCCAAAATATGCCTATGAGTTATTGTTATGGCACCAATTGAAAACCAAAAATTAAAGGTTCTAAATCTAATAATAAGCATTTACTAATAGGAAGTTTATTCCTTCCCATTTGTCTGATTACTGCACACAATTCATCAGCAATGAACAAGGCTCTGCAGTTGGTTGAAGTGCTGCATAACACAGTCATATAAATAAGATGGTCCCAATGATTTGTATATTAAAAGTAAAGCTCAAATCATGCCTCTAAAACAAGTTGCTACATCACCTGACTTCTGGATGCTTAACTGTGCCATCATTATCTCAGCTAGAAGTGCTTAATAATAGCATGTCTAGATGTAGTCTAATAGAAGTCCAAGCTGTTATGTGAGAAGCAAAAATACAATTTTGTGATTTTTGTACTTATGGGCAGAAACTCAACACATCAGTGCTCCCTTTTTCTTTGCCTTACTTCCAATTTTTCCCTACAGACTCCCCTGGACAATGGGCATCATGTGCCACAGGTGTATCCAACTATAGTGTCAATGGACTCAGCTCATTTGTGCTGTCACAGGGAGCTGCATTTGAGCTGTCCTGCCCTTAATGCGAGCAGTACCTCTGAGTTACAAACACTTCTGTGCCTGTCAATGTTGATTCCCATGAAACTGAAGCCTTCCAACTCTTTAAATCCCCTGCTGCTGGCAAATTCGACCGAAATCAGCCGGAAAGCTAAAATTAGCAGGCAGAGAAGGAATAGACGACACATCCATCAGACTTCCTTCCTTCGGAGACCAAGCTCACAAGTGACCGAATTCTAAGCAAGAAAGCTGTCCCTGGAAGCACACCATCCCCTGAACCCATGGGGATCCCCATCCTGTGGGGGTGGCACTCGACACGAGCACAGCGCCGAGGTCCCGGACCACGCCGGGAAGGGGCCGGGATGCGGGAAGGTGCCGGGGTGCGGGAAGGTGCCGGGATGCGGGAAGGTGCCCGGCTGCGGGAAGGTGCCCGGCTGCGGCGCAGCGCCCGCCTCTCGCTGCCTCCCGAGCGAACTCCGCGATCGGCGGCTCACGCTCGACTGTCTCGCAGCGCCCAGACCGCAAAGCGATAGAACCACGCCGCTCTCCAAGCCCTCGCCGCTGTTCCCCCGACTTTCCCCCAGCCCAGCCCCGGCACGGGCGGCCGCCGCAGCCGCACCACTCCGGGCAGCAGAGCCCGGGCACCGCCACCGCGCCGCGCCCGCCCGGGGCCGCACCGCCACGGGCCGCCCGCGCTCTGCAGCTGCGCCCCGGCCCCGCAGCCCCTGCCCGGGCCGGGCCAGGCACACCGGCCCCGGACAAAGGGGCACCGGCCCCACCGGTATCCCGGGGCGAGCGCGGCCCCGGCCCAGCGCGACGCCCCGGCCCCGCTGCCGCGGCTGCTCCGGGTCCCTCTCCTCCCGCTGCCGCTCCCGCCCCCGGTCCCGCGGCCGGTACTCACGGTCGGGCCGGGCGCGCTGCGCGGCGGCCCCAGCGCCGGGACCATCCTCCGGCGGGCGGACACCCCGCGCCAGCCCCGCCGCCGCCTCCGCGCCGCTGCCCGCCCGCGCAGCCCACCCTGCTGCTCGCGCCGCGGCCAATCACCGCGCGCGGGGCCAGCGTCCGCGGCCAATCAACAAGGGCCGAGCCGGAGGGGGCGGTGCTCGCCCTCAACCGGGCGGGGCGGAGCGGGCGCGGGCCAATGGGCGCCACAAACATTGGCGGCACGGGCCAATCAGAGGGCAGGGAGGCAGAGACTGGCATCAACAAGGTAAGGTGGCCGAAACAGGAACTGGCGGGGAGCGGCGTCCCGGGCGGCCAATGAGCGCAGCGGGAAGAGGCGCGCGGAGGGGCGGGCGGCAGCGCTTAAAGGGGCCGCGGCCGCGCCAGGCCGGGCCGGGCAAGGTTGCGGAGTTGGGTCGGTGCTGCGCGGCACCACCGGCACCGCGAAAGGAAAAGGACCGCGTGTGAGAAAGGGCCGCGTTATTTTGTGCGTGTTGCTGTCAGATGAAACAATCCCGTCCTGCCAGGGCGAGAGTGACCCGAGCGCTGCCCTTCGCCGAGCCAGCCGCGGGCTGTGAGAGCCCTGAGCAGCGCAGAGCAGCGTTTGTGCGCCGAGCTGCAGCTGCCCCGCGCCCTCGGCAGTCGGCGTTCCGGCACGGAGCGGCGAGCAGAGAGAAGGCTGGCTAAAGGTTTGCTACATGGAGCTGTCCACGAGGAGCCAACCACGTCCTGTGACTGTTCTGTGTCATGAGTGATGCTTTATTTGACATTTTTCCTTAACTTTGTCACACACTCTGCGGAAGAAGACGCTCCATTCATCTTCCTCATGAATTAAATCGGAGTTTAGGAAAAGTGTTGTTTTATCCACGAAATGAGGGACTGTGGATCATTAATAACTCCCCACGACCTCAGTTTTTTGCTTCCTGCTAATGCCTAATTCAGTTATCATCCAAAATAAGGCAGCTTCCCATTTCCAGCTCAACTGCTTCCCTGAGAAAGCATCTTGTATCCATATGCCTTCTTACAACATAATAGAGCAGGGACACGTTTCTGAAGCAGTGTCCAAGAACTCTGCTGCTGCTGAAATGAGTCATAGCAGCAATCAGATGTTAAATAACCCAAAGCATTTTATTTTGAATAGCTGCCACTTGCCAAATAACCTTGCAGCTGACATTAAGTGAAAAGCCCATTTGCAAGCCGTGAAGAAAATTGAGGCCCAAGCTATTTTTGCAGAGGAATTCTAACATTACTATAAATACCAGCTTAATCTACCAGAAAGTATAAAGCAGGAATGTAAATGCACTTTTTCACTTTCCATCATCTTTGGTTCTGATATGACACAACTAAACTGGAAGACAAGTGAAATCTGAAATGCCACTGCTTCATCAATTTATTCCAATAAAAACTGGGGGGAGATTTCTCTTCTAAAGGGTAGTGTGTTTTTTTGATGAAGATTTTCACTAAATAGGCACCCCCACCCAAAGCAGCAAAACCAAGTCTACCTTCTGACACTGACACAACAAGGTTGTGATTTACAGTGTTTGAGTTCATAAGTGGTCAATACCAGTACAGGGTTAAATATCTGAAATACTGTGGCAAGAATCCAGCAGCAGGCAAAAATCCACAAGTGAATATCACATACAACAAGAACCTACCTGTTTCTCTTGGAGAATATAAATTTACAATTATATGGCAAGATGGTTAAAAAAAAATGAAGGGCTTTTGTACAAATACTTGCAAGGAAAGCTTTACATTAGATAGCAATATATTTGATATTCTTTTGACAAGAAGTTTTTGCAGCTTTATTTGAGATAGTCTTAATCAAGAACTCTGCAATTTTTTTGAACTTTTTAAAAATTATTTAAATTCTTGGCTGTAGTTCAGGTTTGGGTTCGATAATTCTGCCAGTGAGCAGTACTGGCCTAAGTCTGTATGATGTGACCCAGCAGCTGACAGGCAATCAGAACACAGGTCAGTGCATCTTTCCCAGTGCAGGAGTTTCTTGGACTATGTGTCATGTACATTCAAGGGAGTGAAAGAAAGCTGGCAACTCAGCAGTTTAGAGAGCTTCAGCTGGTGGTGCCACAATGCCTTCGGGCAGAATGGCAGCAAAGCTGAATGCTTTTACAGTGTTAAAGCACTGAGGAGGAGGAAAGAAGGCAGAATGAAAAGGGAGGGATAGAGCAACCATTCCATTATCTGTTTGAATCGATGCCTCTTTAGGGGCAAGAGAAAAGAACATAAGGCAGGACATTTGTCCCTTACAAAGCATCTCGATTAGATAGGCTGAATAGATTTAGAGAACCCCTATGAAAAGGAAAGTTATGCTGCCAGAAGCAGATGACAGTGCTCATCTGACAAGATTGGTTTGGTAGATTCTCAAAAGGAGTCCACGTAAGAGCTTTTGGACAGGGATATTTTAAAGTAATCCAAGATACTGCAGGATCAGAGGATAATGTCCTCACAGGGACAGAGAGCTGATGAAAAGACAGAACAATCCCAGTCTTCCACACAAAGTGAACGACTGACCACTCACTCACTCGATCCTGGGTGGTAACTGTTCTTGAAGTAGTTGTATCAGTAACAAATTAGAGACAACAGCACATCTGAGTGATTACAGAGACACCATAAATACCCAAGTTTTGAATGCAGTGAGGGGAATGGGAGTACCTGTAGAACAAGCACAGCTTTGGAAAGCACAACATAAATGATCAGGAGTACCTGTTGGTTTCCCTGTAAATGTCAACTCAGTTGTCTTGTGTTGTACAGGTTGTTCTAAGAGGCAACTGGAATGAGGAGGAAGAAACACAAAACGGTAAAAGCCGGATGGTTTGGAGAACAGCTGCAGCAGTTTAAGTACAGCAGAGGTTTTCCAGCCTCTGCAGCTGCTGGTGAAGCTGGAGTGATGAAGGCTGCGCTTCTGGTAGCAGTTCACTTCCAGCTGTGCCTTCCAGGCCCTCCAGCAGAGGCTGGGGAAGACAGCTGGAAGCAGCCACTCAAGTCTACAGACAAGTTTCAGAGCCTGAGCTTTGCTTTTGCACTGTTATTCTAATGAATGCAGCAACTCCATCTGTTGATAAAGCAGTTTCCAGAGGAATTTAAATAAGTGAATAGAATGCAATGTACAATATTTAGGGAAACTCTTATTTTCCTCCAGAACCTGGGCCAGAGTGCCACTTCATCACTTCATAAATGGCACTTCAAAGCAGAAGAGGAGCACAGTGAAATTACAGACAAAAAATGGCTTTAACAGAAGAGACTGGAATTGTTAAGGAGAGAGATGAGTTTCACTTAAATACCCTTCTGAGAAAAGTCAGTGCTGGATGTTAAGACCAGTCACTTTTACAAATATGGACCATAGTTTTTCAAAGGCTGTGGTCAAGATTTGCAATGACTAGCAGCTAATTTGAATACTTTAAACTTTTTAACCTATAAAGCCCAAACCTGGGTTCTTGACACCTGGTCTGTTTGTTTCCAAACTGCTCACTAATCAATCAAAAATATTCCAGAACAGTTCTTCCTCTCCTCCCTCCTGCCCCACAAGACAGGACTTCTGAGGAAAGGCTCCTAACTTCAGGGAAAACAAACAGACCTCACTCTGTGCAGTTGTCAGATACCCTTAGCATTCATCCCAGCAGCCCAACACACAGTTCATGTTAGAAATCTTCTGAGTTGCTCAGTTTATGAAACATCTGAGGAATAGTCTATATCTGATTTCTGAAGGAAACAGCTGGACAGCAAAAAATGCACACGACAAGTTGTAAATGACATAACTCAAATAGTGCACGTTTATTCTGAACGGTATTTCTAAAGAGTTTGAGAAAAACAAAAACATGCTCCTGATGTACAACAAGGGCAATGATATAGATTAAAAATGGACTATCTTATTGTAAAGAATTTGCTCCCCCTGCAACTTAACTTGTAACATTGAGAATGCATCTGTAAACTGCATACCGCATACCTTTCACTAAATCTTAACTCAAGAGACCAGGGGTGGTCTTAGCCAAATTAATCAGGAAGCAGTTGCAGATTCAAAAGAAACATCCAAGTCAGCAAACACTTTACAAAACACAGACATTGTGCATAGCAGCTGACCCTGGATTACAACATGGGGGAGAATAAAACAATTTGGAGGATCAGATTTTTACTAGACACAGGGCACCATCAAGATTTAACTAAACGGCATGTAAGTTTGTTTCAATTGTAGCAGTATGTCATATTTAGTTGGCAGGTTTAACCATTAGCTGCATCATGTAAACTCAGCCAGTTTCTGTATACACTAAATACATTCTTCCCCCTTACCCCTCCCAAAAATGAGGGATCTCTCTTCTGGACAATTCTTTTTCTCCTGTACCATGGTTTCCTCAAGTAGGAGTCTTTTCGTAGGTAATATCTTCATACTTCAACCGCTGTGTGACAAAGCCAATTGCAGAGATTCAGGAGTAACTCGTATGTACACAATTTACACTCTAAAGCTGTTAGTCGCATACTTTTCCTTGCTAGATCTTTATCCAGAACAGGAGGTGCTGGTGGCTTTTTTCCCCCACCGAAACTCCAACTTTGCAAAAATTTAGTTGTTCACAAGCTGTTATTTTCAAGCCAGAAGGATGTCCTCCTGCAGCAACAACCAAAGTAACTGAAGTTCTCTGCAGTAAGCCCATACTTCACACAATTTCAGTCTCTAGGTAACAGCACTAAAATACAGCACTCTCCTCCCTCACTCAACACAACTGGTAGACTAATAGAATACAACTGTTTGTCATCCAGAGCTACTGACCTTCACATGCCCTTACCCATGTACAGGGAACACAGTTTTCTTAAGATTCAGATTAAACCTTGTATTCAAGATTCAACAACTGTTTTCCAGGATTAATAGCCCAGGAAAAAGGAGTCTCAGATTTATTCTCTCTTCCACCTCCTACAAAACATTTTCTTAGAAGTTACAATGAGGCAGGTCTGCTGTGGAATAGGAGCTTTAAGAATTGTTCTCATGGATACATTCATAGAATGATGGCAGCCCAAAGCAAAAAGAGACAAAAACAAAGGTTAATCCAAGTAAGTTCAGACATCAGACTTGTACTTTTAAACCTGAAGAATAACTGTCTGTGAAACACACTGATTTGTGGAAGCCTACGACAACAGCAAATCCTAAGAGTTCATATCCCCACACCCATCTACCCAACCCAAACACTTACCACTTAGTTCTAGAAGAATGAAGAGCACTTTGCTTGGCACCAGAGGCAGCTATGGTCTGAGTTACAGCTGTGCTGCACCAACATCCTCAAATACAATACTATCTCTCTCTCTCCCTCCACATACTTCTCTTGGTTTGGTCTACAGATGGCCAGGGAAACTATGTTGGCATATGACAAGCCAATTGTGCTTCGATACATCCCCTTCTAGAAAGATGCTGGGCAGCCAACATAACCACCACGAGCAGGTCCTAGCTGTACTGAAAATAAGCTTTTGTCAGAACTAGGCTGCCTCTGGCCACGGGAACCGTTTGCATCTTTCTAGCCAGAGTCTGCCACCACGTGTTGCAAACGCAGGTGCTCGGGCCATGCAGACAGGCTGGTGTTGGCCACCTGCCCATCTCCAAGACTCCATTAGTGCAAACTCAGCAAATTAAGCAGCCATTTTCCAGCACAAGTCTGTCAAGATGCACTCCAACAAATGCTACACACCTCTGTCAAAGAAGGAGTAACTGTGTAGCAGCTGGAATAGTCATCCCTGGGGTATCCAAGACCACCTAACGTGCAGCGAGGGGTGCCATCCCTTGCCTCACCACAATTCCCGTTTTGGAATCCTTGGTTTCCAAGTCACCCTCTAATGACTGGACAGCACCTACTAACCAGATGTATGCTGCAATGCACACTACAGGTTGGAGGCTTTCAGAGCGGAAGAATTCAAGATGCAGATCTAAACTTTTAAAAAACAAACAGGAAAAGAATACAGTTCAGCATCTACATGGGGGATGGGGCAGGTTGGTGTTGTCTCAGCTCAGTGCACTTTCCCAGATGCTTGGAGAAGAGTCCAAGCTCAAGTTGGTATTTATATTGGCATACATAAAATTGCTGGCAACAGTGCCTAGAAAGGAGCACTGGTATTCACGCAAACAAAGCATGAAAGGATGCAAAGCAGAGCTTAGTACAGTTTACCGTAGCCTCAAAGTTACAGTACTAGGAAGAAGCCAGCCAGCCTATTTTCCAAACCCATAAAATGCTCTAATATACGCTGCTTTCTCCGGTGCTCCACCAACACCCTCTAACCAGAGGAGAGAACTGCATTATTACTACTCAACGGGGAAGGGGAAAATAATCTTCAAAGGAGCAAAACCACGCAGTTCTTCACCACCTCCTCCCAAAGGAGCTCATAAACACAGCAAGTCAAGCCAATCCCAAGCAAATCCAGGAGACCCTGCAAAGCTATGTGATTAGGGTCAGATTCATGTCTGCCTTCTTATCCTTGCTGCCTGGTTTCCTCAACCCTTATATCTGTCACCACAGATTCAGCAGCTGTAACAAAGTTATCTGGAGACAGGTGCTTGCCTTATGTCATCAAAGCTGGTAAGGTGGTCACAGTCACTTTTTCCATCCCAACAACACAGATAAAACTAACTCTCAATGAGCCCCGCAGAATTTCACCCATTTTTAAAGCAAGGATGTTGCCTCAGGATTCATATTTTTACAAGGTTATTCTTGCCAACACCAGATCTATCTCTTGCTCTGGCAAAAGTCTGCTGGGAGTTGAGTAAATGAAAGTAAGAAGAAAAAACAAAGACCACTCTAAATCCTCCTCTCAGTCAGTTAAGAAGTGTAGCACCAGCTTGGGTGAGGAGTATTTAAAAAAAGCATCCAAAAAGATCAGCCCAGGCAGAGTGAAAAGGTATGGTAAAGTAGCCCACCCTTTTCAGCAAAAGATGGAGGAAAAGCCATACTCAAAAATATTGGGAAGAACTAAATATACTTTTTTGAGGTGGGGGAATTAAAAGGAAGAGTGGGAAGTACTGAAGTAACATTCAAAGGTTGGGGGAGAGTAAAGTACCCTGTAGGTTATAAAAAACACAATAAGGTAGGAGTCAAAGGACAAGATATTGCTTTGCCTTTTCCCCCCCATTGGGTTTACATTCTGCTTACTGAAAGAATAATTCTGAAGGAAACTTGTCATCAGGATAACCTGCTCAAGCCCTCCACACCTCAAACTTAAAAGAGATCTGCACACCTTTTCCCACCCCAACAAAAAACAAAAACAAAAAATCAGCCCCCCTGCCCTCAAAAAACCAAAAAACACCAGAAAGGAGAGCTCAAAAAAAAATCCAAAACCAATCAAAACCCAACCCCAAACATGACTGGACAATCCTTGGAAGAAGCATTACATTTTGTTGGAGAGAGGTCAAGAAAAAAAAATTAAGATCTAGGGGTGGAGTAAAAAAACAAAACAAAACAAAAAACCAACCAACCAATTAAAAAAAAAAAAGAGGCCTCTCTTTCCTTATTTGGCGACAAGCAAGTGCAAGAAAGTGTCCGCTGGGGTTTTGTTCAGTTGTCGTTCTTTTGCACATCTGCATTCTGGCCAAGACAAGGGGCTTTGAGGTTTTTCTGCAGCACGTGCGCGTCTGCCGGCTCTATCCTCTTGTAGTAGTTCTTCTTCGTCTCAATGATCTCAAAGCCAAACTTTCTGTAGAAGTCAATTGCAGACTCGTTGCTGATCTGGACATGCCTGGGACAGAACAGGGCACAGAGAGATGGGGGTCAGTACTCTGCCTCCATACTCAGAATGGTCAAAGACAAGAAAAGCAGCTAGCTAGAGACAGGAACAGCGGTGTAAATCCAAGACTGGAAATGTTGTTCTTCCCAATTCAATTCTGGGCTAATACTCAGCTCCTGGATGGCTCATGGTTGTCAACAGTAGTCAATGTTTCCCCTCAGTAAAACTCTTTCAAGGAACACAAATAGCAGACACACTCTGAAGCATTACTACTTCAGTAATTTCAATTTTTCTTCATCTTAGTAAAGCAATACAGCAGATATTCAGTGGAAATAAGTAACAGAGTTTCACCATAAAGCCAACTTTAACCTCCTGTAGTAACACTTTGCAGATGACCAGAGGAGTTGTCTCAGGGATGATCCCACCACACCGTAACATACAACTGGCAATGGTGTTTGATACAATTTTAACACCTTGCTCTACTTTAACCACTCCTCTTTCCTCACAAAAAGCTGTAATACAAAGAAGTCCTATGGATTTACAAAGTCTTTTTCCCTTATATTTACTTCCCCTAGAGTTTTACATATTTTGCTAGCGTGTTTCAAGGCCTCCAAAACAAACAGCCATCAGCTCTTTATCCTAAGTGATTAGGACATTTATTTGCACAAGTTCCATTAAAAAAAAAACCAAAAACAAAACCCCCCAAACAAACACCCCCCCCCCCAAAAAAACAACAAAAAAACCCCAAACCAAAACAAAAAAACCCCAAAACCACCCCACAAAAAAACCCCCACAAAAACAAACAAAAAAACCACCAAAAAACAAAAAAAAAAAAAAAAAAAATGTTTCTATCAATAAAAGGCATTCATTAAACACTTCCAAAATTGAGTGGACACTGCACAACTTCACGAATCACTTTGTCATGACAACACACTGCATAACCATAGAACCAAAGTAACTCTGGAAGCAACAGCAGAACAAAACAATAGATCTTAGTGTTAAGCCAAATAAGCACCAAAAAGCTAAAAGGGAACTTTATTGTAATGACAAATTTAGGCAGTGATATCAAATTCGGTGCTAAACTGCATAATATGTTCAAATAGAAAATGCACAAGCAATTGACATAGTAATAAAATCAATGGGCCACTAAAAGCACTTTAGTCCAATTTTGGGGACTATTTATTGTCATGCCATAATCCTTGGTCTAGGAGCTATAAAGGATTATGAAGGATTTGGGGGTTTTTTTTTCTATTAGAACCAGCAAACAGTTGCTGGTTGTACACACAGTAAGATGCAAAAGTAAAAAGGACAGCCCCTGTCCCATCTCAGAGAGAGTTTTATCACTTCTCCTGAGGCAGGAGAGCAGGAAGGAACACAAGCCAAAGGCTCAGACACCTCTTTGAAACACAGTCCTCTTACAGAGATGGCACAAAGCAACAACAGCAGAGGACATGGAAGAGTCCGCACCTCCACGGCAGAAGTGGACTGAGTTTGAGGAGAAAATCTCTCCATTTACAGTGTATAAAACACTCCTCACAAAGCATCTTCCACAGGCCTGGCAAGTATTCAGGGTATAGTTCTGTGGCAGTGTAAGTCCACCCAAGCTGTACCTGCTGTGGGCCTGTCCCCAGCAGCACACGTGCTTGCACTGGTGTGATGGCCAAGGCAGTGACAGACGAGGAGTTGGCTCAGAGAAGCATCAGGCCAAAAACTGCCATCAAGCCAAACTCACTTGGTAACCACACAGACACCAATGCACAGCAAAAAGCACAAGTGTGAAACCAGCAGCAAAGGAAAAGCATAGTTTTGGCATGTATGGATTTCAGACTCTTTGTACCAGGGGGACTACTGGTACTGCCCTCTACCCCAGTGCTTGTTCTCTTGGCTGCATCATGCCAAGTGCTTACACAGACATGCAGTTGATTTTAAAAATAACCAAAACAAAGCACGAGAAAACCACCCTCAAAACCCAAAACCACACTAGAACAAAAAAAAAACCAGCACCCAGAAACAAAACTGAAAACAGCCTCCCCAGCTGGGTCAGGGCACTGATCTAGTTTATTGTGTGGCTGCACAAAGAGCTGGCCTGGCAGTGTGCAAGAACGGGAATAGCAGTTGGGCCCTATTACTGAATGTAGCAAGCTTTCAGTGCTTGCAAACATCTCTAATATTCCAGAGTGCTGCACCACAGAGGGCTGTCATAAAACACAGAAAGCAAATGCATCAAAACTGTATTCAAGACTTGCAGTATTTTCCATTCTGAAGATGACCTTGTATGATAAAAATAAAATAGTTTTAAAAAAAAAATTTTTTTGGTCTTACAGTGTAAATTTGCTCTAGAACATAATTTTGTGACTAAGCTACTTTCAAATTCAGCAAATTTGCAGCACCCTTTCTAAATCAAGCAGCTTTTGGTTTTCTCAGCATTACACAACAAACCCAGAATACGACCCCTGGCTTTCCTGCTATGTTCCATGACCCCACAAAAATATACACTAAACCCACACTTGGATCTCCATCCCTTTGCTCCCATATCTACATTTATCATCTCTCAAAAAATGCATGAGTGTAACTAGTTTACTTACAGATAGATGTTGTCAAAAGTGCCATCTTTTTCACAGATGTTTAAGACATGATTCAACATTTTAGTTCCTGCCAAAAGATAAAGAGATACTTAAGAAAACTATAAGGGCACAATTTAGTCTGTACTTAGCTAGGTGCTTCCTCAAGGAGAGGCAGGTTAACTGTAGGCAGACTAAAATGATCAAGTCTGAAAACTAGGAAAGGCAAATAAAATATGATGTGTAAGTATTTCCTCCTGTCTCTGATTGCTCATAAACCTTAATTAATTGTTTCTTTGAAGAAGAAATAAAAAAATCACTACAGACCAGAAGCATTTGTATAAATGAGCTTATTTTAATACTAGTTTCAAAGTCTCAAACTCAGCTCAAAATACAGCCAAAATATTGTATAAAGCAGTAAGGGCACTGGTAACCTTTTCTACTAAAGACCTAGTAAAATAATTTAAAATAAAGTTTATCTTTTCATTCCAGTTTGTCAACACAAACAGGTCCTGATTAATCTGTCCTATGGGTTTGCAATGTGGAGCAAAGAACTAAATGCAATATAGATAAAAAGTAGGTGCTACCCCTGAGCAGAAATAATCAGTAGTGATAAAGACAAAATCAATATAAAGCCTCTACATTTAGAAGAGTGAATTTAGAAGAGAGAAGGCAATGAAGGAATGTTGCGTTCTACTTACATATGACTTGCATACTGGCTACCTATCTCTGACAAATTATTTCATCTCTCTCTGCAACAATTTTCACATCCATAGAAGCAGAGTATTTACATTACAGTATGATACTATGATTAAGATTAAAGTAATCTGAAATCCTGAATTAAAAATTTCTACAAAAGGTTCATTTCTGAAAGGCAGGGAAGAATGAACACATGATAAATCATACTCTTCCCCCCAAGTCCCTTCCAAAGAAATCAGCAATCTAAAGTGCACTAACTTGGTTAAAAATCTGAAAGAGCATTTAAAAAGCTGGACAGCAACCTGGTTTCTTTGATGCCTCAGATATAAAAGAAGACCCCTCTTTACCTATTCCTAGCCTTCGGTAGGGTGCCAGGCATCCAAGTGTCATGATGTACAGTCTCTTCTGGTTCTGGGAGTGATCCACCCTACAGCACACTGCTCCCACTGCAATATCATTGAAATAGGCTGCCAGGGAGGGAAACAAAGGTTTATCAGTAACAAGTCTCAAACTACACATACAGCTCTTTCATTTGCACCCTGTATCTTCCTCTCTCCCCTCTCATTAATTCTCCCATCCAGATAAAATAACAAACATTGTGGATTCACACTTGGAATGAAGTAACTAGTGCTGTTTTGACACAGTGGTTGCTCATCACTGCTCACACCAACCAGCAATGACATCAGCAGGTAAGCTGGCAATGCACAACTGCTTTCTTCTGGAACAGAAAACATGCCTATTCCCAGTGGGACTTAATCTATTCAGAACACAGACCCTCTGTGGCTTCTTTGAGGTTCTTAAACAGTTATTTTTCATGATGTAAAACAACTAAATAGAAGGAGCTGCTATTTAAAACCATTATGGATAGCAATGATGACCACTTCTGCCACCACAGCCCACAATTACTGGCAAGAACATCTGTACCTAGTTTGGCAAGTTCGCCAACCTCCAGTACATCCTTGTAGAACTTGTCATTGTAGCTGACAGGAAAAATGACCTGGTTTAGCCTCTTCAGCTGCTTAATGTTGTGTGGCGTCACATCTCCCAGCTCGATCCGGCTACTGGAACAAATCAAAACATGCTTAACATCTGACATACTGCAACATTTTTAAGGACACCCAAGACCAATTATTTTGCTTATCCTTAGAGAACTGTCCCATATAACAGTCAGCTCAATACATATTTGAACTGCCACATCCAACCCATGCAATCAAGGCTTATGCTGGTGGCTGATTTAAGTCCCAAATCTAGTTTCAGTCAGTTCTATACAGTCAGAAGTTTCTCAGGCCACACTAAACATTAATGTACCATAGGCTATGTGTGGTTTTACTGGGTAGGAGAGACAGGAGAACGTGGATCTCTACAGAAGTATTAGCTTCAACATTATCCCACTCATTTCCCCTCTGATCATCAAGATCAGAAAAAAAACAAAACAAAACAAAAAAACCCCAAAACAACCCCCCCAAAACAAACAAACAAAAACAACCACTCCCCCCAAAAACCAAATCAGAAACCCCAGTGAAAATATGGGAGGAACAGGAAGCTAGAACAGAGACCAAGGAAATTAAGTCCTTATCCACGCTTCAAAGACAGACTCAATTTTACCACCTGTCAATACAAAGCCTATGCTTAGACAGTCATTACTAGACATCTTTCTCTAAAAACCAACAGTATTGAGTGCAACAAAATATATTAAGTCTGTTAATATGCAACTGTGCCCTTCTCAAGGTGATATCTGCATCTACTTTGATAATCACTGAAATCTTTGTTCCTGCTGAGAGCAGAACCACAACCTTAAAATGCACTGAATTATACTGAGAAGAAACAGACCAAGCTTCTCTCTTTTCTAAGACTAACTTCCTGACAGAAGCACTACACACACAGAAGAAAATAAAATTAAAAAAAAGAAAAAATAAATTTAAAAAGAAAAATATTAGTTAGCCTTGGGTGAGGGCAAGCAGTTTTAACAATGATTACAAGAATGAAAAATAAAAA
Organism: Emberiza elegans; assembly: GCA_024865655.1. Classification (NCBI taxonomy): domain Eukaryota; kingdom Metazoa; phylum Chordata; class Aves; order Passeriformes; family Fringillidae; genus Emberiza; species Emberiza elegans. The sequence goes on along the minus strand of JALJVW010000243.1, from coordinate 1,772,694 downwards.
GACCAAGATAATAAAAATCTTTTCCCAAATGATCACCACAATATGCAGAAAGCCAGCACTTATGGAATTAGAAAAGCACACAATTCTAGGTTCTTATCAGCCCTGTTTTACTGAACAGATATGGGCAGCCAGATTGTTTTCTGCCCAAATAGCAGTAAAGACACTGCTTGCTCTCAAGATTCCTTTCTTCACGTATGGCCATTTGCACAAGTCCCTTTGAGAATTATATTCCAACACAGTGTAAGTCCCGAGCTAATAAGGATGATGTTCTCACACTACAGAAGCACTCCCAGTGTAAACAAGCATGCAATCAAAGTTATGAGATGGTGGAGAAATTGTAGCACTTATTTATGCCCAGCTTGGCACAACTGCTCAGCCTAGCACAGCAGGGCTTCTTCAGGCTCACAGAAGGCAAGGTCTGACCCCAGCCAGCAGGGCCGCTGCCTTTTCCTCATAAAGGGCAGGAGTAAAACTGTGGCATGTAGGATCCTGGGTATATTTGTGTCCGTGAAAGAGTTTTGCTGGAGTAGGGCACCTCAGTAATCTTGTACTCGGAGGGAAAAGAAGCCTGAAGGGTCCCTTTTGCTGCAGTCTGCATGAGAGTAGAAACCAAGGAGAGCAGGTCTCAACTGCCCACCTAGGTCAGATGAGCTGCAGTGCAGGAGGTCAATAAGGGAGGAGACAAACCTCACATTCACACTCAGTTACTGAAAGCCGAGACACCTTCTCCAAATAACACAATATTGACTTGGTGATACAAAAAAGTATCAGTAGTTCCAAGCTTCAGTAGATCAGCAATGCTAGCTAGCATGATGAACTCACAACAAAGTTGCTATACACCAGGTCTCCTTTTGAGCAAAAATCCCTGACACAGACCATCATAAAGTAGTGTTTTCTAATATTATTTAAAGACAAATTAGTTATTAATCAAACAAACCACGTATTAGAAGACAGTCACTATGAAATATTTATGACAACAATGCAACAGGACAAAAATATATTACCACAGGCAGCCAGGACAAGATGGCTAAGAAAGTGAACATGGTCAGAAAATGGATCTTCACCAAGAAGGTTTCAGACAGAGAACAAATAAATAAATAAATGCAGAAGCAGAGTCTAAGGCTGGGAGCTGCTGAGCCAAGACATCACCTCTGAGGCTGGCATCAGGCCAGAGATATGAGCTCTCTTAGTAGATGGCTAAAAGGCACTTGCTGACACACTTCCTCAAGCCCCTGGACTTCCCCCCTCTCTCTCTCACCACCTGCCACATTCCCTGCTGCCTCCTGCCATCTCCCACTGCTTGTCTCCTATGCTCTGTCACAATCTGGTTTGTCCTTGCAAGAATTGCACCAGGGACAATATCATACCCTGGAGAATAACATGAAAGAGGTTTGAGAAACTCTGCAGGAAGCATAAATAAATACCCTAAACATACCTGCTTAAATAGCATGTACTCAAACCATAAATTACTCTAATGTATAGCACTAGCTGATGAAATCAGCACCACATCTATTATGCACAAAACCATTTAATAGGTAAATTAAGTAAGAACATGGAAAGGAAGACCCACATTATGAGAATTCATCATTTTGCCTGAGGACAGTGCGGCTAAAGTGCCACTGGGGCCTTGAGTAAAACCATGGGAAAGCTGGCATTGCTGCCAAAAGCTGCTGTCTTCCTGTCCCTGAGCCACTCATTTCCATCCTCTTGCTGGCACAAACGTTTGTGCATCAATGTAGTGAACCAACACCAATTAAAACTAATCTGGACAAAAAAGGGAAAGTTTAGTTTTAACTCACATCAGTCCCCTGACCGTGTTCATCACACAAGGCCTCTGCCAGAATAAAGAAGAGAAAAAAGTTTCCATAGGTACAAGTAATTGGTTCTTGAGCAGAAGTGCCAGCTCACCTCAGTTTAAACTGAAGTACTGTGCAAGAGGAGCTCAGGGATGTAGATTATTCAGTACATCTGTGAACACAGTCTACCGATCTTGTGCTACACCTTATCATCCATAGAACATGCACTTTGAAAAACTACTCCAAATAGCCAAGACAAAGCACCTTTAATAAAGGACTCAAAATTATCTCTCCCTTATTTTCACCAAAGCAAAGCAAGCAGCTTTGTGGGGTCTTTTTTGTTATTTGTTTGTTTTTAACAGCAGTTTACAACTAGACCTGGTTCTTCAAATGAAGTTGCAGCCAAATCTGTAACTTAAGCAAGTTTACTATGTCAGCTAAGGTCTGACTAGGCCAGTCCTGTGCATTCCAGCTTAGTAGAAGGTGTACCAGAAACACTTGTCCCCTGCTGTTGCAAAGAAAAAAATTATGAGCTCAAATTATCATACAAGACAACAAAGATGTGTAAAGAACCTGAAGTACCCAGAAGGGACATGCCCTCCCATAACAAATTATTCAACTCAATGATGCCACTAATATTCCTAAGAAGATCCACACTTACTACTGGCACCCCACAGCTCAAATAGCACTCCATGGAAGATGCAATAGTCAACTGTACTCCACCTCAGATGTCAAAGCTCCTGGGACAAGCCAGTCACCCCATCCCAAGCAATTGTTTTTAATTGTTTTTAAAAGAAATGAGCTTAGTAGAGGACTCCTGGCTTAGCAGATGAGGCCTCTTACTACTACAGTATTCTACGAATCCATACTCTCCTCAGCCTTCTGAAGCTGGTATTTCATTGAGGAGAGTATGGATTACTGGCCATTTAAACATCTTCCATTGTAAGGCTGCTCCCATGCTACCATTATTCTCAGTTATTCCAGTGTAACTCAAATGTACCTCTCTGCTGCCTGGAGATGATGGGCACCATTGCTCAGGCCTTTTCAGAGAGTTAGCATGATCTATTCATACCTTTCTTCTAACTAAAGCCAAGCTCCTGGCCTTTTCCTGTAAGACTGGCTCTTAATTCCTACTATTGTCATACTAGCGCTTCCTTACATTTCCTTCTGATTAAAGTTGATTTTCCTTAAACATGGCCAACCAAAACCAATTACCGCAGCCCAAACACTATTGCCCTGTCCATTGGCACTAAGTTTTTCTTGTCACCACTGGAAGCATTTTCCTGACATATCCTAGGACTACATTTTCATGACTGCTACATTCCATGACTTAGTCACTGGGGAAAAAAAAACATGTGGAGAATTCACTAGCAACGGGAATCAGCTCCTGGTGCATAGGCTGCTGTCTGTTAAAAGTGCACAGCAACACTGCCCAGCGATGTAAGAGCAGAAGTGAAGAGAGATCCACCAAATCTGAACAGAAGTGTGACTTTAGTGAGCTGACAGGCACCACTTCCTGAAACTGGATGCATGCCCAGAACATTGGCATTATCACTCCTGCTCTTGCATGCCAGTGTCCTAAGATCCTCCAGGCACTGGCTAGAAAAAGCCTCCCACTTTTTGTAGGACCAAATGCAATCCAGTTAGTCCTGCTGCAGTTGCATTGCTCTGCCTGTAGCTTACAGTGCTGTGATTTGAACAGTCTGTGTGTCCTACAATGCCTTATGTTGATACTGGTGGAAATAACACAGGCTACATGAGACATTAGTGTTACTCATGTTAAAACTGCCTTTTGCTGCTCAACATATACCAAAGGAGAACTGCTATACAGAATGACAGCTCGAGAGGCAGCCAATTTCCAGCTACAGTTCAACAGGAAACACAAATTCACTCCCTGGGAATAACAAGCGCCCAACACTACTTTAGAACCAACATCAGGGAGAAAAAGTGAATTTCGAGTTTCTTAATGTTGTAAGAATCTCAGTCTCATTCAACTTTAAATAGTGCAAGTCTCTCCCCAGAGGGCTGTGCCTGACTGAAACAGATCTCCGTGTAACTGATAGCTGGGCTCAGGCTTATTGAAGGCATCTGGCAGGCTAAATTTAGCAGAGCTGTATCTGAAACTTGCAAAACTTAGTGAGGAGTAAGTCAGGAGAGGCAGCACTGAGAAATGGGCCCTAACAAATTAAGAGGACTTCAGAGAAGGTTTGTCACCTGCTAAGAGGCCAGCTAGCTTTATTGCTTCTATTTTGGCATCCAAGTCAAAGCAGGAGTCTAGACAGGATAATCCGCTCATAAAATCAAACCAAACCAGAACTATGAAGGCTATAGACCTGAAGGCTCTGCTTAGATTCTACTCCAAGGCCAAAAGAACCTCTTCTAGTGTTTTGGGGTCGTTGGGAATTTTATGGGGTTTTTTTTGTTTGCTTTGTTTTTGCTTAGGATTTTTTTTAATGGATGAGCTGCCTTGCTATGCACACACAAGTTGGTCTAGTTCTTGTGGGCAGACCAGTATGTTTTCAATTATCTCAAAGATCTGTGGGCTGCATATCTACTCTGCTTCGCTTGTCAGAAAACCAGAAGGATAAGTAGAAACCTAGCATGCAAAAAGCCTTACCAATTTGCCCTGATCTTCTTTAGTCCTGCTTACTACTGAAAACATATTGCATGACACCTGATACCCTGCTGGACCTTACCCCCAGTTCCGGCCTGCAGAAGAGCACAATGATGTACAAAAGAAAACAAGGCAATTTTAGAATCAGAATTAGCAGAAGACTTCATTCAAGACTTGCAAGACTACTGGATGTCACTGTGAACAGGCTTCATGCATCGCAATTCCCCAAGACATACATCAGACCCTTGCTGCCTCTCCCTTTAGCATTAAAAAAAAGGAAAAAAATACACAGCACATTACAGCCAAGTTTCTTCATTATATCTGGATGTCGTATAATTTACTCTGCTTCTAGAAAACCTGACCACATACTAAAGACTGGCCAGTCTTCACATGCAAGAAGCAAAGTTATGCTATAATAGCCTCACAGTTTTTCCAGCTGTAACATGTCCTACCTAGGTCTCAAATCTTCAAGTGAAAAATAAACTTTTCCAAGACAATTATAAGCTATCCTATTTTGTAGATGGATACAAAGAGCATGAATCACTATGGCCAGCTGACAGAATTTTCAAACTCTAAAATGGCAAAAATAAATGTAGCTGGTCTAGAACAGAAAAGCAGACACACATACATCGCTTAGTTGTCCATAAAATTCTGCTGCTCCAGAGCATCTCACAAGGTTAAGGCCGGAATATTTATCCAGCCTATCTCAGGTACATCAATATCAGGTGAAAGAGGAAACAACTTGTCTGCCATCATAAAGCAGATAAAGGGCTGCCAGAAACCCAACTCTTCGTTGCTGCTCTAAAGCAAGCTCACAAGAACATTGATTTTTATCCATGAGTGCTAAACAGAGGTACTTCACTATTTGAAATAGCTTCCCTCAAAATTAGTTTTGTGCCTCCACTGACTATATCCTGAGACGCCTTATAGATTACTGCCCCTTTCCACACCCTCAGTGTCCCCAGATCTAACAATTATAACCCTTACTTGCCTCCCAGAAGATCATGAGCCTTTGCTAATTAGTGTTCATGAAGCACCTGATGATCATCAGGTAAGAACAGAGGCTTACCTTCAAAATAGAAGTGATGCTTACAAAGTACCTTATTTACATAAATACATCTTGAGGGCACTTCTTGTACGTACAAAGGTAACAAACTACCTAACTGACATACCAGGACAAAATAATTTTTCTGCTTCACACAAACAATTTCTATAGGTCACCAAAAAATGCATTTCTTTACCAATGCCTTTGTCCATTAGAATAGTGGGGGGGAAAAAGTCAGTTCATTATGGGTTTCCTACCTATACTTTGGATTTCAGTCCCATAGTTGGGTTTTGCAAGTTGGTCAAATCACACATTGTATTAATAACATAATGTGAAAAATAAACTGAAAGTGCTATCATTTTCATGTGCCTACCTTAAAAACACTTCTAAGGCAACAATCATTTCCCCCCATCCTCTTCCTAATTTTCACTAAGAATGAATTGTTCTCAAATAAAAATTTGTGCCAAAGATCAAAAAACAAATAAAACTCCTTTAGCTGCAATTTTCAACTTAATTTGTGATCTTTGCCAACAGTTCCAAATGCCCTGTAAAGTAAACTTTCATGAGCTGCTGCCCAAGTCTCATCCCATACTCCCAAGAGAGCATAAATACAATGCTCAGATGGTGGAAATCAGATTTTTTTCAGGGTTAGAGATTCTAGTCTGCTAAGGGCCAAAAATCACACGGAGCTTGGAAAGGAACGGGGAGAGGGAGAAGGAAGGCCAAGTGAGCTCAGGAAGTACTTAATGCATGAAGATCTTACTATGAAGCACAGTATTTTCAATTAATTAAAAAAATAAATACTCTGCCCCCAGGAAAATCCAAATATCTTAATCTTAGTCGCCTAGTGACAGTGTTGTGGAAATGGTTTTGGCTCTATTTTCAATAAAGCCTAGGGTATAATTTCCTTGTGACAATGAATTCATTCAATATGCTTTGACACAAATACACAGTTACCCCATTTCAGTGCTGTGCTTTGCTGCTCTCAGGTCTTCAAGGCCAAGAGTCTCCAAATAACCAGGTGTTCTTCTGTGCACAGACTCTCTCTTACCCTGGCTTCCCTACCTCAAACTCCCTCCTGACAAACTTCTGCTGCTTTACAACAACTCCCACATGGGTCACTTCTTCCCTTTCTCTTTTCCAGACAGGAGTAGAAAATAATCCTGGCATTGCCTCACTTAGAGCAGAAGTGATGCAAGTACTGTGCTTCTCTCTTATCAACTCCCAAACAAATATAAAGCTCCAACTTTTCATGTCCTTTCCTTTTCTGGATAAAAATATCTAGCGCCTTCTCAGATTATTGGTCTGAACACCTCTAATGCTTGCCAAATGGGCAGGCTCTTCAAGTTCTGAATGATTTCCACTTGGATTTAAGTATTTTTCTGGCTCAACCATCACCCATTATTCCCCATTTTAAAAGAGATTTAGTGTAGCAGAGGAGGATGCATCATTTCTTGTCCTCAGGAGATGGCAGCAGAGTCTGAGGCATTTGGTGATTAACTAATGTTACCACATTTTTCATAGAAATGTCCCAAACCACCAAGCTACATCTACACACAGAAAGAACCAAACGGTCAAACAGTACTCAAAACACAAGACTGGGTTTTAAAGTGCTTCAGTAAAATGGCTACAACTCCTCTGCTACCTTCCTACCCTCCCAGTCCTTCCAACTTCGTGGAATGTCTTAATCTGGTTAAGGAATTAAACTCAAAGTGGTCAGAGTTATAAATCAGGTTAAAGTACCTATAATAAACTGCACCGAATTTTTTATAAACTCATTTAGAAGCTGTTAAGCCATTTGTAAGCTTGCATATAGGCAAAGTCTAAATTTACTGTCCATGAAAATAAATGCAGACTTTAGCTCATACTTGGACATTTCTAGGTTCAGAAAAAGCCTAAAAATAAAGTGATTTTCAAGCTCAATTACCTTTTTTGTCCTGACTCCAGTGCATATGACCATTCAGCAGTTTTCTCATAAACTTGGAACTTCCTCCCATATATGTTAAGCTTAGCACTGTGCCGAGCAAACGGAAACAGTTCAGCAGCTCTGCACAAACTCTGTCATACTAACTCAGGAGAGAAAAATCTCTCCCTGTTCTCAGAAACATGATCATCTTCAGGACCTTGAAAGGTTTGCTCCTTGAATCCAGGCAAAACAAGCAGAGGTATTAGAGCTTACCATAATGACTCCCCACACTTCAGACACAATATAGTTATTTTTCTATTATGTATAGTACTCCCCAGCTGTGATGTCCTACAAAGGCAGCCAGAGCAGCACAAGCTGCAAAGTCTCAGGGTTAGGAAGTTCTCTGAGGCAGCAGGTACCTGTTGTGTAGGATGCAGCCTGTAGGATTCTTCCACAGCAAGTCAGGAGGACCCTTAGGAACTACAAAACCTGAGACTTAGCTGGAAACACAACAAAGTTGAGAGGCAATCTCCTAGGATTGTCTTACCCAAAAGCAGTAAGTGCACACTTCTTTCTAAGGCTGGTTTAACACACAGCACTCTACTTACTCCCTGTTTCAATCAGTTTTCCAAGATGCGGCTGGAGATGTGCTGCTGCATGATAATCTCACACGTGTTTCCCATCAAAACTGGAGAGGGATTTGATCAATGTGAAAAATAACACATGCACAGGGTCACAGGCACTGGGCCCTGCTTGTAACATGCCCTACAGGTTCCTTGTATGTGACAATCCTGGTCACACAGCAGGTACATGCACGCAGTGGAGCACACAGGTCCTGCAATAGCCTCATGGAATGTGATTTTTAGGGAAGGCCATCAGGGAAAGGCTGGATGCTTTACTTTCATAGTTTCATCTGAACTGAAACAAGTCAGAAATGCACCCTTACTTTAAGACATCAAATGTCACAAATAGCAATCAGCAAATGCTCAAGAATCAATGAAAGACACTCAGTTTTCTCTCCTGAAAACCAGCAGCATAACAACTGTAATGAAAACACAAAACCACTGAGCAACAAGTGAATCAACACCATGAAAACAGCAAAGTGCAGGGAGTATTATTTACATTTGCTCTATAAAAACAGCCAGATTACTACAGACAGTGGAACCTAAGTTTCTTCCACTGGTATTTTTCCTCATGCAAACACAGTTCTAAATAGATTTTCAAATTCAAGATATAACAATACTAACATATAATAAATGAAAACATAAATTAATCTCTAGAGAATCACAAGGTTCACTAACAGAAGAGTGAATTACCTCAGTTTTTCAAGTCACATTAATAAAAAAAGGGAAACATAATCAGACTCAAAATTATTCAGAAGGTGAGGATGGAGTGAACATAAAGCCAAGTCTCACAAAACCAGGTGAAAACTAATAGCAGTTCCCAGTTGAGAAGATGGTGTTTAACTCATCAAATAAGAGAAAATTCACAAAATTGTAAGCAGCTGAGGAAGCACAAAAATCCTCTGCTATTTTTGAAACCAGAGAGCCAAGGTAGGTCACTTAACCTCAAACACCCTGATGACAGAGACACTACAACCTGCTATGCATTATTAACACACATCTATGTGCTATTTCAAATTCAGAGAGCTAAGAAAGAAGGCTGCAAGACATATACATTGACTACGCAAACTTTTAGATCTGAAATTTCATGCCAATGAACCGGATAGTTTCTTTTTTAATTCTTTCTCTGCCAAAGTAGACTCTTCATAATGACAGCTGATTAAACATCAGCTGCTCTAAGCACTTTCAAGATCATCTCTGCATTTTGTGGTGTGGGTTACAATGCAGTGCATACATTCTCAGAAAAAACAGTCAGATGGAGTCAGTTTGTTCAGAAGGACTTGTCCACAATTTTGGGTTCAATACTGAAGACAGACCAGATCCCTTCAAGTCTATCAGTTTCTGTATGCTGGGAGCTGAAGCTTTAGATCTATTTTTGGACCTATCTTTTGACAGTACTTGCACTTTAGGGATCTTCACCGATCTTTGTAACTCAAAAAAACAATTTGGATTTGTTCCAAAGTACCCCTGTGTAATTTATACATGCCTTTTGAACTATTCTCTAGTCTTTTGAGTCTCATTGTATTTAAATGGGGTTATTTTTCAATTTGAGCTCGGCTGACGTATTTGCCTCCATCTGAATTTTCGGAGAACACCTGGATTCAATATGAGAATCTGCACAGGAATATGAATTTATTCTGCACCAGAACTCGCTGTGTGGTGCTAACAGTGTTTTGGCAAGACAGGAATATGCTGCTCTTCAAAGAGATGAAAGAGTACCAGAAGAGCAGAAATACCAAGTACAGAACCCAAAGCAGTAAGCCCTGAAGTTGAACCAGAAATAAAGCTGCCTGTAAGTAAAAGTAAAGTGACAGAAATGAAGTTTGGTGCTCTGGAAGCAGAAGGGTGGTATGCAGGTTTTTTCTCCATAGCCTTTTAGTCTAAAAAAAAGTTACAAAAAGTAAAAAAGCCCATGAAACGAGAACTCCTGATCAGTGCAAGCAAAGCCAGGCTCAGTTCCTCGGGAGCACTGAGCACGGCAGACAGCTCTGGCCATGCCCTGCCAGGACATCCCCGCAGCACCGGCCTGGCACGCCTGGGCCAAATTCCCACTCACTCATCCAGGTCCCAGTAACCCCGTCCCACGACTGACACACAACCAAAGCAAGGCTGAGCTGCAGCAAACAGCAGAAGGGTCAACAAAGGATAAAAGGAAAGCCAGTTCTGTCGGGAGCGCTGCGGAACAACGATCCTGCCACCTCATCCCGGCTGATCCGTGCTGCTCTTCCCGCAAACCCCACTGTCCTCCTTACACGGGGACTAAGAGTGGGGGTGTCCCATTTTATGTAGGGTGGTGCAGGTGGATAAGGGGTTGTCCAATGTCCCAAACACATCTATCTTACGTCAGCTGAGAGTTTGTTTATTTGCAATCATCCCTGAACCTCTTTCTACAGACACCTGCCAGCCCCTCAGGATGCCTGAAGCTGCTTACATGCTGTAAGAACCAGCTAAGAGTGTGTTATCAAGCAGTCTTGTATGACCTCACCCCTACTGCTAATAAGCTAAACCCCTTACCATTTCTTAGTAAAAGCTTAAGTGATTCAGCTTCCATTCACCCTGCCTTAAGCTGCCAAACTGGAATAATAATACCCATCATTGCATAACACCAGTTCCAAGGGGACTGGTTTAATGCTCTTGTGAGAATCAGCTGGGGAAAGCTTCCTCTGTGCCTGCGAAGAAACTGAGGCACAGAACTGGAACAAGCACGTTTTGTGGAGCACAAGCGATGCTGAAATTAATAAACATTAGGTGGTTTAGCCAACACTGAAAAACCTGTCCCAAAGTGACCTGGACAAGGTCAGGCAGGTCATCCGACACCAAAGCACAACTGTGAGTGTAAAGGCCTCCAGTCTCCTGTACAAAACCGGCACCTCACTGCCCCCACTGAGAGGGAAATCAGTGTTTTCAGCCAACCAGATTTGAAATCTCTAGTTTTCAGGAGAGAGAGAAAAGCAATGCCAGGCCCAAAACAGCGGGCGTGCTACAGAGACATGACACAGAGCACAGCTCATTTGTCATCCATCCACGCTGTACAGCCTCCACGTAGCAATTAAAGACTTAAAAAACCAACAAAACTGCTAAGAGGATGTTGCACACAATAGCACTGCAAAACCACACACATCCGAGGCTGGCAGCTTTCTCGCACACAGTGAGCGGCGCTTCTTCGCTCCCGCCAGACGAGGACCAGCCAGGGAGGGCAGCCCGGCCGGCATCCCGCCCGCCGTGCAGCGCTCCAGACCCCGCAGGGCGGGATCCCCCGAGCACGAGGAGCCGCCGCGTCCCGCCCGCTCCAGCGCGGGGCTCCGTGCGGAGAATCCTCGCTCCGGCAGCGCCACGGCCGTGACGGCGCGGGAGCCCCGCGGGCAGCTCCTGCTCAGCCCAAAGGGCGCCAGAGGCGGCACCGCCGGCTCCTCTCGCCCAGAGGGGCTCCCCGCTACGGGCCCAGTCCCAGCAACACCGCCCGAGCTCAGAGGCGGCGGCGCCGCTCGGCCCTCTCCGCCTCCTGCCCGCCGCGCCGCCCGGGCCCGCCCCGCGCCCAGCTCCCCTCCCGGGCGGGCCCGGCCCGGCCCGAGCCCCGCACTCACCCCTTCATGGCGCGTCCGCGGCCTGCCCGCCGTCCGCACTGCCTGCGTCCGGGGCCCGGCGGTGCGGGTGTGGCTCCGGCCTCCCTGTGCTCAGCGCGGGCAGCTCAGTCTGCTCCTGATGCCGATCCTAGTCCCGATCTTGATCCCGATCCCGATCCCGCTCCACATGGGCCTCCGCCCGCCCCGCCCCGCCCCGTGACCCCTCACCTCACGCCGCGCGCGCGCCCCGCCCCGCCCGCCATGATCCGCCCGCCCCGCCCCGCCCCTCCCGCGCGCCCCCGCCGCGCACGCGCCGCGCCCCGCGGGGCGGGGGAGGACGGGGAGGCCTCGCGCGTCTCGGGGGTGGGGCGTGCGTGCCATCACGTGATGCAGACCGACCAATCAGCGCGCCCCACTGCGCCGGGCGCACCCCTGCGCGGAAGCGGCCCGGGCCGGGCGGGCGAAGCTCCGCCCGGAGTCGGGCAAGGCTCGCGCCCGGCGCTTCCGGTGTGCGGCGCGGCGCATGCGCGCGGGGCCCGGCGTCAGCTGATCCAGCGCCTCCTTTGCCGCCGCCGCAGGGACTCGGGCGGATTCGGGCGCGCCGGGCCGGCCCAGGTGAGACGCTCGGGCCTTTCGGTCCTTGCCCCGCACCGCTGCCCCCGCCGCTCGCGAGCTGCGCCCGGGGCTTGCCCTCCTCTGCGGTGAAGGCGCGGGGGGGGGTCGGCTCTCGCCGCTCCCTGCCGCGCTCGGACCCTGCCCGGGAAGGATGCGGTCTCCCCGCGGAGCCGCTCGCAGAGGGAGGCCGGCCCCGGCTCTGCGGAGCGGTGTCGCCGGGGCCTGGGCAGCCGGCCTTCAGGCAGCCGTGTCCGGACAGCCCGCGGGAGGCGGCCATGCGCTTCCCCGCCCCACGGAGCCGGGAGCGGAGACCTGGAAAGCCAAGCGGCCCCTGAATGAAAAACCTGAGAAGGCGCTCAATGAGATGCTTTAGGGTTGTGCCAGAATTCCTTACGGAAAAGGAGCGGGGTGGCAGCGGCTGGGTTCCAGTGCCAGGTCATCCCACCATCTTGAGTGGGTGGATCTGAGTCTCTGGGTGCCCGAGCGCAGCCCCGCCGAGAGCGAGCAGCGCGGCTCTGGAAGGGGAATGGTGCTGCGGGCCTCTCACCGCAGCCCCTCCGCGGCAGAAGAGCCCCGCTGCTGTTTTGCTATGTAATATCCTGGTGGCACATCAAATGTGCCTCCCATTCCTGCAGCCAGTGACAAAATTCTGCCTTAGATGAGGTGTTCCAAGCATCAGCCTTGGCATTCACTTAGAGGCAGGAGAGAAATCTTGCATGACTGGTTTCTGGATGATTTTCCAGTGTCACAGGTAGCTGTGACATTGGAATATGTGGCACATATGTGTCAAGATCCATCCATTCCATGCAGCTACCCAAGTCATTTACTTTCTTAGGAAGAAAGTAAAGTCTTTCTTCCTAAGATTTTACTATCTTCCCTAAGAGCATTTGCGCTCCTGTTGGGCATAAAAGCAATTTGGTGATCGTTTTATTCATTGTAATGCAATACTTCAGCAAAGTACACTGGCTATTTGATCTAGCATGGTATTTTAAATGCTAATTCTGCTTGCTGAAGTGGAGAGGGGGTGGAAAAATAGGAAAACCTGCTGACAGACTGCACGAAGTGATTTATTAGCAAGAACATGCCAAATACAAACTGGCATTTGCAAGAGGAAGTTTGAGTAACTGAGGCAGATCTGTGAGTTGTGGTGTATTTGTGCTGACTTCTGCACTGTGCAGATCTCCAGCCGATTGTTTGGCTTCTCTGTGTGGTACTTTCAAAGGCCTTTTCAATGACCAGCAAATATAAATATGTAATAATACCTACATTTTATTATTTTCTGTATAAGAATATGTGAAATGAGACCAGAATCTACAGGTCTTTGTATTACCAAAAATACTGCAGATTATTTTTGCTGTGCCTGTCAGTCTGTAATGCAAAGTCTACTGAGAAAGCTTTATTCTTTTATGTGGGGAAAAAATTAGTCTTTATTTTGTCATCAGGTGGTGAAGTCTGACATTCAGAAATACTAAATCACCATGGACATCAGCTTGAGAGAACAGGGAAGGAGAAATTAAGGCAACAGTGGAAAATGGCTGCTGGCATCAGCTGACTGTTCAAAGGGGGGTTGCAGTCTTGTGTTGCAACAGTAACACAAGATCTCTGTTTCCTGTAAATGCTGCTTTGTCATTTTCCAAATCAAGAATTATTTTATACAGGTAGTGGTAATAGGGTTGAGCCATGAATGATTAGTATTGCTTCGTTTTTCTAGAGCATTAACTTAAATTTAGCTTTTGTTTTGGTCTAAGTATATATGAACAGTTTTATGCCTCGTTGGTCCTCATTTACAAGGTCTGTGTGCCTTAACAGTCCTTCTCTTATCTAATTGTTTTTTCCCCAGGATGACTTCACGCATTTATCTTCCAGACTTGCATGGGTGCTGGTGTTACACATTGTCATCCAAAGCTGCTGTAATCCAGCAGGTTACCAGATAATTCCCCTGAAGATCCTTTTAGAGGCACTGTGCATTCCCCCTTGTGTTTTGATGCCATAATGGTTTGTCTTTGGGTTCTCAAGCCCTGAAATATCCTACTGGTGGGTTTCCCTCGTGCTTTTAAATTGCATGTTTGTGACTATGGCTGCATTCCTAATTACTCCTTTAGAAAAAGGATTACAGGATAACCTAGTTGGGGTCTTTGGTTACTTTGATGTTGACCATAAAATGTTGAATGCTACTGCTGACCAAGTAGTAATCCCTCTTTCTTTTTGTTCTCTGTCTTTTTAAGAAAACCCTACAAAACACAAACCATGCAACAACCTAATACTGCATTGCCTGAAATATATTCTTTTCTCCATGCTTGTTTCATTGGTTAAAAAGTGGGGGATTTCAGACTTGGAAATACTGAGACATTGTTGAACAAGGGTATCCATGTGACTTTTTTTTACACTGGAATTTTGCCAATGAAAATAGACCATGTAGTCAACTGGAATATCATGCTCATTCATTCTTACTCGACATCTTAAAACATGTGACTCTTTTAGCCTTTTAGCTGGGCAGAGAGAAACAGGGTCCTACTCCGACAGAAGAAGCAGAATGAATTTAAACTTTTCAGCCTTTTTTTTCCTGTACAGAATAAGCCAATAATCACCTAAATGTCCAACATGCAGAACCGGTTTTGACTGGATCTTCTTTTATGGTATAAAAAGCTTTTTGCTTGTCTTCGATGTGCTCACTCCATTTTCCCGTTGGGAGTGGACAGCTAAGCTTATACCAAATTCTTGGGTTTGATCATCTCTCATGGCATTAAGTTCTGCACTCATAAATATTTTTTGTTTGGTTACTTCATTTCATCCAAGCATTTACTTCTCCTGTGTTTGCCAAGCTCTCAAGTTCAGCACTCCCATGTCTCAGAAACATTGACCATTTGCTGCCAGCTTTTTAGATGTCCATACGTGATGTGGCTGTTCTGGCAGACTTTGCCTTCCAAGGCCTGGCTTTACTGAAATGATACACTTACTGTGAAAACCAGTAAGATGTATATGGATAAATCCTCAAAGTCTGACAGACCTTGTTAGTACCACTTGGCCAAATGGCAGATAAAGACCAGTTTTAGTTGCTGAATTTATTTGCTTGCTTCATCAGCTTGACTACTTCTCCAAGCTTGTGTAATGGTAAAAATTCAGTGTCACCACTCACTCTGTTCAGAAATAATTTGTCTGTCAGTGGCCCCTCTTAATTTTGTCATAGTTTACAAGGTTTTGGGGAGTCTGTTATGGTCAAATCAAAAGTAATGAAAAAGGACCAAAACTAGCAGGGGAAGCTGCCCCAGTTAACCCAGACTCATTGTGCTGAACAGGTAAATGAGCCAAAAAGCCTGCTGGAAATAGACCCATTGCAGATACAAATGCTTTAGAGAAGTGGTGTTCCAGAGGGTCTCTGTAATATAAAAACCTTATCTTTGTCCTTCCTAAACAATTGAAAAATGCTCAAGTTGTAAGGGTTCTCATAGCCAAGATGAAATGTTGGTGCTCTGGTGAGTTTCAGCTGACCAGTCTGCCCAGCTGTGTTTCTGCCGGACAGCATTCCCTGAAAAATGCCAGAATGTGCGCTGTGAAGGTGCTGTGTCCCGTCTTTAGGCTGCTGTAAGCTGTGCTTGCTTACTGGAGTGGTTTGTGGTGGTTCATGTAAAAGAGAGGTGGTTTGGATGTCTGTGATTGTGATACTGATCTGTGTTCTGTGCCCTAAGCATGAAGAGCAGTCCTGTTGTGGTTGGGATGGTTGGGCGTGAGGAGATACAGAAAAGATATGGGAAAAGCCATAGACTTCACAGGGAGACAGCTGTGCCTTTATGGGAATAACTTATTATAGCTGGACGAAAGCTTTCAGCTATGCAAGTTTTCTGTAAGGGCCTGAAGAATGACTTGACAGTTTTTTAATATCCAAGCAAAGAAACTGCATCTTCCCAGAATTTCAGGTCGTGGGGCAAATGTTTGGCCCTTGTTCTTGCTACACTGTATCATTACTTTATTTCCCACTCTGAAAGCAAGACCTTAAAAAGCAGCTCTTCTGAAAAACTCTAAGATGGTATTTCAGACTAACTGCAGACTATATTGGTAAAGATGGCTAAATAAGCAATTCTATTATGTGAATTGCCTATAGATCCTTAAAATTTTGAGAGTTTTGTTATCATCATGGGATAAATTTGCATGAGCTGGTAGATATTTAGACAACCACCACAATATGTAGTTTAAACAATGGTAAAATCTAATATGTTGGAAAGCCTCTGGCTGTTCTAAAGAAGCAGTAAATACTTCAGGTATTATTTTATTTGAACGTAAGATTTTCAGATGTGGCTTAGCTTGCTTTAAAACATAAGGATGCAGTTTTTCATTACAGGAAAAGTCAACCTCAACTTAATTTTCTTTTACTGGAATCCGGTGCCAATAGGTGTGCTGTGATTCCAGCCAGGTGTTTCATTATACCAAAGGTGCTATAAAAGAATACTTCTGTCTGCTGCTAGGGATGTTGGATCTTTCTCAAATACTTTCATGCAGACTCACTCCTGGTTCAGCTCTTCAAACTAGCTATCAAATACCTTGCATAATAAACTCAGGATTCCATAATATCCTTACTTTAAAGGTAATCTGAAACTTAGGTGTAATGATGAAATGCTTATTCCAAACTCACTCTCAGTATTTTAGCCATTACACCTGTGGAGAAGGGGTTAGGCAGTAGTGAGGCTTATAGAGGAGACACTGTATTTTAATGAGCCCAAACAACTCGTGTGATTCTGTGGGTAAAACTGAGCCTTTCTTAAAAATCTAGCTACGCTGGTTTTGTCCAATTGCACACCTTTTTGTCTGTTGATGTAAGATCTTCAACTCTTCAGAAGTCACTCTGCTGAACTGTAGTAAAGTTTGCTGTTATAGTTGCTTACAGCTGCGTATTAATTTCATTTTAATATTTGTCATCTTAAAGGTTAGAGCAACAGAAAGTATTTCAAGTAACAGTGCCAAATACACCTGAAAATCAAGTGACTTTTACTTAATAAAAGCTAGGGTAGATTTTAGCTTAGCAGTAATGTTAGGGAGATTAATGAAAACTGTTCATCTAGAGGAAATGATTGAGCATTGCACTGAGCAGATGGCTGCAGAAGTTTTCAAACCTAGCAGCTAGATGACAGGATCAGGATAAGAAAAGAAGGTCACTGTAGAACACAGAGATGAATTTTGTATTAGTGTTCTGTAGTATGGTTTGGATTTCAGTTGCATTAGATCTTTCTTTTGTGTGAAAGTCTATCAAGCCAAAGGGCAGAATATGTAGCAGGCTGAAAGGAATGTCAAATTTTTCACAGTAATAAAATTGTGAAGCAGTGTAGCAAGTAAGAACTAAGGAAAGGCTCATCAATTTCCTCCTCTGGAGAAACCTCAGCTGAGAGGAAAAAATTGGTATAGAAAACCCTGTTATGGAAAACTGTAACATGTGAGTCAGTTGATGAACATTTTTTCACATGGACAATGTGGTTTTCTCTAGTAACAGGAGTTTAGCTAGGGTCTTTATCAATTCTAGATATAGCATGATAGCTGTGTTTGATGTTTGAAGGCAGCTTATCTACTGAGCTGATCAGATCTTCAGTGGGTCAAAGTACTTATGCAATGAACACCTTGCCAGCCTTTCTGTTTAGTTTTACTTTAGCTGCTGACTCCTTAGTCATGTTCAAACAGCTTTGTTCTAGAATTGTTCTGGGCTAACTGAAGGAATTTCCCAAGCTGCTGAATAAAAGCTTGGGTGCTTCAGTTACAGCTTGTAGTGGTGGGACATCTTGCATGGACAGACTTCACATCCTTGCTTTAGGAATATATACTTTATGTTGTATATATGTAGCAAATATAAATATATTGTTATATCTTTAGCTTGTTTGCAAGGCATGATGTTTATTTGAAGTATCAAACTTATATGTATTGGCATGCCCATAGCTAAGTCCCCACATGTTTTTAGGGAGAAGACAGTAGGAGCTTGTGGTGGACTTCATCAATTCAGTGTTGCATGGTCTGACTTTGTAGCCATCATGTGCTGTAAGGACAGTGGCAGCATAATTCTCTTTCACATGGATTTACGTGTACATGTGCTGAGTAAAACAAGCCTCACTTGAGAGGAGGGGGCTTATAAGAACCTAAGGAGCAAGTAATGTAAAAGATAAATGGTCTTGCAGGGTTGCAGATGGGTCCACAGTATGTAGCTGAGCATCACTCAAGCAGGTTCTGGATTTATTTAGAGCAGAGGTGGCCTCAAAGTGTCCCGTGACAACTGAAATTGTATGAGTGAATAACTAAGTGGGAAAATGTCCGTATTGTTGAGCATAAGAAATATTCTTTCTGGCTCATAGCTTGTGGCTATTCGCTTCACAATGTCTGTGTCATGAGAAGACTGAGCCACGTGGTTGTGTTGAGCACAGCAAGTGACTCCTGCCTGGTTTCATGGAGTGCAGATGAGAGGTTGGAAGGACTTTGGTGTAGCAGAGGGTTGTGGTGCCATACAGAGGGACCTGGACTGGAAAAATTGGCTGACAGGAATCCCATGAAGTTTGACAAAGAGTAGTGCCAAGTCCCACACCTGGGGCAAAATAGCCACATATCCTGCTACAGGCTGAGGACTGACCGAGTACTGAAAAGAACTGGGGGTCCCCAAGCTGGACATCAGCTGGCAATGTGCCCTTGTGGCAAAGGCAGCCAGCACTATCCTGGGCTGTGTTTGGAAGAATCCCCCCAGGAGGTTCAGGGAGGTGGTTTTTCACCTTGGTTAAATTTGGTGGAAACCACATCTAGTGTGCTGTGTCTGGTTCTGGGTTCTCTGGTAGAAGAAAGATGTGGCATAGTGATGTGCATCCAGAAAAGGATGTTAAGCATTTGAAAGTAGGAAAAGCAGATGAGAGAGCTGGGATTATGTAGCCTCAGGAAGAGAAGGTTCTGATAATCTTACTGTAAAGTATATAAACACCTGATGGGAGGGAGCATGGAGCCAGACTCTTCTCAATGGTACCCGCTGAAGTAACATGACACAATGGACACAAACTGAAATACAGGGAATTTCCTTTAAACCTAGGAAAATACTTTACTGCAGGGGTGTCTAAACACTGGAACAGGTTGCCCAGAGAGTTGTGGTGGCTTCATCCCTGGAGGTAATCGAAACTCATTTGAATGTGGCCCTGAGCAGCCTACATCAGCTTGCTTGGAGCTGGGGATTGGGAGTAGATGATTGCCAGAGGTGCCCCTGAACCTCAGTAATTCAGTTGTTTGGTGACTGAGAAATCTGGAGTAATTTCCCCTGCTGTCTTATAGTAAAATTACAACTCTGCATACTGTGAAGGAGTAGGTTTCCTGAGAATACTATTGGGCTTCCTTTCCCAGTGACCTGTGTTAGAGTTCTGGGCGTGTTGTTTCTTGTGGGACAATATCCCAAATTCTAGATATGAAAATGCTGCCAGACTTCTGCATTTGTCTAGTAATTCAAGCACTGTATTTTTTTTTTAATACTTCCTCTTAAAGATATCATCTGTTAGAAGGGGAAGTTTAAACTGTCCTAGTTACAGGAAATCTGTGGCAGTGATTATCTGGTTATTTATGAGGCCCTTGCAACAGATCTTCATGCAGCTGGACACTGGGATTTATGCACTGTGGCAGAGTCTGCTCAGGTGAACACAGTGAACATTGGCAGCCTTGAATCTGAAGCATCTCTCCAATGTGACACTAAGCTGATTGTCCAGTGTGGGTGGTGATCTTTACTATCCTGTAATGTCTAGTTTTTTACTTATAAGAGGAGGAGGTATCATTTTCTTTGGAAAACTCTTTGGCTATATTTTGCTGTTTAGGTCTATTAAGCTTTCCTGGATATCAAACGTAAGGGTTTATATTCAGACTCTTAGTTCTCTACCATTGGAAATCAAACCACATTAGTCTGTTTCAGATGTACTAAAATCTATGACTTTCAAGTTCAAAGTTATTCCAGCAGAATGATTCCTCCCACTGATGACTTACTGATGTGACACTGCTGCTTCCAAATTACTGCTGCTGATGAGTTATGGTTAGTGTCTAGGCTTTTGTGGCAATTTGAAGTGTTTGTAATCCTAGAACTTGCAAAGATGGATTTGAGAAGTTGTGAAGACTGCAGGGAGCTCTTCAGCTTCATGCAGGTTCTTAGGGAGGGATGACACAGCTGCCCCTGTTCTGTTCAGCGCGCGGGGCAGTGCCTGTCGATCTCTGAAAACAGATCCCAGCAGCTGTCACCCAGGGTGGCACAGCCTCTGCTTTGTTGGGGTGCTGGATGTTGAGCAATTGCCTTAGTGCTTCTGCTGGCCAGGGGAAGGGCTTCTGGGCATAAGGAAGCCCCACCAGACTCCTGGAGGCAATCAATACTGTTCAGCGTGCTCAAGCAATTAGTATTGCAGTGTGCTCAGCGCCTCCCTGCGCAGTCTGTTGTTAAACAGTTGTTCTGTTAAGCTCTTCCAGAGCACAGCACACACTGACATGGCTGTGTTACACTGGAGGGCTGGCAGGTGAACAGATCCCAGCAGAAAACATGCACCTCTTTCAAGGATATTTGTATAGCTGCATGCACCATTCAGGACATTGGAATTCCCAGCTTTGTAGGAGGCCCTTAATGGAAACGCTGAAGCCTTTTAATTTCTTCTGCTCAGCCCTGTGCAGTCGGGAGAGCACAGATGGGAGTTCAGCTGGGCTCGAGGTGGCTGGAATTGCTATTGCGGCATTCCTCAGTGCTGGTGGGAGAGAGGCAGAGAGAGACTGATGACTCATCAAGTCAGGTGGTTGTGCCTCTGCTGTGTGTCAGAAATTTCGTTCCCCTCTGCAGCAGCTTTCTCATCCCTCTGTGTAGGGGCACTGGAAGGACGATTATTTCGCAAGCGGTGATGCTTCACTGCTGAATTCTAGCTTTTGAATTGGGCCTCTGGGTTTTTGGTGCTCCCTGCTTCTGCAAAATAAGGTAAGGAGCTGGGTTTATGTGATAAAATTGTCGTAGATTTTCTTCCTTGCTGCAAGAAGGCTCCTAAAAATCTCACTGGAGTCTGAATTTTGAAAAAATCTTTGCATTAAGGCAGTTCATAATGTAAATTCTGCGTCTGATCAAATGTTAGATGCAAAGCCCAGGAACAGTGAAGCAAAAGGGGTTTCTCCAACGCTGAGAGCAGGGCAGTTACATTTTGTAGGCTACTGTGTAACCAGATTACTGTGCTGGGGAGAAACCACGATAGAAAGCTCAGGTTATGGGCTCTTTCTTGTTTAATTAGGGCTTTAAAATCAGTGTAATAACTCACCTTTGAGACAGAGAAGGTTCTGCTGCAAGCAATACTTTGATTTCTGGTGCTATTAATCAGAGTATGACTACTAGAGCTTAAGAGCATGTTTGAAATCAATTGGTGAACTGTTTCAGATAAGGAAGATATAAATTGTGAAAGATGCAAGATGCATCTTTACTCATAAGGGAATTAAAATGAAGCCGATGTCCTATGTAGGTGTGCTAGTGGACTTCTGTAGGAGGGAATTGCATATAGTGCCTAATATCTTGTGTTGGCAAGAGGCCTTTCTAAGGCCTCAGGGGCTCTGTAGATTTCTAAAATGGTCAGCTACCGTGGCTCCTGGGGTACATATATGCTTTATGGAATTTCATTTTCTTTGAGTACTGGCAATGGAAGCATCTAACAAAGCAGGATGGTAAGGCAGCATTTTGGTCCTCAAGGACTTTTCCATGAAAATTGAAAATCTGTCGTGCTAGTACACAAGCACAAGAAAATGATGCAGAGATAAACAACAGCTTTTTTCCCCCCTTAATTTGTATTCAGTGTTAAGAGATGTGTAGCCCCTTAAGAAAGAGGTCAGCCTGGCTGGGTGGGCACTGGCTTCGTGTAGACTGTACTTCGGAGGTATAGCAGAGGTAAAACAGAGGTGAGACGGAATCACATCTTTTACACTTGAAATAGTTAATAGGTATGTGTTTCAAAGCTGTTGATGCAGATGCCGGAGATCATGGTAAAGACAGGCTTTATTAGTGTGTTGCTAGGTGGTCTAGTGGAGGAATCCCCTGCTCTTCTTCTTGGCTTGGGCAGTAATTTGGAAAGGTGGCTGTAGGAAGAGAGAGGGAGCAGAGCAGCCACAGGAACAGCAGAGGCAGGTGCTGGCTGTCAGGATGTTGCCCTTTAACTGCAGAATGGCTGTTCTGAGGTTCTTACTTGCTTCCCTAAAAGGTAAACAGTCACTTCAAGCAGGTTTTGATTATGAAGAAAAGTTAATTTAAATTGAAACTGGCCCAGTGTTCCTGCTTTTCCTTGCCTGTGTAATTTGACTCTTTCATATGGGACCTTGTCTAATTGCCAAGCTGTGTCACTAATTCAGTTATAAGAATGTGGTTTGACTCTCTACTGTGCTTTTAGAGATGTTGATAGTAAGACACTGGACATTGTTCTGTATTGTTATATTGAAGTAAATGTTTAATTTGAATTTATAATAACAACTGCTTCTTTCAGTATGAACAGCAATTGTCCTTGAGTTTTAGTTGTTAAAAGCAAACATGTTTTAGTTGTTAAAAGCAAAAAAGATGAGATGGCTGTGTTAGTCAGATCAGAGCCAGCTCATACCAGCTGCTCAGGAACTGCAGATTGCTTTGTGAGGACCTCCCTTCTGCCATTTGTCAGAGGAGGCATTTGAGAAAAAAGCAGTGAAATTAAAATTGTCTCCTGGGTCTAAACACCAGGAAGTGTGAAAGATAACCTATGGCTGTGGAGGGTAGAGGGATCTAATGGGTGTCTGGCTTAGCCTTTGGGCTCAAGACCCATTAGCAGGTCTGCTCCAAGCTGGTGGTGATTGAGCTTGTGATCATCTGCTGTGGAATAAATCAGTGGCAGCCATGACAGACAGTACACTCCACAGGGACATGGAGCCTGGGAGAAGCTATTCCTTCAGGATGAACAGGGGTTTGGAATCATTGGAGATCATTTTCTTAAAGAGCAGTGCCACCAATTTGAAACTTACAGATCAGTAAATAGGCTGAGGGGCAGAGGACTTGTATTGCTGTATTAAAAAGCTGGAAAACAGTTGTAGGGTTTCAAGAATAGCACAAGTCAGCTACTGCTCCCAAAGAATAGGCAAAAACATATCCTTTAATTGTACTGGAAAGGGTGGCAATGGAGTTGTTGTCTTGCTTATTGTACATGGGGCAGGTTTTTAAGCCTGAGTATGCCTTTGTATTTGCTGCCTTGTGGAAGATGCTGGGTTAGATTAGGCTGCTCTCAAAGATTTGAGTGTGAGTGTCAGCAGATGCCTCCCAGTTCATGTCACCAACCCAGGGGCCTTGCTGCTGATTAGCACAGGAGCGTTCTGTGCGGGGCTGCACCTTTCACCAGTGCTGTGTCGGAAGGGTGTCTGTACAGGAGAAATGGGAAGAGTGTGGCCTTGCAGTTCTCTAACACCCATCAGTTTCCAAGGTAACACACAGCATGGTAAGGGCTCGCAAAGCAAAACCCTTAAATCCTCTGATCCACACCGGAAGCAGGACAGCCCAGCTGCCAGCCACAGGACAAACATGGGTGGAGGAAGTCTCTTGATAAAACAGCTTTTCCAGTGCCAGTTGTTGAGATTTGTTAAGCAGTTGCTGGCATGAGATGACAGCCTGTTGTTTAACTGTTGCAGGTTGGGGGGTTTGCCCATTATTCAGCACAATTCTTCTGTAGTGCTCCGTGGGTTTCACTGAGAGCAAAGACTGCATAGTATGTAGCTGTGAGACACGTAGAAAGGATTCACATGTTTGTATGCTGGTGCTTCTGAAAATCTGTGTTTCTTCCTCTAAATACTGTGATTCAGCACCTTAAGATAGCAAAAATTGAATTTTCACAATCAATATTTGTAGTATTGCATTTTAGAGACTGGTGGCAGTAAAGCAGACCCAGAACATTCTCTTGTTCACTCAGAATCATGGAAAACTCCATATTTTGAAGGAGGGTAATGAGATGTGGAATACAAAAGAGATTTTCTGTCATTTAAATATCCTATTACCAAGCTTAAAACCAGTGAAACAGTGTTAGGGCATTGTTGCACTGCATCTTTTTCATTCAGTAGCGTTCTGTAGAGCATATTATGGGGTGATGTTCTACCCCTGTGTTTCTGCAGTAAGGAATCTCAGATATTTTGTTTGTTTAAATCAGTTACTTTTTAACTTTTTACAGCTTTAAAATGAGTTAAAAGTGCTTAAGGCTAAGGTGCTTCTGGCTAGGAGTTCAGAGTTCTTTTTAATTGAAAATAAGAGAGCAGAGAGAAGAAGAGGAAGTTACTATGTGTGTGTGTTTCTTCAGGACTGACTCTTATTTTTTTCTTTTGTTCAGTTGAACAGGCAAAATGGACTTCTCCAAGCTCCCCAAAATACGTGATGAGGAGAGAGAGGCTTTTGTTGGCTATGTTTATGGAGTCTCAGGACCTGGTAGGTATTGTTTTGTAAAGGAAGTAATACATTTTGTTTTATCTAGGATCTTGTTAATCTCCACTTGAAAGCAGAGAAGTATAGAAGAGCTCTGGGTGGTGCTTTTCATCTTTTTTTTTGGGTAGGGGACTTCAAGAAGAATTACTGACTTATAGTCTGACAAACTATTAAAAAAACTGCTAACAAGATGTTACTATTAATTAACCTTTTTTAAAAAATGTAATGGACAGAAGCAGGCAGTTGAATGAAAACATCAATAATAATAAGAAAAGGTAAGCTTTATGTATGAGAAAAAGCCCCTTGGTTGGAAATTTGTAGGGCCCGGTGTACTAAGTTTCACTAAAAGGGTATGAAATAAATCTGTTCTCACTGAAAATTTGTCCCAGTGCTTTCTGATCTCCTCAGTCCCTGTCAGTGTCAAGCTGTTCTGTTTACTACACCATGGGCTGGGGGAGCTCAGCAAGGAGCCACAAGAGTCAGGGAAGGTGATAGAATGTGGTGATAGTGCAGCTGGGAGAAGGAGGACTCTTCCTTCATCTTTATCAGCTGAAATAGTTTAGACTCTGCTAGGAGCAGCTTTTGAATACATGCAGACTCTACTGGCTTTTCTGCTTCCTCCTGCATTCTCTTCAAGAGCTGAAGGAAAGGATGGGAATGTGAGAACAGAAGATTAGGAAGATTTTTTGTTAATGCAATGTATTTGATGAATAAGAAATTCCCTACCTAAATAGGCACAAGTTTTTTAACTGCAAATTCTGTAACTGCAGAGGTGGTACTTAGAAACAATTTTAAACTGACACAGCTTTCTTTTCCAAGAAGTGGAAAATGTTTTTTTGTGTAAATATGTGACTGTGATCATAACATGCAAGACATAGTAAATTTTGTTCTAAAGCAGCCAGGACTCTGTATAAGACCTGCTGAAATCTAACTCAAAGCAGTAGGAAGTTTCAGGCCCAAAACATGCTGCACAACAATCTTCATCTGTTGAAAGTTAATTTAACTGTGCTTGTATAATGCTTAAATAAGAAATGTGAAGTGGGCAGGATGCCTTCTTCTGGACAGAGTATTTTACCAAGATAGACATCGCTTTTCTACAAAATAAAGCAAAAAATAATGTTTTCTTAAAAGCTTTCTGGGCATCACTTTAGATGCAAGGGTATTTAGCAGGTGCCTTAGCTGCATCTATCCATGTTTATGTCAACATCCAGATGCTACCAAGGTAAACAGAAGTTTAGTGACTTGAAAATGATGGCCCCCAACCACAGGTTTATGTAACTACCAGGCATCGAGTGAGTTTTGCCATTTTCTTGTGCATTTTAATTTAGTCACATGAGAATGTGGCCAGCTCACTGCAAGGGAGAAGTGCCTATAGAACTTGTTTGTCAAAGTCTACAGCATCTCACACCCTCAACGTTTGCAATCTGTCAAGACAGATAAGAGAAATTATGGCCTCAATTGTCCTGTGAATTACTACATTCTCAAAGTGTCCTCTTCTTCTGGATAAAGGACAGAGTGAAAACTGTAGGAAAACTTTTAAACTAGAAATATTAGGAGTTGTGGCATCCTTTTTTGAAGTCAGAGTGTGTGTCTGATATGGGTGAATACCAGGTTTGTGCTGTGCAGTTCTTACAGACTTGTGAAGGGTGAATTTCCTGAGCTGCGGGGAAAATAACTCATCTATGTGCTTGTCTTTTGCAGTGGTCACAGCCTGCAACATGGCAGGTGCTGCCATGTACGAGCTGGTGCGAGTGGGACACAGTGAGCTGGTGGGGGAGATCATCCGGCTGGAAGGGGATCTGGCAACTGTCCAGGTGTATGAGGAAACTTGTATCCTTTTCACTGCTCCCTCTCTGCTGCCAGATAGGCTGGGTTCTGGCAGGACATCTGTTCTGCATCTGTTTGGTAAATTTTGATGGGTTTGAGGTGAATCTTACTTTGTGTGGCTGTTTAGCAAGGAGACATTTTTTGACTGGGAATCAAAGTGTATCTTAGAATTCAAGTGCATTTTTATGCCTCTTTGTTAAGGCAGTTGACAAGTGTCAACCATAAATGGCAAACCTAAGCAATATTTGTTGCATCTTTGTCTTTGGTTTTGATAACTGTGCTTGTGTAATGCTTAAATAAGAAATGTGAAGTGGGCAGGATGCCGTCTTCTGGAGTATTTTGCCAAGCATAATAGATTGCACTTTTTCTTCTGCAGTAGGCTTACAGTATCTTGGTCCAGCTATGATGCAGCATATATCTAAAAGCTAGGCAACTTAAAATGTATTTTTTATTACACGTATATATGAAAAAATGTTAGAAAAGAAGTCATAAAACTTGAAGGCAGGCCTCTTTCCCCCTCCCAAGGGGGCTGTGTGTATCTGTAGAGCCTAGGAAAAAGGCTGTGCTGGCTGCCAAAACTTGGTTCTGAAGACCTTGCTGGCAAACTGCTGACTAGGTCCTGTCTCTGCCTAATAATTTATCATTTTAGATGGCATCATTGTTACAGTATCAAGTAGCTTTCCATCAGTACATGGAGCAAGTTTGAGTATAGCTTACTTTCAATCTCCTGTTGAGAGGAAACTTGGTCATAGGCCTCTCTGAAGTCAACTTGTATTAAATTTATTGAGTTTGTGTAAGTTTTCTTTTGTATTCCTGCAGGCCCTTCTGCCAAGTTGCTGGCCCTTTGCAGAGAAAAGTCCACTGTGCATCTTTGGAGCTTATGTAGTGCACAGACCTGACAACTTGATACAAGACAGGAGGGCAATAGTGCTGGTCTTAGACAAAGTCCTTTTAAAATTAGGCTGCTGTTGAAAAAAGCTGTGCAAGGCCCAAGATCAAAACAGTTGTGCTCTCTAAACAAATTCTGAAGTGGAAAAATTCTGTATTCCATTACATTATCTGACTTAAACAGCCTAATCTGTTTTCTGGGTTTGAAGATGTAAGAAATGTGTGATGTTTTGTCATCCCACTGCGTGGCACTCCAGTGCACTCATCCATATTAGTTGACATTAGTTGCCAACAACAGTTGACTTGAACAAATGGTTCTAAAGCAGAATATTTGCCACCACTTTGCCTCTCTAGAGGATGGTGAACTTTGCTGTTTGGGCAAACTCAGATTTAGTATAAGGCCTACATGCTTCTCAAATGCTGATGTGTAACATAGGAATAGTATTACCCTAAAGTCAGAAAAGGAGTTTGAGAGTATGATGTGAACCTGATGATTTCTGCCTGGTTTCTTTCCCTTGTTCTGGATGAACTTTTCCTCAGCAAATCCGTAGCTGGTGTCTCTGTAGGAGATCCTGTGCTCCGTACTGGGAAGCCCCTATCAGTGGAGCTGGGGCCTGGCATTATGGGAGCTATTTTTGATGGTATCCAGAGACCTCTCTCGGACATCAGCACTCTGACCAAAAGTATCTATATCCCTAGAGGTGTCAACGTGTCAGCTTTGAGCCAAGATGTCAAATGGGACTTCACACCTTCCAAAAATCTGCGGGTAGGTTCTGACAATCCTGTGCTCCCCTCTTGCTCCTTTACCCCCAGAGCTTAGGCCTGGAGCAGTGTGCTAAGGCTGTGACTGCTGGGACCTGTGGTTAATGCTGCATTTATTGAAATCTGCAAAAAGGAGTGCTAGGAGGTGGTAGTGATGTATGAGACCGGATGGGGATCACCAAAACTTACTTGATATGACTTATGGTGTGTTGCTGCTGCATATGAAAAATTTACTAAGTTTTAATGTATTTACTGAACCACAGAGAAACTTGTGCAATTGCAGTAAGCCTTAGCAGGAGCAGGTGCTACCTGAGCAAAAAGAATGACTGCAGCACACATTTTGCAAATGGTGAAGGTAGCCTTAGGGCTGGAAAATGTCATGGCTTTAGCCCTTTGCAGCATCTTTTTCCAACCCTGCAGGTTAGCATATGGTATCCTTTCTCTTATTAGCACATTAGGTTGAGAGCTGGAAAAGAAACAAGGAAAATTTCTTTTGTCTGTTAGTAATTGCTCCTGTCTGAGCCTTGAAAGGCACTTGAGCACAGGTAATGTTGCTAGCAATGCTGTTGGAGTAATGAGTTATGTAAATGAGCTACTGAGCTGTAACAAGGAATTTTTAAAAGGGGTAATCACAGTGCTAGACTTAATAGCTGTAGTATTTTTTACAGCTTGTCAAGGTTCTTTTTTAAAAGTTATGACTAATAGACCTATTCTGATTTTAGGTTGGCAGCCACATCACTGGTGGAGATATTTATGGTGTGGTGAATGAAAACTCCCTGATCAAACACAAAATCATGCTGCCCCCACGGAACAGGGGTACAGTTACATACATTGCTCCTCCAGGAAACTATGACACTTCAGTAAGTCTCCCAAACAGCAGTTGCTGGTATATTCCATGTCTCTTTTATAAGGTTGATGTACTCGTTCTGTTCTGCATGAGGCCAGCTAAAGTGTTTAAACAAGGTGTCTGAGTTAATGATCACTTCTGCTACCCTGCCTGCAGGGGTTGCATTATTATTTTGTGCAGCTATTTCTATGTATATGGCTTCCCAATGACATTCCACTGTGCCATGTTTGATGACCTCTGTGGGGATCTACAATATCTTATGAATATGTAAAATTCACTTGCTCTTCAAAAGCCTATTTTTAATGTATGGTGTATCTTGCTCTGTTTTCCCCCAGAGGCCTTGTAAATATGGGAAAGAACCTTCCCTTGGGAGGTGATGATTGCATGTTGAGGTTCTAAGAGCTCTGTGGTGTTACCAAAGGCCTGTGCAGAGCAGTTAAAATGAGGATTTATGTGCTGGTCCGGCATGCAGCTGTTTGCTTACTTCACATGCCTTTGTGTTAGGATGTTGTGTTAGAGCTGGAGTTTGAAGGTGTGAAGGAGAAGTTCACCATGGTGCAGGTGTGGCCTGTACGCCAAGTCCGTCCGGTCACCGAGAAGTTACCAGCCAATCATCCTTTGTTAACTGGCCAACGAGTCCTGGATGCCCTCTTCCCGTAAGTGCTTCCTTTTATTTCTACTGTGTAACAAATCTCTCCCTTAGGGGGAAGCAGAGGCAGGAGG
Organism: Emberiza elegans; assembly: GCA_024865655.1. Taxonomy (NCBI): domain Eukaryota; kingdom Metazoa; phylum Chordata; class Aves; order Passeriformes; family Fringillidae; genus Emberiza; species Emberiza elegans. The sequence goes on along the minus strand of JALJVW010000243.1, from coordinate 1,743,067 downwards.
CCTTAGAGCATTATGTATTTGTAAAGGGTAAGCTTTCATTATGTGTCACAGCATAATCTTAAAAAATATTTAGCTGAAATTCTCGTATTTATTTGGCAGGTGAACCCACTGGTGGAAAAAGGAAGTTTAACAAAACTGTTCTAGTGCATTAATCTAGAAAAAATTGGACATGCATAAACTTAACCACATCACATCTGCAGAGAGGCTAGAACTTTCAAGCTTGCTATCTTCATTTGGATGCATGAGTAGGATATCTTTCCATGGTCTTGAGGATGTGTAGTTTCCAATGATTTTTTTTAGGGAAACTCTTGCACTTAACTGTAACAAACTGCTCATTTACATGACTAAATTCTAAGACACTAAATTCAGTTATTTTGGTCCTGAAATATTGTGCTGCTTATTCTATAAGGCACAGATAAGTACAGTTGTTCTTTTCTTAGCATTTCCATTCCATCGCTGTTTCCAGCTGTGAAAATTGCTATGTCTCAAGCCCAAAAGTCATGCTGTTGTATCAGCATAAGTCACATACTTCAAGGACAGGAGAAGAAAAGGATCATTTAATCCCTCAATTTTTTTGGTTTAGTGAAATACCTCTGTGTTTCTCACCCAGAACATTGAATGTAACTCCTGCCATTCTGCTTTTGATGAGAGAGTTCTAGTGCAAAATATATTCTAGATGGGAAAGAGCTGTTTTTTAGTTCCTTGCAAATCAGAGTCCTTTTTCTTTACTCAGGTGTGTACAAGGGGGTACAACAGCGATTCCTGGGGCATTTGGTTGTGGAAAGACTGTGATCTCACAGTCTCTTTCAAAGTACTCCAACAGTGATGTCATCATTTATGTAGGCTGTGGAGAACGAGGAAATGAAATGTCTGAAGTACTGAGAGATTTCCCTGAGGTTAGTATGGAGATTTCATGGAGAGTAAACCTTCCTGGGAAGCCTTGCTGTCATACCGGTACTGTAACTGAGTAAAATATCATGTTGGTAGAGTGACTTGAAAAGATCATCTTGCCTGCTGTGAAGCTCTGGCAAAAATCCCTTTGGCTTGTTAAAGAATTATTTCAGTGGCCCCTCAATAGACATCTGGACTAGTTTTTGGGTGTACCTTCTAAGTTGTTTAAAATAAAGCCAGAATGAATGTCAGAGAAGAATTTAGCACAATTGTAAGCATCTCACCTGCTGCTGGCCATGTCTCTAACTTGACCATGCATAGAAAATGCAGCATCCATTTATAAGTTGCAGGGTGGTGATACAGTTACCAGATAATAGTTTGACTTGTTAAGATTTGGAATACCTTTTGAATGAAGTAGAAAAATACCTTGTTAATTGAAAAAACAAACAAACAATAACCAAGCAACAGATTTACCAATCCCTTATACCTGTTACTATGTTTTAGTGAAGTTGTTGTGCCAGAGTCAGCTAGTATAAATTGTCAGGTAGAAACTTTACTGTCAGAAATAGGAGCTAAAAGGCTTGGGTGTGTTGATTGATGACAAAGTGGGAAAGTCAAGCTGAGGTAGCCCTGAAGAAGGGAAATCCCAGGGTATTCATAAATGGGATTCTACACAAATGTCAGGGTGTGCATTCTGTTGTTCAGGTGCTTGTAAAGTTTCACTGAGGTTAAAAATGTGGTTTTATGTCCAGTTGTCAAATACTAACTTGGCTTCTTGTAGATGGGGGAAAAAGCTCTCTCATTCCTAATGGACTTATGACAGTAGTCTAAGAATTTTTAGATCTTTCAGCCTGGAGATCTGAGAGAGGACCATGTGCTTCCTTGTGCAGTGGGTGTGTCATTATTTACTTGAATGGGATCAACAGGGGTTTGGCAGTTGCAGAAGATGAGGTGAGGCTGAAGCATGTACATTAAAAAATTAAGCTGTGTGCAGTCTGAAAGACAAACCAACATATCCTAAAATTTTGAATCTCATCTCTGCTCTTGGTAGAATAGCTGTGAGGAGAGTATACTGATACAAGGCAAGTAAAACAGTAAAAAAAACCAACCAGCAAAAAATTAACAAAAAAAAATCTTGCTAATGTTACAGTTTGGGTGTTTTTCCTTTTCTTGCATTTTAGTTAACAATGGAAGTTGATGGCAAGGTAGAAAGCATCATGAAGAGAACAGCTCTAGTAGCAAATACTTCCAACATGCCTGTGGCTGCCAGAGAAGCCTCCATCTATACTGGTAAGATATACAAGAGGATAGAGAAAGTTGTGTGTATAAAGCAAGCCATCATGCTCTAGTATATTCAGTTTCTGAGATGACCATGTCAAGAAGGCAGTTTAGTTTCAGAGGTAAACCCTTTCAGACCTTGCCTGCACCAAGTCTTAGTATCTTAATTGAATCTGGCTTGCTTGCATGTAATTGCCATTTCTGAATATTGAGTAAATTTTGTTTATAAGGTGAATTTACTGTGCCAGGACTTGTGTAGGTTTTCTGCATGTGTTAATTCTGCAAGATTTAGTTTTTGACTGACTTTTTGCTGACAAGTACAGCTACTTAATGGACAGGAATAGTATTCTCTGAGTTGGTAGACTAATATTTCCTTTGCAGCCTCTTAAAGACTTTTTTTAAAGTTCTTTTTTATGAACAGTTGTCAGATAATTCAGATATAACACGACCTTTTCTCACTCCTGTATTTTGGTGGTTTGAAAGGGAAGGAGACATTTTACAATTAGAAGAGTCTTTGTTCATGGTTTCAGTGAGAAAAAGTGTCAGAACACAGGAAATTCCTCTGGCTGCCCTGGAGGGCTCGAGCCCCTGCCCAGGGTGCTCAGAGACCTTGGCACAGAGCCCAAAACCCCTGTGCCTTTGATTTAGCCCTTAGAAAAAGCAATTACCAACCTTATATGAAGAATTGCAAGCCACAAAAGTTAAAGTAGAATGATAGTGAATTTATCACAGGGTGAAAAATAGATTTTTGGGGGTTTTAGGATGGGGGTTCAGGGGCAAGATGGAGGGATCTGGGCATGTCCAGCCTTTCTCCTTCTTCTTGGCCTCCAACTTCTGCTGTGATGTTGACACTTTTGGATTGGTTTAGAGTAGAAGCTCACTGTCTAACATAGGTGATAGGTATCGGAAAGTAATTGTAAATATTGTACATGTAGTTTTTAGTATAAAAAGGTAACACCACCCTGGGGGCAGGCAGAGTGCCTTTGACTGTCCTGCTGAGCAGACCTTGGCAGGTCAGGAGAAAGAATTTTATAGCTAAGATGCAATAAACAACCTTGAGACCGAGAAATGAAGAGCTCTGACTCCTTCTTTGACCACTGGGCTGGGAAAAGAGACTTTCTAATGTATCTCAGGGTCACTCTGACCAGCAAGAGACCCCGAGAGGAAAGAGTAGCATCAGTGACATTGCAGTGTCTCTTCAAAGAAATACACATGAATGTAAGATGAATCTGAGTGGTTCATAAACAAAAATGAGGTGAGTGAGAAGAAATAAACAGCAACAGCAAAAAACCAGTAGGGATATAAGCGGGAAGAAAGAGTAACTTCCATTGTCTGTTTCCATCAAGATGTAAATCAAATAATTTGGTTAATTTACATATTTATGATGACATATAAGCATAGAATTCCTTTCTGCACTGTATCCTGCAGCAGGCTGTTGTCTTTGTCACAGGAATCACCCTCTCCGAGTATTTCCGGGATATGGGCTACCATGTCAGTATGATGGCAGACTCCACTTCCCGGTGGGCTGAGGCTCTCAGGGAAATCTCAGGGCGTCTGGCTGAAATGCCAGCTGGTGAGTAATCTTTCCTCAGTCTAGGCTTGTAAATGCAGCCCTTCAAACTGGGAGCCTCTGACTGAATCTCTGTGTGTTGGTGTTTGCAGACAGTGGTTATCCAGCCTACCTCGGTGCCCGGCTGGCCTCTTTCTATGAGCGAGCCGGGAGAGTGAAGTGTCTGGGGAATCCTGAGAGGGAAGGCAGCGTCAGCATTGTCGGAGCGTGAGTGTTGCATTGCTTTGCCTCTGCACCTGCACCTTTGTATGAGACTATTGGAATTAAATCCCAATATTGCCGGATGGAATGTGCCTGGGCCTCGTCTGGCCCTTGCTGCTTGACCAAGGGCAGCAGCTGTGGTGTTTCACCTCAGAGACACCTTTGGCTAGCTGTGTGCTGCAGCTGGGCACTTGGGACAAGTCCAGGCCTGCAGGAACTCAGGTTTACTTCTGGCAGAAAAGCTTTAAGGCTAGGTGAAAGGAGTCGGGTTCTGCTGGAGGGTTTTGATCCAGAGCTTTATTCGTGGCCCACAGGCCTCTGAATCCAGCTCTAGCAGAACTCTCCTGTGTGGTTGCTGTGTCTATTAACCCCAGGGAGAGGGGGAGGGAAGGGGTAGGGAACCCACCAACCAGGTAAGGGGGGGGAAGTCTCAGGGGGCAAAGGACACCTGGATGGCCCAATGTCCCCCAGGGCTGAGAGGCATCTTTTGAACTCTGCCAATCACTCGAGGATGCCCTTCTGGAATGCCAGGATTGACAGACAGCACTCAGCAGGATGCAAGGGATGGGGAAAGGAGTGATGATTGGCACCTGGGGAAGGAACCGGGAAACTGAGGCAAACCATGACATCACACTGCAACATGACACTGTACCTGGTTTTTTCAGACAAAAAGGTCTCTTTGCTCTGTGCAGCTGCAGAACTTAAAAATATGGGAGTGAGTAGGTAGATGCTTAGTCTCTGTTCACCCAGAACTGCTGCTAAATTGTGCGTGGGGGCAGAAGGAATGAATGTGGACAGGTAGCTCTGTGGAATCCCAGGCATAGCAATCGGATCAAGTGGCTCAGGGAAGACTGTCATTAGAGCTCCCTGAAAAGTATGTCAGACCATGCTTAGAGCAGGAAAGAAGGGGCAGTTAGAGCAGCAGTGTGTGCACTTGGGGGCATAATGAATCACAACTCTCATGCTCAAATAGAGTAGAATTCCATGGAGCAGTGTATCTCAGGCTGTGATATGCTGTGAGAAGCATGTTGTCCACAGGCATTCTCCTAGGTGATACTGGTTTGTGTATCATACCCTGGGCAAAGTGGATTCTCTGTGTTTTCAGGAGGGGCCCCTGGCATCTGCAAGAACACCCAGAGGTGATTTTTTGCTCTGCTTAGTTCTGTTCACAACATGCATACGTAAGGGCTTTCTGCTTTTGAGATTGGAAGACAATTTTTTTTAATCTCTGGGAAGGCATGTATTGGAGTTTCAAGCATGAATGAAGTAGTTACTGTATAGGTGAATATCAAAAATAATTTCAAATTGGCATATTGTTTTCTGTAAAATCACTGCACTGTGTATTCATAATGTTCTATCAGCACTCTTGCTGAATCTGTTCTAGTTGAGACAGGTTTGATCATCCAAGCTGGAGTTACTACCTGGAGCTAACATGACTGAAATTACACCTTAATACTGTCAGTCAGTCACTGATGTAACTATTCAGTGGTATGCTTGATATTATCCCTGTGTGGGTATGCATCAAGCACTTTGTGCAAACATATTACAATCTGTTATTTAGTTGAAATCATGTTGACTTTTCTGGTTTCTCTGCACTGAGCTATGCAGTCAGTCACATGTTCAGTACTTCAGTTTGAACTGTGAAAACAAGTCTGATAACCTTTCCCTATCTCTTCCTGCTCAGTGTCTCTCCCCCAGGTGGTGACTTCTCTGATCCTGTCACATCTGCTACCCTGGGCATTGTTCAGGTACGTCTCACAATGTTGCAGCTCTTCTGTACACTGTGTTAGACTCCAAATGGTTGTACTTCAAGCACATTTGTGCCAGTGGCTGGGGTGAGCTTTGATTTGACACAGGCAGCATTGTAGGGTATTTTGGAAAATGTTCTAACACTGTGAAAGGTTACCTTGTGAGATGGTCTCAAACTGATGTGTTTGAGATGCCTTTGGAAGAGGGAGTGAAGGCAGCAATTCCTTCCAACACTGCCTGCTCAGGGATGTCTGTGTGCTTTCTAAGTGCTGCCCATTGAGCTGCACTGGAAGTGTATCTGTTCCAGCTGAGATGGAAAGCAGACCACTCTTAATACAGGTGCTTTGAAACCACGAAAAAATCCTCAGAGAAGCTGACTGGCAGTGTCTTGCAACTGTTTGCAGTTTTGGGAAAAGCAATTACATCTATTTGGTCTCCACTTTACATTGACTCAAATATTAACATTGCTGTGGCTAACTGCTCGCTCCCTCATGAGCAGTCTCAAGCTGAATAAATCTGAACTCAGCTTAGAAGTTGTATCATTTTTTGAGAAGTGTTATTTGAATGCCACTGCTATAGTTACCAGGCTCCCAAGCTTCCATTTGCAAAACCTTTGCTATGCTGCATTAACTCCAACTTGCTTGACTTCCTATCTTTATTTTTTTTTAATTGCCTTCAATTATTTTAGTTCACTTTTGATTTGGAGAGCTGATTTACCTTTCTGGCTCCTGGCAGGTTTTCTGGGGCCTGGATAAGAAGCTGGCCCAGCGCAAGCACTTCCCATCTGTGAACTGGCTGATCAGCTATAGCAAATACACACGAGCCCTGGACGAGTACTACGACAAACATTTCACAGAATTTGTCCCTCTCAGGACAAAGGCCAAAGAGATCCTGCAGGAGGAAGAGGACCTTGCAGAGATTGTGCAGCTTGTTGGGAAGGTGAGTGACCTGATGTGGTGTTATTGAGCCATATCCTCCATTTTCTTATGGTTAGTGCAGGCTTTTGACCATGTCTTAGAGCAGACTTGTGCATTGCACGCAAAAGATCACTGGGAGGTGTCAGATTCTCTCATCTCAAACTGCTTTATTCCAACTTTTCTACATGTTGTTTGACTTCTAATGACAAATAGTTTTTCAGATTTGCTAAACCTTGACTTGGTGCTGCTTTTCCCATGTAAATGATATTGGGACATCTACTGCTTGCTTTAAAGTTCACTTGCTTTAGTGTTCTGTTCTATTCAGTTCTATTGCTGAAATGCACTTTGCTGCAACCCAAAGTACTATTCCATTGGAAGCAGTCTTTGTAGAGAAATTATGCAAACCCATCTTTACTGTTGAAGTCATCTGAAGGGTTACAGTTTATTAGAAACCATGTTGCCAGCTGCAGGACAGAGGTGTTGGCATTTACAAGTTGGCCTGTAGAAACAACGTGAAGTCTGCTTTTTAAAGAACTTGTGATTATCTGTTTTTTCTTTTGGAAACCTGTGACATATGGCTCCATTTTGCAAGCATTCTTCAATTTCCTTTTTTCACTTCAATGTTTTGAAGAGAAAGCTAAACTTGGACAGGAAAATTTCCATTGAAAGCTCTCAGAAAGGACCCAGTGAAAACTGTGTTTCAGCTTAGCACTGTAAATATGATAATTGGCAGGTTGCTGGCACATACTTGACAGTACTTTAATTCTGTTATGTTCAGATGAGCTATTATGATTTACAGAGCTGTAGTAGTGTGTAGGAGCATGTATTAAATACATTTACATGGAGGAAGTTTGCTCATGGTGCTCTGTCTCTTCACTGATATTCTAGTCCCACCAAGATGGGACCTTTCATCACATCTTGCCCAGTAGAGCTCTCTTCTCTTGATGTGTCTTTGAAGAAAAGGAAATGGGGTCATAGGACTTTCTGCAGTTCTCTATTTACAAAACCATCTTCTAAAAGAGTGGTTTGCAAAGCAGGGTAGGATTGGGTCCTTGGTGTGGAAGGGATATTCATAAGCCAGTACTTGTGAATAGGCGTTGTTCTCACGATAGAATTACTGGAACTGGTGACTTTTCTCAGAGATGCTATCTTTGACAGTTCCTTTCTGTAAGGGCTTGGCTAACAACTGCAACAAACTTTAGAAAGGGGGAATTGTGGAAGTACAGTCAATGTAGTTTTTTCTTTTAGCTCTGAATGCTATTAGTCTCCTCATGAAAGAAGGTCCAAACTTCCTGTCTAGAAAGCAAGTTGGGCTACTTACAGCTTAATCAGGCCCCTTTAGCAAAATGATGATGAAGGTGGAGAAGAGCAACCAAGAGCCAAGCGGTGCCAAGAGCAGCGGTGTGCAGCAGTTGTGGCTTTCCTGTGGAGTATGAGAGGAATTTTCATCAACTCCTTTTCTTTTCTTGAATGCCAGGTGGGAAAAGGACATTGGTAATGGTGCAGACTAGTACCAAATCCTTTAGCTTGTTTCTTGATCTAGCATGCTGAGATCTAGGCTTTCTTCCATAAAGGTTGAGAAAGGTAAAAATTAATTTCTCTTTATGTAGGAGGGTGATGTTTCAATGTATCTCATAGCAAAGCTGTTTGCATTTTCAGTGTCTGGTGGCTTTTCCATGGTCTTAAACAGAGGGAAGGAAGTTCCCTTTATCATCAGATAGACCTAAAGCAGACTTTATGACTGTTTGGCCCATCTTAATCTGGCAATCAGTTAAATTGGCTATTCTGTAGCAGGGGGTGAGAAATACCCAAAAGACAGAGTTCTGCTTAATTCTGTCTTAGGAGGGTGGGAAGACAGGTACTGAAAGACAGCTGTGCTTGGCCAGGACATCCTGTGTCTTCATGGACTTGAGTACTAAACTGTTTACCTTACTTTTCTAGGCTTCCTTGGCAGAAACAGATAAAATTACCTTGGAGGTTGCCAAGCTGATAAAAGATGACTTCTTGCAGCAGAATGGTTACACGCCTTATGACAGGTGAGATGTGACTGGTCACTCTGCCCTCTTAGTCCTGTGCAGTCTGGATTGATACAGTTATTTCACATGGAAGCTGACCAGTGCAGAAATTAATGTTACTGTCTCTAAAGAAGTGGAAGAACTGAGCTTAGGTAGCTCATTCAGCAGTGCATTCACAGTGTCTTACCAAGGCATGCAGAACCCTTCAGGGTTCTCAGGTCCTCCTCTATTGTTCTGTTAGCCAATGTTTCTGCAGTAGAACATCAGAGGAGGAGGACAGGACTGCTTTATTTTCATAGGCAGCATCCAGAGTCTTCCTGTTTATTCCATCAATACATAGGGGACTGCAAGAATCTGTTTTCAGTTACTATTGCATAATTCTTGAGTCAAGTTCAATCCATCAAAAAAAAACTTACTCTCTCTTTCTCCCTAGTGAATTCTTCTTTTCTTCTTTCCATGCTATCCTTGTGTTTTAACAGCCTGACAAGGGGCCTTTTTGTACTTCATCTCACTCCCCGGCCCAGGTAGATCAGGAAGTCTTGTGTACGTCATCACTAGAAATGTCAACATCCATCATTTTGTAACAGTGTGTGCCTGTGATCAGGTTACTAGGACAGGTATGTGTGTATGCTATAGGAAGCACAGGAAGTAGCACATAAATATTCATGAGGTACCTTTTATGGCGCTCACCTAGCCATTAAAAATGGAACTGCATGAAGTGCTCTTGTCATAGAGAAATTCCCTTTCTTGTGAGCAAAGAAACTTGCAGAGCTGTCATCCCAGCCTGTTAGGAGGAAGCCTGCTCCCTTGCTGGACAAAACAGGAAGGAGGAATTCTGTTGGCTGCTCATTGTTTTCCTTTACTTGTTACCATTGGCAGAGATTGAAATGTGAGAGTTGTAGAGCAGCAGTTCCTGTTCACTCCTGTTTTGCCTGAATGTTTGGGTACTGCTTCAGAAACCTCAACTTCTGTCAGCTTCAGGATGATTGTCTTGGCCTGCAATTTGACTATTTAAAAATGTAGGACCTAATTGAGGCAGCCCCTTTCCTTTGGCAGTATCCATTAAAATCCCTGGAGTAAAGCCGGCTGGCACTCTTTCTGTCAGGGGAGGATGCTGATAACTGTTCCAAGATGCCTGACAGGTCCTCTTCTATTCCATCAGGTTCTGCCCTTTCTATAAAACAGTGGGAATGCTTTCCAACATGATTGCATTTTATGACATGGCACGCCGTGCTGTAGAAACCACAGCTCAGAGTGACAATAAGATCACGTGGTCCATCATCCGAGAGAACATGAGTGAAATCCTCTACAGACTTACCTCCATGAAGTTCAAGGTATGTTTGTAAGGAACTGGGTTGTCCTGCTTCCTGTGAGCTTCCAGGGCCTCTGGAAGACTGACTCACAAAGTGGTAAACACACCAAAAACTTTTGATAAAGGTCTGTGAACAGAGACTCTTTGCTATAATTTTGAAGGCAGTAAAGAATTGGTTTGTGAGCAGAGGTCAGTGCAGAAATCCAGTCAGCTGATGCTGACTGCACAGCCTTGGCAACCCCACCTTCAGCACTCTTTTATGTTACATATAGTCATGGTACAGTACAAGCATACTTTCCAGTTTGCTTTGGGTTTTGTGATAAAATTCTGTAAAAATATTATAACATGTTCTAAGGAGACTACTATCAGAGAAAAGCAGTCTGAAGCCAAACATGGGACATGTCATATATTATTGCAGGAGCGTTTCTTTCCTTAACTTATATTTACAATAGCTCAGTTAACATTTCTATCTTTCAGTTTATCCTGGATTTAAACTTCAGGCTGCTTATTCCTGTCTCTAATATAAAAGAGAGTGCTGGAAGTGGGGAGAGGAAGGAGGGGGTAACTTTAGCATGGGCTTAAGACAAAACAAGTGGACTGGAGTGCCTGCTCTGGGTAACTTCAGTAGCTGTCATTTTAGGGTACAGCTTTACTGAAACTCCTCCAGAGCATGCTGGTGTAGCAGTTTCTGGTAGAACAATGGTAACCTGTGATACTGACTGATCTCCTCTATGAAATGTGATGCTTGCTCTGTTAAAACTCATGTAAGTCAATACTGCAAATCTTGGAGAACAAGTAGCATTGGATTAAATATGTTTAGAATTAAATATTCTGCCATGCCAATGTATTCTGTTCCTGCAGAGTACTGTCGTGTTTCTGCAGTACGTGGGTTCCTGGTATATAGTCTCAAAGCATCAAGAACATAACAAGATGCCCTTTGGGGACATGAGCTTCTTTGAGAGCTGCTTATGTCCAGGGCCTCTGGAAGACTGACTCACAAAGTGGTAAACACACCAAAAACTTTTGATAAAGGTCTGTGAACAGAGACTCTTTGCTATAATTTTGAAGGCAGTAAAGAATTGGTTTGTGAGCAGAGGTCAGTGCAGAAATCCAGTCAGCTGATGCTGACTGCACAGCCTTGGCAACCCCACCTTCAGCACTCTCTTTTATGTTACATATAGTCATGGTACAGTACAAGCATACTTTCCAGTTTGCTTTGGGTTTTGTGATAAAATTCTGTAAAAATATTATAACATGTTCTAAGGAGACTACTATCAGAGAAAAGCAGTCTGAAGCCAAACATGGGACATGTCATATATTATTGCAGGAGCGTTTCTTTCCTTAACTTATATTTACAATAGCTCAGTTAACATTTCTATCTTTCAGTTTATCCTGGATTTAAACTTCAGGCTGCTTATTCCTGTCTCTAATATAAAAGAGAGTGCTGGAAGTGGGGAGAGGAAGGGAGGGGTAACTTTAGCATGGGCTTAAGACAAAACAAGTGGACTGGAGTGCCTGCTCTGGGTAACTTCAGTAGCTGTCATTTTAGGGTACAGCTTTACTGAAACTCCTCCAGAGCATGCTGGTGTAGCAGTTTCTGGTAGAACAATGGTAACCTGTGATACTGACTGATCTCCTCTATGAAATGTGATGCTTGCTCTGTTAAAACTCATGTAAGTCAATACTGCAAATCTTGGAGAACAAGTAGCATTGGATTAAATATGTTTAGAATTAAATATTCTGCCATGCCAATGTATTCTGTTCCTGCAGAGTACTGTCGTGTTTCTGCAGTACGTGGGTTCCTGGTATATAGTCTCAAAGCATCAAGAACATAACAAGATGCCCTTGGGGACATGAGCTTCTTTGAGAGCTGCTTATGTAGATAGAATGATTAAAACACTCCCTACAAACCCTGGCCCACCAGCAGGCACATGAGGTACAGCAGAGCAGTGGACAGCATGGCTGAAAATGGGAATTCACAGAGTGAATATATGTTAAGTGGAGCTGGGCCTCTAATAGTTATGAAAGGAAAATTGTATTCTCCAGGTCACAGTCTGACAGGTGTGAGGATTCAGATGTCCTGCATCCTGTGGTTTGAGTACTTTGGAGACACAATGTAGGAAACAGTGCATCCACACATGTAAGGCCTCTGTGTTTACCAAGAGTTGCACTGACCCAGAGGACCTTAGCACTCAGAGGAGCACAGTGAAGACATTGAACAGATTTCACAGCCCAACAGTTCATGCTTCTTGCAGAGAAAACCTTGCAGCCTCAGAGCAAAGCTGATAAGATTTTTTGGCTTTGTCTTTCATGAAAAGTATTCTGAGAAAATGAAGTTATACAAAGATATTTTTGAGATTTTAATGATTACACAATACATTTTAATTTGAACCAAACAACCTCTAAGTAATTGCAGAGTAACTCTTCCACTTACTGGGGATGCACTGCATTTGGTGTGGGGATAGGAGCTGGTATTAATCACTGCAGCTCTTAAATCACGCAGCATTAACCAAGACCCTCAGTGTTTTTGATTGCTTTCCAAATCATTTGCTTTACAGTGCAGTAACCACTGCTCATGAAAAAGAAAACAAATCTCTTTCCAGTACCCATTCTGCCTGCTCACTAATGTGGGAAGAGAATGAGATTTAAACCCTGTGGCTGCTGGTGAGACAGACAGGATGCAAAGACAGAGAGCTACAGTGCCTGCTCTGCAGTTGGCAAGTGTTGATCCCGAGTCAAGAGGTTACAGCAGTGGCAAACCAGGGCTGACTTAATTACCATGGGCTTTTCCTGATGGATCTGTTTACTTGCTGTGTTCTTTCAGGACCCTGTCAAAGATGGTGAAACAAAAATCAAGGCGGACTATGCTCAGCTGTTTGAGGATATGCAGAATGCGTTTCGAAATCTGGAGGAGTAGACTTGACCTCTGTGACCACTCCAGTTTGTCCTCTCAGTTCCTCATCTCAGCTCCTCTGCTTCCCTACCTTACAAGAATGATGCAACAGTACTTGAGTTGATAAATAACCCTGTGTTTCCCCTGTTCATACTCAGAGAGTGTCTTTACAAGAAACATTCCTCTTAGTTTGTATTTGGCATTGCTTTGTGCGTCTGAAGTGGTGACTGATGTGTGAATGGGCCTGGCTGAGTGAGGAAATGCTGTTGTACACTTCTAGGGTGGGAAAAATGTTACCTTTCCTCTCCCAGCTCTCCTGGTAACCAGTCTTTCACCTCGGGGTGTAACCAGTTGAGCTGCACTGGCAGAGGAGGTGTAGATCTTCATGCAGTCATGCAGTACATTGCGAGCTGGCAGTGGGAAGGGCATTTACACCTGCCACTTTGCTAAGTGACTATCAGACATAGAACTCCCTGTTCGCAAACAGAATTTTTGACCATATTCTGATGACATGTTGACACAACCAAAACTTCTTCACTACTCTGTTATTTCTGAGTCTCTCAGCTGAGTCTTTTGGTACTGAAATGTGGTAGTTCTGGTTCCTCTTCAAGAAGGGACTAACTAGATGATGAGCATATGCAAGCAACTGGTATAATTTTGTACACTGGAGAAATACAATTTTATCTTCCTACTTAATGCAGATAGGACTGTTGGACTCAGCATCAGCTAAAATCACAGCCAGAGGTGCTCAGCTTCCAGCAGAATTTTACCTTCTTGGCTCCCTTTCATCGCGTAAAATTTCCTGACACTCAGCTGCTTTACTTTGTGAAGCTTGTGATGCTGCCATGTACTGCAGGGCATGGTTGGCAAGGTACAGTGATGCCACATGTGCTAACCACAGCGTGGTCCTTCCTTGGTGGTGCTCTGCCAGTGCAGTTGCCCCCAGTGCAATGCCCAGGTTATGCCAAGGAAAGGAAAGCACGTGCTTAGCCTTCTTCCTCCACCTGTGCTCACCTGGCCTGTTGGGTGGTGGCACAGAAGGTCCCCAGTTCTTGTGTAAGAGGAATGTATGATGCTCAGCTGGGGGCAGGGGATGAATGGGGGAAGGTTGACAAGTACAAAATGTATTACTCCTGCCTTGTTGATTACGATGCAAGAGAAACCAGTGGCTCTGATCATCTGCTCTGTGCTCTGGAAGCACTCTGTCAAACAGCTGAAACTGCTGTCTCGGGCTTTTTTTATTGGTAAAACTAGACTGAGATGAGGAATGAACAGAGTGCAGCCTTTCTGTCAAACTCCCCGAGCCCAGCACTCATCCCATTGCTCCAGAGTGCAAGAGAGAGAGATGCTGGCATCCTCTCCAGTCTCTCCCTCTCGATGGTGTCAGGTGGCATCCCGTGCCCAGCTGGGTACCAGCTGCCACCTACTGCTTTGTTAGTCCTGAGACAGCACCTGTTGGTGACACCATGCCTGCGTGAGCATTATCTCTGAAGTATTTCCACCGGCGCCAGCTTTGAACAGTAGTGATGCAAAGGGATCTTGTGCTACGGACCAAATGCTGCCACTTCCATTATGGTATCAACCCACTGTTTGTCAGGGGAGAGCCCAGCTGAAACTTAAAGGGATTGACTATTTTTGGTTCTCCCGAAAAGAAACTGCTCCTCCAGCTGATATTCTGGTAGTGAACGCTTAAGTTTACAGCTCACTAAACTTTTGGTGTATGCTGCTTATTTTATCAACGAGCATGTGTGAATGAGTAGTCACCATCCAAGCCCTTGCTGGGCTCATCGTTTGTACCCTTCACCACTGTACAATGTAGCATTTCATGCTAGAAACCAGATGTTCTTATCTCTTTAAACAGAGGATGTTATAAACTTTACAGAAGATGTCTAAGATAATGCAGTTCTAATATTTATTGTGCTGTACCTGGCCCTGAAGTGTGACCAGTTCAAAGTTTCATATATATTTTTGTCCTTTTTGTTTTGTGTCTGTTTTCAGTGTTGAGATTCTGATGTTCACAGTGTCCTGCAAGTCTTCCTTCCACAGCTGTGGGAGGAATTACAACATGGGCAGAACCCCACCACCTACTTTATCTTGTATATTTCATAATGTACGTTGCTGGAAATTGTGTAAAAAAATAAATTAAAAAAATTGTTCAAGTCAATGAAAATAAAATTGATTTAAATTAGGTTTTATCTGTCCTATTTTTTTAATGTCAAATCAAACCTATGCTAAACAGTGGTGTACACAGCAGCCCATCACAAAAGGTGACAGCTTGCTTAGAAAAAATTACTTCATCACTTTAGGGATTTCTTCAAAACTGCAAGCAGTAATTTGGCATGGACTCTTTACTTCAGTTCTCCCATTCCATTCCAGCTTGCACAATCTCCTCACACATTACATGAAAGATTACAAAGTAGTAAATACTCTTGGGGCGGGTATTTTTAGGATTACTTTAATACAATAAAAGTGTAACTGTAAGTTTTCCTTTTGCTGCCACGCATGGAAAACAACTGTAATTGTACCATTTGAGGGCACTTGGCACTTTGGGTCAGAAGCTGAGCAGCACTACTGGCCACAGCAACTCCTTTTGAATAAGGAGTTGAGACCTGTGAACAGCAACACATAAATGAAGAATACACTAAAAACATCACACTTGGCCCATTTTGTAGATTTGACCACTGTAACACCTCTTTGAAGAAAGTGTACTGGTATTTCATAGAATATATTAAGCAATACAGCAAGTTGAAGGTGTTAAATTCATTCTGCTACCTCACAAAGGGTTGGAAGTCATAAGCTCCTTTCCTGGCAACCATGGACTAGTAGTTTTCAGTAGATGTTAAGAAATCCATGAAGTGAAGTGATGAGTTCAGGTTTTGGCAGTCTGGAGGTTACCAACAGGCAATGTCCTCACTTCATCCACTCGGCTTTTGTGGATCTGGAAGGCCGGTGTCACCCAGCGGCCACAGGAACATTGGTCCCCCCTCCAGCTGAAGGAGCCCAGCTTCGACGTGCATTTGGGACACAGAAGCTGCAAGAAAAACCCAGGACTCAGTCTAAGACATGTGTTGATGTGGACCTAGTTAGAAACAGGCTAAAAAGCCAAACTGGTAGGGCTCTTTAGCCCTGGGGTGTAGCAGACAACTGTGCTGGCAGAAGGGAGGGTGTGGAGATACAGCTGCTGGGGCCTCGTGGGATTCCAAGACAGTTTTACCAGGGTCCAAAGGACTCAGCCTGAGACCACAAGAGGAATCTGAAGTCCCACAAATCTTTCTCATAATAGAAACAAACAACAGGTAAACCCTCTCCAGGGTCCTGGCTGGTGTCAACTCAAGCAGAGCAGCTTCCTTGTAAAAGAGTATTGTACATTTAAGCATCTGCCCAAAGCTGCAAGATTTACATCAGAAAGGCTGGGGAGGACTAGGACCTTGTGTGGGGGTTTTCCTTTCAGGGAGGAAACACAATTCTGTCTTTGCAAAAAAAAAAAACCCAAATCAAAAATCCAAAGACTAAAAAGCACATGCTCCACTTCACCTGTCCTTCCATGACTCCAAGCAATGCCGGTTCCATCCACTGCACGGGCTCGATGAAGTAGGAGGTGCACTTTTCCTGGCCATTCCCAGAAAGCCGTGCAGACTCTGTTATCCTCTTGTGGGCAAAGGCTGTCGGTCCCATTCCTTCCATGTGGGACAAAATGCTGGAGCTACGGAACAGAGCGCGTCTGCCCTCCAGGACACAGGAAAAAAGAAGTAAAACAAATGGGTTTTTTAACTGGGCAAATCTACAGACAATAGAAAATAAGGATATGGGCCTCCTGACTCTGAATAATTAAACAGGAGTACAAATTCTACATTTTTTTGATTAGTCTAGAAGCTTCACAAGCAGCACTCCAGGGAACAAAAGGTTTTGTATTTTGCAGTTTCGATTTTTTTTTTTTTTTTGCAAACACAGTATGGAAACTTAGGCAACAGCTCATCCCTGACTTGACAACAATGACATGCCCATTGATTCACACTGGTTATTCTACTCTTGAGTAGATTTCACAATGATGCTGTAAGGAGAAATATAAAGTATTTTATAAATATATAAAAATATGTATTTTTCAATACATAAAGTACCTGCATTTCCTGCATCTGTAGAGAACCTCTGTGTTCAATGTTTGACATATAGTGGTAGGATCAACTGCAAAGACTTCTTGGGGCAAGTCTTGAGGTTCTGCAGAAGGGTCAGGACCATGTGTGAATCAGGTCAGCTCAGCCACGCTGCATTCCTGGGAATGAGACAGGAGTGTGCCTCTGCCCCAGTCACAGCCTGCAGGAGCCACCTTCTTCCCTTTCATTTGCTCTCTCACCAATTCCAATAGGTAAAGCTAAAAAAAATGAGCCTCATCCCACCATGCCTAAAACTGGGCTTTGCTTAATGCAAGGAACTGGGATTTAGACTATGGCCTCAACCATGATAAAATAATGATATTTTGCTTTATGTTCTTACTTAAGCAGAAAGTAAAGGTAGAGGAGGTTTCTGAGCAGTTGTGCCAATGTTTGAGCGCCCAAAATACAGAAAGTCAGCTTGCAAATGGGACAATTTGACAACGCTTGCAAACTGCTAAGGACAATGATACATAAAGGGCAATAGTACTGTGATGCAACACTCAGATCTTGCAAGAAAAGCAAGATACAGATTATAATTTTATTAGAAAATTACACACATATCTCTTGCAAATTAAGGTATGAAAGTTTACTTCATTACCTGCATTTCAACTTTATCTCAAGTTGTGCATGTTATTTTTTTCATCACATTGACATTATTTTCTGAGGATGCTGTTTGCCTTGCCAGGGATGTAAAAATCACGAAAAATATCAAGTTGACCTTTATCATTTTTCACACTTTGCTAAAGAGTGCAGCTCTTACAGATCTCATTTCCCACGCATCTCTCAAAGGCACATTTCCCCCCCTCTCCTACTGATGAGCTGGGATTCTTTAGGGCTGGTGTAACGTGAATGTTTGCCCTGGCCAAGTGCAGGCTCGGCTCCTTTGAGGGCTAGACTCGAAGTCCAGCCCCTTTGACAGGGCTCACTCCGGGCCAGCCCATTCCAGCCTGTTCCCTGCTGGGACTCTGCTCCGCGCACCCGCGCTGCTCCCACTCACCGGAGAACCTCTGGCTGAGCATCTCCAGCCGGTACCGCTTGTAGAGCGCGCTGCTGGTGTCCACGGCGCACCCCATCGCCTCGTAGAGCTGCAGCTGCGCCTGGAAGCCCGGGTTCACCCTGAGGCGGGGCCGAGAGCACAGCGGCGTGAGGGGGGCGCCGGCCGGGCCCGGGGGGCGCGGGGTGCGGGCGGGCACTCACTGCGCGTCCGGCTTGGCGGCCCTCACGGCGGCGAGCGCCTCCTGCCAGCCCAGCCCCTGCGTCTTCATCAGGTAGGCGGCGACCACGGCCACGCTGCGGCTCACCCCGGCGTGGCTGCAAGGCAAGGGCGGCCCGTCAGCGGCAGCGCCGCGGCCGCGGGCAGCGCCGGGTCCCGCCGCGGCCCCGGGCTCACCAGCGGACGAGCGCGGCGCCGCCGCCCGCCCGGGCCGCGCCCAGGAACGCGGCGCACTCGTCCAGGCGGCTCAGCAGGTCCGCGCCGGGCTCGTCCCGCGCCCGGACGTGCATGGCCCGCAGCCCCGGCACGGCCGGCGGCTCCTCCGCGTCCACCGTCAGCACCGCCACCACCCCCGCCGCCGACAGCGCCGCCGGGGACGAGCAGGAGTCCGCGCCACCCACGTAGAGCCCCGCCAGCACCGGCACCATCCCGCCGGGAGCCGCCATGGCTGCGGGAGCCGGGAGGGAAGCGCCGCCCCCGGCACGGCAGCGCTTTCCGCTTCCCTTGCCACTGTGCAAATAGGAGTTTCCGCGGTTGTCGTCACGCGGCTGTGCCTGTCAGGGCGATTCTCTCCTCTCCGCGTCTATGAGTGTCTGTCTTAACTCGTCTTTTCCCCCCATCCCTCTGTCTCCTTACAAATGGTCCGAAAACAAATATGTGTCACAGGAGCGGTCAGATTGCAAGAGACCACAGTGGGTCATTTCGTCCAACCTGCCTGCTCAAGCAGGGTCGTCCAAGAGCACATGGTAGAGGATTGTGGCAGGCGGTTCTGGAGTATCTCCAGTGAGGGAGACTCCTGACAGACAACACAGAATAGAAGTTTTCAGTCCCCTTAAGGCTGCTAAATAGAACTTAAATGCTAACTAGCAAAATAGATAAAGGAGTATAAAAGTAGACACACAGGATGCTAAATATAGCTGGAACCAGTAGATGAACAGATAATGAGGAATATAGCAGCTTTTGTGGCAAAGCCATGTAACAGGAAGCAACAGCATACATCCTAAGAGAAGTTAAGCCAAGGTCATCTACATCATTGGGGATGTCAGGAAAATCCACAAATGCCAGAGGTTTATGTCCAAAAAGGAGACAGCAGTGTCCTGCGACTTCATTCAAATAAAGGGAGAGTTCACAGGTGCACACTCCTGCAGGGTTTTCTCTCTCAAGGTTTTGGAGGGCACAGCCCCTTTTATCCTGAACTCCTGCCCTCTTCCTTTCCCCATTGCTGAGGTACTCAGCTGGTACAGCCTTCCTGAACTGCCTGCCACATACTCCTGCCTTGAACCTACTATTTTACTCCAAATTCAGAAGTTCAGGCTTGTGCAGACCCTTGTCTGTTTCAGGAACCAAGCTCTTTGGGCTCTGCAACAAACTTGCTGCCCAAAGTTGGCAGAGACTTTAAGACCCATGTCAAAGACTTTAACACCCATACCTTCACCCATCAAATTGTTTGTGAGGATATTAGCTTTCCTCTCAGGGGCACTCAGTGAGTATAACCAGCAGAGACCCCTTTAGATGACCCTCCAGGACCATAAAGGACTTCCGAGGTGGATCCATGCAAATTAGTTCTAGGAAAAGTGATGTTTCTGTATTAGCTAGGAAGTATACTGCAATGAATATGTATGGTCATGATGGAATTTTACTCTGGACACAGCTATATTAGAGAAGATACCTTCTGGGAATCCAGCACACTCATAATAAAGAATCCCTACTTTCTAATACTTTAAATTGTGTTAGAAAGTTTAATTGCCATCTGTTTTCTGTCTCACTCCACACCTCTCTGGACAACTTGTTCCAGTGCATGATCACACACACAGTAAAGTTTTTTCTGCCTGTGTCCTAGT
Organism: Emberiza elegans; assembly: GCA_024865655.1. Taxonomy (NCBI): domain Eukaryota; kingdom Metazoa; phylum Chordata; class Aves; order Passeriformes; family Fringillidae; genus Emberiza; species Emberiza elegans. The sequence goes on along the minus strand of JALJVW010000243.1, from coordinate 1,723,036 downwards.
GGTTGGCACCAGTGAGAAGAGCCTGGCTCCATCCACTTTTCATCATGGCAAAATGCCAAATTTTGTTATAAAGACCTGTGCTACGCTCTCTCCATGGCTGAGACACAGAACCTTACCCTGTCTCCACTATATGGGATAGAAGAGCCTAAAGTCCCTAATTCCCGTCGCTGGGGGATTGTTCTAGTGCGGCTCTGTGCGAGACAGCTGGAGGCCAAACTTGCAAAAACATCTGCAAGGGCCTCTGGGATCCTTGCAGGATGCTGACTAGCCACAGAGGAGGTGGCACTGGCAGTCACCTCAGACCTGCTAAGGTGAGGCTGAAACCAGAGAAGGGACTTTGTTATCCCATTCCCGCAGGAGAGGCGGATGGAGCTGGGGTACCGCGGAGCAGCTGCCGTGCTGTAGGAGGGATGAGCCACCAGAGGGATGCTGTGAGGATGCTGCCCACGGAGACACTTCCTCACCAGTGCCAGCAGACAGCGTGCACCAGTTGTCAGTCTCACTGGGAGATGGGCAGTGGGGCAGCAGCTTCCAGAGCTGTGCAAGTGTTTCCATGCGCTGCTGGTCGCCCTCTGAGCAGACTGAGACGACTCTTTGTAGTTGAGATTGGCCCCAAGGTTTCCAAGGGTGCAAGGGCACTGCTTGAAGTTTGCTGCCATCCCTCCCATGCCTGCCCTAGTGCCTGTGGGATTGTGGGATTGTGCAGCAGTCCAGCTGGGAAGCTGCTCCAGGGAAAGGCAGATCCCTTCTTTGGATGAATCAGTTCTAAATCGCATAAATGTGACCCAGAGGGTGTGCACGTGTATCTGAGTAAGGGGAGTCTCTGACAGCTCTCATTTACATTATTTAAGCTATAAAAATGTCCTCTTCCAGTTGCCATTGCCACCAGTGAGAAACAAAAGGTTTACTGAAAAAGCATTTAAAAATGCAGGCAACTTTCCAGTAACAGCAGGGGAAAAAAACATACATACTGAAAAGAAAGGCAGGTGGAAATTAAAACCAGATAAAACTGTGTATGGACCTTTACTTGTGAAAGCAGACAACAATTGTAGCAAACTACCATGGGGAAAAACCAGATTATTCATTTCTTGAGTGATCTGAAAAAAAGTCTGCAGACAACTGCAAGTTACTGAAGGGGCTATGACTTTTACAGCAGGGTTATATTATCCAGGTATTATGTGAATACTTAGGGGTGGTTAGTAATCCCTGTTAACCTTCAAATCTGTGAATGTGCAGGGGCAAACAGTACTGTCTGCAACTAAAACCAGGCAGGGCTTTATGCAGGATCCCAAGAGGCTGGTCCAGTGGTAGTGTTAGCACCGCAGTCCTCCACACTGCTTTCTAAAGCCATGGATAATGAGGGACTGTGAAAAATATGTGATTTCAAACGGAAAAGCTGTAGTGGGGTAAGTACAAAGTCCTTGGGGCAGGGCCCACAGACAGCTTGGTACCCAGTGGCTTCACACGACCAAAACTGCACTCCCTAAACCTCACTGTTTCTCTGCACAGTGTTTGCCACCTGCAGCCTGAGGTGACGTGTCCTGAATTTGCTCATGACTCCCAAATTAGAGTAAATATTTCTTTTCAGTCTGATTTGCAAACGCTTGTTCTCCCCCCACCTCCACCTCCCCCCATCATCTTCTCCTCCACCACCGAAAATTGTGATGTTCTCCCCCAGGTTCCAGGAAACCGTGTGACTACTTAAGCAGTCGGGGGGAGCTCAGGTGCAAAGAAAAAGCCAGTCAGATGATGGGCTGCTGCCCACTCGCTCCAGCAAGTGCATTCCATCTCTGCGTGTGTCTGCCCTGCTTCTTCCTAGGGGAAAGGAAAACACCAGCCTTCTTTGAGCTGCCCTCTGAATCCTCACAGTACAACCAGCATCCAGCAAAACTGACTTTCCTGCTGTGGGAGCAAAAGCACCTGGGCAGAGGCATAACACCCTCTTCCCTCCTGGAAGAATTTGTCATCTTTCATTACACAGCGGGGTGGCTCTGTTCCTTCTGGCTTTTGGGTAGTTTGGGGTCTGTACATCAGAGGATTTGTGAGAAGAGTCTGCAGCCCACAGCCCAGGTTGCCAGGGGTGGCACACAGCAAAGTAGTGGGGGCATCTTCAAAAAGCCATACATGAGAGACAGCAGCTCTGGATTTCTGTGTCTTCCTCACATCTAAATGCAGCAGGAACTTACTTAGCATGGGTCCTGCTGGTGGGGGCCTGGTACCATTTCTTGCCTTGTGGAGAAAGGGTGTTTTGCTGAGCTCAGAACTCTGTGGGAGCTGGGAAGTCTTCCATGGCAGCATCACATCCCTTAGAGCAGGGACTTCCCAGCAGTCACGGTGCTTCTAGTAGCAAATTTATCTTCTGATTTTTGAAAGGCTGCTGTTCCCTGCATAACTACACTCTGTGTGTCTAATATTCATGTGTTTACCTTTATCCATATATCAGGAGGAAGAATTGCTTCATCTCCAGCAGGAAGCCTCAGACTTGTAGAGGCAGCTAGAGAAACACCAGAGAAAGAGGCTCACTCTTGATGCTCTGCAGGAGGATTTCATCACAGCCCTGCGTGGGTGGGATGTTCCTACCTGTCTCCACTCTCTCGGCATCTGCAGACATGCAGTTACTCCACATGTCAGACAAAAAAGAAGAGTTTTCCAACTGCAGATCTGATGCTCAATTACAGAATGGAGCCTGACAGCTACTACTACTGGGTATTAATAACTCTGCTTCACTTTATGGCTTTAACAGCTGTAGCAACCAAGATTTATGATGACACATTACGTTCAGCAATGCATCACATAAGGAAACTAATCTGACAGTGCCAGGTCACTGAGCTCACTTACAGGCTTTTAAGTGAGTTTCTTCTGCCAGATTTGCTGCCCTATTTACTGGATAAAAATGAACAACTTGCACTGTTTTAATATAACTCCGTACTTGCCTCTGTTTTGGCAGCTCACAGACTCTTTTCCTTTTGTCACACTGCCTTCCCAGGAGCCAGCTGATCCTTCTTCATTCCCCATCCTCTGTCTGAAAACCCTTTGAAACATGACCAGTGCTGTGTATCCTGAAGAAGGGTACACCCCAGGAGAGGGGAGGAGAGAGGAAACTGGGAGGAAACACTGGAGCAACAGGCAGAGATGAAGGATGGAGCAGCTGTGGGAGAAGGGGGAGATGACAATTGCACAAGAGCAGAGGAGGAGGGTGGCTGCCAGCACTCACTATCCTGTGGTAGGATTTTATCTGTGTCCCAGTCACTCTTGGAGAAAGTGTCTTGCAAAGACTGGGATCACCCATTACTTCTCCCTAGACTTAGAATTAGAGCTGGCAGCAGCAAAGTCCTAAATAACTGCTAAACATTAAGGTGGTACCCTGGAGCAGTGTCTGGGCCTGTGTCAGCCCCCTCGGCAGCCACAGCACCTGAGCAGTATCCCATGATTTTGAATCTCTTGTCTCAGCAGTGGGCTGCATATTTCCATGTTTTCTATCCTCATGACACCATAATCCACTGTGCGGACACAGGTGGATGGGTAGCAGAAGGCAGCTTCTCCTCAGGGGTAAATGGGCTCGTCCATTCCTCAAAGATGCATTCCTCATTATTCCTGCAATTTGCTTAGGACCCTGGTCCAGCCAGCTTTAATGGCATTTCCAATTCCCATCCCAAGGACCCTTTGCATGGCACCTGTGAAAAGCAATTAAAAAGAGCAAGTTTATTGTCAGGAGGTCTAAGTTCACTGCAGACACTACTGTGCAGGGTACTGTTCCCCTGACAAACACTCTAGGTCTGCTAGTCAGAGGATAAAGAAAACACCCTGAAATAGAATTGAGAAACATCTTTGTGTTTATAAATGTTTTTGTGAAACCAGAACTTTTAAACAAATAATGTAAAGTATGAACTTTAAAGAATGGAGTTCATATTTCTTCCTTTGATTAATACTTTAACATCCATAATAGCAGTATCTGCTGCAGTTTATCTTTGTCTATATTGGTATCTAATAAATATTCCCAATAGAAAATATTTCTTAATAAGTATTTTAATTGCTCCCCATGTGGCAACAGAAAATATGCTCCCCAAATCATCAGTTATTGTCAAAAGGCAGTATTATTTGAGGCAGAAATCTTGCAGAAATACGTTTAAGAGGTGAGATCATTCATTGTTTTAATCTCCAAGTGAGACATTTCCTTAGAAGTGGTTATGCTTCTCTCATGTGTGCTACTACTTCTCTTTGAGTGCCCTATTCCTCTTTCTAATTTTAGAAACATAGGGAAAAAGTGTTGAGAGACATCTGGATTCTCATGTCCAGCTCCATACCACCACAAGCAATCATATTACATATTTTCTTTTCTAGCTTCACCTTAAACCTAGTTTTATTCCCTTCCCTCCTGCAAGGCTCTGAAATCTCATGATTTATCTCATTGGACAACAAGATGGCAGCTTGCCTCACATCTGATTCTTGTGCCAATGTTATCCTTTGATTTAAATAGGTAATTTTGTTTCCTGTTATTTATCCCAGTGGAGCAATATTGGAGTAACATAAATAATTATCTAACCCATCCCTATTCCTGCTCAGCTCTGGCTTTGTTGGTGTAACAAGGCAGGTCTGTTGTGTTTGCTAGGCAAAAAGGAGCTTTCCAGTTTCCTCACTCAAGGCCAGCACTTCTCCATATGTGTGCAGGTTTTAATTCATCTTTCTTGACTGTGTATGGCCAAACAGTATAACAGATGTAGTGGTGATTTTTCTTTTCCAATGCTTTGTAAGTACTTTTTTTACTTCTACTTCTACTAGGGTTATGTCAGCTGGCCTGCCCTAGGTTGTGTTGATTTTTTTCCCCCGCTTCTATTGAGTCCTAATTATCCTAACAAAAGGCAGATACCCCTCTATTTGATGAAACATTGTGTTCTCAGCAGAAATTGTGATTTTGCCCCCAGAACGCACGATCTCGTACCCTGCACTATTAACCACCAGCTGATTTTTATGACACTGCATCTCCAAGTTGATTCCTGTCCAGTGATTCCATCATCCCTCTGTGTGCGCAGAGCCTCCCACAGCCCATCAGCCACAGTTTGCAGTAGCTGATATTTCAGCACTGCTCGAACATCCTTGTGAGCCCATCCTTGTAGGCTCTGGATGAGCGCCTGCTTTGGCTGTTCCAAATCGAGCACCACAGAGAACTCCTTGGCAGAGCTGGATGTCTGGGATCTCTGCTGACAGCTGCTCTGTCTGGGACAAGGTGCCTTCAGGGAAGTCCTGGTTTATTTCAGCAAGCCCACAGATTCACAGAATCACAGAACCAATTAGGTTGGAAAAGACCTCTGAGGTCTTTGAGTCCTACCTGTGACCAAACACCACCATGTCAACTAGGTAATGGCGCTGAGTGCCACATCCAGTCTTCCTTTAAACAGCTCCAGAGATGGTGAGTCCATCATCTCCCTGGGCAGCCCAGTCCAATGTCTAATCTCCCTTTCAGTGAAGAATTTCTTCCTAATGTCCAACCTGAACCTGCCACAGCTTAAGACTCTGTTGTCCCCTGTCACTTGCTGCCTGGAAGAAGAGACTGATCACCACGGGGCTACATCCTCCTTTCAGGCAGTTGTGGAGAGCAGTAAGGTCTCTCCTGAGCCTCCTTTTCTCCAGGCTAAGCAACCTCACCTCCTTCAGCCTTTCATCATGGGACTTGCGCTCCAGATCCTTCACCAACTACGTTGCTCTTCTTTGGAGGCGCTCCAGCCCCGCAATGTCCTTCCTGAGCGGAGGGGCCCTTTGACAAGTTTGTGTTTATATACAAACTTTATATACAAGCATGTATTTATGTGGGAGCGGGGAGCTGGGCGCTGCGAGTGGAGCTCGCGGGGCGAGCCCCCGAGGTGGCGGCCGAGGGCTCCGGGGCTCGGGGCCGCTCCCGCCCCGAGCGCCGCGGGGCTGCCCGGGCGGAGCGCCCGGAGCGGCGGCCGGAGCGGGGCCAGAGCCGCCCCCGCTGCGGCGGGAGGGCCGGGCCGGGCCGGGCCGGGCGGGGCGGGGCGGCGATGCGGGGCCATAAAGGGCGGTGCGGACAGCGGCGGGGCTGGCGTGGTTGCTCGGGGCGAGCCGCGGGGCCGAGGTGAGCGGCGGGACCGGGGCTCCTCTCCCCTCTCCGGGCGGGCCGGGCCGGGCGGGCTCGCTCTCCTGGGAGCGGGAGCTCGGCAGCGCTTCTGCCGTGGCTGTGGGTGCTGGAGGCGGCGTAAGGCGGAGGGAGCCGGACCTGCCGTCCCCAGCGCCGCCGGGACAGGCCCGCGGACTGCTTTGGGTGTTGTGTCAAATTATATGTCTTATAGGAGAAAGTCGCTGCTGCAGGGTAACGCACCTCGTCGTGACCAAGGTGAAGGTGTGTAGTCCTCGCTCTATTTTGCTTCTGGTTTGAGTGTTGTATTCAATACTCTTTACACTCGGTATTAAAGATAGTAATGTGTAAAGATAGTTATGTATTAAAGATCGTTAGTGTCTCCCTCCTCCGCAGTGGTTTTCTCCCCAAGGGATGAGTATCTTCAGCTGTCAGATCTTGTGTAGGGAATGGCTGGCAGTGAAGCAAGAGGTTGGGAGATGTTAGCATCCCAAATACACTGGAGTCGCTCGGAATCTGTTGACACTAACATAAGGCTTGCCGAGTAGGCAGACACTAGTGATTTGGGGGTGGGAGGCTTTGGAGGTTGATAGCCTGAGAATTAAACCCTCCGCTGAACTGGAAATGAAATACTTCGTTTTCCTCCCCCCAGGGGCAGCAATGTGCATTATTCTCCTAGGTGAGGGTCACCAAGCAGAACCAAGTGTGTGTGATGGGGTTGGAAGCACTGGTCCAAATCCATTCTGGTCACTGAGTGAATGAGCTGCGTGTGTTGTCTTGGCTGCAGAGAGGGCTACAAATGGGAAGAAGGAGAGGGAATAGTTTCAGAGGCTGTAGCTGAAAGCACTTGCAGCTTCAGTTAGAAGTTGTGGGAAGACCCCTGTGTTCTTTAGTGATCTGAAGGATTTAATGGAAATACAGTGAGTTTACTGAGGAAATGTACTTGATTGTAATTGAACTGCCTGAGAACAACTGCTGGCAGGCTTGATGCTTTTGTGTTTATGCTGTGTTGGAGCATTAAAGATCAAGCTTGAGGAACCTCTTGATTTGTCCTAGATTAATCATCTTGCAAATCAGAGGTTTGTTTCACGCCTGCTGGTGCTGATGTGATCCATGGCAGCACAGTTTGTAATGCAGCAGCTCATACTCAAGGACAGAAGTTACATCCCCAGAAGCATTTTAACCTAGCTGTGTGCTTGCTCTAGGTTTGACTCTCTTCATCCAAACAGGTGGCAGGTCAAATGAGTTGCTCAAAAATGAAAAGCTGAAAAAGGGGAGGTCTGAGATGACAATAGCTGTTCTTTGTAACTTGTTTTAAAATGATCCATGCACTGTGCTATTGCATGCTAGGAAACGGTAGGGTCTGGGTTTTCTTTCTTGGTAGGCAAGAGTTAATTATGTTAAATTTGACTAGTCTGACCTTGACAGTTGCAGTCCTCAGGGGTACTTGGGGCAGAAGGTGAGGCCTGAACTAGTCTGTAGCTGTCAGGAAGCACCTGGCTACACAGAAACCTGGAACACTTAAAAAAAGAAAAGGTTGTTAACACCAATTTGAGTTGCATGACTGTAGAACATCTGTAAGTATCTCCATGCTACAAAAGGCAAGTGACTTAAGGAATCTTGTCACAGTTAATCAGATCATTCTCTTGTGCTTGAAATGTTCGGACAAGGCTGTGACCAAGTCTGGTTAGTGAGATTCTGGGTGTTAAAAAGTAACATGAACTTGATATGCATCATCTGAATTTGTCCCAGATCTTACAAGCTTGTTTGGCATTCACAAATGAGCAGAACTTGGGGCAAGTATGAACATTTCCAGAAAGGTACTTTGGTTAGGCAGTGTCTCTGAAGAAGGGCAAAGAGTTGCTTACCAAGACTGGAGTGCCCATTGAATGCTGTTACCTGAGTTTGCAGCTGAAATTCTGTCCAGGATGTTGAAGAGCTGTAGCTTTTTGCAGGAGCAAGATGTACTTGGCCTTTATCCTGTGGGTGATAGATGCTGGATCATTTAGAAAGGGAAGCATTCTATGTAAAGGAAGTAATCTTGTATCTCTGACATAATTTAAGAGTTGTCAGTGGACTGGATGTCTAAGCCCTGAAACTAACACCTGAGGCTGTTCTGCAGTTGTGTTAGTTGGAGACAGCAGTTTGAGCTTTATATGCATCATGAAACAACTTCAAAGCCTGACTCTCAGAAGTCCTTTGCAGGTCATTTCACTTCTGCTGGTGCTGCTGATGACTTTAGCCTTAGCTTGTGTTGTCTTTGGTAATTTCCATTTGACACAAACTACTTTCCTGAAGTAACTCTACCTCACCAAAAAAAAAAAAAACCCAACAGAAAACCAGTGGCAACTAAAATCTTTTTTGCCTGCACCAATAGAAAAGCTGTGTCTCATTTTGGGTGAAAGGATTGCTGATAATCATTAATACATAGTTATTTCTGTCTAGTTTGTGTCTGTGTGAATGGACAGAAAAACAGAGTCTAGGAATAGATCTAGGAAGCACAAACAGAAGCTCTGACTTGTCTTTCTCTTTTCATATCCTACCTCCAGTTTCTTTGGAGAAGAAAAGCCCTAAGATGGCAGGCAAAGGAAGCAGTGGAGCAGACTCCATGTCCTGCAGTGTCCTGAACTGGGAGCAGGTCAGCCGTCTGCATGAGGTTCTCACCGAGGTGGTTCCCATCCACGGCCGGGGGAACTTCCCGACGCTGCAGATAACTCTGAAGGACATTGTCCAGACGGTTCGGAGCCGCCTGAGCGAGGCGGGCATCGTGGTCCATGACGTCCGTCTGAACGGCTCTGCAGCTGGTCACGTCCTGGTCAAGGATAATGGGCTGGGGTGCAAAGACCTGGATCTCATTTTTCAAGTTTCTCTTCCAAGTGAGGCAGAGTTTCAGTTAGTCCGAGATGTGGTCTTGCGATCCCTCTTGAATTTCCTGCCGGAAGGGGTGAGCAAGCTGAAAATCAGTCCCGTGACACTGAAGGAAGCCTACATCCAGAAGCTGGTAAAAGTGTGCACGGAGACTGACCGCTGGAGCTTGATATCGCTTTCCAACAAGCATGGCAAAAATGTGGAGCTGAAGTTTGTGGACTGCATTCGGCGGCAGTTTGAGTTCAGCGTGGACTCGTTCCAGATCATTCTGGACTCCCTGCTCTTTTACTATAACTACTCAGAAACCCCCATGTCGGAGCACTTCCACCCAACTGTGATTGGGGAGAGCATGTATGGAGACTTTGAAGCAGCTTTTGATCACCTCCAGAACAAGCTGATAGCTACCAAAAATCCTGAAGAGATCCGAGGCGGCGGGCTGCTGAAGTACAGCAACCTCTTAGTACGAGACTTCAGGCCCATGGATAAGGATGAGATCAAAACGCTGGAGCGCTACATGTGCTCCCGGTTCTTCATAGACTTCCCAGACATCCTGGATCAGCAGCGCAAGCTGGAGACCTACCTCCAGAACCACTTCTCCAAAGAAGAGAGGAGCAAGTACGACTACCTCATGATTCTGCGCCGGGTGGTGAATGAGAGCACCGTCTGCCTCATGGGGCACGAGCGGAGGCAGACTCTCAATTTGATTTCTCTGCTGGCACTCAAGGTGCTGGCAGAACAGAATGTCATCCCTAATGCCACTAATGTGACTTGTTACTACCAGCCAGCACCTTATGTCAGTGATGCAAACTTCAGCAACTACTACCTGGCAAGTGCCCCTGTGCTGTACAGCCAGTCCTACCCCACCTGGTTGCCTTGCAATTGATCGCTCCCCTCGAGTGCTCCTGGCTGGAGACTGCTGAAAGCCAAGAGTGTAAATATAGACAAGTGATAGGTGTCAGTTGGATGTTCTCTAATGGAAACATGACTGTATCAGACTGTCCATTTCCTGGTGTGCAGTGGGATTATGCAGCCAGGTGACCTGCTATGAATCTTTAAGAGTATCTCTACAAATGCCAAAAAGCCTTATTACCTCTTCGTGGGGAGAAGAGAACCAGCAGCCAGACGTTAAGAGGAGCAGTTAAGAAACTTTGCACTAGCTCTGGAAGTGGCTGTTAACATGGGATCTAAGTGGAGTATTCAGTAAATTGGGTTGGTTAATTGACTGTAAAATGCCTTAAGCAGAAGCTGCTCCTGGGGTAGCAGCAGAACTCTGCTTTCTATTTCCTAACCTCATTACTCTTCCTCAGTCCAAGTTCTGGCCAAATTTCTCTTGAACTAATTGTGCCAAGACTGGGCTCATGTTATGCTTGGGTCGCTTTCACTTTGTGTCTGTGTGAGCTGGTAACAGTATGGATACTGTCTGTCTTGTAGAGGACATAAATGTTGTTTCCTGTAGTGCCTATGGCTATGTGGTCCTGCCTTGAGTTCAAGATTAATTTCTAGGAAGTTGAAGATAATTTAGTAAGTCTATTCATAAAGCATAAGCTGGTTAAATTTTTCTTGACTACAAAAACTTGGAAGGTGGCATTTCTAAAAACACACTAGAGCATAATCTAAAACTTGGTAATGTAAAAAGTCCTTGAAATGAGGAATTGGAGCCACAGTTTGAACAGTTAACTTGGAAAAATATTCTTGAGTCCAGCAGGAAGCTAAGGCTTTTCTGACTATCTTTCAAAACAATTTTGGTGCAGTTGGAAAGTAGCACAGCTCTTACTTTGGGGTTTGACCAGATTTTCTTCCTCACAGGTCTGCAGCAAAACCAACAAAAACCCTAAAGAAAAATCCCAAGTCACTGTAAGATACAGGATTATGTACACTCCTGCCCCAGTATGAATTCTGCAAGTGCCTCCTAAAATGAATTTCTTATTGTACAACTTCAGGCCGGTCCTGGAGGTTTGCCTTTCTATCTCCACTGAGCTTACTGGGTTATCACTATCACCTGGTCACTGCATGAGACAGCATTTTGAGTGGTTAGGGTAAAATTCTTCCTTTTTACTGCTCTTAACCCTCACTTGAAGAGGTGTACAAACCCTGAGCAGAGCTCTCAACAGAAGTTCTATGTGTTGAAAGTCTGGGCCTGAGTTCAGAACAGTCTCTGGAAGAGTATGCACTCCCTTGGAGGTACAGAGGGCTGATCTTCCTGAAGGGTGTGTGCTGAACTTGCTGCTTTGAGACTCCTGGGCTTCATAAGGAAGGTACATTCCTCAGTTATTTATGTAGTGGTGTTATTAACAGGATGGTTTTCACTGAATTACAATAGTAAAATACATACAGCAATGATCTTGAGTTTCTTTTGTTTAACCCGAGATGTAGACTAGACAGGCAAATCTTAGAGCTATTTATTATGTGCTGGTGCAATGTTCAAGAATGCTTGTTCACTGAATCTTTTTTATTACTTCTGTAACTATTTATTACTGCTTCTGCAAGCTTGTAAGAACAAAGTGCCTGATCCAACAAATGATTAAGGCTTAGAAGGGTAAAGCAGAAAGCAGATGGAACACCAATGTTTGGTTGCCATTCAAGGTGGAAAACAGCAGCAGTGCTGTACTTAAATGATGGTTAAAATGGCCTGCTCCTCATAAGACCAAGAAGTTCTTTCCACTTTTCATAACTACTTCATAAAGACTGTCTCAACAGAGCAGTGAGGCTACTCTGTTCAGACTTCATTTAGCTTAGAAGGCAGGGAGGGATGCAATCTACCAAGTGGACTGTATGTAGCGAAGCAGCTTAATGTCCTGAACACTTTTGATAGCAACTTTGGTAGCAAAAGGACAAATAATTTGATGGATTATATTGTACGTTTTTTTCATTAAAGGCTTCCTGATTGGTCAGCCAAAGTAGCTGAACTTGAAAGAAAACCCAGCCTTTTTAATTAACTGTGGCTTGGACTTGGTGTGGTTTGTAGACAAGACATCTGTCATCCAAGACTTTGACTTTTTAAAAACTAACATGATGCCAGTGTTGTCATGTGTGTTAAACTTAGTGCAAGCTTACTGCTGGAATGCCATCCTAGGCAAGAATAACTCCTGCATGGAAAGCAATACTTGGCCTAGTATAGGGTGTCACTATAAAGAAGACTTGAGAGTTTGTAATTGCTGTCCTCTCTTGCATAGATGTTTTTGAAGCCAGCCTAGGCTATAGCCATTGCAGAGGTGAACAGGTGCCTAGAGGGGCTCAGACTCAGGGATCTGCCTTCTCTGTGATGTCATGGCAGATCTTTAGGAACTGGTTTCGTGCATTGGCTTGCATGGAAGAAGTGGTGAGATGCTTGGGAGGAGTCATCACAAGCTGGAAACACAGACTTGTTTTATTAGTCTTTCATGCCTTGGCTGCTGGACATCAGGCCAGGTGCATCTCCTGGAAAAGGAAATGCTAGAGAACGAAAAAAGGATGAATTGGATTCCTAGTGAGATAGAGCTATGGAGAAGTTTCCTGCCATAACTATTGTGCTTTTGCTGATGTAACTTGATGCTGAGGCCTCCGAGGGAGCTCCACATTGAATTGCTGCTCTCTGAACAGCTGAGTGAGTGCCTGGGCTTGAGCTTTGCAGGACTCTTGTGTTCCCTGTCTGCTTGTTAGGGTGCTCAGGCTTGTGGGAAATACCGGTGCTTTGTAACCTGGCTCTTAGATACTAAACCCTCGAATGGTTAAATTGTATCCTGAAGCTGCACACAGCCTGCTGCATTGACCCAGGAGTGCCAGGGATTGCCGGGGCACTGCTCACCCCGCTGCCTTCCAAATAATCCAGGCTTGGCAGGAAAAGCTGGTGTACTTGGTAGCTTTTCATCACTGGGCTGGAAGTGCTACCCCTTTCTGTTCTGGCTGTGCCTGGCAGCTTCATGGTGCAGGTGGCAGTGGCTCAGTTTGCTGTGGTTAGCTGCTTTGAGTTCAGGTTTATGGCGAGCCCTGGTGCAAGGGGTAATTTGAGAATGAGCACTAGGTAAAAGTGATGACCCTAGGCCAAGCCTAGGATGCCTGCTTGGTTCAGTCACCCCTCGTCACTAATGATGCCTCTGCTCTAATAAATCTCTTCTAACCTCTTGTGTGTCATGTGGAGCTTAGAGAGAGACTGCTGTGCTTCAGACTGTTACCTGATACATTCCCTCTGGGCAGTGGCATTAAAACAAAGCTGCAGTAGCACTCAGTGCATCATTCCTCAGGATCAAGCTTCTACTAACTAGGCTGTGGTGTAAAATAGCTGTTTTCTTCGTGTAGCTGGTAAGCACTGCTGGACAAAGCCAGTCTGGGGTTAAGCACCTGCTGACAACATTTATTGCCAAGTTCCCTTTGACTTGCAGTTTATTGTTCTGACTTCCTCACTGTAAGATAGACTTTTTTATTTGATAGAGATGCTACCAAAGAGACCTGGTAGAGGACTGTGTTTTAGCCACTTTGGTAAAATCCCTGTGCTGATCCATGGTCACTGACAAGTTGTAAGCTGAAGCATAGTTTGTGCTTACTCTGCTAAAGATTTAATTATTGCTGTGTTTGTCCTCGGTCAGTCAATCACTAAGTTGGGGGTTTGAGACTACTGCTTGCTTCTAAACAACCATTCTTCAAAAGATCCTCATGCTTTCACTTAATCACCTCCTCTACAAAGCAGTAGGTAGTATTTAAATCTAGTCCAAATACCTAAAAAATCCATATTTTGGACTCAAGTTCTGGGGTTAAGCATTTGGTATGTGCCTAGGCTTTGTGGGTTCCCAATTCCTAGAATAACCACTGATGTTAGTAGTGACCTCTCCTTGTCACTATATGAGTAGTTGGGAAAAGGCCTCTTAGAAAAGAACCTGGACAAATTGCCTTAATCCTAAACTGTGCTGATGGTACTTGTTTCCCATTCCTCTCACTCAACTCAGTCAGGATTCTGTAGTTGTTAGGCACAGGAATGAGCAGTAAGTTGACCACAGCCACCAGCAGCTTGGTCTAATTTGGGCATTGGGGCAGCCAAATGAATAATAAAACTTCTAGCCCTCACATCTAAGTCTTGCTCATTGTTTCTCTCATACAGTTAAGTGTATTTCATAAATGTTCTTTATTTTCAGTGAAGCTAGATATAGAGTGGGATGTTGGTCTGTGGCAGAAACTTTGGGGGGAATGGTTGGAGCACTCTGGTTTTTCTCACTAACATGTCTGGATTGGGTTTGTCTCTCTGAATAAAACTGCACTTCCCATTGAAATTTATAAGGCCTTTTTTCCTATGTTTCTTATTATTTTTTACTATTAAAAGAAGTCAGCTCTTGGAAAACTTGTCTCTCATCTCTTTGGAATAAGTGAATTATTTTTGGTTTTTTTTTCCTTTCTCCCCCTCCCTCTTTTAGCTGGAAAACCAGGGTATTAGAAACATTTGGATTTGTGATGAGCCCAAATGTGAGATTGGTCACAGTAACTTTGTCTACTGTTCTGCACTGTGGTGTTCACTTGTCATCCTTGGAAATTGGGGTTTGGACCTTAATGATGCTGAAATTCTTGTGCAAATAAAAGTATGCTAAACCACTCTTGCCTCAAGCTATTTTTGCATCTAAATAATGCTGACAAAGTATCTGTAGAGCTTATTGACCAACAGGTGTGCAGGTGCACTTGTGAGGTGAGTAATAGTGTGGGGTACACAGTGATGCTTGCTTTAGATGTTATTTGAGGTACATGTTTTATATCTGCCTCAGCTTACTGAAGATTAGTCAGGCAAGTGAGACATGATCAATCTTTCACTTTCATTACAGAGACAGCTTCTAGAGAACCATTTTTCCCTGTCTGACCATCAGCTGGTCTCAACTTTAAGACCTGGTGAAACACCATGACCAGACCTGTTAGGTAGGGTCTGGTCTGAGCTAGAGCCTGCCAGTTTGTTCTGTGACACCCTCCACTTTATGGAGCAGCACTCTGCTACTGCAAACTTCAACTCATGACCCAAGGGGGTGAGAAACAAAGTCAGCAATCGTTTTTCAGGTTGTATACAGGTTGAAAGCCTTTGCTTTCACGCTGTTCTAAACACTGATGCTACTATTATTAACCAATGGTCAGTGTGATTTGAGCAATGAAAGCTAAGTACAAGCTAGGGTTGTTTGGCAGTCCTGCTGCTCCTGCTCCAGAATGAAGAATAAATGCTCTTAAAAAGCGTGCTGCTTCTAATCCCCTCCAGAGCTCAGACAAACTCCAGCCTCAGTTAAGTATTGCTGGAGAAATTCCAGTCTCCAGGACCTTGTAACATGTGCAGTGGAAAGGTCTGTGGAATTTAGAGGCAGTGTGATCCCATGGAAGCAATCATGAACCTTGTGTAGTCCCTTTTCCAGATCTAATTGCTTCCCTATGAACTTAAATAGAGAACTAATAATGCAGCTGGGCAACACAAACCATCTGCTGTCACCCAAAACTCTCTTACTTTAACTCCTGCTTGTCACACCACAAAAGCTTTGGAGTTATTTTGGGTACCACCCTTATGTTTCTAGAAAACCAAGCTCAGCTTTGCAGGGTCAGATAGTAAAACAACACAATAGCTGTGCTGAGGCAAGTGCTGCCAGAGTGCTCTGTAGGTTCCATATAGAGCTTATATAATGGTAAACACTCAGAGGTACTAAAGAAACATGATTTTGCTCTATTGCAGTTGTATTGTTAGTGAAAATAAGTATCCTCTTCTGGTGTATCTGCTACAACTCTGCCTTCTCCATGCTGTGCAAGATGAGCTCAGTCTTGTCATGGGCTGTGAGGCATTAGACACATAATATAGAATATTATTGTCATTATTCTGTCAGGTGTACTTATTCTCTCCTTCCTTCTGTGATGGAATACTTAATATTTTTGAAATCAGAGTATTCAAAGTGCCCTTATAGAGACAGAGTAGCTGGTCCTATGAGAGAGAGAGAGAAAAAAAATTTGTGCTTATTTAATATTACTTATTACATATTAGTATATTTAGGTCATCAATACATTAAATACCTGCAGTTGGTATTTTCAGCAATAACACAACATTTTTATTTATTCAGCACTTGAATATGGATATAAAACATGGCAGTTGTGTTTTGCTGCAGTAGCAGTGCTGTGATCTGTTCTGTTTCATCTCATTAAGTTCCACATCCTATAGGCAGGACTGCCCAGCCAAGGGACCATTCAGCCTGCCAAACCTTAGTGATTTTCCTCCTTGGAAAGAGTTGGGTCATCATGCTGGAAAAAAGTGAGTCTTGACAAAAGCTGTGTGCAAAGCAGCTGCTAGAGTCTAAGCTGGTAGTTTGTGTATAGGATTAAGGAATCCTATACATTTGTTAGAGTTATCCCACTGACCCTTGGCTAAGTGGTTTAATTAACCAGCAGGAATGAGTTTGCTAGGCTGTGCAGCAAAATGCTGGGCTGTTTCTGTCACTGGTAAGTAGATTAGAGGACAATCCATATCACCCCAATTCTTGGGGAATGGAGTAGTGCCAGCTCTGGGAGAAGCCTGGCCAACACAGAGGCGTGGCTGGTCTAGTCTGTGTCAATAACCTTTTGTCACTGAGAAACCTCTGTAGAAACTCCTGCATACTTCAGGAGACTCCCAAGGCTTGACTGCACCTCAAGCAAAGGGAAAATTGTCCTCCCTTGCAAGAGAAGGGTTGAAGTGTGAGAATTCTAAATTAGTCACTGTCCCCATGCAGCAAGACAAATCTGAGCGTGCCAGATATGTGGAATGTGAATTGCACCCACAGACTGCTCCCTTTGTGGGTGCCCTTCTTGCTTCAGAACTGACTGTCCACCTGCAGCAGTTCCCGTCCCCACCCCCTCTCTGTTGCTTATCTGAGAAACTTACTCTGAAATCTATATCTGAATGTTCCTCCCTGGAAATTGGTGCCCTGAGCTTGCCCTAAAGATAGTGGCAATGCATTCTGTACTGGGAGAACCTGTTCTAATGTTTGGCTGTGGTCGTTACTGAGAATTTCAATTGCATTTTCACACTGGGCTTTGGACTTCATCTTCAGCCTGTGGATTGCTGCATCCTTATCAACAAGGCTGAGAAGCCCCAGAGAGTCTCCTGCTATCCACTAACCTGTTCAGTTCTTGGATGAACTGCAGAAAGTGGGCATTTTATGTTGTATACGTTTGATTCAGAAGCTGGAAACATTTTCTTCTGTAACTTCCTTATTCTGGTTTCTTGTGACCCAGCACCAGCTGTTAGCCCAGTGCTCTACATATTCCCAAAAAATGGTGCTCAGATTTTGAGCATCAAGTTCGAGATGTTTGTGTCCACAAACTGCCTGCCACTGTTACCATGGCATGCCAAGTGCTTGTGCAGTCAGTTATCCACAATGATTTCAGATTTCATCTTCAGCTTTCTGAGGCAGCCTCTGCCATCTGCTATCAACATCTGTGCTCCTGGTTTCCAGATGCGGTATTTTGCACTTGAAGGTATTAGGAAAACATTCTGTCTGAATTCTCTGGGCAAATACAATGTGGATGGGCAGAGTAACTCATCTTCATCGTTTTTCTACCATGCTGTCTTCAGTGTTGCATAGTTCTCACAGTTTTGCATTGTTCTTGCATACTGAAGGGTATGTGACGTGGTTGTGGGCACTTTGAAACCTGCAGGTGGCTTAAAACCAGTGTCAGCACAAAGTCCACAGAGGAACTGGCCACAGGTTATTTTGGGAGTTTTTATTTGCTCTGCAAATACAGAGCAGAGACAGCAAAGAAACCTTATATTCTGTCAGTGCTTAACAGCAACTTCTCAGTCCTTTCCTCTGCACCCCCACATTTAAAACTCTGCAGTTAAAAATGTCCTTGGGGCTTACTGTCTAATTACTGATTTTACTTACTGTTAATAAGGAATAGATGAGTGGTCAAAGGGCCTTTGGTTTGGCACAACTGAAGTGGAGAGCTCCATGTTTCTCTCTTGCCATCACACCTGTAACTCATCACAGTCATCTGCCTGTCTTGCTGCTCCTGTGGGGCTCCCCAGATGCTGCACAGCCCTGACTAATTTAAATTTAAATCAGCCAGGACTGATTTAAATCTCTAGACCCCCATGAGCTCCCTTCCACTTTGTCCTCCTGGGCAGCTTTTCTTAAGGCTGGGACAGAGGAAGTTATTTTGGGGATGAGAGCCTGCCATAGGCACAGTCCAAATTCCCTGTGACAGCACCGGGAGTGTGTGCAGTGCTGTGAGGGATTTGCTGACAGCCTGGCAGACCTGAGTGCCATGGGCTCCTGTGCTACAGCTGTCCTGCTGCCCAGCTCTGCTGCACTGTGTTTCCCCAGCCCTGTTTGATCAGTGGGAGCAAAATGTGCAGATGGAGCTCAGCCTCCGGCATCAAATTCATGGAGTTGCTCCAGAGAAATGCTGCTCACGGGAAAAAATACCCCCAGCATCTGTTTTGGAGCAGAGGAAAATTTGAATGTGGAGTAATATTGCAGCTAAAGATGTGCATGCCTCAAATTGGTGGTTAGCCTCCCTCCTTGCAGCACTTCTCTGGTAGAAGGAGGATTCCTGTTTGCTACCATTTCCCAGCCCATGGGCCCTGAAGAGAGGGAAAAGCACATTTTGGTAATGGAGGGACCTGCCAGCAGGGCCAGGAGTGGATATTTTGGAAGCTCTGCCTGTTGATGGGGTAGGAAGGGAAAGGGAGGCTGCATGGTACAGAGGCATTTCAGAAACCACATAGAAGGCTCCAGGTTGTTAAAAAACCCACACAGATGACCCAGGAAACTGGCAGAGAGGTGTTCCATCTTCTTACAACCAGGTCTGACCTCGAAGTGCAGCAGCATGCCAGCAGAACTTGCAGTGGGGCTGTGTTATGCCCGTGCTTAGGATGCTCTACAAGTAGAATTTGTAACTTTTTGCAACAGTCAACTGCAATATAAATTGTGGCCAATTGTGCTCTACTATTATCAAGCGCTACACATGGCTCTCCTCAGCACTTATGGTGTGAACTGTGGCCTTCAGAATGCTCAGCCAGATTTTTGTTGACTGGTTAAAATAAATAAAATCTTTCTGTATGGGTATAATTGCAACTACAGTTACGGGTTTCAGTTGACCAGGACTTGAATTTTTGTTTTAATTGAAATACTCGGTGAGACCATCTAGTTTAAAAAAAAAAAAAAAAAGGAAATTTCTTTCATGAATAAAAGTTCATTTACTAGCATTGTGATACTTGACAAAAGTGTCTTACTGTAAAACTGCTTGTGAAATTATGACTTTTAATTCCAAACCAGCAGCTTTTACTTTGAAGGTGCTTGCTGCCTGATTGCTGGTTTTACTTATTGCTAATAAGGAATAGATGAATAGTGAAAGGGTCTCTAGCTCACCTCAGGGATCATTTGACTGATTTGCAGTATTATAATACCAGATCATCATCAGAGAGTTTATGTCCACTGCAGCCAAAACGTCCAGATCCCAGACCTCATGGAAAAGTACTGTTACAGTGCACTACAGTGGTCTAGACTTGGATAAGAGAAAAACTGCAGAAAAAACCCGGTTTAAACATGTTTTGGTTTTGGGGTTTTTTTGTTTGTTTGGTTTTGGTTTTGTTGATGTTTTTTTGATGATGACTGTTCTTCAGGCTGTTGCAGGCATGCTTGATTTGCAAGCCATGCTTCATTTGTGAGAGAGACCATTTCAGAGGAGAAGTTCATTTCTATACATATTGCAGTGTAATACATGACAAACAGGCTGCAGTGTCACAGCACTGGCTCCTGGCACTACTTGAAGCAGTCTGACAGCCTAAGTGGCTGAATTTTACACCCATTGAAATGACACTACTTTTAAGAATTGTACCAGAGGGCTGAGAAACTGCAGAAAAGTGTTTAAGGTTCAGAGTTTAAAGAAAGGTGCTTAAGGTGGCCAGAGCTGTCTGAAAGGCAGTGGTGCTCACTGTGCCTCTGGAGGAGAGGGTTTCTGTGCATGGGTCATTTCAGAGAGGGCCTGGGGTGCTGCTGAGCACTGAGCAGCAGCACAGGGCCCTTCAGTGCCTGCCACAGTCACTGCATGTTGATGTGAAGTAAGTGTCCATTAAACCTTACCTCCAAATGGTGTGAGTTAAATGGCAAGTTAAACCTTGCCCCCAAATTTAATCAGGCTCCATAGAAACCTCACATACTTTTTTAATTTTTCCAGTGGTTTAATTTCCTTTTTATTTCCGTAGCAATGGATTCTTGGGAATCCAGACATGCCAGAGTGCTGGCAGTTTACCTAGACTTTAACCAAATCTTTATTCTAACAGTATTGAGCGAGCAGAGAACACAAGCACTGAGTAAACAAGGTGTAACTGATCTATGAATGTTGTAAACAAATATTTAAAGAGTGGGTTTTAATGTATAGAAGACCCCTATTATTTATTTTAATTTTTGTTATACACTTATTATATCTTTAAAGAGCTAAAATCTAAAATCTTGCTTTCATTAAATTGTTGCCATTTTCATCTTTCTTCAGGTAGGTGCTGGTTGTAGCCTGGCTCCCAGGTATCACCTGGAGATTCCTGTCACAGGTGATAAGAACAGCAAAATGTAGGTATGGCTGTTGTTCAGGCTAATGTTTTACTTCCTGTGCTCCAAAGGGAAGGTAATTAAAAAAAAAAAAAGAATCTCATGAAATATTGCACAGACTCACAACAATATTTTTCTTTCACAAAAGAGTATTTATATAAATTCTTTTCTTTAAAAAGATGCATTGAAGCAAGCCAAGGGGTTTATTTTGGCAGAGGGTTCCTGACATACAGCCACCTAAAATAAGCTGCTTATGCATTTCACAGAGTGCTGTGTCCTGTGCCCAGGGTTACTGTGAGTTGAGGCAGTCCCCTGGTGTCAGTGCCTGGCTGCAAAACCTGTCTGGGGCTTTTCTGCTCCTTGGCACTTTGGCTTCGGGTTATCTGGGACCTGAGCTCAGCCTCTGGTTAACCTTTACAGCATTGCTTCTTATCCCAAACTGCTAGAAATATGACAAAAATACCAGGAATTTTCTCTCAAGCCCAGGGCAGATATGTCACCCTTTCTGGTGGCTCTGTGATAACAGAGTGGGTCTGTTCTTGCAGGCTGCCCTGCTCTTGCAGGCTGCGCTGTTCCTGCAGGCTGCCCTGTTCTTGCAGGCTGCACTGTTCTTGCAGGCTGCCCTGCTCTTGCAGGCTGCCCTGCTCTTGCAGGAAGCCCTGCTCTTGCAGGCTGTTCTGTTCTTGCAGGCTGCCCTGTTCTTGCAGGCTGCTGGAGCCTTCTCTGCTCCGTGTCAAGCTGGGTGTCAGTGACTCTCCCAGCCAAAGTCTGCAGGGGTCAGGGTGGAGGCATCTCCTGCAGGGATCAGGAGTCTTTGAGTCTCCTGTCTTGCCCTCTCACGTGAAGCTGTGACCCACTTGTCCTGGCTTTTGTTTTTTTCCATGTCTGAATGTGGCAGGAAGTGCTGCTGCCACACAGGAGCAGAGGCTCGGGGAAAGAGTCTGACTCAGAGGCCAGAGCTTTGTCACAGAGCAATTCACATCTTTAAAACACATCCAGTCCATGCTCTTAACAATTTTTCTCCAGTTATCTTTGGTTGGGTAAAGTCGCTGTCAGCCCCACGAACTTCAAGGACTCTCCCTCATTTCCAAATGGAAATTACTCCAAACCATTTAGAAGCCAGAATTAGAAAACCAGTTAGTACTAAGTCTGTGCTGGTGACCACACACCTGAGACTGGTTCAGTCAGGGAGCATGCAGGGGTCTGGAAGCTGGTTTTGGAGTATCCAGATGAGAACCTTTAGGATATGAAACATGGTGTTCCTGCCAGTGGTTTGGTATATTGTGATGAGTCTCTAAAAGCCTTATATCTCAACAGGAGGAAATTCTGAGGAAGATGGATAGGAAAAAAGTTTGTGGAGAAAAAATAGATTTTCAAACAGGAAAAGTTCCTTAGGAGGACTATATTAGATAGACAAAGAGCTGTGTATGCAAGAGAGATGGCAGCTCCGGCTAAAAGCCACCATAATGGGCTCAATGAGATTGGAAGACGTTGACACCCCTGAGCTGGTAGGGGGTGGAAAAAGACATGCTTTAAACTAATTTTCTAGCGTTAAATTCCAGTTCAGATTTTTAGGTGGTTTATTTTTGTTTTGTTTTGTTTTGTGTTTTTTGTTTGTTTGGGGTTTTGGGGTTTTTTTGGTGGGGTTTTTTGTGGTTTTTTGGTGTTTTTTTTTTTTTTTCTGTTTTTTTTTTCCCCTTTCCCTTCTTGTTGGCTGGTTGGGTTTTCTCCCTGCCAGGCCGCTTTCCCCGAGCAGCGGGCAGTCCCTGCAGCCCGGGGGCGCCCGGCGGGAGCGCTCAGCACCGCGGACAGCGCCCGGAGCCGCCCGGCTGGGAGGTGCGCTCCTGTGTGCGCGCAGGACGTTTGGGTGTGGCGCACATCCTCTAATTAGGAGGGCTAATTAACTCTTCTAAGAGCTCTCTCATTTGGTGGAGGAATTTCCAAAAACTGAGGCGGAGATGCTGCGGGCGTGGTTAAGCAGCGGGGAGATGGGGAGGGATGTTCCATGTGATCCTGGTCTGAATGGAAGGCTCTAGAGGGAGAGCCTGTTTTCCAGGAGCTGTTCCCACCAACCTTTCTGAAGACAGCCTCTCTCTTCAGCTCCAGATGAAGCCTCATGCCCAGTCTTAGGGCTTGTACCTGTCACCTGTCCAAATACTGTGCATCCAACTACTCAATGATCCTTGTGGCTTCCTAACAACTTGGGATATTCTGTGATGGTCAAAGCTATGGCACATGTGTAGCAGTTCCATAGCCACAAATGGTTCATACCATTTTATTTAATCCTTTCACTCTGAGAGTCTCATAAGGACCAATTCATTTGCCTTTCAGAATGAGAGGAGGAAGTATTTTAACCCCAGTTTTATTTCATAGAGACCTGAAAAGAGAGGGAAAGAGAAGAAAATGGAAATCATCGCACAGGAAAGTCCCTTTTTTTTGTATCTTGCTATTCTGTGTCCATTCAGGCTCACCTCTACACTTCCCATGAAGCAGTTTTTCTTGCAGCCTGGGCTCACAAGGGTTTCTTTGCTTCTTCCTCAAAAAGCCACGGACAAGCAGTCTCCAGGCAAATCCTCTTTAGCAGGCAGCTGCACAGAAGAGATAACTCAGGTCTAGGACTATAATAGAGCAAATGTGAGAAGAGCTTTCCCACCTCAGCTCGCACCTTACACTCAGTGGATGCTGATCAAAACCCATGAGGGATTTGTTTCCAGCCAGCTGAGACCCCTCAAAAGGCAGAGCTTACCTGGATGTTGGTTTTGAACTGGAGATTGCCGCCTCTTCTTCTTCTGTGTTACAGTGTGAGCTCCCCACCTTGTTTCAGGCTGTTTGCTCTTCGGCCTGAGACTGCATCATGAATCTTGCAGCACAGTTTGGGCAGTATTTTAACTTGGAACTTCTAAGCCCCTTGACAAGTGGTAGAAAATAAATGGGTAGGCCATGCTGTTTGGGTTCCTCTGTAGATGTTTGCATGGAAGAGCATGATACCAGTGTGTGAAAGAAAATACCAGGAGGAGAGTGTGTAACTAAGGACAGGGAGGTCATGACTGGATCAGCCTGACCAGGGAAATGCCAGTGGAAGAGAGGAGCTGGAATACACAGGTGACCTTTCTGGGTGTGCCTGTGAAAGCTCTGGCTGGGCTGTGTGCCCTGCTGTGCCCCCAGTCCCAGAGGGCTCAGCTGCCTCCTTCCAGTGCAGCCCCTCTGGCTGGGGAGAAGAAGGTGAACAGTTTTGGGGGTTGACTTGAAAGCCTGAGTTGTTTTGAGTCATCATTGTCTCCCAGGAGAATGAAAGGTAGAAAGGGATGGAGAGGAAAACCTGGGATGGGATTGAAGGGAAGAGGGGTCATGCTATGGAACAATGTGACCCAGCCTGGCAGCTCTCCTAGAGTGGAAGAATCACTATCCTCACCCTCAGGAATAAAAAGGTGTTGCTGGTGGTGGGCAACTGGGAGCTCAGGACCCCACCCACCCAGGATGGCCTGGAGCTTAGGAACCATCCTTTATTCTCCCTCCTCTCCCACAGACCCCAACCCTCACAGCCCCTGCTTGCCCCCTCTCCACTTGCCCCCTGCTAGCCTTCCTTTCCCCTCCCTCTGCCAGGGCTGCTCTGCAGCTCTGCTGGTTTCATCCCCATCCTCTCCCTCTTTAAAGGCAGAGCCCCATGTCCATGGCAGCTCTCCTGGCTTTTCCAGAGGATGAGGGCCAGTACCCACCATCTCTGGGCACCTCTTGCCATGGGGGCTGAAGTTCCAGGCCTCCAGCCAGCCTGGGCTTTCAGCAGCTCCTCTCTGGTTTCCTGTGTGCTCTGGGATGCTGGGGGTGCAGAATGCCTGGGGAAAGCATTTCCAAACTCCCCAGGAAGCATTTCCATCCTCCCCCGTGTCCCTGTGGTGGAGGGGGAGCCCCAGGCAGCTGTGAGTGCTCCTTGGCAGCCGGAGGGTGGCACGTTGTGTACACAAGAGTGTGTGAACTCAGTCAAACTTGACAAACAAGGATAAGAACAGAGCCAGGACATAATCAGTGCTCAAATATAGCAACTCAAGGTCTCCTGGGAGTGACACAAGCGAAACAGAGAGGCAGAGCAGGTGTCACAGCCCCTGTGGCTTTCACTTCCCCTTACCTTGGCTTCTCAGCAGTGAAGCTGGTGCTGGCCCCAGGGCCAAATTTAGACTTCAGACAGCAAACCAGCCTGTCACAGGCAGCCTTGTTGCTATGCAGGGCAGGAGTCTCACTGTGCCCTGTGCGGTGACATGTCCAGGGCCATGCAGGTCCCTCACCTCTGGCAGGTTCCCCACCTCCCCCACATCTCCATTGCTGCCTCTGCTGCTGCTGCTGCAAAAGCAGCCAAGCCTGATCCCAGCTGGCAGATTGGAGCAGCCTTGTAGCTGGCTCAGGAACCGAGAGCTGGGGGCTGTACCCCTCTTCTTGGCCTCTCTGACAGGTCTGGCCACAGCTTCCGTGTGGGGCAAAGACGGGGCTGGTGAGGCATGACATGGGCCGGGGCGGCTCCAGTCTCTCTCAGTGCCTGGAAGATGTTCTGGGGAAGGTTGCCACTGCCCAGCAGTGTGTGCTTCTTCTCCTCTCCCTGGGGAGAAAACCTACACTATGGAAAAATGGAGAAATTCATCCCCTCCCGGGTGGGGTTTGGCTCTCTGAGCTAACATGGGGCTAACAGGGGGTTTTGCTTGTGTTTCCCACCGATAAATTGTTGCTTCTCTGAGCCCCAGGGACCTGCTGGAAGAGATGGGTTCATGCTCCTGGGCTGTCCCAGACATGGCTCTGAGCCACCTGTAGCTCTCCGTAGGCTTGGGCATGGCTTGGGATGAGTTACCTGTGTGTCAGACATGGCCTGGCAAAATGGAAAGGGAAAACCCAGGGCCAGGCTTGGAGCTCTCCTAGGGCTGGATCTAGGCAGAAGCTGGCTTGTGCTCAAGCAAGGACCACCAGAACATCAGCAGTCTCAGGAGAAGACCCTTTCTGTTGAAGACATTGCACGTGTTTGTTTCCTGCTGTCCAGCAGCAGCGTGGGTGGCAGGTTCTGTGGCCATTGGGGCCATCCTGTTGCCCTGGGGAGAGGCCAGGCTTCCTGGGCAGTTAGAGCCAGAAGGGAAAACGTTTGGAAACAGGAGCCTCCTGGTCACAGTAAAGCCAGGACACCTGGGGGCTGTCACATCCTGTGCAGCACATCCCTCTCCTGGCATCCATCAGCTGGGCTGGCTGCTCTGAGCCCAGGGGCAGGTGCAGCAGGGCTTGTGGCTGGAAACAGCTGCTCTCTCAGTAGCCTTTTCTGACTCAAAACAGCAGCTTTGTGAGAGGACACAGCAGCTAAAATGGGATGAGGTTGGAGGGCCAGGTGCAGCATGAGAGATTTCACAGTGTCCCAGGTGCTGATAGTGATAATAAAAGGAGAGAGAAACCTGCTGCATCCTTCTGCCCACACACTTGGACTTCCAGCCAAGCACCTAAAGCAGGTTTTTCCTGGGTGTGTGAGCGAGTGGGCCCTGTGGATACCCCCTTTCTGCAAGATGCTTTGGTCCCCAGTTTCCTCCTCTTCTCCCCTCATGCCAGTAGTCAGCACGGCAACTGAAACTTCCTCTCTGCACCTGAGAAAAGGAATTTGTCCCCTTGCTTTCCTGCACTCCTACACCCCTCAGAAACTCTCCTGCCCTGCTTTTGTGCTCCGGCCTGAGCACCAGCAGGCAGGGGTAGGTAGGTGGAGGCCATGGCCAGCATGGAGCCCATGGCAGAGGACTGTGCTCCAGCTCCATCCATCCCTGTAAGTGTGGTGACCTGCAGGGTTTGACACAGACAATTGATGCACACCAGGCAGCCTGGCTGAGCTGGTGAGGGTCTCTGAGCAGAGCTGTTGTGTGATGCCTTCAAACCCCCAGATCCTGGGGAAGCTGGGGTGGGGGTGACTCCCAAGCCAAATGCCACACACCCACAGAATCCTGTGTGTGCTGCTGTTTCCCTGGCTCCAGCTCAGTGATGGGCCGGGATCCCAGCACAGCTGAGCACCTGCCACTGGAGAGGTGTCCTGCAGTGGGGTCTGTGGCTATTCAGTGCTCTTTCCCAGCCCAGTTCAGTCCTGTGAGTGCCCAGTGCCCCCCACAGCATGAGCTGCTTGTGCTCATCCCCGTGCCGCCCTGGGCAGCCTGGGGCTGCCGGGTGTCAGGGTGGGGATGTGCCCATCCGCCCTGGAGGAGCAATTTGTCGGTGAACCTGCTTAGGGAGGTTCTGAGCTGTTCACAGAGCATCTCAGTAACCGATCTGAAAAGTCAGTGTGTGGTCCCCAGAGGTGCTTGCTCCTTTGGGAATGTGGAATAGCCCAGTGTGTGATCCCATCAAAAGGTCCCTGTCATGCCAGGAGAGTTTGTACTCCCATGTCTGAGTCACAGAGCACAAAGGATGGAATGAATAACTTGTTCCTTGGCCAACACCTGTGCTTTGCAACAGGAAAGGACTCTTTGAAGGGAAGTCAGAGCTTTTCATGGAGTTTGGCAGCTGTGGATGGCAGACATGGTGCATCTGATGGAGTTCATGGTGCTGGCTGAGCCTCTTGACTGCTTTGTCCCATCTTGGGTGCCAATACCCCGGTGTTCCTGGCTGGACCAGCACTTGGGACCCCAGGAGCTGCCTCTCAGCCGTGCAGGGGAGCCAGCACTGGTGCCGAGGAGCAGCTCAGTTGTTCTCTGAGACCTCTGCAGTGCAAAATTCCTGAGAGCCAACGATCCCTGTGAGGCAGCAGCATGCTGGAGACACGACAGCGAGGTCAGACTAAACATCAGCTCTGTGCCAGGTTGTTGACATCTTGTCCTGGAGGAAAAGATCCTGAAAAGACCTTGAGGAAGCAGTGAGGTGAGGCTCCATGCCAGGATGGGATCCTTGCCCCAGCCACAGCCCTTCTGGAGAGGCCCTGGGTGGGAGCTTCCAGCTGCTTGCAGTGCTCGCTGCCCCACCGTGGATCCCCAGGCTTGTGGGACTTGGGCATTTATCCCAGAAAGGGGAAAAATCCCTGAGGTTCTGCTGCAGCTCCAGAGCCACACCATGTTTCGGGGGTGCTGCAGAAGCTGTGTCCCAAGGAGGCAGTGATGGCTCTAACCCCTCTCCTGGGCTGGCATCCCGGGCTGTGCCTGCCCTTGTCGGGATGGGCACCTGGCTCTGCCGGCGCCGTCGGGAATCGCTCCCGTGGCAGGGCCTGCTGGGGCAGGGGCTGCTGACCCTGACATCCAGGGCCATCAGTTAGAGTGGGCCAAAGACAATGGAGAATGGGGTTTACTGAGCTGCTGTTTGCTGCTCCCAGGCAGGAAGGGGTCAGCCCAGTTGTGAAAGCACAGGACACTCTGCGGTGTCAGAGAGAAACTGTGTGTGGTGCTTTCCCAGAAGTGTCCCTCCAGCCACACTCATTGCCAGCCTCAACCCAAATCAACCTCCTCTTTTAGGCTCACTAATCTCAGTCACTGCCCTGGAAACCTGATCAAATATTCCTGTCCATTTCTACCCCTTTGCCTGGTTTCCATGGCAGAACTTCTCCCCTTTTACCACAGCAGGCAGGACTCTCCAGTCTTCACTCCTTAAACATACAAGCACAGGAACCAACAAGTCCATATCGCCTGGCACTAGCAAGGAAGGTTCTAATATCTCTTTTAATAATCTTTAAGCTAAATACCACAAGGCTGAATGGATAGAAAGAAAAAAAAAACAACCTACAAGCCTATAGCTATACATTGTGTCTGCAGATTACCTTAGAAAGGACCTTGTTAAAAACCTCCAAAAGTCCAAATCAATTTTTTAGGGGTTTTTTTAGTCACTTTTGGGCTGACTCAGCTGACCATTCTGTTGAGTTTGTGAGATGATGGCATTTGCTCTGCAAGAAGGTGTTCCAGGCTGCAGTCAGCGGGTTCATGAATTTTCTAAATGAGTCTTTGCTTATCTTTTATTTTTTGCCTTTGGAGATTTGCCAGGTAGGGGTTTAAGCCCTTTGGTTCTACAGTTCTGTAAGTTGGTGGGCAAGCTTTTGGAAGTCTCAGCACAAACTGCTGGCGTAAATTGGCCCATTTCATTCTGTCTCCAACTTGAAAACATTTTTTCTCCTGGAAAAGTGGCATTAAACTAGAAAAGAGAGTTGAAGTTCTAGCCCATCATGAGAGAGGAAGGAGGATGGACAGTTGCTGAGTTTGGGGGATGGTTTTGGCTGTCTGTTTCTTTAAAAGCAGATACAAATACCTGCAACTTTGACAGAATTGAGATTTTTTAAAAAATTTTATTCTATTTAGGAAATTAAGTCTTGATTGTTCTCTTTTTCCTGGAAGATTTTTGACACAATTCAAGCAAGGGGAAAAAACCAAGAACAACCAAGAGGCTCAAAAATATTTTAGTCAAACAAACAATTCAAACCATCTATGCTTTATGGTGGTTCCTTTTAGCAGCTGTTTGTCTCCAGATGTCTGGCAAGTGGTGGCAAGAAGCACTTTATGTGAAAATTCAGAGAGTGGTCACTGCTTCAGCCAGCAATGGACAAGGTTTCCATCTCAGTTTATCTTTACCTGATCATCTTCCTGAGGGAAACAGGAGTGAAGCAGGAGAGCTTGGGGTAAGCAGATCGTGCAAGGAGAACTCAATTCAGGATTAAACAACAAATACATATTTAAAAATCTCTCTTTAAGAAAAAATCCCAAACCCAAGTCCCTTTTCATCTACTGTGAGGGTTTTATATTACCAGAAAGCAAAAGGTCTACAACACCTGAAACCCAGCAGAGCCACAAATTGCCTGTGACCTTTTGGAAATCACAAGAGATTGTCACCCCTTGACTCTGTCTGTGCTAGCAATATTGCAAAGGGCTGACTCTCTCCCAGGAAGAGCCCTTTTTCTACCTGGGGAGGACACCTCAGCTTAGCTGGCATGGATTGTCTCTTGGGAAGGATTGGAATTTTGTTTGGAAAACCTTGTGCCGGTTGGACCACTGGCTTTGTCCAGCTGAGGAACTTTTGCAAAACATGAATGGAGCTTTAGTTGTTAAAACTTTATGGGAAAAAGAGAGACAGCTGCATTGCTGCTATTGGTCTTGGAAAAAAGAGGCAATTGAAATTGCAATTGCATGTTGCTGCATTTGTGTGCAGCTGGGCTCAGGGCTGCCCCTATAATTGTATTTATAAATCTGTTTTCCTGAATAAAAAGTTAATTACTCCTTATGTGGCTTGGAAAGTAGTAAGGGCAAGATGCATGGAAGTTAAATGGGTGTGACTGCTCAAAAAATTGTATGCCAGCAGGAAAGCAAATGCTAAAGGAAAAATAATGAGGTTTAAAAAAGTGAAATATTTAAATTAATAAAAAAGAGGACAAGGAAATCCTCATTAATAACACAGTTTGGGCCATCAAACAACATCCCCAAAGTTTATTCTTTGGTTGAAGACAACCCTGTTCTTTCTCTTTTTCTGGGCCATCACAAGATGCCCAGGACCTGTGAGGTGCCTGGCCATGCTGTGTGTCTGTCCTGGGGCAATCAGCCTGCATGACCCAGAACTGAGCCCAGGTCAGAAAACAACAGCTCCTTTGGCCTGGAGAAGCAGGGCACCCCATTCCCCTGACCCTCCCCTGCATCTTGCCACAGGGACTGAGAGACTTCTAGGCTGTGCAGGCTCCCTGTTGCATTGCCTGATCCTTGGGAGAGCGGCTCCAACCCTGCCCCATCCTCCCCGCCGGTCCTCCCCATGTGAGGCTACTCGACTGTGCATATGAAAATAACTTGGATGTCCCGGTTTATTATTCCTCCTGAGCAGATGAGAGGGTTGGAGGCCGATCAGAGCAGAGGAGTCTCCTGGTGAGTTCATTCTTCAAAAGCTCGTGACGGCTGCTTCTCGTTAGGGCTTGCTCTGGTGCCAGGAGAAAAGAAGAATTCTCTCTGGATTCATGCTCACGTCCCTTCGCTGCTGTCCTGGAGTGGCTGCAGCTGCTCTGCTCTTGGGGCTTTTCAGACACAGCAAACTCTGCGCTGTTTGGGCTGCAGGGGATGCTGGCAGCTGGGGATGGAGGGCTGGGAGCACTGTGAGCTCCCAGCTGTGCAGAGCAGCAGGGCCATGCACTGACCTCCCCAGCAGTGCCGAGGTGCAGGCACACGCTGCTCTCACAGGGGCTGGGATGCATCAAAGAGCAATTGGAGCATCCAGGGGGCTCCTAAATGGCTTTGCTCTTCCTCATCCCAAAAGGATCAGCTGAAAGCCCCTCAAAAAGTGTCTGGAGTCAGCACGTTTGATTCAACATTGATGGTTTAAAACTGCAGTGAGCTGTGCTGTGGGCTGGGGGCACACAGGAACTGCTCGCTGCCCCTGTCATCCTTGCTGGCTGCTCCAGGATTGCGGTGAATTCCCTCAGGCTGGCTGAGGAGCATTGCCAGGCCAGCCTAAGGAAGCAGCCCTGCATCAGAAAACCTTCCTGCTGGCTGCTGTGTGTTTTCCACAGATCTAAGGACTATTTATAGTTGTATGACTCGCTGCCACTCTGAATCAATAAAATAACGTACATCCATCAGCAAACAGTGGCAGGCCTTTCCAAACCAGGTGCTGAGAAGGTGTTGCATTCTGAGCCCCCTGGAAAAGGGCCACTGAAGATGGGGCAGGAGGGAGCAATGGGTTTTGCAGGGGGGCAGCCCCAAGATCTATTTTTAGTAATTCACTTTGAAAGTTCATTGTTGACAGTGAATTATTTCTGTGCTGTGGCTTCTGTAATGACTGTGTTACCAGTTTTGCTGGCTAATGGTAGCAGTGATGATCACAATGCACAGACTGAGACATCTAAATGTGATGCAGCAGAAGAGAATCTGCCTAACTGCATCAGTGGCTCTAAAAATGTCTAAAAGGGCATCTTTATTTATGGCCACCCCATCTGCAAGAACTCCACCTGCTCCAGCACTTTCTTTGGGTCTCAGTATGCTCTGATGGACAAAGCACCCATCCCACACCCCTGGGCTCTGCTGTCCCGAGCTGGCACATCAGCAGGTCCCACTGATGGCTGCTACTTCACCAGCCAGGCTGCAGAACATTTCTGCATCTTCTTCTTCATGGTTGTCAGTTCTTGGGGTTTAACATTTTATTATTATTGGATCAGCCCCTCAAAAATGTTTTGGTGTATGGCTGGAACAGAGTCCAGTTCAAAGAGATGCTCAAGTGCAAACAAAGGCACCACAACAGGACATGGAGCATTTCCCTTCAATGTAACTGCTTCACTGGGATCTGCCAAAAGAAGCTATCCTAGCATTACCATAAAATATGTTTGCATTTTTTAGATGCTCTTGTCTGGTCTCATAAAGAGCAGCTCTTCTGCTTCGTGCTCTCTCTTTGATGGCTCTGGCCTTAGAAAAATTCTGGTTCAATGTTATCATTCAGACCATGATGTTGACCATTAGCTGCTCTCTGCTCAGTACCCTCTTACCAAGTTCAGATTTCCTACTGACAGTGTGTGCAAACTCCTGCATGTGCTCTCATAACAAATCAGAAAGGCTCACGATACTGAAATGTAGTGCTCAGCACCTTTGGAAGAGCCTCTGAAGCCCACTGGGAGCAGAAGAGGGGGATTGCTCCTGGCCTGCAATGCAGAGCACTGTCAGGGAGAGTTTCCACTATGCCCAGCAGTTTTCTCTCAGTTTTCCCCTTGCTGGCAGACTCCAGGGGCTGGATGGGCTGGATTGATGAGGCTTTACCTGCTGCCAGTGGCAGGTTCAGTGACCTCAGGATCTGCTCTTTCTTTCTCCACTCTTCTGTGCTCAGGTGAGCACTGGCCGGGCTGGGTCATCCACTCTCTTTTGGGATCTCCCATTACTAGCTCACCTCTGGGGCCTTGCAGCTTGCTGAGGAGGTGGCCCAAAAGCTTTTAGGAGCTCCTGAATCCGCATAGGATGTATATTCCTCTGAGGGCAGTTGCATTATGCTTCACTCCTTGTTGCTGCTGGCTGCTACTGCAGAGAACAGGTTCCAAGTGCTGTGGGTTCACCTGCCCCAAACTGCACACTTTGCATCCCATGAAGAGGGTGCCAATGGATCAATGAGCCAGAGAACCAGCAGAGATAATGAAGCCCAGCCAGGCCTTTCCCCTACTGCCACTATTAATTCAGTCAAGGGGCCATTTTCCACCTTCCCTGTTCTTGTGAAGATGTTCATTAGTGTTAGTCTTCAACATGCAATGAAATGTCCTTTCTGGGCAGACATCTTGTTGCAAATAAGTAAACCTGTTCAGATGAAGTAAAAACAGCTTTTCCAGCCAAACCATTAGCAATGGCTAAGTGTGTCCAAGTTGTGATGGCAGCCAGATGCTGCTATTAAACCTCTAAACCTTTAAACCACAGCGAGCTCCTTGCTGCACAAATGTTCTGGTGAGAATGAGAATCAGGGTTTGCAAACATCTCTTTCACTGAAGCAAGCACGATGAACTGATGGAAGACACTGGGCCTGTTCTGTGGGATGAGCACCTACCCCCAGGGCAGGACACTCACTACAATATTTCTGTCTGCTCCTGTTCAGCATTGCTTTATGGCAGGCGTCAGTTTGTTAAGAGTGTCACGCTAGAAACCAAATCTCCAAAAAAGACTCAATTGTGAATGCTCCTGTTGATAAAGCAGCTCTACAGCCACATTTGAAACTTGCTCTGCAGCCCTTTCTTCAAGCAGATGGCCAGGTTACAGCCCAGTTGCACTGAGCACACAGCATCCATGTGCCAGGCCAGGGCTGCAGCTCAGGTTTGTGGCAATCATGGAGACCCTCTCATCCAAAGCATTCCTCAGCCATAGCCAGAATCCTCTTTCCTGAAGGTACCAGGTACGAAGGACATTTTTGAGAAAAGATGGACAACACAGGACCCCTATTGCTCTGTGACAGGCCACACAGTTGATCACAGCAGAGGTGTTTAGTACACCAGAGCCTCATTAAAACATTAACAATTAAATAATTCTTCTTATCAACTACTTAAAAATTGCTTTTGCTTTCTGAAAAATAACAACATGCAACAAGAACAAATCATCAGGCTGAGCCTTTCCTCTGTTTATCATTCATGTCAGTTCTCAGCGAGTTACAGGACCTTCCAATGGACTGAGATGAAGCCCACCACATTTGCCCACAGCTTCCTTAGTGGATGGATCTGAAACTCACATGTGCAGGCAGCAAATGAGCTGGGGGTACCAGGCAGAGATGTGTCAGGACCACACTGAGTGACACAGTGCAGAACTGGTTCTAGTCCAGAACAGTCTATCCTGAGCATTTCTGCAGGACCTGGCTCAGGGTACTCTTGCATTACTGATTACCTGGATACAAAGCCAGATCCTGCCCCCAAAACCAGTTCCACTTGGAAACATTGGTGTTAGAGGACACTGACCTGTTTTTGACACCTTCCACAGCACAAGGGTAGGAATTTAACAACCTTCCTTGCTACTCCCCTCAAAAATAGGAGAGGAATAAACTGTGGTAGATGGGAAGAATGAAGGAGAAGAGGCTCTGGTACCTACATCTTCCCTGGAGCGAGGACCTCTCACAACAGCTTGGGGAAAGTGGTGAGCATGCAGTAACATTCTGAGTTTTGCTGCTCTTGTGCTAACCACACTGTAATGGAAAGCAGTCCCGCCACAGCTGGATGAGGAATCTGGTTTTCAAGGGAAGCACAGCTGAGAAAGGCTTCAAACAGGATCTGATGGACCGATTAAAAACAGATGCTGTGCTGGCAGACGGGCTGCTGTGGATCATCTGATACAATCCCCTTCCCCTCGTTTCTGTACATAATGTCCTTCCAAGCAAAGCCACCTCCTCCACAGCTATGTCTAAATTGCATTAAGAATCTCGGCATTTTTTCAGTTATACATATTGAGAATGGTTTTGCCATTTAAAATATTTCAGGGGGATTGTAGAATCAAGCAGTAGACTGCTTATCAGAAGTCCACCTGGTACTCAAAGAGGCAGAGGCCATGCTGCAGAGGGGTCAGGGCTGCAGCATTTTAATCCCTGCAGTCCTTCATTTTCACACAGGACTCCCCCCTTCTCCTGGAGGAGGGAGCTGTATCAGCTCTGGAACCAGAGAGGAACACCCTCCCCACCACCTCACACACTGCTTTAATTTTAAGCACATGAGCAAACAAGGCTCTGTATCTCATACTGAGGCATGAACCATCTTTCTCTCATTTCACTTTGGAAGGAAACAGCACCTTGCAGCAGGTTTGCTTGCCTCTACCTGCTCCAGTATGTCCAGTATGGCTCAGCGCTGCTTTAGCTCACCCACATCCTCACCCTGGCCTAGCACAGAGACTGCACACTGCACATTGCCAGTCTCTGTACTCAGTTGTTCATCCCTCTAATTTGGGGATCATTACTTTCCTGGGGAGACTGAAGATAATCCAGTAGGCCGGTTGCTGTAGGAGTACTGGCCATATATTGGTGTTAGTCCTCCCTGGCACTGGAGGATCACAAATTGAATTGTTCCAGGTAGTTTTCTTCTTTCCCTCTTCCCCAAATACAGCTGAAACAATTCCCTTACTCTCCCAAGACTGCACTTGCTAACAGAAGTCACTGGGATCAGTTCCTATTTAGCCAGAATCAACATAGTCAGGAATTCCTGTATTACCCTTAGAGGTGCAAACAAGTTTCAGAGCAGGACTAGATGGTTGCTTGGTCACAAATGTAACAGGAGATTCATCCCAGAGAGGCCAAGGAAAGGGGAAAACTCCTTTTGCTCTTGTTTTTCAGCTTGACAGGGGAGAAGGGCTGGTACCAGCTTGCTGAATAGCAGAACCATCTAAATTGATTTCACATGGAGTGTCTGCTCTCAGCAGCAGGATGCTAATCCTGTGCAGCCCTGCAGCCACAGGAGTGCTCAGGGACAGACTGGAGAGAAGGACTCGTTCCTTGCAAAGTTGAGGCAACAGAGGCAACTGCAGTAGGAAAAATGGGTTCAGGCAAGAAGAGGTGGGGAAGAGATGTCCATGAAACTCAGCAGCTCTGTTTTCATCCTCAGATTTTTGTGAGCAGCAGAGCACAGGAAAAAAAGAACAGTTCAGGTTGAAGTGTACATGGCAAACAAGGAACAGGTTGTCCAGAGAATCTGTGGATGCCCCATCCCTGGAAGTGTTCAAGGCCAGCTTAGATGGGGCTTTGAGCAACCTGGTCTAGTGAAAGGTGTCCTTGCCCATGGCGGGGAGATGGAACTAGATAATCTTTTAGGTCCCTTCCAACCCAAACTGTTCTGTGACGATAAATTCACCCTGGCTCAAAGGCCTGTGGACATTCTGACTTCACCCACAAGTTCTTGCCACTCCCCAACAGCACCCAGCTCAGAAACCAGCACA
The DNA here is from genome assembly GCA_024865655.1 of Emberiza elegans. Lineage (NCBI taxonomy): Eukaryota > Metazoa > Chordata > Aves > Passeriformes > Fringillidae > Emberiza > Emberiza elegans. Next base: position 1,687,253 of record JALJVW010000243.1, on the reverse strand, counting down.
ACACTCAACAAGAGCAGCAGCCACCAGGTAATTCATCTGTCACTGCCTTGGCAAGTGCTACAAACTCAGCCTGGGCAAATGAGAACAGGTAAGCCCAGACACTGAATCACCTGTGCATGGTCAGACTTAGGACATCTAATGGCAGTGGCACTGAGAGAACACAGGATCTGTCAGAAAAGGGTGGCCAAGGAGAGCCTGAGCACCACAGCTCAGTTTTACTGCCACTCTACCACGGTAACACCCTGGGCCATACTGGGTGAACAATGACCCTCATAATTACACTGATACACTTCTCTAAGGAGACTCCCCTTTTCGAGCCTGCAGATGGTGTAAGATGGCTTTAAGCAAGACAATAAACCATCAGAACTTTAAATTCTGCAGTGGGTAGGGATGATAAAATGCACAGACTGTCTCTCTGGCCACCTTCCAGAGGAAAGCATTGTGTCCACCCTTAACTAGGGCAGGCCAGTGTTTATCACTGCCTAGAACAAATGCAGCTCAGCTGGTTTAATGCAGTTTTTTGCATCTTAGAATTAAGCAATGGAACATTTTAATAGCAGTGAATATCCTGAGCATTTCAACGATTTGGGTCTTTTCACTGTCACATTATCTTTTCAAATGTCTCCATTAAAAACATAAAACTGGTAAATTGTCACAGCTCCAGACTCACTGGAAAATGCAGGATCTTTGCAGCACAATGCAGGCCTGTCTTGCCACTGAGATTTGCAAGACTTGGGTAAAAAAATAAGATTTAAAGCAAAGTCTTTCAAGGGAAAAATATACACAATAAGATGCAGAGTGCCAAAATCTCCTTTCTGCTCTGCAAGTGCTCTGGAGGCACATTCACACTTCACTGAGCCAAATAATTTCTGAAGATGACTGCACGTTTGGAAAACGTGCAGAATGAGTCCTAACAAGAACTGCTTAGGTTTTATGACTCTGAGCCATCTGTGAGCTAAAGGGACAGAAACCATCTAAAAACTGTCAAGCTGAGAGTTTGGTTTCCACAATAAGCTCTGAATCACCTTTAATCTGCCCAGTAAGTGCTCGCAGGCAATTCTGCAGCAGCCCCACTGGAAAAGCCAGGGGTGTGAAAAACAGCAGATGGTTCACGGGGGTGGAAAGCTGCACAAATCGTTAGAGAAGCATGGAAAATTCAGTGCTGGCTATAAAAGTCACTGGGCAAGGGCAGCTGTGAACAGCCAGGTGAAAAGGGGTGGGAGGGACACGTGGTGGCTGCTGTGTACAGACTGCTGCTGTTTCCTTCTCCAAAGCCACCAGGAAAGTGCTGAATCAATCCCATGTGAACAGACCATAAGGTGCAGTGCTCCCCAGTACTAGCACTACGAGAGTTTTCCATTGCGCTGGAGTTTCCAGGTTTTAGCAGCACCTTGGATGTGATTATGGAATCACTTAAGGACCCTGAGGGACACTTAGAAAGCAAACCCACTTGCTTTTTTTATGTTGTATATATGCAACAGTTACAGCCCAGGCAAGTGATTACTGTAATCTGTGACTGACATAGCAACAGATATCCCAATATGTGAGGATACGTGCAGGATAAACACAACACTGAGCCAGGAGGCGGAGGTAGGAAACAAAGGGATCTCAGTATGGTCTCTTGTAGACCACACTCCAAACTCTCTGACTGCAAACAGAAATCATGACATGCAGTTGATGACCAAGACAGAATTTTTCCCACCTTATCCCATCAGTTTACAGTATCTTTAAACAAGACAGGGGTATAATTTCCAACCAGCTCAACAGGCATGAATAGCCACCTTCTAGGGTATCTCACAATGACTTGTGCTAATGCTTAAATAAGGTAGTTATTGCAGAAGCGGAAAACGAGGAAAACTGAATTTTGGTAAAGGGAGAGTAGCAGATACAAGTTGGGGCAGGAAAACAGCCAGAACCAAATCATGAAAATCATACCATCATTTTCATATTCAGTAGTGTTGTGACATTCTTCCTACCAAGGATTTAGTTCTTCTGCACTTGGGTCTGCCATCCCTGATTATGCTTTACAAGGGAGCCTTCTCCCTCCTCTTTTAGCTTTCCATGGCCAGCCCTGAAACACTTCTCACCTCCAGTTCCTCAAGTAACCTGTGCCTAAGCTCTCTGGCATTTATCATGTCTGTCAAAAATCAGTGAGTGTCAGTTTAACAGGAAATCAGAAGGACACTGATACCTCCAAGAAACAATCTCTGCCACCAGAGGCTGGGGTTGGAGCCACCATTTCCCCCTCCCCTCCAAGCCCAGTTTAGGCAGATGGCATCCACTTATACCAACATTATCTGGCCATAGCAAAGGAGAACATAAATGAGTACAGTTAGAGAAAAGAAACCACAAATGCTTTTCAGTTTTATTCTTACTGGGAGGGTAGTGGCATCCTGACATGGTCCTTCACATCATCCAATGAAAACTGACAGGGACTTTTTCAAGGCTCCTAGCAGTTTATGGGACTAAATCCTGGAGTAATGTTGGCTTGGCTGTAGTGCTCTGTCAGCCTGCAGACATGGCATTCCCAATTCCAGATAGTTTTGCTGGGTCAAGACTAAAGTAATCAGTACTAACAGAAAGGGAAAGTAATCAGATGTGAAACACAGACCATATGATGAGCGATGTGTCAGGCTGGTACTACACAATACTTGTACAGACCAGTCAGAAATGGGTATTACAAACAGAGCTGGAAAATAGTAATAGTTAAAAATATGATCAAGTGCTTTTGATGGATTTCCCAGAAAAGAGAAAGTCTCTTCAGAAAAATAATGTAACAGCTTCAAAAAACAACAATAACAGCAGCAATAACAACAAAACAAACAAACAAAAAACAAACACATCTAGTGATCTTTAAATCAGCTTTTCAATTGGATAAATATATTTGAAATAGTTGTACAGTTCACAGTGGCATAAAGTTCTCTGATTGCTTGAGTGCTTGAAAATATCTCATCAGTAAAAAAATACCAGAGCTGGGGGAGGAAAACCCTCTCTCTGAATTCTGTACATGGGTAAATGCACAGGTTTTGGCAGGCATCAGGTCATTGGATCCATGGGGAACTGGCAGCATCACAGGACTGCAGATCACAAGTCAGGGGATGGAGGGTAAGAGGAATAGTAAGGCCCATTTTCCTGCAATGAGAACAGAACAAGCAGTGAACAGAAGTCTTCTCCAATACACCTTGGGGCAGTGACAGTGCCACAGAGGCAAAAATAATTAGATATTAGTCTTTGTTTTACATGGCTACAGTGAGTGCCACAACTCACCCAGGAGAAGACTGCGCTGCTAAACAAGCAAACACAGACCTTGCTTTTGCCTGTGTTTTAAGCACATAAACAGAAAGTGCAAGTTAAACTTTTGCCATTAAGCCAAAGCTGTGACACCAGGAAGCCACAGATGTTGGCACAGCCAGTGACTCAGACACAGCTACTAATGCAGACACACAGCTCTGGCTACTCCTTTGGAAGGATTTTGCCAATGCAAGCCTTATTCATGCCACCATTTGGTGAGAAACCTGAGGTGCAGAAGGGAAGAGGAAGAAGGTCCTATACAAAGGACCCTCTGCTGTTCTATTCTGTTCTAAACCTTTCTACTGTTCCATTTTTTTTCCTCCTTTCCCTGCATGCTTGTTGCTATGTGGGACAGGGAAGACGAAACACAGCTAATATTTCTTTTTCCAGTCAGTATAAGGTGTACAGCAGCTAACACAAAATTTATCTTGTCCACAGGCTGTTCGTGTGTTATGTTACAGTTCTTGGCTGAAGAAGGGTAGGCTGCCTTTTATGCACATAGGAGACTGCTCTAATGGGAAAGCAGCCCTCCTTAGCCAAGCCCTCTGCTTGGGCTGATGCAGACAAAAAATTCAGGGAATCATTACTCACAGAACAACAGAGACTCTCCAGGAACCTTCCCTCTTCCTCCTCCCCATTCTTGAGGTGTGCAAGTCAGTGCACTCAAAGCACTTGCAGAGCAGAATGGGAGCAGCACGAGAGCTGCTCTTAGGGCAGAGTTTCGTGGTGGCCACAGGGAGTCACTTACCCTGGCGTCGTACTCGAGCACGAAAGGGGGAAGATCAATCTGTTCTGGGGGTATGGCTGTGAACAACTGCTGAAGGCTTTCCACATAGTGGATTTTGTCCTTTAGCCCTGAGACTGTAAAGGTTGTGAAAAACCATGCTGAGACCTGAAAATAAAACCCCACAAAAACCAATTAACAAGGTTTGCTGCTTCAAAACCTTCAAGTTCAATGTAATACTCCACAGTGAAACAGGCTTGAGTTAAACTTGAAACACTAAAATCCTTGCCATAACACAACAAGGTCAGGCAGTATGCACCACCAACTGCTAGCAAGCAGTGTCTTGAGAGCTTCAAGCTGGTGTTTTCTGACTCTACACTCACTCCTCCCCAAATGCCAGCTTAAGGTCCCTTTTTCCAGTCCTAGAGTGACAGCTATTCTGCTATTTTTCCTCAAAACCACATCGGTATAGTGGCATGTTTTCACTCCAAGTTTAGCCAGTTCAGAAAATTACCTATTTGACTCTGTCAGAACCATTTTCAGCCCTTTACATTCAAGCCTTCACTTGAAAGAAAGGCCAATTAGAGCGAGAGAAAGGGAGACTTTTGGCTTTTTAAAGATTGTACTGAAATCTCCCTCCTGCTTTGGGTTGTCTGAGTGAGCTTTTGTTTTAGCACCTTTTTTATCAAAGCCTTATTTATTTAACTCTACAAGAATAAGCCTATCAACTTATTCTACAAGATTTTACTTTAAATAGTCACACCTCTGTCTGTTTTGGGTGCAAACAGGATATGGAATTTTTGTTTTTGAAGACCAGTAAGACAGCAACATAATCCTGCTTAGATTGACTGCACAAGCTTGACCTTTTCAATCTACCTTCTCCAAAATTAAGTACTGTGTTACTTATTGTTTATTTCTTTTCTATTCTTTTCCTGGCAGACTGAAGGAAAAGAAAAAACCTGTTCTACAGGTCACAAATGCTCATAGTAGGGATCAATCACATGGTTCTGAGCAACCAGTGCTTGCTGACTCTTCTTCAGCCAGAGGTCAGAGCAGATGACCTCCAGGGTCCTTTACAACCTTGACCATTCTGTAATTCTGTTTGATAATTTTGCTTTGACTGCAGGAAGTTAACAAAAAAGAAGCAACACTGCAAGAAAAGCCTTGAGGAAAGCAAGAGTTTCAAGTACCTCTAAGATTAAGTCAATAAAAATGATCTGTCTGAATACAACATTAAAGAGCAAGTAAATTCTGAAAAACTGTCCTGGAATAACTGTGCTGCCTCCTCAGAAAAGCTTATTTTAATGAGAAAGGAACAATGAAAAAGAGAAAAGGAGGTAAAGAACATAGCAGAACATTTGAAATAAAGACATTGTTTTGAGGGCAAAGTTAGAGATTTGTGTTAGCAGAAAGCAGGGAGACAGATTTTACTGGCATCCATTATTCATTATATTGTTCTAACAAGACCTCTTATGAGTGACACTAAGTGACAGATTAATGAGTGAAAAATATCTTCTCAATCTTGCACCAAAGTAGCATGGATTTCAAGGTGGGTTATGAATGACACTCATTAAGCATAATTGCTATGGATGTTTAATGTATAAATATCCCCCCTAATAGGGATATTTGTGCAGCCATCACAAAAACTGATGTTGGAAAAAGTGTTTTTTCTTTTTCCCTTCCTTCCTCTCACTATACAAGCCACTGCAGCTTGGCATTACCCAGGAGCACAGAGAGAAGGGAGGAGGGCAGAAATGTTTCTTGAGAATTTTTCTATTACCTCTATTCTTGACAATCACAGGTTATAGAAACAGTAATACAAGAGCAGCTCTATTTTCTTACTGTAACAGGATATGGAACTTTAAATTAAATTAAACTGTTAATGCGCTGAAAGTAGAGGAAGTTTTACCAGAGTAGCCAAAGAAAGTTAAAAATCAAGACATCTGCTGAAGTTTCCCTTCATTTTTCTTGTCCTGATATTCTGAATCTAAATAGAAGGCTGTCAAAATTACTCTGTCAAGCTATAAACCCACAGTTAAATGTATGGTATGTCTCCCATTAAAAAAAACCAGCAACACAGACTAGCTGTGTCTCTAATCTCATAATTTGGGCATACCTCAAAGAGATATTTACTAAAATCTGGGAAATTTTATTCCAATTGGAAGGATCTTGTGTAGAAAAAACCTAAGTGATTTGCAGCAACCTTTCCACTGGCATCTGATCTCAAGAAACTGCTTTTAGGACCATTATAGAAAAACAAATCAAAAATTGTTCATGATAAATACAGAGAGTGATGATTATGAGTATCTAATTTGAGTCTTTGGGTATGTTTCAGGTGTGAAACATTCTTGATTCACAGCCAATTAATGAAAACAGAATCACTCTGGGTGAGACTGTTTCAGATCCAGCCATTTATAGTTCATTTCAGAATGCAAGCTCTGAAAAAGTTTGTTTGGAGAGCTCTCAGAAAAGGGGAGCCGAGAGGAGTCACACAAAAATGCCTCCAAAAGCCCTTTATTTATCTATCAGCAGCTTTATCAAAAGCAGGAGGAACTCTGCATGCATGAATACAAAGGAACTCGTGATGGCACTTCATGGGTGCCTTGATCTGAGGCCTGGCAGTGAAGTGCTCATGCAGCAAGAGCCACTCCAACCTACAAAACTGCCGACATTTATACTGTGATTTCTTGACAAGCACAGCTCCATTTCACAGATCACAAGAACATTCAAAGCATGAGGAAAGGCAGGAGCACTGTACAAAAATGTGTGCACAGTGGCTCACCCTGCTTCATTTACTGTGTGCTTTAGGACAACTGCTGAACCTTCCCCCTGCACACCAAACTCCACATATTCTAGACAGGCCATTACCTCAGAACCACACAGTTTACAACAGTTTCACATGTAGAAACCAAACAAAGAATCATTGTTGGCACCACAAAGTACATGGAGAACTGTGCCGGTTTTCTAGGGACATATGATTTTCCAGAAGACATGATGAAAAGCCTTTTGATCCCTTTTAGCCCATAAATCAGCAGAAGGGACTCTAACAGATGGCAGCCATCCACTGTGCCAGGATTCAACCCTGCTGTGAAAGGGACAATTTATACCAGACATTTAAGATCTGTGTATGAGGGTGATGTGTTTGGGAAGTCATATGAACGTACAGACCTTCCTCCTGAATTTGAGGCATGGGACATTTCCTACTACTTCTAGGAAAGGAAGTAAGTAAGTGATCCAAATAGGAAGATGAATGTGCCAAACATTTTTGGAGAAATTTGAAGCTTTTGAGCTAGCAATCTTCCATGGGGACAAGAGTCCTGAAAAGAAAGAGCCAAAAAAAAAAGGGGAGAGAAAAATCATTCCCTCTTAGCAACCATCTTCTTCACCATGCTGTCTGCTGAATATTCCCCATCATGTTTCATAAGCTGATAGTCCATGCAACAGTCAGAAGCAATCCTGCTTGCCTTCCAGTTATAGAAAAGATTGGCAGAAAGATATGGATACACATTTTCTTTTGCCTCCAGCTGTTCTGCCAGAATAGGATACAAACCAACACTATTTCCAGCAAGTTTGAGAACTCTGTGTCTCTCACCCTCCCTGCTTCCCACCAACCATCTGCTTTGCCTACAGATCTGTTGAGTTCCACAGCAGTTTCCAAAGGGACAGACAAGATGGCAACAGACACCAGTGAGGAGGAGTTGTCATCCTCCAACAACAAGAAAAATATTTCTCAGCTAAATGGAAAGGTATTGGAAGAGAGAAGGGGGGTGAAGTGCTGCTGAGAATCTAAAACACTAGTATTTCCTAGCTTCAGCTTTTCCATTCAACCTTGTGACCTTAGTAATGTTCTGTGCCACCTCCTACATTTTTATGAGCATCAGAGCTGGAAGCTCTAATTCTAGGACACAGACCTCTGATCTGTATCCTGTGGGAGTAACAAATAACATAACAGAAACTGGAACCTATGCTGCTGGGAAGCCTCAGTCTTATCTCCATAAAAACAAGGAAGCTCCAACTCTCATGGTGTCCCAGCTGTGCACAGGCAAAAAAAAAAAAAAAAAGACTCTTTGGAAATTTAGCAAAGAAATTCTTGCTGAACATGTGCAAACAGATGTGTTTTTCCAGGCATAAAATTTTCTCAAATTTGATTAATGTCAGCAAAAATCAGAATAAACACAGAGGTTAATCTGATGTGAACATGGAGGATCAGGTTTCTGTTTTAATTGGACAAACAAAAATTCTAGGAAGGGCTGCTGCTGCCACTTAGTTAATCTGAAGTAGTCATACTGCTGCAGTAGGAGTAGTAGATGTGAGGTCCAGAAGGGAACCAGCTCCATCTTCTGTTGCCCCACACAGATCCCAGCCAAGGGTAATAACTTAGTGCATGACAAGTTCAGGTTTTTTGTCTCCTGATGGATTAACAGGATTTTTTCTGCACTCCATCAAAGGCATTCTTCCCATCTTTCTTTGCTGCTCTCCACTCTAACCCTGACTAATCTCGCTGCTGCCTGAGATTGCTCTGTGCCCTTCCCGGGACAGGACACACGTGATACCTCTTGTGGTGAAAGAAAAGGTGAAACAGCCAGGAGATGAGCTACACAAAAAAGAATTCCCTGACTGTTTGGTCATGGTTTGTGACCCTGCCAGCAGGAAAAATGACAAGATGTTTCTCTTTGAAAGAGACATGATTCAAAGCTTCCACCTCTCTCTGGTAAGAGCACACAAGAACCAGAGCACAGACAGTGTGCACGGCACTGGGGTTCAGCTATCTCAAAGGCTGGAAGATTGCAGCTAGATTAAAGATGGCATGAATTTCAAGTTCTGACTGTGGATCCAGAAGATAGTGCTTAATTCTGGGAATCTTCTCCAGGTCTCCATGTTCTTCATGCTATAGGCTTATGTGCTACTCCACCAAAATGAATATATTTTGCACATACATTTTTCTTTTGGAAGATTTACCCTACCTTTGAACGAAATGTTGGGTGGACAAAATACAATGCCTTCAAGTTCCTCTTGTACCTGGTTTAGAGAAAGAAAAAAAATATTTAAAAGTGAATTCTAACTAAAGTCATCTACACAAGCTAACTGTCAAAAGAGACTACATTTCTTAAGTGCCTCTGATGTAATTTTTTAAAGTCAGATCTAATGTAAAGGCAGACACCAAAAAGCAAATGTAAAAGGAAAAGAAAAACTTGAAAAAAAGCAGAATGGTTATTTTTCAGTTAAGACATCACAGCCTTCAGTCTTTCAAGTAGGAAGTGAAAGAAAGTTAAGGACAAATTATGACTGCCACTGCTACCCAAACCTCTCCTCTCACAACCAGCAACACACTTTAACAAGGCCAGGCTCCAAATACTCCGGCTCTGGATTGCAACAGACAAAACAAGCAGAGTGCCTCCCTAAGAGCTCCAGAGGAAACTGCAGAGGACAGAACTTCTGGTTAAAAAGATGGACTTGAGAAGGAAAGAAAACACCTCTTCCTTCTTCTTGCCTTTGTAAGTTATTTTTAGGTCTTTGTCCCAGCCAAACTCTCTAAGAAATAAATGGGAAACCAGATACAGGGAATAACAAATATTTGCATAGCACAGAGGAAGACTGGAACACGTTCTTTTCCTATTGACACTCACTTGGCATCAACAACATCATAGAGTTTCTTCAGGAAGTTTGAGTCTAGTTGATTGTAATCATTTGTGAGTGTGTGGAAGTACACCAGGACATATTCCTTCACTGCAATATGATCCATGACATGGATGAAATACAGAAGAGCCTGAGGCAGAAAGAAACAAAATTTGTATTTTCAAAGAACTCTTTCACAGTTGCACTATATCATAATATACTTCCCTTATTTCATCTAAAAATCAGGAATCATGAGGCTGGACGGCATTGCATTTCAGCTACAAAAGTAGGGCCAAACATTCCAAGTCTTCAACCTGACTGTAATAACTTGGAAGCCTTTTGTCTATCTACCTCACAGATTCTGACCTCACAACATTCTTGTTGTTTCCCTGAAAAAAAACTACATTTAACTCCTTACATTTCACTCTTCACATCTTGGCAGTCACAGAAGCATGGTAACTCTCCTTCTTCTTGAGAAGAAAAAGGAGTCCATACTAGCCCTGTTTTTTCTAAAAATAGCCTCATTGAAATGTGTCAGCCCAATGCACACATAGCTCTCTAAGGGTATACATTTTCATCTGCCTATAAAAATACTTCCCAGTTAACATCTTAAGTCCTACAAATGATGTTTCTAGTATTGAAACTGAATACCCTTATAATCAGACTTTTCCATCCAAAACATTCATATGTAACCTACACAACTCCAGTTTTACAGAGCCTTACCTTTTCCATGTCTATCAGTGTCACAGGGATATTCCTTCCAACCACCACCATCACAGTGCGGCCACAGTTATCGACACCTACAAAAGAAATAAATCTCTCAACTTCTCTCAGCCATGCCAGGTTTTGTAGCTGGGCCATTTCAAACCAGGGAGAAAGAGCCTCGGCTCAGAACTTTTGCAATACATCTGGTTCCCGGCAGAGGAAATATGTTTAGTTACTGCTCTCACTATACCAGTACCTATTCTGATCAAAAAACCCACGTATCTGAGAAACTTAAGGACTGCAATTTTATGTTGCCTGTGTACTCTATATTACCTAAATATCAAATAATAACACGGTTTTTATTTTAAAAAACCCTTCACTTGCAATTCTACCACCAAAGCAAATTCTTCCTAGAAACCAGGCTCTGAACTCCAATGCACAGATTCCCAGAGCATGTCTCATGGACCTCCTGCAGCTCACAGAGCCTTGTCTAAGGCAAACAAAAGAATTGAAATTTGCAGCTACTGAGCAGAAAGTGTCATACAACCTTGGTATTTATACAAAGATAGAGGTAAGCTCTGGATTTTCATGAGGCCTAAGAGACAGCCAAAGTGCTGAAGAGATTCTCTCCAGAAACACAGCTATGCTTTCAGCACGACTTATTATATAGGCAAGTCCAAAGAAAAAATTTTTACTTTAAGACAACATGATCAGTCATCAGTACCACAAACTTACCTGTCTGGTACAAAGCTTTAAGAGAAGCAATGTCAGAGAGGTCTTCAGCTCTTGCCTGACACAGCCAGCGATTATAACTAGAAAGTCAAAAACATCTGGTCAGATCTAGATGTTGAACAACTATGCAGAACCAGTTTCATGAACAACTTAGTGCCTCATGTGACAAAACAAGCCAACACCGAGACTTGAGAGGTGTCCAGCATGGAATTACCTTCTAGAGAAGTGATCATGCACATTAGGATTACTAGGGCAGGGAAGGGGAGAAAGCCTGAGCCTTCTTCTATTTATCAAATGGAAGAAAAGTGTTTTGCTACCTGCACAGAGCCTCAGGAACAAGTGGGCAGTATCAAAAAGCAGATGATCCCACTACTAAAAGTGGTGACAAAACAGTGACATCTTGTGGCAAACAGGTAAGGCAGCTGGCTGGATGCATTGGGTGTGCTAAAGAGTTCATCACAAGCTTCCCTCTTTCTCCTACTGCCCCGTCCCGTCCCGTCTCCCTTCAGGCCAAAGAGGCTACTACATCAATCCAGGGTGACACCAGGCTTTACCTGTATTTGCTTGCTGGAAGATGAGGCTTTGCAGATAACAAAACCATCATTCATAAGGGTTGGTCCTAACTAACATAAATATTCACATGAACAAGCAAATTCTCACTTCCTCTGGTGCTGTTTCTGCAGTGCTGCCTCTGACAACTGTCCCTGAAGGATGAGGCGCCTCTGTTTATCAACGTCCCCCTCCATGCGGGCAAAAGCATGGGACCCAATGAAAGACAGATCTGCCTCCAGACCCTCTTCATCTGAAGCATCTGCATGGAAACAAAGATGGTATCAAATGTTTGGGTTGTGGACAGGACAGCAATGCTGCTGCTGACTTGGTACATGTCCCAGTGAAACAACACAGTCGTTGTGCTACAGACTAACACAAAGCCCCCGAGGTACCTGATGTGGCTCTGACACCTCACCAGTACCACTGGCAGATCACACCAGTGATTGAGAACCACTCCCTTAAAGTGCTGGTTTGCCTGGAAACTAACTGGGAAGTCCTAGTCATCAGTGATAACAAAGGGTTTACTTTCCCAAAAAAACAAGTTCTGGAGAGAGTGCTTCAGCTTTACAGTCATCCTACTTGAGCTTTACAGTCATCCCACTTCTCAAAAAGGGAAAAATTAGCATGCAGAGGCAGAAATGCTGCAGCTTTATTAGATTTAGAAGCTGTACTGTAGAAATCTTGTAGATACTGTAGATACTTCTTGTAGATACTGTAGATACTTCTTGTATCACTGACACTTCCTGAACAAATGCTGTAGTGATCTGAGTATAGCTATTTTTACACTATTGTTTACAACATTGACTGGGTGATGAAATAGAAGAGCAGAGCCTCAATTACTGGTGACAACACCAGAAAGCTCCACTGAATTGATGTCACCCAGGCATGTTGCTAAGACTTCTAGCACTGTCTCTCTGGGTAATCTGGACAGGAACTGAATTTACCCTTTTAGCATGACATGCTATAGTAGCAATGGAACAAGAGTGCAAAACTTCACTACACAAATTCACTCTTACCTATGCAAATCCAGTAATTTCACAAATTATTAGCTAGTGATTGAATACCTCTCACTGATCAGCCGCAGCAGCAAATATCAAATATTCAGCCTTATCCCAGCTGGCTATGCAAAAGCAGGAAGTTAAAATTAATTCTCAGTTATCTGCTTTGGATGGTTTAAGGCTGTAAAACTTGCACATCACTGCTTAACAAGTAAGGCAGAATGTGTCTGCTCTGTCAGTTAATATATGAAATTGTTTTGCTACACGTATCTCACCTCCACCCTGACATCTAGGCAACCTCTTTACAAACAGACTTTCACTGAACTTTGATAGCCACCTCCAAATACTATTCTGCTAGTTTTCATTGCCCTAGTTGGATGCACTATATCCCGGCATTATCAATACAACCCAAGACAGACCATTAACCATAATACCTTTTTCATTTAGGGGCTGCACAAGATTCTGCAAGAACACCTTCAAAGATCCTAATCACTTTGGGAAAAAAAATTACAAGGGGAACAAACTACCCGCCTCTTCCACCAAGAAAGGAAAAGACAGAACAGCTCTACTGCAGTTACTGCTGGGGAACACAAGAAGCCAACGAGGCAGCTTGACACCTGGAATCACTGTAACCTGACTTAGGTGAATTGAGGTAGGAAAACATTTCTCTCCTTCCTTTTCTGTTTTTCCCACTGACTTTCCCAAAGAGACACTTATTCCCAAGTTCAGTTCCAAACTCACCATCTGGAACACCTGGCTTTTCAGTGATCCTGATCTGCCTCTCTGGTACTACCGGCTCCCCTTCCGCATTGCCAATGTCTGCAGGGAGGAAAGGCAAGGACTGGACCTCTTCTTCCAACGATCTCGGAAAGTACAGAGGCAGCAGCTTCTGGTAAGTGGCCTACAAATAAGAAAAATGCATGAAGGGTCTATCACGCATCCGCTCTGTTTGCTTAAACAGCATCTGCCTTCGTAGCAGGGAACTTGTCAGCAGCTTGGAGGCAAAGTACTGCCTCCCTCAATCTGGGCTGTGAGCTGGGAGTACTTTATCAAGTAATCTTGATAAAGGTTAACTTTTTGGGTTTTTTTGCCACACTGGCAAATGACTTTGAGAGGACTTTGCTAAAACCTACATGAACTCAGGTAGATTGCAGATACTCTGGCTTTGTAACGAAGTTAAAATATGCACGGACAACAGATTTGAGCAAATGTTGCTTATGTTAAAATGTACCACTACACAGATCACCTTTAGTGATCTGCCTGGGAAAAAAGAAGCACCAGCCAAACAAAAAAATCCCTCCCCACATGAAGAAAAATAGTGAAAATCTCTACAGAATGTATTACTTCATGGGCTCTCTCCAACTGATTAGCAGTTTTATGACCCCCAACAAATTAGTTATTTTCCTTATCCATATGCCATAGAACCTGAACACAGCGTGGGTGTTCTGCACAGGAACAAGTTTGATGTACAAGGAAAGTCAATATTCAGACTGCCTACATCTCTCAGAACACAGATCATTAAATGTCAAGTTTGCTATTCCAACAAGCCAGCAAGCTGCATTTCAGATGTTTGTAGGTGATTTGAAGGGATTCTGAAATGGCCCTCTTCAAGCACATCTTTGTGTAAGGAGGAAATTTTGTGTGAGGAGTTTCCTTTCTGGCTAACAGATAACATCCAGCACAACTGCATGCTATCACCTCCCCTACTGCTCCCTGTCCACAGCTCAGCAAGCTCAGAAGCCAGAAAGATTCTCAAAGTGTCCATAGTGACTGCTAAGAGCATGAACAGTTCTCTAAAAGATCCTATGCTAAGAAGGAGGCAGAAGGATGCTGCAAGACCAAAAGTCTATGTGATCTGAAGGGGAAATCCAAATCCAGCTTCACTGCTGCAGAGAAGATCAATCATGCCCAAGAATTTTGGAGGAATGAATGCCAAGATACCTCTTCAAGCTCAGAGACAGCAAACACCACCTTCTCCAGAGTCTCTCCATGAACCTCCAGAAACCTCCTAACTGTGCCTGCAAGGAAGCAGATTAAATGTAGTTAGCAAAACAGAAGGAGAAATCTACACACACAGCTACAAGTGAAAAACTCAGAGTGCAAAAGAGAGATACATCTCTCCTCATACTAAATGGCTCCACAGGCTGTAGGCAAATGTGGATTAAGTGGTGGTTTAACACACCAAATATGTTGCTGGGCATATTGGAAGTTCCATCTCCACACTCTCTGATGCTGACTTTAGAGAGAGACAAAAATAGAGAATAAATCTCTCTCATTTTAGCTTACTAGGATTCCTTAGACTGTGAAATGTGATTCAATAGCCCTGAAAAATCAAGCCAAATCCTTCCTTTAGAGAGTCCTGTGCAAACTGCTAAAACCAGGCATTCTTAAAATAAGGCACTGTGCCTGAAGTTATCAGCAAAGCAATATAAGCAAGTTACAGCAGAAGATGGTTCAAGGCAGGGTCAGCAACATCTCTGGGGTCAGCTGTGCCAAAAATATATAAAATTTCTATTTGTAAATCATGAGAGAAAGTGTCCAAACCAATTTGTTGGTACGGAAGTATTTTCTCAAGTATCACACAGACCTACAGAGATAACAGAAGACAGCAATAAAAGAAGTTATCTACAGAGAATGTTTTTTGGGAGTTCAAGAAACAGCAGAGGGGAAAAAAGGAGCTATTTTCAAATACTTCCTGTGTACAATTGTACACAAATTCCTGTGTAATCGTGTTGACCTGTGACATTACTTCACACAACAAATGCAGTTGTGCAGTTTCACAGCAAACAGTTCTGAATGCATGTGAACATGAGAAAAAGCCAAAAGAGATGGGGGAAAATAGGAACCAGTATATACAAGAGTATATAATATTCTTATTTGAGTATTTTTCTATACTTTATTTTCAGCCTAAGATGTTTTCTGATTTGTTTTCCGTGATCTTCATTTTTCCTTTATTATAGTTTCCTCTTGAGAACAAGGCAATTTGAAAAGTTTTAGAAATGCTTCTTAGTAAGAACTTCCATAAAACAAATAACAAGCATAAGAACCATTTCCCCTTGTTTGTTCTGAACTGGCATTGTTTGATGGTTCTTATTCTGGGAGACAGTGAACAGCTGATTCTTTTCACCATTTCCATGCCACTCATGAGTTTACAGACATCTATCACACTCCCCTCAAGTCAGGTATATTCCAGTCTGAAAAAGTTTTGAGCTCATTTCACCATTTCTTGCCTTTTTCTATTCTTGCTGACCTCCTAAACTTTTCCGTCTACTACATTATTTTTGAATCTGCAGCTTTAAAGGGTGAACAAAGCACTGATTGATTGCAAAACATTCTTAATTTTGTTGTGTCTTACTCAGCTTGCTGTTTTGAGCTCCTCTGAGCTGTTGTTTTCATGGAAGTATTATGATCTGAATGTTTTGCTGCCTATAATCAGCCCTTCATCTTGCATGTGAAGGCAGAAGCCTGTAGGAGTGGGTCAGTGGGGGAAGGATATCACTCTACACTTGGATGTGTTGATGAAACTAAAACAGCAGATGAAATTCACTGTTGCTCTAATCTGCCTACAAGTATTCAACAGTAAGGCCTCATCTTGGCTCTTCTGAACAAAATTTTATCACCAGAAAACTCTCTCACCTCATGTTTAGCATCTTTTCCAGGTTATAAATTAATACACTGAAAAATGCAAGTTCCAGAACAGATTCCCATGGATGTTTACTGATGTGATCTCAGGAATCTTTACTGAGAGAAAGGATAATTTGTTTTTATCTTCCATTTTCTGATCAACCTTGGAATGCCTTGCCACAGGCTCTAATGAACAACAGACCCCCTAAAAAAAGGTTTCCCCATTTGAAGAGCAATCTGTCAGAGGTAAGTGACCTGCTGCCATCCAGTTTACGCTGTTTTCCAACACACTTACGCAGTGCTATGTGGGTTGCATCCTCCAAGGGGTAGCATCTTTTCAGAGTATTAATGACACAAAATCCTACGGAGCACATTGCCTGTTCCCTGGAATCCAGAAAAAGAGAAACAAGTGAACAGAGAGCCAGCTGCAAACAGAAGTCTGTCAGGGCAGTAGGGAGCACCATTAATTTCTTCTCTGGCTGTAAGCAGCAGCAATCCTCTTTCAGGTTTTTGCAGGAGGATTCTTCCCTGGCAAGATGCACACACCCTCATTAAATAGAGAAGGAGAGAACCATTAATTATTCCCCACTGGTTCCTCTGGTGCTTGTTTTCAGATTTCTCCTTCTACCTCAGCTACGTTGTTCCTACAGTTCCTCATATCCTGAATTAAGTTCTTCCCCCCAAACTCCCTGCAATCCTTGCTCAAAACACTTTTTTTCCTGTTTAGGTCTGACAGTAAGGAGAAGGAGGGAAAAAGGAGGTGCTCTTCAATACATACACATTCCTGTTTCTTCACCTGACCAATGATTTTGTTTTGTTAGTTTGTATTGTTGTTAGAGGCCAATGTGGCTTACTCCATCTTAAGTATGATTAGACAACCATCAGAATGGGGTGACACACATTTTAGGACCAGTAAGATGCTTCCAGCACCAAACCATATTTTCAGAAGAGTAAAGCAGAGCTGTTGCAAACAGTAATCAAAGGAGTTTGAGCAAGCTTAGAGATGGTAGACAATTTCACAAACATCAAAAGTTATTCTGGAAAACAGATTGACTGAAAGACATTCAGCATGCAGAAGCATAAGAATTTTAAAACAGTTTTTAACATGTTTCAATCCAGGCCTGAACTTGCTAGTAACTTCTGAGGCAGAACAAAACCGGCACATGCTAAAAATCATAGCTGTAATCTTGAGTTTGAAACAGTTACTATTGGGTCACAGACATATTTTATGAAAGACCCTTTCATTAGATCTTTTCTCCTGAGAAGCTGAGAGACCTCAGAAATGAAATGTAAACAATAATTATCTGCTGCTGTGGAATGCAACAGGTGCATCTTTGATTGGTCTCATGTGGTTGTTTTTAATTAATGGCCAATCACAGTCCAGCTGTCTTGGACTCTCTGGTCAGTCACAAGATTTTATTATTATTAATTTTCTTTTCTATTCCTTGCTAGCCTTCTGATGAAATCCTTTCTTCTATTCTTTTAGTATAGTTTTAATATATCGTTTTCTTTTAATATAATACATATCATAAAATAATAAATCAGCCTTCTGAAACATGGAGTCAAGATTCTCATCTCTTCCCTCATCCTGGGACCCCTGCGAAAACCACAACTATTGCACTGCAACACAAAGTCCAACCTTGGAAGAATTGATCTTCCCAACCCTAAAAAGTTGTTAGGTATGCTTTCTGACATTGCTCTGGCTCAGGTGTATTTTGTGACTGCTACCACTACAACAGCTGTCACAGGAGAAGAACAGAACACAGAAAAATAGGAAGAAACCCCCTCTTAGTTAAGAGGAAGTAGAAAATACCGCAGACGGAAGGAGAAAAAAAATACAAATCTAGCTGCTGCAACTGTAGATTTAGAAGTGACCTTATAGCCTGAGAATTTTAGCTGTCTGCTGTACAAGGGCAGAGAAGCCAAACACACAGACACAGCAGTCAGATCTGCCTGTAGGTGTGTCCCCATGGCTGCAGACACACATGGAGCTGCTGCTGGAGCAGAACCCAACACGATCATTAATGTTTGTCCTTTGAATAACCGAACGCTGCACAGCTCTAGCTACCCCGTTTCAGGACTTGAACCAGCTCAGATCTCTGTGCATTTTCCCTACATAACAGCAGAGATAACCAAAGGCATGGAGGACCCCGTGAAACCACTCCTGTTTTCATGTCCTTAACCAGACCCAGCATACATGAGAAGACGCTCTCAGAGGTGAGACCTTTGTGCAGAGCTGAGTTTCCAGGCTCTGTGCCCCAGATGGAGGCCAGCGTGGGCTGTGCTGTGCTGTGCTTACTTGGCGAGCTGCAGGACGTTGCGGTAGCAGCTGTACAGGGAGCTCTCGGCCGCCGTGCGGTACCGGCTCTTGTACTTGGGGCCCACCGTGTGAATGATGAAACGCGCTGCCAGGTTAAAGCCCTTCGTCAGCTTGGCCTCGCCTGTCCTGCAGCCTGCCACCAACAAAACAGCAGGGTGAGTGTACATGCCATGGCAAGAAAGGCACAAGTATTCAAGCCCTCGTCTTCCTCCAGTCAGACAACTCCATACATAGAAGTCAGTGTTCTAGAGATCAAATACTAAGGATAACATCCGAACTCATACCAGCTGCTTAGCACCTAGTCAGGCTGAGGAAGTGAGAACTGTGCTTGCTCCTCACAATTTTAAAATTTAAATTTAAAATTTTAATTTTAAATTCTTCTCAATTTTAAATTCCTCTCAATTTTTAATTTTAAAACTATGTGTATAAGGACTAGCCAGATATTGCTAGAAATTCTGTCTTAATTGCAGTGCTTACTACACTACTTACAGAGCAAAGGAAGAAATTATTAGTAATGTGCAGAGAACAGATGCACAAGTGTACCATACAGCTAGCAATAAAATGTCCTTCTGAATTTAACAACTTGGTTTGGGGAGACTGATTTGTGGATAAAATGACCACAAGTCTCCTTAATCAAATAAACCAGTCATTGGCAAAGCTATTAAAACTGCATAGATAATAAATTTGTTTCATTTATGCTCTCAGAATGAGGCAGCTTGCTTTGTTTTGCACATTTCTTCATGTCCACAAGGCAGACATATGATATGCAGCTCAAACTCTCTGGACAGACCAGTTGTCTAGTGTCAAGGAAAGGAAGTTCAAGCAATCCATTTAATTGTTCCATTCACAGCACCCTCCAGTTACATACTCTAGGAACAGATTCTGTGTTTGAAGTCTGGTTTTCGTTCAGCACATAGAAGAAAAAATCTGTTAAACTTCCCCTTCTTCACCTAAATCTAGTCCACTCCAGGTCTGGACAGCTGAAGAAGTACTTCTAGTCTCTCTCTTTCCCTACCCTCAACGACAAGTGTTTTCCAACCTTTTTCCTTCTGCTTGTACTGCTGCACTTCAGCTTTCTGATGTGACAGAAAACCAGTATTTTCATTGGATTAGCTCTCATCCTGATTTCCTTTTAGGTTGCTGGTGGCCACAACAGGCAATGAGCCAGAAGAAGCAGCTGCAGGCAGTGTTCAGGCAGCAGTGCTGCAGCAGCTTGGCTTAACCTTCCCACTGAACAGGGATGTTCATCTGTAGCAGACTCTAAGATCAGGGTCCTATCATTCATCTCTCCCACTCCACTCTTTCCTCATAGTGCTCAGGCAAATTAGCAGCATGCATGAAAGCATATTTTATGGGAAGAGACACTCCTGGCTGAGAATCCTCCTTATCCAAAACTTCAAGTGTATCTTTTTAATGGCAACACACACTGCCTTGAAGCCAGCATCTTGTAACGTTTTTGATCCAACAAATCACATCATTAGCTTCTATAGACCTCTACTGTGCTTCTTCTGGGTTAATCAGAAGGAAGAAAACACCATACTAAAACTAAGCATACTCTTCTGAATTCCTGCACAGCCTCTAAGACAGCTCAAGAGAGTGATCAAATAAGCACAATATGGAAAAAGGAAAAGCCAAACCCAAAACAATGTATCAGATATCAAGTTACTTTTCTTCCTCTGTGGTCCCCATGCCTCACAACCAGTGAGGAGCAAGCAAAGGCCTGTGAAGGAAAAACTTGTGAAAAAAAAAAATGAAGCAAGTTTGATTGAGGTATAGTTGTGAATTCAGTAGGGAAATCAATAAATTCAGGGAAGGAGATGTAGCATTGGTAATCTTTAACTATACTCAGATCACACTTCATACTTCCTAAGGCATTCTGCCTGGAGATGTCAATACAACTTATAAAACTGAAATGTAGTAGGTATTACTCTTATTTTAACATACAGGGTGAGGGGAGCTGCTGAAGTCAAGGTCTGTGGCAAAACTGGGAAAAAAGTCAAGATCCTTTTTTTTATCTGATAAGATTTCAGCTTTTAGAATAGCTTTTTCAAGTTTAAAATGGAAAGTCTGAATTGTCTACATCATGTGTGTGGCAGAGAAAAACCATCACCAGAGCTGTAAGTGCCACAAAAGGTCTTTATTAGACTGCAACATGTATTTGTTGATAAGCAAGCTTGTATCAATAGCACTTCATCTGCAAGCCTGCCCCTGGCTGTAGTATTTCTGCATTAACCAAAACTCATGCTGCTCGCAGGAACATACAAGTTAGCTGAGCCTTAAAGAAGGCACAGGCCTTTGAAGAGTCAGCATGTCACATGCTTGCAGGTCATGATTTTTCTTGGAATCTATGAAATGTGAATATATACCAAGCAGCAGGAATAAAGCAGGAGAGACCTAACTGAAGATTCATTTTACAGCTTTAGAACATAGACCATGCACTATCCCTTTTTCAGCACATTCTCCAATGAAAAAATGTCAAGGCTAAGTGAGAAAGAGGCTAAAAAGGAAGCAGAGATGACAAATGAATCCTAAACTGATTTTTTAACTAAGCTCTCCCTCCACTTCTGCTACCGTGACAGATATACTATGGGTGCTTAAATGCCAGATCTGTAACCCAGCCTCTCTTTCCTCCCCCACACAACAAGTCAGTAGGGTGTCACAGAAGAACTGATTTCCATAAAGCTCTTGGCACAAGATTAAAAGAGAAAAGTCTTCATAGGGAATTGTGAACCTGCAGAATGCATTACAGGGAGAAGACAGTGTTTTCACTGTGGTAGAAGATGCAAAACTACGCATAACTCAGCAGGGTAAAAGGGAATTTGAGAAGCTGAGCACAACAGCTCCCTACAGAGCTGACAGATCTCAGACTTTAGGACTCCTTGAAATGAGTCCCTCTCTTCCCACCTCTCAGTCCACACAAGAAACCAAAGTGTATTTTAGAAGAGTTCTGGTGTACAGTGTGGGGTCCTAACTATTCTAGAGCACCTATGGTATTTTAATTTCCACCCACAGCACACTGAATTTTTGCTCTGTTCTAAAATGGCTACTCTTTCTCCTGTTTAATTTCTAGGTTACTCAAAAAAAGCAAGCTGAATCAGCAAAGGATGATTTTATAGAAACAGGACTTTATTCAATTGCAATTTAAGCTCCTGAGAGTTTATATTAGATATATGGCTCTTCTATATTCATTTTGTTTCTATGTAAGGAGACCAAGCTGTTATCCAGAGTGAGCAGTACCACACAGAGGCCTCAAAATTCAGTTCAGTACCGTAGTTCCTAGAGATGTGAATTTTTATCTGTAAACCACATTAGACTTCTGTATGACCTTGGATAACTATAAACTTTTGTTTGTCACACACAAAATAAGGAAACTCTTATTCCCAGTGCCTGTTGGATGAAAAACAAAGGCTGAGTATTCATCTCCCATTATCAGCGATAAACTCTGTTAATAAAGACTCTAGGCAAACCTCATCAATTTCTAGAATAGCCTTGCATTAGGGCTGCTCTTGTAGCTTTCCAATAAAGTCATTTGTTGGACACAAGAGACAAATGAACCAACCAACTTAAAAAGTCACAAAGACTTAATTTAGACATGCAGTGTTTTATCAATCCATCTATTATTATCATATCTTTCTGAAAGACTGTGTGTATATTAATATCCTGAAAGAAAGAGGATACACAAAGTGCATGACATAATCCATTTAATTTCTTCAATGGTGAACTTCAGTTTCTGTCTTTCATTATGTATGGACACTGAACAGGATAAAATCTCAAGATGTACAAGACTGCTCCCTTGAGCAAAAGCTCTGATAAGCTAACTGCTCAAAGTGGGTTTGGAGAGCAATGGGAATTACTGTATCACAAAGTAAGGGCTCATAAAATCAAGTATCTGCCACAGACTTTCAATTATCTGTAATGTGAGCAGCAAAAAGAGACTGGACTGGCAGGTGTTTCCCCCATTTTTTTTCATGTTAATATCAGCTGTTGGGGGCTGGGCAAAGCTCTACCTTTTTCGTTTGTGTCCCAATCCCGACGCTTTGTACTATGCAAGGACAGGAGATTTCAATAAGATAAAAATGTCTCTGGCCACTTACCTTTGAGCTTCTGGAGCTCATCCTTCAGGTCAGGCCCAGCATGCATGAATATACTTTCAGACACTGGGTTCTTATCCGTGAGAGTCTCATTGCTGGTGTTTACAATGGCCGTGCAGTTCAGTAACGCCACATCTCCTTTCCTGAGGAAACAGTTTATTGCAGCCTGAATGTACAACTGAGCAGGATATTCTCAAATCAGTGCTGACAAGCAAGGAAATGCCAAGTTCCAGGAAAGGCATTAACAGGACTCCAGTGCCCACACAGCGTAGCGCACCCTGACGTGCTCACCAAGCCGAATCATCTCTGGCCTCTCCCTGATGGAGACAGACTGCATGCAAAACTCAGCTCCCTAAACAGTCCCAGCCCCAGCAGAACTGAGGATGTTTGTAGAAAAGGCAGTGTTGTAGCTGTATGTAGGGCAGCTCAGGCAGCAAACATGCAAAGCAGCTTGTTAAACTGATGGAGTCTAACTAACTTCCAAAAACCCACATATTTTCTCTTGGGGACAAGAGGACAGTCCTCCTGTTATATTATTTTCAAAACTTAAACAACTTTTTCAATGTACTTCTTTTTTTTTTTTTTTTTGCAGACAGACTATCCAGGGCACCTTACAGCTGCTGTTCCTCAGACCGCTGTGGGTCTAGAGTGACACTGCAGCTGGACAAGTTTTTTTCTTCTTTTTGCTCCCAAATTGTGACCCCTCAAGTTGATCATGTTCATTTCATTCTGCTGTCCAAAAATCAAACATGCAGAAGATAAACAAGTCACAGATGCATAAGAGACAATGGAGTAGCAGAACTTTGACCTGCTTTTTGTCACAGCAGCAGCCATCAGGGATTTTGGGATCAAAGAGCATAGGAAGGGAAATAAAGATTCCCATGCACAGGGAGAAACTAAACTAACAGCTGAAATTGCACACATTTGCCCAAGCCACACTAGATGTTTAACCTTTTACTCCTCTCTTTCTTTACTCTCTGTTTTACTCCTCTCTTTCTTTATTTAATTGAGTTCAGGAAATGCATGAAAATCCCATTTCCTGCATATATTAACCAGAAAGAGGTTCAGGCTGATCCCTGAATCTGCATCCCTGAGAAATCCTTCTCCCTTCACCCTGATTAAGTTAAGAGTTATTCATCTAAAGAGCAGCCTCAAGTATCTAAATTACAGGAAAAAAACACTGGTGGAGTAAATACAGCATACTATACTTAATCAATAGATTTTGGAAGAAAGTCATGGAGACAAAACACAGAATGGCAGAAGGAGGGGTAGGAAGAGCCAAAAGCAAGCCACAAGAATCACAGAAAAGAAAGAAATACTGATTTAAAACATAAATGTGAAAGCAGAATAACACCAGCAAATACAGGAAAAAAAAGCTACTAAACAGCAAACATATTTGTTTAAAAATAAAAACCTCATATCCAAGTGCCCAACTAGATTTTGATACTAAGCATACAGTATCACAGTAGGAAGTACAGCTCCAGTCTGCTGCATCAAGGACTGTCTACGAGCACAACCTATGGCGGAGCAAAATCCCAGACTTTAAAAGTTACAGTGAACAAAAAGATTGTGTTATTCCCAGGTCTGTAATGTTTGATTCAAGAAAAGAGGATTTAGAGGTTTTATTCTACAGCAGTGATCATTACATGAAGATATGGATCCTGCAGTAAATGGAGAAGTGATGACTGACACACGAGAGCCACATTGAACTTACCACAAGATTATTTTTTCATTGATGTCCTTCCTGTATGGAAAAGGTGATCTAACATCAACTTGAGCTTTTTCAACAGGACTTTGGTGACAATCCAGCTGCTTGGCCTCATAGGCATCACTCCAGCCTGGCAGACTATCAACATCCACAAACTGGGAAGGAGCACCCAAGGGATCCATGGAATGGAAACAGCAACTCCCTTCCTCTGCTAACTTGTCACACTCCAATTTTCACTGGAGTCTTCCAGGTGCTTTAAAGAAAAAAAAATCAAACCAGGTCACCAGCTGTTCACTAAAACTAATTGTCCCATAGACACCTCTCACAAGACTGCAATGCAATAACAGTCAGCAGACAAAAGAAAAACAGATTTCCCACTCAAACACTCCCTCTTTTGTTAGCTGTATGCAATAAGGCCATGCAGATACAGTGAGACAAAACCTCTTCCAACAATTCAAGGTGAAAACACTTTCTCTACTATATTGATCCGACTTGTGATCTTGCATTTGGAAATTGCAAGAATAAATTTCCAAGTGCAGAAAGGAATTCAGTCTTTCTGAAAAGTGTTATTTCTTTATCTGGAGTAAAAGCAAATTTGTAGCAGGGAATGTATAATTTATCCTTTCAGAGATACTGGTAAATACTTATGTAAAAAAGAAAAAAGACAGAGCTTCCCAAACCACAATGCCCCTAACCCCCCAAAACCCTAACCCTTACAAACAAACCAACAAAATCCCTCCCTCTCCCCGAATAATACAGCCCTTGCAGTTCAGTGAATTCTGAGCTGCTGCACACAAGATTTACTGTCACACAGCTCTTACAGGCACGCACTCGGGCACAAAACCCCTTCACCCAAACCAGTTTTGCACCAAAGAGTAAAGCAGTAAATTTGAACGCTGGCCCAGCACATTTTAAGACGGAACTCTGCCACCTGACTGATGTTGAGGTGACACTTGAGATGAAGGCTCAAACGTGCCAATACTCACTTCTCAGCTGCCAGCAGGTAATGCTTTGGCTCCTACACTCCCGTAGGGACTACTGAGCCGCACTAGTGAATCAAACTAGCGCAAACATACCCACGTAAGTAACTTCAGCCTGCCACATACACACCCGCCACTTAACTCCTTTTACACGTTCATAATTGACAATAATTTAAAAACGATCGCACCCACAAGGAGTAATTGTGAAACGCGACTTACTAAGGACATTCATTAGCTCGGGAAAACAACACAACACAACAAAACAAAGCAACCAAGTATCCAAGCTCACATTGAGGGCTAATAAAGGCTGACACTAGGACAAAGATAGCCGTAAGAGCATCTAGGTACAGTTTTCGCTGGCAGAAAAGGCAATGAGAGAGAGAGGGGAGGTAAGCGCGGCTACACTGGCCCCAGCCGGGAGCTCATGTGCATCAGCATCTTCCCACTGCCGAACAGCCAAACCAGGGGTCTGGCTATGGCAGCGAGAGGGAGGCGAAGCGGGGCGCGCACATCTCCGGGGTGTCTCCCCCGCCATCGCTGCCGGGCCCTCCCAGGGCGGAGGCGGCCCCGAGGGATCGTCGGGCTCGGAGCGGGGCACAGAGCGCTGCGAGCGGGGGCCGCGGCCCCAGTGCCCGGGACGCAGTGCCGTGCCCCTACCGGGAGGAGAGCCTGTCTCTCCCGCCCCACGGCTGCCAGCCGGGATTCCGGCACCGCGCTCCGCCCGGCATCCATCGCCCCCCGCCAGGCTCCCGCCCAGCGCAGGCCGGGCTGTGCCCCAGCACCGCAGCGCACTCACGGGCACAGCCGCAGAGCCGCCGCCAGCCCCGCCCGGACAGACGGTCCCGGTCGGCGCCGGTCTGGCGACATCACCCAGGGCAGCTCCGCGTCCGCCGCGCTTCCGCTTCCCTTCCCGGGCGGGGCTCGGGGCCGCGCTCGCAGCCGCGCCCGCTCTGACGCACTTCCAGCGCGGCGGGCCCGGAGCGCCGCACGTGTGGCGGCCGCGGCTGCTCCGCGCCCTCCTTCCCCCATTCCGTGCCCTCCTTCCCCGCACTGCCCGCGCCGCCGCCATGGGCCTGACGCGGCAGTACCTGCGCTACGAGCCCGCTGCGCTCTTCGGGCTGGTGGCCAGCGCCAGGGCCGGCGTGGCCTTCGTGGCGCTGCGCGGCGAGCGGGGCCGCTACGTGGCTGTGCCGGCTTGCGAGCACGTGTTCGTGTGGGACACGAGGAAAGGAGAGAAGGTGGGACCCGCGGTGCGGTGCCGGGGCAGGGCTGGGGTGCAGCGTGAGGGGCTTTTAGGCCGCCTGAAGCGAAGCGATTTGTGTTACTGTGCGGCGTTTGGAAGGAAGCGCCACCTCCACAGCATCCCTGCCTCTTGGGAAGGATGAGCACAGCGTGAGGTTTGGTTATGGAATGGGTCTGCAGCTCTGGCTGCCTCCTGGCCCAGGGTGCTGGTGTCTTCCAGTTCTCCAAGCTGGTCACTGGACTAAAAGGATTGTGCATTATGTTACCTTTTGAGTAATCCAAAATATACTGCGGTGTTGGATGCTTACAAGAAAGTCTTGCTAGTTACAAGGAGGTACTTGGTTATTTCTGTGTAAGGAATTTATAATGGTTGCGTTTGTTGAAATCCAGGATGCAACCCCAGCACACACAGAACAGAGGAGGCTGTGGATGATTTGGATCATGGGTATCTGGAATGCAGCAGCTCTCACCTTTGTTTTGTTTTGATAGTAACTTGTAGCCATCAGTTGTTACAGGGAGTGGTGGTCCTGCTGCTCTGCTCTTACTGTGAGAGTAATTTATTTTATCACAGCTTGGTCTTAAAATGAATCTCACTGTGGATCCCTGTGAGATTTGCTCAGGACCTCAGTTGTGGAAGAGTAATTGCTGTCACAGTAACTGGAAAGCTGCTCCTAGTTTAGCTGGTTGTGTGAATGTTCTTGGTCAAATCAGGGATGACATAGAGTTTGTGTTTTGGCTGTGGAACTGGGCATCCCATGTAAAAGTTGTATCCCATACGGGGTTGTGAGCTGTAACTTTAAGGACTTTGCCAGACACAGTCTCCTGTGAGATTCAGAAAACACTGCAAGTACTACTGTCCACTACACATTGAAATCTGGTTTTGTTTCACAGTCTCTGGAGTGCTGACTGCTGGTATGTTGTTCTGGAGATGTTTTCATCATTCTCAAGTTCTTGTGCAGTCTGTGGAAGAGTTGCTCTGTCTTATACCCGAGAAAGGCCAGGCAAGAGAGGATGGAGTCAGGAAGAAACTTTCCAATTTTAATCTCAAACAATATTTCTTGCTCTCTGGTTCATAATATACGGATGCAGAAATTTCAGGTTCTGAGTTCCAGGGCTTGTTCTGCACTGGTTTCTTGAGAAATTGCTTCCCTTCTAGCTGCTGTTTACTGTGGAAAATGGGGTTAATTATACTGTATTTGGTGCAGGAAGTTGAAAAATGAACTTCTAAAGTGGCAGAAGTGCTCAGCTGGAAGTTCAGGAGAGGAATAGACTGTATTTTCTCTGCTGTCTAAGTATCTGTCTCTGACATGTCATTTATCAACATTACGTATGTTTTGTCTCCTAAAAATTGCAGGTTCTTATCCTTAAGGGTCTCAAGCAGCAAGTCAGTTGCCTCTGCCCCTCTCCAGATGGGCTGCACCTGGCTGTTGGGTATGAAGATGGAGCAATCCGTGTCTTCAACCTCCTAAGTGGAGAATCAGCTATCACTTTCAATGGGCACAGGGCTGCAGTTACAGCCCTGCAGTACGACCACCTGGGTGGCAGGCTGGTGTCTGGCTCAAAGGTGAGGCTGTGGCGTCTGGAGCATGACCTTGTCACAGAGATGCCCCATGGGGAAGGCTGACCTGCACTGAAGTGTTCAGTGTTTTAAGTGTGGCCTCTGCCCATAGCCAGAGGATGGCAGTGGGAGGGGCTGGGGAGCAGCAGGGGCTGCAGGCAGGAGCAGGGCACTGGTAGAGCTGTTAAAGTGAGGACTCTTGTGAGATCAGGAATAGCAAAAGTGCCTCAGGCTGGGATGATGGTACGTTGATCAGTCTGACTGCACCTCTGGGGAAGCAGTGTCGCTTGCATTAATCACCCTTGTGATTCAGAGTGAGAAAGTGTGCTCTCAGGTAATCTTTTCAGTCTCATGGCAGAAGTTTTGCAGAGACAGGGGCCAGTCCCATGGAGACACTCTGTCTGTTCCAGGATACAGAAGTCATCGTGTGGGATGTCATCAATGAGAGTGGCCTGTACCGGCTGAAGGGACACAAGGATGTCATCACTCAAGTCCTTTTCTTGAAGGAGAAGAACTTGTTGGTCACTTGGTGAGCCAGACTAAGAGATATTGTTGATCAGGAAAGCAGGCATGGTTGTACTTGCAATTTAGACTTCTGTGTGCTACAGCAGTTTGTATTTTCCTTCTTGTCTCGTGATATCTCAGGCCCACCAGCATCTTTGAATATGATTTTGTCAGATCCATATAATTTTTTAAGTCTGGTGCCTGAATCCAAGTCTTAGAGCAACTGATTTGGCCATACTGAAAAAGGTGTTTGGAAAAGGGTTTAAATTGTTGGTAAATCCATCAACTTAAAATTATTGTAACAAAGAATAGTGATAACACATTCATTATGTATGTAACAGTTTTGGGGTTTTTTTTGTTTATCTTGAAGAATTAAGTAGACTTACCTTCTGTATGTGTAATTCACACAGCAGTGTGACAGAAAAACTGCTTTCTTGTAAGCTGTAAATACACTAATTAATTAAAAGATGATAGGGGTTTTTTAGCTGATTTTAAGTTATTCAACTAAAAGAGCTGCAAGTTGAATCCCTTTGATAATAATTGGTTGACAACAATGGTCACTGATTTTTTACTTTTTAATATGCCATTTACTAACTTAATAGAAGAGTGCATGCAATTGGTCCAGTTTGAAATTGAAACAACTTTGTTTTGCTTTTTTCTTCAGATGGAAAAAGTAGTATTTTGTTGGTAGATGGTACCCATATTTAAAGCAATTTCAAATATTTGTAAGTCAGCTTCAGTGACTTGACAGATCTTTTTGCAGCATTGCTGTGCCTTTTTTGTTTGGCTTGCAAGATGTCAATGTTTTGAGCAGTTGCTCTGTGATATGTTCTGACATGTTTTAGATTTTTTTTTTTTTTCTACCACTTAAAAAAATTGTGAGTTCTACAGTCTTTCCTTATGTCTGAGTTTTTCTTCTTTGTTCCAGTTCTAAAGACACACTGGTGAAATGGTGGGATCTGGACACCCAGCACTGCTTCAAAACTCTGGTTGGACACCGAGCTGAGGTAAAAAGAGGATGTGTGGAGGTGTTGGGCTGGAGGGACGTGGGATGTCAGGGCTCACTCTGGGCTTTCCTTGCTTTCAGGAGTTGCAAGCTGGCACCATCATACATTTTACTTTCATTAGGCTTTAGGATTGAGCAAATGAGAGACTGCCAAAAATTTCAAGAGCTGTCATCGCATGCATTGGATTAAAATTCCCATGCACATGTCTCCAGAGGAGGTGCCAGCTACATCCATTCTCTGTTTGGTTGCTGTTTAAATAGGTCATTTAAAGATGCTGTGCTTTTTTAATGATAGTTAAGGGAGTCAGTTCCTCACATTGTGCCTCTGGACAGGTCTGGGGCATGGCTTTGCTGTCCCAAGAGAAGCGTCTGATCACTGGGAGCGCTGACAGTGAGCTGAGGGTGTGGGATCTCACCTACATCCAGGAGGTAAGACATTCCCCTGTAACCCCTCAGCCCCTCTGCCCAGCTGCTTGTCTTTGAACTGAGAAAGAGCTGGAACATGTTCAAGTCTGATGGATGTTCTGGGAAACAGCCAGAGCAATGTCTTTGCTATCTGAGGGGTCCATGAGCTGCTTGTGGGATGGGCTTTGCTGTTTCCTGTGTTTTGCACTTTCAAGTGAAGCTGTGAGCAGTTCCAGAATGAGATTTCCAGTGTGTCAGATGTTCCTGCCCTATGACTTACTGCCTTGCTTTTGAAAGACAGGTGCCTGCTAAGGAAGGCAGGAGCCTCTCCTGAAATGGAAAATGTAAACCCCCTCTCTCGGAATTGCTATAAATTTTTAATTAAGGGTCTTTTAGGCAAAAATATGGGAGCAGGAATAATAGTTCTTTATTAGGGAAGAAAATAAAAAAAAAAGACAAAATAAACAATGCAGTAAATTAAAACAACACTGACAGAGTCAGAACCCAACCTGACACCCTGTTGGTCAGGGTGTTGGTAGCAGTCCAATTGGAATCGTGGCTGCAGCCCTCCTGGAGTGTCAGGTGTGGTTCTGCTGGAGCAGGGAGCCTGTAGAAAGGGTGTAGTCTTCCTCTGAAGATCCAGTGGAAGAGGCAGCTGTTGCTCTGGGAAATCCAGTGGAGAAAGCCATGCTGGTGTTCCAGAAACTCCAGATTGGATCTGGGTAGGAATGCTTGGCTCTTCCCTCTGGGCAGAGCATCTCACATTGGGATGCCATAGTTCTTATCAGTCATGCAGTAACAATCAGTAGCCCATTGTCAGCAGATGTCTCCCCTGAGAGGGGATTGGTTGTGGAAGAGATTAGGAAAACCGCCCACTTAACAGAAGACAATTGCCATACAGATGGCAAATAGAATACAATTTGCTTGGCAGTCTGGGACACTTACAGCTGAGGAAGACAACCTTGTGGGTGGATGATAGTCATGGGAGCACATGGACTGCTTGGTGCCTACAGGAATTCTGTAGGACACTCCAGTGTATGCTAATCAGTTGTATCTCCAGGGAAATGGACTGTGAGCCAGAAACCACAATACTACAGCTCTTGAGGTTTAAGGTATTCCTTTTGTTGTGTTTTTTTTTTTTTTCTGTGAGCAGGTAAAAGATCCTGATGAACCAGAATCCAAGAAAAGCAAAGGGTCATCTTCACCTGGAGCAGAAGAAAAAACTGAAGAGGATGAGACCTTAGAGCTGGATGAGCATCCTGAGGAAGTAAGATCAGTTTTCTGTGCTGTCTGAGCTGGTGTATCTGACCCCATTTGCATGGTTTATGTCCTGAGTGTCATATTTACCTTGTTTGGGAAAATGTGATAATTCTTGTCTTGTTCCATAGCAACTTCCTCAGCAGCAGTTGCTGCCTTATCTACCTGCAAAACATCAGCAGAAGTATGTGTGCCAAAACACCCACAGATATACTCTCCACTGACAGTTTTTCTTTCCTTTCTATTTGAGAAGAACTAGATAATGTATAAATTTAAACAGTGCTAATAGATCTCTTTCATCAAACATCCCAGAAATAAAATAGTTCCTTGCTGGTTTGCAGCTGCTGAGTTCAGTACTGATGCTCAGCTTTGCAGAAACTGAGAGGTCAGAGTTGCACTGTACTGAAATATGGTGTGAGATTGGATTGCAGAAAGCCATTCCCACTTTTCTGCTGCTGGAGACTTCACTGAATTTGTCTTTCTGGTAGAACTTTCTGGAGTACTGCTCAGATCTCAGGCTGCTTGTAGTTGTGATAGATACCTGACTTGGTTAATTAGTTTTACAGCTTCCTCTCCAGAGGATTTCTCTCCCTTCAATGCCTTGTTTAAGACTTTCTGTTCTCAGCTTCTCTGCCTCTTTTGACTGAGCTCTGCTGCCTCTGTAGCATAAAAAATCAGCTCTGTCTCTTAAATGGATGTAGTTTGCCAGTAAAATTAAGTTATTCTTCCACTGAGACCCCCAATGATTATTTTCAGCTGAAATGCAACAAAACACCAGGAGATAAGCTTGTAGCTCACACAGATTATTGTTTTGTCCCTTTATTGTCCTTACCAACTGTTCTACCAGGACCCTTTAAGTTCATTTCCCCCTCTGCTTGACATTTCTTGTCAGCAGGTATCTTGAGTTTGCTTGAGCAGATCATTTGACCTTTCAGAGCCGGGTTTGTTCCTCTTTCCCTGTAGCGCATCGTGAAGTGCAGCAAGGTCGGATCCATCATGCGGGAAGGGAGGGACCGAGTGGTGACTCTTGGCACAGACCGCATGGGCAAGTTTTTGGCCTGCCATGTGAGTAATGGGGGACTCTGCTACTGAGCTGTAGAGGAGGCTGGTAGAGACCTTGGCTACTTTCTGTAAGGGCCAGCCAGGGCTTTGCATACCTTTGAATTTGTCTACTCTGACTCTAGGGAACAGACGCCGTTCTGGAAGTGTTCTCTGTCCTTTCCGAAGAGGAAATCCAAAAGAAATTGGAAAAAAAAAAGAAGAAAGCAAGGAAAAAAGCCAAGTAAGTAGTTTTTTGGATGCTGTCTGTGTCCAGAAGGCTCTAGAAAAACTCTATTGTGTAGCATTACACAGTGGTTGAAAATTCCAAGCTTCTGGCTATTCTCTTTGTGCTAGGTGTTGTATTTTGGGGTTGATCTTTCTGTGCATCCTTGTGCTTGTTTGAGCAGCCCTGTTCCCAGAGACTCAGGAAATACCTTTCTTTCTGGATTTTCCCTCTGAAAAAACAAAGTTAAAGTGTGCAAAGAAATGGATATAAAATGGGTTTTTCAGAGCTGCTAAGCTCTACCTGACTTTGGTGTTTATACTGCTTGGTGAATCAAAGTAAGGTCTTGGTAGTCAATGGAGGAATGAGAGTTTCATCTGAGAAGTCACAGAGAATCTGATACTTCATTTCCTGTTTTACAGCAGGCAGAGATACAGGTGAGAGTTTTCTTAATGGTTACTCTGTGTTAAGTGTCTCTGTGTATCCTGGCACTTAACAGGTGCCTCAGAGCAGCCCTTAGGGAGCAGTTTGGCTCCAGGGTAGAAACTAAAGCACAGGGCATCTGTGCAAATCTGCAAATCTGGGCATCTGCAAATCTGGAAATGCATTTTGGCAGTGGCTGAAAGCTTTTGATGAGTGATAGGAGATGAGCAGAAGCTGGTCTTGCTCTCAAATACAGCTTCTGTTCCCTGTTCTGTATCCATCTTTGTAATGTGCCTTGTGTTTTGGCTCCAGAGGAGGAGGTTTTTTTAGGACAGTTTGTGTCTTTAGTAGTCTGTGTACTGGCATGAACTTCACTGTCCACCCTTCACTGTCCCTATTTTTAAATGGGGTTGGTAATGCTGGATAAGAGGGAAGTTGTTTTCAGTAGGCTAAGTGGTTTCCTTATGTTTTTTGTGTTGCTATGTTTGTTTGTGTTGGCTGTGCTGGGTCATTTGACTCTCCTCCCTTATCTGACATTTCCAGACAGAACTCTGAAGAGGAGCCTGAAAGGAGTGTGGAGCTGAGCCTGCAGGAAGAGATTCAGCGGGTCACTAGTGTCAAAGCTTCTTCTAAAATCAAGTGAGTGGAAAGGCTTTTGTAGAGTCTGATGAGTGGTTATGCAGCTGCCTGGGGAGAGCTCTGCATGGCTCAGTGCAGGCAGAGGAGGAAGAAGTTTCCCCCTCAGCATATGTTTAGCTTGGAGCTGGGGAGAGGCCTGCCTTGATTTCCAGTCCAGTCACACCTCTGTGGTTCAGTGTGCACTTGCTTGTTGGATGTGCTCTGTCTATATTCCTCTGTCTCAGTTGTTCTTGATGGTTGATCCCTCCAACACTTTGTCTTATTACCCCTGTGTACAGCTCTGATTTTATCTAATCAAACAGGTCATTTGACTTGATTCTCTCTCCAAAAGGAGAGCTGAAGATGGCACTGCTGCTCCAGAACAATGTCATTGAATTGTACAACCTGGACCTGTCAGCACAAGCGCCCCAGGCTGTCCGTGTGTCCAGGATAACCATTGGAGGCCACCGCAGTGATGTCAGGACTTTGGCTTTCAGCTCTGACAACATTGCCATTCTCTCAGCAGCTGCAGAGTCCGTGAAGATTTGGAACAGGTACGCAGTCTGGTTGTGTCAGTCTCCCAGAATTGAGGGATGCTGTGTTAAGAAAGGCAGTGATAAGAAAGAGGGGACAGTGGAAATAGATAAAGCAGCTAATGAAGTAAAGGAAGCAAATAGAAAATGATTTTTCTTTTTTCCTTATTAGGGAAACTGAGAAACTGTAGATCTAAAATTTCAACAGAAGGTATAAACACAAAGGTCCTGCATAGGAGTTGGGTATAGACTACTTTGCTATGGGTTTTTTCTGTTTTTTCATTTTTAATAAGAGGTATTAACTGTTACCCTAAACAAGCCTGTTCTTTAGGGAAAATGTGGGTTTCTTGACATGTCATCTGAAGGATCTAGTATTAGACTGAGTAGGCTGTTGTGTTGATCTAGAGTGTTGTGTGTTGATGTAGAGTGCTGTCCCAGTGTTTCTTGAATGGTGTTGATTTCAAGCTCAGTTTCCTCTGAGTATACTATCTTACACTCTGTCCCTTCCTGAAATGCTGTTTAAAATTAGGAGCTGTGTTCTTGTTCACAGCAGCAATAGGTCATGATGGTGAACAACACAGTGGCATGTTTTTATGGGCAACATTGTTGGCAGTAGTGCTGGGTAGTGTTTGGGTCAATAGGATGGTGGTGGCTTATCTTCTGAAAGACAGCTGTGTGTAGAGGCCAGACTGGAGCATGTCTCACTGAGCAGGCCAGATTCTGTGGGTGATAAGAGGTTTTGGGCTCTGTCTTTGTCCACAGGTCGACCCTGCAGTGCATCCGGACGATGGAGTGTGAGTACGCGCTCTGCTCGCTGTTTGTCCCTGGCGATCGGCAGGTCATCCTTGGGACCAAGGTAAAGAGTGGCCCTCTGACTCCACACTGCCCAGGTCTGGGAATGTGTTAGGAAAATGTCACTAAGGCAGCCTCACAGAAAATGCATTGCCTCTCCTAAACTGCAGCACTGCTCTGTTCCCAGAGTCTTTACGGAGCTCTTGTGGCTTGAGGTAGAAAGCAGAGTAGAGCTTTGGGAAGGCCCTGATAGAGGTCAGGAGTTTGGCCATCTGTGTCTAACAGCCACCTAATGAAGCTGGCTGCTGGGTGCATGGGTGGCAGGGAGCTCTTCTGCCAGGAGCTGTCATGAGTTGTGAGTAGAGGCTGATTCTGGCTCTGTGATGTCTTTCTCCCCAGACAGGGAAGCTGCAGCTGTATGACCTGGCTTCTGGCAGTCTGATAGAGACACTTGATGCTCATGAAGGGGCAGTGTGGTCTATTGCTCTTTCACCAGACCAGGTAATTCAGCCACCCTTAAAAGCATCTTCTGCACATCTTTTCATGGGAGTCTTTCCTATAGTACTGTGTTTACACTGTGGAATTTGTTTTGCACTGCCTGCTTTGTTCCATGGAAGCATGGAGCCCCTCATCCTTGGAAGATGCAGCTGATAGTGTCAAATAACTTTCTAGTGGAATCAAAACCATAGTAAGAAATAATCTGCCTGAAATTCATCCACCCTACAGATGAAAACATATGGAATAGATTTTACCCTCCTTCTTAATGTAAAATGTTGAACTGCTGTTCCTTTAGAAGGCTCTGTTGTAGGGTGGTGGTCAGGTGTGTGTTATCCAGTAGCAGTGAGAGTCTCAAGCTGCCCACAAATCAAAAGCATATTGTTAGCTGCAGCTGAGATGACTGCTTTCCATCCCAAAGTTTCAATCCTGGTTTTGTTTTACATTTGAGGTCTTCGTCTTAGCCCTCCAAAATAAGCTAGAGCTTTTGAAATTGTTTTTGTTGCTCAGGCAACATGTGCTCTAACCAAAGCAAATGCTCTTGGTGGTGTCCACTTAATCATTAATGGTGTAGGAGCATGGACATTTCAAAAACCTCCTCTGTATTTGCAGTTCCTTGGTGTAGGCTTTCTCTGGGTGATAGAAACTAGTTTCACAGCAACTTTCTTGTTTTCCCCTACAGCATGGCTTTGTGACAGGAGGTGCTGATAAATGTGTCAAGTTCTGGGAGTTTGAGCTGGTGAAGGATGAGAACAGTGTTCAGAAAAGGTGAGAAGATAAACCTTGTGCCATTGTTGATGATGGATGCTTTGGCCTTGTTGTGCACTGCAAGAACTGCCCATGACATCAGTGTGGAACACATGGAGGAGAGTGTGGGCTCAGTGCAGTTTTGTGGAGACCTGAGCTTAGCTGGAGGAGGGCACTTGCCTCATTCTGATCCCTTTTTGTGTGTGTAAGTTTAGTGTCTAATCAGGCTGGGCCTGCAGATCATTACTGTAAATGTAGCAGTGAAATTCATCAGCCACCAGAGCCTGCTTATTTCCAGTCCTGTCCTAGTAAGGAATGAGGCATGTTAGAATTCACTTGCTTTCCCAGGGTGCAGTGTGGGACTTGTATCCATTTCTCTTCCTAGTTTTGCTTGGGTTACCAGTTGTTTTTCCCTCTTGCTGCCAGGCTTTCCATGAAGCACGTGCGCGTTTTGCAGCTGGATGAGGACGTGCTCTGTGTGCGCTACAGCCCCAACCAGAAGCTGCTGGCTGTCTCCCTGCTGGACTGCACCGTCAAGGTTTTCTACGTTGACACACTCAAGGTGCCTGACCAAACAGGGTGTGAGGCTTTGCAGGAAGGGATGTAATTGTAACCTGCAGGAATACAGAGGAAAAGTGTCTGTTTTGTGTGGAACATGCATCCTCCTTCAGGGGCCTATTTGCTGGCAAACCTGACAGAACTATGGTTGTTCCACACTGGGAACTGGAAGATCCATTTTTCATTTAAAAAGTGTTCTGAGCCTGCAGGTGGCTTCAAGACTCATTCTAAACCCTGCAGATGTGGTGGTACTCCAGATCTGTCAGGCACTATGAAGGTGGGGGATGAATGTGCCTCATGTGGTGTTAAATGGGGCATGGCAGAGGCAAAGTTTGTGGGAGGAGAACCTTCCTTGTGAACAGTGTGTGGTGGATTTGTGAGCTGTGTATTAGCATGTGAATTATGGAATGACATAAGACAGATTGGTGCTGGCAGTTATGTGAAGAGAAACAGAAATTAACTCCATTGACATTGGTGATTGCCACCAGAGTTAGCTAGAGAGCAAACAGAGCTAGTTCAGCTTGCTTGGCTACTTCCACCTTCTTCTCAGTTCTAGCGTCATGACCCTGCTGTTAACAGTGTTCAGGGCAAGAATGAAAGTGGAACAGTGCTAGAAAAACAGCTCCTGAGGCAGAGCAGAAGTAGCCTGGAGCTTGAGATTTGCACACCTCTCTACCCAGCATGTCTAACTGAGTCATCTTTCTTCTGCTTCAGTTTTTCCTTTCTCTGTATGGACACAAGTTGCCAGTGCTGTGTATGGACATCTGCTACGTAAGTATCGTTAGGGCTGTGTAACTTGGGACTGTGGTGGTATGGATGAGTGTGAGAGCCTCTGCTGGCATCAAGGCCTCTAGGATAATCCTTTCTTGTCACCTCCTTGCTCCTCACTTAGCAGTTTCTGGGTGGGACGCAGCAACCCCCTTCTTATTCTGCAGTCCTGTGCTCGCTGGAAGGCTTATCAGAGTTGGGGTTATGACAGAACTCACCCTGGGGCATTTTGTGAGTGAGTGGAAATCAAAATGTTGTGATGTACTCATTGTTACAGGTGCAGCCTGCTTTCTGCTCAAGTTGCTGTGTGAGAGCAGCCTGAATTGTTAGATGGGAGCAAGGGCAGGTGCTGAGAGGAAGCAGCCTCTTTGTGCCTGTTCATTCTTGAGCTGCATCTTGCTCTGAGATGTCTTTGGAATGAGGCTCATTGAAAGCCAAGAAGAATGTCAGGATATAGCCAAATACCTGCAGAGGGTCAGAGGAGGGCCAGAGTGCTGTCAGTGGCCTGTGCCAGTGCCAGAGCATGGGCCACTGGGAAGGAGGTGGAGGGATCAGGGGGCCACATTTCAGGAGCCAGGTGTCTGCCTACTCAGCAGTGCAGAGTCACTGGGGCAGCAGCAGCTCCTCGTGGGGCTGCCAGCCAGCTCCCCACCGCCTCCTCTCTCTTTGTTGCTCTCTAGGATGGGACTCTAATTGCAACTGGCTCTGCTGACAGGAATGTGAAGATTTGGGGCTTGGATTTTGGGGACTGCCACCGTTCTCTCTTTGCCCATGATGACAGGTTAGTCAAATCCTGCAGCATCTTTGGACTGTGGACTTGTCTCCAAGGAGCTGTGATCCAGCAATAATCCTTTTATGCATCATAGACAGGGGGAGTTTTGCAGTGTTTCCCAAGTGAGTAAATTTGAGCCTTTTTCTCTTCCAGTGTGATGTATCTGCAGTTTGTGCCCAAATCCCATCTCTTCTTCACAGCTGGAAAGGACAACAAGATTAAGCAGTGGGATGCAGATAAATTTGAGCATATCCAAACACTGGAGGTAGGAAGTTTTGGAGTCTGTTGAAAGGAAGCATTATCCTTGCATGAGCAGGATTTTCCTCAGGGGTGAAAGTTGGGTGATGTTGATGTCACAACTCTTCTGTCATCTATGCAGGGGCATCACCAGGAGGTTTGGTGTTTGGCAGTCAGTCCTAATGGAGACTATGTGGTGTCAGCATCCCACGACAAGTCCCTGCGCCTTTGGGAAAGGACAAGGGAGCCACTGATTTTGGAAGAGGAGAGGGAGATGGTGAGAGTTGCATCTTTCATACTAAAACCAACTTCCAGACCTTTTTTTCCCTTGGTCTTCAGTGGCTTTCTGCATGTCTGTTTCTTACAGTCTTTGACGTTCTCTTGTGTGCCTTTCAGCACAAGTGTGTTTGGGAGGCAGTTCAGCAGGTGGCTGATGGAGAGGGATGGAGAGCACTGCTCCTGTTAAATGCAGTTTGTCCCTTTTCCAGCTGTGAGAGGTCCATTCTGTAGCAGGCCCCAGAGCTCAGGGATGCTGGAAGAAGCCCCTTCTATATCATTTGAGCATGTATTGGGAGGAATCATAAATTCAGAAGGACTTCAATACGAAGGAAAGTCTGGACGTCTCTAGTCCAGCCCTTTGCTCACTGCAGGATGATCTTAATGCTGTATCAGACTGCTTAGAGACTTGCCTTCATACACTGACATCTCCAAGGAAATAGATTTTCCAGACTATCTGAGCACCTGTTCCAGTATTGAGCCACCATTGGGGTTGGCCGATGTGTTTGTTTCACGTATTCAATCAGAGGTTCCCTGGGAACAGTTTGTAACTCTGTCTTTTTGGTGGATCCCTCAGAGAAGCCTGTTTCTATCACTCCTCCTAAGGCAGTTCTTAAACAACAGTGAGGGAGGAGGAAGCAGAAATGCTTCCTCTCCCAAAGAACCAGGAGTGGATGAGAAACCTGCAATAGATGTTTGGGGTTTTTTATCCCAGCCCGTTTGCAAGAGCTGACCCACATGCTGTACCTTGATGCCCTGTGTTTGGTAAAAGGAGAGACAGAGAGAGCTCTTTTCCAGATTCCGGAAAAGTTTGTTGTGGGTCAAGTTTGAATAGCAAGGTGGGCATGAATACATGAGTAGTGAAGTGTACATAACATAATTGGTGCCCTTTCATGTGAGAGGTGGCAGATTAGAAACTCTTTTCTTTTGCAGCCCAGGACAACCCTGGGACTTTTCTAGATTTGTTCCCTCTGTGTTGTGTGGCTGGTGAAAGGTGTGGTGCTGAACTGTGGTGTCTGTCTCAGCTTGGTGGAATCCTGAAGAGCTGTTCCTGCACCCAGAGCAGAGACCTGGATTTCCTTGTGGGAGACTCTGGAGTTCATTGTGGGGTTGGGACCAGGGGCAAATGGGCATTTTGCCACTGGCATTGTTGGACACTGCTGGTTGGTTCTGGTTTTGCAATGGGCTGCGTGAAGCCCTCCAGGTTGTCTTGCTCAAATAGTCCAGAAGGGACTTGCACACTTGCCTTACTGCTGTTAATATGTTGTGTTCTCATCCTCTGTAGCAACGAGAAGCTGAATATGAAGAGAGTGTGGCAAAGGAAGAGCAGCCTGTGGTGAGTTGCACCATCTGAATGTTTGTCAGTGTGATTGTACAAACTCTGGAAAAACTATTTCTTTAAGAGGTATCAGGGAGAAAGGAATGTTTTCTTGCTTTGAGGCAGTGCAGGGGGGAATGGGGTGCTGAGGCTGTGGCTGCCGGTGTGGTGCTGTGGAAGGATGGAACTGCAGCTCTGTATTTTGTATTTTGTAGGTGGCTGGAGAGAGGCAAGGAGAGACAGGGCTGGCAGGAAAGAAGACCATTGAAACCATCAAAGCGGTAAGATGCTGTGGCTCTGCCAGCGTGGCTTTGTGCCTTACCAGCCTCTCAGAGGGGCTCTCATGGGGTCATAGCATCAGTTTGAAGAGTAACCTGTGCTGTCACATGGGGCAGATTGCTTTTGCATGCACAGGCAGTCTGTCCTGCTCAGAAGCCAACTAGGAGGGTTTTGACTCTTGAGAGTCACACACCAGGAATTCTTTCCTCCTGAGAGGAATGAGGTGTGGGGTTCCCGCAGCTGCCTGTCACATGTGGGACAGACAGAGCCGCTCTTGCCCTCTGGGGTTTGTATCCCAAAGGAGCAAAAGGCAGCTGGTGTGTTCTGAAGGCATTAAGCCTCTCCCTGAAGGGCTGTGCAGTCCAGTGGGGCTCTGTGAAAGGTGTAAATCTGTTGTGGTGCTTGATGTGGGAGATGAACTAGGAAGGTGTGGGATGGGTAATTCCATGGCTGCAGATTTCAATGTTTTGGTGATTGTCAGAGGAAATCCTTAATCTGAATAGTCAAAATGGCCTGACCCTGGCTCGTGCCTCAAAGGGACACAGCTTGGGGGTGGTGCACCTGAACCTGCAGCAGAGAGCACCCGGGGCAGTGGGGGAATGTGGATGGAGTGTGACATCTTCAGGACCTGATTTGTGTGTTCAGGGTAATGGTGCAGTCTGGAGTAGAGGTTAGCAGGGGAGATGCCATGTGGTGCTCTGTGTCAGTACCTCTGCTTCCACCTCCATTTGTCCAGCTGAGCTTTGTCCTGGCTTGTCTGGTGTCATTGATGTGCTGTTCTTGTGCTGCACAGGCTGAGAGGATCATGGAAGCCATCGAGCTGTACAGAGAAGAGACTGCAAAACTAAAGGAACACAATGGCATATGCAAAGCTGCAGGAAAAGAGGTAAAAGACTGAGGAATGTAAAAATCCCAAGGTGTGTTGGGTGTATCCTTCCAGCTCAGGTGGAAAGGCTTAGCATGCAGATAAAGACTGGACAGCTGAAACCAGCAGACATTTGCTCAAATCTTTTGGAGAACTAAATGGCACCTTGCTCTGGGGCATAATTAGGGGTTCTGTCCAATGATCTTTATGCCTAAAGTCTTACCAGTATATAGGTTTTGTCCCTAGAAGAGTGTGCTGCTGCAGGTTCATCCTCAAGCCTCAACTTTGCCTTCATCTCAACACTCCTTGCTGAATAAGGGGCTGTCATAGAAATGGGAAAAGTGACAAGAAGTGGAAGAAAGTTCATACATGTTTGAGTTAGTCATATATGTCTGAGAATGAGATTGTCTGACAGCTTCAAATGAGGCCTTCAACAACATTCTGGGGAGGGTGGAGGTGTGGGAATTGCAGGAAGAGACTCAGTAAAAGCTCTCTTCTACTGTGGGTAAATGTTTGCTCTGAATATGCATTTATACTCACATACCTACCTCATTCTAACCCATTCTGTGTCTCCAGGTTCCCTTCCCTGTCAATCCCATTCTCCGTGCCTATGGAAATATTACAGTAAGTGGAATGCCCAGGCCACAGGCTGTAGTCCATTCTCAACTGGAGTGGGGCTGGTTGGTTTTCTGGCTGAGCCAGCATGCTGGGTTGCTGTGGGGCAGGACTTCAGTTGATTAATTCAACTTTTTTTGCTTGTGCAAAGTGAACATAATTTAGGGTTTTCGTGTTGATTTGTTTTGGTTTTGTGGGGGTTTTGTTTGGTTTTTTTTGTTTTGTTTTGTTATTTTTTGTTACTTTTTAATATTATGCATGTGTATTACAAAGGTTTAACCCTGTCAGGGTTAAACAACCCTAATGGTAGCCATGACTTTATGATGTTCCTTGTCATGAGCCAGGGGTTTACAGTCTCCTCCAAGATACAGGAAAGCTAGTTCAAACCTTTCCCAGGTTTATTTATGTGGTGTTGCTACAATTACTGTTTCTGTTCCTATTCCTGCAGCGTTTATATTGAGAAAATGCTGAATGGTAGTTCAGTGCCTGGGTATTGCAGGCTAGAGCTGGTGCCCTTTTTCGTTCATGTCATACTACTGCTCAACAGTTTTCAGTAAATTCTGCAGGTTTTTGACACATTAAAAAATAGACAGACATGGATGTGTGGATTTCATTGATAAATCAAAGTCCACTACTCTGAGTAATTAGTATTTGTTTTTCTGGTTTATTCCAGTGTGCACTCCCAGGCTGTGTTTTTTAAGTACCCTTAGGAAGATCCTTGTTTTTCCCCTCTCTCCTTTTCATGCAATCATACAATGGTTTGGGTTGGATGGGACCTTCAGTTTCATCTGGTTCCAACCCCTCTGCCCTGGGCAGGGACACCTCCCACTAGACCAGGTTGCTCAAAGCTGAATGTCAGTGCCAGGTGAAACAGCCTTTGTCTTCCTTCTAATTACCTGCAACCACCTTGCAAGGGCCCTTCTGTCCCTTCCTCCATGATTATAGGTATATTTAATTATAAGTTGGATAGACTTCACAGAAGGGAATGAAATCCTATGATTTAGTAGTTAGAGGCACTTTTCTTTCCCAATTCCCAACTCTGCTCTGGGAATCTTTTCCCATCTGCCTTATGCTTCCAGCAGGTAAACAGGAGTAGTATAAGTTTGTATAAGGTTTTTTATATATAATTTGTTTTACCAAGCTTTTTGTCCAATTTGTAAAGATTCATTGACATAAATTGAGATTACTTAGCTGATTAAATATAAATTCGATTTTTTCATAGTATTCTTCACCAGTGTAGAGTATCCTGAGAAGGCTGAGGGAGAACTTCTCAGAGTGGCAGCTGATTGAAGTTGAAAGGGTTTCCTCTTGGTTGTATTCAGCTTGATGAGTCTCTCTCACAAGATGAGATGGTGTGTTTT
This sequence comes from Emberiza elegans, assembly GCA_024865655.1. Lineage (NCBI taxonomy): Eukaryota > Metazoa > Chordata > Aves > Passeriformes > Fringillidae > Emberiza > Emberiza elegans. The sequence continues at coordinate 1,644,019 of JALJVW010000243.1, read as the reverse complement.
TAACTCTGTGAAATGGACTTTAGGGCATCCTGGTCCTGGAATGTTTCTTATTAAGCAGGGCTGTTGTCTTTCCTCTGTTGCAGCCTTCTGCCTATGTGCTGGAAGTTTTCAAGAAGGTCAAGTCGAGGTGAGTCCCAAGAGCTTCATTGCTGAACAGATTTGTGACTGAGTGTTGGGTTTCTAGGCCCAGGACTGGCTGGGGTCCTTGAGTGGTCTCATGCAAGGTATGGGCAGTGCTAAAGAGTCTGGAGTCACTGTTTCCAGCAGCCTCTTTTGGAACATGCATGGAACTGGGGAATGGGGAGTGTGGACTGAAGCTTCTAGATGTGGGTTGGCTGCTTGGAGATGTGCATGTATCTGGAGAGCAGTTTGGGGATGCTGGGGAGGGAAGGCTGTGTGTGCCTGCTCCCTGTGCCACAAGATGCCTGGGCTGTGCAGATGCAGGGCAGTCATGGAGCAGCTGTGAGAAATGCTTAGCACAGCTGAGTAGCAGAACCCAGCTATGTGGATGTGTCTCCTGCTCATCTGTAGCAGTGTAGTGGCTGAGACCAATGCTTGTGTCCCTTTGCTTTTTCCCTCAGTGAGCTGGAAGAGTCTCTCCTGGTGCTGCCTTTCTCCTATGTCCCTGACCTGCTCAGACTTTTCAATGAATATATTCAGCAGGGCTCAGATGTTGAGCTTCTGTGCCGAGCTCTCCTCTTCCTGCTCAAGTGAGTCCTTTATCTGCCCAGACAGTATCTGGGCTTTTTTCTGAGTCTCTGGGCCTGAAACTCTTGGGAAGCATCCTTGGGAATAAACACGTGGTCTCTGCAGGAGATAAGGAATCTCTGCACCCCACAGTGAATGGTGTGTGGGAATGAACTGCTTGGATGCAGAGTGCTGACATGCCTGGATGGGGATGCTGGTCCTGGTGGCCCAAGTCTCACTGGGATGAGAGGATCCCACACCAAGTCTGATGAGGCACTGTTTGTTGCTGCACAGAGTCACTGCAGAGCCTGTGTTGTCAGAAGGACCTTCCCCTCGAACCACTGTTAAACTTAAAAAAACAGCTTTTCCAGATGAATTTGTCCATGCCTGTCCATGTCAGTGTTGGTTTGGGGAAGACTAATTAAAAAAACTCTTCATGTCCAGAACATACAGAGGCTTAGGAGAGGGCCTTTGTGATGTTTCCACTAACAATGCTGCAATACACTGCCTGCTTTGTTCCCAGGATACATTTTGGGCAGATCACAAGCAACCAGATGCTGGTGACAGTGATAGAAAATCTGAAGAAAACCACCATCTCCAGAGTCAGTGAGGCCCGGGTGAGTGTTGCACCCTCCCCTTTTCCAGGATGTAGAATAATGGGATGAGCCAATGTTTGTGAGCATGAGTTGTCTCTGGTGTCCAGTGGGGAAATTAGTTGGGGATCTGAGCTCATTTAAACCATCGTCTTTTGCAAATAGGCTGCCTTTTCCGTATGTTCCTCATCATGAGAGAATACCCCAGTGGTGAGCATTATACTTGTGCTCCCTGCCTCATTTGCACTTGGTTTTCTGATACATGTGCTTGGATTTTGGCTCACTAGTTTCTAAATATGTGGGAGGTAAAGTAACTCCCTGCTTCTCTTGGGCTTTTCTGTGGGCTGCTACCTCAGTGCAGATTCTGCATTTTCCCAGAGGAAGCTTCAGGTGCCTGCCAGCAACTTGTCTTTCAGAAAATGTGATGGATTATAGCTGCTCTTAGGAGAGGACTGTAGGGAACTGAGTGCAGGACTGGCTGTTCTCCTGGTTAGATGAAGTTTGCATTTAAACTAACGTTGCTTTCTTTAAATCTGTGCATTGTCTTGTTTTCATCATCTCTTAGTAGAGGGTGGCCAGTGCAGGACTCTCTGCACCCTAACTGGCTCACGATGTGCCTCACAGTGTGGTGCTGGTCTGTCTCTGCAGGATGTGCTGGGATTCAACATGGCAGGGCTCCAGTTCCTGAAGAGGGAGATTGAGGCCAAGGAGGAGGTGACATTTTTTGCTGATGCTACTGAACGTTTTGAGGAGAAGAAGAGAAAAAGGAAGAAGAAAGAAAAGATGGTTCTTGCAATGCTCTAGCATTTGCTGCCCAAGACCCAGAGCACCTGGATGGACTCATGTAGCCTCACTGCTGACCGTGGAAGTGTTCTTGTGGCTGAACATCTGTGATGATGTCCCATGGCTGGGACAAAGTGTCCCCTCCACATGTGGTATAACTCAGCATGTAAACCCAATTCAGAATGGTTGTCTGTGAGATGGACTCTCTCTAGTCTATTGCAGATGGGTGCCTTTGGACTCTTTCTGAGGTGGCTGTCAAAGGCACATGCTCTTTCTATAGTGGAGTGCCTGTTAGAAATGGAGTTGATTTATCCTGAGATCAGCTCGTTCTGGCAGCACTGATTCGATGGAATCCAGCACAGGGACTGCTGGTGAGACCATGCCTTTGTCCAGGATTGAAATCCTGGCAGGACTTTTCACTGACACCTGCTGGTGGCTTGTGGCCTGTGGAAAAAGCTCTGTGATTTCTGCTGAAGTGTGAGGACTTGATCTACAGCCACTCTTTAGTGGAACAGGGAAGAACATGGCTATTAAAGGCATATTTATATTTGCTTTGTGAGACAGTTTTGTTCACAGTGTTTTGTCCTGGTATTTCCTTTGTAAATCCTCAGTTGCCTTGGCATGTGTGTCAGTTTTCAAAGGCTTTTTACAGAGAATAAAATAAATGGGAGCAAATGAAAGGCCTGCCATCCCAGATTGTGTTTTTCTGGAGAGCTGGCAGACCAAGTGTGAGAAGCCTGGATTGTTTGCCTTTTACTTGCTCCAGGCTTTAGAAATTGCACTGATTGGTTGCAATGTTGTACTTGTCCTGTGTCAGATAAAATGATTTATTTTCACAGTGGGGGCAGTGAGGCAGAATGGAGTGAACAAGTCTCTGCTGCTATTGTTACTAATTTATAGCACATGCTGTGTTTTTTTTACCAGTGGTCAAGTCACTGGTTTGGGGGATGTGGTGGGGGCTGCTTCCAGATACTTTGCTGAGTGTTGGGCTCACATGTCTGACTTAGGTATCAAAGCTAAACTTCTAACTTGAGTTTCATATGGATTTTGAGTTGCATCCCAGTTGTGGCTGACTGGTGTCTTTGACTCAGGTTGTCTATTACTAGCAATTATGCAAAGGGCCAGCAGTTCAGTTGGTCATTCTCCTGGCAGCACCTCAGGTGGAACAACCATACCTCGGTTGTTCCGAAGTGACTTTGTCAGGGGATGATTGTTCACTTGCCTCTTCAGAGTCTGGGTGATTCACAGGAGCGCATTGTCCTCTATTTCCAGGTGACTTTTAGACTCTATAGAAATGGCAACCTTCATACAGCTCTGCCCAGTTGTTTCACTTGAATCACAAGTTTCATCCATATCTGGACAAATATGAAATTATAAGGGCACCCAGAAACAGCTGCATTCAGACGTGTCTCTGTCCTGACTTACGCTGTTCTATTTCATTTTATTCTGTTCTTTTGCTTTACTACTCCCTAAAGAGACCCTCCTAAGAGGGGTTACTAGGTGGAAGAGGATGCACTGTAGGATGATACATTTTGTAGGTAAAGTCAGTTGACATCTATTATCCACATTATCTGCTGCTGAAATGGGCCAGCCTGCTGGAAAAACAAGTGTTACAGATGGAGAGGGCTGGCTTGTGACACCACAGTGCACCCTCAGCTGAGGTGACTGAGGAGAGAGATGCCAAAACCAGGTACCAAAAGGGGAAGGCTGACTGTGCCTCTGTTTACCTTAATGACAGGGAAATAGATGTTATGGATGCTGTATAATGAACTGCTGTTTGATGATCCCCTGGGAAGCCTGGAAGAAAAAAACATGGCCATGGGCACATGAACTCAGGGGCTGATGGGAAGTGTGTAAATGGTGATACAGCAGAGTAACTTGGGATACAGTCATCTTGTAATGACAGATATCCTCTAATTTAAGTTGGGAGAGGTGGAATTCCTACACTTTTGTCTCTGTTTGCTGTCACTTGTATTAGGGAAGAATCCTTGAAAAGTTGAGCATTGACAAGTTGTCTTTGTCTCTCCCTAGTTTCTGACACAGGCTGCCTTCTTGACGTTTCCCTCTGGTTCTCTGATTTTTATCACTTGTGATGGGTCTGTACTAATGCAGTACTTGGGGGGGCCACTGACAGAGCCCAGCATGTGTTTTAAATGGAAGAGGTCTGTCCTGTGCCAACAGTCCTGATAGGAATTCTAATATCCTTGGGACATCAATTTGCCCTTTCTTGGGTGAAATTCCCTGTGTGGAGAGTTTTGTCGAAACATGGTTAGCTGAGCGAGGCCATGTTTAAGATACAGTGGTCAAGCAGTGATTTTCCAGCCTGCTGATCAAGCAGGAGCCTTCCAGATGAGCAAACAGTGGTTGCTGCTGAGAACAGTAAATGTCTTTATTAGTGGATATCAGGAGGAGACCATACTGTCCTTGAGAGACAAATAACAAAGATGCTAGAATAGAAACTAACCTTGCTTGAGAAACCACAGTTATCGAAGGAATGTAGAAAAAGGGGCAGGGTTGTTTTCTAACGCTTGGGCCAATGATGAGCTCTAGCTTTGCAATATGTATGAGCCTTATTAACACGCATATAAATGTACCAGCTGGATAATCAATAAATCGAGACTTGCTGATCAAAGGATGTGCAATTGTCTCCCGTCGACTCCATCATCCCTGGATTTACAAACCTGAGCAGGAAAGCATTTTCAAGTACAGGGCAAGCTTAAATCTGTATTAGAATACATGTCTCACCCAACAGTGTGGATGTGAGGGAGGGTTCAGAACTGGCATTCATATTTCACACTGGTGAAAGCTGCTGTTAATGAGAATCCCAGTGATGGGATTCTCAGTCACTGTGTTATGAGAACAAGTCATCTGCATGTATCAAGGAAAGTTCCCCATCTCTCTCAGCATGTCACATGTTGGAAAAAGGATAAAGCACAGGAAAGGACCTTGTGAGAAATGAATTCATAAACCAGAAGCAGAGCTGCACTTGCACACACAAATGTGGTGGCTCAGAAATAGCCTGTGGCCTTTCTTTTAGTCATTGCTGTGTAGGTGAGAATAAGGAGGGGCGAAAGACCATCTGTGGCTCAGTGGCTTAGTCTTCCACTATGGAGAGAGATGAGCAGGTGAACATTTGAAGGTGCTCATGTGTGACTGTGAACAAGAGGGTGTAAGGGTCCCTCTCTTGTCAAGTGTAACTTCGTGTACTTGCACCCCCCCATCTGGTATGTGCAGCTTATTAAAGGTAGGTGAGCACACAGAAAGGTAAGCGATGATTGTGAAAGCAAACAGAAACTTAGGAATTAAAAGACCAGAGCAGGTCAGCAGCTCCTGAAGAATCACAGTTGACTGTGTTGAAACCTGGTGCATTCCCAGTACTTGAATTCAAGATTTCAGGTGCCTCAGCACAGGTTATTGGACACCTAATCCCTTTTAAAAACAAACTTTGTGGGAACCATGCAGCACTGCTCTGTAGTAAGGTTGAAATACAGCAATCTTTCCACTGTTTACATTTCAGACAGCCACATCAGGAGATTGTGCAACTTTTCGACCACCTTTCCCATTAACAGAGAAAAGGCAAAATATTTATTCTCATTCAATCTGATTAAATGAATGGAAAAATTACACTGGATGTTTCCATAAGGTTGAACTAAAATCTAGGTATATCAGTGTTGCTGATCCTCACGTTGATCTTCTCAGGCTCTAACCTGTAGTGGAAGAAGACAGAAAATAACATGAATGGAAGGAAGAAAAAAACAAGAAGAAATCCCAGCTCCACCTTTGTACAGTTGTTGAACCAAACCTAATAATTATGTCCAGATTGTCTGCAAGTGTTGTATGAGCACTGCGATTGCTACAGACTGGCTTCAGATTTGGCCTTTTGTTGTTGGAAGGGAACAACAACATGAGATGGAGTTCTTACATGGGTTTCAAGTAGATTAGGGGTTTGCTTTTATTGCACAAATTGAATGGTACAAAAATCACAACCACACATTCAGGATGGACAGTCTGCTTAGGAATACTGAAGCCTTCCATGGGCAGCTTCCTGTGTGGTATTTAATTCTGAGTATGTTAAGAGAATCTTTTTGAACTATTTTAAATATTGATGTGAAATAACTAAGGAAATGAATGAGATAGGAATAAGTTTGGTCAGGTGATGCTTGATAACTGATTTTTGCTTGTTGGTCTCTGCTAGAGGAGTGGCAAATTTGTGATCAAGTTTATATTGCAGGGAGGTTTCTAGGTCTCAGTAGAGAGAATCACTGGTTCTGGTGATAACCACCTGGGAAAGCTAATAGAAAGTTCTCAGGGTGCCTCTGCAGTGACTTGACTGTTTCTGTTCTGGTGGATGAACAAGACTGTTAATCCAGTAACAGGATTTAACCCAGGAGTGTCAGTGTTCCATGTTTTGTGAGACTAAACCAACCAATCCAGAGTTCCTTGGTATGTCTGAGATGGATATGGATATGAGTCCAGGAGACTTTGAGGAGAAGAATGTTCAAAGAGGCACTGGGTGCAGTTGTTTGGGTAGCATGGGATGGCTGCAGCCAGCTTCAATAGGAATTGTCAATCAATTCACAAAAGGAGACTGTCAGAAGAGAAGGGAGGTTTGGCTGTGGTGGCAACAGCTATGATTAGCTGGATTAGACATGTGAGAGGAGAATACTGTGTAAATTATTCCTCTCCCTTTGTGCTTGTCATGGAAGATGGCCCTGATCAGAACTTCTCTTGGGACTGGGGGTCTCTCACTAAAATGTGAACTGACTGGGCGAGTATTTCTCTTAGGTTTCAACATGGAGTGAGAGAAGTTTGTCTAAACTTCTTTCATGATGAGCTCCAGGTTGTAAATCCCTAAGGTGGAAGGCATTAAACCAGCTGTTTTTCTAGACTATAATTGTGTGTTACTTTGGGGGTAGAATTCCACACTGGAAAAGTAAGATATTTAAACAGAAAAAAAGCTATACTTGATGCATACTGGGCAGTCCTAGAGCAGATGCAGCAGTCAAAGGTACATGTCTGTGAAGTTTTTGAGAACTGACTGATGTGGTCACTTTTCTTTTTCTCCAGAGGAGAGGAATGAGATACAGCTGGAATTTCTTTGCTGATTGGTTGGATAACATGGCAGGCTTACAGATGTTTAACTTGAAAGAAAAAGATGATGTCAATGTTACACATATGAAGCAAACAGGGACTGTTCAGCTGAGGAGAGACATCCGTAGGGTTCCTGTTTATCAGCTGTCGCCATCAATTGTGTTGTGGAGTGCCTGAGCTCATGGGAGTGAGGTGAATACCAGCCTAATGTTAAACACATTGATTGCTGGTTTGTGAGAAATTCCCAGTAAGGCTTTCTTGTTTTCTGGGAAGACTTAACCATTCTAAGACACTCTTAGAGAGCATCCAAAGGAGAGCTACAAAGATGGTGAAGGGCCTTGAGGGGAAGTGTGTGGCTGAGGTCACTTGGTCTGTTCAGCCTGGAGGAGACTGAGGGGAGAGCTCATTGCAGTCTGCAACATCCTCACGAGGGGAAGAGGAGGGGCAGGCGCTGATCTCTCTGCTGACCAGTGACAGGACATGAGGCAATGGCCTGAAGTTGTGTCAGGGAAGAGTGAGTTAGGGTATCAGGAGAAGGTTTTCACCCAGAGGGTGGTTGGGCACTGGAACAGGCTCCCCAGGGCAGCGGTCACAGCACCAAACCTAACAGAGTTCAGGAAGTGTTTGGACAATGCCCTTAGGCACACGGTGTGATTCTTAGGATGTCCTGTGCAGAGTTGGGCCTGATCTTTGTGAGTCTCTTCCAACTCAGGATATTCTGTGATTCTTCATGTAGACTGAATCTGTAAGGCTACAAAAAATGTGCTGTATGAAACTGTGTGTGCAGAGTTGTGTGTATTTGCACTTGTCACATTGAGGCTGCCCTATCTGTAAGACTCCTGTCCCTTATCAGACTTGCTGTCAGTGTCAATGGGCCACCAGTAAGACTTGGTTACAGAAAGTGAAATACGTTAAAGAGAAGCTGATTTATTAGGGTTTAACTGTAATAAATCCAGCTGCCAGGAAGTTCAAGGATTTATTTAATGTGGAGACAGTAAGTGAAGGATTTGGGACAGGACTGAGGAGGCTTTGCTGTGAGTGCCTCTGCTGAGCTGAGCAGTTGTAATAACCTGCAGTCCCCTTGTAGTGAGTGCTTTGTTTAATGTCATGCAGTGTTTCCCTTCTCTTGACACAGTAACCAAGTCAGTGTGCTCGGTGCATCATTTGCATGAGCTTTGTTCAGGATGCTGCTGCTGAAGTGCAGAGTAGGTAAAACAAGTGTACTTTAATTTACAGCTGGTGTCACAGCATCCAGTACTTACACTAACTACAAAGCTTTCGTGGGAGTGTAATCCGAAACCGTGGCCTGGGGCTTGGAGGAACTTCCTGGACTGCTGCTGCCATCCCTCCCTGTGGGAATCCTTCGGGGCGGCGCTTATAAATGTCACTGGCTATCACAGGTGGAATACCACGTTAAGGATCTGACCATTTTGGTATGTTTATCTAAGTAAAATAACCTGTGGAGGTAGGAATGAATTCTGGAAGTAAGGTTATGAAACATCTTGAATCTGGACTAGTGTCCTCAGCTCAAAGATTAAAGGAACAGCTAAAATATGGGGGAAGGGCACATGTTTTGGAGGCTGGTCTGCAGCTGTGTCTGAGGACTGGGTGAGTGGGAACAGAACAGCAGCTGGTTTTGCTGCTATGCCACTGGTGCTGTCTAGATCAGCTCTGCAATTATAGGTATGAAAGCTTTCTCTGGGTCAATGCAAGTAAATTTGGGGAGTTTCAACCTCACATCTAGAGCATATAAAGCCTCAGAGGAGTTGCTGTTTCTCTGGTCAGGCTCAGAGTATCCTGAAATTCTCTTTGCTTTGGTAAGGGTGGTCCTTACTCTGAATGACATTTCTGGCATGTTTGGATGTAGCTTGCTTTGCTATTTCTTTTATAGGTTTCCAGAGGACCCCTTCTCCCAGACTTCTAAGTGTAAATTTGATTACATGTCAAACAAAACTTCACCTGGAGCACAAGGGAAGTAGAAATAATAGCTATTGACTTGGCTCTTTTCTTTTACTGTACTGCTGTCATGAGTGAAACAATTGAAAAGCCCACTGAATCCACACAGGCTCATTTCTGGCAGCATTCATGTGCTTCTGTGCTTGCATCTTTGCTGCTGCAGGGATTGTCCCATTTGTCTGTTCAGTATCTGGATGATACATCATTTTGTTGCTCATGAGATTTACCACCAGATGCTACCATAGATTCAAAAAGCATAATAAAGTATTTTCATGAGGGGTGGTGGGAAAGAGTTCCTATAATTTTCATTTAGTTTTTAAAAGCAGCATTTTTCTGAGTTGTTCTTCTTCCTTTCCCCACTTTTCAAACCACGTTATTCTGATGTAAAATGCATTTGGAATCAAACAAATTATTCATTTGTTGTGCTTTTGAAAACACCCATTTGTGTATTTCTGAAAAGGACAGTAAAGCTTGCTACTGCAACAGCCTACACTGGAAACAATGCTTGAGGCTCCCAACAGGAAGATGATCCCCAGGGTCGATGCTATGAGGTGTGTGTGAGAAATAAGACAACAAAGGATATTTGCTTTCACGGGCAGGAGAAGAATTTCAGTTTCTGTTACTATTTCAATATTATGGGAAACTTCTTCAAGGCCACCAGTGTCTTTCCCTCCAATCAACATGGCAAAAATCTCTATCTCCAGTTCAGCCTGCAAGCCTGCTGCCACCTGGGAGAGACAGAGAATGACTCACAGGTAAGGTGCAAGTTTCATACATGGTCCCCTCCAGCAGTCCTTGGAGCTGGTGGTTGATGCCCCAAGCCTGTCAGTGTTAGAGGCATTTGGACAGTGAATTTAATAGTATGCTTTAATTTTTTGGCTAGCCCTGAAGTGGTCAGGCAGTTGGACTAGAGGGCCATTGTAGGTCCCTTCCATATGAAATAAAATAAAATATTATCTTCTGTTCTAAAAAGAACATAAAGGTAGGGAGATACAAAAGGGGCAGATATAAGGAGAAAAGAAAAGAATGGAAATTATTCCAGCCATCTAGATGGATTTCTGTAAGGCCTTTGACACAGTCCTCCACACCATCCTTCTCTCTCAACTGGAGCCTTTAAAGATCCCTTCCAAGCCACATCATCCTGTGATTTCAAGTACTGAGTTGTGGCTAAGGCTCTGGACTAGGAGGTTTGACTTGCATTCTGGCACTGCCTCTGCACAAGTCATTGCTTCTTGATTCCATGCATTGGCAAGGTATTGCCTGGTATTACATGGATGCCGTGGGGACAATGGCCAGCACTATTTATTCAGGAATAGCATGCAGGTAAAAAGAGAGACTGAACAAAAAAGCAGAAAGAATGAAAGCTTCCTACTTAGTGAGATAATGTGCTATGGTGCTTTGCTAGATAAAAAACTTAAGATGGAGAACAGTTGGAAGCAGGAGAAGAAAGGATTGAGGCAATAGTTTACTAGGTTCAGATCCTGAGGGTATCAGGACAGGAAGTTAAGTCTAGGCATAAGACAGAGCAGATATAACAAACACCCTAAGCAGAAGGCAAAACTCAGAGGCAGTGGTAGAGTAATCCTGTTTGCTTTGAAAAAGCTCTCTATAACTTCACTGCTTGACCTGCTGCTTCCACTGAACTTAACATTTTTATCCCTCTGCATTCTGGCACAGGCTGAGACTCGAGTCCTAGGAGCACTTAGCTTAAGATGGCAGAGGGACAGTGGAAGACAGCATCACTTCAAGTAACCTTAATCAAAACTGTGTACCCTGGCAGCTCTATTCCCAGACAGCTGCTGTCCCAGAAAGGTGCCCTAGCTAGCCTGAGGGCCAGCTGAGTCTGGAAAAAACCCAAAAGCTCTCCTGTGCAACCTACAGGTCCTGGTGTGTACATCACTCTCAGTCCTGTGTATGGAGGTGGCTGCTTCACCCGAAACCTGTCAGAAAGAGAAGATAATCAGTTTGCCAGAAACTGTTTCAGGCAGGAGAAATCTCATCAAGGCTGCCTGCTCTTCCTCTGCTTTTTTAAATGACAGCAGAATTTCTTAGCTCATCCTTTCCATCATACTGTACAAGTTGGACTACAGCACTTCCTGGGCTTCTTGCCAAGGCTAAGGTTTCTAACAAAGAAACCCCAAAGGAGCAGATGAACGGGCCAAAGTAAGCCTTCAAAGAGCTTGTTAACACTCCCTGGTCCTTATAACAGAATGTGAAACAGCACCGTTTTAAATCTGCACATTCAAAGGTAGCTGAAGTACAAACAGCTTCTTGGCAAACACCTGTGTGTTGCAAACCCAAAAGTTCGTAACAATCTTTATTTAATGTTCTTTTATGTGATTCTATTGCAGAAAGCATGATACTGGCATGAATTTTGTGCAAATAATCTTTAATTATTTGCACAAATTCATACCAGTACCAACTAAAGCAGAAGTTTTGCTTCCTCATTTCTTATTGATAGTCTCACATGTGAGATTCAGTCCTTTTGTGAATGCAACTTCCTACTGTTCAGATTTTTAAAGATCATTAGATCAGATATGAGCTTTACTTTTGCATTGCTCTGGAACTGATCCTGTAGATTTCATTCCCCCCTTACACTAGAAGCTGTTAAAGGAAAGGCAGAGTAGAAGAGGCATTCCTAGGATATGGCTCCATCTTATGGAAAGCTCTGGCAGACCTATGAAGTGGCTTGAGAATTCCTGCGCTTTCTCTGAGCAGTGGGTCTGGAGAAACTGCATTTGATTTTTGTCAGGATCTATTTGGAGAGATAAAAACCAGGGTACTAAGAATTCAAACTAACCTTGAGAAGTTCACACCAACATTCTTCATGATTACAGTCGTTGCATAGGTGCAGCCTTCCTTTAGCACTCCAAATATCACTCTGGGTGGGATGAGATGGAATTTGGTAAGATCCTGTCTTGTTGCAAGAGAAGATGTGCTGACCTTTCCTGAGACAGGATCTTCTAACTTTGCAAACAAAATATGAGACAAAGAGAAAGTTGGTGGCCATTAAGTCAGGTGGAGAATTACTTAACCTCTATTTAACCTCTGTCCACTCACCCTGAAGAATTACAAAAAGACATCCTAATTGAGTAAAAACTGAAGCCGCACTTTGAATACTGTCTGGAAATTTATACTGGTTTGAGTTTTCAGATGCATGAAGCCATTGAGGTGTCTCAGGGAAAATGGGGGAAGCTCTGCTCTTTTAGAAACAGAGCTTTCATGTAGGTGCCTGATGCAGAATGAGTTTTTCCTAACAGTTGAGAGGAAAGGTACTTCTAGAATTGCCAGTAAACATAAATAAATTGCAACAGCCATGTTACAGTAAATACATTCAAAATACCTGCCAGCATTGCTCCAGGGTGAAGATTTTATAGAAAAGAGATGACTCAGAGGATATGAATATTGACAAGAAACATGTTATTTTTTACCTTTTTATTTGGTATGGTGTTTGGTTTTTTCCCCTGAAGGCATGATGGCAATATTACTCTCTCTTTTCTTGTCTGTCCTGTAACATCCACCATCAGACTTGGAACTTTCTGTTGAAAGGCTGTCTCTTCTGCTCCCTCAGCCTTGTCTGGAAGGGAAAGATTTCCAAAAGCATGAAAAAGTGACAGATGAATTGAAATTCACATTGCAAATATTGTGTCAGAAGTTATAAAAAGATACCAAGCTGCTCCAACTACATTCTGGAAGACAGGTGTACCTGTTGTGCTGCTGGAACCATCATCTTGTTTGGAGGGATCCTGCAGGGGAAGGCCAGGTGAAAGTGATGATTCACTTGTGCTATCAAGAAATTCAGCTGCTAAAGGGAAAATAATGGAACACTGAGTCAAGTGTTTTTTATGATCAAAATCCTTTTCATAAACATGTGAAAAACAACATCAGTCTTTAGCACTTTAATTTCCACAGTCTTTGAAAGCTGCTACATAACCAGGAGAGGCTGGGAAAATTCTGCATGCAACATTTTGCTCTACTGGGCCACAGGAACCTCAAAAATGCCTATTGTGTGATCAGTCCTTTCTTGTTTTCTGGCTAACTGAACTATAAGCCATAAAGGACTAAAAGACAATCCAGCACAGGACTTAAGGTGATTGAAAATGAGGAAATATGGGAATTAGTGGGGGTCTGATAAAGCCCCACAGAGGACTATTTTCCTGATATGAATCTTTGCTCTGTATGACTTTTAATCTCACTGTATGATTTCAGTAACTTGTCAGGCTGTTTTTTTAACAGAACTGAAGTATTCCTCTCAGATCTGAAAAGCTGAAGCCTAACATAATGATCCCTCTTTCCCTGCTTCCTGTCAGGGAGTCACTGCTTTCCTCCTATGTCCTCCAGTCTATCTTTAGCCTGCATGTTTCCTAATCCATATTGCTTTTGCACCAGTTCCCTCTTACCACTGAGTTTCAGAAATAAATCTCCCATATTTTTCCTACAGTCATACTAGTTTTTTTCTAAACTTGGCCTCCTTGGTTCTTGCTCATCCACCCCAACTATTATTTATTCCATTCAAGTTTCTTGAGCATTTTTCATCTATCCAATTCTCATTCATAGCACAATTCTTGAGGTTAGCATCCAAAGCTGATGGTTCTTCCACATTCAATGATGTCTGCAAGGGCTTCTTCTATCCTGAAGAAGATACAAAACTGATGCTAGACAGTCGATTACCTCCACTGGGTTCTCTTATCAGCCTCAGAGGCCAAGTCTCAGAAGTTTCTTTTTGAAGTGGAGGAAGTTCCTTAGACATTGCTTCCAAATCAGGAAGCTGGAGGAAAGGAAGAAAGAGGCTTAGGTTTCACAACTAAACACCAAGGAAAACCAGACAGCAGACACCCTCCTCCCCTTGCAAAAAAAGAAAGGAAAAAAATTTTGAAAAAGGAATGCAAAGGAAACAAATAAGCAGAAACAAAGTGGGGACTTATAAAAGAGATAGAAATAGCTACATCAGATTACAACCTACATTTCTGAGTAGGCTTTATGCACTTACAGCATTTACCAGTAGAAAAGCCCCCAAGATCACCTCTAAATTAGGAGTGTTAGTTTTACTTATTCCCTTTCTAATAAGCAAGGAGAGGGGTTTGAGGGGTAAGTAAAAAAATCCTGAGGTTGAGCTTTGCTCTGAATCAGGCTCTCTCCAGAGTTTATGTAAGGAATTTTATAGGGTTTGTTATCAGTGAACATATACCATCTTCATCTGCCACAGTTGTCTTTTGTAATGGTTTGTTGAGATATAAACTCAAAATTGTCTTTGGGAGCATGGGAGATACTAGTTGGCCTACAGACTTCATCCAGTTTTCAGCTGCATTACCTTTTGTTGGTAGAAGTTTTTGCCAAATTCAGATTCAAAATATGGAGCAAAAATTCCATTTATCAGTGCTGAGAATAAAGCCTTCTGTTTATCCAGTTCTTTTCTAGGGATGTTTTTCACATTGTTGGTAAGGAAAAGAAAGAAAAAAAGCATTATAACTGAGTTCGCCCTGTTTTTCAGTATTGTGCATCAAGAAATGGATTTGGTAAAGGCAAGTGGCATTTTCTTCCCTGGTTCATCACATGAAGTAATAGTCTTGTAATTGGCAATTTTCTTGGAGGTGGATTAAGAATTGACTGGTCAGAATGCACACAGACAGCGAGCTGCCTGCTATGAGGAGCTCCTCCTCAGAACATACTCCATTTCCCTAAACCTCATGGAACATGTCTGGAACTGCCACTGGTGTCTTTCCAACCTTCCAACAAACACTTCAAGCTAAGAATTGGTATTCCAGATGCATTGCTAAAATTTTGAACACAAAACTCATCTAATTTCATTATCTTATCACAGAATGACTTGACGGCTCTGTGGATACAGAAGAAGCTGTTCAAACTTCTGAAGGTAAGGTTGACCAGAGTAAAGATCAGTCATGTTTTCAGCTTGATATAGCCCAGTTTTACACAATTAGAAATCCACTGACTTGCAGCAGGGTCTAATATCAGCTATAAAATGATCAGTCTTAATCATACTGAGAGTTTAAACACTGGTTTTAGGGCCAGAATTGCACATGATGTTCTTGGGTGCTGACTGCTCAGATTTATAAATTGAAATTATTTTTTTAATAGGATCCAAAACTGTGTGAAATGCTATATGAAAATGTAACTCTGAAATTCTAAAAGGCTTTTTTATCTCATGCAAATTAGAAATAATTAAGAAGCAATATGGAAAGCCTCACATGGAGTTCTGTGTCCACTTTTGACCTGTCTGGTGCCCAAAAGGGCCACAAAGATGATTAAGGGTTTGGAAGACCTTTCATGTGAGTAGAGGCTGAGAGAGCTGGGAGAGTTTTGCCTAGAGAAGTTTTGAAGCAGCACCATGTGAGATGGTCTGTGGTTCTATTTGAAAAAATCAGCTTTTATTTGTGGAATACCTGAATCTTAACCTAAAGCATCAGCATTTGAAAATACTAATATACAGTATTTTCTACATTAGTGACAGAACCAGAAAACAAAACACAGGGCTTCTGACTTCAGCCTTGGTTTGCATAGTGTAAATTAACAGTAATGCTGCTGGGCTTTGGAAAGAAAAAAGAAAGAGACTCAAACCACTTTTTCAGCATTTCTGTTGAGCAGAAAATACCCCATTATTTGCAGGCAAGCCATTGCACCATCACCCAAGACCCTGGTGAAATTAGTAAAATTCTTTATAAAAGCAGATTAAGCTGGCTCATAAAAGATCTTGATCCTACTAATATTATTACCTGGTCTCTTCCAGTTTGCTCCTCCACTTGGATGTTACTTCTTCTGGACTGAATCCCAGAAGAAAAAAAGAGAGAGTAGTGGGAATTAGAAAACTAGAAGTCTTCTATAAATACAAAAATATTTACAAGATAACCCTGGAAAGAAAATGCTTTTTATGAGACTATGTTATGTAAACACTTCAGGTGGCTTCTGACTCAGACTTGTATGGTTTGCACAAAAGTGCTTGCTCATATCTGCATTTTTATTAGATCATTCAATCCAAGAAATATGCAAAATCCTTTCCCAACAAACCTTGAATTATCTTTCAGATATGGAAAGAGAGCCATAGAGGGACAAAATAATCACAGGACAAGACAGTAAAATGCTGCCATATATATCTAAGGATCTAGATTCCAGCCCTTAATGACAGTCAGTAAAGCACAGTGCCTTCCCTGTGTGCTTGGCTTCACCCTTGGTGTTATTTCCATTTGCACCAGCCCTTGCTGCTCTGTCCTACCTGTGCTGCTGGTCCTGTCTCTGTGCAGTGCTTGCCTTCCCTGTGTGATCCTGGGCAGGAGGAGCCACTGCCTGCTCATACAGCTGGCTCACACGGGCTGCAAGGGGAAGGGCATTGCTGAATGGGCTTGCTCTGCTATGCAGTGTTAGGAAAAAAAACATCAAAGGATATTTTTTAAATGCATCTTTCTGCCACTTTATGGAAACCTAACAGAATCTTTGTTACTGTGAGGAAAAGGCAGAAAGAACTTCATTCCGAAATCAAGATCAGAGCATTAACAGATAAGAAATTGAATTCAATATTGAAAGGAGAAGAAGCAGATTAGGTTCACACTCCCACCCTGTATTTCCTGACATATTTTTACATTCTTTCAAGATACAAATACCTGTGAATAGGAAAAGTTGCTGACATTCAGCCACTTTCTAACTGGGGTGCTCTGAGGTCTTCATCTACAGCTGAAGAAAATAATGTGGGCTTTCAGGGACCCTTATTACATTTAGCTTGCTTAAGCTTGCTTGTGCTTAATTGAGGCTGTGAAGCAGCCATAATCAACATTCTCATGGAAGGAACTGCTAGTTCAATATGTATAATGGAGAAATGCCAGCCTTTCCACATTTAATATTGTGACCAGGTCTGGGGCTTTATTAAAGTTGCCCTGTCCTCTGACATATTTTATAAAGTGTGTTGTTTACTTTATACCTTGAAGCTAAATCATGGGTCCAAAGAAATTTCCTTGTCTAAAACCAATTTTCTGTGGTGAAGTTTAGGAGATGTGAGCATTTGAGAGATATGACCCTATTAGACTATGACAATATCTCTTAGTGTTCTGGGAATTACATCAGTTCAAACTTCAAAATGTGGGTTTTTTTGGTCAGCTTCTTTACCATAAAATATGATTTTATTTTTCAGCTTTTTCTATTTTTACCTGTTTCAAAGAGCTTTTCTTTCCCACTATCTTCTTCATTAGCAATACTACATTAGAATTGCAGCTCCATTTAAGAGGAAACTGTTCAGCTAGCATTTGTTGCAGCAGTTTCTGTTTATTTTGCACAGTATGACATTTTTGACAAGTAGAAATATTCTTCACAAGGAAAATAATGCTTTAAAGATGAGCATCACAAGGGGATAGAATGTAATGAATTTTTCTACAGAAAAGGGTTATGGGTTTTTATAAGAGATATCTTAACTTTTATTTGTACATCTTGAAAACATTAATGAATGTTAATAAATATCTTGTGAAAACTTTAACCAAAATCCATGATACATTGCTCCATCTTTTCCCTTAGGTAGGTGAATGTAACCCCAACATGTGATGATTTGGGATTAGATTTTGAAGTGTAATAAATAACTAGGATTTACTTAGTTGCTTTGAAAAACTTGTCTGAAAAGTTGTTACTTGTATAAAAATAGCCAAGTATTGTCATAGTTCTTACACCTAAGAAAACTCACTACATGAAAATGTCAAATACACATGCCTAAAACCAGGAATTATTTTTCAGATGTACTGGATCATTGATGTTAAGAAGTCCTAATCACCTGTGATAGTCACACAGAAGCATGTACATAGTACATAGATGAATTCACCTTTATAGTGCCTCTTTAAAAATAATAGTACAATACTTTTAAACTTATTATGATATTTTTAATTTTAAAAGTACAGGTATTCAAATTTTTATTACCTCTATCACTGAGCTTTTCAGTTGACTTCTTCCAGTCAGGGAAGGACTGCAATGAAGAAGGAATAACTGTGACTACATGAGAAATAAAATTCGCAACAACATCTTATTCAGAGGATTTATATTATGAACAAGTGCTATCCTGTTATCCCCATTCTTGAAGTCACATTGTCAGGTATTTCAGTGTGTCAGAAAACATACGCTGGGAAAAAAGGATATGAAGTACAATTTCCCTGTTCTAAACAGGTATGTGTCTCCTTCCTGATGACCCACTGCATAGATAGCTTTGTTTTTTATATGGTTACTTTTTATTAGGTCAACTAAGCTAATTCCTAATCAAATTGAAATCCTTTAGCAAAAAAATCTGAACAAGATAAACTTATATTGTATTAAACTTAGAATCCCAACAAGTCAAATGGGAAATGTGTTCAGGAATTTGCAGGCTTTGTTACTGAGGCGATCTCATGTGGCTGGCTTACAGTAAAGTGAATGAGGGTTAAGAGGCTCTAAAGTGTTTCCTTTATTCTCGTGCTGTCTCTGAAGCAGTTAACTGGGAAGCAGAGCTCCTGACCAGGCAGTTGTACCAGAGCTATTGGAGACTTGGGAGCAATGTGACACTGATTCCTGGGTCACAGCAGGTGCTCACTGAGACTGCGGCTCACAAAGAGTTGTCCAATGTGAAATCTGTAACTGGAAATGAAGGTGCTGAAGGTAGCCAGGACAATCAACAATAATTAGTCACTAGACAAGTTCACTGGATGTGAGCAGCATGTGAGGTTCAGCACCTGGGCCTCATTGAAGTAAATAAATGTCTGCCTAGAGGATAGATGCAGATGGAATTACTGACAGATCATTTCTTTGTCCCTTTTTCCAGAAAAGCTGTGACCCTCTTCTATTTATGCACCTTTCCCATTACCTATTCCTCTCCTTTTTCTTTTTGTGTTCTAATTATCCATGAAAATTCAGAGATTATATTTAAAAAACAAAATGCTGCTCAGCAGTAATAACAATATTCCTCCAGACTGTTTTTGTATTATCCCAAAAACAGGGTTTAAGTTCTTACTATGGAGGTGGCTGTGGTTGAAATAAAAGTCTCCCATGTGCAATGACAACAGACTGGAAACATTTTCACCCTGATGTTGGGGGATATTAAAAAAAGTAAATTACTGGAAAGTAATTTTGGTCTGTGTGTTTGGGAACATATCACTCAGTAGAACTCTTGAACTGTTTTGAGCATTGCTTCCCCAAATGGCAGCAGTGCCCAGGTGAATTCAGACCAGCTGCAGGCTGAGTGTGGCTCTGCTTTACCATTAATCTCCACCAGAACTAGCTCTGTGCTGCTCTGACATTTGCTGGTTTATTAATGGATAATGTGCTTCAAGGCTCACACTTCCAATGCAATACAAGGGTTTTGTTGAAAGAAATATTTAAAAATTTGATTTTCTCACTGTAACCTGTTCAAGGAGACTTGCAGCATTCTCCTTTTCCTCTTCTGTTCTTGGTTCTTTCACATTCATCTCTTCCAGCTCATTTTCCTGCTTTAAGATGTTCTCTATATATTCCTGGTGGAAAGTGAAAAAGACGAATAAAGATGCAGATGTAGGCTTAAAATAGATATTTACATTGACATAATCATTCCAGCTGCTACAGAAAAGAAGCACATTTCTTTTCCCACATCTCTTTAAATCAGTTGGATAGAAAAAGGGTTTTAAACACACCACTCTGCCAGAAAGCTACATGCAGCACAGAACTTTACTAACAGACAGGTTTGTAGAAACAAATATTTCCCACACCAGTTCTTTTTCACTTGTTTATATCTCTTTAATCTTATAGGAGATGGAGAAAGGAAGAATATTTTCCTTAAATCTTGATTTTGCTCTGACAAAGTGAAGGTGAGGCTTAAGATTTAAGACACTTCATTCTGGAAAAAAAAAGAATTAATTAAATATTGATTTATGAGCAATGAGGGCATTTTCATTGCACATTTATGCAATTGTTGCAACTGTTTTTTCAGTGCTAGTAATTGCAGTTCTTCCTTCCCAGTGTAATAAACAGCATTAATCTTTCTCTAAAAATCAGCAATATATCTGGGTGATGAATAGACTTCCCTTGCCATTTTGGTGTGGAACTTTTCTTACACTTTTTGCCTTTGAAAGATTAGTATGCAAATTAAAGAATAATTTAAATATATTTATAGACCGAAAAACTGGTAACATTTCATTCTGATAGACTTGAATATCCCAAACATGTCTGGGCTGGCCAGCTGTCAGTGTTTTTCTATTGCAAGCATGTTTTCTTTGAGATGTAATGTGGGGAAAAAATTATATAAATGGCTACAATATACTACTAGCTTCACACATGTCACATGCTGTTAACTTACAAATTCAGTCTGCAATGCCATTATCAAAATAGTTTAAATGAATAAATTACAGGACACATATATTTTGTTATTCTCTAATTCCTAAGTAATAAAGGGGTTTTGACTCAAAAATCTCTTCTAAGAGCATCTTCACAATGTGAGTTAAATAAAGGAATGTTTTACACCAACACTGAGAAGGGCAAAGCAGCTCAGTTTTGGACCCCATCTCAGAACACTGGCACAGGATAGCTTGCACCCTGCTATGAGCAAGTCACTAATGAGGGATGACCACAAACCTTGCCAGAAGGCTACACAGCTATTTCCTAGACATGGATAGAGTAAAAAACTCAGACTGACACCTGGAAATGTTCAACATTGATTTATGAAAAAAATACATAACCAAGACCAGAGTGTGTCTCAGGGGTCTCAGTGACGAAGTTACTTGTAGAATTATGGTGAGCTAGAAATTCTTGTTCAGCTTTATAGATTTAAATTCTTAAGGCTCTTTGAAGGAAAACAAACTCTAAGCAAAACAAAAGCAAAGTAACAGATATCAATATTGACAGCAAGGAAATTATACATTAGAGTACTGTCTGTGATGTATACTGGATTGGATCTCATGTATTTGCTCAGAAAAGCAGGTTTCATAAGAGGTAAATGAAACAATTGAACTTTTTCAGAAAAACACCACCTGTCTATGTATGAAATAATTGTTCTTACAGCACCTGTCTATGTATGAAATAATTGTTCTTCAAGCATAGTAGATTTTTCTCAGGTATATACTTCACATTTATCACAATTTGTCTACTTGTTTGTTCTCTATTGTTTACTGGAAGAATGAATAAATGTGGTTGAACTACCTTGAGGGAAAGATGCAGCTTTTCTCTTAGTTCATCACAGAGTGGCTTATACTGGAATAGCTGGCGGATCTGCAGTTTTTTGGGACATTTTCGCATGGGGGCTGGCAAGGACATACGTGCTTCTCCAATGCTGAGACCCTTCCAGGCCCACCTTCTCACTAGGGGACCTCTGATCTCCCCCTGAACAAAGAGGAGCAAACAAAAAGAGCAAAACCCAAAAATGCACCTATTGGCAATATGTCTCAGTTGAAAGGCATGTCATAAACCTACACAATAAAGCCAGTAGATTCCTGGGAAGAATTTATCTATGCTAAACCATCTTCATCTCGTAAGATAAACTCTCCTTAAAATTGCCAATCCCTCACTAAGTGTAAAAGAATGGGACCATACATTCCCTGACACGGCCTACCTTATGCTCTGTCTGCTTAATAAATTGAATTTAACATTCACACTGTTTAGATCTTCATTTCCCCACAGAGACAAACATCTATTGCTTTAACATGAAAAGACAGTTTTGAAACAATTATACCTCAGGAAGAGAAGATTCTTTCTGAGTCTCTGGCTGTAGATATGGAGGAACAATGCTCTCTGGTTCTTTCTTCATTACCCAGGGGGATGCTTCAGCCATAGGCCGGAGGACAGTAATACTCAAAACACCTGGTTTAAAGACACATTTTGCTAAGAATCAGTTCAAATTAAAAAAAAAAAAAAGGTATCTCAGACCTACAGAGAAAAACATCTATCTACAAAAAAATCTTATTACCAACAGATAAAACTCCATGTATCCATGGCTGCAGATAATATCAGATCACTGCATTGATTATAGAATAGTGGTACAAGTTCAGATTACTCAGCCCATTTTTAACAATAAATTGCTTATGCCACTTGCTTTGATTCTTGGTTAACAGCTCAGTTGTATAGTGTGGGGAGTAGCTCAAACAAGGAAGAGCAGAATGCATACTGGATACTAATCTCAGAAGTAGTACAACATATTCAGAACATGCATAATTCTTCACTGTATTTTATACTTCATGCCCTGATCACTGGATGGATTCCATTAGAGATGATTTATTTGTATTGTTTGCATAAATTTTAATGTTCTTCAAAATATTTTTTCCAGCCCAACCCAAAAATTACTTAGTCTACTATGATCTATCCCACAGGTGACCTTCAAAATGGATATCACCACTGAGGTACTTTGTCACAATGATACAAAATTGTGAAACTTTGCTGTTAAGGCAAACAGAGCCAGTATTGTGAAAGGTGGAGCAGGAAGTCTGGAAAATCAGATGTGCTACTATTACAAATGATTTCTGGTTGCAAGTAAAATTTTTTGACTGTGATTTTGACTGGGTATGTATGCTCTCCATCTTTCTGATCTTTTCATCTTCTGCATTTTTCTGGCTCCCTCCATTTCCCTTCTTTTTTCTTTTTTCCCATGGCAGAATGACTTCATTTGGTTTCTGAAATGGGGAACCAGTCATTTGTGTGAATAAAAGTACATTTAAAAATGTGCCACACTTTATAAGAGTAGTAAGTGGGAAGCCTATTTTATGTCATATGCTTATGACATAAATCTATGACAAATTTGTCTTAGGACTTTATGGCTTGAAGCAAACTTCCGATATCATCCCCTCATAATCAGGGGAACCATACTTTCCTCTCTTTTAAAGATATTTTTTTGTTAGCAACTACCTGTTACACCACAGTGTCTTTTATAGAAACACAGCAGATCCAATTACCTTTACAATGACAACCAACAGTTCCAGGACATAATTTCTTGCATTGCTACTACAATGTGGTTGGTACCATGGTATTGGCTATTCCAGTCATGTTTTTTCAGCTTTTTAATATGTATCCTTTCCAACAGACAGCCTAAAGATCAACATCAGGGCATCACTCTCCTCATTGCTACATCATTAATGGAGACTGTGATACATTCAAGTTTTTAAATGATAAACACAAAGAATGTATTTAGTTGGTAATCACTTTTATTTGTGTGACTGAGAGTGGATAAAGATATGCCATTTGTTAGTTCACTTATCCCTTAACAGTGTCCTTCAGTTAATTCTCTGGTTCCCAGAGTTTTCCCCTAAACTACTTTCTTTCACTCCTAGAAGTGTGGACACTTATTTATAAGGGTAAAAACATTTCCTGCCCAAATAAGAGTTGTGAAACTTTTCAATTCTTTCTATTAGTAGTCTGTCATAGAAAAGAAACATTTTCTACCTGGCTGTTCTTGTACAGGATCCTGCAAGACTGCAGTGGCAGGATCACTGCAGGCCTCAGCCATATACTCGTGTACATCCTTTGTTCGCAGGAGCTCTGTTCCAGAACCATCCGCAGAGATGATGAAAAACCTGCACAGCCAAACACACACATGGGGCTCTATCAAGAGAGCAGAACTCCAGCATGATGGCATCAAACGTGCAAATACAGAGTACTGAACAAAGGGAGCACAAATCCATGAACCCTGTAAAATACTGTGAAGAAAAGTAAGTGTTAACCTATGAGTGCAATTCAGTTTACCTGGGGACATGCTCATTATCAGTGATAGGTTTGTTAACATCATCTGCTGCTGAACTCCTGTCCTCCTTGTCATCAGAGCCACTGCTGGGAATGCACACATCTGTGCTGCCATCAGCCAGGACCTATAGCAGAAATTATGTGAAATTACTTGAGTTAAAAGATCCTTTTAAAACAGTGACTTGCTGGAGAACTTTAACATAGCCTAGCCCAGTGAAAGAGACAGAAAAACACATTTCACAATAAGCAACTGGAAACTCACAGGAAAAAGAAATAAAGAGGAAAACTGTAAAGACAGTAAAACCCCCACAACATTTCTCGAAAAACATGCTGTATCATAAATACTAATATCACATGCTGGTATTTAATAAATTCCCAAGGACTGTTACACAAAAATACTCACTCATTGGTCAAGCCAGGTAACTGTAATACTCAAGACAGACATTGATGTGTACCTACTGAGTGAACTTCTACAGTATTTTCCTTCTTGAAAATACTATGTGCTTATTAACTAAGGTAACATTAACATATTCAAACAAGATAACTAACAATGACCTAAAAAGGAATACTAATGCCTTTTTCAAGATACAATTTAAATAAGGGTGATTCAAAGCAGTCCATTAACTGAATCTGACACACCTAGTTTTTAATCCTCACTTGCAGAGCTGATTATTTGCTATAGTAAAAATCATGCTAATTAAAGATCAGTTAAATTGTACACCATGTGTTCTGTTTCAGTTTCTCTAAAGAGGGATAAATATAAAAAAAGAATATCCATCACATAGTCAAGAAGATATCAGAGACCTGATTCTGGCTACTTTAAATATTACAAGGTTACAATTTGACTTTGAGAGAAGTTTATAACAGAATGCAGAAACTTGTTTTCTTACATATATTTTACCTTGAAAGTATTTCCTTCAGGATCCATCATCTCACAAATAGTGCTGGAAGTGTGTTTCATAATGTATCTCCCTGCTTGTTTCTCTTCTTCCTTGCTGCTGAAATCATGAACTTCATGGCTGTAAACTGCTGAGCACTCTTCATCAAAGAAAAGAAAGCCTCCCTTGCTGGGTAAAACCTATGACAGCAAAAAGGGAAGAGGTTCAATCCTCAAGGGTGAAAATTTTAATTTAAAGATACTGTGAAAATGAAGAACAGATACAAATCAAGAGCACAGCTTTCAGACATTCAGTACTGAACTATCCACTTCAGAGGAATCAAAGGGGAGAAAGAAGGAATATGAGGTCCTAGAGGTAGGCTGATTTGAGTCTCTGTGATATTTAACTTCAGGAAATTTAAGACTGTGATTTAAATACACTGTACATTTGTGAGTAAGTATCTAAACATTGGCAGAGTATGAAAGAGATAGAGTAATAGGGATTAGTGAAGACTACAGAGAAGGGAGGTAATGAAGATGAGAGCTGCTAATGGCAGGGAACTTGGAACACAAAGATTAAACATCACTGTCACAAACTAAAAATAATTCCCACCTGATATGTTCCCTGTGGCTTTGCTACAATAGATGTCCCATCTCCAAAGATAGTACAACAGGTACCATCCTCACAATTTGTTATAACAGTAGCAAACTCAGGATTCTCTACTCGTGTACCTTTGCGCTTCTTTGCGATGGCTTCTGAGGGTTCATCTAAGAATTAATGCAGAACAATGAGACAGGAGCACCAGAATCATGGAAACGCCTCAGGATTCAATTTGCTTATTCTCTCATAGTGCTGGATCTTTATCTTTTCAGTGCAAGACCTTCATAAACTTCATAGCATCCTTTATCACATATTTTTTTGTGATGTAAACAATATGCAATCTTTTAAGTTCTGGACTGTGAATTCAATATAGGAAAACCCAACAGTAAAAATATCTGTAACCATCTGTAGCTGGCCAGGAAAGTACACTCTAATGTATCAAGTATGGTACTAACCATAATGATCTGCATAATTGTAATATACAAGTTGGATCACTGAAATTCTTTGTGCCTGTAATACAAACTCTAAAATGTGAAGAAATTCCTATTCAGCAGCACAAATCTTGGAAAACAAATGATAACAGGCATGTTAATCTGGTTATTGCCTTTCCATTGAAGAGATAGGTCAGTTCAAGGGATTTTAACTTTTGAAATCCCACAGGGAGATGTCCCTGAACATTTTCTGCTAAATCAATAATGGTCTTTCCCTACACTGTGTTTGAACAGTCCAGATGCCCACACAGTAAAATGTCCCCTTCATTTTAATTAAGGAGGACAGGACTTGTCTTGCAAATGAAGCTGCCATACAAAATACACCACCAGCCAGAAGAGTCACAGATGACCTTTAGCCTCACTTATTTCAGGCAAATACAAATTTCACTTTTCTTGGCAGGTCATTTTCCACAGCCATATTCAGATATTTAGTATCTCCAAGGCTGGTGAGTCCATGGCTTCACTGGGGAATATAAGATACCTTGGTCCTTTCATACCTCTCCAGTTAAAACTCAAAGCTTCCTTGTTATTATTAGGGCAGGGGAGAGAGGGCAATGAACACACTAAAACCCTCGCACTGTGGTCTCATGGTGATGGAGGACCCTATAGGTATGAAAGAAGGAACTTAAATTACTTGCAACAATATTTTTTGCACTGAATATACTGCTGAAAGAAAGTAATCAAACTAAGCCTAGACTGCACTAGTGGACCTGTTATCTAGGCTACTGGTATAAGCCACCTTTAGTATATATTTTGACAACTTTCTGCTTCACAAAATATTAAGTGCAAGAAAAGTAAGTGCTCCCCTTTAGATATTACCTGTTTCCACACTACCCTCTGGTACAGAAAGGTCTTCACATTTTTCATAAAAAGTTGTTATCCTAGTACCATCAGCATGTTCTACTACTTTGTTACCATCTGGCTTTTCAACAATTATCACTTCATCTTCTCGTACAGTCATAATCTGAAAGAATGAAGGACTACTCATTTATATTGGCCCTGTGATACTTGTGACAGTAGCAACAACAATATAAGGGGTCAGGACTGAAGCTCTAAAGAAGCTTGCCTACCACATTGTCATCTACTTGAGAGGCAGAGGAACCACATTTTCTTCAAAATCTAAAGCTACTGCATTTCTAACAGTGTAATAACACAACCTGTAGGATGTTTTAAAAGAATAAATCCTACAACTTACGATTGCTAGCCCTGTCTCTTAGCTTATAGACAGTGCTACAGTAACACCAAAGCAGTTAATACCATTCCATCAGCTGGGTTCGTGGCCTGATACATTAAAAGTGGCTTGAGATCCATTCTTGTGGCACCCTCTGTGCCCACTAGAATGCCTAATGGAGTTGTTGTTATCCAGGTTCCTGCCTTAGGTTGTGGAGAACTGGCCTTTTCAAACTCATCAGACTTCTGAGATGGTAGTGATGTCTTGTCACTGCCTTTTCCTGCAGAAACAAGAATTTCTGTATCAGACTTGATATTCTCTAAGGCAAAAGACAAAACTAGTAAAGTTCAGAGTTTGTGAACATTGCTTTTGACAGAATTGCAAAATGAACTATTTAACAGGCTAAAAGAAAATTACAACTCCTGCTACTCAAAGACATGATCCCGAACTAGCCTTATTTAATGTGCTTCCTTACTGAAAAAGTAAATAGCATGCTAACGCCATCAGTCCTATGGTGCATCAGAAGAAAAGGATGAAGATCCCATTATAAAAGGCAATTGGAGAGATCTTATTAGGAATGTTATAGAGAACTCTTGTCTCCCATATTCAGGAAAAACAGACAAAGTGTATGCAAAAGACAAGAGTGTAGTCCAGAGAGCAGGCTGAAAGACTTAGAGCAATTATCTAGCAAAAAAGCACCCCCAAAGCTAAAAGGAGATGAAACTCTTCACTAGAAATTTGTCAAGAATAAGCAGGGGAGAAGGTGAAAAAGTGATCATAAATAAAGGACAAGGAATAAATGACATATATTAGTCACAGATACTGAGAATTCATATTAGAAAATGTTTTGTCAGAGTTGTTCTCATCTTTGCAGGTATCTAAAGGAATATCCTAAGAAAAAGGACTGGACTTGACTCAAAAAGTCTCTTTTAGAGACACCTTTCTCTTTGGCAGCAATTTTTATTCACGTGTTTCCAATAAATTTTATGTTAATATGACAGGTCAGAATTATTCTGTGTACTAACTAATACTGACAGTGATCTTGGACTACACTCTGAGGTATGAAGTAAATATTATTTGGTTCTTTCTCAGTCAAACAAAATACAATAAGAATGGCTATATTACCACCAAGCACATGTCCATACAACCAATTGATAATGACCAATAGTAGGTACCTTGGAATACATGGAGTGAGAAAGAAAAACATCCTCTGTGAGAGAAGCATTTCTTAATAAAAAGACTAAAAACTGTAAGACAAAAGTAAGGATTCAACACTACTGTAGTTATAAAGATTTCTTTTAAAAGACTTTGTGTTCGCTTTGCTACCAATGAAGTTCTTACACAACCTTTTACTTATTAGAGTCCTACCATGTTAGAAGAAAAACAAATTTGGAGTAGGAGAGAGTTGATTTGCTATGAAGGTAACATAGCAGTGCGCAGCAGCTGAGTACAGATAAAATTGCATTTTCACATTGTCAGAATTTTCAGACTAAAGAAATATGCTCTTTATTAAGTATCATCAACCCTACTAACTTTATATCTGTCCAGAATACAAGAAATATTACCTTTCTTAGTGGTGGTCTCAGATAAATGGTCTGATTCTGTTAAGGGAGTTTTCCTCGATATTTCATCTGTGGGTGGGGGTAGGACAGGACCAGAATCAGGGCTATTACTCACTGTGCCATCAGCAAACAGAATCTACAGAAATCAAGGACATACTAGAGGTTAAAATAAATTCAAACACCACTAGAAAGCCTTAAAAGAATGTGTCACAAATGCAATAAGTCTCTAGAATACTGTGGGCAATGAAGAGGAAAAAAGTAAAATCTCTCAGAATGAATACAAGAAATAAATGAGCTATCTTGAAGAGAATTAATAGAACAGACTATTTCAGTTAGAAGGACCTACAATGATCACCTGGTCCAACTGCCTGACCACTTCAGGGCTGACCAAGTTAAAGCATCTTGTCAATGGCATTGATCAAATGTCTCTGAACACTGACAACCTTAGGGCATCTACCCCTTTCCAGTAAGCCTGTTCCAGTGTCTGACCGCTCTTCTGGTAAAGAAATGCTTCCCAATGTCCAGCCTGAACCTCCCTTAGTGCTCCTTTGAGCCATTCCCATGTGTGCTGCCAGTGGATTCCAGCAAGAAGGGATCAGCAACCTCCCTCTGCACTTCCCCTGTCAGGGAGCTGCAGAGAGCAGGAGGTTGACCCTCAGCACCTGTCTCTGCAAAGCAGACAAGCACACAGCCCTCAGCCACTCCTCTCAGGATGCACCTGCCAGCCCTTCCACCAGCTTTGCTCTTCTCTGGACTCACTGCAGGACCTTCCCACCCCTCTGGAATAGTGGTGCCCAGAGCTGCTCCCAAGGCTCTGGGTGAGGCCACAGCAGCGCTGAGCACAGCGGATGATGGATGATCCCCGCTCTGCCCAGCTGTGCTCTGTGGTTGATGCTCCCAGGACACGGTTCCTGCCCTCTGGGCATGCCCTGCTGACTCTCACTGAGCTGCTGCTGCCCCCAGCACCCCCAGGGCCCTCCCTGCAGGGCGCTCTGCAGACTCCTCTCCCAGTTTGCACTTGTGCCTGGCATTACTCTGTCCCACATGTAGAATCCAACAGTTGGTTTTGTTAAATATCATCCCATTTGTCACTGCCAGGAGGAGTGCTATTTGCTGCAGTCCATAGATCTAATTAATGAGGACTCTTCTAATAATAAAAAGGCATTATAAAAATAAACAGTAAAGATGATTTTTTGACTAAATGGTCATAGGTTAATGACTTTTTTTTTGGTAGCAGTGATAATGCATCGGTATTGACATATTGATCTGTAGTGAAATATTCCACATGTCTAGGACTGCTGTAAATTTTTTTAGCCATTATGATAGTCAACAAAAAGAAGTCTTGGTTACTCATCAAATTATATCTGGTTTCTAAGATCCATTATGCTCATCTCTTGATATGCATGCTCTCTGTGTGTCAGATTAACTCTAGAATTACTCCAATCATCCCTAAATTAATTTATAAATACAGTAAAATGTAGAAAAGAAATGGACAACATATAGAAACAACTCTTGAAATTGTTACTATAAGGAATAATTTGTTTCTTCTTTTTTGAATGCTTATCATTTGCAATAAATTTCTGATGACTCATAGACATTAAGTTAATACAAAGAAGGTCACACTCGTAATCTGTTTAAGCAAAGACTACTGCATAATCATTTTAGGCACATAAGAGCTATATTTTTTCTCTCAGGAAATAGTATGTTGTGAATATATAGACATACAGCAGCTATTTCTGAAATGGATACATTTCTCAGGAGTCCTGGCAAAATGTTTTAACATCAAGTGTGATGAATAAATGTAAAGAACTTACACTAGGCATTGTGGTCGGCTTAGACAGGAAAAAGAAATTCAGGAAATAAGGAATTATTTTGACAGATTCTGAGTCAAATTAGATGACTCCTCTTTCATCTGTTTGCTAACTACATGTAGAGTCTTAGAATTTTTTAAAAAAAGTTGCTTGTGGATTGATTATAATATTTGCAAAGATAGCCTATATCACCTAAACCGTAACAAAATTCTACACAACAAAAATATGTGTAAACAAAGCAGGTACTTAGGAATATACAGACTTTTCCCCTGAAAATTTAGGGTATGTAAATGTGTCTGCAGGAACTCACGTCTTTTCTGGATTCCATCTGAGTGTTTAAACTGAAAAAAATATATGAATGCTTTCATATTGCCAAAAATACTCAAAGCTGAACTAATCCACACTTCAGAAACTTAAGTTTAGGAATGCAGTTCTCTGAACCATATTCAGCTATTTCCTAATCACAAAGTTGCCTAAAACCTTTTAGTGCCTGAAATTTTCATACTTAAATCTCCCTATGTTCTGACTTTGAACAAAGCCAAGAGTATTTCAGGCTTGATATGGCTGCATAATTCAGTATCACTTAACTCCATCATCTACAAACTGGACACTTCTCAATCTCAGTAGACAAAAACAACTTTAAGGGTAACCACCTTCCATTACAATGAACTGTACTAAATTGTAGTGCTTGCAATGAATTCTACCAAACATACCTGGGTAGATCCATCCATCAGGTGCTTTATGACAGTTCCTTGACTAGTGATGACTCTTGACACCTCTTGTTCTTTTTGCCTCGCTGGAGGTGAATAAAGATGAGAGTCCTTTACCTTTTGGGGATAACTCTGTCTAACCAGAATTTCCAGAGGAGGCCTCTTATCCTGTTCACTTTTGGTGTCTTCCTGCTTTATTTCACCTTCTGTAACCTGATGTTCCTCCTGTCCACTTGGCATAACCTCTTCCTTCTCTCCACCTGGCATAACCTTTTCCTTCTCTTCTTCATCTGCTTTGGCTTTACTTTCCTCTACTGTCTCTTTCCTTGCTTCAGTGGCAGTGGCTTCATCTTTCAAATCTGAAAGCAAACTTTGAATTACTTAGTACTGCATAGCACACATTCAAACAGTGCTACATACCCAGCACCACAGTGTTGACAGAAGATATGCAACTCCAGGTGAGACTAACCCTCCTTGGCTGAATCTGTAATCCACAGAGTAATAGACCAACCCTGATTTCAGAGCAAAGTTCAAAACAGTCACCTACTCAGAAACTCTGCATCCTCTTGTGAAGGTGGCTGTCTTTCCAAATGAAAACAAGGGGAATTTGAAGATGGATTTCTTATGGATGCCAAACTTTTGGCAGACTAACATCATGTGAGAGGAATTCCCTAACTGCCCATAAAGGTGAAAAAAAACCCAACTGAATTTCACCAAGTTTGAATTTGTAGAGAAACCCAAGTAACACATTCTGTCTGCTTGAGCAAGTAAATTTCTTAGATTAAATGATGCCTGTGTTTTGAGTATGCTAAGGGGTATAATTATGGTAATTTTACTGAGAGACTCCATGTAAGTGTAATTGCTCTGTTCACCTCAACTACTCAGCATTTCAACTTATGCTTCTTGCAAACTATGTATGTTTGAGAACACTCTCCATGTTCTTTACTTCATACCAGATTAATCAGAGCACATTTTATGAGCAGTACAGATTTGTTGTACATAGGTATTAAATGACATCTGTACATGGGTGCTTTTAGAACTAACTAAATGACAACAAAATTCACATTTCTCTGCTTCAAAACCTAACAGCATGACTAAAAACCCCAAGATTTACTACAGTTTAGAACATGCAAAGATGGACCTAACAGTGATTTTCAAAAACACTACAGAAAATAATCATTGCAGAATATTTGTCAAGCACAGAAGCTTTAAAGTATCCATACACCCTATCAGTCTTCTAAAGGAAATCCAATGATAAGGGCAGAAAGGCTTATTCTGGGTGTTTTCTCTTTATGTACTGCATGGCATAAACCAAAGGACTTCTGTGAAATAATTCCTGTTTTAAACTGATTGCAACTTTTAGAAAAGCAACAATAAAAAAACCCTGATTGTAAAACAACCAGCAGCAGAGACTCAGTCACAGTCTTGGTTAGTTTTGTTAATCATTCTTACCATTTATGAGTGTAACATTTTAACCAAATGAGTATAACTTAAACCTAGTACAAAGTCCTAGTTTTCAGTTTTAAGCCCCTGAAAATGGTAATAATTTTGTATACTGTGTTTACCAGCTATCACCAAAATTCTGTTTTCTTGTACTTCCAGGCTGGCACCAGTCACTCCTTTGACCTTTTCTTTGGCACTTAAATGGAGTTCTCTGGTGAAATGAGCTCATTATAAGATACATCTTCTGATGCTTTAATCATTCTAGCGATTCTTCCCTGAATCTTTGAAATTATTAACATTATGTCTTGGGAGCTTAAGTACATATGCTTTCAAAGGAAGTGCAGACATGGGTAATGTAACCATCTTCCTGCTATCACTCAAGATTCCTCTATATATATGTATTTATTTATTGAATTTGCTTGTTTTTCTTTAGTATTCCAATCTATGTGCATATTCAAATGATTATCCAACAAGACTCCCAAGGGCTTTTTAGGGTTGCTACTTCCTTCCCCTCAATCTTTTATGTTCAACAACTTGTGATTCGAGATTTCATATTTTTTGAATAAAATCATATTATTCATGTTGCGAATATTATGAAATAGACATTAAGACAGACTTAGCATTCTGACATGTTGAAAACATTAGAGTTACATCTAAACACATCAATTAAGAAACAATTTTCTTCTGTAGTCTTAGCTTCTCTGAAATTCCTTACTTTGCAGTGTCTCAGAAAACTAACCTTGAAACCTTTCACCGAGGAAAGTTAATACAAGTCCATTAGGACAGGAGACATTCAAACTCGGAAAAGCAGGAGCATCTGACATCTCTGGTGCTTGGGGAACTGGTTCTTGCATTTCCACCTACAGAATGTAAAATTAATTAAGTTCTAGTCCACATTTTAAAGTAATAAAGAAAAAAACAGAGTACAGATTTAGTCTGTATAGATTCCGTTTTAACCGTTTTTTTTTTTTTTAGTGCTGTCTACAACTCATATTTAACATTTTCAGAGTTTATGGATTCAGAAGTGGAAACATTATTTATTTTCTTTGATTATGCTTTCTTTCATTAACCTTGAAGAATCATCCCCTCAAAAACCTATGTAACAATGGACTACACTATGCCAGTAGGCATAAGATGAAAAAAGTTTTGGGTGGCAGACACAGATAACAGAGAGAACTTGTCCTGGTTTATTCCACATTCTTGCTTTTTAGGAATAGAAATACAGGGGAGAAATGGCAGATGTTTTGCCACCTGTTTTTCAACATTAAAAATGCTGTATATTTTACAGTTAATTTACATAATATTACAGGTAATTAAGGCTACTCTCAATACCCTAAGACTGTAGTCACAGCATCATGAGGTAGAAATCACAGAATAGGGCAGAAGTAACCCTCAGTTGTCATCTACTGCTCTCTGTCTAATGGTAAAAAAAATAATCAGGTATAACTATACCGTTAGCAAAAATTTCTAATGTAATGTATTCTAGAAATTTCCAGGGCTGGAGGTTTCGTGGTAAACTGTTCCAGGGCTTTACCTTGCTTAGCCTTACTGGTATTTTCCCAGAGATTGACTTGAATCACTATTGCAGAAAATTAGTTTACTTCTAAATACCTCTGATGATACAAGCTCACATAATAGATGATGGTTATTCTTAGGTCTTTACAGAAGGCTATTCTGTCTCTTAACTCAAAATCAAAGAAACCCAAACTAATTATTCTAAATCTTCCCCACTGGTTAAGTTTTCAAGACCTGTAATCTTTCTTCATGCTTTCCTTAAAACTTTCAGTGTGGCTCCTATTCTTCTTGCAGTGCAGTACCCACTGGTCTTTGCCCTTCTCACAGGAAGATGGCATTGTTGACTTATGGATAGCTTCTGATCCATGACAACTCTCAGACCTTTCTCCATAAAACTGTCACTGACACAATTGTTATCCATTCTGTGGATTTATACTGATTATTTATATGTAATTGTAGAGCCTACCTCTTATTCGTACTGAATTGCATCATATTTTACAGACCATGTCCACATGAATTTGTCAAGTTTGATTTCGATTCTAATCCTGTTCTCCGAAATACTTGCAGACTCACACAGACAGGTGCTGTATGCACTAATATGGACACTCTCTATGCAAAGTAATTCCAAACCAAGTAGTTAAAAACCTTTTGGTTTAGAAGTCATCCTGACAGATTTTTAATTATAGGGCTATTTTTCTACAGGGTTCATTTGTGCCCTACAATTGCTGTATGTTATGCTAAGTGCTGTTTGGCAACTCCCTACACCACTTTCCATGATGAAATTAGGTAAGGAGCCCTTTTTGTGGATATGCACGGAATCTGCTTTGCAACAACAGCCACAGTGTTACTTTAACCACAAGGTACTAAAACCAACTTCGGAACAGAGATTCAGAATCCACTTTCCAAAGATTCATTCATACTTTCCAAAGACCTGTACTGTGATACAAGTACTTCAGTTAAAGTCTAAAGCAACCTCCTCAAATTGCTGGTCCCTGGCTTGTTACCAGCTTGAAAGACCAAATTAAAGAGCAAGATACTGCAAAACTGTCTTCACTAATTTGCTGGTTGGTTAGACTTTTGAACATGGGTTTTGGGAAGCCCAAAAAAATTCTACTTGGTTAAACGAAAAATTTAGCAGTTCTTTTAACTGAGATACTAATAATCATAGAATGGAAGGGACCTTAAAAATTGTCGAGATCCAACCCCTTCCACGGACAGGGACAGTATCCACTAGACCAGGGTGCTCAAAGCCCCATCCAACCTGGCCTTGAACACTTCCAAGGATGGGGCATCCACAGCTTCTCTGGGCATCTGTTCCAATGCCTCAATCACCTTCACAGTAAAGAATTTCTCCCTAATATTTAATCTTAATCTTTCAGTTTAAAGCCATTTCCCCTTGTCCTGTCACTACAAGTTCTGGTAAGAAGTCCTCCTCCAGCTCTCTTGTAGCCTCACTTAGGTACTGGAAGGCAAGCTTTAAGGCCTTCCTGCAGTGTCCTCTTCTCCAGGCTGAACAACCCCAATGGTTTCAGTTTGTCTTTGCAGGGAAGGTGCTCCAGCCCCCTGATCACCTGAAGTGTATCAGCTGTAACTGTAAAGCCAAAATTGACAAAAGAATGTGGGCCATGGCAGACTCACTGCTTTACATCACTGAGCCATAAAGACTAAGTTCATTAACAGCTGCCAATATGTACATATGAGAACAACTGAAAGAAAAAAACAGATCCTTAAGAGCACCACAAATTGTTAGGAATTTGTAAAGGTACAGCTCAAAGCCCTCTGAGAAGAATATATGTTCCTTTTACAGAAGTTCATGCCTTTGAATTTTTGTTTTGTTTCTTTGGTTTGGATATTGTCTCTGCTCTCACCTTTTGTTCTTCTTTCTGTACCACGTTATCAGGTGGTGAAGGGGCTAATTTGCGACGGTTTCCTTTGGTAGAAGCTTTTCCTGATTTTCCTCTGTCAACCTTATCTTTTTTTCCCGGAGCTGGTGTAATAGCAGAAACTGTTGGAATTACCGTCAGAAGATGAACAGAAGGGATGTTCAGAATTCTTGCTAAGACAAGACCTGTTTCATCATCTAAGGAAGGAAAAGCAAGATTTTCAATGTAATTAAGCTTCATAAATGTAGATGGCTACATTTTATTTTTTAAAAAGATTTTGTACACTGAATTTTACCTTAGAAATAATAATTCAGTGGGGGAGTTTGTTATTTCAGATAGAGGGACTATATATATAAGAGTATTTAGAAAATCTTTTCACAGACTGACAACTTATTAGCCTAAAAGACATCCTGAAACTATTGCTTCCTACAAGTTGTCACTTGGTTATCACCTCAAAAATAAAAAAATACC
Organism: Emberiza elegans; assembly: GCA_024865655.1. Lineage (NCBI taxonomy): Eukaryota > Metazoa > Chordata > Aves > Passeriformes > Fringillidae > Emberiza > Emberiza elegans. The sequence continues at coordinate 1,607,725 of JALJVW010000243.1, read as the reverse complement.
ATCTTAAAATTCTTTTTTACTTCCAGAATACTTAGAAGTAGAGACATTCTGAATCTAGTATCTGGTAAATGATCACTGTATTCTGCTTTATCATGGACTGATCCAGCACAGAAGGACTCTACAAATTTTGTACAAAATATGTCTACTTTGCTATAATTCTTCAGAAAGATTCCAATGATCTAGACTTGATAAGACTCTTGCAATTCTTCAAGCCAAACATTAGGACAGCCTTCTAGCCATGTCAACAGGAAGGAGTCATGTTGCCTTTCAAAACAATTTCTTTAAAATAAAAGAAATACAAATTTACATTTTCTGTAATTATTTCAACAAACTGACACTTCATTTTCATGGAAATTTCACCCATGCCTTTTTTTTGGTTGCCCCCCAAAATAAGAACATGGTGTCTGAGGGTAACAATGGAAAAGAGTGGTTTGTCAAGACTGAGATAAAGTGCCTTTAGAAATCTTGAGAGAGATGTAAAATTACAGATACATACATTCACATGTCTAGGACTTGAAATTGTACCCTCATGATTTTGTCAAAATATAAAGAGCAAGTGCAGAGGTTCTATAGTATCCAGAATCAAAAGCCCTGCAGGTGCTCAAGCAGTCCCAGATTCATAAAGAGACAAGGAGATTATTTCTAACAAGAATGTAAGGTGACTGGAAATTAACCTTTGATAATGCTGGAGAAAACAAAGAATAATTCAAAACTTGAAGAAATATTAACATCTGCCACCCAAAAGAAAAAAAAGTTGCATAAAGCTAAAAAACAACTTGAGACCTTTTGTCACCTTAGCTTCCCTAAAAGGAAGACAAAATAGATAAAGTATGAAAAACAGTAAGAAAAATGCAAATTAGAGAGCTTCCAGAAAACTATTTCAGTACTGCACGGAAAAACGATAATTTGCACACAATTTAACTGATCAGTGGAGAGAAACTGCAGATTTCATGGTATACCATTCTGCATTAGGGATGGATGGCATATGAGAATCATCTAAGAGAGTATTTCTGGTCAGAATTATTCTGAGCACTTGGAATACAAAGACCCATGGGGTTTGAGATAAGCAATGATCATAGAAAAACTGCAAGCAATCAAAGAATGCCAGTTAGCAGTGCTCTAAAGCTCAACGTGGCAAGGATTATTCTAATGCAGAATAGGATGATTATGGTGAATGTGAATAAGCCGAAACATCACAGTTGACATGTAGGTGTTTAAACAGACATGTCTCTTTTATGCCAAAATCCAAGTTTTTGAAGGCCACTATTATGAATGCTCTTTTGACCCAAATTGAAACAGTCTATTTTTTAGTAATTAATTTATAAAATATATTTGAACAATTAAAACTGAGTGTAGAGTGGAATGGTTTACCACAGTCCACACAAAGATGCATTCAATTAAATGTTTTCATATTTTAAGAGCTGAAAAATGCTGGAATTATTTTCTGATCAGAGAAGGGTTTCACTTTTATCCATAAGATGGTTTCAGTGGCCTTCAAACGTAATGGAAACAAAAAGCTCTTGGTAAAAGCAGATGTTGTTTTCACTGTGGTTTTCTGAAGCAATTGCTTCCAGTTGGTGAATGTGTTTATTGAAAGGCTGAGAGAAATCCCTCATTATGTCTGCACAACTGTAACCTAAAGTCCAACTCCTAAAGTAAAATGAAAGTTCCATAATCGCCTATATAAGTTTACAAAAATATTATTTCTTGGAAAACCAAGAAGACTCCTCAGCAAATCACATTTTCTTTGGCTCAAATTAATTGGCTGAATTTGCTGGGCTACTTAATAACAATACTTGCACTGCTCTGTTTTCACAGTAAGCAGAAAAACTTGGAGACCTCCCTCCATTTTGAAAATTGAATCATAGAATATTCTTGACAATGTAATCTCATTTTGAGCCTTGCTGAAAATTCTCTACCATGTAGTAACAGCTGCTGAGAAAGGAAGAATTGCATGCAACAAATTATTGGGTTAAGGAGTGTATGAAGGGGAAAAAAAGGAAAAAAAAATCCCCCTATGGTTCTCAAATATCCTCTTCTATTTGCTTACTTTACCTGCTGCCTCCCCTGTAGGTCCATAATAGCTCAGAGACAGCTGGATTCCATTTTCCAAGGTGGCTGAAAAAGATCCAAATTTGCTCACAGCTTTCTTTTTATTTTTCAATTCTTCTAAAAAAAAAAAAAGAATTAATTTTAAGGACAGCAACACATATCAGAACCACCTGAGCTGTAAACCAGTGGCTGGTGTGAGAAGTGGAACCTTAGTGAGGATGACTAACAGAAATAGACTAAATAGAGCAGGGAAAACCAACATTCCATTCTTAGGGTACAATATAATAGTCAGTTTTGTGCAATACACCTGTGGTTTTTTTATCCAGAAATAGCATTCTAATTAGTTAGGTGTGTAAAAACAGGTTTAATAGCAACAACTAATGTATAGTCTTATAGAATTTAAGCAGCAAAAGACCCAGTTCTGGAGTTATGGATCCTTGTTTCTTGGCTGATAAGAATGTTAAACTGCCCATTTCTATTGCATGTGGGCTATGCACTAATAAAAATCACTGTCCCTCACATGCTGTCACAGGGACAGGAGCTGAACTTCAATTATCCCTGAGGGTCCCTTCCCTTCCCTCAGGATATTCTATGATTCTATGTGTGTACTTTGAGGAGAAAGTAGAAGAAAGAACAAAAAAGTTGCAAAATTAGATCCAAAGACAGGTCTGGGCTTTGTAAAAGTGGATCAGGAGTCAAACTCTATCATAGAGGGGCAGATCAAGGTGTCATGTGATGAATATGTCATGGTGAAAACCACATGAACTAGGCAAGATACACCTCCCAAACACTGGATCCTACCTTGCCTCTACTTCAGCTGCTGCTGCTTTAAAGAAATGTTCTATTGGTAAGAGAAAAACTTGGGATTTCCCATATGGGGAACATATGGGAAATATGTTAAAATGGTGAGGAGTAGCAGAGGAGACTACAAAAGCAGGTTAAGGCAGGCCAAGCTATCTCCCAAACTCATCAACATGGGACACATCCTGAGACCTTGCCTGCTCCTATTTCTTGACTGTCACTGCAATGCTTATTCCTGAACACCACTGGTAGGAAGATGTTTTGGAATTCTGACTGCTTTACACATTTACCATTGTACCATCCAGGCACTGTCAAGTATCAGAGTGTATTGATTCTTGTTTTCCCTACTGCCTTTCTATAAGGTGCTCCTTTTTACATGGGAGGAAAGCTTTGCACTTGTGTCCAGTGAATACAACTTGTCTCAGATACTCACACACTGGTGATGCCAGTACTGTCTGGCAGACCCCACAATGATACAGGTCAGCTGTCAGAAGCACAGACAAAAAAAATCTTGTCTGTAGAAGGGATGCAAATTTTGTATTAAGACAACCTACAATTACATTGCTGGTAAGCCAAGGGGAGAAGCAAGAGCAGGATGTTTTCTAACACTTGTGAGAAACAACTGCTCACTTTGAAAATTTAAAAAAGTTTAATAAACCGTAACAAAAATACAACAAAGGATTACAAAAGGAAAAAGCTGCAGCACTGGGAACTGCCCTTGTGGATACCACGTGGCTGGTTCATCTTCAAGATGGATGCTCAGTCTTTTATACCCCTGGGGGTTGCATCAGCCAGCCCTGGCCCCTCCCAAAGTCTGTCAGTCAGCTCTTCTTTGTCATTTATCAGTGGAGACTGCTTTCTTGTAACTTGATTGGAGGTCAGGTGTTGCCATGCTGCTCCCCTAAGCACCAAGCTTTTCCATTCCCAACTGCCCCATGCTAGGGACACCTGTGCAGCCTTCTTTGTACCAGTCCTAGATAACCCTGGCTGTCTGATGGCAACAATACAGGGGGGAAAAGGGAACTATGGGGAAAACAGAGGACATCTAAACTATAATAACATAACCATACACCACTAAAGCTTTTCTTAATATTTACACAATAGTCATCCCTTTATTGGGAGAGCTAATCATCTCATTATCCACCTATAAGACACTGATGAAGAGGAAAAGAGCTAATATGTGTAAGTTATCCTTTTCCAATGCACTTCAGTTTGGTGACAGGAACTCCATAATGTTTTCGACAAACATATACATGGCAACTGTCATGGCATTACAAACTGTCTTGCTTCTTGGAAACATTCTCACCTGGGTTCAGAAAGGATTTGGATTCAATGCTTTCTGAGTATGAACAATATATCAACCAACAGCAGAAGTTGCTGGATTGCAGAAAGATCTGTTTTAAAAGCAAAGGTCTTGAGGAGGCAATAATGCTATGGTCATCTGACCCACAAAAGCAGGTTCACATCAAAAGAGGAAATCTTCCCTTTCATTGTGACTTTGGTCACAAAGTTACAATGGTTTTACGATCCAAATGAGTCCTTCACTAAAGAAGAAAACTACTTTCTTAAGGAATAGGGATTTCCTTGCTTTAGAAAAGAGACTGGTTTGCACATATTGACCTGCACTGTGCTTCCACATCTTGCTAAGACCTCTTTATGCAGTGCTCAAGTCACCCAAGTGAACTTTTAACTTTATTTTATGGAACACTGACTTTTCTTACTCTCTGCCAATAGTAATAATATATTTTCTGTTAGCTGTAAGTTTTGAATCCAATTATTAAATATGTCAAACTATTAATTCTTTATATCAGTGACATCAATCCACTGACCTGATGTAATTTGCTGTTCTTCATTAATTTCTTGCTCTTTGGCTTCTTTGAAGTTTTCCTTGGGGTCTGTGATATGGATGAAGAAATTGTGCTTGTCTTTCATTACTTTCACCTTTATCAAAGTTTCTGTAAAGCAACAGAATACTATTATTGCTTCTGCTAGGCTTCAGAACTTATTTGCAGCCAAATAAATGGTGCACCTGCTACTTTAAAGCACTCAAAAAAAGAAAATTGCTCATAACTGGACTGAATCATGTAGTAGAAAACCAAGGCGACAAAATTAAGGTTATCTGAGTTTAGACTAAATATTTAAAAACTTCCTGATAATTAAATATTAGAGTCTGCAGAAGACTCTGTGGCTTAGATATATTGCATTTGACTGGAAAAATAATTTGAACATCCTGGAAATATGATGCATCAGTTGCCATTGAACAAATAAATATGAACTGATTTTTCTGCATTTCTAGTTTTCTGGTACTTCATTTATCTATCAACTGTTAACATATTACATGTAACTGTAAAGATTAGTGGTGATAAAGCCTAATATGGAATTTCTTTAACTGAAATTTTACTGCTGAGACACAAAAAAGCATTTATGGATTAAGAAGTTATCCCATTAGTTAGCACTGAGTCAAAGCAAAGCATAAAGAAAAAAAGAATCACTTTTTACAAACTCTATCTTCTCTACTTGAATCTGTCCTCCATCGGATGGGAAAAGATATTGATTGGTTCCTGATACTTGAATGATATCCTCCCCTGTATTGTAGCCATAAAACTGGAAAAAACAATTTAAAATTATCTGTAAATGAGCAAGGCAGTACACATAAAAGAGGTAAATGAAGGACAGACATCAGGATCACACTGTACTGCTCAACATCTTTTGCTTAGCTATTGAACTAATATAAAAAAACCTTGAGCAAATATCTAGCATGCTATAGTCATATCCAAATAATTTCCCAGTTACTAACTGATATAACTTGTTACATGTGAAAACCATCATGGAAACTGAAGAGTAGCAAGTAGACCAGTGGGTTAACATACAGTGTGAGAGAAAGAGAAGTTCTGATCAAGTACAATGCCATGGGATCACATAAAGGTCAGGTAAAGATTCAGCTTTCTACCCTCTAGGTTTGGAATTCAGATACTGTAAATCTAATTAGATTGCTATGCCTTCCAGAGTGCTACAAGATGGAAAAAATTACATGGCCATATTCAGATAAGTCCAGACTGAAATGCCATCAATTTCTAAGTTTGAAGTCTGTACTTAAGCAAATTTAGACTGAATTAATTGATGTGCGCAAGTTTTGGATGCAAGATAGACTCTACAAATACAAGGCAGTGCAAATTGCTGAAAAACTGAACAAAACTAGTGAAGAGCTCCCTCTGTTAGTGCAACAGGCAGAAAAAGGAGAGCTGCTGTGTCCATTGAACTGTCTAGACATGAGTTCCTGGGATTGCTACGGACATGAAGCACAATTACAGTTTAGATTTCATATACCTTAATGTGCAAGAGTAAGCTGAGCTCTACATTTCCTGTTGCACACATGCAATGGAGTTACTTTATGAAATATGGGAAAAATATGTATTTTAGGTTAGGGCACTTCAAAAACGTGAGTTTTGAAAGAGGAAATGTAAGAAATGGTGATTTACAGTGTAGTCAGTCAAAATTTCAACTAGGTCTAGTAGTTCCTTACTGTGGAAGATGGGACAACTTATGTTCCCCTTTCCTATCCTCTCCCACAAAAATCAACGTGATCAACTTACGTTTGCGTTCATGCCATATTACACTAAAAAAAAATTAAATAATCTGGTATAAGATAATCTTGAACATCAAGAACTGCTTTTTAAAATGTCTAGAAAAGGATCTGCTGCTAAAACAACAGAAGTAACAAGACACAGTTAGGCTTAATTTGCCCTGAACTCAAATTTCACAATAGATAATAGCTCTGCTGTAATCTTGACTCTGTATATAGTTAACACTTTTCTAACGTGGTATAATAATACAACTCTTTACCTTGTAAACTTTCTCAGAACATGTTTCTGGAATGCTATGATCCTCCTCAAGTTCAGTGGCTTTTTCTGACTCCTTTCGATACTTGTCTTCCGAAGGTCTTCTGTTTGATCGTTTACTTCCTTTATTACTTCCTTCTTTACTTCCTTTTAAATCCTGGCTTTTTCTTTTACTTTGTTTTTCTTCCTTTTCTTGTTCTTCTTCCTTTTCTTTTTCTTCTTCCTCTCGTAATCGGTCCTGCTCAATCTTCCAAGCCTACATTCAACATTAGGAAATAAACAGTCTGTGTTTATCTTTGTCCTGCAAGGTATTTCATATGTGCATGCTGAAAAGAGTGGAAGCAAACAAAATCAAAGGAATCAAAGTTCCAAGCTAAAACATGTTTCCAAATGTGTCAAAAGTCTCACAATATCACACACCAAATTTTGGATAAAATTAGTGATTCATTCACTCTACAACAGCAGCCATTGTTGACCACAGGAAACGAATCAGGTGATTATTCATATCTTACACAATCAGTCACAGGAAAATAATTTTGTTGAATACTTTTCTACAATGTTTACCACCAAACCACAATGCATCACTGGTATTGACTTATTCCCCAAATGCAACTGTAAGATAAAATGATTTTATTTTTTTACAGAAAGAGGGATGACTTGTCAATGCCAAAATTATCAGCTTGCATTAGGAAGACATTTGAGATTTTCTGGAGTATTTAGGGTTTTGTAGCACTTTATAGTCTAAACATTTAAGGAGAAGTGTTTCTAGAGAAGAAATGGCAAGCATGGAGAGTTACAAGTCAGGCATTAGCCTCGATTGAGCCGTGACAGTTAACCTCATTTCCCCTCTACATTCCATATCAGGACTTGAATTGCACAGCATTATACACTGTGAGAGGAAGATGAGACATAATATGTCTGTGAGGAGTCAAAAAAAGCAGGAGAATACAATATCAGTAAAACTAGATTTGTGCAGATTACCAGATAGTACCAATGCTATGACCAAAATAACTGTATGCTTAATCCCTACCTCAGCCAGAAATTTATTGTGTAAAGCTGGGCAAGTCAATTAATCTGTAGTGAATGGACCCACCTATAAAATGGGATTCTCTGACATAAGGGAACTCTGAGGTACCATATTGACATTCCCTAATTTCAAAGAGCTGTAGATCGTGAAAGTACAGGTGGGTACACAAGTATTTCCATGAATCTGGATCTTATCTTTTCATACCTTTAAAATCAGAAAACTTCAGTAAATAGTAGGATATTATTAATAACTTTCACTTCCTTGTATTGCAACTATAAATTACTTTGGAATTCCTAGTCTAACTCCAAATAGTCTTCTCTTAAGAAAACAACATAACATGACTCACAATCATTAATGAATAAATGAAAGAAAATAGCATATACAAAAAATAACAAAGTACAGAAAAACCAAGAGGATTCAGTCAAGCCCATGTACAGAACAAAGGCTTACCTTTCTAAGAAAGCAGTGCTATCTAGTCCATTTCAGAAACATAAATATTTTTGCCTCACCTTTAGAGAATCTTCTCTGATAATGGGACTTTCTTCATTCTTGGATTGAGACTCTATTACATTCTCAGGTTCAGTCGTGCTGCCTTTTAAAAGGGAAAGGAGAATAAGCAAGGTTATAAATATAGGAAAATAAAATAATTTTTAAAAATGGGAAAAAAAAGATGTGCAAGTAAATAAAAATGTATATTTAAAAACAGGGAAAGCATAATAGTACAATAAAGCAAACATTAAATATATTTAGAAATAAAATAGAAAGTCTGTTTAGGCTAGAAGAAACTTGATTCTCATAACTGGGGACCAAATACAGTAAATAACATATCAACAAATGTGTGTAAAGACTGGCTCTCTACTTCTTGCTATTGAAGGCTTTGCTCTGGCAGCATTTGTTTGTTTTTAATGGAGCGAGAACAAGTTCAATACCAGAGTCATAGACATTACAACCTTTCAGGACAAAAAAATCCCAAATAAATGCTATCTGAATCTTCAAACCTTCACTAAAGAAACACCATATCCTTCAGTCACTATTAAAGCTTTATAGCATCTACGACTTATGAAAAGAGTATCTTCTGTAAGTGTAGTTTTATACTATGCTTGGGTACTCCATATTTACCTTCTAGAAAAGGTAATTTAAACTCAATTAAATTAACACTATCAGAAACTTCTAGTTAAATTGCTTTATATGATAAAGTAGAAATTGCAGTGTCAGTGAAATTGAAAACACCCAAGAACAGTGTTGCCCATCTGCATGCTCCAGCCAGAGGTGATTATGTCCTTTCAGCAAGTACTCCATGAATCATAACTGTCATGAAGCACCACATGGGCAAGATTCAGTCTAGCTCCTGTGACAGCTAGATATGTACAAATTATGATTTAGTAGTCATAACTGTACTTTTAGTTTCCAAACTATAATCAGAGGTGTTAACTGAGTTGAGGAGTAATGTTTCTATTTTTGTAAATGCTAACTGCTAGTCTTGGGAGGCTTCAAAGTGCATTCTCAAGAAAGGTAAGAAAGCAAAGGTTAAGCATAAACAAATCATTGTTAATACCATTTAAATATACAAGTAGAAAATTTTGACAGAAGTTCTTTTTTCTCAATAGGGGTTTTCAGATTCTGCTGCCTGCTGAACAGTTATTGTATGAACTGCTTACAACTTTCACTACCCAAAATGTTGCTTGTAATTCAAGTTTGCTCTGCAGTCTTGTCAATTCAAGTTTCCAGTTTTAGCTTCTAGCCCACAGCTTCTGACTTCCAGCTTTTATCCTGCCCTTTAAAAAGGAATTTTCCTGAACCATGTTGCCAGCTTTAACTACTGCTCACCTCTTCATATGTTCAGTCATCTGAACAGATACAAATTTGTATGCAATCCTTAATCTCATTAGATAAGCACAGCTATCAAAAATGTAAATTGATACTAAAGCTGTCAGTTTTCAGAACAGAGAAAGATGCAGAATATATAAATATATAAATATATAAATTTAATTAATTCCAAAACATATTTATGCCTATATAGATGTCAAAACAGTGTCATCCTATGAAAAAACAAATGCAATTCTGCTCTGAAAAAATCTGTGTCTCAGCACTTAGAATGAAAAATTAATTTTCTTGAATACAATAAAAAGATACCCACTTTTGGCTTTCCAAGTAAAGCCAGTTTTTTCACAGCACTGACAGACAGTCCTAGAGGGCCCTCTGCCCTGGCTTTTTCCAAATTAAAAGACTTTATTTCCTTACCCATCTTCTCTTTTTCATATTTAGCTTCTTCCTCGTTCACCCAGTCTTTAATTAAGTTGGCCACCAGCTCAAGATAGTTCCTGAAAAGCAGAATATCCCTCTATATAATATAATACAGTATTCACAAATGTGATTTCAAGTCAAACAAGATCACTTGGCTTCTCAGTTTCTTATGCAAGTATTATTCTATAATCTTTGAGACAAGACTTGTATTTGAAAGGATTTCTCTCCGTTTTTACAGGAAGTAGTACTTTTGCTTGTTTAGTATTTGCTTAGTACATGTTACACTTGGAATTCTGGTTATCCTTTCTGCAAAGAAATGTAAGAAACTTCTCTGCCAAAGAACATCTGGTAAAGAAAACTGCAGGAAATTAGAAAACTTAAAAGACATTCAGTTCCAAAAGGTACAGACTTATTGTCATCCTTACTGTTTTGCCACTGAATAACTTATTTTCTTAGTTGCTTTTGATTGATGTTGGTTTTTAAAATATGCTTTACTTGTTTATTCAGAAACTGAAGTACTATTTTATATAATGCAAGCTCTTCTTTATTTGTGTGACAAGAAAGGTGTTTGGAAATTGTTATCCAAGTCCAGATAAGAGAATCAGTGTACCATAACCTGCATGAATTAAGAATATTCACAAGTCACAATTCAGTTGAAGTGCGAACTGAAAGATGAACTGATCCAGAAATTGCTGCTGGCATCTGCAGTTGCATTGTCTCATCTTCCAAAGGTGTCTGAAATGACTGCTAAAGTAGCTCACTGTAAACAACTGCTTTCAAGAAAGTAGGAAGCCCAGGAATCTTATATGCAACTGCCACTCAACCCCTTCATTTGGAGTTTTATCAAAATTCTTGAAAGTAAAATTCTTCATGTGGGCAAAATTGAAAGGAGCTTTTGAAGAATGCATCAGATTCAGTTGCTGAGTATATATAATAATTAATGATATTTTGTATTTACAAGTTCAAGATGATTCAATTGTATTCAAAAACTCTATGTGGAGTAGAGGCTTTTGGGTATGAACATGCAGACAGTACAATCAATTCTTGACCTCATATAAATTTTAAAGTTCTTATTGCAGCAGTCTGTCTAAGAGAATTAATCTGTAGGTCATGCACACAGGCTGTAATACACAGTTCAGGTACAGCTTCAAGATATAGAAGACTCTCCCAGTTTCTGCAATGTAGGTGGAGTCTGCTTTGGGAAACTTGCATGGAGAAACTGTTGATCATACATATACTCACTAGGGAGAAGGTTATTCTGTTTGTATCTGAAGAAAACTGCACAAGCTATAAAAACCTATGGTGTTGAAAACAAAAGGCAGAACTGGTCTGGAACATAGAGTTGCCAGTACTGGAATAACTTGAAGATGAATATATGTTATAAATAAAAAAGAGACTATTCGTGTGGAAAATATTTTAGGCCAATGAAACAGTCATTCAAAGTCTAAAATACACATTCTATTAATATGTATTCTGATGTCACTACTGCCAATGTCTGACTCAGAAGCATTTCTCAGAAAGGATTATTCTTTTCCAGTAACTTGTGTAATGTGTTTACTATGAAACTATAAACAAATGTCATTAAGATTAACTTTGAGAAAAATAATGGTTTTGATAATGCCTGAATTCATTTGGCTTCCTGATAGAGTGGCCACTTATTCTAACCAGAATTAAAATATTTTATATACGCACTTATCATTGGAGGAACATGTGTCCATGCTTACTCAATGGCATCCATTAGATTTCCCATGCAGACTCCTGCTGCCTACCCTTTAAACAGTATAATTTCTGAATTTTTTATATTCTGTATGAACTACAGGACCTGATATCCATAAAAAAGAAGGATGGTAATTGGGTTCTCCAGGAGCAAAAGCTGCTGCAACATCAGAAATTTTATTTTCTCTTTGCATGAGAATTTGCTGTAACAGGACTTGCTGTAATCAAAATGAAATTACTCTGTGATTCTGTAACCAACTGATTAGCAGATAACAGATTTATATTCCAGACAGCAATTATGAGCTGTCACTATACAAAGATGGCCTGTAGTCTATAAGCTGTCCCAATAAAGAAGTAACAAGTGAACACAGATGGAGAACTCTTATCAGAGAAATTGTCAAGCACTACATCTATTGTGTACTTGTTCTGTGATGAAAGTGTGATTCTTCAAGCTATACTGAAAATTAGAATGATAGCAACTTTAATAAAACCAAAATCAATAAATTGTTACTAAACTTATCAGGGGTCACTTATTTCATACAAAGGTTAAAAACAAGTAATAGGACTCTTAATTAATTAGTAGAGTTTGTGCCCATTTCTGGCAACTCAGCAGGATCTGGAAGCTAACTGCAAGCAATAGCTTGAAGCACTCCAGGTATTTAACGAGTGTCTTCCACAGATGTGTTATGTTGCTTGGAAACACACACTAGCAAATATTTATGGTACTTTGGAAATCTAAAATGATCTTTAGAAGTAAGGCTGAATAAAGTCTGAAAATGTGCTGATTATTTTGCAGAGTATCAGTGACACATAACAGAAGCAAAAGAGAACCTATAGTTCTTCAAAAATTCTAAGTAGCATATATAGCAGTGATGTTGAATATCTCTAGGAAACAAGAGCAAAGCCAAACCATCTTGTTAGTGTTTATGCTATTTTCTTTAGAAACTCCTTGCTGCTTTGAAACAGAACTTGGTGAAATGTCACTGGACAAAGCAGGCATGCCCTAAGCAGAAGTTATCTTTAATGCCTAAGCCTTGTTTCCAGGGGATGTGGAAGAGTAAGAAGTAGAAAGCACACAGTTATTTCATCCTCAAATGAATTATAATGCAGAAAAAATGCATAATTTCTCCTTTAGATGCAAAATTAGCAGCTTTTCTTTTGCAGGTATCAAGAGCCTTTCCCCTCTCTTAGTTGCTCTTGATCTATTTCAAAGAATGCCCTTTCAAGGTGACCAGCCAATCTGAGGTTTTACTACCCAGAGATGAAGAGTGGCTGTTTCAGGGACAAATGCTTCCTGAGGAACTCTGGTACCTCCCTCTGCTCCTACAGCACCCATATGCTGTTGGCATGAGGTGTAACTCAGCGTACACAAACACCAGGTGACACATTAGATGTTCTGGGGTGTGTGACCTGCTCTCTGGTGTTTGTTCCAAAAGTGTATGGGTCTCCTATGGGTCTCATGTCCCATGTGTCAACTCTGCCCGAAAAGCCAAATGCACCAGGCAGCTGTTTTGTGGCACCAACTGTTTATGTTTAGGAAAGTTGAATTCGGCAGTCCAGTGTCACAAAGAAGTGTAAGAACTGCTGGCAGAGTAAAGAGCTCTGGGTGCCAACAGATGCTGTGTAACAGCCCTTGAATCCACTGACCCCATGCTTGGGTCTGTCTGAATGCAAGACCCAGCTTTACTGCATCTTTCACTTATCTTTTGGGGAAGATTTTAGTTGCTATATAAATGCAAAACCACTGACACCACATTTTGTTGATCTGCCCAACAAAACAGCCAGCATTTTCTCCAAGGAACTTTAAATTTCTGCTGGAAAATATCTTATGGCTCTGGTCCTATTCACTGCTAGTCACAACAGCCTGTCTTCATGGCAAATAATTTAGGTCCAAATGCCTGGAAAGCTGAGATGGACCTACAGAGAGTTCCTTGACAGAGAGCAAAGATACAAAATTCAATACAAAATACAGCTTCAGGAAGGCATATTTTCCCTATTTAGTATTCAAACCTGTTCAAATATATACAGGTGTCAACAAAAATTTATTATAAAAATTCCTATATGACAAATGAGGCACTACCCTCAGAAAAGGATACCTGCAGACAATCAGGGCGGGGGGCAGGTATTTTTATACTGGATAATTTCTTTGAAATTTTATTTGATAAATCTAATTAATTCATAGAGCACCAGAGTGACATTGTTAAAGGTGTCTCAGCTAAAGACCTCAGCTGTCTCTCCACGGCATTTTGATATTTTTACACATCTGTACATGGACAGTTGTTCTATTTTCAGTAGTTGCATCTACATCATCATTTATATCACTGCTTTGGTGCAAAAATGTGTTCCAAAATAAATAGGTCCACTAACAAAAGAGCTAAAGTGGACATATCAACCACTTGCACACCTCTAACTGGTGAGCAGGTACTGATAAGGAATTAAGAAGAATGTGTTATTCTGTGGGAAAAAAAATTCTAATAATAACAAAGGGATTTGAACTTTTCTCAAAAAAAAATCCCACTAAATCACTCAATTTATGTATATATAATAGAATAAGCTGATAACTATATACTTAGACAGAATTCATTTTTAACATTCTTCACCTGGAATGTCCTACCATTTTCTTGATGTGGCATTTCTAATGATTTTCTATGTATGTGTATGTTATTTACATTTTTATACTTGATGATAAGGAGCTACGCTCTGCATTGTTCTTACTCAGAAAAGTTCAATGGAATTCTGTTGATACAGTACTGTTTTTGACCCGCATGACTTTCTTTCTCATAAATGTGTCACATAGCCATATCTTAATTTCAAAGCTTTGCCCTAAGAACACCTATAGAGGCTTTAATTAAAAATGACTGTGAAAGAGACAGGGAAGATAAAATCCATTACCTGAAGCCCACATTAGAGTGCAGGGCAATATTCCAAGTCTCTTGGCTCAGACGATGTTGATTCATGGGATTGTGAAAAACCACTAGTAAAGAGTTATCTTGGGAATGATAAAAGGAATCAATACATCTATATTCTTGGGATGCTGTATGAAGAACCTGAAAAAGAAAGAAATAAAGGTACCTCCTTCCTGCAGATGGTAGCATATGTGCAGAGGCTACACAGCACTGTTTGGAGCTACAGAACACTCTCCTGCAAGATGTACCCAAAGCATTTGGATTCCAGCAACCTGAATTGCTCAGGTAGGTGGAAATTGAAACTACATTGCCATTCATGTTGAGAAGAGATACCAGCTATGCTCCACCTTCTGACTGAACATGAATGAAAAAGTTCAGCTACACAAAACCAAAATAAATTAAAATATTAAACAAATACTTAAACAAGTTTAAATAATAAAATACTTAAGTAAATAGCAAATAAATCCAGAATTATCATATACCACATAAAAATAGAACTAATTTACTTTTTTTAATCTCAGCTGAGTTTACTTGGTATTCAATTTGCTTTATCATGACCTGCACATCTCTGAGATTTGCTGTGACCTACATTATTCCACTCTGCTCTGTTCTGCCCCATCAATTTCAATATTTATGTTGCCTTCAGGCTGAAACTTATTTTATAGTCATAGGTAGAAGAAAGCCCTCTTATAAATGATTACTTTTCAAAACTATGCAACTGAAGGTTCTAGAAGGATCTGTTCTATAATCTTTCCAGGAACAGAGGTGAGGCTGATTAAGTTGGTAGATCCCAGGGAACTCCTTTCTACCCTTTTTAAAGATGTGAAAAATGTTTCTTTTTATCTAGTCATCTGGGACTTCCCCTGACTGCCATGACTTTTCTTTCAAAAGGTTATTTTCAGTTGCAATAAAATGCTATTTTTTAATTTTCCTTCGGTATATTTTTACTAGACTCTCTAATTATTGGTAGTTGAAGTAGTATTAGCTATTTATGTTGCCTAAGAAGGCATTCCCCATGCATTGAAATGCATGACTAGACTTTAAAATTGTCACACTAAAGTGCTGCTGCAGAAGTCCAGGCAGTACTCCCTTCACCCATGTACAGCATGTGTCAGGATCAAATAAGAATTACAACCTATGAAGCTCAAGGCAGCACAGGAACTAAAAATCCACTCCTCCCAAGAGGATGCCTCCCAATTCAAGCCAACTACACATGAGCATATCTGTCAGATTTGTCCTTCTGTCTTTCTGCAAGATAAATTTTTAGTGTTTAGCTTGCAAGATTTCTATAAATAATGTTTTTAGCCCTTAAAGGGTGAAGTACTGTAACAACCAAATTTTCTATTTGCCCATAAAACATACACTGCATAGGCATTTGCAAAGTATGTTTTCACATCCACTGCCCTGAGTCCCACAACTGCTACAGAGGATGACCCCTAAGGGCAAGGTAGTTTTGTCTCCACCACACTTTCAGCTAAGAGACTTGCTGCCAAATAGGACAGCTCCAGTTTGGCTAAACTGGGAAATAAAAACCCATTACAAACTAAATTTCACATAAAGAACTGAAAAGTAGCTAAAGCACGATGATTTTTGGTAAGAATGAAAGATAAAACTGAATCAATTATTGAGCAGAGAAATACCCTGAACTCCACTACAACTACTTTATTAGGGTTCTGAGGGAGAACTGTATAGATGAAATTGTCAGTTCAAAGATACCTGATAAAGAACATGTGGTTGAAAATGCTCTTCCCAACTCCAGTCTGTCAAGCAACGCTTCTGTGTCTTTTTTATTTCTTCTAAATTTGGTCCTAGGCCATAATTTTCGAGACTCACCTCAAAATATAAGAAATCAAAATAATGAATATCAACATTTCAGTGTCAGTATTAAATTGACTGTAATCTTACTGGATTAATAGACAGCACCCCATGTTGCACCACAGTTAACTGCACAATGATGCATATGTGCAGACCCATATGGCACTGTTTAATAAAAAATACAATTACTCCCAAGTAGGTCTGGTTTTGGACTTTTTATGACAAAATAATCTAAATACTTTTATTATTAGCTTATATGTTTTTGAGTTCTGTAAGCAATCATGAGTATTCAAACATGTCCTATGATGTAATTTTAAAATTGCTATGTTTATTATGGGATGTATGGCAGACAGGTGATACTGAAGATGCCAAATTACACAGTCTTCTAGTGTGACACAGTTTGACAATTTCTTTTAAACTCTCACATTTGTACTTGACCTCTGGTATTCAGCAAAACCAGCACAGAATTATCATTAACAGCTTCATGAAAACCTGTCACCTTGGAATTCAAAGAAAGTGATTTCACAGTTTCTAAAAGTTATGTTAGTATTTTCCAAACATCACAGAATTAACATTTGCATGCAACATTGCAAAGGAATCTCCCCAACATTGGCCTGGCATTAAGCAGTATCTTCTGTTGCCTCATATAAAGCCTAGTTGACTCCATTTCTCACACTTGCCATTTCAGAATAAAGATTATCCAAATCTACGTTCAAAAGAGGATAAACCAGATCATCTTCTTCATCTTCATCGCTTGTTTCTGTATACCCTGCAAATTGAAAGCAGAACTTAAAGAATTGTTCCAGAAATTTCAGCCCTACTAAGGCTGGAGTAGTGCAATTTCCTTAGTCTCCCTGATGAGATTGATATCAAATTGAAGATTCCTTTTTCACACTTGTCCTATAATTACATTATCAGCTCTGCTGTGCTTCTTTACTAAGAGAGCACTTTAAAACCGAGTGTCAACAAGTGCCAGATAATTAAATAAAATTCAACGAAAAAAAAGAAGACTTTATAAAATCCACTCAAATCATCCTTTCTGTCTGACCCATGCTGGCCCACTAAAAAAAGTAGCCTCCAGAAGAAGTAGCCTCCAGATTCATAAATAAAGAACCATTTTTCTTCATACTTTAAAAAGCATCCTTTTGCACAGATGACATTAAAATAAAAGGCAAGACCAATTGTTATGATATTTTCACGCATTCTTGACAAGTGCAAATTTTAAAGTTTAAATCAATTTGGTTTATACAGATCCATAAGCTACTGACAGAATATTAGCTCTCCTGAGGATCTGACCAGTCATTTCACTGTTGCAACGCACACCTGATATGAACAGCATCACATGTGGATTTTAACTTCTATATTCTCCTAATTAAAACCAAAATCCTTTTAATAGAATTCTTTATTCCCTAAGTTAGGACAGAGGTCACTAATATTTGATCAAAATTCACACGTATAGGAAAATTACTTTTTCTGTTGGAAAATATGCCACAAAGTATTTTTTGTAAGTGTCTTATAACCAGCTCAGCTCCCAGACATACATTTTTAGGCTCTGCTTCTCTTGGAAATTACTCCTGTTACTGACTGCCATTAGAAGATTGAAGAAATCTGAAAAGTATATGTTTTATCTTTCTGGTATTTGTTTTTGAGCTGTAGAAGTGCTGAAATGTTGTTGTGCTTGTAACTGCAAAATTTAATATCATGACTAACACAAAAGCAAAATAAAACAACACCAAAAGTGTTCTCTAGATGCAGAAGAAAAGCAGGTAAGCAGGACTCATTTTTGTCTGCTCCAGCCTTCTAAGGAAAGGATCCCATCTAAGCTGCTTGCTTAGACATCTCTATTAGGAAAGCATGGACTATATCACAAAGTATTGCATCCAGCTCTGGGGTCCTCAGCACAGGGAACACATGGACCTGTTGAAGTTGGTCCAGAGTAGACCTAATGAAGGTGACTGCAAAGACGGAGAACCTTTCCTGTGAAGACAGGCTCAGAGGGCTCAGCCTGGAGAAGAGAAGGCTCTGGGTAGCTCTTATTATTGTGGCCTTGGAAGAGACTTTCTAGTAGGAGCTGTAGTCAAAGGATAAGGAGTAAAGGTTTTAAAGGAAAGGAGGATAGATTCAGACTAGGTATAAGGAAGATTTTTTATCATAAGGGTGGCAAAACACTGGAACAGGTATCCCAGAAAGGTGGTGGATGCTCCACCCCTGCAAGCACTGGAGGTCAGACTGGACTCCGAGAAACCTGATCTAGTTGCAAATGTCTCTGCTTATTGCAGGGATATCAGAACAGATGACCTTTAGAGGTCCCTGCCAACCTAAACCATGATTCTATGATTCTGTGATCATGAACCTAAAGATATAAGTGCTTAAAATGATCTAATTTCTACTGTTCTTGTGTCCTGAAAAAATAATCACTTCATTTTAATGTTGCTTTTTGGCCAACACATCTCCTTTAACCAGGCCAAAAACTTTTCATTATGCTAGAATCTGCAGGAAAAAATGCAGAACTTGAAAAAATTAATTTTACATCATCTACAGTTGTTAATGCTGTAGTCAAAATAACTCTTGTTCTTATTCTAGTATTCCTATAGAGTTACTCAATGTACTGGCTATACAATATTTGAAAATTTGGTGACTTGTGCAAAGAAGAAAAATCACATCCCTGCAATAGCAAATGATATGGTAAGACAAATAGTAGATTCAAATTCTTCAGAAGTAACGTAAATAGAAAGCTTTTTACCAGAGCTTCTTGGAGATTTCCCACTAAATTTCTTTTCCATAAGGAAGAGTTGTCTCAGCTGTCTTGCAAACACGGCTGGATTATCCCAAGGGATATAAGACTCTTCAGAATCACCTCCAACCCTAGATCCAGAGCTCTCCAGGAAACCAGAGTCACTTAGCTCAGTCAGCTTCAGACTTTCAAAAGTAAACACTCTGAAGGCTCTTTCTACTTCAGCCCAACTCAGAAGTTCTAAAAAAGAATTACAACCATTAACTGAAAACGTCCTTACAGCTCAGCAGAAAATAAATACAAGACTATTTAAGTGTATTGTTCTTGGCAACTCTGCAAAAGCCAGCAGCAATTTCCTTAATGGTACTGGATCAACTTATGTGGGCTACATTTTAAACTGCATTCAAAGTTGAATGCTTCCAAATTGCAAAATGATATGCCTACCTATTAATCCATCTTAAATGAAGTGGTTCCTACATCTGAATACCTTCTGCCTCATTAACTATATATAAATGATGTAGATTTTAAAATACTGAGTAGACTTTATCAGGCCAGTTAGTAACTAGTTATTTTCAGTTCATGAAATGTTTCCATTATCTGTAACTTCTCAAAAAAGTATCAAATTTTTTTCCTCTTCAGAAAGACTTTTACACATATTTTAAACAGAATTATGCAAGGTGCAAAGGCAATAATAAATCCTGTTTATGCTTGTATGCATCCGTGTCCATATAACAATGATAATCATGCAAAGGACTGAAGTTTAAGACAGGTAGTACAATGCCCAAATCACACAAAGAATATCTTCAGTTTGAAATGTTTTCTTTTTAGGGTGGTTAAGCACCTAAGCACATCATGTATCTTGAGAATGTTTGATCTCTCATCTTCTGTTCAAATTAATTATCTCCTTTGATAAAAGCAAAGGCTTTGCTAGCTAAGTTACCAGTTAGGAGAGTCTGGCAGGACAGTATGTCTCAGCGAGGATCATCAAATTCAGTTACCCATCAGCTGGTAGACTGTAGCAATAGTGAATACTTTAATAGCTTACTGTCCAAAATGTACATACCAGCAACTAGAAACAGCACAGCAAAGTGTAAATTAATCCAACAGAGGGAATTCAGGATGAAAGAGCTGGGAAAGTACCTTCAAATCCTGTGCCTTATATGATGACATGAATGTAACCAAAGGGATTTGGATGTTTATATTTCTTAATAACCTAGAGCAGACTTTTGATACTACCTAAGGGTATTTATGTAGTCTTTGGGATTGTTTCCCAGCATATGTCATGGCGGCAAGCACACTCCAAGAAAAGGTAACTGCAGAAGTGATTATGGCTGGAGAAGTGAATGTATTTTTGGTTTGACAGAGGGACTGTTATAAAGTAGCTTCATTATTAACACCAACACCTTACACATGAATAACACAATACACAATGTATTTCAGAATACATTCTGAAAGCTGTGTATTGTTCCATAAAAATTGTCTAGCTAAGATATATGTGCTTTACCTCCAAAAGTGAGTTGATAAATCAACACAGTTTACATCAGTGTCTCTCAAAATGCATTCTACATTCTAGGACCAAAATTGCAATTTTTACTTATGTTTTTTTTTTTCCATCAGATTTAGTAAGTGTTTGTATGTTTGCAAATATAAATAGATAAAGTACTTCCAAGATAAGTTCCAGCTCTTAGTTATGCAATATTTAACACTCATACAGTTGTTCCCATTAATCATGAAACTTCAGGTCTGATGAGGTCCGAAGTTAGGGTTAACTTGTATAGTAGCTATAATTATATATAAACAAGAATGTGAAAATGGGAAATTCTGCAAAGGTTTATTTGGCAGTTTTAAAATCTTGCCCCAAAATTCCTGCTATTTGAGAAAATCATCAACCAGAAATAAAAAGAATGGAAATTATATCAATGAAAATCATTTACCAGTAGAAAAATAATGCATGAGCTCATGAACTCTGGCCAAGCGTTTAGTGTTGTTTTCAGTTGAAGGAGGGGTGAAATGGATAAGTTCTTTAAGAGGCAGTTTATCCATCATGTCATGCTCAATCTTTTCTGGATTGACATTCTCTTGGACCTGGAATAAAAATCAAAGTACCAGAGTTAAAGTAAACTTTCACACTATTGACTTTCCAAAACTTATGTTTGAATAAAGAAGTCTTTTTCAGCAGAAGACATTAGCATGTGCTTAAGCCAGTTGGACATAAACTTATATTTGAACATGTGCCCACAGTGTGGTTTTGAATCATGGTGTCAGATACTATAGGCAGAAAAATACGAGACACATAAGAGAATGACTGACAGCATAATAACAGACATTTGTTAGAAGTTATTTGTCTGTGCTAGCTTGACTTAAAAATACAGAAATATGTACTGATCTGTTCAGACTGGCAGCGGGTACCTTCCATGTATCTTTCAGCTGGTCTGTGCTACTTCTTAGAGTAATGAAATCAATAAACTTATTGATCAGTCTGTGATGAGAGGCATCCCTCTATATCCAAAGATTTTTTTTTCAGATGTAGTGGTATATTTCAGTTTCACTCTTTTTAGTATTACACACTTATGGTACCTTTTTCTTCAACTGCATATTCCAAATGTTTGTCCTCTACTCTTTCCTCAAACATTGTGCTATATCCTGAATTTCCTCTTCAGCAAGTATATAAAATACATCAAGTATATGTCTTCTAAGAGCATCTCTTATATTGATTACTCAGCCCTTCCTTCTGCTTGAATACATCCAATGTGTCAAACTTGAGTTGTTTCCTAATAGTTTTAATTAATGGTTATCAAAGTACTCCCCAGATAATTTGTAATCCAGGAAGCCAGGCAGACACACCTTAGCTGTGAAATCTAGGACTCTATTATCACTTTTATTATCCTCAGTGAATTTTTAAAGTTTAATGGTAAAACTACACCTTGCCTTTGGAAAAATTCAAGACATTCACAGTGGTTTTTTGATTCAGAAAGTCTGAGAACTGTTACTTTGCAATAATCCCAAACTATGCAGTCTCTGAACCTTTCTGCCTGTGTCAGAATTTGGCAGTATCTTGGTTACATGCTATGCTGCAACTATTTAGCCAACCTAAATACATTTCTTGTGTTCATTAATAACTGCTATGTATTTTCTTCTACTTCTCAACATGTTAGTATTCAGTCTAATCTGCATGCTAAATAACCGTTAGCAAGTTAGCAACTCCTGTTCCATTGTATCATCAGTGTTTAACAGCAAATCAACAGTTCTGTAATATCTCTCATCTATGCCAAAGGCTAAACATTCTCATTAATAATGCAAATAGATCACTGAAATCAGTATGTTTGTGATCCATGTTTGTGAGGTGCCCTCCATCAGTAACTCATTGCTTCTTAAGTAAACTAAACATCTGTTGGTGCGTCCAACTCAGTTGAAAAAAGATCTAGGATATGCTGTGCTGTTGTGCAAAACCAGCCCTCCTCCCCTACTAGTGCATTGAGCATTCATGGCCTGTGAACTTTGGATATATTTATATATAAACAAGTTGTACTGTACTTTCAGGAGGTGCAACCGCTGAGCCAGGGCATCGTGGTAGTTAAATAAGAGAGGGTACTCGGGGGTGACCATCTCTTGTACATTTGGTTTAGGAGAAAAGTAGTCATACAGATTCTGTTTAAAAAGAAAAGGAAGAGGTATTAAATCCCAATAATGAGATCTGTCATTTTAGGAAATGAATGAAAGACAACACAAACCTTTTTTTCACTCATAGGAAGGTAAAGAGAAGGAAGGACAGAGATTATATGATCTGCAATGGCACGATGCGGCTCATCTGCCTGAGGCTCTAGTGACGCCAGACTTGGTGGTGGAAGGTCTTCTTCACTTGCAATAACCTGGCAAATACAGTATATGTTAGCTTTCATCACAGTATGACTGCTGCTTAACTGTACCAAAAATACCAAGCAAATCCTGCTATAAGCTAAGCACACAACCATAAATTCTGTGAGGGAAGAAAAGCATCATTTTTTTCTACAAGTAGCAAAAATACAATTTTCCAAGTTAGTTGCTGCACAAAGCAAGGACTGTGGAAAACAGAAATTAAATGTTTTCCCTATTAGTTGCTTTTGAAAGGATAAGAAAAAAAATATTTCCAATTTGAAATGTCAAGGATTGTTAAGGAACACAGGTAATGAAAAACTGTTTGTCTATTAGGTGCTGGACTTTATTCGTACCCAGTCTATTTTCAGGCTAAGTTACAAAAAGAAAAAAACCCAAAATTATGCTGAAATGTTACTCCTAAAAGAAGGATTTCCAAATCATATTGTGTATCTCTTCTAAATCATAGATTGTGCCTGAATTCAACAGAAGTCAGATCTGTCTAGCAATAGCATTGATGCACTTATGTTAGACTTGACCTAGGACCTTTGAACTGAGTAAACCAACAAAAATTCAGTATCAATAACACTGCTGAAGGACATGAAAACTTGTTATTGACTTGGATAAGAAATTGCACCTTTCTCCTAATTTGACTATATTTGTAGTCTTCAAAAATTAATTATGGAGTAACACTATATATACATATATATGTATATATATATACACGGTAAGTGGACAATGTGAAAGAAAATAAAAGTTTGCAGTTTTGACTCCTTTGCATTGAACCTCCTTGCTCAGTGCTTCAATGCACAGTCTCATATTTTAGGTTTAAACAGATGGATTTATTGATCTTTGGCAATTCATTATATTAGGTCTAGGCCAAAATAGCCACAGAAACTATAAAGAGAACATTCCCACCTGTTCCAACATGCAGCTCAGCATTAAGGGTACAGAAAAGTACTCCTCAGGAATTTGATTCAGCAAGTCATTGTAATATCTCATGTCCACAGAAGGAAACAGAACAGAAGTTTCTTCTGCTATATTAAGAAATAAAACATTAAGATATGTTAGTTTAGAAATGCCAATTTATAGTCCAAGTCAGTTCTGTGTGTTTTCAGATAATGCAAAACTGGGAGGAGCTGTTGATTCTCCCAGAGGCAGGGAGGCCCTGAAGAGATTCCTTGAAAAATTAGAGGGCTGGGCAATTATCAACCTTTTGAAGCTTAAAAACCAGAAGTGTTGGATTCTGTGCCTGGAATGAGGCAACCCTGGATGTACAGACAGACTGGGCAATAAGATGCTGGAGAGCAGCACCACAGAAAGCAACCCAGGGGTCCTGCTTGATGGAAAATTGAGTATGAGCCAGATATGCCCTGACAGCCAGGAGGGCCAGCTGTGTCCTGGGGTGCATCAGGCACAGCACGGCCAGCTGGGCAAGGGAGGGAATTGTCCCACTCTGCTTGGCACTGGGACAGCCTCACCTTGAGTCAAGGGAGTTTTATGTTGGGTATTAGAGAAATTTTCACCCAGAGGGTGGCTGGACACTGGAACAGGCTCCACAGGAAAGTGGTGAAAGCACCAAGCCTGACAGTTCAAGAAGCATTTGGAAAATGGTTTCAGGCACATGCTGTGATGTCCTATGCAGGGTTAAGTTGGACTCAGTGATCCTTGTGGGTCCTTTCCAACTCAGAATATTCTGTGATTCTGTGAACCTTCAGGCAATATTTATTAAAAAGAGTCCAACAAAGTTAGAGATCGGACAAAATTACTGAGATCTTTGAAATCTGAATTTGACTAGGAACAGATAGAAAATGTGATTTTCTAAAGAACTTGGTTATCACCACTCAGACACTTCCACAATGCGCTCACCAGGATACACAACATCTTCAGCTAACTGCACAAATAATTTTGAGGATTTGTGCTGTCAGATGAATGAATGGTTTGACAGAGGGATCAGTTACAGATCGGTGCTTTAACCCTTTGAACATACTCTCTGACAGAACCATTGTTGGCAGAATTTCTTCTTGTTTCCCTTTTTTCTTTGTAGCTGCCATCTGTGGTGCTGGTTGCTCCTAAGTGAATGAAAGTTAACATAAAAAAATCAGAAACCATAAAACAAATGGGTATTGCACAAATAGGTGGGAGAACTTAATTGCATTTAGCTTTGGTTACTCACCCTAGACTACATGCTAAACTTTTAATTGGAACAAGATATTAAGAATGTAGCGCATATTCTAATAAGCTACTTTCTTCTGTCTACTTAACATTTTGCCTACTATAAGTAAAATCAGGAAATAGATCTTGCATAGAACTAATAATCTTCCTTTTTGACAGTTCATAGATCTGCAACATTGCATAGTTGCTCTGTGCAGGCATATTGATTTTTCAGACACAAGAACGTATCATCAGACACTATTTAAGAAATTCCTACACCTATGATACATTATGCCTCTAGGATCCTTCCAATTTCCCCTTTCTGTTTCCCCAATGCTCAGCTATTTTTTCCCATTTTTTGGGTTTTAAATGCTAAAAACAAAAATACAACTTTCATTCACTGAAAATTATTCACAGAGTCATGGTCCAAGGTGAATATCTGAGTCAAAATTAAAGACAGGCAATTCTACCCTAAAATTAGTTATTATCAACAAGAAGGGAAGGGTCCTTGCCTCAAATGAGGATGGTTGTGTTGATTTGCTCTCTGGTAACACAGGTACATTAACAAACTTGGTGTTTTCCAAGTAGTTGCAATGCTGTCTTCTCCAGTCCAGGCAGTCATACATCAAACAAGCAACGTGTTCAAACACCACAGTACCAAATTCAAGCTGTGAGAGAAAACCAGAGACAAAGGATGAAGAGTGTGTATAAAATGTCATGTAACTTAGTGACAGCAGTCATTAGCTCTTTAACCAGCAGATCTACATCTGTTTATAAATTTTCCAAAAGACTTTTTCCTCCACCAATTCAGTATGTTTTATAGAGTTATTCTAAAACCTCCTTCATGTTATTTGCCTTAACACTGCCACAGCAGAGTATGGACTATATATTGCCAAAGTGCTTTAGTTGTTATAAAGTCTTACTTGTCTTAACAGTAACTGTTCAAGGTCTGCTATCTTGCAGATGGAACTTAAGGGTTTTTTTTGGATGGGAAGGAATGGAAAAGAAAAATTAAAGTATTTTGTGATGTATGTACATTTTTACCAGTGATCAACCTGCAGCATATTTGTAAGTTCAATCATTTCCCTGCTCTAAAAGGATAATAAATAAAACCCTAACCAGGTAATTAATATAATCTCATATTCTTTTCTTTCTTTCTGTTGCTCTTTGAAAACAAAGAAAGCCTCAAGAATGGCATTCTGAAATCCACAGGTGTGAGTGAAGGAATGTCAGCAGAGTGCCCAAATGTCCAAAAGGAAAGTGCTGTATCTGCAAAAATCTGACAAGGTAAGAGCCATGGTTCTTGAGGTCATGTACTGTGGTTTTCACCAAAGCTTGGGAGGAATAAAAAGAATAGTAGCAACTGCTATTTTAAATATTAAATGTTCTTTTACAAATACCAATACCCTGTAGGAGACCACATGAAACACTTAAGTTTCAGCAGCTTTAATGGATGTATTCTTCTCCT
The DNA here is from genome assembly GCA_024865655.1 of Emberiza elegans. NCBI lineage: Eukaryota > Metazoa > Chordata > Aves > Passeriformes > Fringillidae > Emberiza > Emberiza elegans. Next base: position 1,581,117 of record JALJVW010000243.1, on the reverse strand, counting down.
GTACATCCTGAACTTTGTGGAAAGGATGGAATTACTATAACTTTTAGATGATTTCTGTAAAAAGCCCTTTTCTGAGTGATTTTTTCACTTTTGTGAATTTAGGGCAAGTCTCTTGTACTAAGAAGTTTGCCTCTAAGAGGTGGCTAACAACATTGAATGTCTCAATTTTAAATTTCCTAAGAGAACACAGTGAAGAAGCACAACTGACATTAGGCGCTAAGAAAAATAACAAACCCAAAATAACAAACCAAAACATCTGCTTTCCTCAACTCAGTGGCTCTTTATGATACTGGGAAACTGGCAATCCCAAATCACTAAGTTATAGAATACTTGACTCCATTTTCATAACATTTAACAACTAGAAGAGACACTTGGGAAAGAAATTCTATTTGCGAAAACAGAATGTTCATTAATATTCTTACACTTTTGTTTTCCCAGTTCAATATTCTTCTGAAGAATGGGTTAGTATAACACCTTTTCATCCATATATTGGTATATGTAAGGTATCACTAAAGCACATAAAAGTTTTATATAAAATGTTGGAGTGTTTTCAGTGCAGTCTTTTAAACAAAAGATTTTTTCCAAAGTCATAAGTAAAAAAACCCTGCTACTCAATGGGATCCAAGCAAAGTTTAGCATAATTACAATTTTGTAATTCAATTTGCCTGGTGTCTCCTTAGGACACAGATTTTTATCACAAGTTTTTAAGTCTAACCATTAGTGACTCTTCAACAAAGTAAATATTTTTGAAAGTATTTGCTATTCTAAAGATCTCAAATCTGAGAACAGAGACTACTTGCATCATGCAATACTCTGTCATTTTTATATTAATGTCTAACATTTTGCCCCAAGAATTTTCCTCCTGTGTGTCTTGCACTTCAGAGGTGCAGCAAGCTTGGACTCAGAGATTCTCCAAAAAGTCCACAAGAACGGACCTACTTTATCAACCTATGATTTCAGAATTGATATGCTCCCCACCTGTTTCTTAAAAACTTACAAACTTTCTTACTTCTGTAGGGCTCATGAAATTGTAACTCCAATCTGTTTAAATCTGTTTCAGTGACAGATGGTTTTTCCTTTATTTCAACTATAATATAGGCACTTGCAAGATATTAAAAAGTAGAAACCCTGTAAGATGGCATTATAGGGAAGATAAAAACTGTTTTCCCAAAAGGGGCTTGGCACTGTAAGATTATATAAAGAGTATAATGATAAGTAATATTATAAGTAGCAGCCTACATTCCACAATTAAGGCATTTTCAGTGAATGCTTTGGAAATCACTGTGAGTTGTTTGTATACAGGATCTACCCTACTACAAGTAAGGGTTAGAAGAATGTAGTTTAACCCTAGAATGTCCTTTAATCCTAATAATACAGACTACAAATACAGTAGGTTAAATTATAGCATGTTGTCTCATTTTGTTTCAGCAGTTAGTATTTTTACTGCTGACACTGTAGATTCAGAAATACTGGACTCTTTTACTTCACTATAAGTGAGAATCTAGGATGGAAAACATTTCTGATGATTCACTTTTCTCTTTCAGTGCCTGGTAATAGTCCTGACTTAGCAGGCTATAGTAAGGCAGAGCCATGTTTTGGACAAAACGAAGTAGTACTGAGTATGATAAAGCAACATCATATATCAAAAGGTATTCTTGCATTCAGCTAATTTTTTCTCATGTGACTATTCTGAGGTGCAGTAAGTAGGCCTGATGTTAGAAGACAAAAATATAACTTCTGTGTTGTTTCGTACGCACACATGACTCTCAAACGAGATGCAAACCTGCTCAATAACTTTAAAACCTCAAACTATCTTACAACTCTTCAGCTGTGGCCTACAATATTAAGAAACTCCAAATCAGGCATTTTTATTCACAGGACTCCTTGTAAATAGATGCTGAATGAAGTTGTTGGATACCTAGGAAATAATTTTTGTTTAAGATTACAAATATACTAACTACTATGGTTGTGTTTCAGAGAAGACTTGAGATTAAATTCCTAAAGTGTTCTTAAAAGTTACAAACCCTAAAGCATGGCATGCACTGTAAAAACCAGAATGTACTGACCAGCATTTGGCTGTCTGACCAATCAGGGGGAAAGTCACTTTCCTTAACTAGGTAATGAAGCCTGGCAACATCAAAGAGACTTGATCCATGCTTTCCACTGTTCAGAACGGGCTCCAGGAATTTCCAAAATGTTTCCAGGTCTTTCTTAGCTTCATCTTCCTTTCTTTTCTCTGCTTCTATATCTGAAATATATGAGTATTTGACAAATCATGGTACAGTGTTCCCCTTTAACATAAAGCACAAATCATGTATCAGTCTACTCTAAGTATTGTTAAACTATTTCCATCCTCAGAGTCTCAGCACATATCTGACACCCAACTTGGGGATTAAAAAATACCCCCCAAATATATTGCCATCATCTTTTATTCCAAGTACAATGATTGATCCTGAAAGGAACCTGAGGGGCTCATCTGGTAAAACTCCTCTGCTCAAGCATGGTCACCAAGAACAGAGTGCCCAGGACCATGCCCAGATGGCTTTTGAGTACCTTCAAGAATGAGGACTCCATGACATCTCTGAGCAATCTGTGACAGTGCTCAGTCACCCTCACAGTAAACAAGTGTTTCTTTGTCTTCAGGTAACATCCCCAGTTCAGTTTTGCCATTGCCTCTTGTCCTGTCACTGAACACCCCTGAAAAAGAGCCTGGCTTCCTTTTCTTTGCACATCCCTTTCAGGCATTTATACACATTGATGAGTTCTCTCCAGGCTCCTTCTTCTTCAGGGTAAACATTCCCAGCTCTCTCAGCCTCTCCTCACACGAGAGATGCTCCAGTCCTTTGAATATAATTGTGGTCATTTGAATACAATTTGTGGTCAATTGATATAATTGTGGTTATCTCTCTGACAGCTCCTTATCTCTCCTTTACTGACGAGTCCAGAACTGGACACAGAACTCTAAGTATGGCCTCACCAGTGCTGAACACAAAAGGAAGTTCAAATCCCTTGACCTGATGCAGCCTTGGATACCACTAGCCTTGTTTGCTACAAAGGCACAGAGCTGGCTCATGTTCAGCTCATTGCCACCACCCCTGAGTCCTCCTGTGTAGAGCTGCTTTCCAGCCAGCCAGCCCCCACCATGAACTGGTGCAGGACTTAGCCCTTACCAAATTTTATGGGGTCCTGCCAGACCATTTCTCCATCCTGTTGGAGGTCCCTCTGAAAACCAGCACAATTCTGTGGTGTTTCAGCCATTCCACCCTGTTTTGTATCATAAGAGTACTTGCTGAGGGAACTCTCCTGATCACTAACAAAGATGCTCAGCTGGACTCATACCACAAATCCCCTCGGATACCCTCTAGGCCAGGACATTCAGCCACTTTTCAATCCAACTCAGTGTTTGCTTACCCAGTTTCTTTATGAGAAGACAGTGCCAAAGGTCTTACTGAGTCAAGGCAGACAATATTCACTGCTTCCTCCTCCTCTACCAAGACAGTCATTTTGTCATAGAAGGTTATCAGGTTGGTTAAGAATGACTTCCATTGACAAACCCATGCTAAATGACCAATTCCTTGTCCTTCATGTGCCTGGAAATGTTTCCAGGATTAGCTGTTCTATCATCTTCCCAGGGACTGAGAAGAGTCTGAGTGGCCTTTACATTCCTGAGTTATTACTGCCATTTCTGAAGATAGGAGTGATACTTTCCTCCAGTTTTCAGGCATGTTTTCCAAGTGCCAAGTTTTTTCAAAATTAATTAACAGTGGCATCACAGCCAGCCCCTCAGCATGCCTGAGTGGATCCCATCAGGTCACATGGACTTACATGTGTCCACTTTGTTTAAGTAATGCCTAACTCAATCCTTTTCCATCGAGACTTTCTCCAGACTTTCACCCTGTCTCTGGGGCCTGAAAATTCCAAAGGCCATTCATGATCACAACCACTTTTTCTTCTTTCAAGGTCCTTTAGCCAGTCTTTATAAGGAGGCTGTTTGCTGGATTGAATAGAGTTTATTGGTATTTTTTTTGTACTGTAGAGTCCATAATTCTATTCTCATGACAGCCAAGTAGCAGGGAATAACTGCCTCCCTTGATCTGCTGGCTATGTCACCACAGCTCAGGATAGCCAGCCATCACTAATGACACATATTTAACTTGCTGCTTACCAGGATCCTAGTTCAAGAAAGGCGTTAACAGCCTTGGGACAGCTGAGTATAATTACACAACATTATTCTGAGGCATATTGTCCTGTGGCTGGGGCCACAGTCCCAAAGCAGCCAACTGTTCACTTTCATTGAAATTACCAAATGAGCCAAGTTTTCTTACCAGTACACTTCCTAACAATTCACAGAAGTATGCATTTGATAAAACATTCTTTGGTGGCTACTGTGGCTGCAAACTCTGCCTGCTTAGTCAGTCCCTCTTTCTACTGTCCAGTTTTTGCACTGGCAAACCATTTGGTTTGGTGGCCAACCAATGGCAATACTACTTTGGCACTAGCAAACACAGCTGCTCACAGGTAGGTAGCAATCACAAACACAAGGCATAGAGAGGGAGAAAAACACAGACAGAATAGTAATTTCCTGGACATAAAATTATCTCCTTTTACAATTTTTTTTTAATGACCAGATTACCTTCAAGTGAAAGTGAAGATTGTTTTACAAGTTTAGTTGCTTCTAAGTATATCTGCAATGGCTTGTAATTTTCAGAAGAAATTTGAATTACACTTGAAACGTTAATCCCAAGGTCAATCAAGACAGGCAACAACTGAAGATTGGGGAAACCCAGAATGATAAAGTAATAATGAGCACCATCATCTGGTTCGTCATCTGTTCAAAACACACACACAAAAAAAATTGGAATAAGAACATTTATCATCTAAACAAAAGAAATTTTTTACTTGACTATATGGGGTTATGCAAATGAAGGTTACAGAAACAGTTCTTTTATACTCTCATTGGGAAAATTACATATAAATTCAAAAATTATGTGCATAAGACTCAGTTCTTCTGTACCAAACCACCTAGAACACAGCAGGATGTATACAAGTCAGAAGTAATAATTGTTTGGAGAAAGACCAGGAGAAAAACTGCAGAAGCTGATTGTAATCAGAATGTTGTAGCAGCATTTCTGTAATTGCTCCTCTCAAAGCAGTTTAGTGTTAGGACACATGCATATGCTTTAATGGTAGTTTAAACTACCCTATTTCATCCTGCATAAAGCTGGACATAGAGCTGGACAAAGAGTAAGTTACTGTATTTTACATGAAAAATTACCCAAGTCATAATAATTTCAAAGGATTAGCTGCAGGTATCAGCTGACTCACTGCTGACTCCTCCCTACCCAGCAGGTTCATGTTCACTAGATGTAACTCTTGGCAAAATCCTCATCAGCTGGTAATACCAATTCACACTAGTCATTTTAGGTGGCAGGGGCATATCCAAATTCATATTAAAATGTAGATGAGGAGTTTCATTGAGTGCCTGTCCTATTTGGGTTTATCAGTTATGTAGAAATATGCACAGCAACATTTCAGTACCAAAGCAAAAGGTTAAGCATGATATAAGTAGACATGAACTCTCTAGAAGCTCTAGAGTTGTGTAGTTTCCTTTTACTCCTTATGGAGAAATACAGGTATTAAGACAGATATCAGGTGATTTAATTAATCCAGTACAGTTATTTATCTTAAGTTAACAGAAACTGTCCGCTAGAGGTCCTGTATCTCTCCATCAATGCTGAAACACATAGAGTTAGTGCAGACAAACCTACACTAAAAGCAAATCACAGCTTTATACTCTATTTACCATTAAGATCTTTTCTTATGTTTACAAACACATCACATGTACAAGCGCTTTACTGACTCCTCAACTTGTGGGACTCATTTATCCAAGGAAGGAAAAAAGGTAGCCTGGCACTGACATCTGCCTGTGCTTGGCCATATGCCCAGGGCTATGCAAATGCTGCTACAACCTGGAGTACCAGGCTCTCTGTTGCTTGTAATATTAGCTAAACATAAAATAACACAGAAATTTAGAGAGAGACTGACTGAGGAAGCAGCCACCACAGTCCAGCACATATATTGCATAAAGTAAAAATCAAAACCAGAAGAAAACTAGTCTATTATTTCACTACTAGTACTGAAAATGAAGTACATAAATTTATGTCTCAGTTACTGCAGGAAGAAAAAATATGAGCACATACAATTACTGAACATTATTTTTAACAAAAAAGACAGGTGTCTGCACAGTCACCTACAGAGATCCAAAAATTCCAATGTGTACATGCTGCAGACTGCCTGCCATTTAAAAATGATAATTATGATTATGCTAATAATCATGACAAGTGAATAACAGTCAGTCAGTTCTAATTATCAGTGACTAGTCCATTTGCAAAAGAGGAAAGACATTAATACAAGTAATCTCAATATTACTCAAATGCAGAAATATTTAATTTCAGAAAGGTGATAATGTATTAGGGATGAATGATAAAATGACTGCTAGCTACCAGAAACAGACTGTCTTTGAATTTAAGGGATGGTTTTTTTTGCCTCTTTCTTTATACAGCTGTATTAGAACAAATATAAAGAGAGGAAGCCTAGATTGGAAGTAATGAAAAATTTCTTCACTGACAGGATTTACAACTCTGTCAGCCGTCTTTTAAACTATAGTACAAGGAGAAAGCCACCTTTGGATACTGACATTTAATTATTCTGAAATCTTTCTCTAGGATAGGCTTTCTGTGGGATTAATTTGGCTACTTTATTGCAGTCTTACATATGCCCAAACATTTTGATGTTGACATGGCACATGTAACTTATCTGTATTTTACTTCTTGGACTGCACAATCCATCCTAACACTAAGCAGAACACAGTGCCCTCTTCAAATGCGAAGTGGCAAAATTTTGATATTGCCAAATAGATCTTGACTTTTCAACATGGAACAAAACTAAGTATTCCAAAGGTTTACCAGGAGTATATCATCATAATTTACGTACCAATGTATTTGTCTTTCACTTCCACTTCTCCCCGTTGTTTGAATTTGGTGTCCTTTTTAACAGGGGATGATGACACTGACTTTTTTCCTTTACTATCTTTTCCACTTGTCTTATCAGGAGATATCTTATCTTTTTCTTTTTCTCTCGCTTTCTCTTTTTCTTTTTGCTGCTGTTCTGCCTGACAAGATGAATAAATGAAGTCTCATTAAAGCCTTTGTGAAGAACAAAGGTCAGACTGTTGCAAAGCTTTAGGTGTTCAATTTTTTTATTTTCACACTTTTCCCTCTCAGCTGCTATAATATTCATGTGGTGGAGCTGTCTTGAACACCCTGCTTTGTCCTACTCAAACACACATTCAATTATTTAGATGCTCTTACTCAGTCATAGTGCTAAGACTTCACATTAAAAAGGAACTGCAAGAGGTAGGTAGACATTATACCTACCAAACTAACAAAATGTATATGGGTAGAAAGATGAGTAAAAAACCCCTGTGCTTTAGTTACTTCCACTACAGCACTTGCAGCAGCCAGAGACCTTCCTTGGACTGAAGGGAAATATGACAAAAATTCAATATCTGTTAATATCTTTAACGTCTCTGTTAACACTCTTGACTATGGTGTAAAATGGTACCAGCACTATTTTTCTTTGATGTAAATATCTGTCTAATGTAAACTAGAACCAAGAGTCGTACGTTCATTTCACACAGGATATTACTCAGCCATTCTCATTATCTTCAAATAAAAACACCTACATAAAGCTCTTCCTAATAATTTAAGAGTACAGGACAAAAAAAGATTTTTTTAAGTGTCCCAAAGCCTCACACTATAAATCCAAAAAAATTGAGAGTCAGTCTGCAATGAAAACAATAAAAAAATATTAAGGTAAAGTAGGTTCTGTAGAGCAGAAAAGTGTCCATCTTATTTTTGCCCAGCAGAATTACTACATTCAAACTATGCAAAAATTACATTTCAGGATTATAAAGTTAAATTAAATTTAAAAAAATATTAACTTATAGTTGCAATCCTCCTGATGCCACTTTAAAGGCTATTAAAGCAATTAGGAAAGCCCTTCATGCAAATGAGAGAGGACAGCTAACTCTGTATAGTTGCTTTCCCTAGATCCAGTTGAAAAGCAGACTTTCCAGCTGTGGAAGTCGTATTTTGTTCAAATTTAAAATCAAAACAGAAAATATTTTCCTGCTTTTCCCTTCCTTCTTGAATTTCTTTTCTGTAAAATTTAGAAATGTCTTTGACAGAATCTTGAAACTATTTCCACTGTGTAATGAAGGATTTGGAGGCTTTCATTACTTTCTTTCAAATTTGTTCCACCTTTGACATTTCAAATTAGAAATTTTGATAGTACTTTGAATTCTAAGCTGATGAACACATCAAACAGATGATACAACCATCATGCCACAAAGATCACAATCAACTTGATCTATTGCATCTGCATAATTTTAAGTAACTCTTAAATAAACAGAGACATTTATGGACTTGCCAAGATTCTAACAAAGAACATTACTTGACCTAAATACTTTAGAAAGTAAGAGCCTCTCCTTTCTTGGACTCTTTTCCTTTTCCTTTCAATGTCATATTTCTCCTTCCCTACAAGGTACAGCTTTTGGTGGAGTTTCTAATAATCCATTAACTTCTGCAATTTTGTTATTTTAAGCTTCACGTTTCAAAATTTTACTACCTCAAACAGTTTTCTAATTCAGAGGCACTTCTTCTCTTCTGCATAATATTTATGCCTGTCAATTTATGACAAGCTCCTGCTCCTAATGAAATACAGGATGCCTTATTTTTGGTTATTTACATGTTGTATTAGTTCTGCTGATCCATTCTATTAACTGGTATCTATTTAAGAAAAAGACCCATGGACAGATAAGTTTGCTTTCTGAGAACTGATTTGCGAGTAAAATCCTGTTTTCAACACTCAGATTGTTGGCAACAGAACTTGTATTGTACAAGCGAGTTGGAAAGGATTAAAAATTCTATGGCAGCCAATTTAAAGATAGAACTCTAAATTAGAAGTCAGTTTCTGCCCACTCTGTACTGCAGAGCATCCTCATATCCAAGAGCCTTCCAATTCTTGACTCTGTCCTTCAATGGCTCCACTTGTGTTCGCCTGTCACACATTGATATAGATACAATTCAAGGGAGGTGACAACTTTTGCAGACAGTTTGGCTAAAACAGAGAAGTAACTGTAAGTGCCAGAGACTCTTCAACCCTCAACACTGACTATCTTCCAATTAACCAGGGAAATAAAATTACAGTTACAAGTCTAATTTCGCTAAATCAAAGCTCTAAAGACTCCATTTTAATATTGAATTGCCATTAAACTTCAAAGTTTTGTTTGACAGTTTACTTACAAGAATTGACTGCTATCTAAGAAAAAAAGCCATTTTTTCTCAATTAACTATTAACAATCTATTCTACAGCTTCAGCCTCTCAATTTCTTTTCAGATTGAAAACACATTATTTTTCTCATATTCTTCATATATTTCTATGGTTTAATTATCGTTTCCTAATAAACTGAATTCTGTGGGAATAGGACACAATTTTAATGGAATCACCCAGCATTTAATGTTCTTGTGATTGTGTTCTACACTTCATCCACCAACTTCTCCTACAAGTAAAACTATTGATAAAGAAATTTACAGATTTTTCAGCTATTAAACTATTAAATCTATTAAACTATTTTCTGCTTGCATCTTTTACATGCACAGACTCCTTAAATCTCCATATCATCACACTCCACATTATAGTTTTTGATCAATTAACAAGGGAAACTTACTGCAGTAATTGTATGACTTTCTGATAATTAACTGACTTTCTTCAGTTTCATGAATGTTTGTTGGAAAAGGACTATAGCAAAACCAACTGTTCAGTAAGTTGTTGAAATGTACCACTGACAACTCCAAAAAAATGTTAGAAATAAATTAAAGGTCTGATCTGTGATTCAGTGCAAGCATGGTGAAATTCCTCCTAGAACAAATACGCAATCTGTCTGAGACAATCTTGGAGCTAGTAGTGATGACCTCGGAGACAAATGGAAGCAAGTTTTGGGAACACTGGAAAATGTGGTACCTGGTTCTGAAAAGAGGACTTCAAAATATGTACTGTTTTCAGAGAGTTCAGAGGAGAGGAACATGCATAATCAAAAATGAACAACCATGGCACATATTTGGGTTTGTTTAGTTAAATATGTAATAGATTTCTGTAGAATGGAGTGTAGTGTTGTTCCCATACACAGGGAGAACTCAAACAGATTTAAATGAGAGTAGGGTTTGTAGGATCAGAAACCTTTTTCAAATGCTCACGTTGCAGAGATGGTTCAGAAATAATACTGGTTGCCATATATGCAAAGCAAAGACATAGCACAGGGAAGTTTTAAGAAAAGGTTCAACAAACATCTGCCAGGAATAGTTTATGTAAATATTATCTTGCCTTAGTGCTGGAGGATGGAAGAGATAACTTCTCCAAATTCCCTCCAGAGAAGAGATTCATAACAAGAACTCTGTCATAGTCTGCTCTGTGTCTATCCTTGATACCTTCCAAGTAACAACCTCTCCTGCCTTTACTTCAGCAGGGATGCATTCAGCAGAAGCCTGTTCCTAGCTCTATTTTCTATTGGTCCTAACACTCAGCTAAGCCATTACTAGCTCTCACTCTAGCTAAGACTTCTTCCATAGTGTTTTTATTTTCTTTATTCCCCCATGTTCTCATTGGCATTTGAGTAATTGAGAACTTTATGCACAAAATCTAATCAACTTCAAAAAATATTTCTAATCACATTTCTCTTTAATTACAGTTTTAGAAAGCCAAAGATGAAAAGAAAGTTGGATTTATGGAAGCAACACCAGAGAAGCGTCTTAAAAAATGTAATGTTCCTAGGGCATACTATAGTACCTTCTTTTCTTCTTGTCTTCTCTGAAGAGCCTTCTGTTTAAGACAAAGCAATTGAAATTTCAACAGCTTTCCAGTTAATGTTACAGGAATTTTTTCACCCTGGTCCAGAAAGGCTTTGGCTACTTCCATCACCTGCAAAGGAAAAAAAAATCACAACAAACTACTACTTGCACAGTTTTAATACTGCACTTGACTCATATTTATTTGCATGATGAAATGAGGAAGTGCTATCTATCATTGTACCATGTGTGGGTCAAAATGGCCACATTTCCAGAAGAAACAATGTATCAGTAAGATACACCACTATTGTTTGGTTCCAAAGCCCTCAAATAAAGTTATTTCAGCTATACTATGTGATAAAACTAGAATGGAAAAAACCTTTCTATGATTTATGAGAAAGTCAACAGACACAGAGTTCTCACAGGAAAATGTAATTCTCTTTAGGTTTTAAACAAAGAAACAACATTAAGCAACTACATATTATAAAGCAATAAATTAAAAAGCACCTAACAGATAGCAAATCAAGGGGAATAGTTTGCAGTACTGTTTACAAAGTGACCAGTGTCTGAGGGACTAGCCCTAAATGAAAGACAAAAACTTCTTGAAGAGAATTTGAGAGGGTCTGTCTTGGTGAAAACACACCCCCTCCCTATGTAATTCTGATTCTGTTGGTATGCAGCCTAATTGGGGTGAAATAAGGCTATTGAGTTTTCTTAGGGTGATGACAGCAGCAGGAACATACAGCTGCATTGTCCAGATGTGTGGCATTGACAGGCTGTTTTATGACTATGTTTTTTACAGCTTGTTTCCACTAAATTTCATACAACTCACTAACATCTGGGCCGTTTTCCTTGGAGCCTCATAACCACTTTATTTACTGCGAAAAAAATAAAATAACATAAAAATACCGTTAAAAAGTTGTTATATGTTTCTTTTCACTTGTGTTGTCTCTGTAATAAAGTTCACCTATATAGGAAGCGCTGTTGAGGAATAATATAACCATAATATTTTCTTACTTTTGTTTTTAAGCAACCATCAGCTTTATTTATAACTATGGGCTGAATTAGGTGTTACTCAAATGCTCTGACATGTTTCTCTTTTCTCCTCATGGAGCAATTACAGTTGGGCACATATGGTGTCAATTTTGCTTGCTAATACTGAGACAATGAAGGTGCACACTGCATCTCACTGAACTGTGTCTTGTCTAATGCAAGCACCACCATTAGCTTTGAGCTTTCATAGATTCTTGCCTGGTTTAGAAATTTTCACTTCTCACCTAAATGTAGCCACTAAAATGCTTCTCTGAACAAAGCAAAGCCAAAACAGAATCCAGACCATTATAGGCCAAATCATTGTTTCATGCAAACAAAAGCAAGGAGCAGAAAAATAAATGTCTTAAAATTCAGATCTTTTCCAAGTTGCATAACAGGGAGAAAAACCAAAATATATGCATTTCAAAACTCTTCCAAAACAATCCTGCTCCTGCAACACAAATAAATCTAATGATCTTAATATCCACAAAGGAAGATACATCATGATTAAGATGAGTTTTGCTTTGCATGTTTTGTACTCAAAGTAAGACTGGTCACTAGCTCAATCAGCCAATCATAAAAGGCTTCCGGAAAGACCCACTGACATCAGAGCCACAGCAGAAAATCAAGGACATGTTAAGAACAAAACTTAAAAATCACCCCACACTGTGGACACACTAGGAGCTACTAGTCATTCCAACAAAAAATAGTCACACCAAGAGCTAGGCACACAAATCAATGCTCTGAAAGAAAAATACATTGGTAGAAATATCATATCAGTAATTTCCCTCAGAGAGAAAAATTCTCATAAAGTTTGTTTTTTCAGAATTGATGTTAACAACCTATGGAAATTGATGCTTCTCACCGGTCTAATGTAGATGAGTTGCATATTTCTTGAAACACAGTAGAGGGGAAATGGAGGGATTCTGGAAGGATTCCTGAAAAGTGTATATATAGTAACTCAGCTCAATGGCAGTTACTGATTTATTGTTCATGGAAGAAGAAAAAAGTGCTTACATTCTTAAACCCCACTCTTCCTGAGAATTTTAAAGCATTTTACCAGTCAAAAGCAATAATTACTATAATAATAATTATTCCTATTTTGTAGATAGAAAATACAGGAATGAAGAGCCTTGCTGAAGTAGAGTGGACAAATTGTCTTATGTGAGCCATGAGAAGCATAACCAAAACTATTTAACAAGAATGCATTCCATGACTGTGGAAAGAGGTCACACAAATAAAGACAGAATGAGTGCACTACATTTGGCAATAAAAAGAAAGCAAATATCTTTTCATGCAGAAATGCAAAATATGCTTTATACAGGAGGAAATTAAAACCAATCCTAAAGACAGAATATAGATCAATCCATGCACAGTAGATAAAAAGAAATTAAATTTATTACACATCCATATTTACTTCATCTGGGGTCCTGTGAGTTATTCAGGCACCTGGCATAAACAGTTAAAAATCTACAGAGCCTCAAGTGAAAAAAAATACCAAACAAAAACCTCAAGACAAAAACTGTTGTAGGAATACAGAAGGAAGTTTTTCAGCTCCTATGAAGTGGATTTGTTACCGATTTGCTATTCTTCATCCCACCAGTGATGATCTTTTTCTCATGTGAGAAACCATGGAAACTTGGATGGACAAACTTAGTTAGGTAGGGCCTCTTTTTCTCTAAAGCAAGAGGAAACTTAGCATTCCTCACACAGCAGGGTCCCACTGGTGAAGTGCAGAAAGGCTTTGGTGATGCAGTATTTGATCTCATATGGTGGCAGTATGAAGCATGCTGAGATTTAGCTGTCTGATGCAAAGGGCATGTATTTGGAGCCACCCAAACACTGCATGAGTGCTTGTAAGTGACACTACACTACTGACAGATGTCAGCACCATTGAGATAGGAGATAGGTCTTAAAAGTTAGGGGAACATTTAAAGCCAGAGTCTTTGTGCTATCTTTCTTTGAAATGCCTCTTTTTCAAGATACAGAACAATTGTGGATGCCAAATTATAATCAGAAAACCTTCCAAAAAGATAAATTGGATTAAAAACTTTCACAGCTTTATTACTACCTGCAGCAGTAACATTGCTTGCTATGAACAGTGGTCAGCCCACTTCACAGCGTAGTTCTCCCATACCCAGAGTGAGCTTTCTAAAGCCCTGTCTTTCCTCTTGTTCTTGAAATTGTAAGAAATCCAGACCATCACATATGCCTCAGACTCATCTAACACTTCCTCAAAGAAGCATAGCAGTTCCTACAAGAACCAAATAAGTAAAATCCCTTAATTGTTGATACAGTTCACGTTAATTTGAAGCAGGACAGTCATCAGTCAAGAGGCCCTATGGATTACACAACCAAGCTGGTAATTACTATTTTCAGATGTATTTTCCTGAGCAAAATAATAAAAGCACAGGATCTGATCTTGATCTTGACTTATTGCAATCTGCTGTCAGTCTTACGAGTCTTTCACAAGCAACTTTTAAGACAGACTAGGGGACAAAAGCTGCATGTGTCATACTCGTAATTTGTTTTTCTAAAGAAGTCTTCCTTACATATATTATTAAAACTTCTGATTCTGTCATTGTCATTTCATTGACTAAAGCATACTACAAGCAATCATTTTGAAAGAATACCAGGAAGGATCTGAGCTAACTGAAATAACTTTTTTTTTCAGATGACACCTCCAGTGTGTTGAAAGAATTCAGTTTCTCACATTAGACCATTCACCTAACTTGATTTCAACTCTCAGAAACTCTTCCCACCTATGATGTCAAAAGACCACTTGCTTAATCATTATTTTTCACTACTGAATTAATGACCCACAGTTCAAAGAGAGTTTAAGGACTCACATAAATCAAGAAATCAATTGCATATCTGAGCAGAGCTTCATGTAATGCTTATGTATCCATAAGCAAGACTGTAAAACCTCAGACCAGCCAAATGATTCATCTTTGTTACTCAGTGAAGATGTATTCCAGAGAATGAAAATAATTAAAGAGGATTTTATGATTTCTTGTACCCCATGGAGTTCTTTCAATTCAACCTACTAAAGTGAAGCAATACTGAGCAAATATGAATGCTGTTAATGTGCTAAATATCTTCCTTTCTATTGTGAGAGCGTTTCTCAAAGCAGAAGAAAATGGTTGCTTGTACTCTAGAAAAATAACCTGTCACTCATATGAGTGAGTCTGTTTTTTGCCAAAACACAACACAGCTTGATCTAGTTAGCAGAAACCTATTAGAATTACCCGTTGTAAGAAACTCTGTTCTCTAAACCTCTCTCTACAGAAAATCTGCAACCTGAGGGGATATTTTAACTGATTTAATCTCAAGGATGTTCTATGAAAATTTTCTAACCCACATATACAGCGTTATGTCAAGTACTTATACTGTGTTTTAAGAAAAACAGAAATGGTGAATAACACAATTTCAGTATAAAAAGATAAAATACATTACATAAAAATAAGGAGGGTTTTATTAGAGAGCTCATGCAAGATCTCTCACCATTTGGCATGTGTACCTCCTATGGCTCCCTGACCATTAGCTGCTATGAAAACCCAACTGCTTTAAGGGATACAAACATCCAGTGATTGGAAAGATCAGGCATTAGCACTGTTCTCTCAGGAAGGAGTTCTATGCACATGGAAGGTTTTTTCTCACGTGATCTTTCATATATCTGTTTTCTTTTAACACTGATTGGGAGGCAATAGCTGAAACAGCATTTAAGTGATTTCAGAAGAACCCCTACAGAACCCAGACCCTTTTAGAAAAAGAGGACAGGCCAGTCTGTTGAGATTTGTGCTCAGATGAAGGGATATATTGCTATGATCAAATACTGAAATGTTTACATTTCAGTGGGATGAATCTGCCCAGTAAATCTTTCCATTATGGTACAGAATATTTTAAACTTCTGAGAACTAAATTGTCTCCAGCAATTTCAGCCAACTGAATCCACACAATGAACACCACAAAGCTAAAAGATTTAGTCACGCTTCTCTAACATTGCATCTGGCTAGGAAGAGAACCCAATCAGAGGTGGAACAAAAAGATTAAGAAATAAAATTGCCTCATCAAACCTTGTGCTGTCAGAAGCCATCCAGCTACATCTTGACAGAATTTTCTAAGCCATGTCAGAATATTTGAGCCAGGTAGTTCCAACAGCCTTGTAGACTGGGCCACCAGAAAACTGGGCAGGATCTTTCCACCTTGGTTGGTCCAGCTTTGCAACAGGGCTTTGAGCTTTTTTTTTTTTTTTTTTCAATTTGGAGATAAAGGATTCTAGGATTAGTTGCTGTACTTGAGAAGAATGCCATACACTTTATTGTCCTTAATGAACCTTTTACAGTCCCCCCAAAACTTTGAAGACTAAAAAAACAGAAGACAGCATTGCCTTTGGCTACTTCAGAGAGTACCTCTAACACTTCAAGGATGACATTCTCACAGACCTAACTGCTGTTTCCTCTAGTTACACAGACATCTCAACAAAACCTGCACAGAAAAAGCAGAAATTTGATACCAATTTGCATGTAGGCAGGAAGTCTTGTAATCTGTGAAGGAAACCCAAAGTGTCTCCAGCGTTCTAAAGCAGATTTTAAATAGTTAGATGAATTTCAAAAGGTTATCAATTGTCTTCCCTAGAAAATAAATTGCTAACATTTTGAGTATTACGAATGGTCTCAGGTCAAATAATTACAACTAACAGTAATAAAATAATGATGCATGTTTCTAAAATCTTAGCTTTAGGACTATGAAGAGTCACTATTCTGAAATGAAACTAGAAGATTTGCATGTCAATTGCCTCATGTAAATAATAGAACATGGCTGCTCAAAATTTAGGAAGCAAAATTAGAAAACACAGGTTGTGCTTTCTAATTTTGTTTTCCTGCTCAAGCTCAAGACTTTTTTCCCCAATTTTAACATTTAGAAATGTTGGGTACTTTTTAACATGACACATCACTCCTGGAAAGGGATACTGAACTGGAGACACCCAAACTGACAATGAACAGCTACAATTTATAGAACTGGCTGGTTCATAGCAACAATGGTTTCCTCTCATGGAAAAAATTAAATCCGAATGGAAGCCATACAATTTGATAACTTAAAAGACTACACAGGCCACTTGATCATGCAGTGGCATCAAATGATCTGACAATGGCAAAGGCAGATGCAAAAACATGCTAAACCAAAATGAACAGATTCTTTCCCTAACATCCTTTTAAGTAGATTGACCTAAATACCAGGAACCAGCAGACAGAGTAGATAAACCCTCCTCAGAAGATATGACACTAAATAACTCAGGTAAATACACCACCTCATTTAGTGCATCATTTATAAAGCATCCTATATTCTGTAGTATAAACTGATAGGAGCTTGGTAACAGATAGAAAAGAACTGAAAACAGATGAGTAGATAATGCCCACAGCAGGATTTAAAGTCCCTTAACCTTCCCTGAAGCCAGCACATCCCTAAAAGGCATATTAATTTAACAACAATTCCCAAGTGTACACATTAAACCTCTGTGTATCCACACAGTGTAAGGGCCAAGTCCTTCTGGAATGAAATTCTCTTCACTAGCATCCACACAATACCACTTGACAAAGGCTGACTGGAAAACTGCTCCATTTTATTATGACATTTAAGAGTGCAGTATGAAATTTATTTTGTACTGGAATGAAAAATAAAATCAAGTCTTTCTATCCTTCTAATCATTCAGCATGGCTGCCAAGGTTGTTTCTAGTGTCAAACCCTCTCATGAAAACAATGACACCAGATAAGTTTTGGCTCCTGAGCTGTTCCATTTTACACCAACTTCTAAAATTGTTTTCGCTCAATTGGAATGAAAACAAAACCTTTCTAACTTGTATTAAGAACAGAATTCTACTGACATGCATATATAGAGTGAGGTTTGGTTTTTGATAGGGCTATCTTTACATTTGAGAAAGCCTAATCTTGACCACAACCTTTTTTATGGTATTGTGTCAAAATCTATATACTATCTATACACTTACACAAAAATAGGAAAGCTTTGATTATATGTTTCCTCAAGAAATAAAAAGGCTTTCTTAAAAACACTCCTGACTAACATTATGGTTGAAACTGTTTTCTTAAGTGCCCCACATCCTGGCTACTACTGGGTTTGCTTTTCTGCCAGTGGCAGACAATTCTTCTGAGCTTGTACCTGGGTGAAAATATTCTTTCCCATAAGTGTTATGTCTCTGACATTAAAAGTCCCCTTTCATCAAGCTAAACCAAACATTTTTGATTTTTCTACCCTAGGAGTTTATTATAAGGAACACAAATAAATGCATACTCCATATCCCTAGTGCTACCCTCCTTATTCCTTTTCTGAAGATATTGTTAGAGACAATGATGAGAGTCTAAAAAAGGGGCATAGACAATAGAACGATATAAGGTAATACAAAGGTATAAGGTATATAAGACCTACTGAAGAGAGGATATGAAAGATATTTATAAAGAGAACATCTATTCTTAAGTTTTTAAAAAAATTAAATTCAGGCCACTGGGGTGAGTAATATAAGGTAGTATTGAATAATTATACACATGCACACACATTTAAAACATATTTTAAATATGTCTATTACCTATCTATAATTACATATAAAAATAATACAATTATACATATTACATTACGTAGGAGCACCTATCCCAGGAAACACACAATCAGTTCCAATCTAAAGTGGACCTTCTCTCTACATCATAATGTGATCAGTGCTTCAAATAATCTTACCACAGCAACCTTTACTTCATAGGTCTACACTCTACACATTCCTAACAAAGCATAAATTCACAGGAATGCTTGAAAGATGCTTTACATCCACTGCTTCCTGGCTAAACTTATTTAACCTTTTTCAACTTGGGCTTGTTAATTGTTATGTTTTATGATCCTACAGAAGTTCTTAATATCTTGGTTATATCTTTTGTTTTGGAAGTGACAGAAGCGGAACCTGTTTCCTGTACACACAAAAACTCAAGGATTCTTCTGTATCTGCTACAGTCTATTGCCTGTTAAGGCAAGAAGTACTGTGAACATTATGCAATTTCTCAAGGATAATGGCATCACAATCTTAGGGGGAAAAACAACAATAACAATAACAACAAGCCCAAAGACAAAACCCCAAATATGTACAACATAAATAATTTTAAAACCGTAAGATTCTATTTCTAACCAATTACCTTTTAGTCCTTTAAATGAGCTGCACAAAACATGAGCTAATTAAGATTTAAATGCAAGCACTCAACTGAACTGGATTTTAATAGCAAAACTATGCATATTATGCTTGGCAAAAGAAGGATCTAGTCTGGGAATCTCTTTGGTTTGTTTACTGAAACTGCACAACTAGTTGATATCTCAGTATGCCTAGTGATAAGGATTGGCTGTTATGTATCTTGACAGTAAGCCTGTCGCTTCTCCTGCTTTTATCTATCCAAAGGTTTGAAGTTTCTGAGCTGACACTGCTTCCCTGTCAGCAAGGAGGTAAAATAAAGTGAGGTTTTGTATGAAAACAATCTGTCATTCAGATCTGGAACTGGAGAACCAAACAGGTCTTGTGTTCACCCAATGATGACAGAAAGAATGATTTGTAGTCAGAATTTTGTATTCTCTTCTGTTTAAATGTTTAAAGTTCCAGCATGTGATTTGAAATCTTATGTTTGGTTGCTCATCCCATGTGAATATCAGAGACAATTCACATAAACCAGGAGGGATTACAAGATCCTGGAAAATGTAATTTAAAAGTCCTCACTATTTCAGATTCAATGAAGAAAGGAAAAAAAATAAGAGACAACAGATACTAGCAGATATAAGGATGAGTTTATTTTTTAACTGTATCAGACAAAAAGAAAGACTGAGCATGCAGACTAGCCAGCATTAGAGGTGAGGTATAATGTAACCAATAGCATAAGAAGACTGTGTAGCCAACAAGCCTTAATTCCCTTGTTTGCTAAAATGTAGAGATAATGAAAAGCTTTGAATGACCTTGGGACCACACACCACCAAAGAAGGACTAACAGGATGCTGCTGGATCCACGGTGGTGTTATTTTCTACTTGATCTCTCTCTCTCCCCCATCTCTTCTATTTCTAATTAATTGTTAAATAAAATCTGTACCATTGACTTTGGCATATGGTCTTGTGTGCACCTTAATTTGGGCAGAAGCATCTTTCAACAATCAGATCTTAACAACACTATCATATTTAGTAGTGGCAAAATATCTTAATTACACAATGTTATTAACCTTACTAGAAAACTGACCCAACAAACAGGTGCATAAACAATAAAAAATACACACCTTAATGATAAAATGCACATATTTTTAGTTGTAGGTCTTGTTAGAAAAATTGTACATGACAAATTATGAAATCTGTTGATATATTACAGGAAGCATAACATTTTCCCTTTCATATATAAGGGAAAATATTAACTCCTCAGCCCCTTTATGAGAGAATCAGCCAATCATCATTCAATTAAATGCTTAAGTACAAAATTACCAAGCAGGACTCCTACCCCTATTAAGTCATGTAAGAGTCAAAAAAGGTGTTGGACACCTACTTCTTCCGGATTTGGAAATCTTTTAGCTACATATGTATAAACCCTGCCCTGAGCCTTTTCACTTTGTACAATAAGAGTGATATGAGATACAAAACAATGAAATTATAGAAAGCCTAAGGGGAATAACTTAGAGCAGACAGCAGGAATTATTTTAGTATGATATAATTAGCTTGCAATGTATCATGAGCCATTTGTTAAAGGTTCTTGACCTTCTAGGCACTGCAGACTACTGCACTGAAATTTATTCAAACCCCTGCATTTCAATGGATGCAAAGTGTAAGACCAATGGCATGGGTAACGATATTACTACTAATACCATTAATAACTACCTTACTCTGCATGCCATTAGTCCCAAATTCACACACATGTTACATGTCAGATGTTCAAAGATCACTGAATGTCAGGAAACTCACAAAACCTCTAAAAATGAATATGGAAACTTGTGGAAATGCCAGCATGTTGAATCCCGCCACAGAGAACTGTATGTGTCAATAATAGAAATGCTCCCCTCAGAAGAACTTTTCACAACCCTGTGTTTTGTGCCAACCTTGTATTTGTTTTATCTTTGCTAGTGGAAGCAGTGAAAGCTTTGACTGCTTGAACTGCACATGGAATGTCTGTGAATATTCAGGAACAAACTCTACCCAGGGAGGTGGGATCTTAATGCTGTGGCAACATGATCGATCTTTTAATTTGCTACAGCCTGAACGGAAACTGAGTCCAAGCAAAAGGTCAGAACAGGCATTTTATATTCTGTGTTAAAGGAGGGGAGGAAAAAAATGTCTTTGAGGAGTAAAGTAAGTAGCTAATGAGACACAGCACTGACAGCTGGAATTTAATAAGTGCCCACTTCACAAGTAAAATTGCTCTTAGTAATTAAATACAGGTATCATACAAAGCTTCTGCTTAGAGCCAGACTTCAAAATCCTTCTGTCAAGTAGGACTGAAGAAGTTTTACATACCAGGTAATACAAGGGTGAGTTTGCCTGGGAGGCTAGTCCTAAATGAAGAGGGTTAATTGCATAAATTTCACAGTCCTTTCAGTGGTAAATAAGTCCAAAGGGACTTGTTCAGATAGCAGCCTGGCATTACTGAAAAACAGACCGCAGCTAAAAAGTACTGTTATAAAGTCCACCAAAACCTGAGACACATAAAAAGTTTATTAGTCATTGCAGAAATAAAACACAAACAAAGTCTTTTTAGAGGGATCCAAAATTCTTTACGCTCTAGGTCTGTAAGGACCATAAAACTCTACCTGAGAAAATTTTAAACAATCTTCTAATTAATCACAGGATTTTATCACCTCTCACAAGCTGTAAGTAAAACATTAACAGGGTAGGAGGAAGTACTCTTTGTGCTAAGCATGACTCCAAACCCTGCTGACATAGCCTACTAGGTGAATCAGGTTACCTCAAACTGAGATTATCATGGGTACTAGCACACAGAATCGTGTTTCATACAGGGGACTGCATACCCATAAATGAAGGTATAAGTTTCTAAATTTTTGGGAGGGTCTGAGACAGAAGAGTCTGACAGGTTTTCTGTAATTTGAGACATCACCATCAAGATATGACCATGTAACATATCCTTCAATAATGAAACTCTTATCCCTGAAAACAGATTTTGATAATCACCTAATCAGCAGTCTGACAGAATATTGCTGGTATCACAAAACCAGAGCAGTTTAAGTATCTAGATGGTTGAATGTTTTTATCATCTAGAGCCAACAAATTTGCATTTACTCAAGAATGTATAACAAAACCACACAGCTCTACACACTTCAGTGTAAGAGAGTACTGACTATGCAATACCTGTTTTAACTTACCTCATAGTACATAGGCACATCCTTAGCCCTTCTTCCCTTTGGACGCCCAGATTCTGCAATCTGCAATAAATAAAGCATTCATTTCCCAAAGTACTTTACTCATTATTCCCTTTTGCAAACATTACACTCACACTCCAAGACAGAGAGGAATCATCTTATGGCAACCCTGCACCTTAGGGAGGGAGTTTTTTTGATCAGCACCTTGAAGAAAAGTCTGTAACAAAACTTCATTTACAGGGAGCAGAGCAGCTTACATCATAAGCTTTTCCCATTTTTAACTCCTATGAATTAAAGCAATGAAGCTGGTAAGAAGAGAGTCCTGTGAGGAGTGGATGAGGGAGCTGGGGCTCTTTAGTCTGGAGAAATCCATTTCTCAGGGGAGACCTTATCACTTGCTACAACTGTCTGAAAAGAGCTTGTAGCGAGGTGGGAATCAGCCTCATCTCCCAGGCAACAAATGACAGGACGAGAGGAAATGGCCTCAAGCTGTGCCAGGACAGGTTCATGTTGGACATCAGGAAGAATTTTTTTCACAAAAAGGGTTGTCAAGCATTAGAATGGGCTGCCCAGGGAGGTGGTAGAGTCACCATCCCTGGAAGTGTTCAAGAAATGACTAGATGTGGCACTTACTGCTGTGCTTTAGTTGGTAAGGTGATGTTCAAAGGTTGCTCTTGATGATCTTAAAGATCTTTTCTAACCTTAATGATTCTATGAATTAGTGTAATTTTTGAAACTTCCACAGAGTAGTTTATCATTACCACAGACCAAAGAAGGCAGGATCTAGAAGTGACATCTACAGTTTGCTTCATTATTAGAAGTTACTTTCTTGAAATACCTGTTTGTAAAGGTCTTCAGATGTTATCACACTGAAGAGTTTTCGCAGTGGCACCTGCACAGCAAGAGCCAGGGCCTGGGTGTGGATTTCATCCTCAATCTTGGTCCCGACAACGAAACTGATGCTAGGCTTCCAGTCATCCTACATTCCAAAATAAAATATTTAAGGTATTAAAACTCATGCCAACAAAAGTCCTCTGCAGTTTCAAAGAGTAATCTTGTAGAGACGGCTTTATGTCACTTTAAGACATATTAAACATCACTGTATTAATCACTGAAATTGCATGCAACTCGAAAAAGCCCCTATTACTTTGTCCCAATTCTTTCTGCCATCAGGTGGCAGCATTATGCTACGCAAAACACAAATGCCTACTAACAGCCCTAAACCCTTTCCCATGCAAACGATGCATTAGCATCTCATAAAGATGTACTAACTTTTAAATGGCATTTGCAGATTTGACAGTTCAGGTAGCAAACAAGAAGTGAGTTTTGAATATATGTATTATTGTGATTATTCAATGTAGAAAAAAATTAGCCATTTTCAGCTCCCTCATTCTGTGAATTAGATAATGCCCAGATACTATTTTCTATACATTGTAGCATTATTTTTATGATGTTTTATGAAGGTATATTTATGCATAGTATGGCTCTTGCATGGTTTCACTAAATATTCTGAATAAAGAAAAAATACTTACCAATGGCAAGTTGTACACTACAATATTGGTAAGTTAAAAACATTTGCAGTTTTCAGACATTTGCAGTAGCATACACATTACTGTAATGTAAAAAGTGCTTTCAGCACTATAAAAAATTCAGAACAAGAGAAGATTGGAACACTTTATTTAGTGATGTACATCTACAAAAGCTTAAAAATTATGTAACTTAAGCAGCTTTTACTGGTTACTGTCTTTCACAT
The DNA here is from genome assembly GCA_024865655.1 of Emberiza elegans. Taxonomy (NCBI): domain Eukaryota; kingdom Metazoa; phylum Chordata; class Aves; order Passeriformes; family Fringillidae; genus Emberiza; species Emberiza elegans. The sequence continues at coordinate 1,557,038 of JALJVW010000243.1, read as the reverse complement.
TCCTACTGGAATCCCTTTCACAGAGTTGCTATCTCCAGCAATTCTACACCTCACTCTCAAGTATTCTTTATCAGCATTAGTGGTGGCTGAATTAGGAGCATTTTGTAATGGCTGTGATATTCAGGAATCACCAATTTTAATTTTTTTTTCAATGCATGTCTGCATGTGTAAACTGCAAGGTCACCAATGCAGCTGCATAAAGGTAAATCTGGAAAGGGATTCAGTCAGATCAAGGCAGTCCCACAACAGTCACATTAATCAGAGCAGAGTCACAGTTCAGTGTGCATCATAGCAAAGAAAGATGCTAAGAGATTTAATATAATTATGTACAAAGTCCTTGTAGAATAGGAACAAAACCTGAGCTGAATTATGGTAAAGTGAGGAAAAGGACCATTCTAAGAAAAAGACTCTGATGGTAAGAAAGCATCTTCTTCCATTTTTATAGTACCATTCTTATTTTGCTCCTTTTCTTAGCTGGTAAAAAGCCTAATCAAATGTCTGCAATTTGAGTAACTGATGGCTTGGGATGGGAGAAAGCCACAGCTGACTTAAGTTTCAAAACAGTGCATGTTTGTATGGTGGGAAATGGTTTGTCAAACACTCAAGGTAACAAAGGATAACATCACATGAGTAGGCCCCATTTTTCTAACCACAGAATATTCAGAAAAACAAAAACGATGTAAAGATCACCTGGGTCATTAAGTGAAACTGCAAGTAGCTACAGATCAGATAACTAATCCAAAAGGGTGCCTACAGCTCCACACATCATGAACTTCCTTGATGGTTTATTGCAGCACAAAATAAACCTCAATTTTTTAAAATTATGAAGTGCTAGAGAGATCAAGCATTTCTCTGAAGCTCTAGGAGTGTGCAAACATGGTGGAATTTATGAGTGTCCAGCTGCACTGGGGCAGCAGACACTGCTTATTGGAGAAGTGGCAGCAGTAGTGGGGACTGCATCAAGTACACTGAATTTCATTTTGCTCTTTGAAGTCTTTCTGCCTAAAGCTGCAAGATTGCTACTGGTGCACAGCACTGTGAAAGAGCTCTAGGTATTCCAATGTTGTCAACATGCACAGGAGTTGCAGCTAATCTGGATTAAAGCTATCACTGTATACCTGACAAGAGTTGGACTGTATAACTTCAGCATTCTTTGAACAGAAAGTATTTAGATGCCCATGCTTGTGTGGAAATGCATCATTTTCTAGGCTCTCAGAACTGAGATTGAAATGCTCTCATGTGTCAGTATCCTGGTGTTCCCAGTGCTGACCAGCACACACAGAATCTTTAGAAAAACCATCTACCTGTGGCATGAGCTAACGGAGCAATTGTTATCACTACACTGCCCACTTCAGGGGGGACCACCAAGAGAGGGAAACAAGGTCCAGTAAGTCTCACAGAGAGATGCTGACAGCTTAAGAGCAGCAAGAATCAGGAATATCAGGTTCTACTCAGGATCCTATGGTAAGCATGGTCCAGCAGAGCAATACAGAACATTACCCCCACAACTTCCTGCAGTTCTTCACATATATATATATAAATCTATCAGAGAATTCTAAACTCCTGCCTTATGCCTTCTTTAGCTCCTCCTTAACACACTGATAGCTTGCTGCCCACAAATCAATCCTGCTTAACACCGATTAGAAACACTGCAACAATAATGTCTGTGGAACCTGTCTTCCTTATTGTCCTCTCTCTCCTTATTTTTCCACCCCCTGGTCACAACTGTTTCTAGTTAATTTCTCCTTCCTTTTCCACTCTCTTTTCCTGAGCAACACCACTTGTCTTAATGTTTCCCCCAACTGTGACTAGCTCCCCAGCTCTTCTTGGTCTCTTGGTTCAGCTAGTCTCCAGTTTCATTATCTGATCCCACTTCAAGCTTTCTCCATCCTCAGATTCCTTCTCCAAATTCTTATTCTCTAGCCCATATAATTCCCAGGCATTTTCAGAGTTATGGTTGAGCAATGAGACCTTCCTTCACAAAAGTACTATTAGCCTTTCTAAGAAAAGAGAATTTTCCTCGTTTCACTGTGGTGCCCTCCTTCGCAGCAGCCTGTGACAAAGCACCAAAGCAAAACATCAGGGTAGGTCCTGATTGTGCAAAATTAATATTTAAAAAAAACACAACAGGACTTATGCAAACAAAATTATCCAACCCCAGATTTTTTTATCCAAGAAGAAATTATCATCTAGTGGGCCATATCTTTCTCCCACTGAAAATGCTCTGCTTCAAAGAAACAAGATGATAAAGCTGCTCCACAGAACAGCTATGAGAATATTTATACTATAGGCAAACCATTGGCTAATATATTCAAATAAAATACATGGAATGAGCCTCTACAAGATAACTGAACTGGTGGTGAAAATTATAAACTTAATTCTACAGAAGTATATGCAGCTCAATACAAGGTTTTTGCACAAAAATTTAATTATTATTAGAGACAGCCTATACCTCCCTAGTACTAAATGAAGAAAAGAAGCAGCTTTTCTTTAAAAAGTGCAACACCTGGGAATGGGGGCTGGAAGTAGCTAGTAAATATCCGAAGTAGCTACACACATCTTCTCAGTCAATAATGATCTAGACTTCCCGGAGTCATTAATAGCATGTCATCTACTTCTAGACTGACCAGTTTTGAAGCCCATAAAGATAATTTTTCAGAAAAGCTGCACACTGAGAACATGAAGTCAATAGTAAATGTGAAGCATAAACACACAGCTCAAGGTGTTTAATTGATTAGACTGTTTTCTGAGGTTAAAAATCTAGTATTTTTGTAATACTGCCTTTATATTATCGATCCTGTAACAGTATCCTTAATGTTCAAGGCACTGAAAAGACAGAGAAGAAACAGACCCTGCTTCTATAGCTCACCACCTAAAATCACAACATAAAAATGTGAAGGAAAAGTAGTAAAATGTATATAGTTACTCTAAAAATATTTTCTCCCTCAATATACAACTGGTCTTCTACTTAGTTTTATTCTTTCAAATGTTATTGTAGTATGAAGGCTTGAGAAAGGATCTGAAAGAGGATAGATTAGTGACCCTAAGGCTACCTCAAATGACATTCCCAGCTTAATGAACAGGATAGAAAAACCATAAAAATAACTACTGGAAAATCATGGAAACAGTTTAGGGAGGTTGCCACCGAGAATTTAACATGAGAACTACAAACTGCACAAAGAAGACCAAAATGCAGGGAGCAGATATCCCACAGAATCAACAATGCTCGTTCAAATGTGAATTTTAAAAAAAATTGAAGCTGGCATTGGCAACTGAGTATTGCTTAAGCAATCTGAAACAAACTCCAATTAAGGGCCAGATCACTTTCACTGGAAAACATCCAGTGACAACCATTGCTACAAATGACATTGTCCTGGTTTTAAAACTCCTGGCCATGTCAAGAGTTGAAATGCACCAAAGTCTCTTGGTGTTAGAAATGACCATCTGTGTGGGAACCTTCTATGTCCCTCAGCTGGAGAGGCTCCAAATCCGCAAGATCAACCTAATTCTGGAAGCTCCGTGTAAGCAGCAAATGGCTGTCCAAAATCCTTGCTTTCACAAAACACAGAAGGTGCCTCATCTTCTCACGATTTTGCTCTCAAGGCTCCATTGTGTTCCTCTGTAACGTGATTTTTCCCAGCTCTTAAAAACCAGTACACATAGCCTGTGTATCTTCATCACAGCAGTATTGGAACAGCATAGGTCTGTTAAGAAAATATCTAACTTTAATTCACATTGAAGAAAAAAGCAGATGTAGCACACATTTTTTTTTTCTTCTTTTTATACATATCTTGTTTTCTCTGCTTCATTTCCTAGACACAAAAGCCCAGCTGTTCTAGGGAAGACAGTTGAACAAGTCAGGTATATTGTTTATTTTTTCAGTACCAATTTCTAGATCTCTTTGGCCAAGAAAAGCATCAAGCAGCCATCTTACTCTCCTCCTATTTCCAAACAATCTGGGTATATGTTATTTTATTTTTGTGGCACTTACTGTTGTGGGGTTTAGTGGTTTTTTTTTTTTTTTTTTTTTTTTTTTTTGTTGTTGTTTTTTTTTTTGTTTTTTTTTTTTTTCTTAGGACAACAACCAGTAATTTAATTTCATTACAGCAGAATTTCAAATTTACCTGTAAGGGCTGAGAAGAAACATTTGAAAATGCAAACTCAAAACATCTGAGCATCAATTAGTGATTTATGAACAATTAGAGTAGTAACAACTCTAGCTAGCACTCTTTACATTCAACAATGAGGGAGCCTGTAAACCAGTAAACACAACTGGCCTTACTCAGAAAAGTTGTTTATCAGGAGTTTTGTAGCCTTAAGGTGACATCTCTGCTTGGAAATCTGCAGACCCACTTTCATTGCTGATGACACACCCACATTTACTAATGGCTTGTGTTCTTAAGAGCCTGAGCTTCTGCTGTACAACATGGGCAAGTGAGAGAACATCAAAGCTCAACAGAACGTTAATTTTTCTCTGAAGATGAAGTAGTATAAATAGCAATCAAAAGACGAGCCATCCTATTCAGAAGATTTTTAGAGGTTTCACAAGATTTTAAGTTCAATTTTCAGGCCCTAGAATGCCAATGAAATGAGGGGAATCGTACAGATGGAAAGTCAGCACAGAACACAGCTTACTGCTGCTATGCTTAGTTATACTAGTTAATAAGAACAAATAATAAATGACAGTTATCTCAATTAAGGGCTGTATTTGCCCAGAATTCACCATTCACTTAGCAAATATCACCCTTTAGCTACTTAACACTTGCAAAGTTTAAAACTACTTAAGAATCTTAATTTATATTTTGCAATTTAATCCTGTAGTGAGCCCAACCAAAATAATTTATAAATATCTAAAGGCAAATACAGTTTGCAACTCCATGTTCTTCTGCATAGCACATTGCGAACAAGAAAGATACACATAAAATATAATGTGAACCTCTGGCAAATCCATATTTCCTCTGTATGTATTTTTAAGTTGTATGTTTGCCAGTTTTCACAGTGCATTTAGTAAAAGCAATTATTTGGTTAGTAAATACCATTTAAATAATATTTTAGTTAGTATACCCGTTCATAAAAATCTTAACAGCACTGGTAAAATGCTTTTCATAGATTGAACTAATAAAATAGTGTAAGTCATAAACACATTAAAATGTGAAATTTCACCACTCGGTCTATCTGGTACAATTTAAAAGCAGTTGTAGCAAATTCCCTTTGCCTTCAATAAGGGGAAAGAATATTTTTCAAATTGATACAAGCAGATCTAAAAATTCTTTACATATGAATTATGAGGAGAGACATTTATTTACTTGATAGGAGTTCCTGTCATCTCCCAAATAATTTCCGATTCATATAGTATTTCATATACAATATTGAGGACGAGTAAGAAATAAGTTTTGTGCACTGTGTCTGATGAGATCTAAAATTCAAGCTGTTCAACACTTTCTTTTACAGACTGCTTTCAGTTCCTTAGCTTTATATATTCGAGTTTAAACTTTGTGTGTTTCATGATTGCTGGGGTAGGGCGAGTGGGGCGAGGGAAAGTGTGGTTAGACTATTTGCAGAATGAGATTTGATTTTTAAAAATCATGTTTATCCTTTAATAAAAACCCCTATGTGATTAAGTAGTTAAGATATTCAATGCTTTCTGTGTTCAAGAGGAAGGAATTAAATTTGGCAGCAGAGCTGTTCTTGTGTCAAAGATTTGCTTTTACAGAGCATGTTTATTTACATTATGTACACCCACATTTGGCCACACTTGATGAATCTCGATTCACACACGCTCAGAAGAAATTTGCTGGCATTTGACAGTTTTGCACCGAGTGTGCTCTTGCCCATGACTGTAAGAGCTGAATAAGAACACTCCTGCAATAAGAAATTTCAGTGAATGCCCAGCATCTCAGAAGCCTGAGTTCAAGCTGACTGCAGCAAGGGGACAGTTTTTCCCAACTTCCCAAGGCTCTGTCTGTGAACAGCATGGCAGAGAAAGTGAAATTAGCTTAACTGGAACAGAAAGCAGTCAGACAATACCAGAATTATGGAAACAAGGAATCTCAAGTCAGCCCCCATGGGTACAGGAATTACGATAATCTTTAATTAGCTGATCACATACCTTTCCCTACAGAATTCTTGCCCCATTCAGTGAACATTCAACATTTTTTTTCCATCTGCCTCAATGAGTGGTCCAGAATAATACCAACTTTGACATTTCCTAACTTTTGAGCATTTTATTTCCTGCCTTTAAAAATACTTCAATATAATGGTTTGCATTTAAGAAATGTAATAAACTACATGTAGAGGCAGCAGAGCATACAAAGCACCTTGTTCAGTGAATTCACTGCACAATATCCACAGCCACAATAAACACCACCATAAATAAACATAATCACTAATTGGCACCTTGCTAGTAAGCACTGGAGGAAGACCGGGAACAGAGTAGGTGATGGAGATTGAACCTTCACCTCATTCTTACACTTCAGGGACATTTCCCAAGGGTAGGGACAAGATTCACAAGTAAGAAAGGGCTCAAGCATCTTAGAACTCTACTGAAAAATCTATGTCTAGGGAAAAATGGGAAAAAACAGACTAAGCTATTCAAAAAGTGGTCTTGTTTGGCTAAACTTGAATTATATGGTTACTACCAAATAAAAGTAAAAGCAAGTAAATATTCAAGAGATTTTTGGACACCTGTGACATTTTCAGGAAAAGCAATCAGCCAGTTTAAAAGCGTCCTCCTGAATTAAAAGCTCCTCATATTTAACCAGTGCTGCTGGCATATTAAAAGAAAAAAAAAAAACAAAACAACAAAACACAAACCTGCATCAGCTAAAACACAAAACTGCTTTTTTTTTTTTTTTTTTTAAATAGGGCACAACAGGAATCCAGAAAACAAGGAAACCACGGAAGCAATTTGTCTCACTTGCAGAAGCCGTGCTAGATAAACACATGTGAGATAAATATTATTGTTTGCTAAACTACCGCCCTATTTGAAACCAAATTCTCTCTTGCAAGTCAAGATTTATGAGAATTACATTGCTTACACAGAACCTGGAAACCTAAATATGCCTTTAGATCCTCACACTCCGTAAAAGAAAAATAAAAATAAAAAGGAAAAAAAAAGTGCCTTTTAGCTGCACACACTCGGGCAGGAAAATTACAGCCTCACATTTTCAACGCTACAGTTAATGCTGTGTCAGCACCTCCATCAAACCTCGTTGTTCAGCAGTTTATAAAAAGTTCACTCCGAGCCGAAACTTGGCACCCAGAGCCCAGAAAGGAAAGTGCCGAGGAGAGGAGGAGCAAAGAAACCCGCAGGGCCACGCTGGTGGCGGGGGGGCAAAGGGGCAGGGGGGCTCCGCCGCATATCGGGACCATTCACGGCCCTCCCGGGGCCCCCCTGGAGCCCCCGGCAGCCGCGACCCCCGGGCCGGGGAGCGGCCCGAGCTGCCTCCAGCCCGCTCCCCGCTTCCCCCGCGCTGCCGGCTCTGCCCCTCGGCTGCCTTCACCTCCTCGAGGCGGGCGGACACCAGCGCGGGCTCCCAGGTCGGCTGCACGGACCCCGGCGAGTCCCGGCCGGACTTAGGCTGCTTGGGGCCCATGGCGGTGCAATGGCGGCAGCGGCAGCCCCGCCGGCCCCACGCGTCGCCCCGGAGACGGCGGCCGCGGGCGGAGCGTGCCCGCCGGGGGAGCGCTGGGCCCGGCCGGGCGGCCGCGGAAAGGCGGGGGAGCTGGGGCTGCTCAGCCTCGGGAAGGGACCTCACCGGTGTCTGTAAATAGCTAAAGGGGATGTCAGAGCACGGAGCCGGGCTCTGCTCGGTGGTGCCGAGCCACAGGACAAGAAGCAGCCGGCAGAAACAGATGCTCAGGAAGTCGCACCTGAATATGAGTGCGAACTTTGCAGTGAGGGTGGCCGCACACTGAAACAGGTTGCCCCGGGAGATTGAGGAGTCTCGGTCGCTGGAGATTGGCAAGAACCATCTGGATGCAACTCTGTGCCATGTGGTTCTAGGAACTCTGCTTAAGCAGGGAGGTTGGACCAGATGATCCACTGTGGTTCCTTCCAACCTGATGGATTCTGTGCATTCTCTTGGGGCTTTTTGGGTACTTTCATCATCATTTTTGAGACAATGAGCGGCCCTCATCACGGCCACCTGAAGGAGCAGCCTCACTGAGGCTGCGTGGGGAGTTCTGGGGTGACACACGCTCACAGGGACACCAAGTGACACGTCTGGTCCCCAGGGCACCAAGTGACACATCAAATCCCCAGGGCCACATGGCAGCACCCTGGCAGCTCTCGGCGTGCCCCTGAGGAGGGTGAAGGAGCGAGCTCGGGCCTGGCGCTGGAGCATGGCCCAGCGGCGAGGCGGGGGCCGCGCAGGTGTGGGCAGCCAGGCCAGCTCCCAGGCCCAAGTGGCTCTCCAAATACTACCATATGTTACGGCACCGGGACCAGGAGGGGAGAGGGAGGCACTGTTGGGAGAAAACAGGAGAGCTGCCAAGATAAAGAATTCATTACAGAGGAGTCATGTCGTGATCTCACACTGGAGACGAGTGAAATATTCTGTGTGATTTAACATTTGGTGAAAATATCCCAAACCACATGGTGCCCTTCCCCCACCCCCTTATACTGACTGGGGTGGTTCAGAGCCTCCAAATCTTTATTTTATTTTCGTCAGAGCTTAAAACCCTGCTGTGCAGTGTGTTACTGCCTTAGTCAGGATTTCATTCTGGGATGATACTGACCTGGTGTGTGTACTGTATAAAACACCTTTCAGTATGCAGCTTTAATGAAGGAATAGGAATTTAGCCTTACAGGGGAGGTAACAGGCAAATCTCTTGCCTTTTTAATTTGTAATAAGGTATCTTCCCAGCGTTTCTAAATAGTGATACAGTTGGAAACATGGGAAAGCTGCACAGTAGATTTGCCAACATCCAGTAACATTTCTCCCCAACCCATCTCTTGGCTGGTATTCATTTTTCTCTTTTTCAGTTTTTCTTTTATTGTCCACAAAAAACAAAAATCAGGCTTCACTTGTTCAGAGAAACAGGCTGTATGACATTCCCACCCTATCCTTGTTCTTCACTAAAATCTTGGACACACAGCCTGTGTCTGCAGAGATGCACTGACAGGAGTATGGAAAAGAGAAATGGGGCAGGATCACCAGCTGATGTAGCAGAACAATAGAGAGGTTGGGGGTTGAATGCACAGATAATGTTGCTAAATATCCTGAATATGAACCACCCTTCAGATTTTTCATGGCTCGGTTTTCAAGAATAAATAAAAATTCTGGGAGGAGCGACAGGAAAGGGTTGTGCACCCAGATCTCGATGGTGTGGCTGGAATGTGTATTACCATGAATTTGGTGGGAAATGATAACTGTTTAATTATGCCCATACCTGTATCTGTGTGCTCAGATCAGTGAAAGGTTAAAGACCAGAGAGACTGTTAGCCAGCCAACAGCTCTGAGAACACAGAGTAGCTGTGAGAACCATGAGCTGGCCTGTTTGTATCTACTGTGGGCTTGCCTGATGCATGAGGACTATTTGAAGGAAATGATTTTGTTCTGCTTACCACATTAGTAAATGCATCTTTATAACTTGTTTATTGTTGGCTGCTGTGGCAGATACCAAGTTCAACTGAAGTAGAACTTCTGATCACTAGGACTTTCTACCAATTCATTTAAAATTACCTCCACCACTCTCACAAACAAAGGAGAGGAAGTAATTGTATTTTTGCTTTATTTAAAAGGGTTGCAGTATATAAAATGGGTTATCCATCAGTGAAGTCAGCTAAAGACATGTCCTGTTTGGCTGCTTGTCCCTGTCCATTCTGTTGTGCTGCCAAAGATGCTTGTAGGCCAAGCTGTGAACCAGATCACTGAAACCCCCTTGGTTAAATTGTGAAACAGACAGACAAATCAGAAATACTGGGAAACTACAGCCTTTGTTTCCTCCAAATGGTCTGGACTGCACAACATCCAGCTGCATGTTTTGCAGCTGAGCCATCTGAAAAACTTCAGCTTCCTTCTGATAACTAAAATATGAAGCTGCTGCAATCTCAAAACTTGTATTAGCAAACCTGAATGTAATTCAGCTATACTGATAAACCTCTGGTTAGAGGAAGAGGCAAATTACAGATTGAGAGACAGTATGCAGTTTGGGGTACCTTCAGAGAAAACAGGAATGTCCAGATGTAAGCTGGACATTTCCAAGAAGTGAAATTTAATCTAGGGCAAGAGTTAATGGGACTATCTGTGATGACTTTGTGTGTGACAGGAATATTTATGGTGAGATTTTCAGGGAGAGTGGCAACCCAAAAATGCCAAGATCAGCCTTTAATTTTTTGGCTTAGTAAAAACCACCACTTGTGAATACATGTGTGGAGTAACCTAAGACATGAATTTACAGTACACTTGCAACTCTGAATAATACTCTGTGTAAATAAAGTGTAGCTCACTTTTCCCTTGGAGACAGGTTAACAAGCGTGTGTGTTGTGGGTTTATGCAGCAGGGTAAGAAAGCATGCATGGTTAATACTGGAGTACCAGTACTGTGGAGTAGCTAGACACAAAAACATGTTTGCATGCCCACACTTTTCATAGTAGTATAGAAGCAGTCTTTAAAAATGAGGTATACTCTTTACCTCCCTCAAGAGGAGAAGGAACATTGGTTGCCTTTTCTTTTAGGGCAACTTAAAGAACATTTGCACTTCCTTGTTCTTCAGTAAAGTGTGGGGAGTAGAAAGGCATTTCTAGTTGTACATGTCAGTTTTTCTCTACTTGATATTTTCTGAAAGACTATGGCTGACTAAAGAACCAGTAAAGGTTTTGACTCGTATTAATTGAAGCCTGATTAACTGAGAAGGGAATTAATTTTAATCCTGCTTGTTTTGTTTTAAAAATATGCTTATTTTAAATTCTTGAAAATTATTTGGAAAAAATGATCTTTTCAGTAAGAACCATCACCTTCTCAGCTTTAGTTGGGAAGTAAGCAGAATCTCTTTGCTTGAGTCCTTAAGAAAACACTTAATTGCTTTATACTGCTTTCATAAGATTTAAGTGTTGCTGAAACAGGGAGGCTTCTTGAATTATGGCTTCAGAAAGCTGTTTCTGTTTTAGAAAACTGGCCAGAAAAGTTGCCTAGAAGAGCTAACATGGCCCTCAGCACTGCTAAGGAAACAGCCTTTCATCCTCCTTATATTTCTAAAAGAAGAAAGGTATTAAGAAAAAAGAAAAAAGCACACTTCCTCCCCCTTAACCCCCCTACCCCCCCAAGAGAACACTGTTCAGTCCTTTTTCCCCTCAGAAAGGAAGAAGAGGAGGAACATAAAACTCATTTTGCCTTCCTTTCCAGTTTCATAGCATTGCAGCATCTGGGCTGGGAACAGCTTTTGCTTGAAGTTTGCAACCCCCCAGGACACAAGTGTCTCACAAGTTACACAGATTTGACAGCTATAGCATGTGTTACCAAAGCCTCCCTGAACTCTCACATACCAAACTGGATGCAGGAGGTCTTTGCCTACAGTTGCTGCTCTGGCCACCAAATGATTCTTTATAATTTATTTCTTAGTCTCTAAATTTGTTTATGTAATTTGCATAAAGCTTCCCACATGGGCTGAATTGGCCCTGTGGATGTGGACCAAGTATCTGTTTTGGCTTTAGGATTCAGAAAGGTTATTTCTACATTAGTAAATTGTAAGTGCATGTGCCCTGAAAGGGGTAAAGGTTAAGCCAAGTGTAAATATATTGACACATTCCCCTTCTGAATATGACATGGTGCTCTTATTTTTCTAGTGCCAAAGATCAGTAACTTCTTCATTAAACTGAGTTCTAATCATGAGATAATAAAACAACCTTTCCTTCTCAGACTGTAATGGGCCTTCCTGATAAAATAAGGGTTGCTAGATTTTTGCTAACTGTGAGAATTTGCAGGGATGATTAGAGGGAAAGGGAACAGCTGGATTGTAAAGACAATGCAATTCAGAGAACTCCATCCACCACATGGCAGGGCCTGCCCTCCAGTGCATGGCCATTCTCTGCATGTTCTGGGCCGTACCTATTTAAGCTGGTCCATCTGATAACATGGCCAAAAGCAAAGCAAGTTGTAGATATTCACTTCTCCCTCCAGCTCTTGCATTTAGTGGGTGCCTGGCCAGTCAGTTTTTTTCTATTCACTCAAACGTTTCCAGCCACGCTGAGTCATAGGTGTTTGTAGCCTCTGTTGCTTATCACCACTATAACACACAGAACATATCAAACTTTCTGTATATAAATATGTTTACATTTAAGAGTCTCCACCAACTTTGTTTTACCAGGAAAAAATCTCAAAACTTGGAAGGCCCTGTATTTAATTTTGGAAAAGATGCTTTCTTAGTCTGCTCTCCCACATGCATGCATATGCAAGGAGAATGTTTTTTCCTCTCTGTAGCAAATGGCATAAGGATTCCTGGCACAGCTCAAAATGAAATCCATTATCATCTGTCAGTAAAATGACTTCCAAATTCCAGCTGGATGCTGTGCAACAGTCTCTTTAAAGAAAGATTCCTGCATTTGGTATTGTAGTTCTACTGTCTCTAGGTAACTGAATTTTGGAAGTAGATCAGTGCTATCAGCCGGCAAAAAACATCCAAATTCAGGTATCTCAGGTTTTATTCCTGATCCTTTCCAAAACAGATCACAAGTTGTTATATTTCTCTCTAAAGGAAGAAATCCAAAGAAAGCATTCTCCCAGTCTTCCAGAAAGCCAAACTCCCCTTCTCCACTCAATTCTCCAGAATTTTCAAATCCTGCATCATTGCATGCTTTCTTCTGGCACAAAAGGAGTAGTTTCCCTAAGGTTATAAAGTCTTTCATGGAGATCTGCTTCAGTAGATAGTCCTTACTTCTACCACCATCCAGAAAGGGTGACTTGCACAGTAGTGCTGAGCACTAACTGCTAACATTTCTCAACAGCCAAACAAAGCAAAGTCTAAATAAGTAGGATTTGAAGTGTTATGCCATTATTGGTGCAAAAAACCAAAAAAACCAACTTTCTAATCCATTAAAAACAAACATTAGCACCATAGAGGGTAAACAGACTTGAGCTCTATGCCAGAGTTTGCAATGAAAATATTGATGAAAAGAGATGGAAAGACATGGTGTGTTTATTTTTTTTAAAAACAAGAGATTATTTTTAAAAATAAGTGTAAGCTGTGCTAGAATTGGAGTAACTTAATGGCTAGGGCTATACTTCTTTGGCCTTGGTAGTCTCATTCAGTGAACTTTTAGTTTTCAGCTGAATTTTCTTAAGGTGATATCTAATGGCAGAGTAACTAAATTGCCACATTCTAGACTATACTGAAACTGTTGCTTTGACTTTATTTCCCCTCATTTCTTTCTAAACCATTTTCCTGAGCATATACACCCCCCAATAGATCTGGTTCAGTGAGCACATTTTGGAAAGAAGTACATGGAGTAATGACTGTTTCCTGCTCCATTTTGGCTCTCAGTCACACTAGTGGCTGAAATGTGCTTTATAGAACAGCCATGACTAAAATTCCCAGTCCTAGGGCTGTATCACAAAACACTACCATGCCTTACAGTGTCACCCACTAAATCCTTTACTCTTTCATAACCCTGAAGTGCAGCTACTGTCTCCTTACTGCAGACTAGGAGAGTGTCCTGTGCTTCTCTCTTCCCCACCTGCATCATTCCTACTTCACCAGCTTTTCTTATCCTGCATCTCCAGAATTCAAGCTGGACCGCACACTGTGGCACCATAAAGAATCAAATCCAGCATTACCCAGCAGGAGCTCGTCTTTCACCAGCACTTCTCTTCTGCCAGTCCTTGCTTCTAGACACAGCTGGTCCATGTGATCTGAGCTACACCTGCCAAGAACCCCATCCTGTGAACTCCAGGCACGGTGCTCCAATTAACATATTTGTGCAGGTGTGGTCTTCTTCCTCATCAGCTGTGCTGGAATGCTTCCTCTCTTGTTCTTTATTGGGCCCCCCACTACCACCATTTCCCTGGCAATTAAATGAAATAAAAGAAAATGGAAATGCTGGCTTCTGTGATAGCGGGTGAGTTCATAGCCTTATGAGCTATAGAAAGTCCAGATAACTCCAGAATTTGCTTACTCCTAAGGGCAACAGGATCTAGACCTGAACCTGTACAGTGTCCTCTGTGACTGTTGTAGCCCCTGTTACTAGGAAAAGGATGGTGAGAACCAGGTGATGGAGATGAGCAGGCTATTGACACTCTCTGCCTGCCAGGGCCTCATCTTGCACCGTCCTACCAAGACAGTGAGAGTTGGAAAGTACTATGAAATGTGGCTTACCTTTGTGGAATTATATGTAAGGGAGTAGCATTCTTCAGCTTCTTTGGAAGGACACTATGCAGTTATATGAAATAACCACGAAAAAGGACAGTTTTCTGCCCCACCAAAGTCCACATATGTATCCTTTGTGCAAGATTTTAGCAAGTCTTAACAATATGGGAAGTTGAAATAATTTGTGGTGTCTTTTTTTCTGCAAATGACAGTAAAACCAAGGCTCTGTCAGAGTGATTTAATTCTTATAAAACTATTAATTTAAAGATCAAATTAAATAATTTTAGGAAAGAGAATATTTTCATCTCTATGAGATGCTAACACTTGCTTTATTGTAAAAGCTCCACTTATTACTGACAGATGTTGTATAATAAATAAAAGTTAGAAAGAAGATTTGGTAATGCTTTATCATCAACATTGGATAGCTTCTGCCATGACCAGCCATTCATATGGATTTGTAAGCTTTAAGCAAATAGAATGTAGCAAGTTTTTGTATTATATCATTGCAGAGATTGAGTTCAAAAGCATTTCTAATTAACACTTTTCTTAGTTAACAAACTGTATTAGCACTAATTCCCATCAGTCAAATTCCTTAACTCACATTAAGATTAGTCAAAATGATAAAGCAGGCCTTTTTCCATCTCTCTCCATCTCATTACTTCAGACAAAGCAAAACATTTACTGTGGCAGGGATGCAAGATGTGGAGGGGCATTAATGGAAAAGGTACAGTGCATAACTAAAATCTCGCCATGCTCCAGATGCATTGACTTGCTTGTGCCAGTGCTTTCAGATCATGCATCCTCAATACCTACTTTTGTATCCAGTGATTTTTAAGAGCAGTGGTAGTCAGCATTTGAAAATAATGTGGAGAGATTTGAGATAAACAGTTGAGCTCAGCAGTTTGGCCCAATGTACCAGCTATGGTGTCTAAAGTCTAATTCTCAACTGCACACTTGGGCTTGGAATATGTAAATGTTGTAATGTCATTGTGTTAGTCATTGGGTATGTCAAATTAGGACTGTGAGCAAAATGTAAAATAGCAGACTTCTTAGTTTTCTTTAAAATATAAGTTACATGCCAATAGAAAGCTTTTTTTTGGTGAAAACATATTTTTTCACTTGCCTTGAATTATCTTTGCTTTTCTTCATCATCCCACAAAATCCTCTGATGACTAAACAATAATAATTTAAAGAAAACACTGACAAATTAGTTTTACTGCAAACTCTCACCAGTAGACCTTGAGTGCTGTTACTACCAATGTGGATCAATGAGCTGCAACTCATTGATCTTGTCTGGTTTTCATTTAGACAAACAGCAAACATTTGCAAGATTTAATTGATATTTTAATTTTTTTTCATTTTGTAACAGCAAATATTGTCTTTCAGAACAGAAGGTTAATTAACTGAAATTGAAGGTCTTCTAGTATAATGTTGTTTAGACAACACTACAAAGACAGAGCTTTGCCATCAAAAAGTGTGAGAGTTTGAATGGAATAAAAGACTGCTCTGAAAATGAATCACTCCTAGAGTGGTTTTCATTTCAGAGGTGATGGAATTATATTTTGGAGATCATAACAGCTTTTGCACAAAAGGTTCAATCAGCACTTTGTGTTCCTTTCTGGAGCTCAGTACTTGAGATTCCAAGCTGGAGCAAATATATCTCTGTTGGTTGTTTTGGGGCAGTAAGTTAGCTGTGGGAAAAGCTGATCAGTTCTGAAGTAAGGAAATTATTGACTACTAAAGCTCAACATTTACCTCATTCGGACCTTGCCATCAGAGTTCAAGTAATTTGAGATGCTTTGAACAAGAGGCTGAAGCCCAGATCTGTAGGCACTGAGCTCCCTAAACACCTTGAGTGACCTGAGCTTTTGTACCTGCCTTGCTCATCTTCGCTCACATGCCCTGGATCACTGGAGGTATCCTTGCCTTTGAGCAGAATGCTGTCTGATAGGGAAAAAACAGGGCAGACTGAGGAGGATTACCCTTTTTTTCTGCCCAGAATGAATGGATTAGCAAAATGCAGTAGGTATGATTGGCAGCACTTCTCATCCAGCGGTTTAATAGATTTTAAGGAAATGTTAGTCAGTTGATTCACTACATGTACTAGGATTCTGTTCAAATCAGACTTGGAGATCTTTCCTGCCAAGAACAGTGGAGTACCCTGTAGAAAGCACTGTCCTTTTTTGCTTTTCAGAACATGGAAAAATGGTTGAAAGCTTCACAGTGCCGTAAACCAATTTTTTCCCCCAAGTATTCATGATAAAGGACTATTGATGCAGCTTGGCCTTTGGGAGGCATTCCTCAAGGTTTCATTACATCATCATTGATATTTCATCAACTAGCCAGGAAGAGAGTGATCTTCTGAAAGAATGAGTACATTCCTGATCCTGATTTTATCTATAGAAGTAATGCAAAGGTGAATAGAGAAAACAAAGGAGTGACAGGGCTCAGAACCCTGGGAGCCACTGAATCAAGCTCCAACACACAAACAAAGCAGTCTGTACAGCTCCAAGTGTGGTGAAGGGTGAGAATGCACTAAAGGCAGGAATTTGAGGCTGGAAGAAAAGAATTCCAATTATCTTAATGTAAATATGCTACAAGTGAGGAGGCATGGAAATATTATCATTAGAGACTATGCTATGTGTTCAATGTCTTTTTAAACTGAGATGTCTCCACCTGCCTTAACCCATTCATTTGCCCATCCTCCCATGCTGGTATCTAAACCTTCACTTATCTATTTAGAATTTAAAGAATTGTTGAAAGGAAGAAACATTATACACACACTTTAATCCATTATTTTCCTTAAGTCAGTGGGGAAATAGAATATTTAATTGTATTTTAAAAAGGCTCCTGACCTAGATGGGAAGTCCAGGAACTCACTTGCATCAGACTTTTTAAAAGACCAGCTTATCAGCCTGATAAAGATCAAATTGGGCATATTTTGCCCAGCTGCTTTCTGAGTTATGTATGAGAATCTGAGGTGGTATTTGAGTGTTTTTTTCTAAGTGCATAAGACACTTTTGTACAGTAGTATGGCTAAAACATAAATTTAATAAAGAAAGAACAAAGCAAAGCTAGTTGTAATGTTAAATATCCATATTTTTAGTGTGGTTCAGCATGCATTTGTAAAGCTGGAGCTGCCAAACTCAGGAGAGATTCTTGATAGCAGTGGAAGAGCAAGACTGTTCTCTAAGCTAACAAATGCTCAGTACTTTGTATCTATGAAAAGTACAAACATAGGAAAACAAACATCAGTAGGGATTCCATCCTTCAGGAACAGGTATACGTGTTACAGACTTAACCTCTGCATTTCACCTGGAGCAGAAACAGTGGGATCTGTGTACATGCTGAATCATGAAACTGTAGTATTTCCTATCTTACCATTTGGTTGTTTCAGAGTTACATTCATGACTTAGACCTCTGGAAAATGCTCCAAATTGTGAAAATATTCTGACAAATCTGGTGAAAGGTAGACTTGTTACCTGAGATAGAGCTTATGGTAGAGACCTCGATTATTGGCTAGATGGCAGTAGAGTTTATTTATATTTTGATGTACATGTACACTGTGTATCATACCATTTGAAATTCAGCTTACTGTACTAGTGGAAAAGTTTCTAATATCACAGATCTACTCATCCCTGTGCTAATGCTACTGTGTTCTGTTACATTGAGCAAAACCCAATTTTCATAAGGACAGTTCACTGTTTGCCTCCATACTTCCTTCATATTCATGGAATGCAAAACCAAGAACTTGTCCCTTTTCTAGAATAGATTTCTAATGAACATTATACAAATCATCCAGATGTCTGCTGCTCCAGGGCAGTGAAAGCTCTTTTCTCTCAGCTTCTTGGTAGACTCTCAGTTTATGGGTTTCCAGTGGTCCCTCTGTTTGGCTTGTACAATAGAGGGTTTGGGCAGTGTATGGGCTTGGGTTTGCTAATGTAGTGATGTGGGCTATGATAATTAATCCTCTTCATGGTGGGGACTGGAGTAGCTGTGCAAGCACAAGGACTTCTGTGTCCACTCAGGGAATGTCATTCAAGATGGTCGTTTAACTCCTCCAGCAGAAGGATCCTGTTGGTGTGGGAGTCTCCATGTCTCCACAGAGTCTCCACAGGCAGGGTGGCTGCAGCTGGGGAGATCTGAAATTTAGGCAACACAGCATGTAGGGGAAGCTCCGGCAGCCAATCCCCGTGATTCCCAAGAATGCTAAGAAAACCAGTGGTTTGCAAACCACATAAAGTGCACTATGGCAGGATCCCTGGAGACTGAACTGGTACAAGCCCTGTGGTGCAGTACCAGTCGCCAGCCCACCAGATGCTGGCAGGGCAGGGGAAACACAGACCAGCCTGGCCCAAATATCTTTCAGAGAATCAGGCGACATGCTGATGCCACCATTGAGTCACAGACCACCAGGATGATTTAGGTCTGGTCCCCTAAACAGGTGTTGATGCAGCTTGATGACATTATGCAACCCCTGTCTCTTTCAGAGAAGGAAACTGCCCTGCAGGGGAGCTTTTCACAGTGTCCTTGGCCTCACTCTGCAGCTGATTGGGACAGGTTCCCTGGGGCCTCACGGAATGGACGCACTGAGATTCAGGCTTGGATCTGAAAAACCTGAGGCCCACAGGAGCTGTTTTACATCCTCCACCTCCTCTTTGGTCCACTGCTCACAGTGTCCTGTGGAGCCCTGTGCTGCAGCTGAAGCTGGTGCCCCTCTGCAGCAGTGACTGCCTTCAGCCCTGCTGCTCTGCCCTTGCCTTAGCACCTGTTGGGGGACACGCTCTCCCAGGCAGCCTCAAGCCCGAGGAGATTAGACCCATTCATATCTGAAATGACAGGGGGGTGCGAAATTTTAAAATGGCTTGTTCTCCTTAGCGCTTCTCCCCCACAGACCCCTGTCTCCCTGGAGCAGCTGCCCCCTCCTACCCCCCAAAGCCCCTTGGAGCAGCTGCTGTCCGTCTGGCTGCCTTGGCCTCCTTGTCAGCTGTTTGATGTCACCCATCAATCTTCCATCTTTCCTGCAAATCTCTGATGATCAAGTTTCACGTATCCAGGACTCTGGCCGTAAAACCCCTTTCACTGGTATAATTAGTAATTAGAGGAATAATGTTAGCAAACTCCTCTTGGCATAAACAGACACTCAATCCCCATCTGTCAGGTCAGGAAATTCACATTAGGGTGAAAGCCCAATACAGATTTTTCTATCTGAGGTGAGTGACCGCACACGCTCCGCACTACTTAATAAAGCTGGCCACATGACATCAAGTGGGAGCTATTTATAAGTGACCACATCAATTACAAACAATTTTCAGTGTTTTGAAAGTCATCGTGTCTTTCTTGCTATGAATCCCCATGAGCTTTGAAAGGAATGGTCTCTCTCAGCATTGCTCTGTAATGCTCTGTAAGGAGCCAGGGGCCATTGATGATTGGTGTTCAAGTCCATGGTTGTTTTGGAGCTGCACTGCTTAGATGACACCATTCAGTGGAATTATCCTGTCATTCAAGTGTGACAGGTAAGGCAAACTGAGGACCAGATCTCTTTGTTGTAGACCTCTTCAGTGCAGCTAACAAACTCCTGATTCTGCAGTGGGTAAAACTCAGGACAGACTGGTTCAGACTGGAAACAAGGCAGCATGTATTTAATGTGGAACAGGCAAAATTGAATGTTTTATTATCCTGTAATAGACACTGTAACTCAAAGATAAGATAATTGAAGGAAGCCCTATGCCTTATGCAGGAGACTGGAGCAGATGATGACAATGGCTTCTTGTGGCCTTATCATCTGTATTGTTTGGCTCCTCATAAGAACTACTGTTTTCCCTTCTGCAGAGGGGAAGGTTCAAATATGACTGAGGATTGAGCTTCTGGTCCTTCCACAATTATATAAGGGAAAGCCAGAAGTTGTACAGCTGGGCAAACACTCAGCAGCGGTTATGATCAGAAATCCTTTTCTGGGTTTTTTGTTTAATTTATAGGTGTTGGTGCAACCAAAACAAAGATGAACAAGCCAAATCTGTGGCTGTGTTCCATGCCTGTAGTTGGGCAGACTGTAAATACAAAACCACAGCACCACAACCAAGTCAATTCTTATGTGCCCATAGGTTTGTGTTGTTCTGTAACCCAGTCCTGCCTGGTCTCTCCAGGAGATAAGCAATCTCTTTTCAGGTTTCTGAGCTAAATAAGACATAACAGCACACAATTGTTTCAGGAGTGGGCAGAGGAACTTGAATCACACTCAGATGAGGACCCATTGTTAAATGGAAATGGGAAAATATGATCTGATTTTTCAAGCAGTATTTAAATTACTAAGGCCACTCCATAGCTTAAAGGGACCTACCTCTAGGAGCATTAGAGGGGCAGGATGAACTACAGCTGCTGGAGTAGGAAAGGAGGACTTTCTGAAGAAAGAGAGGACCTCTGAAAGTTATATGTTTCCTGTCATAGTAATTTTCTTTGCAAGGTATGTAGCTGAAGAAGGATGGAAACTATTTTTTTGTTGGAACCATTTCTAGGTATTTTGAACACTGTGTCTCAGCGTACTAAAAATCAAGCTGGAGATTGAGTTCACTGTTAGATACAAAATAGAAATTAATACAACATAACAGGATAAACTGTATGAAAAAACAGGGTTAAATTCATACAGTAGCATAACCTCATACTTTTGACCTGATACATACTTCACAAACCTGTGCTTATTTTAAACAACTTAAGAGTCTTTGACCTTAACAGTTCAATAGTATTGTCTTAAAATATTTTTCTGAATTATGTTCCTAGGCCTCAAAGAGGAAAGGTGAGCTCAAGGAAAAATAAACCAGTTATGTAGGATCACACTGACATCCTTAACAACTGATAACTTAAGGTCACTTTCTGAAGCCCCTGTCACTTGAGCTGACTGAAACAACTGGTAACAGCAGAGGTTTGCTATGTGATGGTGAAGGAGCATGAAAAAGAGATGAGGTCATACAATTTGTACTACTCCAAAATATTGGATTTTGGAGAGAATGTGTGGCAGGAAAGGAGGTCAGATGCAGACTCTGTTCCCATGGGGACTGTGATCACAGTGGATCCCCTCTGCCAACTCCAAACATGCTGTGATCCTTGTGTTCCATCTCTGTTCCCTGAACCTTGCTGCAGTTCTTCCCTTTTCCTGTTCATAGGTACATATTAAAGTTCAATCCCTTCTCCACCATGCCTGCTCCAGGTTCTTGGCTCAGCTTGTCTCTGACCCCTTTCTCTGATTTGTGTCACTAGCATTCATTAGTTCACTGATCAGTGTTTCTCTTCCACATTGAGTTTAAAATAATTTCCCCCTACCTGTGTTTCTCGCTTTCTCTGTTGCTCTGTCCCACTCCAGCTTCTCAGAATCTTCAGTCCCCCTTGGCATTTACCCTATTTTCTGTCTTCTTTATGCTTTGCTCTCTCTCCAGGCTTGAGCTCTGTGTATACCAGCTCTTTTACCTTGCACACATCTCTTACTAGAATTAATCTCTCCTGCACATATCTTCATCTGACAGGTTTCCAAATAGCTTGTGACTCTGTCTTTGTCCCCAAGCTGAGTCCTTCCTTTTCAGATGCCTTCTCTACTCTTCTGAATGTGGCCCTCCCTTTTACTCAGATTCCTGTCCTGAGCATTCTGGTCAATTTCCTGCTCAGTATCAATTCAGTTTTATTCCTTCCATCTTCCCTCCACATCTGCTTCCATTCAGTAGGTCTTCTCCACCATTTTCTCTCATTGCCAGTAGCAGATCATCACAATCCCAAGGGAAGTCTGTCCTACCACTATTAACTACAGGAGCATTAACTATAAGAAGCAACTTACTTCTTCTTATGCATGCAGGGAATGCACAAAATCCTCAGTGACTTCACATGCACAGCTCTGACCTGTACATATCAAAATGTGACCTTTGAACTTGGCCAAGCTTTGATAGTTTTCACAATGAGAAAATGAGGAACAGTCCTGACTCAAAAGCCATTCTTTCTGATAGGACTACATTTTCCTTTGAACATTAATACTACTACAACTTAAAAAAAATAATCTCAGAATATGATCAATATGAGAAAAAAATGTCTATAAATTAATTTTTTTTTAAGTTAATTTTTCCAAACAAGTGTCTTACCATGAATATGACCATTACCAGACAGGCAAGGCTAGGAACAGAGAGGAAGAGGAGAAGGAAAAGTGAGTGGAGACCTGAAAAGGGGAAAAACCTATCCCAAAGGTGCCTATGTCTTCATTTCTTTAGCAGCAGTTTCAGTAAGTCTTTAACAGCATATGGTTATTATGGTCCTCTTTTTACTCCTCTGCCCGTGTTGTCTCCTACTACTTCATTCAGTCCTTTCTCTAATTCCCTGTCCCCAACATTTTTATTCTTCAGTTCTGTACCTGTTTCATCTCCTGCTGTATCTCCTTACGCTCACTTTGCACCTCATTTTGTTTTTCTTTCTTACTCTGCCTTTTAATTATCTCCTAAATCTCTTATATTGGCTCCTCTCTCATGTAATAATTTTTTTTCCCCCCTCAGTCTACTTAATGGAACAATTCTGGCTATGAAAAAAAAAGAAAAAGCCAAGAACAATAGCTATAAGGCCAGATGTCTGGACATCAGCATTCATTTGTGCTCTTACTTTTGGTCATACACAAAATGTGCCCAGCTGTTGCACTAAGCCCTTTAAACAATCAACAAATCCCTGCTCTGCCTGGCTGAATATATTAATGCATAGAACTCCATCTGGAATTGCTCGTCTTTTCTCAGGTCCTCTTAAACTACCTTATACTTCTGGGTCTGATTGAAAAAGGATTTTATAAAGAATATTTTGAGAGAAAAATAGCAAATCTTGTCAGTTGGAAATCTCTTTGCTGACATTATATTTTCCACTGTGAAAGCAGTGTGTGTTTCCCCTTCATCATTCTCTGTCCTCTGTTTGTCCCTCTGTTGCTTCATCTCCATTCCTCCACACATCAGTGCTGTGCTGCAAATTGGCTGGAGAATGTGTCTGGTTTGAAAGCCCCAGGCTGCTTAGTGATAACACCTGTCCAACCAGTTAGAGAGGGTACAGATCTAATGGGGACTGTGAAGAGAGGCAGAGGCAGCTCTCTCCATTCAGCATGACACTGAGGGTTAATAGAAGGAAAATATTGATGTTTTATTGAATTACTCCTATAGGTCAGATCATATAACATGCCCAAGATCTAAACAATGATCCTGTTCTGGAGGAATGTGTAGTTCAGACTGATGAGATAAACCGTTTGCTGGAATATCTCTCTGAGTTCACTAAATTGCTTCCCTTATTTAATTACAAATTAATTGAAAACATTCCTTGCCCAGTGGAACAATACTTAAATTCTGATTTGTTGATAGTATCCTAATCCTGCTTCATATTCTGTAGACTCTCCCACAATTATGTCATCACTTTTGCACGTTTTTAGACTTTGGCAAAACCTTTTATGCGGGACTCATTAACATAAATAAAAGAAAAATTTGCAGCCCTGTGGCACACAAAGCCTCATTAGTCCCAGCCAAGGTGATGCTGACATAAATAACAGAGTGGCACACTTGCATCTGATGTAAATTTGGTAGCAGAGGTACTATCAGAGCTCAGAATGGAAAGATGTAGCTCTGTTAGCAGAACAAGGAGATGAGTATTCAGACAGGAAGCAAATTAAATCTTCCTTGCTAATGAAATCTTGCAGGAAGAGCCTGAGTTATGGAATTAGTTGAATTTAAAGCATCTAAAGGGTCACATGCCCTCTGCCTGTTGCATTTCTAATCTTTAACCAGTACAAGATTACTCACCTTGCTGCACTTTTCAGTGCTTAGCACAATCTTTCTCTTGGTATTTGAAGGGAGGCAGAAACCACCTTGAAGCAGACAGCTCCACAGTGTGGTAGAAAAACCTGGCTTTCAAAGAGAAAAATCAGAGTAACTTTCAGTCCACAGGAAGCAGGTTGCTAATTTTGCATTCAAGTCGTTGTCCTCTCTGGGATGATAATCTGTTTGCCTACTGTGAAATGCTTTGTAACAATAGAATTCTGAATACAGCATTGATAAAGTACTTATCAAATTCTTACAAAACATCTGTCAGCCAGCATCACAAAGTATTCTTACTCAGATAACCCAACACTATAAATTCAAACCACTATCCAGTTCCCTTCAGACAGATAAAAGCTCATTCTTTGCCTTCTATTCTGTATCTCATCCTTTTCCTGGAACACTGGTCATATAAACAATTTATATGGTGTACCAAAAAGGCTGACAGATCTGGGGAATTTTGGACACCATAAAGAAGAAAACTGATATGATATGATATATATATATGATATTGATATGATATGATATGATATGATATGATATGATATGATATGATATGATGTGATATGGAGATTCTGGATCTGGATTTGTCAGCCTTCCCTAGCTTCAGTGAGGACAGGATTCTGGGAAGGAGGGGATATTTTATGCATATTGGTTCTATTTTTTTCTCTTTTTGACCCTACTTTGGGTCAAAAAGAGAAAGTTGGAGCCTAATAGGCATGTGGTACAAATCCTAGGGCTGTGGGACACATTATCTCAGGAAGTAGCTCCTTTTAGAAAGCAATTAATACTTCCCACTCCCATCTTTATGGAATTTACTTCAAGTATCAGCCCCTCCCTGGTACATAAGAGTGATCTACTTGTGAACTAATGAAAGCATGAATTGTAATGGCACAGTGGCTGAGTCCCCACAAAAGTCACATCCTAATGCAGGTAGAAAGGCTGAGAGTTACTACCATCATATGAATGCTAAACAGCTACAGAAGACTTTTAGTTAGCTCACAGATGGGCATAGTTCAGAGGCCTCTCTGAATTATGCCCATCTGTGTTTTAGATCTGGAAGGATGAGACTGTATGTGCTGAGTTTTCCAAATACCTGGGTCTCTTATCATAGAGGAACCAGAAGGTCTGAAGCTCTGCATTTGTTTGGGCTATTTAGCAAGAGTCCTGGGAAAATGACATGGTAAATACAGCCTGGGGTGCTATATAAGCAGTTCCACTTTTAATCAGCCAGAGCTTATTTCAAGCTGGCACTACCCATCCTAGATATAGCTGGGTGTTCTGGTAATGGCTCCAGGACCCATCTGGACATCTGAATCTTCACGAGCAAAACAGGTACAGGGCTTCTGCTAGTTCCAGTCTTCCAGGAGGTGGTCTCCCCTTCCTCTCTGATGGGGATGGGGGAGAGGGATATGTCCAGTCCCTGTGTGATGGGTGCTCTCAGTTACCTCTTTTATAATTCCCAATATGCAATGTCCAAACCATTCCCAACATTGTATCATCAGTCAGAGAAATTTTAATAGTGCCTTTTCCTAAGGAATACTGTTCAGTGCAAATATTCTCAATTCAGTTCTCCAAAATAACACTGAAATAAAAATCGCAATGTACCCAAGAAATAGGGATCATGAATCTGGGATTGCAAAAAATGCCCAGGCTTGTTTGAGTAATCAAGTGACAGAAGTATGAATGTATTGATGGATATAGTGAACAAAAGACTGTATAAATGAATATAGATAATGGACTCAAAATTTTCAAGTTGTACACTTTTTTGTGTTCGCAGTGTCCCTGGAGTTTTTAAGATAAGGAAAACCTAGCATAGGTTCCAATGAGTACAGGCAGAAATGGCTGGGGATTTTTAAAGGTCATCTGAACATGCAAAGACTAGGTCCCTGCATCCCCATCTATGTTTTTCTAAAAGCCAATTTACAACTTTTCTAACTTCACTTTTCCTAAGGCTAAAATAATCCCTGTCTTACTATTTTGACATGGTGGAAGTCAATTTAACAAAACCCAGGAGGATTAGTTTCTCTTTAAATACAATGAGAAGTGGGAATGGAATAGAGCAAGAGACCCAAAAGTCATGGACTGCTTAGGGCAGAGAGGAAAATGTTCACAAACTGCTGACAAGATTAATATGGAGTTGATGGGAAACGCTTTCACACCAGGGTGCCAACAAATAAACACAATTCAAAAATATCATCCCTGCTGCACTGGGTAAGGGTGGATTCCCAGCAACAGAGAGGGAGGGAGAGAGGGAGGGGGAGACATTTAGAGAAGGCGGGAGACCTGTTTGCTCTGTGAAGCTTCATGCCCAGAATTCCTCTGTTGGAATCTGATAGCGGGGGGCTGGCTGGGCCAAAGGGTTACTGCTTTCTGCATTAAAAAAAAAAAAAAAAAGCAGGGAAAGAAAGCTTGGGCAGGGGAGGTTGAGGACTGTGTGTGAAAACCTGGAGATCAAGTCTGTGCACAGCTGCTGCGGGGCTGGGAGCTTCCACCTGCTGTGAGGGCTGAGCTGACTTCACGAGTGCTGCAGGATTTGCAGAACCTGAAGATGAACAAAAGGGCAGAGCCCTCTCCCTGCTTGGCACATAGTGGAGGCTGTGCCTGGTTTAAGTAATAAGACATATATGTCTTGCTAGTGTGGGCTGTCTCAAAAGAAAAAAAACAACACACTTGGGGGAAGGTAAGCTGGAAGAGCATGAGGAGAGGCACCTGCACAAACTGAAAAATGTGCTCTGAGACTAACAGTTTACAATCACTTTACCAAATTAAAAAAACAAAAACAACTGATTATTTTCCTTTTCCCTTTGACCTTTTCTGCCTTCGTTCTCTCCTTCCTCTGCCTTTTCTCATCTCCTTTACATGCTGCCATATTCTACTATTAAGGGAAATGCTGCCATTTCACTGCCAATCACCTGTTTAAAAATGCAATTTAGATAATATTTCAGTTAAGCTGGGTTGAAATTACCAGGCTTGAAAATTGAACAGCACTGGATTATGTGTCTATATATATCAGCGGAGGAGATTTAATGAAATTGTTCACTAATGAAATCTTAGCTTTAAGACTTCACATCCCTTCAGAGAAATGTGACATTAAGAGCCCTCTGCCTCTATGACAGCCAAGAACTTGAACTGAGATTTTACTCAGTAAACCTTTACAGTAGATTTACAGTAGTCTACAGTAGATTTTACTGTAAACAAATGGTATAAAACATTGCTGAAGTCAATGTGATTGCCACCAGTTACTTAAAAAAGGAGTTTTTAACCCCTGTGTTCATCTCCTTATGGTTGAAAACACAGACATCTTAGTCCTGCCTGCAGCTCTTCACTCTTGCAGTCCTAAAACCTCCATCCTGTGCTACTTATTTTCCCCAAGCCTTTTAACTCCTGCCATTTCCCCATGGCAAATCTACTTCCCATCCCCTTCCAGCCTTCAGGCATTCAATGTCTAGTGCAGGCTTTGCACCCAACAGACCACACAATGGTTTAGTGATGTGCAAAAATGGGGACTGTGAAAGGCAATAAGCAGAGTCCCTCTCCTTGCCTGGTTGAAAGGGAATGTTTAAATCTAGGCTTCCAAAGGGAAAGGGCACTGGAGGAACTCTGTCACACCGCTCCACCTGCACCTCTATTGGATGAGGAAGGATGGTTTTGCTTTTGGGGCTGGTCCAATTGGTCTTGTAACCTTTGGGTTCCCACAGGAGCATGACAGCTCTGTCTGTGTAGCAGCTAATGCCTCGCAGTTGACCTCCAGGGTCAAGGACATTGTGCTGATCTGATGACAGTAATAGTTCTGTTGACAGATGCATTTCAGCAGCTGTACTGCCACTTGGTGGGACTTCAAGTTAACTCTTCCTATGCCACCTGACACCGATGGCTCAATTGTAACTTGCATGAGACAGATTGTCTACAGCCCCTTTGCCCTCCATGCAGCATAAACCTCTCCAAAATAAATTGCCTCATCACTTTAAGGAAGAAATATGCAGATTCTAAATACCAAGCTGTCCCTACAGCCTCTCCTTCTTCTTGACTTAGTCTATCCAGCTTTATGCTTCCTCCCTCTTCTCTGTTTGCTTCCTCTCAAATCCCTGCTTGATTGTTAAAATGCTCATTTAGACCTTGTGATCTTTTTATGGTTCTACTCCCTGCCACTGAGACCAAAGTTTTCCCCTGATGAAAGGCCTGGCTCAGCTGCTGCACTGAGGATCCTGGATGATGGTAGTTGATGAATCTCCTTCTTGCTCAGTCTCTAGTCTCTCTAATTTCTTTCTCTGAATTTTTTATCTGTCTACCTCTTTCTCCTTCATTGATGCCCAGTCCTTATGTTGAATGACATCCCTGGTTGCTCTAGTGATGTTTTGAACTTAGATTTCTTTTCACTTTCAACCTCCTCCATGCTGGTCCCATATTCTTATGTACCCACTCAGATGTTCTTACAAAAAATTTCTGTGACATCCTGTCTTCTGATAGGCCTCTAAGTTTCTTCCTCTTTATTTTGTTTCTTCCTCACTTCTTTCTCGGCCGTTTTAGAATCTTGGTGGGGTCTGCTTCCCTAACATAATCTCTAGTATCTTGCTTATACCTACTCTGCTTTGTTTATCTTTGACATGTTTTTTGCCTTGTTTTCCTGTTGACTCTTTTATTGCCCCAAATAAGTGTGTTTTCAACTCTGTTCTCTGAGTTTCTCTTAGGACGTGTGTAGGTGACTTAGGAAAGGAAAGATATTCCCAGCTTTCCTCACCCATGAAGCTGCAGCAGCAGCTGTTATAACTGCAGTGACTTAGCTGAGAAGCACCACAAACATTACAGGATGCTGCATGGAGGCCACAGATCAGGCCCAGCTCCATCATCCCTCAGCTTCTTGGAATACTCCTGAGGTTTCATGACAGCTACACTCAAGCCCAGACCTAATTATCCCATGTACAACTGGTTTGTGTATGTGGACAGTAAGATGAGAGAGCCTCCCAAAAGGGCTGCAGCCTTTGGATCTACAAGTCTGACAGTCCCAGTCTGCAATCCCGTAACATGGAAGCATGTCCTTTGTGTTTCAGGACTGGCCTATAAAAATAGAAATAGATG
Source organism: Emberiza elegans (assembly GCA_024865655.1). Taxonomy (NCBI): domain Eukaryota; kingdom Metazoa; phylum Chordata; class Aves; order Passeriformes; family Fringillidae; genus Emberiza; species Emberiza elegans. The sequence goes on along the minus strand of JALJVW010000243.1, from coordinate 1,527,843 downwards.
GTTATCCTGCATCTGGAAAATAACAGTCTGGTGCTTTCTGGCCTCTCTCACTCCTAGACCTTTTTTTTCTTTCCCTCCCTCTCTCATGTTTTAAAGCCTAAATATTCTGACACAATTGAAAACTCCTTCTTGGGTAATAAAAGTGGCTTTGGAATCCATTTCTATAAAGGTGAAAAAATACACAACTGAGGAAAGAGAAAGAAATGTAAAATGTGTGAGATTTTTAAGAACTTTTGCAATACATACAGAATTAGAAAGGTCAAAATGTTTTTTTTTTTTTTTTACTTCTGCTTTTGACATCATGGTACCATTTTAGATACACGTTTTAATTTTTACTTGTTTCCGTTACTGGACTGTTTTGTTTTATGCTTAATTTTCCACTGACTTTACTGAACTTCTTTGACTGCTTGGGAGCTTTTATGGAGCGAACTGGCACATCTTTGTCCAGATCCTAGCAAACAGAAACTGGTCATGTGCCTAAAATCACCAACACAGCTCCCTTTGGCACACACTACTCTTCCTGTCCTAATTGTAAGAACAATCTACAACCTAATTTCCCAGTGAGACTGCAACATTGCTTAACACCCATTTTGATAGAGTATTTGTGAAGGGTTTGAACTACCAGAATGATATGGATCAGTACAAGCACCCTCCTGCTGCCTCTCAACTTTATTAGATTAAGGAAAATTGATCTATCTCCAAAGTTATTCTCTAGGCTAACTATTGCATGTGACATTTTTCCTGCTCTGGATTTAAATAAATAGTGCACGTCTCTCCATTGTCATCCCTTAGCAAGAGGAATTTTGTCAAGCTTGGGAAAATAAATGGTCAAAAAGATATGAGAAATTTTGAGAGGCTTGTGCTCCTGTGTTTCACATGTATTGGATACATATTTTTTAGTGGATGGCAGTGAAATGATAATTTCCTTCTAAATGTGGTATTATATAATTCTGCTAATAACCATGATGCTTGTACATCCCTTGTTATCATGACTGCAGTAAGTAAGTAATAAAAAACATTATACTCTCCCTTTCCTATGGGGAAATGTTAAGTTTGACTTGATTTTCTAAATGAATGCACCACTTAAAAACAGCAACAAAAACAACCACCCCCCAAATAAACAACAAAACCCAAGTCTGTCCAAATATATAGGTATTGCATTTGTTTCTAAAAGTGGCAAGACTGAACATTCACTTTTCATCAGACAGGAAAATTCTGCAGCCTGACCTGGGTCCTGGCCAGGCACCTGCTTCCCGTGGTCAGAAGCCTCCCTCTATCGACCAATAATCTCACTGTTCAGGAGGAGGGAGCTTTGGCCAGAAGCAGGAACAGGATCTGATCTGCCAGGTATCTGGGACCTCTTGCAAATGGTCTTCGAATCTGCCAACAAAATAAAAAAAAGTAATAATTTTATCAGCACAGTTTTGAATAGTCTCTACACTGACTTCTTTTTGTTGATTAAATGTATGCTTATACTGTTGAATGAGTTGGTCCAGCAGGACTGGGAAAATTAATTCTTTCACTTGATACAGAATAAATTCTCTTTCTGTTGTTGTGTCTCTGTTCCTAATGATAGTGGAGAAAGGAAAAACTTTGGCCTACATGTTTCTTGCCTGAAGGGCCTTCAAACAAGAGCTGTGGAGAACTGAATCAAGAACTGGGTCTAGCATTCAGGGATGACTGCACCACCTTGGCTGTATTAACACAGTTATCATTTCAAGCCAATCAGAAAAACTAGAAAAAATTTGCTGAACCTGTTGTTTCACACTTCTTTGGGACAAGCACTCAGAATGCATTTGTTATGTATAAAAAAACTATTTTCCTGGCACCAGTAATACATTAAAAAAAATAAAAAATCCATTACAGTCGATAAATTTATGCTCTGGTTTTTGGTTGTTTATTCAAATGAGATTATAATGGGAAAATACAAATTTGCAGAATTGTACTTACTAACAAATCCCAGTGTAGCAGACAACAGAGAACCATACTCAGGCAGGCAATTAAGCAGGACCCTTTCTAAAATGTGCCTTGCCCTGAGTCACAGTGATGATGGAACAGATCCTCACACAGTGTAAACCAACATGGTGCCCTAAACTGCAGTGGAATGCTGGTGAAGCCACTGGATGCCTAAATTATCAGGGAGAAACTGGCATGTTTCTGGGCTTTGTCATGTGTACTCACATGCTGATTTATTATTAAAATTTAGGGGTGCACAGGAGAACTGGGCAATGTTTCTTAGGAAGGCTGCAATGTGCACCCAGAGATTTTAACAGGGCTGCTCAGAAGGTGCAACTGGGGAGCATGAATTAAGAAAATGGAGAGAGTGAGAAAGCTCAGGGAAAGAGGAGAGTTTGAACATATTTCTAGACTTGCAAGACTACAGCTGTGGGAATAATTTAAAAAGCACATTTTTTGGATAATTTATTTTTGAAAATCTGCAAAATTTGTCAAATCATTTATTTGATGAGCATTATTTGACCAGCTGTACAGAGAGCCACACTGGAGTGCTGTAATGAGTGCTTTGGAATGCGACCAGCGTTAATGTGCCTGTGATAGTTGGATAATTCTTTTACCCTGCTCATTTCTGTGGTTTGCCTGTAACTATGGCCCCACTTGATTGCTGTTATGATGTGAGCTTTGAATTCTCTCTCTCCTTTGGCCTTTTCCTTTTGGCAGTTCCTGCCGAGCTGAGCCCTGATTAGAACCACAGCAGGTCATTTGATCTTCAGATGGCTATAAAAGGTCTGTGCAAGTGACCATCCTGCTCCTGTCCCAAATGGATGATCATGCATAGCGCACATTGCCGCACTCCTGGCAGCACTTCAGCAAAACTGCCGAGTTTTTCCTTCCAGGGCTAAAGCATAACACAAGGTACAAGGAGCAATTCCATTTAATGTCCCTTTAAACTGTCAAATTTAGCAGGAACTTTTAAACAGATCAGACTTTAAAGTGATGAGGGAGAAGTACTGTTCCCCTGCTTGAAACTGCAGCTGGGTTTGTTACCATCAGGTGTGATATGAAGTCAGCATTTTCCTTGATGACTTTTTCCTTTGCCATTGTTGCAATCTGGCACTGGAGATAGGTGCCTCATTCCAGGTTTTTAAAGGGAACTATAACTTTCCTGAAGGATTTTATTCCTTGTCTCCTTCTAAATGGATTTCGTTATTTTGTAATTTCTCAAAAATGAGTGAGTTTGATAAAATCCAGATATTTGGAATCAAGATGGAGAGTTCAGATAATAGCAGTTTTACTGCAGAAAAAACAGAGGTTTAAATACTTACGCTATTAAGTAAAGTTTATAGTAATGTGCTGTTCTCTTTCATTCATGGGGTTCTTCAGAATACTGATGCCCTTTCTTGAGAAACTTGTGCTGTTCAAATGCTGGTGGCATTTCCAGGGGAAACAGCACCTAGATTATCTTCCCACCTTGGTGGGAAACACTCATGAGAGGGATCTCCATATCTCAGTATCTGCATGTACCTTGCTTTGTTCAAAGACAATTTTCTGGAGTAGAGGCCTTTGACTGCTGGACAAATTTTTTCTTTGGGAATCTCAGCCTCTAATGGAACTCACAAAAGTAAGTGTTTTGAGAGTTCACTTTGATCAGACCTTAAAACAGAGAGGGAATTTTTCCAGCGCTGTCCTTAAACACAGATTATATCAAAGGCTGAAATTCATTATGCAAAAGATCTTCATATAATTAAAATGCTCCCTTTTTTCACTAATTGCAAGTATTGCCTGGTAGAGGAACAAGCAGTTTTGGTTTCATTATTTGTTTTTGTTATTTAAATAACATTCAAATGGTGGACTTACAGAAGTCAGAAGTTTTAATCCCAGCTTGAAGATCAGCTCACTGACACTACTTTGGGCTCAGCTTGTGGCTAAAGGTCCCAGTAGGAAAGAAACATTATTTTGCTGTTCTGTCATACTGTCCTTTAAGATCTCTCAATACACTCTACAGTTCTCACAGGACTGATCTCAGGTTTGAAAATATTAATAGCAAATGGCTTATGAGATTGAAGTAGCCCATTTTAGTTTTTATCACCCCAAAAGTTATCCTTATAAATACTTTCAAAAAATTACAATTCTTAAAAATATAATGGAAAGAAATTATAAAATATAAAGCTTCGTGGAACATTTGATCTTATTTTTGGTTTTGGTCATTTTGACTGATCAGCTGATAAGCGAGTGTTCCGATCAAGGAGGTTTTTTACTTTCTTTGTAAAAAATCCCAGTAAAATATATTGAGAAGAATAATCTGCTAAGGAAAGTAAATGTGGTTCACAAGATGGCCTATAGAAAAGTGATTCAGCACTGAAATAAACTCTGACTGTTCAGTTATCTTATATGCTGATAAATATCATTAACAGTGCCACTTCAGCATGTCATGATAGCTTATAAATATAGAAAGGATACTCTTATTCTCAGTGAATTAATTAAAAAAATTGTCAGGTATATTTTGTTTTCATATTGGAAGTATTTTTAGCTCATTCCAAACATTGGTGCAGAAGTTAAAAGCTAAATACTGGAATGCCCATACAAACTCAAATTTAAATTCCTCTTTTATTAGTGTTCAATCACACTTACATTACACGAAGTTATATCACAGAGTTCTGCCAGATGTCAGGGAACAAAAACTCACACACTACCAGGTGAGGAGAGGGCGAAGAAATCTGTGTTGCAAAACCAAGTGCCAACCACAGAAATATTTTGGCAATAGCTTTCATGTGAGGGGATCATTTGTGTCTCCTGGAATGCAAGTTCAGCAGTACAGCAAGCACAGGAACTTCATGTGCTGAGATGGCCAAAGGAACCACTTTCCCCTGGCACTGCTGCTTCAGTCCTTTTCTGGAGGCATCACCTGTTCTAGCACAAGTGCAAAGATAAGAAGTACGTCTGTGCTTAGATGCTGCAGCTCACACACTGGCATTTCAGCTTGGCCCAAAAGCTACAAAGCCACTTTGTGATGGGTGGTAGGAACAAACACAATGTCTGTCCTCCCATTTCAGCAAAATTCAGTAGAGCTTCTCGGTTGGTTACTAGTGATCAGTTCCCATCAGAAGGAACTGAAACAGCACACAATTTATTTACATGGCATGACATTCTGAGAAATTCTAATATTTCAACATTCATTTCTGTTCCCAAATCAAAACACAAATCATAGGATAACACAATGTCCTGAACTGGAAGAGACCCACAATGATCAGTGAGTCCAGCTCCTGGCCCTGCACAGGTGACCCCAAGAGTCACACCATGGTGCCTGAGAACATTGTACAGACACTTCCTGAACTCTGTTAGGCTTGGTGCTGTGATTGCTTTCCTGGGGAGCCTTTTCCAGTGCCCAGCCACCCTCTGGGTGAAAGAACCTTTCCTAATATCCAACCAAAACGGACACAATTCAGGCCTTTCCCTCAGATCCTGTCACTGGTCACCACAAAGAGATCTGTGCCTGCCTCTCCTTTTCCCCTCTCCAGGAAGTTGCAGACTGCAATGAGGTTTCATCTCAGTCTCCTTCAAGCTGAACAAACCAAGTGACCTCAGCTGCTCCTCACAAGGCTTCCCCTCAAGGCCCTTCTCCATTTTTGTGGCCCTCATTTGGATGTTCTCTTAAAAAAAAATACCAACCGAAATTTCTACTAAAAAAAAAAAGTGATTCAGAAATAGTAAATGTTTATATATTTATTCAATATCTTGTCCAAGCTAAACCCCTGAAACTGATTACATTGTTTTCAACTGACACGGTTCATCCTATGAAACATCAACCCATGATACATTGAATTCTCCCCACTAAAGCCAATGCTCTCTGGGGAGTTTCTTACCCGATGCCCCTTGGTCACAGCTCTGAATACAGCTTAGCAGCTGGATTGCAGCCTGCACTTATGATCAGTTTTTGGTTAGAAGGGAAGCACTGTGACATGAAGAGGAAGGTAACTCACAGGGAACTTGACTGACAGAGCAGACACCTCAAAGAAGCAAACAGAACAGACAATCCAAAGAGTTCAAAGAAGCAATGGTCTGAGGGGGAAATACAATTCAAGAATGTACTGAACTGAGGTGCAGTTGTAGATAACAAAGCCTTGAAGGAACAATCATCCTTACATCATCTTTTACTAAAACAGAGGCTCCCAAACTTCTGCCATTGCTTGTCTAGGAACACATGAAGTAACAGGAATGGCACAGTAGATTTCATTCTATATATATCACTGTCATCATTGTGCTTATAACCTCAGAGGCCTTTGTGATGGGATGAAGATCTCTCCATGCTAAATGTGATACAAAGAACAGAAAATAATCCCCTTCCAAATAAAATTATGATGGAGACAAAGAGAGGAGGCAGAAGAAGGATCATAACTGATACAAGTTGCATGTACTCTCCGCTTTATTATAGCATCAGCCATCCTCACTACATATGCATCTCCTTGCACCTTGTTCAGATAGGACCTGTAATTGCCCCCAAAAACCAAAATGAAGATACCATCTTTTTTTACACAGAAGGGATGTGGATCCAAGGAGGCATCCCATAGACAGTACTAGAGATGGCTCAGAGGATGCATGGGTGAAGGAAGTGATCTTGAACAGTGGAGACAAAAGTGGAAGAAGCTGATGCTGGAAGACAAATGGTTGCTTCATGGGGAAAAACCCTTTGATTGTAATTTTTAAAAATTTAAATTTAAAATTAATTATTTTAAAATAGAAAAAGAATATTCTGCTACATGTCTCTATTAGAGAAAAGTGTATCAAAAATCATGGTGGACATGTGGAGGAGCAGATGATAAAGAAGATGTTTATCCTAATTTCCTATCTCCTTATTCCACATTTTGCACATCTTTGGAGTACACACCCTGAGTACAGGGGGAATCAGACATCATGGCTCACCAACGTGCATGGATGAACTGATAGCCTGTTCTGTTCCCCTCTGTATGTAACCAGAATTTCCTGTGGGTTAAAGGCTTCTTCACAAAGTCTGTGACCTTGGTGTAGTTCAGCCATATGATGATGCAGACAGAAGACACAGCCAAGGCATTCTCTGCTAGGACAGCCTCCCAGCTGCCCGTTAGTCGAAAGAAGTGTCACTTGAAACTGTTTTTGGAGGTGGCTGAAGAGGGAGTGTTCTGCAGACTGGAATACTTTTTCTGTTAGTTTTTTGTTGCTGTCAACTTTTCCAAGTCCCCACAGCCCTTCCTTCCATCAAGTGACAGGGAGGGAGATGAGCACATGACTGAATGTTATTCCCCATTATGCCACTGCATACGTGCCCCTCACATGATGTGGGGTGGTGGCATTTTTGGCACATGGCCTCTGTGCATCTGATCATATGTCAGGAAAGGAGAAAATGGAGAGCAGCTCTCCCATATGAGGCTGTGTAGCTGGCCCCATGCTCCCCTATTTAAAACTTTGCCTTGGTTATCTGATAGGGAATGGAGAGTGGAATTTTGTGAAGTGAGGTAGCAAGGAAGTTTCCTGAAGGGGATGAAACATTCTCTAGGAGAAAAAGTCAAGAGGCTGTTTAATTTATTCAGATTTTAAAAACTTATTTAGCAATGCTCAAACCTCCAATATAAATACAGAAAGCACAGACTGGACCCCAGTAAACTTTTTTCAATTTCTTCTAAATCAGAGGTTCTTGGTTTTTTCAGAAGATGCATGAGAGAGATGGCAGTCCTATTATCAGAACCTGAAAACAAAATCAATTCCAGCAGTACTTTCAATGTTCTCACTATGAACAGAAAATCTGTTTGATACAGTAGGCCTTACTAAAACTATTTCCACTACAGTTTACATGAGGCATCATTTTACCAATCTGCTATCTAAAGAAAGGAACAGTCTTCAGCTCACAAAGACACCAGATTTCTATTTCAATTTCTTGTGTCACAGGATCTGATTTACTGCTGGACAGAGGCTTGACTGAGATCAGCACAGATCAGTTTAGCATCATTCTGGAGAACTCCCTCCCTTCCCCCAGCCTTACGCAACCCTTCTGGACAAGTGTGACCTGCTTAGCATGACAGTGAGTCATCAGGTTGGCTCAAACTGTCCCTCCATACCTTGGAAATGGATGATTAAGATCCAATTGCAGACCAGTTGAAAACTTAACTAATTTCAGCAGTGCCAGTGGTTAAAGCTGAAATGAATTAATCAGTGAAGCATCCAAGGATTCTATCAGGGGTCATGTATGTGTGATCATTGCTGTATCAATTTTCCACCCAGACACATTTATTTAAGTTGTGACTACCTGTCAGAAGGAAATAGTGGCAATATTTCCTAAGGCATCCCCTGATAAGGTTTTGGCTGCTCTGAAATAATGTGCCTTTCATCATGGAAGAGCCCTAAATGGAGCTGTATGCCAGTTTGTTTTTGCAGAAGGCTGGGTGTCAGGAGTACAATACTAATGAGAAGGCATCAGCATCCAATGTTCAGAATCAGGAGGTGGGAGCAAGGCTACAAGGCATTTATGCTTTTCTCTAAGTCGGTATGAAGGATGTAAAGAAAATTATGTTCCAGAGTCTACCTGTCCATGGAAGTAACAAATAGTGCCTCTTTATTATGTATTAGTTGTATGTTTGTTAGTCCCCACCCTACCACTCTATCTACATCACTGCTTCCCAACATGATGGGTGTCCCACTGCAGCCCTTCCTTCTCAGCATGCTCACAAGATAAATTCTGATTTCACTTGTGCAAATGTGTACACAAGAAATGTGAAAATACTGACTTTGTCCTTTTCACAGAAATGTCAGAATTTCTCACTTGAGGTTAACTTACAGCACGGGGTTACAATTAATTGCATTGTTTGCTTGGAAAAAATAAAATAGGAGTCTCTCCCACTATGTCTGATGAGAATAGAAATATGGAGGAAACATATGAAGATAAAAATCTAGCAGCATGAAATGATCTTGAGAAAACAGAGGGTTTTTATTCAGGCTCTCCTTTGAAAGTTTGGTCATGAGGTGAGAAAAAAATCTGGTATTTTACTGGGCAGACTCCTCAAATTACTTTTCTATAGCTTAAAGCTTCATGGTGTCTGCAGTACCAGCTGGCAGAGCAGGTATTTGTCCTTTGAATAGTGATATGCACACGTGGACAACTATCATTTACCTTTTGCACTTACTGTGAACACTGGTAAGACACAGCTCTAGGACAGGCAGATATAACTGAGCAACTGGTTAAATCCCAGCTTGGCAATGACAGACCAAGCAGGTCTCATATGTCTGGAAGCTTCCTCAGAATTTAACTAAATCTAAACTTAAATTGCAATACAGTGAAGCTATTCCTCAAACTTCCTGGGAGGTGAAGGATTTAGACATGTTATTGAATCAGGGAACTCACTTTGTGGGTCCAAGAACATCTGAAACGCACGAAAGAAAGATCATAACACTGAGATAGTTCCTGCAGCTGGATGGTGAAACTTGTTTAAATTGCTCTGTGGTATAATGGGGAAGTTTTCTTTGGCCATCACTGATGCTCCAGGAGTTTCTTGAAGGGCTTCTTTATAGGAACATCTGGGTTGGCTGCAGCAATTTCATCATCGGCTCTCTAGCAGTATTTGCAAAACTGGTTGTCTCCGTGGTTCCAGGATGAGTCATGTAAGAGGGCTGAGCTTTTCCTGTGTCAGAGCCTCCCATGTGTGCCTGATCCCCCTCTGCTAGCTCACACACCAGACTCCATTTCATGGCTTTTCCTCATCTTTCATGGTTTAGTCACATCACAATATTCCTTTACTTGCATGGCAAAAATAACATCTGCAGGAGCTTTCCAATGTCCTGTGATTGAAACTAAGATACAGCAGGGTTTCTGTGTGGGTCTAACACGCATGTGAGGATAACACAAAAGAGTGCCTTCTCACAGCTTTCCCAGCAGGTCATTTTGATTGACATATTTGTAGAGGCTTCAGGGTGGATTGTAGATTCAGCTGGCATGTCAAACCAGATGGGAGAATTCCACCAAATGCACAATGAAATGAGAAGTGCTGTTGTATGGCTTTCTCTGCTTCTAACAGAGAAGCAGATGGGAAAATAAAATACCTCTTCATAATCTCCTTTTCATTCTGAGGGCCACCTCCATTCCTCTCATCACCTTCCCCTCTTCTCCTTCCCCTGTGTTTTCCTTCTCATTTTGTATGTCCCTTCAGCTTCTCCTGTCTTTGGGCTTTCCCACATAAACATTCTTTTCTCTTTCTTTCCCTCCCCCAAGTATTCTTTGTTGCTCTTATTTTTCTATAACCAGAGGTGTTCCCAGCAGAGAAAGAGCAGACAATGCACAACAATTTGTGCAGCTCCGGGAGGGGTTACTGAAATTTTCTATCCCAGTGTGGAATGAAAAACACCAGATCAGATCAGGGAATGAATGAACCTTGTGGCGTTAGAGGTTTGGCAGAATTTTCTTGCTATTTTGGTAACTCATTGAACTAGATGGAGTCAATAAGTCTTTTTCTCTTGTAATTTTATTCCCCCCCCTTTTTTTTTTCATTTCTTTTGGTGATTCAGAACCCAAAGATGTTTTCCTAGCCCAAAGGGATCTTTTGTATATGTCAGGGACAAAAGAAATACTCCATTTACTGGGCTGGTACATGTAGTTACCCTATATTATAGCTTTCAAAACAACAGAAGCTATCATCAAGGTTATGTCTGGACTTTTATTATAATCTCCCATTTCAGTGCGTGGTCTTAGCTCTGGAGGTAAAATGTTTTAGAAAGTTTGACCACAACCTCATTGTATGTTTCTTAGTCATGCTAGTGAAAAAGGTTTCCCATCACATGATGTGTTTAGATGCTTTTTAATCAAGGAGTACTAAAAGAAAATTTTAAAAATATGTATAAAATGAAGGCACTTTAAACATTAAGTCAATCTAAATCACACTAAAACAATTCTCAGCAGCAGAAGCAATTATCGTGTTTTAAAACTTAGCCTTCTACCAACTGGATGCCCTTCTGTCCTCCAGCTGCACATAATAATCTATATGAAGAAGGTAGCTGAAGAAAGCAGTAACAGCATCCTTCTCTTTTCACAGAACTGCACACATTGCCTACAAGAGGCAACTACACTGCTGCAGGGCTGTCAGTGTACCCAGCATATTTTGCTTTCAAGCTCAGACTCCCCTTAATGTAGCATTACAGTCCTTCAAGCCCTGCTCAGGAGTTTGACCTGTAGAAGTGAGGCTGTGCACAAATACAGGGGAACACACCATCTACCAGCCATTAAATACAGCACAAGTGAAAGAAAAATAAAGGTGTTCAAACAATCTTTACCATCAGGGACAGAGTTGTTCAAAACAGGGATTTCTTTGGCTACAGACTAAACAGAAGGACCCTGTTTACATTATTTTTGGCAGGGTGGGAAGTGTATGGTAGAGCTGAGTGCAAGTCCTCTGGGAGAAAAGTAATGCACAGAGGTCTCCTTTGCCTCTGGAGAGCCTCAGTGGTCAGCTGTGGGTCAGGAAGGATTTAGAGAAGATGGTTCCTTTGTCCTGCTGAAATGCATGTGCTCTGAGCACCCCTTGAGGCTTCCCACAGTCATGTCCTGCCTTACTTCCAGCCATGGCTATTTCAAAAGCTTCTCCCCTCAACCACTATCCAGTCCTTTGTGGCCATTCCATGTTTCTTCTCAAACTGACCAAGGCCCTCAGGGCTTCTTGCCATGGGGACAACACAAGGTTCTTGGCAATGCCAGAGGGTGGGATTTGGTGTGTGGTGGGCACTGAGCCATATGGGCTTTGCTAGAGCAGGACCTGCACACTCATTGAGATATCTTCTAAGTGTGAAAACCTGAGCTGTCTCTGAAGCTCAGGCTTCATCCAGACTCTCAGTTTTCATCCACAGAGTCTTTCATCAGTGCCTCTTTGCTCTTCATATCTGTTAAATGAGGCAGTATTTGTGAATGTCCAAGCAGTTGTTGTGAGCATGAACATGAGGCAGAAGTTCCCTTAAAAGCCACCAATGCCCCCAGCTGCCCCTGGCCCCTCATGACATCAAAAGTGCAAAGAGTGTGAGATCAGGCACGTGGTGACAACATCACAGACATCATTATTTGTTTTGAAAATGGTTTAGTGATGCACAGCCACCTTGCTGTACCTGCCCACTGATTTGGCAACAGCTGAATCTTTTTTTCTCACCCACTGACTCAAACTGTCTGCTTGCATCTTTTTAGAGATTTGCCTCCAAAGCTAATGGCTGTCCCAAATGTTGTTTAACAGTTTCCACTTCCACTGCAGAGCAGCCTCAAATTCTGATAGGGTTTTGCAGAGTTCATAAGCTCCACAGGAGGGAGTCTTTACCTATTCTTAAATACCACACCTAGTTACTGAAGGTATTTGCCACCTACAGTGATGATTGGTAAAGGCTGATTTGTGCTTTTTCTGCAAAAGGGTTGTGGATCAAATGAGGTGCACCCTCTTTGGTCAACATGGCCCGTGTCTTGGGATTCAAGCCTGGCAAACTTTGGAAAGTCCATGAAAAATATTTCACATGCACATTGTAGCATTGCTGACTGTTTTACAGTGAAGTGTCAAGCTCGGTTTTCTTCTAGAAATCATAAAATTATTGCTTTCCCTTTCCTCTGCCGTGACTTTATGAAAGTAATTTAACTTTGCCACATGTTATGTAAAAAGACCTGAGGTGTGGTCAAAGAGTCCTGGAAACTTAAGCAAAACCAAAAACCTCTAAGGAGATAAAAAGCAAAGCTCCTAAATACAGACAGTCCAGGATATTTTTAAGAAGACAGCAGGGCAGGAAAGCAGAGTGTGAGATCAGGCATGTGGTGACAACATCACAGACATCATTATTTGTTTTGAAAATGGTTTAGTGATGCACAGCCACCTTGCTGTAGCTGCCCACTGATTTGGCAACAGCTGAATCTTTTTTTCTCGCCCACTGACTCAAACTGTCTGCTTGCATCTTTTTAGAGATTTGCCTCCAAAGCTAATGGCTGTCCCAAATGTTGTTTAACAGTTTCCACTTCACTGCAGAGCAGCCTCAAATTCTGATAGGGTTTTGCAGAGTTCATAAGCTCCACAGGAGGGAGTCTTTACCTATTCTTAAATACCACACCTAGTTACTGGAGGTATTTGCCACCTACAGTGATGATTGGTAAAGGCTGATTTGTGCTTTTTCTGCAAAAGGGTTGTGGATCAAATGAGGTGCACCCTCTTTGGTCAACATGGCACGTGTCTTGGGATTCAAGCCTGGCAAACTTTGGAAAGTCCATGAAAAATATTTCACATGCACATTGTAGCATTGCTGACTGTTTTACAGTGAAGTGTCAAGCTCGGTTTTCTTCTAGAAATCATAAAATGATTGCTTTCCCTTTCCTCTGCCGTGACTTTATGAAAGTAATTTAACTTTGCCACATGTTATGTAAAAGAGAATAAGACCTGAGGTGTGGTCAAAGAGTCCTGGAAACTTAAGCAAAACCAAAAACCTCTAAGGAGATAAAAAGCAAAGCTCCTAAATACAGACAGTCCAGGATATTTTTAAGAAGACAGCAGGGCAGGAAAGCATATAAACTCATGTTTGCAACATTTGACAGTATGGCACTGCCCTGAACTGGGAGGCTGAGTTGTGCCAACCACTTCAGGTGTTGCAAGTCTACATACAGTGACAGACACACTTCTTCATCCACCCCATGTGTCAGAGTGCATCAAACAGATTCTTTTCTGATTCATGAATGAGACTGAATTAAGAGCAGAGTTATGAAGGTGGAAATAAAGCACATAGACTTACTGTGGAAAAAGAGGAGGTGAAAGGTGCAAGGGTTTAGCTTGAGAAGGGTACTGCAAACAAAGGACATGGAGTGCAGGAACCAGGAATGACAGCTGCAGCCTGCAGTGCAGCTTGGGGAGCGAATAAGTGGTAGCTTTGAAGGACTCCTAAGGCAGCCAACACAGACTGAGAACCTCCAGGTAGGCTTGGCTGGGTAACAGGTACAAAGCAAACAAGGACTTTATGGAGCATTCCTGCCTGCTACATTTGAAGTTTAAAGTTCCTGATGGAGAATGCTCTGATACTGCTGCCTTGATACTACTGATTTGAGAAAGGGAATAAGCCTGCCTGTTTTAAAGGCAAAATTCAAGTTCTGGATTTTACCTGAGTTTTCTTTGCCTTTACTGAGACAATAATAGTGGAAAACTCATTTGCATGCACATTCTTGCTGTGAATCAGAGAAGGACAGGACTAATCTTAGTGATTCATAAGCTTATTAATCAAGAAGGGCAAAGGAGATTTTCCATTTCTACTTGCTCTATGTTTTGGATAAACAGGTGGCTTGCCTTCTAGATGATCAGAAGCTCCTTTTCCACTTGCAGTTTGGCAATGTGTGCTGTATAAAAACACTGTCTTCCTATTTTGTGGAGTTTTCCCATACAGGGAATTATGGGGCCTTGACAGTACAAAACAGGTTTCTTGGGAAGTTTCTTAGACAAAGCTTGAACAGAATCCCAGATGCACAGTCTGGTGGTCCCTGCAAGAATAGCTCCTATCTTATCTGCCTACTCTGACAGCCAAGATTTTTCTTCCTCAGGCATCCTATTGTATGCTCTGATAACTAAGCAGAACAAAAGTGGTATTTCTCTCCCTAAAAGGCCTCCCCTCCTTCTGTCTCATTTCTCCACCTGCAGCTACTCTTCTGATAGGCGCTTCTCCTTGAGCAGAGTGCTTTCTATCAGATCAGGTTTTGCTGGATGCCCCTGAGAGCAGTGTAACCCCTGCCCCGTGCTGATGGATTGAATAAAGCCACTAATCGTTAAGTGAAAGTCACACCAGACTTTGTATGGAGTGAAAGCAGGGGGCACAGTCTTCAGCCTCTAGGGCTTGGCAGGTTTCACAACAAAACAGCTGGCTGTGAGACATGGGTGCTGATGGAATACATTAATTACTGTCGTCAAGGTTTTAGACACACTTGTGTGTTGCTGGTAATACCAGCATGCAGGATTATCAGAGGAATCACTTGTGAAAAAGAAAAAAAATGGAGAAGGGGAGAAAGGAACTCGGAAAGAAGGTTGTCTGACAAAGGTCCACACTGCATTTGTGTGGGCACGACAGACTTGTTGACTTTGACCAGTGCATTCCATGGTATCCACAGCAGATGAGTGGAATTTTTCTGAACATATGATGTGGCTCAGCCCTGTTATGACCTGCAATAGGTTTTGCAAACCAGACCTGTTTGGAGCATTCTGGAGCATTTTAGCCAAGCTCAGTTTTAGTTTGTCCAGTGATGGTAGCAGGTTTCTTCCTGGAGTGTCAGTAGAACTTTGTATTTTCATCTCATATCCACTGTGGTCTTGAAACAATGGATGATAGTGTTTTTACTTTCAGCTTACCCAGAAGCAAGTGTAGGCAAGGCTATATTTGCAAAGCAATTTAATCAGCCAGTGGAAGAACCAGGATGAAATGTCACAGGTTGCTAAACAGGATGCCTTATCTTTGAGTTCAGAGGTGAGTGATGAGTCTCACTGTTTTCCAGCACAGAGATAGGCACCTGGTGAGGCTGAAAGGGGCTCTTAGCTTTGTGGTTCAGGACAGGGGTGCCTCTGCTGCCCTGTGGACTTGTTCATTACTAAGATGAGCTGCCAGTTTTTAAGCCACTTCATGTGCAGTATGGGTAGAGGTCAGGCCACAAAACTCCAACTAGTCATTAAGAGAAAAAGTAATTGGCCTTTTCTTGCTTGCATTAACTTTGCTGATCTTCAGCCCTGAAGTGTTTATTTTGCAAAAGATTCCATCACTGCTACTGCACCAAGGGTAGAATAATGCCATTAATATAGTTTGTTTTGGTTGGAGAAAAAACACTCTGAGCCTCTAACAAATATCCTCTTGTTAGCAATTGGAAATGTATAATTAGGACAGACTCTCCTGTTACTTTAACGAGATTTCAGTTCCCCCCCTT
Organism: Emberiza elegans; assembly: GCA_024865655.1. Classification (NCBI taxonomy): domain Eukaryota; kingdom Metazoa; phylum Chordata; class Aves; order Passeriformes; family Fringillidae; genus Emberiza; species Emberiza elegans. Next base: position 1,511,969 of record JALJVW010000243.1, on the reverse strand, counting down.
GCTGTTGCTCTCTTTCCCATTTTTAATGAGATACCAATTTCCTCCCTTCTCATTTGCAGATGCCTTTCCAATAAAACAGACAGCTTTGATTTTCATCTTAGTGTGCATTCTTAGCCTTAATTCATTCCTCTACACAAGTTGCCCACCACACTCTCCATGTGCTAAACGCCTGTTAATCGCTAAAAAATTAACAAGGTGTTTAACACCAAAAAAAAAAAAAGGCTAAAAATTCCTTTTCTTGTTTGGTGGAAAGACTTGTATTTTTGTCACTAACCAAAGCTCAACTAATTCTAGGCGCAGAGGGCAACACAGGACATCTTTTTGTAAATACACCCAATCTCTCTTTTGCTTCTCTATCTTTCTTCAAACCTCTAATCCAGTCTTCTTTCCCGTAAGCTGTAAAGAAATCCTCCACTTTTCTTTTGTGAAATTGACTGTAGGCCAGTATATTTTAGTTGCAGAAATGTTGTCAGCTTGTGGGCAGCCCAGGAGGCCCTGGAAGATTTGTAGGTGTTGAAGGCATGAAGAGAGGGACTTTTCTTAGTGTAGCTGATTCAGTACAGCCAATTCTTCCCCTGAGGTTTGGGGAGATGCAGCCTTGGCAGGTTTGGTCAGTAAACTATTTATTTACGAAAATTTATTTTTGTTTCACTTAAATAGCTCTTTAAGACCTGCACAAATCCTGAAACAGCGCAGAATAGACATCACCTTGCAGCAAAGAATCTAGGCCTTGTTTTAGTCAGCCCAGCTACCAGATGAAATTTTCTGTAGGTCTTCCATGCCGTTTCTGTTGTCTGATTTGTACCATCATGGAATGCTAACTCATTAATTCTTATCTCTGTAGAACTGAGATGGCTCCTTGTTTGGATTTTGCCTCGCATCCAAGGGAGATGGCAACTGCTGCAGTCAGTAGCTGGCAGTGTGCTGAGCACAGCTCCTGATCCTGCCTGATGTCGGAAGTGTTGCACTACAGAAAATGGTCCTGTTGACCCATACTGGAGCATTTTCCCTCTCTTGCTCAGTTAGAAATGGAAAAGTGGCTTGTGCTTGCTGTTTCATCTCAGTTTTAGTCAGATGTCATACTACTGTTTTATCAGAAAACCTCCTGCTCCCTTTGCAAGTAATCTTTTGTACTAGACCTTTCTTGGCTGGTATGTCTTAGTCAAACCAGTCACTGAATAGCAGTGCCAAAGGGCAGCCAGGTCATACAATGAAATCTAACAAATTCTCTGTAGGAGATGGAGGAGCTCAGAATGGCCTCATTGCTTTCTGGTCTGAATTCTGTGATTTTGCATTGATGGTCTCCTGACTTTATTTTAAAACAGAAATTGAATCAGCCTAGGAGGTGAGCTACGAGCAATCTCTGTACTTTGACCAATTCCCTTTGTGAAGAGTGGATTTATTATGCAATCCCCTTACTTAGAGATGATTGTCCTGTTGCTTTAGTTAAACATTGCACCCAGTGTCTCGCTTGTATCCATCCTCTCCTGTGGAAGGTAGGGTGCTAATAGCTGGACAGGATGGTTGGACAGGATGGGTGGAGGAGGTGACTCTGCCATGACTGCCTGGCCATTAATGCACGTGTGATCCAGGCCCAAACAGACTGCAGGTGATGTTCTGGGGACCCACTTGTGGTGAGAGAATCCACACCTCTTTCCATTGGTGTGGCTTAGTTCCTCACTAGAGGAAGATAATCTATACCAAGATAAGCATGAAGTGTGACTGTGTCAACAACTGAGGCAATACCTCAAATGTAAAAATAAAGTTAAGCCTCAGTTTATACTAGTACAGAAACGAAAGTCCAACAAGGCCAAATGTGTGTAGATCACAGTGAAAGATAATTATTTATTTATATTGTCAAAGTTTTTTGGGTGCTTAGGATAAATTCCCTTCTGTTCTGCATGTTGAAAGGATTTTGGGAAGAATCTTTAAAAGCCAGGATCCTATTTACTCAGAGTTGGTGTTAGTCTGAAAAAGGCATGTGAAAGTTTCTATAAAAAATAAATTAACTTAGTAACAGTGGTATTCTGGGGAAAAGGGTTGCCCTCTCTTTCTTTCTGAGCTGGTGCATAAATTCATCAGACCATTCCCTTCCAGCTCCCTCTCTTCATGAAAATGAACTCTGTATCTAGTTGTTCTCCTTGGGACAGATAATTTGGATCTTCTGAATGAAAAGTGTCACAAAGGTAGAATAGGAAAATTGGTAATCGTTACTCATTCAAAATTAATTTTCTTTCTTTTGGCCATTTTGATGGAAAGATTGGAGGCTGGAAAGACAGCGGGCACAAAAACTGATCTTTTAAGGTATGGGGCGAAGATCCCTGTCATTCATGAGTGATATTTTCTGGGTAGTTCTGGGTAATCTGCAGACCTGTTTCTCTGTTTCTCTGACAACTGCAACACCATAGTCAGACAGCATAAAACCCACAATTGGTATAAGCTAATGAAAACTAATGTGTTACTCAAGCAGAGTTGAAAATAGAGAATTCTTTAATGGCAAAAGTTTTAGCAAGTGTTGGTGACTCAGCGTTCAGGTCACTAAAACTCAGAATTAAAATTGCAACCGTAAGAATAATGATCTGTTGTAGCGCTTTACCCAGGGACATCATAAATTCTTTGCCATTTGAAGTCTCTTAATGGGGACTCATTGTCTTTTTGAAAGTTATGCTTTGATTCTGCCAAAAATTAATGGCTGAGATGGAGCAATTGCTTGACATTTTTTTTTCTACGTTATATAGAAGTCAAACTAAATCATCACAGAGTTCCCTTCTAGACTCTATAAATCTGTGTGAGCGATCCACATGTAATTCCAGCATCAAACACCAAAGAGGGTAAAGTATTGCGGTTTGACTAATGAGATAAGAATGAAGAAACCTAAACATAGGTGGTCTACTAAGGGGAAAAAAAATTTCAGTGACATTTATTAACTGTGGAACTCCATCTACAAGAGATGGTGAAAGCCAGTTCTTGAGTCATTTGAAACAGTGGTGCATTTGAAAGTAGTACAGAATTGCTGAATATAGCAAAAGGAGTATGCCTTCTTTAATAGTCTAACTATTAAACTAGACTATTAAAACAATGGACTTTTCCAATTCTGCTCCCATGATTGTTCCACAGTGTGGAAAATTTGGAGAATATTAATGAAGAGCTAGCTCATGGGAAAATTACTGCTGGTGACTGAACATCCATGGATATGTTCATCTTATGCCTGTAGTGAACTTTTGTCAGCAGCACAGAAGTTAATATCACCGCTGGTTCATTTTCCTTCCTCATTTCTTTTGCCACAGTAGATCAGTGAATGCTGCTGGTCACTTGACTGCTGTGGAAAGACAAGAAAGAGAAACTGATCTCTCAGTCTCTCAGCATGTGAGTACCTGAGACTGGCAGGCATAACCTTTGTAACTGAGGGCCTCACCACATCTAACTATTGCTTGGTATCGGGCTGAATTGAGGCCATCCCTCAAGGCAAGGCAATGTTAAAAGGGATTCAGATGGTAGACTTCAAGTGACTTCCTCACTTTACAATATATTTTACAGGAGAAGATAATTTCTAGGTTTGAAAACTCTGTAAGCATGGCTAGGACATTGATGTGGAGAGAGTGGAACAGCAGGGTAGGATAAGAGGGTAATTTGCAATGGTTGGCTAAAATTGTACCTTACATCTCATATTTTGGAGGCTTTATGGGCACACCAGAATCACTAAAAGGAAGAGAAGTATAATTTCTGCAAAGGTGGCTTCAAGCCTGCCTTTTTCCCAAGAGTGACCAAGAGTGGTTGTGTTACTTTAAGTTGTTCTGTGCTAGTATTGGAAAGGTCCAGGTTTTCATTAACATTTAATTAAGCCACAGTGGCCCTTCCTTCCCACCAGGGGCTTCCCTCGTTTGCAGATTTAGTTAAAGGGGCTCTGTCAAGTTGGTTAGGCTTATAATGTGACTGATCTTTCCAGCTGCATAGTCCAACAGGAAATGCCCAGAATGCACCCCTAGGGCTCTGTCTGTCTCTCTAAACTAAAGCCCATCCTTCAAAAAGCAGAGAACTACCATTTTCTCAAGCAGCATTTTAGAGCCCTGGGTATGACTCAGGATGTGATGGATGCACACAGGCTGCACCCTTGTGCTCTGAGTGCAAGCACTAGCCAGTATTTACGCATGTATGATAGGCAGGACAAGCCTATGCTTGCCTTTCTTATGAGGTACAGAGAAATACTGAGACTTGAATGGGACAATCTGAAAAGTAATCCTGCAGATGTGTGCAGGAGACACAATGGACACAGTTTTATTACTGAGTGGGTTTTCAGGCGTGCAGCCACATGCAAGCTTGGTTTAGGCTGGGCTGAGAGGGGCAGAGGTACGGGAGCTGTGTCATTTGAGTGGGTTGTTCACTGAGTGTACTGGCCACAGCTGGAGCTGCAGGCAGGGAGCACATCTCTCCCTTTCTGCGGCTGGTTAAGCCTGGCAGGAGAAGTGGCCATATGTCTGCCTCTTTTGAAGTTCACACTTGATATGCCTCTGTATGCCCAATTGCTTAAAAAGATTAAAAGAATAAAAATTATAAGGAGTTACGTATACAAAAGTTAAGAAATCATAGGATTAAAGTTGCCTGCCCAAGCTTAGCTCAACCTTTTCTGGAAGTGTGTTGCAATGTTGACTTTGCTGACTTAATTGTGAATTTGCTTTTTTTGCCTTTTTCAGTGGACTAAAAAAAGGGTGCTCAGGGAGTGGATCGGGGTGAGGTTATTAAGGAGGTACAGCTGCTTGGACCTCCCTTCTTAGAGATGGTGGAAGGTGGACAACAGATTTCATAGTCTTCCAGGTCAGGCAGTAGAATGTTTTTGAAAAGGGGAAAGCAGGTGTGGGTAGGGGAGGAAGCATTGCACTAGTAAAACCAGAGTTTACCTCAAGGTTTGGGCAAGCAAGGATTAACAACTTTTTTGTTATCTTGAGTTTCTGATAAGTGGTTTGAGCTTCGTCCATTGTGCTCATAGAAGTTTCTCTCTTACTTATGATGTGCATCACAATCAGCACAAATTTTTTTTTTCAATGAATAGCCATATTGTCCCTAAATCTGAGAAACCCCTTACAATTTTAAATAATGAGCTGTTTCAAATAATGTGCAAGTTGGAGTTTGTAATTCATCAGGGCACTCTCTGCCAACACTTTCCACATGACAAGAAGATTGACTGCTGGCAGTTTTCTGAGCACGTTGTGGAAAAGGGGGCTTCCTGGGAAGGCAAGAGTTCATGGACACACATGGCCTTTGGTAACAGCCAGTTAACAATGTCATTCTCCTGTGGTGGTGAAGATAATCACATCCACTGGAATCCACCACACAAGAAGCGCCATGCAGTCAAACATGTGAGTGGCAGTACTGGCTGCCAACAGCACATCCTCCTGCTACTCTGTCAAATCCCCCTGCCATTTTTTCAGGCTACCTTCTGGTCACCCCCAAAACCTAAGCATTTGTTTAATTTCTGTCTTTTGCATTGATCTGCAAGGATTGATAATTACTCTAAGAATCACTTACGCATCACAAAGTTTCAAACTCAAGTTTGCCACAAATGCATCTGATGTCATTAGTTATCCTAACCCCAAGCAATCCGGGAGCATAGTATGTTGTTTTCCTGGCAGTGTGTCAGCAGATTAGCTCAGAATGACCAGAAAAAATATTTAATAACATAACAGTGGCCAATGTGCAGTTCTGGACATTCCTCATTTAGTCTATAAATCAAACAAATGACTTATCAGCCATCCTAGACTTAGTGAGTTTTTGGTTTTTTTACATATAGGTAGAATCTATGCATAGAAAAGCTTCTAAGAAGCTTAGCATTGCTCTGATGATTTGTATGAAGTTATGGCTGTAGGACATCTGTGCTATCATATGACAATGTGACAAGCTTGAAAGAATTTTCCCCCACAATGAAAGAGCATACTTCATACAGCTTATTTCATAAAAAGTTTGTGAATGCTATTTCAACAGAGAGAAGTGAACTTGCTACAGGAAATACAGTGGGCCACAGAAAAGAAATAAAACAACCTCCTGCACTCTCCCCTACTTTAGCGGTGCTGCAATGGGTAGGGAATTGTCATAGAGGGTGACATGTCACAGCTATTCCTGTAGCTGTAGTTTGAGATATACTCTAGTAAGTGTTCTTCCCTCAACTGTTAGAAATCCTGGCCCATGCAGGTCCTGAAAAGTGTAGGTGTTTCACTATAAATGTTAACATCTCCCTGTAAGTGGGAGCATCTCATGTTCACAACTGGTTTCTGTGTGGGACTTTGTTTTAACTGACATGTACCAGGAACCCTCATGTAGATCAATACCAGTTAGAGCTGAGAGACCCAGTAACATCTTGTGATTTTTGTCAGATGTGATATTAGAAACTCAGAAGGTCATACAAAGCAGAACTAATCCTTAACATCAGGGCTCCTGGGCTGACATAATGGAGCTGGATGAAGGCCATGCTTGCACTGGTAACCTCATACTGGCTTGTGCCTTCTCCTCTTTCCTACCCCAAAGTGCCCTCCTCACCCTCAAAAGGTGACCTGGCACAACTGTTTACAAAAACTGGCAAGGACAGGCCTTTCTAAAACTGTATTGTTTTGTGCCAATTGCAGAAAAAACCCCAACTTTCTTCTTTTCAGTATTAAAACCATATCCAAGTGATTCAATATTTTGGACTTGAATGTAATTTCCTCTTTTGGGCCAAATGACTTACCACATCATCAGCACGTTTGTTCTTTGTACAATGGTATTTTGAGATGGAAGCATATCTAAGGACCTGTTATCTATTAGAAGCTGAATCCTCTTTTTCCTGGCTTGTTCAACAGCCTACTTTTAGGGGATTTAAATTCCTCTCATCTTTATATTCCTGTCACTGTTTGGAAAAAAATATGTAGGAAATTATGAGTGGCAGGTAAAAGTTAGGAAAGAACAGATCTCAAGGCCAGTGGTATCCTTGGCACTGACTATTGATTACTCCATAAAGAGTCCTGCATGAATGCTGGGACAGCCTGATAGTTTTGGTTCATGGACATAAAAATGAAATAATCAATGATGTAACCATTGGAGCACAATTCTCCCATGACTTCACCATCTTCATTGACTCCTGACTTCAACAAATTAGTACCATCTAATGATTCACTGAAAGTTCACTTGCAGACTGACATGACATCTGTATTTTCTCCCCAGGTTTACTAGAATTTATTCTTTTAAACAGAATTATTCTGCTTTGCCTATCTGTGCACATGTGCTTTCCTGACTGATCTCAGTGGTGCTTTTTGAACTGAGACTGTAAGTCAGACACAGTGAGTATGTCTCAGTATGTACCTCTTCCAAATAATTGTTCTCTAACAATCAGGATGGTTCCTAAAACACTTCTTTCCTGAATTAGCCTAATTAATGAAAAAGAAATCAGTTAGATTTGCCTATAAAGGTTTCTCTCAAACTTCCTAATTACAGAAACACGTCACTAAAGGGAATGATTGCAGATTTAAATATGTGCAAAGAAGATTTATATATGCTGCTTCTTTTTTATTTATTTTTTAAAGTATTTCACTGGACAGACTGCCTTATGCAAACATGAATGTTATAAATAAGCACCCTTTAGCTTGCTTGGAGAGAGTTGCTGTAAATCTGTAAAAGGATTTTTTTATTCTTGAGGCAAAAAGAGATGAGGCATTCTGAAGTGAAAAGTTTTTTCTTGGTTACTGTTTTATTTTCTCCTCTTTATTCTGGAAAATTTACTGTTTCATGGTATTATGTGTTTTTGAGTCTCTTTAAGTCAGTGCAAATATCATTTGGCAGTAGCAGAGACTATGCAATGTGTAATCCCATAAAGCCTCACTTTTGTGTCTGCCTGTTTCTTGAATTTGTACTGCACATGTGACTATTCAACCATTTCTCTACATGTTTCTTATTTTCAAAAAGGCTTATTCACACTTTTGACAAAACAATCTCCTGTATTTTTTCTAAGCTGTATATCCACACATCTCTAAAGTAGAATCAGTCATTTTAAATTGAACATTTTTAAATTCTTCAAAAATCTATGTATTGCAACTGTAAGAATGTCTAAGTTCAATATATGTTTGTGTAATCTTCATGTTGTTATTAGTTCCATTCACTTTTAGCATTAATTGTAACATCCTTTGTCTGTTTTTTGTAAGATTACTGACCAACAAGTAATGTTAAATCAAGTTTAGAATAAAGTGTTTTCTTCTAGTAAACATTTAAAGAAACATCACAGCCTGAATCCTCTGAATGTCTGAATGACTGTGATTTGAAAATTAGTACAGACACTCTGATTATTCAAGGGGACTACAGACAAGGAGCCAAGAAGAAAAAAGAAGCAGTTCAAATGATTTTGTTCTGAGGTGGTGATGAAAGGTCTGTGTAGGTTACTCCAAAGGTTACTTTGTACTAGGTGCTGTGCTTAATTTTGGTGTTGGTTCACAAAATAATGTTGGAATATTGAAGAAGATATGAAAAACAGAAAGAAAGAATTCTGGAAAACATGCCTTAAAATGACAGATTAAAAGAGCTCACTTTTTTAGCCCATAATTTGGAACATTAATGGGTAAATAAATCATCGTCAGTAGAAGTCTGCAAAGGCAGAGATGTGTGTAATTTTCAGACTCTTTAATCTAGGTGATGGTGGTACAGTTAAATGTGGCATCCAGAAACTGAGGTTAGAAAGATGCAAATTTGAATAAAACATACAGCTTCTCAACCTTCAGTATAATTAAGCAGCTTATCAAGCAAGCTTTCAAAAAGCTGAATTTGTAATGGATTGGAAACTTCAAATTAGGAATGAATGTCTGTTTTAAAGTTGCTTTCCAGACCAGTCCCAGGTTACTGAGCAATTCATCATGAAGGCCTTCTCCAGGTCATGGAAATGAGAATTTTTCGCCCATTTCAATAAAGGATATTACATAAGTAAGGAAACAAATCTTTGAGTGAGGATGTGATTTGCATTACATCAGATTCAGTGGTAACAGTTCTTTGGTGTTAACATCTATGAAGTATCACAATAAGCAAATTGACAGATACATATTTAATTTTGCCCAAGTTTAAGTTTTTCCAGTTCCATTTACTTCACTGTTCAAACATAACCCTTTGCATAGGCCATATTTTGGAAGACAGCACCAACCATTTAGTGGAGCAGGGAATAAAGAATGTTCCCACTTTTGAACTATTCTTGCAAATTTTCATCCCATCTAGAGCACTCACCTGATTCTGAGACATGATGTGAGGAAAATAACTAATGTGGTTTTCAATGCTACAGTGAAATTCTGCTTTGACTGATCCACTAAACCATCTTTGATAGAAATTTGTCATCATGGCAATGCATCACATCCAGATGCCATGTGTTATGTGTGGGTCTGGTCTATCAGTGTTTAATGTTCAACCTCCCACCAAAGCCAGTGCAAATTGATTTCTATGTTTACTGATGAGCACTTAATCCTATAGGCTTCCTTCCTGGCTAATGACATAGGGAAAGGCATGAGGAAGCAAGAATGTTGGACTCAAATTCTGGTTCTTCCATTAATTTATTGTATAAACAACTACAAAACTACAAGAGATGTCCCCTGTATGGTTTTTGTTCCTTCAATGGCCATGCCACTTGTTCAAAATGCTTTTGATTCACAAAAGCTGAGAAAGAATGTATTCTTTATTTCCTCATCCTGTTCTCATGTTCTTATACTATTGTGAAGACAGCAACTGAGTCTCCTCATGGGCTTCTTAAAATATAGGAAACATCATGGTAACACAGCTTAAATGAAGTATGTAAAAAAAAAAAATAAAATATTATGCCCCCCAAATTCTAGTTTATGTATAGCTCAGTCTATGATGTTTATAAAGTAGTAGCATGTTCAACTGAAAATGTCTTGTCAGAGAGATTTGGGGGTTTAATTGGTTTATTTTAAACCTTAGGAATACCATACATAAAGTTATTGTCTATCATGCTTGCTAAAATTTCTTGTTGGAAATACCCAGATTTGAAATTCTTAGTAGTGAAGATATGTTGAATTGTTTTCTTTGAGCTGATAAAAAGAGCACTTCAACAAGGTGGCTGTGGACAAAATCAAATAAAAACTAATGTTCTATAGCCTAAGTAGAAACTACTTGTCCTTTCACCCTTTATGCCCAAGTATTTTAAGTGCTGCCTTTGCTAGGCAGATGTCTTATGTCAAGCCCACAGCCGCTTCATGGGACATGAGGGCCTACTGTCATCTCTTCCGCTGTGCCCTGCTGGCTGTAGGACAAATTATTGACCCGTTACCCCTAGCTGGAAAGGCCCCTGAACAATGGGCTTACAGCTCCCCATTCTAGCACCAAGCTGTGACACTGGGAGAGTTACAAGACACCTGTGTTGGACGAGCACTCCTGCTGTCCCTAAAGCCCTGCACAAATGGGGGGAAATCTGCTGCTACCACTGTTTTAAGCAGCATGTCAATTAGACTTGTTCCAAGCAGGGTTCAATGACATGGTACATAAATTGGCAGTAGCAGCTGGTGACACAGCTATCCCAGGTCTCCACCTCAGCAGTGAAGCAGGACAGATGTTTGCAAGCAGTGGTCCAACCTAGTGTTCAGGGAATCATTTCTCTCCCTGGTTTGCCTACTGCCACACTGTCATCAGAAAAAGACCCAAGGCAAATATGCATAATTCCAAAAATGAGCTACTGGTCCAGTGTTTAGGGGATGTGAGGAAAGCCCACTTTGAGCTCACACCCAGAAATGTGGAAACTAAACATTTCTGTCCAGACAGAAGCTGCTGTCCCTTTCTCTTTGTACCTTTTCATAGCTTGTAGTCACAGTTTGCAGAAATCATTTGTTTTTGTTTGAATCTTTGCTCCCACCCCACCAGGAAAGGTTCTGTTGAAGAGGCTTGTGTGCCTTTCTCAACTCAGCACAAGGTGAACATCCTTCCCTATTGCTCTCACAAAGTGTTAATCCTTCCTACTGCTCTGTGCTGACTGATCTGTCAGCTGCTCCTGCTGTGCTGGTGACCACCTCCAAATCTCTCCTGCTGTGCTGCAGGATTTTTCTTACAGGTGAATGAGTGACAAGCAGAGTCCTGATGCAACAGAGCCACAGCAAAGGTGGTGCAAGAGAAACGATGAGAGGAGGCTCACTCCTGTGAGTTTTCTCTCTGCAGTGGTCCTCAAGGGTCAAACCTCACCACTTAAAGCCCATTTCCTTTCCTCTTCTCCTCACTACTACCTACTGCCACTGCTTTGATTAGCAGGACCAATGAATGGTTCCAAAAGGTCAAAAATGGGGTATCAAGTCTCATAATTTCTCATGGGAGGATGATCTCTGGGGTGAAGGAGGAAGAAAAAATCACATAATTTTTACCAAAACAGGGTAATGGGGCCTGGGAAAAGGATACCCAGGTTAGCACTTAAAAATCATTTACCTGGTGCTCCCTCATACTCTTATGGCAGCCTATCTGTTCTGTTTTACCATGGGAACACATACAAAACCCTGATGCATCCCACAGAAGCCCAAGTGTCCCTCTGGGATCCCCAGCCTGTGGAGACCCGTGATCCGAGAAGCTCGGACTGGTGTGGACTTTCATTGCACGGATATTTCCCATTTCAGGCAAATTGGAAACAGCTTTAATGGGCATTTCCTGGTACCTGCTTTCTCCCAGTTTTTCATCTCTCTTGTCTTTTTGGCAAACCCATGAATCCAAGCCAATCATATTTCTCTATGACACCTTTATTTTATTCATTCCGTTGCCAGAAATATGCAAGGCCCCTTACTCTGCTGAAGCTGTGTCTGTCCTCAGCAGAGACATGTAGACAGAATCCAGCCCCTTTTCCCCATACTGCAGCATACCCAGAGCTTATGGAGCACACATTGCAGAAAAATATCCATTTTGTTGAGGGAACAAGAATACATAAATGCTTCCTTCTTTGTCCTTCCTTTTGTCTAACTACCCTCCAGATGTTTCAGATTCTGTGGTTCACACATAGCCAAGTAATGCTCTTGTTTTTGCACAGCAGGAAAGAAAGGGATTTCAAAAATGGACACATAGCAGTTTCTTAGGTCTGCTGCTTATCAAATATTTCCTGGCAACTCTCTGTAATCCCTGATCCCTCTTTCAGATTTTCTCTCTGAAGCAATTGAAGCCTTCTGTTTTACAATCAGCTCCCCTTCCATTTGATAAAGTTCAAAATGGTCTTTAGTGGAAATAATTTCACTTGGTAAAACGAGCTCTGGCGTGGCACCCTGCAAAAGACATCTAACCCTACAATCAAGCCTGTGATATAAATGAACTCCCTACTTCATTCACTATTAAACATCTTGTCCTAGTCCAATTTCACATTTTTTCCGGTGGCATTTGTCAGTGCATATTTTTTTCTTTATGAAAATTTCTTACAGGAAAGGCACCATAACTACATTTCTTTTATTTTTTTCAGATGACTACAGGGCCAGATTACCACTAGCAATCTTTATTCCCTGTTTTTCACTTTCTTCAACTATAGCAACTTTGTACTATTGCAGTCTAAAGCTGAGGCCTTGATGAACTGGAAAATTTTGTGCTAGTAAGCTGTCAACTTTGCCTAGCTACCAAGCTGATTTTGCAGATTTTATTCCTTTTGAACTTTCCAAATGTTTGGGGATAGAACCATACACATGCTATGGTTTAGAACTTTACAGTTTATGGGACATGGCTTAGAGTTTTGCTGTTTTCTTCTTCATCTTGCTTTCAGCCTGACAGCAAAATGTTATTGATTTTATGCGTGACACTTGCCCAAGAAGCGCTGTGTGTCCTTATAATCCCAAGCAAGTCTGAGACCAGTAAAAGTGACAGTTTTAACATTATGGAATCACAGAATGGTTTGAGTTAAAAGGAACCTTAAAGATCATCTAGTCCAACCCCAAAGATCATTCCTCTTCAAAGTCTCATCCACTGTCTAGCGGCAGCTCACAGACACACTTGATTTTTATCATTTAAACCTTTCAGTTTTTACCACTGAATGATATCGAGGAACAAGTGTTTGTCCAATTACCAAAATAGGATTTTATGCTTTTTCTGCTGGACATGAAATGCTGATTTAGAATCCCATTCTCAGATGTCTGTTCTTGCAGAAGCCATGCATATTTTGGGCCTTCTTAAATCTCCAATGTCTGCCTTTATCCAGCAACTCCAATGTCATTCTTGATCCTCTCAAAGTATTTGACTGGAATTATCTGCACTTCTGCTGTGTTTTGATTCAGCATGATATCATGATAAAATATTGCAATATTTAGGTTTTATTCAGCCATGCCCACATAACACTCAATCATTATTGTCACCTAGAATTAGAGTGCAATTTTTATAGAAATAGTCCTGCTACAGATCAAGTTTGGGTGGGTTTTTTTTGGTGGTTTTTTTGTTTGCTTGTTTGGGGTTTTTTTTTGGCAAAATTACTTGGAATAAAATAAAACACAAAAGGATAATCTGTTCACATATATAACATTGAGTAATCGTGCCATAAAACCTATTTTGGCTGACATACAGAAAAAAAGCGGCAACATTTCTCTCATGTTGCACTGACAAATGCAATGGGCTTTTTAGTTCTGCTCTTGTTTTGATGGTGTGTTTGAGTTTTATCTGTGATTCCAGGGAAAAAGACCATCCACTCTTATATTTCTGAACAAAATTTTGTCTGTTTGACACCTGGGATTTTTTTTCCCAGGATGAAATTTCTCCCAAGAGAACAGCTAAATCTGGGATGCTTTTTGTTCAGATATTGCACCTCTGGGATATTTATTTTCTCTGGAATAGCTTAGTGAGTAACTTCTGCAACTTTGAAAGAATTTTAGCAATTTTAACAGTGTCCCCATTTGATTTGATGTAGATAATCATTTTCATGGGCAACTTCTGAAAGAAAACCAAACTATTGTGCTTTTTGGGTATGCCATGCCTGCTGAAATACCTCTTTGCTTAGTCTCTGATTGCTACTGTTGTAATGTCTGGCAGTCCGTTTAGCTGCCAGAAGCCTATGTAGCCATTAACAAATAGCAAAGTAGTTTGCATGGATTCCTATGGGGGAAAAAATAAAAACAGCAGCACATAGCACATTTCTTCTTTACTGCAGTACTCAGAATGATACTGTGTGTTTCCTTTTCTTTTTTCTTTCTGCATGAATTCTATGTTTGTACACTGACCACAGCTCTTCAGCATGTCTCTGATAATTATATTTTTATTTGCTCGCAGCATGGCATATGAGACCAACTTTTTTCTGTTCCTGAGTTATGTGCTCCCAGCCTGACTGCTCTTTTTCTTTCAAGCACTGTCTGCTGCATGTGTACCTTAAATTTTTAGATGCTATCATACCATAGTGACCTCTCCTGGAGATCCACTATCACTCTATCATTGCCGCTTCATTTCTGTGGAGACTTTCCCACTGTCACTGAAGACTGATTTTTTCAGCCAGCACATGGAAACACTGTATTACATGTGATTTCAGTTTTGTTTAATCTCACTAGATCTTAATTTTAATAACCTATTAGTAATTTGTCTCACCTTGTTTAGTTGCTGCAATCCCCAGTTTGTTGTGTAGGTAAATACCTCAGTATTCTCTAGTCCTTTCCCTTAAATGCATGGTAATTGTTGTTATTTGACATTCGGCAACTATAAAGGTTATAGTTAAACCAATTGCCTCCTTAACTGTGTTTAGGGCACTTAATCTGCTCCAGAGAATTCGGGGATTTTCTCAAGTTCTCCTAACACCTCTGGCTGGGTGTAAAAACACATTATATGCGGAGTCTGCTGCATCAGGCCCGTGTTGTCTCAGTTCCTTGCAAACTCCCTCCAGATGTTAGAGCAACCTCCTGCTTCATAAAACTAATCAGAATCCACACTGAAGCACATTCCCCCTGCACAGGCTCCAACTGTTGCTTTTTGTGCTTGAGTGGCCGATTCCCCCCTCTCCCCTGCCTCTGGTGTGCTGCCTGGCACAGGTAACAAATGCTTCGGCACTGACCCGTGCTGGTGTGAAGGCCCCTGGGTTCCATTAAATGGAGCAAAAGGCAGTAAATAAACCGCATGGGCCGGGGCATTAAATCACTCAGGGCGGGGAAGAATCAGATGCCGAGGAGGTTTGGGTTGGAGGTGGGCCGCGTGCACTCGCACCCACACTGCAACTTAACACCCCTGCTGCAACTTAATGACAATTGCAATCAGGCAGCGTGATGTCCCCTTTCTTCCTTCCACTCCTGCTCTTTTTACATTCCCAGTGCTCTCCCCAATAAATTAAAGCCTTCTTCCCCCTGCCCCTGCTGCCCCCTCCCTCCTTTTCCTATTTTGTTTTACTGCCTTCATGCTGCTCTTCTTTATTTCCAGCATTTTATTTCAAGGAGAGGGTTTGAAGTGCTCTCAGCCCATCTGCTGGTTTGGTTTAGAAGAAGGACTGGAAAGAGACAAGGGCTTTTGGAAGTCGTGAACTATTTATAGCATATTTGTTCTTTCACATTGGCACTAAACTTTGTTTATAGAATCACCTGCAGTAGAACCTGAGCCAGGGGACCACAGCTCACTTGATCTAAAATTGGCTTTATTTCTTGGGTTTCTTAACAGAGACCACATGTGTGTGTCCAGTGCGGACTAAGGTGTGTTTGATGCTCACACACATGTCAAAAGCACAAATGCAAAGTGCCCATGAGTGCCTCTGTGTGTGTGTAAAGGGCTCGGAGAGTGCCCTTACAAAATATTCTTATGGATCACATGTGTATGTAGAATAAGAAGTGAATTGTAAATGTGTGTTACCACTGTCTAAAAAATAAAGGTTCCCAAGAGAAAACTTGAATGAAAAAATTTTCATTACAATTTCTCCAGTAGGTTTTCATTTTCTCCGAACAGTATTTTTGTCTTGGGTTGGCCCATTAAAACACAATGCTCATTTTTGTTTTCATTCTGCTTTAAATATTTTTTTTTCAAAACAAAACAACAATTTAAATTGAAACCGAAGTGTATCTGTCATTTTAAATTGTTATTTTGACGTAAAAGCGTTTCATTTATTTTTCTAGCCAAAAAATTGACATTTTAATTTGAACCCAAACAAAATTTTTCATTTACTTTCAAAGTATCAATTACAAATGAAAATATTTTCGTTGCTTCTACTCAGAAAGTCAGACTGTTTTGTGCTTCCAAAATCGTAGGCGCGCGGGTTTGCAGGGTTTGTGTGTGCATAATTGTGGTGGTGTGACTATTGTGCAGGATGCCTGTTGAGTATTTGCAGGTGTTCCACATCCATACTTCTGCAGAATGGGCCCTCATCCGTAGAGTTTGTACATCTACATTTGCACAGCGGTGGTAAGATATGCACACATATGTTGAGTCTGTGCCAGTAATATCTACTTGTATTTATGTTTTTAGGTTTTCCTTGTGAATGTGCTTTTAATGTTCATGGGCTTGTTGCAGTGCTGCCAACAGTGTTAAAAATAACAGAGCAAGACTGAGTAAGTAACTCATAAGTTTTGAGAAACTGATAGATTTTGGTTTCTTTTGACCACTTTCCCCCTTTTTTTTTCTTAGCCT
This sequence comes from Emberiza elegans, assembly GCA_024865655.1. NCBI lineage: Eukaryota > Metazoa > Chordata > Aves > Passeriformes > Fringillidae > Emberiza > Emberiza elegans. Next base: position 1,495,436 of record JALJVW010000243.1, on the reverse strand, counting down.
GTTGGATTCAAGTTTTCAATCTGATCTTTACAGCTTTGATAACAGAAAAGCAACGTTTTCATTGTAAAAGTAGATTTCTGATTCTGCAGTGATCAGTTTAAGAAGAGGCATGAAGAAGATAAGCAGGACCTGCATTAAATTTTGGGACCTGGTAAAAAGAGTTTCTGTTTCTGTTTGCAGAGTAAAAAACTGGGTATGTGCTTGTAATAACAATATCATATACTCATCCTTTGTGTTTGCATGCATCCATAGGTTAGCTAAATGTTTATGTGCTTTTGCCTCATGTTGGTGGGTTTAATGTGTAATTTCAGCCATGTTAAAGTTTAGCTTCTAGTCTAAATCAGACATCTAAGTGCTTCATAGTAAGTAGAGAGAGCCTTTCTAAGCAAGGAAGTCATCCTCTCCTAAGATTCATCTCCTCTAATGGTGGGGTCATTTTGGGCATGTATTTGGGCTGGCCATCTGATTTTTGGGTATGCTGACTGTGCTGACTGTTCAGGATGTGTGTTTGCTTGTGATTTGTATTTATGTTGGAGTTTACCTGCCAGTTCTGTTTCTACGTGCGAAATGCATGCAGACATTTCTGCAATGTCTGTGCCCTTATTTATCTGTGTGAAAAGCAGGCAGCAGGAGTTTCTGCAGAGTGCACTGTAAGTATGAAATACTTCACTCATCCTTCAGCCTGGATCAGACAATTCTGCTATGTTCTGCTTACCTAAAATATTTCAGAGCAGTGTGGTACAGCATGAGGCCAAATGCCAGTGTGATAACTTCTTCTGATAACCTTTTCCCAGAGCTAAGCTCCCAGAAAGTCCCCATTTCACACAGTGCCCTACAGATTTCTTGCTGCCCTGTTCCTCCCTGGCCCCGAAGGCATGAGCCAGCTGAGGAGAGGGAGCAGGGTTCAAAGAGCATTGGGCATGTTCATTAGGCTATCAACCTGCAGTCCCTGCCAGGCAATGTACCATGAGGAGGGAATGTAGAATCATAACAGAACTGATCCACATGGAAGTGCTTTCATTTGGGAAACTGTGATCTGATATGTCTGTCCTGAAGGATATGAAAACACAGTGTTCTATCATTTTGTGTAAAAATGTCATTTTCTCTCTGACAAATGTTAACATTTCAGGGTTTAAGCTGGGATGAAATAAGAAGGTGAGATGTTAGAATTTTCTGTTGGATAAATATTCTGAATTTTGCTTAGTTTTGCATTTACAGGTAGTCTGTGTGTTTGAATAGGTGTATGAATATTCTATATTTAATGGGAGCACTTGTGGTCAACATAGTGAATGTTTTCTGTGAACTGAATAAAAGCTATGAAAGGAGAATGTGTCTACTTACACACCTAAGCACTTTCTAGTTTGTAAATATTCTCATTAGCATTTTAGGGATCAGATCCTAAGGAGATGAGGACGAGTGTAGGTCCTCTGACTTCACCTGCCTTTTGATTCCTGCCAGGATGGATTGTGGCCTGGAAAACATGCTTACTATGAGAGATTAGAGGGGATTTGTTTGTTTCACTTGTAAAAGAGCTTAAGAAACAATTCAATCATGTTCTATAATTGCTTATGTGAAGAGGAGGTGTCTGATCTTACAGGGCTCTTTGGTCCAGCAGACAAAGGTATAACAAGATTTGACTGCCAAACCATTCAAATCTAATATAAGGTACCGCTTTTCAATAAGGTTTTTTTAAGTGGATGTATTTAGCTTTGGGATGGAGAAGGTAAATTCTGCATTCCTTGAAACCTTTAAAATAAGACTGAATGATTCCCTAGAAGATGTGACTCTGAGCTGTTGAGTCAGAAACCAAATTATTGGGAAGACTGGTGGTGGTTGCTGAGCCAGTGAGGACTGAAAGGATCAGGGCATGATTATCAGACATAAACCCCCAGTAAGAGCCAAAGGAGTCTTCGTAACTGGTTAACAATAATCTGCTCAAGATTACTTGTTGCATCAAAGGAAGAACTGATTATCTGTTGCATCAAGTGAAGAGCTGCCCCTTGCCCCTCTGTGCATGCACGCACACAGGGGACATGTGCATCCATGCTATTTATCCCAGGCTGTGACGTGTGCTTGGTGTTTGCTGCTAGGAGCCTGGGGCATATTTTTCAGGGTGCTCCCATACACTCCCAGCGTGTCACTGACAGGGAGTGGAGCAGAGATTTATGCAGTGCCTCCAGGAATCCCCAGCGGGGCCCCTCTGGTGAACTTTGGCTCCCCGGCTTGCTGCCAAGCATTAACTACAATACTCACACTTGTTTTTAACAACAGCATGCAGGTTGTATTTCACCAATTGCTATTTTGGTTTGGGAGTTATGGCAGAAATGTCTCTGGGTTCTTGGCTGGTATAAGTGCAGCAGGAGATTTACTCTTATTGTGTAATGTCACCTTTCAGTCAGTGCTTGGGACGAAAATTATGGAGTGTCATTTGCTCTCTTTATTAAATTTCAAGGGCATGCACCTCTTGTGTGGGAGAAATATCTGGGGAGAAACTTGGCCTGATTCTGCCTAGAAGGGTAGCCTCATCTACTGAACACCTTTTAAAGTATGAATTAGTCCCTTTTTTCTTTTCTTTTTGTCAGTAAGTTTGGAACGGAGGCAGCAGCAGTTACCATCTTCCAAACTGCTGCCTGTGATGATAGATGAGTTTGACCCTGGTAGCACAGAGAGATACTGGACTCAGCACAACACAGATGTTGCAATGCAGCCAAATTAAGCTTTAGTGGGAATGTGCAAGTTGGGTCTTAGTCAGAGTATCTCATGCCTGCCTGCTCGCTGAAAAGCAAGAGCGAAATATTAGCAGCTGACCTGGTGGGATATACACTTGCCCAAAATATTCTGTTACTGGCTGCAGATGAACCAGCATCTGATCTGCTGTGTGACTTTCCCCAGGATCTCACAGCTGTGGGGTGGGGAGGCAAAGCAGTCCTCCAAAAGAAATATTGATTTCTTCAACCTTCATTTCCCATCTCTCCATAAATCACGGCACAAGATATAAACAAGAGATATTATGATGTCAGGTCATGTTTATTTCTGGTTCAGTATACCACAGAATCAAATCTGAGCATCATGCTGTGGAAAATATTCCTGGGAACTTTGGGGATAAAATAGAAGCAGGTTGCTTAATTAATTATTAATATAGAGATTGTTACTGTGGTCATGACATGAATTTCCAGTCTACACAGCTAGAAATATCAACTGAAGTTATACCTCTAAATCAACACACCAATAAAACTTAACAAGGAAGTGTCTTGAGAGTCCCAGATATAGATGGCAAAAGCTGTCTCTACATGAAGGTCCTGTAAAACACTTTCAGCCTAATAGCTGGAAAGAGAAAAAACAGGAAATAGGCAAAGACTCGAGTATGGATACAAGAAAAAGAGTATGAGGGAAAAAAAAGTTCTCAATAATGGCTTCATGTTGCAGGATGATGAGCATGAAATTTAGTAAAGATGGCAAAAAAGTGAAGGATGAAGAGATTAGTATTCTTTAGTTTATTTATTGTATCACACTCTCTATAATCTTGAGATTGTAATCAACATGTTCTTGATGTTAACATGATAGTACAAACCAGAATTAAGAAGTTAAAGGGGACAAATATAATTTGCAGTCTTTCTTAGAAATAATTTTAATTTTTATCTAGCTGAAGATAAGGAAGAAAGAATATAGACTCCAAGATTTTCCCCAGTAGAGGAGTCCAGTGTTGGGAATATCAGTTAGAACCTCCTGATAAGATATAATTAAATTGCAACAGGAGGGCAGAGGGGATCTAAAAATTGCCTGAAAACAAATTCTTTCTTCTGACCAACAAGGGGGACAAACTTTAAACAAATATAGTTTCTGGAGGGTGCAAGTTAAACCTAGATTGGATTGCCAAGCATAGAAATCTGTTAGAGAGTATGCAAATAAAAAAAATAAAAATAAGAATGTGCTAGCAGATATACATTCCTTTTTTCAAAATATGACTTGTCTGTGATGTGACTTTGCCACTCAGCATATGTGAAAATAAAACTGAAGGAGATTTAATTCTTATACACTTCAAACATTTTTATGTACATTCCTCTTTTAAAAATACTCTCTTATTAAAGTGAGTGCTTGTGCAGGGTAGATGTGTTTTCTGCTTGTACAATAAAAAGTGTATCTACTCCAGGCACCAGGAAGGACAATTTCCACTCATGCTCAAGAAAATGAGAGTAGCTTTGAATGTACCTTTTTTTGTTTTGGTTTGGTTTTTTTACTGCTAAAATGTATGCATGGCTTAAAGCCGCTACACAAACAGCAGAACTATTTCACATAAAAGCCCCAAATACAAAATTGCTTCACCTTCAAGTGAATAACAGCAGGATGTTTTACAGTTTTTAATGTTGGTACACCTTCTTCTATTTCTCCCAATGAAATTGGTTTTGGTGATTTAATTTAGGTCACTGAAAGCAAACAACATTGAGAATGCCAATGATTTTATTTCACTTTTAGTTTCTAATTTTGATTCATATGACTTTTTAGGCACTATGTAAAATTAGAAAAACTGGTTTGAGGAAGAGAATGATTGAAACTGAAACTGCTAACATGCAACTTCATCAGCTTTGAAATAGAGCAGTTAAATTGTAGATTTTTTTCTTGTAAATTTTCCAAGAAAGAAGAATTTGAAAGGAGAGAAGAATTTGAAAAGAAATTTTGAAGAAAAAATGCACATCAAGAAAAAAAAAAGTTGAACAACATAAATAACAACAACATTTTAAATACAATCCACTCTGTTGTAACTCATATTCCAAGGGTTTGAAATGTTTTGGTTTGAAACACTTGGTTTGAAACATTTGGTCAGACAGCAGGAAAAAAATGCTTTTAAAGAAAATTCTGCTGCTAAAAAAGAGTTATTTTTTGTGCAACACAAATTTTCAATAGAAATTTCTGACTGACAAGAATCTAGTGTCATTTTAAAAATAGATAAGGCAAACCAGAAGATGATCTATTATTCCAAAATTTGTGTTTTAAAAGCAGTACCCACCTAGGCTCCAGAAAGGGAATGGAATGTGTGAGAATTGGGTTTGGTTACTCTAGGACAGTTTTTTTTCATGGGCTCATAAGACACCTCTGAGCGCGCAGCGATCCGATGTGGTCTGACGCGACGGCGCTCTCGCATTATCCGCTCCTGGGGAGCCTGCTCCACTGTTTTTCTTCTTTCTCCACTTTCTTCTTTCTCACTCTCCTGCCAGGTTTTCCCTTTCAGTCTTCCTTCTTGTGAGGTGGGTATGAAAAAGCTTAGTGTACAAAAACTCACATAATGATACTCTGAGGGCAAATTATGTCCTTGCTTCCCTAGGCAGCTCGAAGTTGCCTAGAAAATAAGAAAACAGTGCAGATTTGGTCTCTAACAGTAATTTTTATCGCTGCTATTTAGGAAATGGTTCTGGAGTCTCTATTTGGCAGCTCTCTTTTACATCCATCAGCAATGCAGCATAACCATACCATCAGCACTAAGTACAAATTCTCACACCCTGCTGGGGACTCAGGACAAGCCTCCCACAAACAGCTTTCCATTTCCATCCTGAATTCAGCATTAGCCAATTTAGAGGCAATATACGGCTCTAGGAATAGGCTGTCATGTACAGTATGCACAAGACAGCTCTCCCCTAATCTCATCTAATTGGCAACAGAAGCGGCTGTCATTAGGCACAGAGTGTGAGAGGCATTAGAGTCATTAGCGTTTTTGCGGGCTATAGGAAGGTCAAACGTTTGGGGAGATTCAGACACCTTCCCTAGGAAGATTGCTGTACTCCTGAATTACTGCTTCCACTAAGTGTATTCCTGCAGAGAATTACGCACTTGCCCTAGTAAAAAGTATGAGAAAATAGAGTTTTGGCTCACACAGATAATAGCTTTGGGACATGTGGAAAATGCAGTATCTGTTTTATTTTTTAATGTAGAAATTCAGTAAGTCAGGACTCACTCCTCTGCCTGTGAAATATAGATATTCCTGTGAAATAATATGCTAGGAAATTCTGATTTCTGATAGATAAAAGCACTTCATTTTGACACAATCTTTTAAAAATATTGACACAGAGACTGCAAAGAAAAACTTTACAGGAGTAAATTCTACTTCACACCCCAAGGCTTTGTTCAGGAGAACCTGGTCTTTTGATAGTGTAGGATAGTTATCTCCTCCAGCTTTATCTCTGAAACAAAACTTCCATGAAATTGTCACAGACTTGTAAAACAATTCCACTGCAACAAAATTAATTCCCCAACAGCAAAGAGTTCTGTTAGACACCTTCAACCAGTGACAGTGCAATTTGAACTGTAGTTCTGGTACCCAGGCGGGGATAAAATGCTGACTTGGCTTTTGAGAGAGGCCCCAGGACTGCAGAAAGTAATTTCCAGCAGAGACTACGGTTTCTGTGTACTTAGTCAGAGAAGTTTTTGTTTGTTGGGCTGGCAGGACTCCTGCCTGCAGGTCGAGGGGGTTGACGCTGAATTGCCCCATGGGGCAGTACCAAGGACACCCTCCTGCAGGCCTGACCAGGGCCTGGGAGGTGTCGCAGCCAAATCTGCTCTAACCTGGGGCCACGGCTCATCTCCCCATCTCCCAGGCACTGACAGCAGCACTGACTGCTTGCAGATGTCCCTCCTGCTTCTCTGAGCATCCTGCCCAGCCCGCTTTCCGGGTCACCCCAATCTCCCCGTCCTTGCCCCGTGAGGCTTCTCTTCCCCAGGCCTGCAGAAAACTCCTTGTCGCTTCGGCTCTATTTAAGTGGAGACTGTCTCACCACAAACACCTCATTTATGCCTTTCCTTTCTCTGGATAATTTAGAATTCATGCAGGGTTGTGGTTCGAGGAAAATCCAAGTCCAAGCAGAGTGCTTGGTTAGACTGTGGCTCAGGCAGGCAGTCTTCACTCAGCAGTAGCATTTCGTCTTCCAGGCCACGGCGCCTTCACAGAAGCAGAGAAAAATGTGTTTTTCTGTGAACATAGCATTCCTCTGCCATGGTTTTGTTTGCACCAAGCTTTTTCATATCACAGGCTGTGAACAGAAGTGGCCAGGGAGTTCAGTTTCTGCTACCAGTAAAGGTTTGCAGCTGCTCACCCTTCCCCCACGTCCCACTGCCTGAAGCTCCTGTAGGGCTCTGTGCTGTACAGATGAGATGCCAGTAGAGGAAAAGTCACCGCAGGTACCAAGATGTTGTTGAAGAGGTATAAGCTGTAAAACTTTCCCTGATGATCCAGTTCTCTGGAGCACAAGCAGGTGATGGTACTAGAGCACATAATGTGGGTTGGAGCCATCATGGGAAATAGCTCTGGTTTGTTGCAAAATTAACCTGCAGATGACAACAGCAGCACCAACAGCAGCAATTGGTGTCGAGAGAGATCACATCTTGGACAAATGCTGTTGTGCTGTGGCTGTAGGATGCCACAGCATCTTACTGAAGGCAGAGGCAATGGGAGTGCTAAAAAAACATAATGAATGTACCAGTTGGTGTATTTGCAGTGTAAGACATCTGAGACAGGTGAGCAGTGGGGGACTGGCATCATTCCATATCAACCCTCCCAGTGCCATTCCCTTAACATGGAAATAGCAAAGTACCACTGAGCTCCTGGTTCCTGATCAGTTTGCCTCCAAAAATATCTCCCATGAAATCCCCAGTCACGGCAGGCAATTATGACTTTAATATATCAGCTTCTAGCTTTTTTTCCCTCCATTCTTCACCTCTTTTTAGGTGAATTTTAAAATAAATCCTGAAGTGCTGCTTGGCCAGCACATCCAAGTAGTTAACTAGAACATGAGCCGTAGGTGATGAGAGCAATCTGCCATACTGAAGATAAAATAGACGGATTTTTCCCCTGGTGCTAGCTAACAAAACATTTTCCTGACACTTCTCATTAAAATCTTATATTAAAAATGCTTAAAGATGCATATTGATGGTGGGGCAAAAAAGGCACAAGTGTTCATTGGAAAGGAAGCTAGCTAATTATGGGAGTGCCCACAGGGTTTGGTGGCTGCCCTGGGAGGTGTGACAGAGCACACAGCTCTGCTGCAGATGTCCTTCAAGCCAGCCTGGGGCATGGTTTCTACACTCGCTTTACAAGCAGGCATTGAGCCAGCCATGCTTCATCCCTACAGAACAGGAGCTGCCTTGTCCTTTTCCTCATATTCCATCAGCTATTAGCTCTGGTTCCTTTGCCTGGCTGCTTGTGAGGGTGCACACACACACAGAGTAGCACAAGGAGGGGTGGGATGAGGAGTGGACTTGGCAGCTGGCAATGGGGCAGCTGTTTTTGCAGCAGTGACAGTGTACGCCTTTTACCTAAAGAGCCAAGAGCAGGTTGATGGTGCCATTCCAGGCTACAGCTAAACCTAAGACACAGTAGTCAGGAAAGGTGTTGGGGGGGGGGGCCTGCTTCCTCCTCTGCTCCATAAATATTTTCCCATTTCTGTGCTCCTACTGTTGCTTTTCCACCTCTCTTGAGCTAGTTTGAGTCCACAGTGTTTAAGCACCATAATACTGATGTTACAGCTGGGCTAGTTGTGTGAATCAGCCTCCAGTGGGATTAGGTAAGCACCAAGACAGGAGTAGGTGACAAGATGTTGGGACTGGAGCAGTCAGGAAAGGGAACTAGGACCCAGGAAATGAATGTCTTTCGGTAGCAGCTAGACAGACTGACGTGGTCATAACCTGAAGCTGCCTAAATCTCTGATCTCCTGTGTTTTGCATAGGAAATCCTGCTTTTGGGTAAGATCTTTCTCCATTCACTGATATGCTGAACACCTTCCAGTGTTGCCTATCTCCAACTCTCTTGGCTCCAGAAGAAATTAAGGTGGCATTCCTTTTTGCTGCTGTGTCTGCACAGGGAGAAAAATAGCTACTGGGGATGATGTAGGTGGAGTTGATACTTTGTGAGGCAGGGTAATGGAGAAGATGACTTCTAGAGATCCCTTTTTGGACAATTTTCTGGGATTCTCTGGTTGTGAGGGGTAAAATGATGAGCTGAGAATAGAAGACCTTGAGTCTATTCTGGTGTTTGATGTCGATGACATTGCAATTAGCTTTTATTTGTAAAAAGTGACCTTTTGGCAGCAGTGCATTGTATAGCTTAAGGTGTCTGGCAAAAAGAACTTTAACAAATATGCTACTTCAAGAATTGTTTTAAACAGCCAAGAATGGTGTATTCTAATCCCAAAAAATAATTACAAGTAGATGAAGTACCATGTGAGTAATAAAACCAGTTCTCTTTTTAAAAAAGGAGTCCATTATGAGTTTTTTCTTTAGAGGATACACATCATTGCATTGTACTCTGTACCTTCCCTGTATGCACAAAGCACTGGCCTAGGTGGAGAAGACAGTGAAATCAGATGTTGTGAAGAGGTTGCCCATAGGCTTCAGTGCAGTAGAGTCTTGCTGTCATGCAAGATGAGCAGAGTCTGATCAACTCTCAGTTCCTAATAGCTTGCCATGAAGCTGAAGACACTGGAGGAAGGAAAATAAGGGGAGAAGGAATGGGACTTTGTGCTGATCCAGATCCATTTGTAATCTGAAAAATATCATGAAGAACAACAGTTCCCCCCAGCTGCCCTGGGGATCTTAGCTGGCCATTTATGAGGGGAGACAAGGCAGACATGGAACTGGAGGTGAGATCTTCCTTTGAATCTGGACCAGGGTTTAAGGAAATAGTCAACTTCCTGCTTAAGGTTAGGATTTCTAAGAAGATGCCTGAATGTGAGCTTGGCATTGATTTGATTATTTCAGCACAGTTAAATTGGTGGAGCATTCTATGGCTGTGGATGCAGTTACTCCAGTGTAACTCTAATCTATGTGATGGTTTATATCACAATTGTATAATTTGTCCTTATACAACACATGATCAGTGGTGTAAGACATTGGTGTAGCTATCTGCTCTATAGGGAACATATCTCAGCTGCTGTAAAATCTGTTTGTTGCAGAAGGACAGAAGAGAGCCAGGAGGCAGGACATTGTACTGAATCTCATTTCTCCTACTGAAGAAGTCAGTCAGATCTTATGCACAGAGATCATGAGAGCACAGAGCTGGGGAAATGACAAGGTAACCAATAAATAGATGTATTGTAGATTACTGAATCATATTTTTCCTGTAGGTTCTGCTGGTCCTTGGCAGCTGGTAAATAATAAAGAGTGTTTATCCTGCTCTGATATAAATCAGAGCAGAAAAGAGCCCCAGGATTCTGCCAGAATATGCTGTGTGTTCCTATGGGAATCTGTCCCAGCATTGCTTTCATTTGAATCCTCCTTTGTTTATTTTGCAAAACAGAAAAATTATTCTGAAGGACTTTTGGCTTTTCCAACTCCTGCCTTGGATACTCCAGCTTGCAATGAAAATCAGACACCCTCTGGCTCCAGACTAGTAACTCCCCACTGTTTTCTCTAACCACTAAGAGGTCTAGCACATACAATTTTGAACTGAGTATCTAAACACAAAGAAACTTAGAATACTGTAACAGACTACAAGTTGTGTTTTTTAATCACAGTTAGAATTTTTGTATCCTGTTACTCATTAGATGCGTGGAAACTTCCATTTAGGCTTAAGAAAAGAGTTAAAAATTGTTAAGCGTAATGGGTCTCCACATAGCACGTAAGACATTTGAATTCTACTGGCAATAAAAAGCAAGATGAAGGACTTTTTAGACTGGTAACTGTTGTCATTATAGGCCAAAACCCAAGACACTGAATTACCAATGAGAATAAATTAGTGCATCATCAAAACAGCTCTCCTACTGACCTCCAAAGTGATGTAGGTTAAAATGAGGTCAACAGGGAATCTTTTGCAGAGCTCATCAAAGTTTTTTGGTGAGAAGAGCTTTGGCAACTTAAAAAGAAAACTGTCTTCTCCACCTAGATTTCTCCAGTAAACATATGCCAGCAGCCAGAGGAGATGCAACCCTGGTTTATTTTCTGATTCACCTGTATGACTGACACAAGCCGACCTGTCTGGAGTCTCTTAGTATTGCTCGCCAGGACTGAAATTTTTTTAAAAAGGAACAATAAGTCATAGGAAGAGACTGCAAAAAGCAGGGAAAGGCAAGGAGAAGCTGTAGCCAAGCAGTTTCCTTTTCATCATCTTTCATGGTATTTTTGGGTCAGTCTCTTTTCACTTAAGGGAAAGAGGAGCTGTCAAAGCAGAGGAAATGTCCCAGCCATTTCAGTCTGGTGGTGGTGTTGGCTGACCATTCTGCAGTCTTTTTGACACCCTGGGACAAAGATATCCTGCAGATAATTGAATTCAGAGGTAACTTTTCTTTCCGCTGGCCAGAGCCTGGTCAGACTCAAGTTTCCTTATGAGTGTGATCCTTTTTGACACCTCTTTCAATGTAAAAAGCCCTCAAATTTCTAGTCAGGCAAAGGCACAAATCCATTGAGTGTCTCCACACAAATCACTCCATGTCAGCAATTCAGGGCACTGCTAGAGAAAAATCACTCTCCCTTCCAATTTAAAATCTCGCGTGTGTCAGCTACACTTCTTCATGTACAGTTAAGTAATACCTTGAAATCAAGTTGACTAGAACTCGCTTTCCAATTCTTTGGGAGAGCATCACCATTCTGCTGGTCACTCAGAGTCCACCTGGGCAAAGTCTGTTACTCATAAATCCAGTTCAGACCACGCACACACTTTGCACAGTGCAATGGGGATTTGAGCTTCCATGTACATAGACAAACTCATCCCAGTTCTGTCAGTTTGCATTTCTGTGTTCACAGACTGCCACTGTGATCATGTCACTTTTTGTTTGCAACCTTCCCCTCCTTCTTCTGTACCTCCTGCATTAAGTCATAGAATCATTAAGGTTGGAAAGGACTTCCAAGATAATCGAGTCCAACTTCTGACCAATCACCACCATATCAACTAAGCCACAGCACTCGGTGCTACATCCAGTCATTTCTTGAACAGTTTTGGGGATGATGATTTCACCACCTCCCTGGGTAGCCTGTTCCACTGCTTTGCAATCCTTTCTGTAGAAATTCCTCATGATGTCCAACGTGAACCTTTCCTAGCACAGCTTGAAGCCATTTCTTTGTCCTGTCACTAGTTGCTGGGATCAGACACCAAATCCCACCTGGCTACAACCTCCTTTAAGGGAGTTGTGGTGTGCAATAAGGTCCCCCATGAGCCTTCTTTTCTCCAGGCTAAACCCCAGCTCCCTCAGCCCCTCTTCACAGGTCTTGTGCTCCAGATCTTTCACCATTTTTGCTGTCCTTCTCTAGAAGGACAGTGTCTCTTCACTCCTGCCTCTCAATGCTTTTGCAATGAGGCTCCAGAACTGGACCCAGCACTCGAGTTGTGGCCTTACCAGTGCTGAGTACAGGGGGACAATCCCTGCCCTGGTCCTGCTGGCCACACTATGGCTGATCCAGGCCAGGTGCCACTGGCCTTTTTGGCCACCTGAGCACAGCTGGCTCATGTTCAGCTGCTGTCACCAGCGCCCCCAGGTCCTTTTCCTCTGGGCAGCTTTCCAGCCACTCTGCCCCAGCCTGTGCTGCTGCCTGGGGTTGGAACTGGTCTGTCCTTTCTAGCTGTCTGCAGTCAGTTCTTACAGTACCCGCCATCTTTTACTCACTTGGAAACTTTTGGATCTTTGGCCAGACTATGTTGCCATACCATAGTGCCTGTATGTTACATTTTCACATCTAATGACCACATTTTCTCCTTTTTTGCCTCTCATTCCTGGAGGCGTTCCCTGTAACAGGAGACAAAATCTGTTCCACCACTCTCTTTCAGGCTTCACTGGCTGGAAAAACTGTGACGGAAGTGTTTTTGTGGTTGCTGGCATGTGCCAGCTCGCTGCAATTGGAAGGTTGTGCAAGTCCCGTGAGGGCCAGCCCGCCAGGAGAATGTCCCCAGCAGGGGCTCCGTGCCCCTTCTCACTCAACGTTGCAACAGTTCCGGTTTTTGTTCTGGCTGGACTGTCACCAAGTGCTGAGACGCAAATTCCTCTGCCAATAAAATGTCTCTCTTGGCTCAGTTCTCTTTCCAATTGTTTTCCTTCCAGCTATGCCCACGGTGACAATGGTTAGGTTGCAGCACATCGCACTGACCAGTGCTGTCTCTCTGTGTCTGTGTGCTCATTCATCTGTCTGTAGTGCCCATTGTGTTTTGCCTTATGATCACTTTGAAGGGCGGAACTGTGTTTTCCTTTTGTCCTCAGACCTATGGGACTTTGGTTGAAAAACAGACATCTTATGCCCTATGGTAACACAAGCAAGAAACAATGGGATTTTTTTTTTCAGTAAGAGGACAAATGTTAAGTTCTTACTCAGGCAGAACCTTCATTAGCTGTAGTGCAGCTGAACTCTTTGAGTAGAAACACAGGAAGAAGATAGGGATTTGGTTCAAGAGGAAATAAATTAAAATGCACACTGTCCTCAGCCTTCTGCATATTGAAAAGCTTACAATCTCCATACTAGTATAATGAAGAGATCTTTCTTAGCACATTGCAGGCCACAGTCAGACACAGAGGTGGTCTGCTCATGGGGAGTAAATGGAAATAAACTGGATAGTTTCAGTTTGGTTTGTACAAGGTGTACACCAGGGCTATATGTCCTGATGCGCCTTCTGCCCAGCCACAGGCTGTCAGTCTTCTGTGTTCTCAGGTACAGAAAATAAGAGCAATAGACAATGTCAATCCTTAAAAATAAAATAGGCAGTGAAGGGGAGTGGTATGCTTACCACTGCCCAAAATGCCTGGGGGAAATACTCACTGGCCTGTGCTGCCCCTTAGACTGTGCCCTGGCTTTCTCTATGAGTGTCTAGCTGGTTTGGGGAAGCTGTGTCGGTGTGTGTACCAAAATTTAACATTATAGATGATTGTTAACCAACCCTTGAGCCCTAGTTAGTTTATTAGTAGAGATAGAGCTTATATACTTGAAGTATACAAATAAAAAGGTGAGGATTCAGAAGAAACTGCAAATGCACAGGCGAGATGTGTGCATGAAAACCCCAACACCATAGATAGGAGCCTGGATAAATGGATTAATTAAATAACTGGTTTTGAAATTCATAGCATCCCCATGCCCTGTCCAAGACAGGAATGCAGCTCTCCTATGTGCTTCATAAATCAGTAGAATTGGATGCCCCTTGTATGTGACATCTAACTGTCTGATTACTTTATTTATTTTACAAAAGGGATAAGAAGCAAAGGGATAAAAGAGCAATTTAAAATTTATGCTCAGTTTTGAGTATAAACATTCATGATTATATTTTTTGAGAAACTCTTTGGGAATGAATGGATATCTCATTAGACACATTTGTACATTCTTTTTGAATGACAAGATTAAAAGAACTGTGGCAGTATCAGTCTAGCGAAGCAATTCTGTAATTTTGGAGCCTGGGACCTATTCATGAAGAAATGTCTCAAATCAGAAATTTAATGACTTGAGAATGTAGATTATCTCCCTTAAAGCTTTAAAGCTTACTCCAAAAGTGCTTTAATTTAATGTATCCTTGAAAAAGACAATGGGGTACAAATTCAGTGACTGGCAAGGTTAATACAGGTCAGTATAATTTTAACTATGCTAAGAGTTGATCACTAGCATAGTTACAAAGGAAAGAATTTTCTTTCAGTATTTGCAAGTAGAGAGAAACATAAAGTTAGATTTAATTCAAGTTTACCAGAAGGTGGAGCTGGGTAGTAAATCTAAACAACAATAGCTTGAAATGAATACATTCCAAGGATTATTCCAGTACAAAAAAATGAATGTTGTTGATGTACCAGTAGTTTCTATCCACTGCAATTCGTATACTGCAACTGGCACCTATTACCTGGATAGAGCTCAAATGATCAGAGTAGCCACAAAAGTGTACATTATTATATATTGCTGGTAATATGAAAAAAAAACCACTGCAGAAGTATGGTTTGAAAATAAAGAAAATGAAATGCTAATTTTAACTGCAATCTTCCAAAGTCTTGAAGTATATGCATATACAGGTAAAAACCACAAAATCTTAAATCGAGGCTGCAGGGGAAAGTAAACCTCTGACACTGAAACACATATCTCAAGATAAATAGCCTTATCAGACTTATTATGGGCTATCTCTTAAAATTATATCCTGGTGTAGTTTACATTTCCTTACTCCTTTCCCCTGTAGATTGTCATATTTCCATACAAATATTTCTTTGGGCAGATGAGGCAGACATTTAACTTAATCTTCTTGTCCTGATTCATGAAAAATCTCTTTGAAGGAGCATCCTTCACTTTGGATGGCCAGACTGTCTTTCCAGGACCTTCCCAAATGTAGGCTTATTACTTCTTACAAACTGTCCTTGCTGCAGGCATTCTGGTAGAGTCTGGACGCGGAGTTGTGATAACATCAAAGACCCATTCTCCTTTTGAAGTTGTCTTTCCCCAATGGAAAGCTTTTCTTTGGCTGAGTTATGAATCTTTTGCCAATGTCCCAGTGTCAAACTCAGCTTGGGAAATGTTTGGCTGGAGCATTTGCCACAGGTCAGGACAAAATGGATTGAACTCCTGGGTTTGTCAGTGAAATATCTTTTGAACAGTTTTAAGGGACAGGTGCATGTTCTGGCCTCCTCTTTTTGGAAAGATTTCCTTAACCATGCACTGTTGCCCAGTGGTGCTGGACATCAGAGCAGCCCATGATGTGCCCCTTTGTTAGCAGCATTTGCAGTGTTGGGTATACCTATCCATCAAAGATACCAGGTAAACACCAGCATCAGTCGCAGATGAAGTCCAGAATGAGAAGGATTGCAGGTCAGATGACACTGAGGTGTCCTCACAACAGTCCTATGCTCTTTCTTCAGCTCATCTGCAGATCACAAGGGAAGCTAGTTTGGATAAGGAGATACCTGGAAAATAACAAAGAATTGGCACCAGGTTCAGGGCCCACATTCACTCCATTCTGACTTCAGTCCATTTCAAAATAAAGAGCTGTAAAAAATAGGCAAAAGATATTTGCAGTGATCGTTCAGGAAAGTGATTTTCCACAGGCAAAAATAATATGGTAAACCTTTTCGGGGAAGAAATAATAAACACAGAGCTCCATTGTGTTCCATCATAACTGACACAAGGCTCATATGATTAATGATTAATGCCAGCCCAGTAAAGCCCTCCAAAATATGCCTCCCAAAGAAGGAAGAAGGCAGAGGGTTTAGGTCTTCAGCAGAGGTATCTGAATTAATTTAAATATGACTGTATCTCACATGCTTGGTCTTAATTGTCTCCTCCTGAAAATTCAATACCTGCATTCATGCTCCTGGGCTCCAGGGATTCCAGAGCACCACACTGTCCCCCCTGAAAGGAAATGAAAAATCGGCTGATGCTAACCAGACCCCTTCAGCAACTTTACCCATTTAAGTGCTGTATCCTGCAGAGTGATTAATGATTTTTTTCCTTCTACATTTAACAGCAAAGAAAGAAGGGAAGAAAGAATGTGTACTGTCGCTCACCTTCTAGCCAATAGACTACAAAGGCATAGCTTGCCAGGATATTCACTTTCCTCCTGAGTGTGATTTATTTTTCATGTGTATCTGATGTTGCCTCTTCCTTGGATGTGGTTGGAACCTGCAGCATCTTATCAGCAAAAGGTTTGGCTCATTCTTGTATGTGACTAGCATTGGGCTTTCTTCGGGCCTTTTCAAAACTGCAACCTGAACCTGTTCACCAACCTTTTATTAACATGTGTTTTATGGTACAGGTGTAATAATTAATCCAAATGGTTAGCAGATGTGGCTGTCTATCTCTGGGCATATCAGTTCCTACACACCACCCCTTAATCAAGCTGTGCCCAAGCAATGCCAAAGTAAATGAAAGAAAATAAATTCCACCAAGATATTTATGAGGGCCACCTGGATAGGGAAATACCTTGGCCTTTGCTGGTCCCCTGCTCCAGGTGGCTACAAAAGACCAAAGTCCCTCACTATATACGAGTCAAATCAATCTTGCAGGGAGCTGAAAATGAAAAGCTGTGCTTGGCTCCCTGGTTTAACAATAATGAAATTTTGTACATGTGCTCTGAGGAAGTCTTCCCATTTCACCCTATTTATTTGAAATTTCCCTTCTTTTTACCAGTGCCAGCACCTGATGGACTTCACATAACTCAGGTTGCTGGTTCCTGCCTCTGTTTCTGGCAAGCCAAAGCTAAGGATCTTCTTTGTGTTATCAGCTGGACGCCGAGTGTTTCTTCGCAAATCATGAAGGGAGATGCCAGATTTTTACATTCCTGCCATTTCCACTTTTTTTCTCCCAATTATTTATAGTCTTCACATGGGTAATTCCTGGCAGATTTTCATCACATTTAGCTTCCACTGGGACAAAAGGCTTTGCCTGAAGGGGCGATTGTTCCAGCTGCCTCAGGAGGAGCCCATCCCTGGTGGAAGCTGCAGCCTCAGCCTCCTTACAGCATCACGGCAAAATGCACTTCCCACCCAATGGGAAAGTTCCACACATCTGATGCATCACATCCAGGTGCTACCCTCCAACGGCCACCCTGAGAACACCATGGATGAAAACCCAGGTGTCCTGGGCTGCATCAAACACAGCGTGGCCAGCAGATTGAGGTGGGTGATTCTGCCTCTCTGCTTGGCACTTGTGATAACCCAGCTGGATAAGCAGCATCCAGCTCTGTGGGCCTCAGCTCAGAAAGGTCATGGACCAGCTGAAGAGACACCAGAGGGGAGCCACAAAGAAGGCTAGAGGGCTGATGTCCCTGCCATGACAAGGGGGTTGGAACTAGATGACCTTGGAGTCCCCTCCGACCCCAAGCATTAGATGACTCCATGGGGTGGGGGGATAGATTGACCCCAGCTGGACATCAGATGCCCCCCCAAAGCCACTATGTCACTCCCTCTTCAGCCAGGTGGGAGAGAGAAAATACAATGGAAGGTTCATGGACTGAGATAAGGACAGGGAGAGACCACTCAGCAGTTACCATCACAGGGAAAACATATTTCATTTAGGGAAGTTAGTTTAGTTTACTACAAACCAAATCAAGAGTAGAACATCAAGAAATAAAACAAAATCTTAAAAACACCTTCTCCTCACCTCTTCCTTCTTCCCAGATTTCGTTTTACTTCTGGTTTTGTCCATCTCCTCCCTAAGAGCAGTGAGAGGAAAATGGGGAGAAGGGATTGAGGTTAAAGAATCATAGAGTGGTGTTGAAAGTTGAAAGGGACCTTAAAGATCATTTAGTTCCAACCCCACTGCCAGGGCCTGGAACACCTTCCATTACACCAGGCTGCTCAGAGCCACATCTGGCCTGATCCTGAGCACTTTGAGGGATGGAGAAGCCACAACTTTTCATCCAGGGACGGGGAGTTCTCAGCTTCTGCGGGCAAGTCAGTCCATCACACATTGTTCTCTGCTGCTCCTTCCTCCTCATGGGGCCGACTCCTCACATTCTCCCTCTGCTCCAGTCACAGGAGACAGTCCTCCACAAACTTCTCCAGTGTGAGTCCTTCTTCAAGAATTGCTCCAGCCTGGATGCTTTCCACAGGGTGCAGTCCCTTCAGGCACAGAATGTTCCAGCATTGGTCCCCCTTGGTGTCCAGGTCCTATCAACAAACCTGCTGCAATGGAGGCTTTTCTCTCCATTGAATTCTCAGTGAATGAGAAGCAGTCAATGCTGGGGAAAAGCTGTGCATGACAGGAGAAATCATCTGACATCCTTATTAGTAGCTGTCGGTCTTTTTTATCCATATAACAAAAAAAAATGAAGTTACCAGTGCAGCTAGTTCCATCACAGGCATTGCATAGTGCTTAATAACTATGATGCCAGGCAAAATAGGTAAAACTGTGTGCCAAATGTAAAATATAATTAAATCAAAGCTGATAATAGGCATGTACCTTGAGAATGTAGATTATTATTACACTTTCAACAGGTAAGCTCATTTTCTATTCAAGATAAATAGGAAAAAAGGTAAAAAAATATAAGTTTTTTTTATCTATTTGGCAAGTTTTGCCTAATAAGCCTGTATATTGACTGCTGCCATAGATGCAAAGATGAAACAGGTGGATCACTGGAGTGAAGCTTAATGCACTGATTATCCTGGTGCAGTTTAA
Source organism: Emberiza elegans (assembly GCA_024865655.1). Lineage (NCBI taxonomy): Eukaryota > Metazoa > Chordata > Aves > Passeriformes > Fringillidae > Emberiza > Emberiza elegans. The sequence continues at coordinate 1,476,401 of JALJVW010000243.1, read as the reverse complement.
ATATTTATTGAAAACTTATAGGCAAACACAAGGGTTATTAAAAACTTTTCAGTTTGAACTATTGCTGCTTAAATTTTCCCACTATTCATTCATGCTAAAGAGAAATTGCTGAACAAAACTAATCACATGATTCATGATTAAATCAGTGAGACCTATTAGCTATCAGCTTTCCATCAACCAGTCTGAAACTCTATGCCAAGAAGTGTCACAGTCTGCTTAGAACAGCAGTGGAGACAGCCTCAACCAAATGGCAGGAGAAAAAAACTCCCAAACTATGCTAATTTCGTAACAGATCTCCCCATATTTTCATCCCTGCTATGCAAGGTCTGAATGTTGGAATGAACTGTCTTTGATGACATGGAGGTTAATAGCCCCAGGAGTCTGGAGTCTCTTCTTTTCTTCTTAAAGAGGTTTTGGAATATGGATGTGCACAGAAGTGTGTTAAATGGATTATGCTTCCATTATTTTAACTTGTTTATTTGCAACATGAGAACAGCATGAAGTAAACACCTGGGAAGCTTCAACTGGAAAAGTTCAGATGTTCTTTGGTTATGAAGGCACAAAAATAGTATCTTTTTGTAACAAGCATATACATATATATATATATATATATATAAAAACAAACCTAAAAACAATTCAGAAAAGCCATATGTTGTATAACATGAAAACTGGCGTTTTTCTTGTGGCTTCCAAAAATATCCACTTCTGCACCGAGACTAATGCCTGTTACAGTTTAGCCAAAACAGGGTCAAAGCAGGTGTTTTAAGATTAAAGTCCCATATCAAATCAACTGTGATATTTGATATCTGGTAAATACTCTCCAGAGCAAGTTGAATAAGAGCCGTTATTATACACAACAGATTGGAGTAAATAAAAAGTGAGAGACAAACAAAACCTTCCCTCTCTGTAATGAAGCGTTCCCTCCACCGCCCAGTCTCAAGGGAAGAAAAAGAAAAGGAAGACCAGTGGTCAGATGAAATACTTTATTGTGAAGGAAGCATGTGTCTGGCAGCCTCAGACATGCACATGAAAAGTAGACTGTTGGAACCAAAGGGTTTCTCCATATGTTGAACTCTGAGTCTCCCATTTCTTCCAGAAATTATTAGCTAAGGATATTTTCCACTTTTCAGTCAAAGAGAAAACAAAATACTGTAGGGAGATGTTAGATGTTCCACTGGGAAATGTACGTCTTCTTATCTCTCTCTATGAGTATCTTTTCCAATCTTTCTTTTCCACCTGCCCAGACCCTGGGCTACTAAGCCAAGTTTCATGGGGATTATAATTTCCTGAGCCTTCCTGTTGATAATTTATAATTACTGGCATGAGATAGCCTTTTTTTTTCCTGTGCAACATCCTCAGGAGCCTGAGATTTATTTAGAAGCTATGTCAGTGGATCAGAAAACTCCTGAGCCAATTATTTTAAAATTCCTGACCGCAGTGGACATTTGTTCTTTGGTACCCTGAGGACAAAGCATGGATGTTGGAGGTAAGACAGTTGGCACAAAAGAAGTGTGTGCAGCTCCAATAAAGTCTGTCTATTGTGTATTCATGGTGGAATACACACAGGTCACACAGCTTCATCAAAATTTGTATCTTTGCTCCATTCACAAAGCTGTCAGTATTGCCTGCCTTGCTTGTTGTTGCACTTCTGAGAAGAGGAGGAGGATGGCTAAAGATACGGTTGGGCGCTTTGCTGGTTGCTGTCTTCCCATTTTTCTAGTTGTTCATTTTTTTTCCTAGGCCCCGCTTTTCATGCATATTTGTGAAATACACTTTGCAGAAAAGAGTAGAGGGGTGTTTGTGTCTCTGGTCACTGCACTCACCAGATATGCTGCTCCTTACGTGCCAATGCAGATGTTCCAGACTGTTGAAGTTTGTGCTCTGCATGAAAGATGGAAATTATGCAAAAAACCCTCCTTGGCCAAAGGACCACAGTAAAAAGCCTTAAAGATGAAAGGGAGAATTTTGGACTTTGAAAACGGGGCTGTAAATTCTGGCAATTTTTAAAAATGTAAAATATGTACATATCTGTGTAAAAGCTTTCTGACAACACTTGCTTATAAAAGGGAAAGTAGTATGACTGAAATAAGCAGATGCCCGTCTAAAACTGATAGGTTAAATAGTGGAGGCTGAGACAAAGCTTCTGGAATCAAAAATTAGTATGTTCAAAGTGGACTTATATAAAAGAGATCTTTGCCAAGCAGCCTTGGATATAAGGGAGATGAGGTTCTAAATATAGTGCATAGAGCTTAGTATGTCAATAAAATAACCTTCAGTATGGAATTTCATTTGGTGTCACTAGATGTTTTTGTTCAGAAACTAGCATAATAAAAAATGAATGCAACCTATGTTAAGTATTTTAAAAATCAAATGGTAAATTGGAAATACTATAAATCTGGACTCTTTGTTGAATAACTGAGTTTTATCTGGAGCCCTGCATGGTTCAGTTTTCAGAATTAAACTATTTAGAATTAGTATCAGTGTCCAAGAAAAAAATGCACTAACCACTGACAAAGACTGGATGTGACACAAATATTATGGAGTGGGAGAAAAAAAAAAGGCAGGAAGATAAAATAGTGATGCAGACCAGATTGCCTGGTAAAACAGATGCTAGCAACATATTAGGAAGTAAAGGCAATCTTCTGAAAAGGGGAAAAAAAAAAAAACAAAGCCATACAGACAGAATATATTTAATGTGTACTGTGGATGGTAGTTGGGACCACAGTGGGTACATAGTCCACAGATTCCAGAGGTGAACTAAAAATAAGAAAATAGAATATAGGTATGGTATTTGGTCACAATGCAGCCATAACATCTATATTCCCTGGTGTCCACAATCCAAGCTGGGGGCATTGAACAGAAGAAAAAGTCTTATAGGATAATCTAGAGGATGGTTAAAAGGTTGGAAAGCTTGCACCAGAGCAGAAGACTATAAAAGAGCTCAATTTCTTGAAGAATTTTATGAAGATGACTGTCCATATCTCTCCATATTGAGAACTTTTTTTGTTTTGTTTGGGTTTGGGGTTTTTTATCTATTGGATAAAGACATCAGAGCATCCAGTGTCTGGAAATACAAACATGGTAACTTCAGACCAAAAATAAAACACACATGTTTTTACCAGAGAGGGGCACCCAATCACAAAAGAAATAGATGTGGTGGCTATACAAGGTTCTCTATCACTGGCAATTTGAAAAATAAGGATTGACTGTTTCTCTTGAAGATATGTGACTTACTTCCAAAAGGAAGTAATTCAGGGAAGTAGTGGTCTGGCCTGTGCTCTCCTAGAGGTCAGGACGACATTCAGGTTGCTCCCATCTGGCTTTATAAACCTTGAATCTGTTCCTTAATTCTTTCACAGGGAGGTCTGTTCTTTTGGGCTTTGCTTTTCCTATTGAATTGAAATTAGACATGATTGCATTTGTAGCATTAATTCTCCCAGACAACCAATAAATCAGACACATATTTTGCTTGGGATGTTTAGTTCAGTTTAGCCACAAAAAAACTAAGGAGGAACTTGGACTGGAACATGGGTATTACAAAGAGAGGAAGAGATAGCTTTATGGGCTGTGATGAGATGACCTCATCCAACATTGCCTTCCTTAGATGTCAAAACCCTAATTGTTCGAGATTGTTGTTCTCTATTTGTTGTTTACTTGTTTTCTTCTAATTGAGGCAAAACTTAAAAACAGAGTGAAAATTCACAATGGAGCCAACAGAGTGAAAATTCACAATGGAGCCAAAGCAGGATGAGCACTCTCTTTTCATTTTTCCCCCGCCAGAGTTATCCCAGGATTTTAACTTCAAGTGGGTTTAATCTAAGGACTCCAACCTCCCTGTAGCCACATGTTGAATCAATTGAAAAGCAACCAACAGGTAAATATCTCTATCACGGCACTGCTAATAATGTAGCAGACCTTTAGCAGAAGAGGAAACCCTTTTGACCCCTCTTGTGAAAGCTTTTCTGTGGCCTCGAGTTTGGTTGATTTTTTTGTTAAACTGTCATTACAAATGCAAGAAGCAGACACCTGCAACAAGCTGATAACTCTACATACATCAACAAGGAGGGAGAGCAGAGGCAAATAGGTTTTATTTGGCTTTAACAGAGCACCAGAGAGAAATACACAGAGAGGTTGACTGACAAGGGCTTCAGTAGAAACCCATCAGCTTGTAATGTGAGAAAGTGCTTGCAAATGAACAAAAAGCCCGTGGCCCTTTCCAAAACTAGGACTTTGTCTGAAATATTCTACTCTTTCCCCATTGTTTCCTACCCTTCTGTGTTGAGGTCTGACCACAGAACAGGGCATCACTACTGTTCCGTGTATCCATCTGGAACATGTCAAGTCTTGGCAGCCTGCCCCTATGCAAAACCCTGAAAAGGGAAGGAGGTAACTGTTTTGTTTTTATTCATTTTTTTATTAGTTTATCATTTTTAAAACAAAAAATTCTCCTGTGGACTGCAATCCTATCAGAATTTGCATTCTATAAAGAGATAATCTGTGTTCAGCACATAATTGGGGAACTCCCAAGAAACCTTGAACTGTTTGAAGAGTGTCAGAAGAAGATACCAGAATCTGAGAAGATAACATGGTCTTCATGAGGCAAAGAATAAACACATTAGGATTATTGGAGACATCCACTCTCAAATTAGAAATAAAACACTTCTCCTGCCTAATTCTGGGCAAAAATTGCTTATGAATGAAGTAATTACTTCATAGCAGACAATTAAAGAAATTATGAAGAATTTTGTTCCTATTGCTTGAAAATGTTTAGCCCTACAAAAATGTGAGGCTATTGAAGATTTTACAGAGCTATTTGCTAAAATTAAAATATTAAGCCCAGTTCTCAGACAAATTTTACCACTGATGCCATCTCATGTTCTAACTTTACTCCTATAGGACTGGGGATTTTCATTGTCTTCCTCATGCTGTTTAAAAAGGCTATGTTGTTTCATTATATACCACCTAGAGCTTCTAACAATAGAGAAGCATGTCCTTCAGGAGATGCAGGTAGTACCTGTTTTGTTTAACATGTATACTGTATTTTTTATTTATATACAGTATAAAATTTATATTGTGGCTGTTATATGTATCTTCTGTAAGTCCTCTTCCACTTAACAGAAGGTTAGTAGGTTTATCTCTTGTCCAAAATCATATAGGAAATGACAGTTTCATTGTTTCAGTAATGGGTAAGTTCAGGACTTAGAGGGCTTATGTCTAAGATAGCAGCTCTTTACCTTTTGTGCATTGCTTCATCTTGGTAGTGGAAGAAAAGGTGCTTCACATGTGGTTAGATTTTTTTTTTTAGTTGCTTGAGTTGCCTTGTTTTCCCTTGCTGCTGCAATTCCATTTCTTCACCAGGATTTATCGCAATCTTAAAAAATCGGAGATGTCTAAAAGGCAATGCATATTCAGAATTTCAATGTATAAATTTGAGAAGTGGGATTCTGTTCTAGCAGATAACCTCAGCTGCATAAGGATATTTATTTAACAAACCTTAAAAATAATTTCTATAATGCTTCTAAGCATCTCCACCCCAGCTGTTTGTTTCCATAGAACATCAGAAAAAATAAGGACTCTGTGACCTGATTACATATCACAGGTACTCTCTATCTGGGAGAACTTTTCAGGAAAAAACAGGAAAAATTTATCATGGTAGCATTTTTATACATAAAAAGTTACACAAAAAGAAGTCTATAAGTTATAAAAGAAGTTGAGGTAATGATTTCATAATTTATTCTAATTCTTGTTTTTAGGGGAATTGGAATTACAGCTGTTGAGTCTGTGAGAAGACATTTAGATTCACAAGGCCATAGCAGTCTTTGAACCTTAATTTTTTTTGTTTCTTTCTTTATTTTATTAAAATAAAAATATGTTGGAAAGTGTCTTTATATTACTGAGGACACTGAAATAATGGCATTTTTAGCCAGTTGAGGTTTTGCTCCAGAATGGTTTTGGTTATTTACAACACAGCAAGTGATGAATTGTGCCAGAGTACAGTGACTATTGTTCTGTTTGAAGGAAAAATAGATTTCTGAGTCCCAAAGATTAAGATATGTATCATCTTCTCTTGTGACTCAGTGTCCCTCCAAGGTTTACCTTCAGTCAAATATATGGGTTTGTTATGTTGAGTTGCACTTGTTACCCAAATGACACCATTCCCATCCCACCCCATCCCATCCCATTCCATCCCACCCCAAACCATCCCATCCCCTGACCCTTGACTTTTGTTTGAATTCTGTTCCTAAAAGGTAACATGACAATTTTTGTATTTGCATGAAAGCTGTTGTGGTATTCTCCCTTGCTCAACGCCCCACTAAATCATATCAGTGGCAGATAAAGTGAATTGAGAACTGCTACTATGAAAACTGCACATGATGAAAGTGGTGGCACACAGTTTTAAAACAAATGGAAGTACAGAAGTTTTTAACACAATGAATGCAAACTTCTGGCACGCGTTGCCACAGGAGGTTGCAGGGACAGACAGAATCCAGGACTTAGGCAAAATTGTGAATAGTGAGTCCATAAAATGGACTCACAGGGCTAGTGAGGGATGTGGTTATTTGCATCCTTAATTCAGTGATGGTGTGTCCTGAGGACCTCAGGTAGTGGCTGGGTTTGTGTCTTACCTCAAAACTGCATATCCTGCTGCTACTGCCAGCAACCAGCTACAAAATCACATAGCCTGAGAGCTAGCTGGACCTTTGCTCTGGCCTCACAGGCAAGAATTTTCTCCATCCGCTCTGTGGACTCAGAATTTATTTAATCCAACCTTTAATATGGAAAACTGAAATTTAATTTTCTCCTGGATTTTTTTTGTGAACAGCTCAATATGTTATGCTTTCAGCAAATGGTAAGGTGAACCTGAGATCTGTCTGCAGTCAGGATGGAGAAGATATAGAGAAGACACAGAGAAGAGCCAGAGCTCCCAAGGATGTCTGCTGACCATGGAAGAAATACAGCTAAAAGACCTAAGGCTGTGCCAAGTTGGAACAAGGAAGAGAAGCAAAGGTTTCTCTGCTGCTTGCAAAGGTCTCTGAAGCTTTTTGCTGCTCTGTGTCAGCTGTGGCTTACACATCCTTGTCTATGGAAGGAAGGGATATAATGGTTTTGTTTTCAGAATCTCATTCTGAAAGTGATAAAATTTTCCATTTGTTAGAGTGTTTTCTATTTGATTCCTATTCTTTTTTGAAATGTTCTCTCTGCTGGCTGTTACGCTGAGAAGCAGGCCAGAGAAGAAGCTTCATGAATAGCTCCCCTAGTGCAAATTCATGTTTGCAAAAGCCTTTTTTCTTTTTCACTGTTGTTATTCTCATAAATGAAAGGCAAGTCTGAAAGTCTAAAAGACCAGATAATATTACAATGTTCAGATGAATTTTATTTTTATAATTTTCATGGCTTTGCACCATATTGTTTGTCAGTTAGTAGAAATAGATCAACTTTCTACCAATTCTGAAAGCTGATCATCTCCTCTCCTCTTTAAGAAAAGCAAAACCAATTGCATTTTCTTGGATAACCCAGCCAAGTGGTCTTGTCTTCCTGTAAGACTCAAACAAGACAAGACTCTTAAACAAGACACTTGTTTAAGTGTTTATGCCTATTTGTTGTACGTGCTTTTGCACAAGTGGCCAAATGTTAACTCTTTATCACAAGCATAATGCAATGAGCAAAATCTGTGATTTTAGGGCTGGGATCTTTTGCAGCAGTAAGAGACTTAAGGAGGGAAAAGGAAGATCTAAAGGGCAAGGAACAGGAGCTGCTCTTCTCTGATGACTTCCTCTGCACCCACTTGGAGGAATGGCTGTTAGGGCAGCATTTAAAGTAGGCTTTTGTCCTGAACAGCATCTGTGTACAGAGTGCTCATAGGAGACATCTTCTTTCTCTGTGTGTCGGAGCTGTGTGCTCAGTTCAGGTGCACCTTTTATGGTGAGGTTTCATCTTTGCTTCCAAGCAGTGACAGCACAGCCAATAGAGAAGCAGCTGAGATCTTCCTGGTGGCACCTCTTCTGTCCCCTCAGCTGCTCATGGGACTGCAGATGTGTCCCCAAGGGCACAGCTGCTGTGCTCTCTCAGGCACCCTGGTGCACGAGAACCAGTGAGGCTGCAGCCTTGCAGGATGCTCTGGAAGAACAGTGGCATTTTCCTGGTGCTGAGTGACAGGATCCAGGAGTAACTACAGCTCTGTAGTGCCACAGAGGTGTGCAGGGGTGCAGGATGGAGAAAAGGGTCCTGGGTGTCCCTGCTGCAGGGTGTGTGTTCAGGCTTTGGTCTCCTGTGCTCTGGCAGAGGTTTGCTGACCCTGTGACACCCACCTTAGTGTGTCTCACACCTTCTGCTGGGGGCAGGACCTGGGACAAGGGAAAGCTTTGGGGCCATACAGTACACTACTTTGGCAGCCTGCACTTTCTTTTTTAACAATATGAATTAGTAGTTGTTATTAGCATAAAATCACCAGTTAAAACACTCTCAGCTCATTTTTTAACAGTGGAGCTAATTGCCCTTAAGTGCCTGAGCTCCAGCAAAACGAAATGGCACCTTTGTGCAGAAACCCCCAGTGTTTCCCCGGTACATCCATAACGACCTTTAAAATAAGCCGTTACAATTCTGACATGGTACCAGCCTGACACCTTGGGCTGGGATTTAATTTTGAGTTATAGCAGCGTTAGGAAAACATATGATGTGGCCATTTGTTTGCAGAAAGAAGGGGGAAAAAATCATAAAACCCTCTCTTTTTATGAGCTGTCGCTTGATTCGTTCCTGGAGCCCCAAGTAGCAAGCGTCTAAATCAATGCACACAGCTGTTCTTGCTTCTTGGAGCCCAGCAGGTGTACTGCCCAATGTGCCTGCCATGTCCCCCCACTCACATAACAAATAATAACGTCTTACACACACCAGCCATCCATCACAGTTATGGCCAGCCCTGGTGAGGCTGCTGTTCTCAGGGTAGTGTGGAGATTATTTTTTTTTTCTTTTTTCTTTTTTTTTTTTTTTACTGTAGAAATACCCTGCCCATGGATTATTAGTCACACTTTCTGGAGTCCTTTAATTGAATAACCTTTGGCACTTGTGGCAAAGGGAAAAAAAAAAAGGAAAAACAACAACAAAAAAAATCAACCCCAAGCCCCCCACACCACAGTGTTTATTTGTGTTAAAAAACAATAGGCATATTGTGACTGGCGAAATCAATTAGTCTTCCTCTGCAGTAAGGGCCCACATCTGGTGTGATTTAAGTTAATGTAAGGGAAGGGCCGCAGAGGCCCGAAGACCCCGAGTTCTCATTTCAACAGGTGACAGAGAAGGCATAAAAGGCTAATATATACTACAAGTGCGGAGGCGAGGCTATAAATACTGGAAGGTTTACTTAGGAGGTAAAACAAAGCTAACCAATAATGCAAAAATAAATACCTTCCTGAGACAGGCTGTCACCTGGCATGTGCAGAGGCAGGAGGAGGTGATGGGAGAGGGACAGGAGCAGCTTGGGAGGCACGGGGTGCTGTGCTGCACAAAGGACCTTGGCTTTCTCTTTGGCTTGGAACACCTTCCCTCTGTTGGGAAGATAACAGCAGGAGAAAGACAACAGAGCAACAGAGTGTTTGTCCAGCTCCAGCATGATTTACCTCGCTGGGTCTAAAGGAACATGTGAGATTCGCTGGCTCTCCCTGTATCTGCCAGGGACCCAGATGATTCCTGCCAGCCCATCTCAATTTGATTCTGTCATATCTGTCGTCCTGTTTGTTTTATCTCACTTGTGCTGCAGTGACACAGCACCTCATGAGAGCATTTGTGTGTGTACTGAGAGTTGGTGGGCATCACTGAGTGGTAAAGAGTATCAGAGCATCAGATAAGGTAGATTTAAAATTTTTTCAGCAAATTAATTTTTCAGAATTCCAGTTAGATCCGTAAGCCATCCAACTCCACAAGCCTGGTTTTCTATGGATTTGTATCCTACATTCCTACAGTTCTTCTCTTATCCTGCTGTTGCCCAAAGCCAACTCCCTTGGCAGTACCTCCAGTGCTCCTGGCTTCTCCTAGACCTTCCCCTATTCTCTCCATCTGACCACAATGTTCCCAGCTCCTTCTTGTGCCTTTCAATTACTGAAAACACCCATATGTCCCTTTCTCCATTATTCAGCTGTCCATTTACATAAAATTTTAAGGAACTTGTCTCAGAGCCATTCAACTTCCCTCAGATTTGCTTGATTCTGTCCGTGAGGTTCAGCAGGTCTTCAGGGAGGGACTGACATGTTCAAGAGCATGGATGCTGCAATTATAAATGCTTTTCACTTTGCAAAGTAGACTGAAGGGTGTCCTACAAAGACAATGTGTGACTTTGTAAATACACATTTCTGCACATTTCATACGAGGCCATGACATTCAAACTGATGATTTTGGCCCCTTCTCTTCAATGCATTCCTGTAATGCCTGGGCCATTTGCTGATGTCTTGATGTGCATCCTGGGCCAGTCACCCCAGTAATCCTGACACAGCTGGAATTTGAGACTCTTTGAACTGGGAAGCCACCCCTGGGGTGGCTGCACACAAAGAGAGCAGAGCCAGCTAAGGAGTGTCAGGACCCTTGTGTTTGCCTGGCAAGGGAAGAAGGCAGAGTGTTTGTGGAGCAGCACACTCCTCTCTCCAGCCTTGCTGTAGCTGTACAATGTACAACAGCACAATAGATCAACTGGATTTGATATATGAGAGGAGGTTGCCTTAACAAAAAGATGGTATTATTATAATTACTGTTACTGAGCTTTTGATATCCCCTTATTAACAGACACCTAGGAGGAGGAAATATGTATATGTTATGATCTCTGAGTATAAAGACTACTGAGAAAACACATTCTCAGTCTGAATCAGTGTTACTTTGTAGTAGGGATGTGTTTTGGTTCTCCAACCCCAGTCACTTGTCCTAGTTGGAAATTCAATGATATAATTTTAATTTCTTCACAGCAGTGATAAAGTCAGCCTGCAGCCAGAGTCTATATTGCCCTCCTTACAGAGACTACAGGCAGGTACTGGGACTTGAAATAATACCACAATGATAATAAAAGGTTTTGTTGTGTTGGGGTTTTTTTTACATCAGTTTCCAACAGCTGGTTGCCAGTTGCCCTCTGACACAGACACATAAAAGGGAAGTAGTGAGTCCTGTACCAGCAGGGATCACTGGAAGAAATGCAGCCCTCATAAATCAAGCCAGTGCTGTTACATAGCTTTAGTACAATGAAGTGCACATGTGCAAGGGTGACTGAAGAGGGACCCCACTCACCGGCTGGGAACAAACAGAGCATGGTCTCAGGGAAAGGGTATTCCTGCCACCATGGCAGGGAGGAGAGACTTGGGATAGGGCAAGAGTCCTGATGGCAGTAGTCTAAGGAGAAGGTTCTCAGGGGATTTCCAGTCTTTTGCCAGTTAGCAAGACCACAGCAGTGGTGTTCCCACTCTCCCCATAGAGGTGTAGATCACTACTTGACACATCTTCATGGCAGGATGGGAAATATCTTTAATTTGCCTTAATATACTCCTTGCTTTTACTTGTGCCCACGTAAGTCACCTGTAGCAATGATACTTTTTCCCTATAATGTTTGAAGACTTGGTGGGATTACTAGTGTCATCTTGACACTGCAACAGAATGAAGCCAGGCATGTTTCTTCTTTAGTCTTCCTTCAGTTAATTCATCAGCTTTAAAACCAGTCCTAAACATAACCCTAGCGCTAGCCAGAGAATGTCAGCCCTAACTTCTGCACTGAGATGTATAATTTGAGCCTCAACTAGGCCAATGATGCCTATCATTTTCTGAACAAAGAAATCACAAACATTATTCCAGGAGCTGGCCTGGGCAGGCCTTGTAGGTGTAACATTTCCTATAGTTCAGCTGTCCATCTCATGCATCCCTTTCATTCTCATTGCCTGTTTCTTGAGTTTAAATGGCCCCTAGAACAGATGCAGGCTGGAAAGAGACTTCCACCTCAAGGGGAAATGATTCAGGTTTTATCCCATGTAACTTCTTCCATGAATACCACTGGATTCTCTCACATCAATCTCTCAGTGAGACAGAATTCTGTGCTTCTGTGTGCCCTATACATGATGGAGGGATCATTCTGGCATACTCATCTAGAGGAAGCAGCTACCAGCAGTTTACCCCATACTCAGGAGACAGGACCATCCAAGGCAGTCTCTGAGCAAGTTGAATCGTTCAGATGCTCCATGGATCACCTCTGATCCATGTCATACATTTTTGAAAGAAACACAGCAGTAACCTCAAGACTTTGGGAGCTGAGAGTCTTCTGCTCATTCCAAAGGTTAAACATTGTATGTTCCCCCTAGCTTAAATTCAAGTTACATTCACTGGATTTTTTCATTGGCTGAGTTAATTAAGATCAGACATCTTCTCCCAGATATACACTGTTTGAAGCCCTGGAATGATTAATTCCTCCCTGTCAGGGAAAAAGCTCAAATTTAACAGGCAATATTGAAAGTGTATAGACCAGTTATGCAGGAAATCCTTCAGTGGTCCAATCAATGCAATTAACAGGGGTGACACAGTAGAGTTTATCAGCACACTGTTATGGAGACCTCAATTTGGGATAAGCATTTAAGGTTTCCCACAGCCAGCAATTTCATTTCAATAGCATTTCAAAAGAAGTGTTTATTATTTCTTTTCATCACAAAATGTATTATCAAACATTGCCATGGATGGACCCCCCCACACAAGTGACCCCACAGCCACTCACTGGCTCCCTGCTGCTGTGAAGGAAGTCAACTCCATCCCATCCAGACATAGCTCAAATGTGAAGTTCCATCTTCAAAACGTGACCTCTCCATCTCTCCATCTGGTTCAGGTGGCAGACAAAGCTAGCACAGCCATTAGGTGGGTGTGGAAGTGTGTGGAAGAACAGAGACTTCTGCCCCATAAGGGGCACTGGTGAAAATGGGTTGAGGATAATTCATTCAATTCCAGCTTCCCTAATTTTAAATATTTTCAAAATTGAAAACAGAGGAGAGTTGTAACAATCGTCGGGGTGCTATGGATACTTCAGCTATTGAAAAAGTGGAGAAACTTTGAGAGCCCATTGCTCTCCTCTGTTGAATAAACTAGTCAGAGGTGAGTGTGATACACTGTGGAAATATTTCCATGGAAAGAAAACAAACAATAAATGCCTTAGGGGTTTTCCTTCATCATAGGAAGGCTTAATTAGTACTGATGACAGAAGATAAAGCCAGACAAATCCAAACTGAAAATAGAGACATGTTTTGATAATAAAGATAGTCACTAGAAATTAACAGGAACGATGTTGGGAGTCTCTATCTCTTCCTATCTTTAGATATATGTACTAATAAAAATGCATAGGGTTGAATTTTGAGGTCTCCCACCAGGTCTCAATTTTGAGTTCTCCCACCAGGTCTCAAGTGAAATGATGAGAGAAAATAGCCTTAAGTTGGGCCAAGGGAAGTTCAAATTAAATACTAGAAAAAAAAAATCTCTGAAAGATTGAGTAGGCATTGGAATGTGTTGCCCAGGGAGGTGGTGGAGCCACCACCTCTGGAAGTGTTTAAGAGGTGTCTGGATGTGGCATTTGGGGATATGGTTTAGAGGTGATTATGGCGGGTTGGACTAGATAACTTTCACAGCCTCTTCCAATCTTGATGATTCTGTGAGTCTGTTACTCTGTGAGTCTCGTGGTAACCATGAGAATGGATTTGATGTTGAAATGCTCTTCAGTTTTCTGTGGGTTGAATCACCTCTTTATTTCGATGAAAAACTACATTTGCTATAGCTTTCTCCAGTAAGGCATATTGGAATAGACAGATTCCAAGATATTGGAATACCTTACCTGCAAATTGCTGCTCTCAATTTCGGCAACATTAGTGAGTTCAGACAGATTCATTGTATCAGGACAGATGCCATGTGGATGCTCTTAGGTTTTCCAGGGGTCTTTTGCGGTGGGGACACCAGAAACTTTTCATGCCTCTGTGTAACAGACTGGTTTATCATTCCTCATAAAGCCTTGTAACCCAACTCCTTTTGTCCACCAAATGTTACAGATATATTAATTGCTAATTTAAATTTCTCATTAGCTTTATTTTTCTGTACACTCATAAAGTCTCACTAGGTTTTTGGGCTTGTGCTCTTACCTCAGTGTCACTGAAAATCTTTCCTAATGAAATTACATTAATAAATTACCTTAACAACAAATGACATTTGTTAAAAGTCAGGATGTCATTCACTGCAAAGCTCTCAAAAAATCCAAACTTGGTGGGCCATACATTTTATCTTCATGACTTAAAGCTCCTAAAGGTTTTCTCTTTTGTGTTCTGTTTGAGCTTAGGCACATTCATGGATTTGTGGAATATGATATATTTTGTTTGCTTTGTCCGTATTGTCTCATTTTCAAGACGAACTCTGAGCAATTACTTGGTGCAAGCATGTGGAATTTAAATAGGTGCTAAGTACTTTCAAACTGGATCTGTAACAAATGCCTGCGCATGTGTGTGCCCTGGGTTAAGCACTTAAAGAAACAAAAAGTTGCTGTACTACTGGATGATGGAAAACGACTGGAAAGGTTCGGCAGATTGTGGGACTGCATCAAAGGAGAGGGGTTTGCTGGCATGTTTGCAGATGCTTTTTTTCCAGTTCAGCCAGCTGTAGCATAAACACTGCTGGAATATGTCTCTTACTGTCTGATAAAAATGTGTGCTGACTCATTTGTCTTAAAGCAATGCTTGTCAACAAATACTAAATAGTTTTGTGTATAATTTCAAATAAAATTTAAAGAAAAGAAAGGAATAGAAAAAAAATCTCCTAACCCAGTCAGTAAAAAGTCACTGAAGTAAAATTTTACAAATTTGAACAACTTCCTCTTCAAAAACATAGCTAGCAAAGTACATTAATAAACTATGCTTGAGATCTTTACCTTTTGGCTTGCCATGAAATTCTGTTGCCTCAAAAATTAATTCCAGGAAAAGGAATGAGTGAAAACATCCTCTTGTGGAGGATGGTGGTCCCATCCTTTTGTTTGTCAGTGTGGATGAATTTAAAGCTGTGCTTATTTCAAGAGTAATCACATTCTTTCCAGTGGACAGCATGTGGCTCCAAAACCTAATGCAAGTCTGCACTAGAGTCTAGAACAAGTAGAAGCACCTTTTTGTTTTTATTTTGGTTTAACTTGGGCTACATGCATGCTTTTGCAATTTCTGTTTCCCAAGAGATGGTGACAGCTGCGGTTTGGAAGCTCCCAAGGTAAATCTGTCCTTGCTAGGAACGCTGTGCTCTGGGTGTGGATGATCACACTGTAACCCTGTGTTCCATGCAGGTGGCAGGCTGCAGTGTTGGTGACTGTAGGCTTTTATCTGATCCTTCTTCTTCCATGTCTCCTGCAGCAAGGGAGGGCTGCAAAGTGGTGAGGGCAGAACCCTGGCAAGGCATCCTCCCTGCTGCACTCTGTAATTGACAGCTCCACGGAGCCATCAGGTGTGACACTGAGCAGGTTTCTCACCTTCTCCTGCTGCTGCTGGCAGCATGTCAGACTATCCCTCGCTCCACACTGGCACAAGCTGCTCTAGCAGTGTTTCATCAGTGATGCACACAGCACAAGGCGCTCCGAGGGGTTTGCAGACATTAATCAACTGGCTGTGATTTGTAGCACTTAGGATGGAATATGATCATAAGAAGTGCCTCCATTTACTTATCTATAAATTACCTGCAGCTATCCCCTGTCTTTCCACATCACGGTGATGGTGTGCAGTTAATTGATTCATGGGGGTAAAGAGCTTTCAGACCACCCGATGAAAGATGTTACAGAAGCCCGTGGTGGTGAGCAGGAGTGGTGTTTTGGCAGCGTGTTCCATGCCGTGAGGATGGTGTAAATGAGGTATTTGCTTCGCATTCTTGGGCTCCCTTCGTGTGTGGTGCAGGGAAGGCGGTCACCCTCCGTGAAAGTAGGTTTTATGTTGTGTGACATAAACGCTAGGGACCACTCTGTGTGCTGGGACACATGATACAGCTGACTTGCGGGCAAAATAATATAACCCACACCTCTCTGCCACGTCGGGATAAATCCCAGAGTGCACCTCTCAGAACAAGCATATCCTGTCGTGAAATGTCAAGCAATCAACATCAATAAATAATGAGTTGAAAACAGCAAGGTGGTGTAAAACTGCACAGTCGCACTTGGGAAGGTAGGGAAGCTGATTAAGTGTTATTTCCTGATCTGTAAATCATCAATTCCAAACTTCTTCGTGTGTTGTCTATAAAATATTGGCTGTGGGCCTTTTGTTATAAAAAGGTAACTAATTTTTATAGCAGCCCCGTAAATAGTAATTAACGTGCCACAAACCGAACAACATCCTGCTGTAAAAAATGGGGAAATGCTGTGCCTATTTTTCAAGAGACCTGCATTTGTGCCTGGGTAGGGATGAATACTTGCTTGCCCCTGTTTGGGTGGGTAGGGGCACGTGTGCTGCTGTGGTGGAAAACTCAAGCCCCTTGATTCTGTGCTTCCTTAGAAACAGCACTGACATGGACTGGGAGGGACCAGCGATCTGAGGTTCTCAGTCTCTTTTTGGTGCCTGCTGTATCAGAAGCAGAAAAGAGTGATGAAGTAGGTGATTACTGAATACTGCATTTTTCTTTCCAGCCTCTATCACTTAATGTTTAGCTTATGCCCTGAAACCTGAGAAGGACTTAGATCTTGTCTCAAAGCATTTTTTCTGAGTCTGTCCAACAAAACTGTTTATGCTCTCATTATCCATATAAATCCCTAATCCCTTTCTGAGCAGCAACAAACTGTTGGCCTCAGTGGAACAGTGAATTCCACAGGTTGAGTTTTCCTACTTAAAAAGAAGAAAATCAACCAACCCCCTATCATTTCCCCCTTCTTCCCCAGTTTTAAACTAATAATTTTATGTGTGTTGCCAGTGGCCCTTGTTCCCTAAGGAGTGGGTAGGTGGGCATGCCAAATTTCTTGTATGTTACACACTCTGCACGTGGACCATGGGAGGATCTGGAGCTGGGAGGAATGGGAGGGTTGTGGAGCCCAGCCAGACCCAAGTTAGATGACCTGAAGTATGTGCACAGCTCCAGGAGGTGTTAATGGCCTGCAGCAACAATGGCCCTTCTCCTTTAGCCCCCCACTGCCTTCCTTTAGAATATTTGCACCTGGCCACATAAATGCTGAGAGCAGAGACCTTCAGATGCTCCTGTTGGCAGCTGCAGCTTCATGTCACAGTGATGGAGCCGAGCACAGAGCACCCACCTCAGCTTTTTCTGCTTTAACCCATCCTGCAATGCTTTAAGAGAGTAAGGAGGCAGCTGGGCTGCTGAATCATTTCCCTGCATTCTGCATCTGCATTTCTGTGAGCCTTTCCTGATGCAACTGCTTCAGCTGGTTTATTTAAGGTCCTGATCCCACAAGGGCTCTGATAGCTGAGAGGGTCCTATGATGGGACAGGGGCAGTCAGCAGCAGGTGCAAAACTCTCAGACGCAGTGAGTGAGCATGGCAAAACATTAAAACAAGGAGTAATAGAAGAAACGAGGGTTTTGGTGAGGTGAGGAGAACAACAAGGGAAAGTAACAGAGGTAGAGAAGAAGGACTGCTTGCTAGAAGATGCAAGGTCATGATTCTCCTGTGAGAAGGAGCACTTGACCATTCTGTCCCTCTCTGTGCCTCACTGTGCACCCCATGTTCACTCTGATTTTCACAAACCTTGTTTTCACCATGGATTAAGGTCAGTCACACCATCTTTGGGTCAGGTAATGTTATAGACATTCAGACAATGAGCACAATGTGGTTTGACTCCACTCTGCCAGGGATGCTGCTTAGCAGCTTGGACCTGACATACCATTTTCCTGTTCTTATGGCAACTGGTGTCTACAGTTCCACAAGTACAAGATTTCCAATTTTGCTGAACTTTTTGTAGATCCAAACTGTGGAACCTCAAATGATTCACCTTTAAAGCCATATTTCTAAGTAGGAAACTGAGTAACATTGTCAATCAAAAATATGGTGATAAAGGCACATAGTGATTTCACTAGAAATATTGATGAGTAAAAGTAGTTTCCTGCCCCCTAAAGGATGGGACCATTCCCCAACCATTAAATTGATATTGAAGATAATAGGTAGCATAAAAATGCAACAGCAATATCCTAATATGCCTAAAAATCTACTTTAGCCCCTAAGGCCCAGGGTCCAAAAGCATTTACTAGCCCTCTGCTATGGATTGCAGTGGGAGTGGTAGTCAGGATCCCAAGTACCTACCAGGAACTTAGCCCACGTGACAAGATAATGCCTCTTTGTAACTCTCCAGCCTGATTTATCCACTTCTGACAGAGTTCTGCAAGCAAGGTCTGGTTAAGAAATATGAACTTGTTAAACCTTGCTGAAAGGTTTGGGGAAAGGCTGCAATCTCCAGTGAGCAAAGTGCATCTCTCCCAGCACAGGCTGCATGCTGGGGCCATTCATCACAGGCCACGGGGAGGGGTCTGGCAGGGAACAATTGATATGGTTTTGCCATTGAAGAGACAGTTTCCCCTCAGAACATATGGAAGACAGATTATACAGCCCAGTCCTAATGTGAATGGAGCTCAGATGGGGAGAATGCACGGGCGAGAGAGGGACATCAAGGAATCAATATCATCTGACACCTGTTTTCTGTTTCCAGTCTGCAGACCTGCGCCTGGCTGCCTCTGGAAGTGTCTTCCTCTGCTTGAATTTCAGCTCTCCCTGCAGACACATCAAACTGTGTCCTGAACACCGGGGTCTTTCATCTGGCATGGCCAGTGGCAGAAACTAATGGAAGAGGCTGGCCCTCCCCACCACACCTCCATCTTTCTGACCGCCCCTAGCAAGCTGGCCAGGTTTTCAAACTTGGATGCAAAATTTGACAATTTGACAAATTTGGACACAAAAACTTCTGGCAGAATGCCAGGGTAACTGCATAGCAGTGAGGGTGGTGGGAAAATGCTTTTCCAAACACCATACCTTCTTCCACCACAAGCCTGGTTCTTCACCTTTATTTTTTTCATTTCCCGACACACAGGAACCAGCTAGAACCAACCCTAACAAAGCACTGCCAGCATGGTTTTTTATGAGAAACACATGTGCCATAAACAAGGCAGCTAAGGGGAAGCAAGGAGAATCTAAGTTAAATTATGGAATCACTGTTAAATAAGCAAAGCAGCCCACAAAGCAGAATTACAAAACAAATATGCAAATTGTAATGAGAAAATAGAGAAAGAAAAGGAAAAAAAAAAGAAAGGAAAAAAGTGATTCATGTTAATAAGTTCCTTAAGGGGAAGACAAAGTGTAGAATAAATGTCTCTTCAGAACACAGTCTTTCCTTTCCTAGGGAAAGTTTCATCATGTTGTGCAAAAGAGAAAAAAATTGATTTATTGTGTTGTATGAAAGTGAATTAAAAATATATATAGTAAAGCTATGCAGAGCAAAATATGCAGAGAGAGAATCCAAGCAAAAAATAAATGTTGCTTAGGATTTCTGTGTCAAAAAAGCAATGGCAACGTGCAGTGTTACCTGCCTACCCTGTGTGGGGTGGTGCCTTGGCCTGCAGCCCGTTTGGTGAGAAGTTCAGATGAAGGATGTGTGTCCTTTTTCAGACAAAGAGTGAGCAGGGATCCCACATGAGTGGGACTGCAGATGAAGGGAGGTGTGGATCCACAGAAAGGTTGGCCCGTGGTAGGGGTGGAGGTAAGTCAGGGTTAGTCTCTTGCCTTTAAACACTGCAGAGAAGAAGAGATGCAGGAGAGGGGGCAGGGAAATTTCTTAGAGAAGTCAGTGAGAGAGAAAATGAAAGGAATAACATTCATCTTAATGCAGAGCAATTCCTTATCTGGTGAGAGCAGACTGTTGCTTTGCAGCCCAGATGTTTCACAGTGGTTACACATCAAGAGCTGTGTAGTACCCCAGGCCGGAGACCTAAAAGATACCACAAGTTAAGGTACCCACAAAACATCAGGTTCATTAAAGCCTCAGAAAACTGAAGGAAGCTGACAGGTCTTCTTGCAGGCAAAGGAAGAGTTCAGCTCAGATAATAATTTTTTAAAAAAGGAATAAAAAGCCCAACAAAATTGTACAGAAATATTCTCTGTTTATCTTTGTGGCGCTTTGGTATGGCAGGGGATCATCTCTCCCCTCCACTGGCTTCCACAAACCCCTGCTGAATAGTCCCAAGCCTCTTTCAGACCAACACACAAGAGACTATACGTCATTGTTATTATTATTACTGGAGTTGTGTGCTGGTTCTGCAATAATTTATTGATGCTTTTGTGGGAAGTACAAAAACTGCAGCCTGGGGACTAGAGCTCACTGTTGGTGGGTTCCTCCAGAGACTTCATTTAAAAAGTTATTCACCTTCATTTATCAAGATATATTTGGTCAGGGTCCTTAATGCACTAATTATAGAATCACAGAATTTAGTCTGGAATAGACCTTTGAAACCATCAAGTCCACCAGTAAACCCGTCCCCATGGGCCACATCTACATCTTTCAAACACTTTCAGGGATGGCAACTCAACCACTTCCCTGGGCAGCCTGTTTCAATGCTTGATAACACTTTAAATGAAGAAAATTTTCCTAATATCCAGCCTAAGCCTCCCCTTGTGCAACTTGAGGACATTTCCTCTTGTTCTATCACTGATTACTTGGGAGCAGAGACCGACCCCCAAGCAGCCTTCTTTCAGAGCCTTTAAAACCACCTCACTGTTGGTGGGTTCCTCCAGAGACTTCATTTAGCCCTTTCAATGCAATTTGGTCAGGGTCCTTAATGCACTAATTATAGAATCACAGAATTTAGTCTAGAATAGACCTTTGAAACCATCAAGTCCACCAGTAAACCACTCCCCAAGGGCCACATCTACATCTTTCAAACACTTTCAGGGATGGCAACTCAACCACTTCCCTGGGCAGCCTGTTTCAATGCTTGATAACACTTTAAATGAAGAAAATTTTCCTAATATCCAGCCTAAGCCTCCCCTTGTGCAACTTGAGGACATTTCCTCTTGTTCTATCACTGATTACTTGGGAGCAGAGACCGACCCCCACTTTGCTGCAGCAGCCTTCTTTCAGGGAGTTGTAGAGAGCAAATAAGGTCCTCCTTGAGCCTCCTTCTCTCCAGGCTGAGCATCCCCATTTCCCTCAGCTGCTCCTCATAAGACTCATGCCCTGTCAGTCCTGAGCAGCAAGGCCACTCCACCCACCAACACTTTCCATGGGTCCTGGGCTCTGTCTCAGCTCAGGAATCTACAGACCTGTCCTCTAGCCTCAAATCCAATCTTATCTCTGTCCCCTTCTCCAGATGTTCCTCACTGAACTCCCCAGGTGGACTCTGGACAGGATCCATCACCTTGCCTTGCTTGGGGGTCTCAACAGCAGTGGCTATCCCCCTGGCACTGCCCTCCATCTCCATCACCCTGCATGGGCTGGGATCATCCTTGGATGTCCACTCCTGTGGCAGCCCCATTATGGCTTCTTCCTGACAATCTCACTGCTTTGTGTGGCCTTGATTTGCATTAGTGCAGGGACAAATGCCTGTCCCCTCTGCTGTCTCTACTTAGGGCAATGAAGGGTAAGACAAGGGAGGAGAGGGAAAGGTTTATGGAAGATTGAAATGGGCTATTCAAGAAAATGGCCCTCTAAAATTGAAGAAGGGCCTGCTGATATCGCTGTTGGGGTACTCTCTATCTGCTTCCTGCGACCACATTCACTGAAAGAAAGGTTTCTTGAGAGAGAATTTTTGGTTTTGAGTTGTTTTGGTTTTGTATTTCAGGGAATTTTTGCCCCTGGGACAAGGGAGTAATGAGTCTCAATCAGACAGAGCTTCCTATGGGGTAATGAATACTGATGAATCTGGAAAAAGATGCTGAGGGCATTTATTTTAAGATTAGCTAAAAAAGTTGCAAAGTCAGAGAAGAAAAGTTAGAGTGCATTTAAGAGGACATCTTGCATTTTAGGAACTAGCAGGCATTGGGGAAATGTGGGAATGTATCAAGGAAAAACAGGAGTGGGGTCTCTTGGTGGCCACAGTTTTATAGCAATTATTTCTTGTAAAAGACTTCTTGTACTTGACTATTTTTCTGTCCTTTAAGTTGGGCAAACAGACCCTTAAATTGTTGCACAGCCTGCATCACTCCCTCAGCATGGGCATGATGTTAGGGGGAGGCTGAAGCTGGCTTTTCTTACAGCCAAGAAATAGATTTACAGTGTCTCTGAGAGTCATGAGGGATTAAAAATGAGTTACTTGATGGAGGGAGGCTCATGATTTGGGATTAGCCTGCACGTCACAGACCCACAGCTGAAATGGAGAACATTTGGCAGGAGTGGGAAGTCCCTTCACAAGACTCAGGCTGCACGTCACCGTTAGTGGCCCAAACTATGGACTTGGAACTTATCTTTATTGATGCTGTTTTTCAGTGGGGAGAAGTCTGGGGAGGCTAGGCCAGTGAAAAAAGACACTCCTCTGGTTGCATCAAGATGAGGAAGTTTTCAGTACAGAGAAAGAAGAAGGACAGGAACTTCTTTCTCTTTCTTTTGCTTCAGATTATTTAGCTGGATGAGCAAAGGACACAAAGTCTGAAAATAAGCAAAAAGAGTCTATGGAAGAAGGAAGATAAGGATAGATCTTGATAATACTTGTTTTTTCTTTTTCTTGGCTGTGTGTCCCTTATTTCCTTCCTCATCCAGAAATGGGCTGGTTTCCTTCAAACCCTCAGCAAAGGTGTTGCTTGCTGTTGCATATCAATGACTTTACTTGTTAAGTGCTTTTTTTTTGGTAGGAGTATCTTCACATAAATAGTCCTAGGTGAAGATGTTACCCATCCTCTTCACTCTAAGTGAAGAGTCAACCTATGTGAATCTGTGGAAGAGGTGTTAGAGTGACTTCTGTAAGCCAGAGAGAAGTTTATAAGAGGATCCATGCTTACCCCCCTGAAAAACTTTTCTACCAAGGTCATTGACACAGAAGCAAATAAAGAAGGATAAATAAGAGAAACCTGCAACTGCCCATTCCAATAAGCACTTTGTTTGTCTCTTGTGACCAATGAGTAAAGTGTAAACTTAGGAGTTTTGTAAGACTGTATAAAAAGCACTCATGCTATAATAAAAATGGGTTTGAAGCCTTCTGAAAATGGAGTGTTGCTTTGTATTATGACTGTCTCAACTACGACATGAATCAACATAACTTTGGTTAAAGTCTCACTATCATGTCTCCCTTTTTTAAATTCTTGTTCATCCCCAATGCTTCTTTGTGCACTGTAACATGTAAGGCCACAAGCAGGTATCAAACCAATATTTTGTATTAATCATATCTCATGAGCATCAATAACAATGCTGAAAACCTTGATACATAAATACCTGCTTCATTCCTGGTCTGCAGACACATCTTAACCTTCAGCTGGCTCTTGAAGCTAGGCAACTTCACTGGTACATTTTTTATTTCAGCATCTGGTAGCTATATGTATATTGCTGTGGTACTCTGTGCATGCATGTAGCTGTGTTACAAACCTTATATCAATGATCTCATTGAAACAAATGAAAAAACAGTCATATTTATCTAAATCCTTTGCTAGTTGAATTTCAAGGTCATCATCCAGCTGAATTCTTTAACTTTATCCCTACTGTTTAGCATGCATTTTGTATTCAGTCATTTCAGTTTTGTTATCATAGGCTTAAGATAATGCTTGGCATAAGAGATGCTCATTCCCCCTGTGAAATCACCATCAGATAGCAGTTCTGGACAGCCTGCCACTAAGAGCTTGCCAATACAATATTCTTTGCTGTCACTGGAAACTTCTATAGTAAAGTGCAGCTCTTAGGAATGACTGTCATTTCAAAAGGGAGGGATCCTTTTTTCTCCCCCTCTTTCATTTGAAAACAAATTTTTACGATGTTTTTTAAAGCAGCATTTAGCTCTGAAATATTCTTTAAAAAATCTGCTTTCAGAATCCAGAAGATGTAATGGCTTCCAATTATGTTTCATCACGGGGCACTTGATTGTTCCCTCGTGCCTGAAAGTCTCAGTCTGCTGCTTTATTGTACACATTTGCATTTGGGCTCCAGAGCCACGGTGTAAATATGTCAGTGATTGCTTGTGCACAGAGCTTGGGTGTGTTTATGCAACGTGCTCAATCACATAATAAATATTGTAAACATTGTTGTTTACATCACTAGTGGTTTCACTCTGCTGGCCTTTAAAAAACATCCTGCCATGTATCAAGCCAACTTTTGAGGCTCAGCACCCATAAAACACTGCAGGCCTTGCACAGAGTGCTGAAGCCATATTTACAGTAATGTGCATGAAGAGCAGTTTTAAAAAATTTGTTCTCAGAGTCTGCATATAATGAAACCATGTATTGTTTTATTCCAAAAGGAACAAGCCTGTGATGAAAAAAAAGGCACTGTAATTAATCACCACTGGTGCAGTGCCAGTTCTCTGCTAGGGCCAGCATTTTGCCATCACAAGTTTAATTCTTCCCCTACTTCATCTTCATTCCCTCTCTACTCCATCTTCACCCGGAAATTAATTTTATTTTCATCCCCACCCTCACCTTCCTGTGGGCCATGCATTCCCAAACTACTTTCCTTCTTGTCTGGTCTTAGCTTCTCATCCTCTCCGTCAACAGAGCAGTCCAGCTGCTCTGTTGCCTTATTTCAGATCTTCTGGTGAACAATCACTCCCTTTTTTTTCCTCCTCCAGTCTCTGCCCACAACTACCTTGATCCTCCCTACACCCCAAATACACTCTTCCTCTCCCATCGCTTTCTGTACAGCAGAAAGGGAGACTGGTTTATGGGAAGAGTGTGAGAAATGTCCAAGGTCTTTGTTTCTCTCTGGGAGCTGCCTGGGGAGAAGAGGTGGCTCCAGGAAGGCACATCTTTTGGAGCACCAGAGCAACCCTTCCAGCTTGGGCTGATACCTGAGGACCTATCCCAGAAGACCCCAGAGTTCTGGTGAGTTTAGCTCTGTGGAGAAACACAGGGAGAGATGTAAGGCATTGTGTGTTGCTGTGCCTGTTTACATGTGGCAGTGGAGTGATGCACAGTCAATCACTAATGGGGGCCTGGGAGCAGGAATGACAAGGTTAATTTTAGTGACATCAAAACTGTTATCTTCAGGTATTGAAGGGCATCAGTGCATCCAAACTGGAACCAAAATGGCCACTTGGGCTTAAATCTGAGCTTACCAGTGAATGTTGGTGTGACAGTGTTGTGTTTTTCCATTCAGAGTGGCCTTTCTCTGTTAAACAAATCTCCATCAGCTTTGCACCAGAAACACTGGGGCTAAGGTAGGGATTTGTCTGTTACCTATTCTGGTCATGATTTACTAACAAAATCAGGTTAGTATGTGGATGAGCCACCAAAATATTCATCTACACACTTGAACTGCAGCTATGATTTATAGGACTGGTCTTTTTTTAGTTCCAGCCTATGTATGGATCAATCCTAAATTAACATTTTGTTGAGATGAATAATAAGGCTCATACTTCTTTGAATGGTTGTTCCAGTTGGCCTGAAGATAAAATAACATCTGTTCATGACAGAGCTTGGAAAAGTATAAAGGAAAAGGAAATGTCTTCTCCATACATGAGCGCTGTCTCTTGATTTTTAGGATGTTTGCTGTGAATGCATTCATACCTATAAGCATACAATAATGAAAAAAATTAATAAGGGAAGTAAGAAGAGGCTCAAATGAAAGAATACAAATACCCAAGGGCTGTTAAAAGGCAAATGGCAGAAAGACAAACTTCAACAACCCAGTGCAGAAGTGGAAATGTTTTGTTGTTTCACACTTGGACAAAAGACTAAGAGGTGAAGGACCCAAAAAGAGATCTAACCTGTGGCTGAGGCAGTGGTAACTTTAAGTTTTTTAACAAAACCACCAGGCAACAAACTCTCACATTTTTAGTGAATGTTAAAGCTGCTCCTGGCTTTAAAAAAATGGCAAATTTTCCAAGCAACTATGTAATTATATGGCTACCTACAAGACTCATCTTGTCCCTATCAAGTCTCCATTAATTATGTCTTTTAAAAAAACTGTGTGTGATCTTCTACCTTCCTTTTTTTCTGCCTTCTGATACACAGGTATTTTTTCTTGTAATTTGCACCCCACAGTACTTTGCAGTCTTAACCTGCAGTCCTTTATGACTGTCTTGAGGCCAAAGCATGGAAATGCAGATGATTTGGGTGTAGATTTATTGAGTGTGTGCTGGGAGATAATTTGCCTGCGTGAAAACTGCTTTATGGAACGAGCCTCTGATGCTCAATGAGGAGTGTTTCGAGCAAGACCAGAGACTGAAGTAGTGTTGCCAGAGGTAATGTATCTGGGAAAGAGCTGCTAGGAAACCTGCATTTGCATCAAGCCTGTAGCAAAGCACTTAGCACAAAGGGAGAAACCATGCTTTTAGTGGCCATTAGCTCCTGGTGAGTAAATTCTGGCGTGACTCGGGCTCATTCCTTTGGTGCTTCCAGGTACACAGTGATGCAGAGGAATTTCCTTTGCTGTTCAGCTCTCTCAGCCCGTGGAGAAGGGAACTGCACTCTATTAAAGGATTTTCCCCCTCTTTTACAAGGTTGTTTGTTATCTCGGAATGCAGGCCTGCGCTGGAGCGTGTAATTACAACACCATGTCCTGGGTTAGAAAGAACTCAGACACTAAATTGTCCATGTCATCACCTGAATTTGACCATGAAATATAGCACAGAGGGACTGGAAAGGCAGCCTGTAAAGAAGTGAGGACTGAATGGGCATTTTGGTGCACTGGGCAAATCCAATCTGCTCAATCCATTGCTGCAGTCCCACCGTGGCCATTTAATATTATTACCTGCTTCTTGCCCTTGAAGTTGTGCTTCCACCTCTCTTTCTGTGAGGTGTGTCTGAGTGAAGGAGGTCAGGGTTAGAGAAGATTGCAATAAAACGTGACTCATTTTACATGGGCGATCAGAGTCCTATTAAGTTGCAAAGGAGTTGATTTTTAAAGAATGTCTTTTTTCTTCTATCAATTTGTTTTGGTGTGCAGACACTAGGAAATAAAAGTCAGCTCTACTGTTCAGGGTGTTCAGAGATACCCCCAAAGCTGGAATAAAACCACTTGCTCTCCTTTTTGCAGAAATTCTTTTGTTTATTCACTTGAGCATCTTAACGTTACCACAGATTTTGAGTTTAAGGCCTTTTCTGTGCTTCCACTCTGTGTCAGAGCAAAAAAACCATGTAAAGTCACAGATCTCCAGGACCAAGAAACAGCTCTTGCAGGGACCTTCTGTGAGCTCAGAAGAGCAAGGTGTGAGGCAGCTGCACCAAACTGGTGACTGGTACATGACTGGAGAGGGCAGGTGGCTGTGCCTGGCATTTCTCTTCTCTACCTATGGGTTCCAGGTGTCATAGTGCAAACGGGAAGAAAGGTTTGCAGAAGGGTATGGATGAGAAATACAAGTCTTGCAGGGAAGTGTTACCGTTTAATTAGGCTTAGGGACACAAATTGATCTAGGATGCCAAAAATGATGATAAAAATAAGAGCAGGACAATGACAGAAATCAGTAGTACAGAGTGCAAAGACCACTTTTATCTCTCCCTTAGCAGTTATTCTCAATAACTCCACACAAAAAGTTTTGGTATGAACATGTGTATGTGCATTTGTGAAATAACATCCTCTGAGTCGTACCAATTTTTTTTTTTTTTTTTTTTGTAAATTCCAGTCTTCAACAAGAAATATTTGATGAGTTTCAGTTGGTTGTACTTCTGTCATGTAATACACCCTGTGAAAACATTCTGGCACACAGTGCCCAGGCACCCTCTCCCCTTTGGATTTCCTGCATAATTCAGTATACTTGCTTTAAAGGACATTGGTATTAATAAGTTATTTTAATTTATATATTTACTTTTTATTGAAACAATTTTTTTATTTGAAAAGGCTGTGGTGCATAGTTATATTTATTTCCTTTATATACTTCCATGAATAACTTTAGTACTTGGAATAACAAAAAAATTAATATCAAAAATTGCATTCTCAATGGATCATTGATAACAGCATCAAGGTTTTAAAACCCCACAGCACTCTCTGAAATGCCAGTTTAGGTTATGTGACTAAACATCATTAATTAAGCATTAAAGAGCAAGTTAGGTAATGCTACTGTGGAGGTTGCGTCTTTGCTCTCTTATTTGACACTGCACAAGGTTTGATAGCTAGCTATGTCTCTGGATATGAATTGGTTCCTGCAGTGCCACTAAAGAAATATGGACAGTCTTAGGCCCTTTATAAGCACCTGTAGAATTCCTATCTGGAGAAGTATAATAGATGAAAAGGCAGCTGGGAATTGTCTTCTGCAATCTGTGTTTTGAAGGTATGTGATGTGAAGATGTGTGTTACAGAGCTTTTTGCTGTCAAAATCTGATTATGGTTTGTTCTTGCCTATGATGCAAAAATTTGTGAACTATCCTGGCATACCTAGGGATCATTTTCACTGAAGCACTGCAGTAAGAATCAAGGTGTTGAAAAGGTGATGCTGACATGCTCAAATATCATGGGAATGTTGCAAAACATGTCCTGCTTACTGGAACTCATCTTTCCCTAAGGAAAATAAATAAAGGAGGAGTGCTCCTATCTGCTTCTAAGGAGAAAATTTTCATCTCTCTTTAGTTCAGAGATAGGGGAGTCATCTCCAATTCCCCAGCTCTTTCTTGTCCCCTTTAAAAAGCTGAACAATTTAACATAGAAGAGGATTTCTAGGCTCCACAATTGCTATACTTCTGCACAACCTCTGCATTCTTAGAAATACCTGTGAAATTTTATATTTTCTTTCCTTCTAAACCCTTTGAGAGACCCGTCAGCTTGTCATGATTTAAATAACTGGAGTTTTTCAGATTGCTCACAGAATCACAGATCACAGAATTTCTAGGCTGGAAGAGACCTTTAAGATCATCGAGTCCAACCCTTGTTCTAACACCTCAACTAGATCATGGCACCAAGTGCCACATCCAGTCTTTTTTTAAACACATTGAGGGATGGTGACTCCACCACCTCCCTGGGCAGATGATTCCAGTATTTGACCACTCTTTCGGTGAAAAACTTCTTCCTTAATGCTAGTCTGTATCTCCCTTGGCACAGCTTGATTCTGTGTCCTCTTGTTCTGTCTGTTGTTGTCCGGAGAAAGAGACCGAGCCCCAGCTCACCACAGCCACCCTTCAGGGAGTTGAAGAGAGTGGTAAGGTCACCTCTGAGTCTCCTTTTCTCCAAGCTGAACATCCCCAGCTCCCTCAGTCATTCTTCATATGGCTTGTGTTCCAAGCCCCTCACCAGCCTCATTGCTCTCCTCTGGACACGCTCAAGCATCTCAACGTCCCTCCTAAACTGAGGGGCCCAGAACTGGACGCAATACTCCAGGTGTGGCCTCACCAGTGCCAAGTACAGGGGCAGAATGACCTCCCTGCTCCTGCTGGCCACACTGTCCCTGATACTGGCCAGGATGCCCTTGGCCTTCTTGGCCACCTGGGCACACTGCTGGCCCATGTTCAGCCGACTGTCAACCAGCACTCCCAGGTCCCTTTGCACCTGAGCACTGTCCAGCCACACCATCCCCAGCCTGTAACGTTGCAGGGGGTTATTGTGGCCAAAGTGCAGGACTTGGCACTTGGACTTATTGAACTTCATCCCATTAGATTCTGCCCATCCGTCCAACCATTCCAAATCCCTCTGCAAAGCCCTCTGTCCCTCTAACAGATCGACACACGCTCCCAGCTTAGTGTCATCTGTAAATTTACTAATGAAAGACTCCAAACCCTCATCCATGTCATCAATAAAAATATTGAACAGAACTGGCCCCAGCACAGACCCCTGAGGGACACCACTGGTGACTGGCCCCAGCTGGATGCAGCACCATTCACCACCACTCTCTGGGCCCGGCCATGCAGCCAGTTCCTAACCCAGCAAAGGGTGCTCCTGTCCAAGCCACGGGCTGCCAGCTTGTCTAGGAGTGTGCTGTGGGAGACAGTGCCAAAGGCCTTGCTGAAATCCAAATAAACAACATCTACAGCCTTCCCTGCATCCACTAGGCGGGTTACCTGGTCCTAAAAGGTGACCAGGTTGGTTAAACATGACCTACCCCTCCTAAACCCATGCTGACTGGGTCTGATACCCTGGCCATCCTGTAAATTCTGTGTGATGGCACTTAATATAAACTGTTCCATTACTTTGCCAGGTACTGAGGTCAGGCTGACTGGTCTAAAATTACCAAGATCCTCCTTTGCACCCTTTTTGTGAATGGGTATCACATTGGCCAGCTTCCAGTCATCCGGAACCTCACCAGTGAGCCAGGACTGTTGGTAAATGATGGAGAGTGGCTTTGCAAGCTCATTTGACAGCTCTCTCATTACCCTGGGGTGGATCCCGTCTGGTCCCATAGATTTATGAACATCCAAGCATTTCAGTAGTCCTTTGACTGCCTCTTCTTGGATAATGTGGGGACCATTCTGCTGCCTGACACCATCAACCAGCCCAGGCGGGCAGGTGTCTTGAGGGCAAGTCATCTTCCCACTAAAAACTGAGGCAAAGTAGGCATTAAGCAGTTCTGCCTTCTCCTCATCTGCAGATACTAAGTTCCCTCCTTTGTCCAATAAAGAACCAAGGCTGGTCTTACCCTTCCTTCTAGCATTAATGTATTTGTAAAAACATTTTTATTATCTTTTACAGAAGTTGCCATTCTAAGTTCAAACTGAGCTTTGGCCTCCCTAATTTTTATTCTGCATGCTCTAGCAGCCCTCTTGAATACTTCATTAGAGACCTGACCCTCCTTCCAATGCTGATACATTCTCTTTTTATTCCTAAGTTCTTCCAAAACCTTCTTGCCCAGCCAGGCTGGACGTTTACCCCGTTGACTGATCTTTGGGCACACAGGGACAGTCTGTTCCTGTGCCCCCAAGATCTCTGTTTTGAGGCATGCCCACCTTTCCTGAACTCCTTGTTTTTAAAGGCTGCTTCCCAAGGGATGCTCTGAATAGGTCTCCTAAACAGGCCAAAGTCTGCCCTCTGGAAGTCCAATGCAAGAGTCTTACTGGTGCTCCTCCTGACTTCACCAAATATTGAGAATTGTATTATTTCATGATCACTCTGCCCCAAGCGACCTCCAACCACCACATCTCCCACCAGCCCATCTCTATTTGCAAACAGCAGATCTAACACAGTCCCTCCCCTGGTGGGTTCACCCACCAGCTGCGACAAAAAGTTGTCTCCATACACTCTAAGAATTTCCTGGACTGCCTCTTTACTGCTATATTAAGTTCCCAGCACATGTCTGGCAGGTTGAAGTCAACCACAAGAACAAGGGCTGATGATCCTGAACCATTACCTAGCTGCTTATAGAATAAGTCATCTACCTCTTCTTCCTGGTTGGGTTGCTCTGAAACTTCTGCCCTGCAGATTGCGCTTCTTGTTAATACATTCATTTCCCATAAAGAACTCTCACAATAAGAATTTTCTCTTTGTTTTCCATAATAAAAACAAACATTTTTGCACATTATAGTTTATGCCTTCCTCTGCTCACTTATTCTCCTCCTGGGGCTTATACTTTCACTAGCACCTAGGGAATCATGCAATGAAATAGAAAAGGTAGAAAAAGATTACCAGCACTTCTGCTCTGTTGGGGGTCTCCTAATCCTTTCTTGGATGTTGTATGTAAGAAAGACTGAAAGTATGCTGCTGTCCTCCAGGTGTTCTGCACTTGATGCTGACACACAGCCCATAACTGAGCTTTTGGATTCATGGAATTGGAGGTATTACAAGAAAAGGACCATACAACATCCTTGTGGAAAAAGTCTATCTGGGGGAGTGGTAATTGTCTGCCTACTTCCAAGCCATTCCCCTTGACGTACCAGTCCAATGACAGAACCTAAATATACTTCCTCTGTAAACATTAAAAAGTCTCACTTGAATTGGAGATAAACTTTATGTTTTAAAAGAGTTTAAAAGTATCACTTGCCTTTTCTGTCTAGTGTTCATGGGGCTACTTGCCTAAATAGGTTTTGAATTCTGGGATGTTCATTGTGTTTGCTTCTCATTTTTAAGTTGACTGAATCCTGAAAACTCATTTCCAATTTCTTCTAAGGAAGGTTTCTTAAGAAATCAGTCTGTGGAAATAGCAGTCTCACTGTTCTCCCTTTTCACAGATAATTACATGGTCTGTATACATTCCCTCACTTTCCAGTCTGCTTTACCAGAACCATTTTAAAACAGCCAGAACCAAAGTTTTATAAGGGCTGAGGAAAATTTCAAAATTATTTTAATTTCATCAGTCCTTTACACTGAATAATTATTTGCTTTTAAGAATAGTCACCTAAATATTAATTAGAGTTACAATGCTTTCATTTGTTCATTTTCCATGTATAAACTGTTTCAAAACTTGGGGGTTTTTTCCCTCTAAAATTATCCCAACATGTGGCCATACTGATTAATCAACATTGTCAGCACAAAACCTCTTTTTGTGCCCAGACAAAAGTGAAACAGCGACTGACCACAAAAAGAAAAAAAAAAAAGGGAAAATTGCAATAACTGAATAAAAACCACCGTAATACAATTCTAATGGATGCAGAAGAGAGGTTGCAGAGGCTGAGATGCAAAACTATTTAAAGAAAAATGAGTACAGTAATCAGAAGCAAACTAAATAGTTACTCATGTCCAGAAAACACTACATGCATGTTTGGGATCAGATCTTCTGAATACTTTCTGTGACATGTTTTTCAAGTGGGGACATTGTGTTCAGGGTCCTTTAGGTCCAAGTCTTTTCTTGGGCTAGCAAGTACAAGGATGAAACTCAAACTCAGGATGAATAAGAAAAACAAAATCAGAGCAAGAAAAAAGAACAAGAAAAGTCATATGACAGTTACTGCAGACTTGGAAGAGAAGATGATGGAGCTGACTGCAGATCAAACCAAGAAAAGAATGAGTGCGAAATTACTAAGCAAAAAGCTTTACAAAAGACAAATCTATGAAAATCAAAATGCAAAAGCTGGTTATGTCTTTTACTGCATTCTCAGGAATTAAATAAAATGCAAGGAAACTATTGAGCAGGGAAACCA
This sequence comes from Emberiza elegans, assembly GCA_024865655.1. Classification (NCBI taxonomy): domain Eukaryota; kingdom Metazoa; phylum Chordata; class Aves; order Passeriformes; family Fringillidae; genus Emberiza; species Emberiza elegans. Next base: position 1,443,336 of record JALJVW010000243.1, on the reverse strand, counting down.
GTTCATCTATTGCTCTCATAAATACAGACCTGGAATGTTTCATGTCTGCCAGGTACACCAGTCAAGCATGCCACTATGCTAAAATGAACTGTAGAGGAAAAAGAAATTAAAGGAAAAAGAAAGAAAAAGCTGGACTGAAAAATAAATATCCAGTGGAGGAAAAAGTATTAAAGTGCAAAAAATACAAAAATGAATGTTGTGTAACTTCCTTATGTATGGAGGCAATAATTGAACTGAAAAGAATGCTTGTCTGAAGTTGTCAACATCAAAATACCTGGTTTTCCCATTACAGCACCTTTCTGATTTGATGATTTCCATGTTGTGCTTGCTGGTTGTTCCATGTGTTATGTTTGCTGTTTGTCCCGTTGTGCTGTTCTCCTCATTCCATGCAGTTTTCTGTTTAACTCAGTATAATAAACCATTGGAGTTCCAGTGGTCAGGAAAGGTGCTTAAAATGCTGGTGTCCTGGGGTACAGCAACACTGTGTTTGACTACCCCTGGTTTTGCTGACACACTTTTGGAGGTATTATGTGATTGTGAGGATTGCTAACCGCTCTACAATTGTGCAGTAAGTTTTTTTACAGATTTGACAATATTCCACAGGCAGCAGGCACTGTAGTGCTGTCCTCCCAGCATGAAGTTCTGCCCTGGAATGGAAAACCTGATTTTTACACCTTTCCTACACGTGCTTTGAGAGAATAAAGCCTTCCCTATAGAGCATGCCTGACTTTGCTAGTCTACTGCCACGAAAGATTTATCTTGTCTCAGCTGCTCACAGCCAGGTTGACTTCTGACTCTCCTGAATGTCAGAAGGAAACACAGTTCAAAACTTTATTGCTACTCCTGCCAGAACACAATATTTTCAAAGAACTCCTGTAACAAACCCATGGAGTACTTTGAATTCCTCTGGTTTATAATATAAAGATCCAGAAGGCAAAAAAACCCTACCTCCTCATTCTGCATCTTCCAAGGAGGGCATTAAAGTGACAGATTTAAAGGACATTTACAGCTCCATTGAGCCAGGAGGACTTGATTGCATTTTTCCACATAGGAAGGAGGTGTTGGGTATGTGTGTGTTCTGGGATGATATGTGGCTGCTGCTGGCCTTTCCAGATGGCCTCTGATGTCATTGCTAAAAATCCTGAAAGCTGCTGCATGAGGAAATTCATTTCATGGCCCTCTGGCATGATTTTAAATCATTCTTGCATAAATTTAAGGGACCAAGGAGATGGGACAGTAAACAGAAGGTGACAGAAAGGAGCAAAGAGGATTCACATCCCTGAATGGGGCAAAATGGTCAGGTTAGCTTGTCTATATACCTATTTTGAAAATCCCCATCTTCTGACTGATTAATATTGGACCAGTTCCACAGGAGGAGTCCCCTCTCTTTTGCAAATAGCTGTATTTCTTCAGGAAGATGAGACTGGGGCCACCGAAGATGAAACGTGTGGGCTGGGACCATGTGGTCCACACCTGGAGGGTGTCAGGAGTGCACGCACTTGTGGTCCTCAGGGGGAGAAGAAGAGGTCTCAGCAGGTCTGTACCTCTCTGCTCATCTTCCTGCCATCCTGGGCATGGAAGCAGCAGATAGGGCTGGCAAAAGGCAGCTGTTCCCAGAAACAGTCTGAGCAGCTCAGCTGCAAAGCACAGCAGATGGCAAAATGCTCCTGTGCTGCTGCTGCACTGTCTGACTGGATGGGCTTTCTGTGAGATGTCCTCATAGGAGAGACGGAGGGGGTTTCTGTCAGACAGAAGCAAGTCTGGTTTGCAGAGCATTGGGAGAAACCTTGGCAGATATTCCTGCAGTGTGGATGAACAGAAATCTCCATTCTGTGGGGCTCCAAATCCAGACTTGCCACATGCAGCTGAACTCACTGCTTTGGGAGCAAGCAATGATGCCAAAAATATAGTGGGATGTGATAAATAAACACCCTGCCCCCTGCTCCTCTCCCTCTGCATCCTCTCAGGCAGTCAGAAGCCTTGGAGGAGAACCTCTGCAGCTTCCATCAGCTTGGTGCCTGCACCTTTACCTGCTAGAGCACAGAAATGCCAGAAGGTCTTGGACAGAGATCCGGATTGCACATTTTAACAGCAGGGTCTTGTTTCTGTTCCTTAAAGCCATCTAAAAATAAAAATCATTTAAAGTGCAGATACAAGAGACTTTTTAGTTTTCCCATGAAATGTACCTGCCCAGTATCTGATGAGGACAACATACGGAGCACAGCTAATGAGGCCAGACAGCATGAAATTGAATCCTGAATTGAGCTTTTTGTTTTGTGGGATCCTTGTACCATTTTCAATAGGAATTTTTTTCCTTTGTATATTTGGAAGAACAACAGAGGTGCTGAACAGTGCCAAGAATTTTTTGCTTGCAAATATTCTTAATTGAAAAATAAGTCTTATTTTTATTGTCGTTGTTGCAAATGTCCTGTATATCTTCAGTTACATCTTGATCTTGCTCACAGCTGCACAGAAATTGATAGGATCATTGCACAAACTGAAACCTATTGTATCCACCAGAAGAATGCATCATATGAAAAATTCATTTTTCTCATGAGAATCTAACAGGTGCAGGAAAGCATTAAAGAATATGCCACAGACACGCAGCTCTAGACATGATATGTGAGTCCTTACTGAGGGTATGGGAGTTCGATTTATAAAATCCCAGAGTTATCAGCAAAGCTGTTGGACAAGCAAAACTTTCAAGAGGTTTTTATGGAAGAGAGGAGTAAGAAAAGTACCCAAAACACACTGTGCAAAGTGCAAAACACACAAACCTATTCTACAAGAGAACTTAAGGAATGTAAATAAATGGTAGCACATGAAATGGTCTTTAAAAACAGAGACTTAATGCATGATATAAGCATCTGGGAATGAGACAGTGAGAAGGGAACAGAAGAGGTTATTGCAGTGTTGTGTATCAACAGTTGCAAAGGGAGAGACTACCCAGGAGAAGAAAATATCTTTGTGCCCAAATAAAAGAATTGAGTACCAGTATTAGAAGAAGGGTTTGTCCAGTATGTGAAGATGCTGACTCAAAAGACCATGGCCTGTTTCTGTTCCTGTCAAATTCTTTTGCCCTGGGCAGGAAAAATCAGGGCTTGAGCTCCAGGCTGAAGGTGTGGAGTCTGTCACCCACTAAGCTGAGGAGTGAAGAACTCAGGTTTCTTCAGCTCTGAGAGTCTGGGCTCCCTTTGTAGTCTAAGAAAGAAAAAAAATGTCCAAAATAAGTCACGAACAGCACCAGAGTTGATGGCAACCAGCCCACGTGGAGGTATCTGCATTATATGAGTTAGGTGAAGTGCAATGCACACCAGGTTTTTACTGTTAAGCAATTGAAACTGAGAAGAACAGAGAGACACTTCCAAACTAAAACCACAGTCTTTAATGATGCCTGTTCCTCAAATAAATAAAATATAGGAATGGTGACCTCATTAGGCCTATTTATTGACAGGGTTGATTAAATAAGTTGGGGAATAGATGCATGCCTCAGAAAAACTACTGAAACATCACACATATACTTGTATTTTAAAGTATATTTTAAAGTATTTAAAATACTTATGTATTTTATCACCCTGACCCATTTCTGTGCGTGCTTTACACAACAGACTGGAGGCAGCAACCTCTGAGAGGGAAATGGAGTGCAGAGGGGCACAAACTGAGAGAGAAGTTCTTGGTGATGCTTTCTGCTGTGTGGTTTTTCATGACTGTGGCTCTGTTTTCATTGTGACTCTGTGACTTCAGAAGGTCTCACCCTGCTGAGGAAACCTCACTGAGCACTTTCACACAGGGGCTGAGACAGGCACTCCTCTGAATTTAAAGGACCCTCAAAGGATCAACAGCAAAACTGTAGATTTAATGAGAGACAGGGACCCAGCTGACTGCAGGGCACCTTGCCAACAACTTTCAGAACTCAGAATATCCATCTGACATACCTGCAAGCTCACTGTAATCCTGTTGGCTCACAAGTAAATCTGTTCTGTACATTCGGAAGGAAAAAATGCTTCACTCTCCCATGCCTTTGCTTTCCTCTTGAGACTACACAATATGATCATGCATGAGCAAAGATTCAGTAATTGCTTGACCAAGGAGTAGGACACATTGAAATCAAATCTTTAATGAATTACCCATAAAATCTTACCATATCTGATATCTTACCACAATAAAGATAATATCTTTAAACATGGTCTCAGAATGTGAGATATTTGGTACCTCTTAATCAGAGTAGAAACTTACTTGTGCACAAGTAAAACCACACATTAAAGCTACTGAAATTGCACCCATACCTAGATTTTGATGGGATTTTTTTGACCACATGCAGTGTGAAGAAGGAGAGGTCAGAAGAACTGACCTCCCATGCTTCACTGAGCTGTCTCTGACTCTTGAGCACAGTACTGGAAGATAGCGTGATGTCTGCTGCTCTGGAAATGAAGGGGAAGGCAGAATTTTTTTGCATGAAATTCCTGTTCTGTGGTAAGATCAGATGCATTTGATGATAAGGTTCTGGTAAGGAATTGGGAATCTGTTCCAAATTAGAAAAACTTCACTCCCCAGAAAGTCCTATGGGAGCAGAGAGGAAGGATTGCATATGGGATCAGTGTGTCCATCCCTGTGTGGATAATGAATGAGAAACCGGCACAGTTGTACACACAGAAAGAAAAACACTTAGGTCTGTGATGAAAGGCCAGATGAAAAAGGAAAGTGTTATAATTCAACAGAATATAAAAGACAGCAGTGGGCCATCCTTTCTTCTTAGGAGACAGGTTACTATATCACTTTCCTGAAATCACAGCAGGAATGATGGATTAGTTGGAGGGGAAAATTGGTGCCTGAGGCACTTCTGACTTCAGTGTTTCAAGTTGTCCATAATCCTTCCTAGCCTTCACCCAAAGATGAAACCCTGTAACAAGCACAGGGAGTTACTGAGGGCAAGGAGTGGTCTCTAGGGTTATTTCCTGAAAACTCATCTTGATAGAAAGTACCAGGTTTCAGGTGCATGCCAGATCCTTTGTATTCATTGCTTCTTCAAAAAGGGGAGCCAAGCCCAGATAAAGAGCTGATCTTTGTTTTAAACTGTAAGTGAGCCTGGTGAAATTCATCTTTGATGAAGGTTTGCTCCATTCTGGACATATAAAAAATGTTTCACACTTGTTTTACTGTCTCCTTTGTTGAACAATGCTTGAAGGAATCCAGAATTAACACCTTCTAACCTGCACAGGTATAAGAGGGGCAGCAGAATTGGAGACAAGCAGTCTGACTATTTACCAAGACACGGGAGGACAGGCTACAACCTGTGATTGAATCCTGCGCTGCTTTTGCTGCATTGCAGCACGGAAAGGGTTAGCTAGCAGAGACAAAAGCAAGGTTAGGGAAGGGGGCTTTAATGTTTTGCAAGAAGTAGATTTCAATGCAGTGTCTGTCTTCTGCTCCACACCATCTCAACTTGTGAAAGGAGAGCAAGACTCTTCCATTTGCACAATGTCAAGAAAACACAGAAGCAGGACTTGACCATATCTGAGTGGGAGATACCCATAGGAGTCAGGAGCCAGCTTGGAAAGGTAAATGACCTCCTTCAGTCCAGCAAAAGAATACATTAAATATGGATATTTAAACATCATAATTGTCAGTGATATTATTATTCATGTGAAAAGAAGATGGAGAGTTGCAGAACTGCACAGCTTACTGAGCCATTAATTGGCAGCTTTGGGGAGGTCCTGCATCTTATGTTTCTACCCCTAGTCAAAAAGGAGCCAAGGTCAAGAGTCCCTGGTCATATCCAGTGAAAGCTGAGCTGATGGGATCCCAGAAAGCACACGTCATTCCCTAAATCTCTATAAAATCTGCTGTGAGCTGCTCTTGTTTAGGTGCATGCTTAGGATTTATTTCAATAGGTGGAGCCTGGAGGGACACCACATCCCCTTCTCCTCTGGTTCCTGGGACACCACTGGGAACAAGTGCATGGCAAAAAATGTTGGCTGTAATCTGGCTCCAAGTTAACAAGGCTGAACCTGCCTGAGTGTGGCACCCACTGTGCCTCCAGCTTCGTGGGCTGGGTGGATTAAAGCATCATTAGAAACTGCAAGCTGGCCAGTCTCAGGCCAAGGAAGAAATTAGCAATGAGCCATGGAAGGATATGCTTTCTGGGGCATGTAATTTAAGATCACATGGCAAGAAATTGTGCAAACTATTGCAATGACTTCTGGAATATATCCCTAAATTTGGCTCTTTATATTCTTTACAAAAGAAAAGGTCCAAGGCTTTAAGTAATAAAACATTTGTCTTCAAATAAATAGCTGCAAGAAAAAGGATCAAAAGGAACTCTTAAAACAGGAGATAAAGGAGAACATCTTTCCTTTACAACTTTTAGCATCTTCACATTTAAATATAATGGATAATGTGTCCCTTCTTAGGGTTTCTTACAGGCCCTTTCTTTCTTTTTTTTTCTTGAATACCAGTGCACTTTCAGCAGCAGTAAAGGGGGCTGGCAACAATTCTCAGTTCATTTTTTTATTATAAAAAATTAAATTGGGTATGATGAGCTTTTGTAAAGGAAAGCGAGAACTGAAAATATCCAGAAAGTCACAAAGTGCCGCCAGAAAGACATTTGGGAAGGGGTGAGGTTGTTTAAACTTACATTCTTCCCACTCTGGGCCAGCTGTGTTTCTCTTCTCCTCTCACACCCATCTTGTAAGCATATGGAGTATGTTGAAGTGTTAATATAACAGAAAATAAGCCAAGCTAGATCCTTAAAACAGCACCTAATTTAGAGTAGCTTGCCTTAAAACAGCCTGGCTAGTCTCAGTAACTGCTGACCAACACAGTCAGCCTAGGTGAGGAAAAACTGATTTGGCTTTTTTCACTTACAGTGGATTTTGGTGGTGATTTCTACAGGTAGAGCTGAGAAAAATGAATAGTGAGCCTCTGCTCCTGTGGCTTGCATTTTAGATTTAAATATTTGGCAGTGGAAATTGCATGGGAGATGCATGGGGAGGTGGAAAAGAAAGTGAAAAAAATACAAGACCAAAGGAGATTACAGTTTCACTGAGATTTACTTTGTGCACAAGTCCACAGCTGAGTGTTTTAGTTTCCTTGGCCTATACCTCACAGGGGTATGGAGAGAGATAATGAAGATTTGCTGTGATAAATACTTCTTCTCCCTGAAGACTGGTAAAGCAGTATGTTGTGATGGTGATGTTCTCACTCTGTAGGGTGGGTTAAAAGGCTTGTGTTCCTGGACTGGTACCCTTTATGATAGATATTTGAGATGGTGATAAGCAGAAACCTGTGACTGACACCAAAATGGCTTATTACACACTGACAGCAGTGACCCCTGACTATTTCCTAACCCAGGAAGGAAAATTCTCTCCTCTGCTATTCCAAGTGTATTTGCTGCTAGTAACACTGAGGGCTGCACCCAAGGCATTCAGACTAGCACATCTCCCAGAAGAAAGTAGAACAAGCTTTGTGCAAGATCCTTAATTTTGGCTTTAATTAGTCACAGTGCAAAGATTCTCTGCTCATTCCACTGTAAATCAGAACTCCATTATTAGGAAAAAACAAAACAAAAAACTTCCACTGAAAGAATTTAAAAGTTTTTTCATAGTTGTTGTTAATCCTACCAAAAAATGCACTTGAAAGTTGGACTGTAAGTTATTCACAGAACTACTCCACACCAGCCAGAGGGGTACTGTGCACTCATGATGTCACTTACAACGTCAAGCAACATCTCTGTGCACTGATTGCAGCATATTGAAAGAAAACTCTTCAAAAGGTGAATATTAATAGTCTCCAAGAGACTGAAACCACTTGTCTGGATGTTCTGTTTTCCTAATTTGTTTCAGGCTGTGGCATCTAAACAGTGGAAATAGGTCCCTGAGATCTCCCTGAGTCTATGCTTGAAGGAAAGCTTTTCAGTGCAGTCTGATGCCATTAGGTCTTCTTAACTTTCCATGTACTTTTCAAAAGGTTAACAGATTTTAATTTGGCCAATTTGCAGAGGACTGCAAATTCAGTTTTCTGCATTATCTGATTATTTTGAAAAGGGCTTCCCAGGAACCTTTAAATTGTCCAAATGTTTTTCATCTGACTGCAGGAGGGTGGTTCGAAAGGGAAACATCCAAGTGTAATATGTTAAGGCCCCAGATGTGGTACTTGAGCCATAGAATACCCTACTAATGGGAATTAGTTCCTCTGTGTGTTTTTCCCCAGAGCATGAGGAAGGGCAAGGTGCCAGTGTCCTTCTATCAGAAAATTAAAAGTTCTTTGCCTTCAGATAACAAACTTAGGTGCCCATCTGAAAGGTGAATAGGTTAAACAACTTGAAGAACATCACTAGTAAACGAGTTTATGTTTTTTTCCAGGATATATCAGTAAAGATTTAAACAGACAACTCATATATTTAAAGTAAATTGTTTAGCTGGGATGTATGCAATTTTCATATACGTTTTTAAAGAAACAGACTGAGAGAGAAGTAAATATTTGCAATCATTGTGAGAAATTATCATTTTGAACATGCATCTCCAGAGGCAACTTTGGAGACATTAAGACATTAGATTTTCGCTGAAGTGGTTGCTTGATTTTTACTTTTTAAATTACTCTATAATAGGAATAAGGGCCCTGGAAGATCTCTCTATCTGCAGGCAAGTCTGCTGAAGGCTGAGAGGCTGCTGTTCTTCTGGCCTGGAAGATCAAGTGAAATGCTGGTACATGGACCACCTCTACACTCAACATTCACATCAGTGTAATCAACTCAGGAAGCAATTGGAAAGGTTGAAAAGTAACTTCTATTTGTTTAATTTACCTGGATTCATCACTGATTACACTAACTCTGTGCAAGGCCTCCTTACACTTAGCTAAAAAAAATGTAGCTCCAAGTTTCTAAACTGATTTGTTGACTCTGTGTGACTCTGTGTGCAGAGAGGGGTATAAAGAGAGGTATAAAGACGGAAGAAGAAAGCATATAGGTTGCAGGGTCTTTTAAATGTAAATAGAAAATGAGTGAGACTTCATTAATTTTCATCTTTATGCTCTGTGCAGACAGGAAACTGTGTTTTATTTATATGATTATATTAATTTTGGTTCGGAAGTTAATAGCATCATTCCCTTTGTGGGACCTGTCATGCATTGAAACTAAATCATCCCCCACGGTGTAATACAAAAATGGGACTGTGGACTCAGGAGAGCCATTTTCCTGTCATTAGCAAATTTCATCCTTATGTCTGGATACCCAGTTCACTGTCCACAGCACAGCTGAGTCTTTTTCCTAGTTGCAGAGAATATTGTTGCCTTTGAAGAGCACATAATTTAACAATTACAAATTGCTTTTTCTCCTTGGAGAGTATGGTCTGTGAATGTTTTCACGGATATAGCCTCCCTCCTTGTAATCCACTGCACCATTAAAGTACCTGGAAAGATGACACATGGGACTTTATACTGCCAGCCCAAATCCTTGAGCTCAACCCACTAAAAGTCATCCCGTTGTAATGCCAGTCCCTCAGTCATACCTGGATTTGGAAGCTTTTGCATTAAGAAGTGTGGATACAGCTTATTTTTCTCAGCTGGAGTGCTGTGCCCTGTGCACCCCTCCATGCTCAGCCTGGGGTTCATTGTGAGTTGAGGAATGCAGTTCACTCCCACTTATGCCCAAGGGTAAATGGAAATGAGTACAGAGCAGCCTTCTCCACAGAACCCCAGAGTGCCACCAGCTGCCAGCACCTCAGTGGGACTGGCAGGTGTCAGGGTACCTGCAGTGCCCTGGCTGGGCAGCTGCAGCCTCGAGCAGGGACAAGAGAAGAGCAGAAGAGGCTACATGAGTGTTCTCAGTAGACAATGAATATCCATCTGAAGGGAGGTGGGAAAACACAGGACTAGCAGTGTCCTGATCGATAAGGAACACAGGGATTGAAGCCATGATATGGAAAACCTCATGTCAGAGGCATGATCTGGTAATGCCAGCACTAGAGAATGACAACAGATAGTAAGAAAACTCTTTGAGTGTCATTAAACTGACAAAGGAAAGCAAGTGAGTGAGTGTGTGTGTGTGTGTGTGTGTGTATGTGTGTGTGTGTGTGTGTATGCACCCATGCATGCACGGTGCATATGCTCAAACAGGGAAATAAATAATTCTGGAAATAATAGGAAATTAATTTCCAAAGACATGAACTGAGGCACCCACTGCTGCCTGCTATGTAGCTGGGAGGGGGCATCTGGAAGCCAGGTGATGTGTCACTACTTGGGTCTGTGCTGGCCTCCTCTGTCTCTCAGATGCCCATCTGCAAGTTGAGTACTACAGTGAGAACTGCATGGGAAGAAGCACCCAAAGTTTGCTCCTCTGAAAACTCTCCCTCCTGTTTCTCTTTCCAGATGGCTTGGCTGGCATCACCAATTAAAAACAAAGAGAACTTTAGGGAAATGAAAGAGAGGAAAAGGAAGATATACAGAGCAGCAATTAGAGAAGAGACAGCTAAAATAGGTTCATGATGGCAGAGATTCCTTCATGTTTGAGAAATGTGTCTAAGGTGAAACTTTTCAAATGTAGAGGCAATTTTCTGTTAATAAACAGCTCCCCAGATGCTTTTCTCCTGAAGATAATGTGCTGAAACAAGTAGATTTAACATAGTTTGAGAAGAGCTGAGCAATTACAGATGGATCTGCTGTGACCAGAAGAAGTGAGAAAAGGTCAGCCTGTTTATGAACCTTGTGTGTTGCTGGTTCACAGAGAGTTAAATGCTTGAACTGCTATCTGTGCCTTTGGAAATCTCCCACAAAATCTCCCCAGAGACATGCTTGTGAGAAGTTTGCACCAGCTTAGAATAAATTGGTTTAAAACAATAATGAATCGAAACTAATATAAACCCTTGTGTGACTTTTGCAGCTCAACAAAACTGATGGCCATAAGGAATTTAATCCAAGAGTCTCTCCATACATAAAGGCATATGATCTGTCACTGATTCAGCTGAACATGTGGACATTCTTAACATGCTTTAGAAATGAGCTACACTGATTTATCACCATAAGTTAAATTGATTATAAAAATATTAAAATTGGAGAGGCTGGCACCAAAAGTTAAGAAATTCCTCAATTAAGGTGCTGCAGTCTTTTATTGTGAGATCACATCATCTTTCCACAGATGCCCCTTACTCAGAGCATGGTGTTCAGTTACTGACAAGTTGTTCAGAGTTTTGTTTTAATCCTCCTCACTGTTCAGTGTACAGTCCCTGGCCCTGCGCTACTGATCACTCCTCAGCCCTGGGTCCAAAGGCAAACCAGACCATGAGCAGACTTTTTGTGCAACACGCTTCCTGAACGTGCAAGGGACACCTCTGAAAGACTAATGTTAAAGAAATAACAAAATAAATAAGTGACTGCTTTCATGGCACACCCTCATCTTCAGAGGAGAGCCCCCACTGACTCAGTGCTCAGCTCCGCACTGGGGGCTTGGCCTCTCACCCTTGGCACAGAGAGGAGGGAGCAGCTGTCTCAGGAAAGGTGTAGCTGGGGGTGTGTATTCTACTTCCCATCTGTTAGAGGTGAGGCAGTTATCTTCTGTTAATTGGACAGTTTACTTTATCTCTTCCACACCAATCCTACCTCCAGGGAGATGCCCTCTCTTAATGGGCCACTGAGTACAACAGCGTGACTGAAAATGACATCATCCCATTGGGAGAAGCTACACCCAGAGGGAGGAGCTAAGCATTCCTACCTGGATATAATCCGAGATTTGGAAGAGCGCAGCAGCCTTTTCCACTAGACTCCCAGAGGAGCAGCTCTTTCCCACTGGATTCCAACAAAGATCAGGCCCATCTACACCACCACTGGATCTTCGGAGGAAAACTACACCCTTCTACAGGATCACTGCTTCAACAGAATCACATCTGTCAGTCCAGGAGAACTGCAGCCACCATTTCAATTGGACTGCTACCAACACTCTGACCAACAGGGTGTCAGATTGTATTCTGACTCTGTCAGTGCTCTTTTGTATTACTGCATTTTTAGGTTTTTTTATTCCTTAATAAAGAACTGTTATTCCTACACCCATATCTTTGCCTGAGAGCCCCTTAACTTCAAAATTATAATAATTCAGAGGGAGGGAGTTTACATCTTCTATTTCAGGGGAGGCTCCTGTCTTCCTTAGCAGACGCCTGTCTTTTCAGACCAAGACATCAGTGCACACCTACTGACCACCACCCAAAAACCCCAGGTGGAGTGATTTGACAGGCACAGCTCTGGAGCTCTGAGGCAAAAGCAAGGCTGGGCTCCAGCTCACTCAGAATGGCTTTCAGTTGTCTAAGCCATAGCATGATCCTCTCTCCCTCCCTCATCCTCTCTCTTTTTTCATACTTAGTTTGGAGGTTCTGTCTTCTTCAACAGTTGTGCAAAGTCTGGTAAAAAACAGCTTTTTTCATAGTTCAGCCCCCTTTCATGGCCAAGGCACCATCCATCTGCATATTGCATGAGATGAGGATCCTGAAGATAAATGGTTTTGTTCATAATTCATTTTTATAGTGTACATGTGCAAGAGGACTCAAATTTTATGGGTATCTTAATTTCTGTCCCTCCTAAATTTTAAGTGTTTAGTTTTACAACCCTAATGATCTTTAAATGTAACTTTTGAGGCAATTTCCTCAGTTTTTTTAAAGACCAAACTTTAAAAATACATCTTGGGAATTTCCTTATGGGAGGCAATAACTACTCTCACATGGACTATCAGGATGACTGGTTCCTTCACCCAAGGTTCTCAGAAATGTAAAAGAATCACAGGGGTCATGCAAAGTGGTTTCATTCTGGTTTTTGTTTTTCATGTGACATAATTCTGGTTCAAACTAAAACAAGATGTAAATCCACATGCAAAAATCAAAATTCTTCCTTTTCAAAGTGTTTGAATGAAACATTTAGATTTTTCAGGATTTTCAGAGCAATAAAAATAGTTGAGTAATATCAACACACACTCAGTGTCAGTCAGTGGTGTTGTTTTTTCCTCAGAAAGGCACATGTCTCCATAGCCATCCCTGCCTCCTCCTCTTGAGGAAGAAGAAAAAAATCAGCCCAAAAAGTGGTCATTTTTATATATAGACCAAGGGACAAGGGGTCAAACAAGCCCAGGAGGGCTGCACCAATTTGCTAACAGCAGATGACCCAGGAATTCTGGCTGGACCTCGCCTGAGAAATTTGGGTCCCCAAGTGCTCAGGGTCCCCCTGCCTTGCCCTGAGGTGCCATGGTCACCTACTCCCAGCTTGAGGACAGTGGTGCAGAGGTGCCCATCCAGCCCCATGCAGAAACAGCTGGGAGGCTGGCAGGGCCCAGGACACTGCATGCAGCTGTGCCTGTGTCTCTACAGAGAAGACCATTTTCCTGCTATGGAAGCACTGGATCAAATGATTGCAAACACTTAATTTCTTTTCCCCTTCCAGGTTTCCTGTGACATTGCAGCCTGGCTTTGTCCTGTTCCCATCCTCCCCTACTTTCAACTCCTTATCTCTACCTCCTCATCTCAGTTTCCAGTCACCAGCTGCTTCATTGAGTCCCAGCCTCCCCTTCTATCTCTAGTATCCTCTCTCAGCCTCTCCCTGTCCCCCAGGCCTGTATCTACCCCTCTATCTGAGCTCCCACTGCTGCTGATTTCTGAGTTTTGAAGCACCAAACTCTTGGTGAAAATCCTGTCATAAATTCACACCAGGGATGAAACAGTATTTTTCTGCCTAGTCAGTTTCCTGGGACAAATAAACCTGAACAGCACCCTCAGGGGGGCAGAAATCTGCTCCAAAAACTCCAACAGTGCCCCAGGTTCAGCACAGTTCATTAAGAGAGAGGGGACAAAGGTGTCATAGGAAGATCAGAGCAACATTTAATGTAGGTGTTCGTTCTGGCTCTGGCTGCAATACTTCCATGTAACATTAGTTTCCCAAGGCAAGTGAAATGATGAAAAAGGCAATATAGTAGATTATCATCTCAGTTTGTGGTACCCTATCCTAAGGGACAAAGGGCTGTATCTGGAGACATGTGGTTATGCCCAGGAACAATCACTGGTCTGTTCACTGTCAAATGAATATGAGCATAAAAGGGCTTCTTCCATCTCAGTGTGGAAAGTCAGAGGTTGCTGCCTTTAAAGCCTGACCAGAAACACACAGTATAGCTGCTACCCTCCAGATCCACAAAACTGTTTCCCTCTATATTTCTTGTGTACTCCTGTATCTTTCTGTGGATTTTCAAAACCTGTTGATGGTGCTGCAAGTAAGTAGCCCTTTCCAACAAGAGAGGAAAGACAGGCTTTGATTCCACTCCTCCTGTCCAGTTTGTCACCCACTGCATTGGAAATAGAAAAGCCTTTTGAGCCGTGCTCGCAGATCTCTGTGCGTGTGCGCACACACAGCTGTGGATGAATGTGATTGCGCACGCAAGAGTATGTGTGATAACATCATCCAGATGCCACACCACACTCTTGGATTATGTCAGTCTCACCCAATGAAGCACACTGAGCAAATGCTAATAGTTAAGAGCTAATAAACACTACACTAGAAGGTCAGTGCTGAATCGTTTGGATTGTGCACATGGTTTCTCGGATACTTTCCCCCAGTAGTTCCCTGTAGCCAAAGAGAGGCTATGTAGCTGCAGATCTCCCCTTAGCAGGGATTTTTAAAGCCCTGCACTTTACTGAGTCAGCTGAATATGTTCAGAAAAAAACAGCCCTGATACAGTTGGACAGCATTATGGCCAGAAAGCAGATTTCACAGATTTCAAAAGGATGCTCTGAGTGAGAGTTTCCACATTTTTGATATGGTTAGCTCAAAGCAAAAAATGTCATATTTTTTAAAATCTCATATTTACACAGGCCAGAAAGAAAAGAGCACACAATTCTTTGTCTCCTTCATTTTATTTCTCTGTACTTGCTGCCTTTGCTTTCTTGCCAGTCCTTGTATGTGCCATAGGATCACAGTAGACTTCAGGCTGTGCTCCTGTCTTGACAGTGCAATCTATATGTAAATCAAATGAAAATGTCCTGTTTGCTTGCATGATAAAGACTCTGCTTCACTGTCTGCTATTTTTTGGTCACCTGTAGCTGCTGATAAACTGGAGCCTTAGTTGACCAAATCACTGCCCACTTCCTTCCTTCAGCTGACCCTTCTGTGTACTGCCAGGAGTTCCTGCTCAGACAGTAGATGTAGTTAGAAGGTGGCCACACAGTGCTGGAGACACCTGTGGGAATAATGAAGACATTGAGAGAGTTAAAAGAAACGTGTTGGACCAGTAAAATCATTTTGCGTCATTCTCCAGCTATTCATTTAACCCCAGACCTAAACTCCTTCAGCTTTAGGATTATTTAACCTTCTAGCCTTTTAAAATTTGGATTAATGTCAAGAGAAATAAAACACTTCTCTCCCAGGATAGCAGCAGATACTGTTAAAGTTCTAGCACCAGTATTGGACCAAGATTGATGTACCTTCAAATGTGGTCTGTGTTGAGAACTAAGCTCCAATTACTTGGAAGTTAAAGGCAACTTCCTGGCCACAAAAAAAGTTTGGGACCTATGTTTGGAACAAATTCTTCTGTTTTTCTTGTAGAAGACGTGCTCTCCTCCTGCCCCCCCCCCCACTGTGCTGCAGTGATGTGTGGATAGAGAGCAAGAATCTTATGAAATCATTGAATCTTAGATCACAGAATCATTTAATTTTGGGGTTGGAAAGGACCTTAAAGATCATCTAGTTCCAACTGCCCTACCATGGGCAGGAACACCTTCCACTAGACCAGGGTGTTCAGAGCTCCATCCAGCCTGGCCCTGAACACCACCAGGGACTGGGCATCCACACCTTCTCTGAGCAACCTGTTCCACCACCCTCACAGTATAGGATTTTCTCCTAATATCTAGTCTAAACTTAAGCTCTGTTATCTTAAATCCATTCCCCTTGGTCCTGTTACTACATGTTCTCATAAAAAAATCTCTATATTTCTTGCAGGCTCTCCTCAGGTACTGGGAAGCCAAATTAGATCACCTCAAAGCCTTTTCTTTTCCAGGCTGAACAATTTTTTCAGCCTTTCCTCATAGGAGAGGTGCTCCATCCCTGTGATCATCTTGGTGCCCTCCTCCGGACCCACTCCAACAGGTCCATGTCCTTCCTGTGCTGGTGCCCCAGAGCTGGATGCAGGACTCCAGGCTGGGTCTCAGGAAGCAGAGGGGCAGAATCACCTCCCTCACCCTTCTGGCTGCTTTGGGTGCAGCCCAGGGTGGGGTTGGAGATGAATAGTCAGGACCAAGGGGGATGGGAGCACACACTGGAGAGACTTTGAGAGAATCAGAGATTCTTACAGGAGGAGTGGTCTCTCAGGAAGATCGACATGAGTTCAAACTAGGAACTGGGGACTCTAAAGGGAAGAATGAGCAGAATATTTCTCTGAAGTTTCATGGTGAAGTTTTAGTAGGAAGGGCCCACCTTTGTTAGTGATCCAAAAGTCAAGACTCTTTCCAACCCTTTCCAAGGGTGTCCAATTTTCCCAAGCAATATGTCCCACAGGAGAGCTTTTAGCATTTATTTATGAAGCTTAGACGGCCAACAGGAATCTGGCAATAGAAATTATCAAACCATTCCTAGAGTTGAGAAAGCACAGCTCAGCATTACTGCTGACATGTTAGTAGCCATAAATAACACGTGAGTGTGCAAACACGCATTTTTAACCTACAGAAGTGCCTCACCCCTCAAGACCAGTCAAGGTGCTCTGACTGCCAAATGCAGCATGCATTCCCTATGGGTGAATACCCCACTTAACCTGGACCCTGTAGAACGGGGTGCTCACTGATTTTGAGGGGTCTTTCTGCACCTTGAGAAGTCATTTCACCCATTAGCAATGTGGTGAAGCTCAAGGGCTCTGTTCTCAGGTTAGTAATTTCATAGATGGTAAAGCCAGAAATTACTTTAATGATCATCTGGTCTGGCCTGGCCTCCCACATAACACGTGCCAAATAATGCCACCAAGTAAATCCTGCCTTAGTTTCAACTACTTGTAGCTGAACTAAATGCATCTTACTAAAAACAAAAATGCAGGTTATTCTTGATTTTCAAGATTCAAGTCATGCAAGGATTTACCATATCTTATGGTATTTTCTTGCCAAGGTTAATTATTTGCAGGCCTTTAAAGAAGCATGACATTTCTGACTTGATTTTTTTGGTCTTGATCTTACTTTTCCTTTGTTAACTAAATTCAACAACCTCCTCATGCTAGAAGTACTATCAACTCCCCTCTGAATATTTTTTTTGCTTTATACCAGATTTATAAACATGGTCTCACTTTAAAGCACTAATACCTGAATCTGTCTTTTAGACACACTTAACCCTGTCTGTGCTCCTCCTGCATGTTCCCATCCCATTCCTGTAGCACAGCCATGTCACTGTGGAGGGCCAAACTTGGTAGCTCCATCAACAACACCTGAGCTTCCAGTGCTGGACAGTGGCAGGAGGCAGAGTTATTTAGTTCTTCAGATTTTATTTGTGATGCCAGTGGCCCCATTGTTCGTCTTGTCTATGAGATGGGGCAGATGCAGCCTGACCACTGACTGAACCATGTTGTTAGCAAATTACTGTCTGGATGACCCAGTGTTGGCAGAGGTGTCTTGAAAGCGACCCATACAATGGACAAACAGAACTGTCGCTGTGGTGTTGATATCTGTCTTTCACCCCCAAAAGAGGAAGAAAAAATGCCCACAGTATTTGAGAAACTGAGATAGTGTGTGGGGAAAAAATGTTCTGCCATTTTTTTTCCTTTTGGATGAATAAAAATGTGTCATTTACTTTTGGCTTAGCACTGCCCTGCTCTTGCGGCCATGAAGGTCATGGAGCTGGTTTTGGGGGTCATGGAGCTGCACTTCCTCACTGCTTTCTTCTGCAACCCATGGCCCAGGACTGGCAGACTTGGACTTTCCTCAGACTGGGATGTCAGAACTGCAGCCTAGACCTGAGGCTGCAGAGGCATCCTGGTTTTGGGGACCATGACACCAGCTCTTTAGGCTGCTTGATGCAATTTCCACAATGCTGCTCTTTGATCTGTTTAGTCCCCATTAAAAGAGCAGAAAAGCCCACCTGTGACTCACTTTATGAAATTCAGCTTCTCCTTGTCGTCTTGGGGCAACACTGGCAATACAAATCCTACAGGCCACAGGGGTAATTGGTGAATATTGGTGATCTAGGTTGCACAATCTCTAATTGTCTGGGGTTCCCAGAAGAGCTTAACCACCAGATCCTGCATTTATGAAACAAAAATCAGGGATTTTCTCCAAGCTGGAATTTTCTGGTGAAAAATGTTTGGTTGTCAGAGATGATTCTCTGTTCTACCATAAAAAAGAATCACCTCAGCAGAAAGGTCCCAGCCATCCATTGATGCACCACAGGTGGTGGGGGGCAGCATGTTGGGAATGGCCAGACAGCCATTATTTTGTCCCTGACAAATGCCAAGCCAGGACACTCAGTTTGGTTGCATTACATCCCCATCCAGTTTCAAATAGCCACTCTTTGCCAGCTCAGCAGTTTCTGAGTGCTGTCACACAGACAATTCACCATTTCTTTCCAGTTTTATCTTCACCACAGAGAACTAACTTAGCATCCTAAGTGTGCTATCACACATTTCTGTGTGATTCACAAATGACAGTATGCTCTCCTTCCCCCTGCAGTAGTATGTGTTTCTAGTCAACTGTAACCAGGAGCCTGAAATAGGAAAAAAAATGGAAAAGCCAAGTCTGTTAATCCACCATGACACATACACCTTGATTTTATTTTATTGGAGGGATTTTATAAGGGCTATTATCTCCTGGTTTACATAATCCAACACTTCCCTTAGGGCAATCAAAACTGAGATTCATATGACTTGGAGTTTACAATCCAATGCAGCTGGCAAAACTGGGATTCAGACTCATGACCGCAAAGGCAATCACAGTGCACACACACTAAGGAAGACAAAAAAGTGAGAGAGAGAGAGAGAGAGAGAGAGACAGAGAGAGAGAGAGACAGAGGCAGAGAAGAAGAAAAGCCCCCCTGAAGTGATCTGTTATATTGTCTGAGCAGGAGTGTTTGGGAAGTGGTATCATTAAATGAGTCGAAACTCCAGCTAATTTGATTCAAAGGTTGCATGACCTCTGCTAAGTGAGGGACTTCCTTTCCTTGCTGCCCTTGTCTGTTCTTAATAATTTAGCCAGCAACAAGGTAAGATCCAAGACTGACTTTTTCTGCTACAAACATGACTTCGGTCCAAGTATTTTAGCACCTGAACTCAAGAGAGGACAATAAATGTCAAAGAAATATTTATAGCTTGGTATATGGAGAATTTCCAGTTCCCTATACTGCAATAACACACATCCATCTGCAAACAGCATTAGAGCTGCAGTTTTAAAGCAGATAGTGCCTGAAAATAGAAGGCTGCAATGCAATATGGGCAAATGGCTGTTGTATTTAGGTGTTTGATACTAAGCTGATAATTAAATTAGAATTTAATTATCCAGCCTTGGCAAGCTGTTTTCTTCCTGGACTCAGGCCCACACAGAAATTCATACTCAGCTCTGTGCCTCTTCCACTCCTCTGTGTTCATTTAACTGAAATCCATTCCTGCAATAAGCAGCTGAGGAGAGAAAGCATACAGGAAAAGAAAGTTAAGGAGGAATAATTGAAATTTAGAAGTGGAAAAAAGATTTCTTATCCTATCCCATACATCCCTCCAGCTAGTACAAGTGAATTATTCTTCAGAGCTTTGTCAGGTTTAGTCTTAAATGGTTGCAGTGATGGAAGCTCCATCTTTTCCTTTGGGAGAAAACTGTGCATCTGAACAAAGCTCCCTGCTAGCAAATATTTCCTGATACTAAGCCTGTATTTTTCTTCTTTTCTGAAGTGATCCCTTTAATGCTGGCTTGGTCCAAGATTTTTTCCCAGTGAACTCAGCTCTGTGAGATCTGGAATGCTTGCTGGAATGTATATCTTTTCACCCCCAGATTAGGGTTTGAAATCTGCCCTAGGGTCGCAGTGGATGGAAGCTGTGGCTGCAGTGCATGGTCCCACAGGTCTGTGTGAAGCAGGTTGAGGAGTGTAGTCCTGTCCTGAAGGTACACCACAAAAGTAAGGGCACAAAGCTGCTCCATCATTGTCCATCGCTGAGCCATGTGCTGCTGAGAGATTAAAAATCCTTTTGAGACTTGGAGACAAAGTGGGCAGAAGAAAAAAGTGTCTGGGCACAGATGGGGGTGGGACTTTGGCGGGGGGTGGTTCTTGTTCTTGCTGCACTGGGTGTACCAAAGGGCTTTGAGCAACCTGGCCTAGTGGAAGGTGTCCCTGCCAATGGTGTGGGTGGTTGGAACTAGATGATCTTTAAGGTCCCTTCCAACCCAAACTATTCTATAACTCTATGACTACCACCCTTCTTTACCCTCTGGTACCTCTCACGCAAAGTAAAAATGTAAGGCATAGTGATTTTGGCAGAACTGGAGTCTTTTTCCACTTTGAAAGGATATCTGAATGTGGGGTTTTCTTTTGAGATCCAAGATACATAACTGAATGACTTCCTCACTGCTGAAGTGTTTAGCACTTTTGGTTGCAACAGAAATCAGAGGTGGAGAGCCCTGCGGGAGGATGGCTGAAATGAAAGCATGGATTTATTGGGCTGATGCTCACCTTTACAGGACACCTGGTGCTCTGCAGGTGGATGAAGAAAATTATGGGTAGTGATAGAGACAAATGGCTTCTGCCCTGTGACAGGCTGGGGACCTGGAGCTGCTTAGTCATGGCAACGGTGCCGATCTGCATCACAGCCCCACGCTGCACCTCTTGGGACAGCCGCAAAGAAGGGCACTGCTGGGCTCTGCACGCTCTGAGGGGACCAGGGATTCAGTAGCACTAGCTCCAGCCAAATTTTAGGCCAGTTTGGATGAGGTTTGAATGTATCAGGGTCAGTGATGGTGCCCAAGGGATTGCCTGTGCTGAGGGAGCAGAGGAGCTCAGTGCAGCTGACTGCAGGGCCAAGGAACATCCCCCAGCGCCAAACCAGAGTGATTCATAAAGTCTAGCTCAGTCACAGCATGTGAGACTGCACCGTGCTCAAATGCTACATTTGACATGCTTCTGGCACATTACAACATTGGAAATGTTGGCTATGTGTGTCCAGAGGGTGGATGGAAGAAAAATCTGATTGTCTTGTTTTCTACAGGTGGTGGTGGGGGCTTATGCAATCACTACCTTTCCTCTAAAGGGAAAGGGAGAGAGAGAGGACAAGAGCAAGAGAAGATTCACAGAACGACTAGGTTGGAAGAGACCTTAAAGATCATTGAGCCCAACTCATGCCCTAACACCTCAACTAAACAGGATCAGGGCAGCACTCCAGTGTTCAAAGCTGTCACTGGCAGGTGCCTGAAAGAGCCCTCAGGGTCAGGCTCAGCATTCCAGACAAGTTAGTTTGGTGACTCTTCTTTCATCACGAGATTTTCATCACGTTGGAAAGCCTGCCTCACCCTTGGAGTGACAGCAGCGGCTCATTTCGAAGAGAGGTGTCAGTGTCTTCTCAGAGGGATGAAGGTTTCATTCTCCATTTCTCACTCCACCTAGGATGAGGATATACCAGAGGATATTCTTTTTGTCAGTCTTGTCCCTCATGGTCTGGAAGAGGTGGTAGCATCTCTGCTCTCCTCTCTTACTCACTGGTGCCTCATCCTCAATACGTGGTTGATTGTACAGATGAAAGTCTCACAATAGGAATGTCAACATCTGCTCTTCTTCTTCCCTCCCTCCCTCTCTCTGCCAAATCAGCAAAACTTCTGGAACAGCTTTGTTCTGCAGTTCCTCTGGAATGAAAAATGGTGGCTGCTGTCTCTGTCTCAAATGCCAGGAAAACCTCCTGGCCCCTGTTATATGTATAAAGAAAGGTGATTCACCCTGAAGACTGGCCAGGTTAGGTCATGCAAATGAGATTTTGCTCATAAAGTTACAAATGAGACCTTAGTTAGTGACTTATCCCTGCTTCTTTCTCCATCTCTTGGTCATATCTTCAACAACTGCAGTCCCCTTGCAAGGCACACCTCATTGAAAATTACTCTGTTCTTTTCTCAGTCTCTCTGTCTCTCTAAGGAATTATATTCTTATGGATTACTTTGCAGTTGAAATATTGTTAGTTAGCTATCTTGGTTTCATAGATTACACTGCACTTTTCTGTATGTTGTGCTAATTAGCATGCCTTCATCAATAGAAGGGCTTGAACAAGCTACTGCAGCTCGGCAAAAGCCAGCAGAGAATTCAGACTAGCCTGCTGAACAATATCTTCAAACAAAGCTAAACAAAACAAAGAGCCTTTCTCAGTGAGCCAGACGATACCTAAAGCATGATTCTCTAACAAACATTGCTTGATGTGAAATTCAGCAGACAAGTGCAGGGTTTCTCTTACTTCTCTGTGATCACAGTCGCACAGTGTAAAATTTGTTGTGGATCCTTGTTTCAAGAGGTAACATAAGATCCTATAAGCTGAAAAGCTGCAACACCACAGCTCTGATAATGGGCTTTGGAAGCCTTTGTCTGCTTTTCTTAAGCCAAGGCCAGTTTTGTATCAGACTGTAAACTCTGGAGACAACTTTAAAATACATCACTGCTGAGTATGTGAGGAAGCAAGTCGAAAATGTGCTTTCTGCAGGAATTTATGTGGGTAAAATTTGATCACTCTGATGTTCATGGGAAATGAATGAAGAAGCAGTATAAGCATGGACACAGTGAATTAATTTGGAAAGTTACACAAATTCTAGCCAAAATTATTTTTTTCAGATTTGCTGAGCTTTGCTGCAAGTCCAGTTGTGTAAAACCATCTGTTCTTTTTCAGAGCAACCTTATTAAGACCTACTGATAATATTTCATCTCCTTCCTATGGACAATGTTTCAGTCTTTATTACAGTCCCTTAAATGTGAAGAGCTGTAATCTTGCCATCCTGTTTGCACTCAGAAAATATGATGAGTAAATCTGTCATCTCTCCTTGAATAAAAGGACTCCTTTCTCACACTGTCCTCCTATTTGAGGTAAATTCCTGCTGTGCTTTAAAGAGTTACTTATTATTGATTGGCATAAATGAATGGCTGTGCTGTGATTTGCAGTGATTTCATGTTAGAGTTATATGTCTGGTAATTGCTCTCATAAAGTATGTTCCTACTGTAGATGTGTGGCTGAAATGTGTCCTGGAGACTGCCTGTTGCCAGCTGCATTTCTCTGGAACATTAGCTCAAAAAGCCACTTTATAAAGTGAAAATCTGTTTAAAAATTATTCAATGTTCCCATACAACATCTTCTGAAGAAAGATTCTAATTGAACCAAAATTAATTACTTTATTTCACTTCATGTTGAAATTTTCATTTAAATTTGATTTCTATAGAGAAACACATTTTAGTTTTGATCCTTGCTCATTTTCTCTTCCTTTTTCCTATGTAGAAAGAAAAGAGAAAAAATAGGGAAAATGAGAAACACACATATATGAAAAATGCAAGAAAGCACCAGAGCATTTTTTCTTATGATTTTGGTTTTGTCAGAAGCAAAAACAAAAAGAAACTTCTTTTTTTCCTTGCATCTGTCTTCCAGGAGAAAAAATAAATATGTCAAAATACACTACTTTCTCAGGTTTCTGAACTATGAAAAATTCTTTCTGGGTGGGGAGAAAATTAGGAAAGAAAAAGTAAGGACAAAGTCACAGGCTAAATATCTAATACCTGAAAAAAACATAACAACAGAAAACAAAAACAAAAAAATAGGCAGCAAAAATAGCCAGAGTAAATCCAGGAAGTTGTATGTTAAAGATATATCTGAAAATAGAGATTGTTCTCAGGCAGAAACTTTTTTGACAGAAGTATATTTTTCAGCAGGAAAAAAAAAAAGTATACATTTCTGCTCCTTTGATCTGGAAAGAAAGGAATTTGGGTTTTTTTTTTTCAGAAAACCTTTTCTCTATTTAGTTTTCTGAATCCTAAAACAACACCTGCTTTGTTTGATCTGATTATAAATATGTTGTACATTTCTGGAGTGGGATCCTCTCAGAGGACCATGACAGTGAGCACAGCATACGTATGGAAATATTCTGTAGACTAGGCTGCTATAAAAAAAAGGCCTCTGCAGGGTAGCACAGACCTGCACAAAAGGGAGCCTGGAAAAAAACTTAACCAGAGCAACCAAGGAAAACTTCTGGTCTCACCACTGGCATCATGAGGGCTTTACTTTCCGCCAAGCCCAGCAATGAGCTCAGTCTCTGAGGTCTCATTGAAAAAAATCTGAGTGTGTTTTATCTGTCCAGGGATAAACTGCTTAATGGGTTCCGCTGGGATTTGAAACTGGTTCCTTGAAGTCTCCCTGCCTCAAGCTGGTTCCTTAAGTTGCTAAACCACCCCCAGCAGTCCAGGTGAGACCCCCATTTGTCTGCTGATGGAGCGCTCCCGACTGAGCAAACAGCAGCAGCGTCCCTTACTGTGGGGAAGGATGTCTCTTGTTTGCTGGTGCATTTGAGAGGATTGGGTCACAAGCTTTGCAGCTCCATCGGTCTTTTCTGCATTGGTCCTGGCAAAAGTGAGGGAGTGTTTAGCTCCTTTCCAAACACCAGTGGTATTTTTCCACCGTTGCCGCACTGCATGTAGTGTGCAGCGGTTCATTGACTGGAAAGAATCCAGAGGACAGGAGGAAAACTTTTCCTCTCCCATCCTCCAGGAGCAGGAAATGAGAGAATGCCAAGGGCTTTGCAGGGTGGTGGGTCTGACCTTTGGACAGGTGGGTGGTGTTGGTCTGCCTGAAGCTGGGGAGCTGCTGAATAACAATTCCTAGCTTTTCCCAAACTGGACCCGATTGCCCTCATCTTCCAACTGGTCCCCTCACTTCCTCCCATTTCCCATGTTCAGGCAGTCTGTTCAGCTTAAAGATGGTGGCACACAGGACTAGTCAATGCCTACGCCCCCTGGTCTGACACCTCCCCAGCTGAGAAGCTTTCCTCTGCAATGACAACAATAACAGAAGATCTCCTTTCTACTTTGGTCAAGGGTGGAAGCTGAGATCATGTTTGTATATCCTGGCTGTTGAGATGGAAAGTGTGAACTTTACAGAAAATTAAATCTGCAGAGAAGAAGAATGGTGGAAGGGGAGGGGTCACTCTGGAGAAAGAGAGGCTCGCATACGGAGATCCCATTATGTCCAGACCTCACAGTGTCTCCCCACTCATTCATGCCAAGCACAATGTGGGCTGGGTGTGAGGCAAAAGCCTTCAGGCTTAGCCAAGGAGAGAGGCCCCAGCATGTGTTGCTGTGCTTAGCACTGGAGTCAGTATGGATGCTGG
Source organism: Emberiza elegans (assembly GCA_024865655.1). Taxonomy (NCBI): domain Eukaryota; kingdom Metazoa; phylum Chordata; class Aves; order Passeriformes; family Fringillidae; genus Emberiza; species Emberiza elegans. The sequence continues at coordinate 1,418,035 of JALJVW010000243.1, read as the reverse complement.
CCAGCTGCCAGTCACACTGGCATGGATGTTATTAGATACCATTGTGTTAAGCTTAGCACTTTTTGCAGGCCAGATAAATTCCTTTTGTGTTTTCCCATGCTTCTGACACATTAAGAAGAGTTTCAACTTCACAGAGAAAAGGCATGAATAGTATAAACAAACTCCCAGCGTCCTGTGGGCATGGATAGGAAAAGAAGGTAGGGGCAAGGTGAAATCACCCTTCCTTAACTCAGTGCAGGTTGAGGTTCATTAACTGTTGAGCTTGGGTTGACATTTTATAAATAACTACACAGGGAAAGACATTCCCTGAATTGCCTTTTGCAAAGGGGACAATTAGATCCCTTGAGTAAGTTGCTAAAGAGGAGTGGATAATTAGAGCAATGGTGAGCTGCACAGTGGCCATGCCAGTTGGCTTGTGTTGACCTGTTTGTGACTGGAAAGTCAGATTGGATGAATTTTTTGTGCTTCATGACTTTTCTTTCTTTAAATAATGCTATTTCATGGCCTAGGAAGAGCCAGAAGTTGTGGAAGAAAAGACTGGTAATGTACTTTCCATCATTCCTCCATGAGGCAATCCTCACCTGTCCCAGCTCCAAGCTGGATGAGAAAACTCCCCAGGACACTTTCAGCTCGCAAAGCAGAAGGTGCAGATCCTATAATCGAGGACTTTTTCATGGACAGAAGACTCCCACAATGGTGAGGTAAATTAAGACATACTCTCAGGATTACACAATTGCTCATCCCCTGTGGTTCCCTTCCTCTGCTCACCAAGGCAGCATTAGCAAACTCTTACAATTCCTCTTTTTAGCTCCTGCCAGAGCTACTCTTCTGATGATAGGTCCATTGGAATTTTAGCAGTGCTTGAGGAAACTACTCTCTGGTTTTCTGCTTTTCTCCACTGGCTGGGGAAGGACAGCTTGCCCCTTCTTTGCTCTCTTTGCATAATGCTTTAGTCTTCTCTGCTGCCATCCCTGAACCAGCACATGGTTTAAGGAGGGACCTGTTACTCTGGGAGTCTCAACATCACTGACTCAAACAAAAGGATGGGCCTATGTCTGCCCAGTAGCTGCAGGCATAATGAGGAAAGGAAGGGAAGAATTACAGGAGGGAGGAATTTGCATGGATATAAGTGTGGTTGAGGACATCCCACTACACTACTAAATTCCTACACTGGGCAGAAATCCCTCTCCTCTAGATGTGCAAGACACAGGAGTCATAGCAGCCATACTAAAGATGTACCAATGTCAATGTGCATTAAAGGCTAAGAAAGGAGGCAAGATGAAAAGGCTTTAGTATTAAGAGTGTGGGGAAAAAAGCTTGGGAAACCATTCTCAGCAATTCCATTCAAAGCTCTTTTGTTAGTTCTCTTTATAGTCCTGAGCAAGTAGGTTTATGCTTTCAGGATCATTCCCCCCTGCTTTGTAAATAATTCCATGAAGTCCCGTGAAGCTCCTTGGATAATTTTCACAGCTCAGGGTATGGCACATCTTACCCTTTCCAAAGCTATACTCTTTTACTTCTCCATGAAATGCTCTGCTGAATACAAACAGTACAGATGGAAGATTTTCATGCCAAATATCTACCTAGTGACGGCTTTGGGAACATGGTTCAACTCTTTCAGCTAAATTGAAACATCAGTTTCCAAACATGAGATTAGAGGGAGACATATTTCATTAAGAAAGTCTGAACTTTGAATTAAGGATGTGAAATTTGGCACAGGGCTGGGTGTCTTTATATATGTTACGAGCTTTTTTCTGTGTCCCTGTGCAAATTTTTCTAACTTTGACCAACATGCTAGCCTCTAAATTAGTAAGTCTGTGCTTCTTGAACAGGAGTTTTTGCAGATATTGCAGCTTTGTCTCCTGAATGCCCAGTGTTTTCTGGGCATTGCCCTGGCCTCATAGGTCCAGTGTTGCAGATTGACTGGGACAGAGCCTTCCCCATTTTGTTTCCCTCTCCCCGCCACTTTCTCCCCTCTCACCTGCTTCCAGCTTCTTTTCTTGTGTCCTCAGTCACAGGGAACAAAAGGGACTAGGCAGCTGTTCAGCATCACAGTTAGGCTAGAGGTGGCCCTCGATGTGCACATGGGCTCAGCCCCGCTGTGCAGAAAGAATAGAGCAGGACACAAGCTGTGGAACGGGAATGGGGGAACAGAGGAACAGCTAGGGATATAAGCTCACAGTTCAAATGACAAATTGTGAGCATGGTCATCCCAATCTGGTAGCCAACCCAAAACTGTTCTTCTTCTTTTAAATTCCTAGATTATTTCTTGTAACCCATGAAAATCCACAATGTATAAAGAATTTCTTGTTATATTTCTCTCCTTCTTTTGCTTCATGCTTCTCAGCTCCTGTGCAGATGTTGTGAACATCCTGTATAAGAAAGTTCTCCTCATGTCTTACCCTGGACACCTCCTGATGTGGGGCCTTGGGGCTTTCTGGAAGCTGATGGATGTAGGCACCCCACGGCAAAATGAATTTACAATCATGCATTAATATTGCGTAAACAGTTCCCAGTTTTATGTCCTGGACTTTCAGTACTTGGATATTTTAATATGGATTTAAAAGCACGATTTTCATAACATTATGAAGTAGATCTGTGGTTTTGTGGATGCAATTTTAAACCTCAGCTGTAGCACTGTTTCCAAATGTACCCGGTGTTTGAATGTAGCTGAACAAAGGTGCACAGACCTAGAAGTTCATAGTTCCACTTGATTCCTATGTGTTCAAGCAAAAGTACATTTTCAAACAGAAATAATCTTGTAATTTCCCTAAAAGTTAGAAAAAATCATAATCCTTATTAACAGACTCGTTGTTATGACATTTCCAAGATAAGGGTTATTTCCATGTTAATTTCTCCAGCACCATAGAGAAGACATGCTTCCCTTTCCCCCAAAAACACTACAAGAATTAAAAACTTTCAGTGTGAATGCCACTGAATACAGATGTGCTTTGGCCCACTGAATTAAAATCTCAGAGATTTATATGTATGTTAGAAGAGCATTATAGTAAAAATTATTTTACAGTTCTTTCTGTCATGTTGCTACTTGCAGTCACTACAATTTTATAATCCTGCTCAGGTGCTCCAAGAATACTGGGGAATTTGAGAGCCATGCTTTATAAAAAAGTCTGGAAAAGGTTTCCCATTGTCTCAAAGTGAAATGTGACTGATGATGAAATCTGCTGGTAGATTGGAGAGGAGGCTGTGACCAGACTGCAGACATGGAATACAGCTCACAGGAGAATGCTCCGAGGCACCAGGACACAAGGCAGGAATGCTCCACCCATCCCACGCTAGACTGGGCAGTCTGGGAGGGACAATCAAAGGGTGGATGCAATTTTAAACCTCAGCTGTAGCACTGTTTCCAAATGTACCCGGTGTTTGAATGTAGCTGAACAAAGGTGCACAGACCTAGAAGTTCATAGTTCCACTTGATTCCTATGTGTTCAAGCAAAAGTACATTTTCAAACAGAAATAATCTTGTAATTTCCCTAAAAGTTAGAAAAAATCATAATCCTTATTAACAGACTCGTTGTTATGACATTTCCAAGATAAGGGTTATTTCCATGTTAATTTCTCCAGCACCATAGAGAAGACATGCTTCCCTTTCCCCCAAAAACACTACAAGAATTAAAAACTTTCAGTGTGAATGCCACTGAATACAGATGTGCTTTGGCCCACTGAATTAAAATCTCAGAGATTTATATGTATGTTAGAAGAGCATTATAGTAAAAATTATTTTACAGTTCTTTCTGTCATGTTGCTACTTGCAGTCACTACAATTTTATAATCCTGCTCAGGTGCTCCAAGAATACTGGGGAATTTGAGAGCCATGCTTTATAAAAAAGTCTGGAAAAGGTTTCCCATTGTCTCAAAGTGAAATGTGACTGATGATGAAATCTGCTGGTAGATTGGAGAGGAGGCTGTGACCAGACTGCAGACATGGAATACAGCTCACAGGAGAATGCTCCGAGGCACCAGGACACAAGGCAGGAATGCTCCACCCATCCCACGCTAGACTGGGCAGTCTGGGAGGGACAATCAAAGGTAATTCAATTTCTCCATTGGTCCTCAAAAGTTGGAATTTCATGCCTGAGTTTAGAGGAATTAGAGGAGTCCCAAATGTTTCTTTGAGCTGTTTCAGGCACCATAAAGTTTTACTTAGATCTGCTCAGACATGAGTACTGCCCCTGAGAGAGCACAAATGTCTGTGACATTGCAATGCAAAAAATGTCTGAGAACAAATGACATTGTAGACCTTTAGCAATACCTTTGCTACTTGGTAATGATTGAAAAATAATTAGAAATAAGCAGAGCACTGCAAATCCTTTAGAAAATTTAAAGACAGAAGCTCAGTTCAGTTTAAGGTATGATTATGGTTTCTGCTAATTAACATGGATTTGTACACAAGAATAATTTCTAGACACTCACATAAATGCTCACTTCTTAAAAATTATGAAATGCTGCTTTAAAAAAATCTATTATTCCTGGTTTTGGGGCCATTTTTCTTGTTGTATTATACCATCTTTAAAACTTTCACATCTCAATGTAGTCATGAAGCAGAGCCAGCATGATATGGTTGAGGTCAGCGATTAACCGCTAATAAAGTTCAAGCAGATTGCCAATAATCTACTATGTGAACAAAATAAGTTTCTCATTATTCTTCAAGAATAGTCTAAATGAGCAATAGCTCTGTAGCAGCTTTTATCTAAATTACTGAATCAGTTACTAATCCTGTAGCTGATGTTGTCATGTTAAAAGCTAAATTAAATTTTCCGAATAATTAAGGAAAAAAACCAAGTTCCATGGTTTGATATGCTTAACAGTGGCTAATATAATTAAGACTGCAATGGATTTCAGTTACGGAAAATGACAGGAAATAAGGAAATACAATAAACACAGCACAAAGGACTAAGCATAGTTCAGTCTGGAGCTCCCCAGAGATAAATTACCAAGTCCAGGGAAGATCAACATATCATGAAATTAGTTCCAAAGTGTTTTCTAGAAGCATTTGTGTCTCTGCCTTGAAATTGCTTTGCTATCCTTCCTAGTTGTAAAAAGTTCAGACAACCATTCAGAGATTGGAAATACCCTTGTTAAGTGAGCAAGCAAAAGCTACTGAAAGTGAGACGGCAAAGCAAATAGTTTTCAGACATGGCAGAGATTTCAACTACACTGGGGGGAAAACGAGTGGAAGCAGGAAGGTGAGCATTGTTCAGCCAGAGTCAAGTAAAACCAACTGTCAAAGGGCACACTGCAATATCTTTTGAGGCAAAAATACAAAAGGAGCATCTCCTACCACATGCTAAAGGTTGCATATTCCAACAGAGCATCCACAGCACCGAGGAGAGGTTAAGAGTAATGCAACAGAGATTGCTGTTTCATAGGATCAGTGGCTGCTCTTGCAGTAACTCAAGATGAATGGACTTTCCAACCAATAAATAAGACATGCTTTGTACTGGACACTGTCTGTTAAAGATTCCCTCTGCATAGGTTATGCTTGAAATGCTGAAACTTTACCTCCACTGAAAAGTATATATGTATATGAACTATAGTTTTATGTTACAAATCTGAAGTCTTGAAAAGTGCAACAGGTAAGAGCAGCTCTTATTGAATTAAAGATGGATTAAACCTTCAGTCTTCTCAGAAAGCTGCCTCCATTGGGCGAGGAAGAGAGCAAAACCCTGAGGAAGAGTTTGAGGAACCTTCAAGATGATAGGGAAGCTATCAGCACAGTGAAGAATAGGGCTGCAAGTGTCCAATGTTACAGGATTCACTGTAATGGGAAAACTCATTCTGCCTCAAAACAGAGACTTAGAACAGTTCTTGGATGTGCTAGTCATGCTGAGAATTGTATTAGGGGTGACAAGTGAAATTGTTAGCACTTCTGAGGAACTGTGGCTCCTCAAAAATACTGAAAATGTAAAAAGACAAGTTTTCCGATATCTGAAAGGAGAAAAATATTGAGGGATATAGGTGATGCCAAGTATTTTCCATGCTAGATGCCACAGCAGGATTCTGGCAAGAGCACCTCAAAATACAAAGCACGTATTTGTGTTCATTCAACAAACTCTTCAGGAGATACAATTTCTGCAGTTTGTGATGTGGGCTGAGTTTAGTATTCCAGGGCTTTCACTAGGAGAGTGAGGTGAATTTAGGGTAGTATGGAGGTTATTGGTCCTGCACGTCATTTTGACCTGGGGAAAAGCAGCAGAAGAGCAATATGACGTCCTCAGGCATCTTAAGAGCCATGGTGCTGGACTAAAACTGAAAAAAAATTGCAAATATAAATTTTTGCAGTGTAAAAAAGTAGTGGGGAGAGGTCTTCAAGTGGTGAGATGTGATGACAGGTCTCAGCGTGGTCAGAAAACCACCAGTTTTCCTGCCCAAGAGACAAGGAAGCCACAGAGAGTTTCCTTGGACCACTATAGTGCATAGGAAAGTTTGCAACTCAGTCATTTGCTTGAAGTAGCACCAGTAGGTCTCAGGCAGAGTGTGACAGATCAAGAATGCCTGCAATGGAAGAAGACTCAGAGAAAGTAAAGGCTGATGTGCTCATGAAGCTCAGAAAGGGATGCAGGAAGTGACCACTGACGGAGGTCTGGAAGACACGGAGTGCAAACTTCCAACGGCCTTGGAGGCTGAAAGAGTTCATGGGAGAGCCTAAAGCCCTGGGAGTCTGGAACAGTAAATGCAAAAGCAAGTTGTCCACAGATGCCTCTGAGGAGGCTGTCAGTGTGCCTTTCCTATACCAGTGTGGTCAGAGTTGGAAACCAGTGGCTTGTATGTCACACACACCAACAAAAACAGAGCGTCAGCATGTTCAAATAGAGAAGGCAACTTTGGCCCCAGTCCACAGGTGTAAAATTTCACTTCTTTATTTATGGGAGGCCAGTGTTAGCTGAACTGACCATAAAACGTTCCTAACGCTGCCGAGAGGGACTTGGTAACTCTCATACTGTTCAATACATGCATGTTTTTCTCTTTCAAGTACAATCTGAAGACAAATGTGGGAAAGATTTGGTGGTTTCAGAGCTGTTTCAGAACCTTAAATAAAAGAACAATGGAGCAGAGCTCAGAACTAGATAGAATGGATGATATTTGAGATAAAACAAAATAAAATTAAACAAAATAAAGTAAAATCTAAACCATGGTAGGTCTCAGATGAAATATGGACCTAGAGATATTCTTCAAACTACTAGTTGAGAATGGTTAGAACAGCCCCTACCTCAGTTTGAGGGTAAGATTTCTTTACAAGGTGAAATTTTGTTTAAAGGTGTGAGGGTGTTGAGTCCTAATGTACTACAGGAAAAAAAAAATCCATGCTGTTAATATGTGTAAAAGAGCAGAGAAACATTTCCCCCAGCAAAAGAATAATTGTTCCATGGGGAAAAGTGAGCACATGTTTATTTGTGCTATCTGCAAACCCACCGTGTACTTGTTCTGCACTCCCATTCTAAACAATACAAGATACCCCCAGTTTATGCTATTGCAATTTAAACAGCTGTCATATCTAATTTTCTTTTACATGGTATTACGGATGCAGTGAGGTCTGATAAATTGATGCCAAACTGTGGTCACAAGTTCAAGCATTTGCAGGGTGAATTTGGGGGTTTGGACATGAATTACTAATTGCTATTATTCCAAATATAACAGATGGGTGGGAAATGGTGGAAAAAGATCCAAAGAAGAATGCTTAGTCAGACTCTGATCCCTGTTTAGCTCTGTTAAATTGCAGATTGTCAGCATGGCTTGTCACTCTCTGAGGCTTTGCTGAGTAGAAAACGAAAGCCAAGAATGGTCCAAACAATTAGAAACTGATGTCAGAGATATTAACAACCTGCCAAAGTGGAAAAAATATCAAAGGGCAGGGGGAGAGAAAGATAAGGTTCATGGTGTTGGAAACTGCCTCCACTTCTTGAAAATGATGCATTAATCCATGATGATATGAGGGCATTACCTGCGATGAGCCATGTCTGTGGGAGGACAGAAGTCACCTTATCCAGTTCCCAAAGAGCCTGAGATATTGACCACCAGGGAAGAGCAGCAGCCCTCAGATGTGAAATCACTGGAGGAAGAGGGTTGGCTGTCTCCTGATATCAACATCCCCAACCTCCTGGCTCAATTTATAGAATCAAGTTGGAGTGCAAGACAATTTGTAGCCCTAACTGACCACTGTTAGCTTAGCCAACAAGTCAAATCACAAAGTTTTTAATTATACATTCTGTTAACAGTGGGCTTTAGGTCTTGTTATCAGCTTATGACTTGGAAGGCAGGATGTGGGATTGAATGACACAAGGAAAAACTGTGTTTTCAAGACAGAGAGCCCAGGCTGTGCACTACAAAAAATACTGATCACAGTCATGTAAGTTCTTGGGAATTCACTCAGAATAAAGTTCTTGCATGTGGTTCCCAGGTTAGGCAACGAATCAGGGACTTGGGTGCAACCATGGCATGGCACATAGCCATGCACAAAGGCCAGCTAGATCTTGTGGATCACTGCTGGCACTGGCACGGCCACAGTGGCCAACCACGTGGGTGGTGCACATGCAGTTTCACCAAGGATTAGTCCTGGTGGATCCCAAGTAAGTAGTCAGGAGGAAGCCCTTCCTTTGCAGGATAGCAGCCATGAGGTGACTTTTAAAGGGCCATCCAAGAGTAACGTGACACCCCTAGGATGTGGCTAATTCTGTGGTTTGGTATACTTTAGAAGTATCCAGTGTTCCTTTCATCAGGAAACTTTATGTTCTTGAGCTTTTTCAGGCTCTAAGATGACTTTTAAAGCCTGACACTTTCTGCCAGCTGCAGCCAGGGTCCCTCCTGTGCTCTCAGCCTCTGTTTTATGGGGAGCTGCAGTGCACTGAGGCTTGGCCTCTTGCTGGTGGGGTGCTTTGCTCAGGGAAGTGCTGCTCACTACCACGGCTGGTGTCTTCTCATGCCTTGCAAGCGGGGTGTTCAGCAGCTGCAAAGACCACAAGAAAGGACCAGAGAGGCTGGGCCAAGCACTTCAGAGGCAAAGAGTGGAGTGGGAAGCACAGCAGAGCTTGACCATGAAAGCTGGGGAGAGAGGAGGTCGAAGTCTAGACATTTGGGAGCAAAGGTTCACTTTGAACATAAAAGAGGCCCTGGTGGACTCTAAAATTACCATAAATGTCTGTTTACAGGAAGTGGTTGAATGGAACAGATCAAGTTAGGGTACCCGAGGGCCTTTAAAACTTGGAGAAATCCTGTGTTTATGAGGTAGAGGGGAATTGGTCAGAGCTGGGAACATTGGAAACTTGTTGGTGAACGGACTGCCTTCAGCCAACCACAGCTCTGGGAAAGCAGGGCTTAGCTGACACATGCCTCTGCAGATGGCAACCCAGAGCAGTGTCCACACTGCAGAGCATATACAATCCATGGCCAGCATAATCTGACACAAAATAAGTGGGAAAACACCCCCATGGGGTAAAAATCTTACGTACACTCGCGAGCCTCGTTTGTGTGGCATTTTGTGCTCCCTGAGGTGTTGAGCTTGTTCTCCTGAGCACATGAACAGCAGTGATCTAACACAAAAGGCCTTACACACTTGTCTGACTCTGCTCTCTCCAGCCATCATATGGCTAAATGAGTCTGGGGAAAAGAAGGGAGTGGGAGAGAAGAAAAGCAAAGCAAAAGAAAAATGGGGCTCCCAATTACTGGCATGCACATCTCCGTATAGACCAAGCAGCAAGGGCTCACAGTTAGCAAACTGCTCATTAGAGCCAAGGCATTAAGTCATTTCTCCAGGGAAGAATAACACTGAACTCAGAGACCAAACCTCTGCCAGAAAATGTAGGGCAGGGGGAGGGGAGGAGAAGTGGTGCAGAGAAAGAGAGTTAAAAGGAGGCATAGGAGAAAACCCCCACCAAGCAGAGAAAATGAATGGATGGTGGGTAAACCAGGCTGAGGGGCTGAGGAGAAGGCAAGGAAACAAAGGCAAGCAGAAAGGAGAGCAGGTGAGCTGTGGGATAATTACAGCGTTGTAACACTCAGTCATTTCTGAGACTACATTCTTTCTAGGCTTTGGTGTAAACAGTTAAACAGGGAGCAATTTCTGCCCTGATGGAGAAAACAGCAAGTGCTTAAGGAGTTTTTGGCTACAGAGTCTGTCAGCGCCCTGGACCTGGTCTCAGCACTGACTGCTAGCTCAGGCCTCCAAAGCAATGGCTCAGGGCAGTGTAGCAATGACGAGGTGCACAGCCCTGACTCGCCCTGGGACACAGCACAGACCTGCCTCTCTGGTAACCCCCTGTCCCTGTGGGGAGCTCAGGCGTGCTCAAAGCAGCCCCACAGCATCAGATTCCCTGCTCTGCTCAGGCTGTCCTTACACCTTCAGCAGCTTTTCTGTCCAAAGCACAAAGGGGTAAGTTAGTGGAGACTCAGGCTCACTGGAGCCTTTCACTAGAGCCTCCGTCTGGCACTCCCAGAGCATTCCTGAGAGGTGAAAGCACCTCACTGGCTGGCTGTCATGGTGACTGTGCTGCAGTTGTGGCTGTAGGGATCGGTGACGTGTGCTGTCCACCAACACCTAGCTGCACACTCCAAACTGGAGCAAGGCTCCTCATCCTGCTATTACCAGCTGCAAGAAAAACTTTTGACCTGGAGGGAATGTATGCATCAAGTGGGACCTGCAAAGCCCATGTGGGTGGTGATGTTAGGTTATTGTATCTGTGGCCCCTGGGGCATGCCCCCATGCATGGGTTAACAGGAAAGGGATTGTTTTGCAAAGCCAGCAGAATACAGAAGAGGCTATAAATCAGTACATGGATACAGAGGATTTTATTCTTGGGAGCCCGGCAAAAGGGGAAATGTTCTCTCCAAAGGGGAATGGGTATTTGTTAAGGAAAAAGTGTCATTTTAGGCTTTTCTAAGATCTCTACCCTTGGAGATTTTCAAAACACAGCTGGATGAGGTTTTGAGCAATCTGATCTACCTTTGTACCCATGCTGCTGTTTATTGTCTACTCCAGAGAGCTGGCTAACCAACTCTTTGGGTCTTTTTGTGAGGGCAAATTCAGACTGTTATGGCTCCAGTGACTGGTTAAGGTAATTCTAATTAACCTGCCTGATTAACATTGCATCAAGTTAGATCCAGTTAGTGTTAAGCCAGCTGAGCTCTGTTGAAATTTTAGTTGAAGGAAACAGAATTGATAATGATGTGTTCAGCTGCTTCAGCTGTGTCCTGGCGATATCTGACAGCTCAGCCAACCAGTGGCTGAGCAAGCATCCCTGTAAAAACTTAAAAGATGTGTAGATGTGGCACTCATGGTCATCATTTAGGGTAAACTTGACAGTGTCAGGTTTATGGTTGGAGTTGATGATCTTAAAGGTCTTTTTCAACCTGAGCAATTCTGTGATTCTATGCCTGACTGAATCTGATACCTAAAGGAAGTCAAAGAAGTTGTAGTATATTCTGAATGAGTGGCTGTGAATGGGGAAATCACAATTTGGGTAAACACAATGCAAACAATTAAAAATAAATTTCTATAGATTCCAAAAGATACACAGTATTTTGCATTGTGCTTCTAACAAGCTCTGGCAGAGTCTGGGGTCTGAATTTGGATGCGGTTTGCATTTTATTCTTATGTTGAAGATGACTCGCCTTTAAAATGCATCTGGAAGTACAAAACCACATTAAACTGGTATGGATGTTTTAAATTAATCTTCCTTGGAAAATACTGGTAAACAATGGTAATACTAAATAAGAATCTGCTATGAAAAATTCCCAACTTAAAGAAGTTCTTTAGGTGGTGTAGGATTTTCCATCTTCTGATCAGCCAGTACGTGATTTTGCCTCAGGTTGTTGTCAAGCTAAGCAGCCTGTAATTCCCTGCCACATGTACTCTTCAAACATTGGCACATCACTAATATTTCCAGTTCATTGGAGTTTCTTTGTCCTTCCAAGATGCATTAAAAGCTATGATTGTGTCCAACAGTGTTGTTGACCCTGTAGTGGAGACCTGATCCCAGCTCCTGATTGCACTTTGGTAACTCTGAGGGGCTGTTATTTGCCTGTGTATTAAAATCTCTTAAAAGCATTGCAACCCAGACCAGGGGTACAAACCTTAAACAGTGATCCCCATTTTGTGTAATCTTTGAACTCATCCCTTTCAGTTCATTCAGCTCATGATGCAACCACTTTATGGGGTCTTCCTTTTTTCAGGGTTTTTTTTGTTTTGTTTTGTTTTGTTTTTTTTATTATTGGTTTTTGGTTGGTTGGTTGGTTTTTGTTGTTGTTGTTGTTTTGAGGTTTTTTTTGGTTTGGTTTTAGTTTTGGCTTTGGGTTTTTTGGGTTTTTTTTGTAATATGAGTTCATTACATGCAAGCAGGTTCAAGACAAGAAGACAAGCAGCAAGACTCCCTGAAGTCTCTTATTTTCCAAAGGTTAAGGAAAATAAGGAAAACAGCTGTGATACACAGACCTTGAATTATCCTTATCCTTAAAATGTGGGATCAACAGGATTGTTTCTGGCTCTGGACACCAGAAGCATCAAATGACATGTGATCAGAAAAGGTTAAAACTTGCCACCTTATTTTAGTTCCAGGTTTAGGAGAGATTTGCAGACCCAGGAAGAAAGAAACTGGCACCGGTCTCACAGACTCATGTCCTGCAACAAGCTGGGGGCAGGGGAGGAAGCAGGGTAAAAAGAAAAGGAGATCTGAGAAGCCCCAGATTATGTACATTTTTCATTGGCACAAGCCACCCTTGCTTAGCATGGGCCAGGCTGCTGCGATGGGGACCCTGCTAGGAGCTCAGAGGCTCACGGCACGCATGAGGCAATGGAAAAGCAGCAGGCAGGGACTAGAAATGGCTGAACTTTATTTTTCCAAAGTGAAGATCCTTGGTGGGCTGCAGATTACTTTGGAAATCAGACCCTACACCCCAGGATCCCGCAGCTGTCCCTCTCCCCTCTAATTTTTCTCTGTCAGATTCAGAGCTATAATTAACCACAAGGTCTTAGTGATACTATGTGAAAGTCTGTGTGTGTGTGTTTGTGTGTGTGTGTGTGTGCACGCCTGGGCTTAGTCACCCCAGTGGGCATAATCCTCTACTGAAGATTGACAGGTTCACATGGAGAGTAACTTTTTAACTAATTCACTTCTAAATGTTCCTATGGCTCTCTCTTCTCCTTGCTTCCCTTTTCCTTCCAGGCTGCAAAGGGCATCACGATACTGGAACCACATCTCCACACAGAACCGCCAGCAGTCATCCCCGTACACATCCATGAACTCCTCTGTATTAGCCATGGTAGGATACCCAGCCAAGGTGCTTATTGATGTGCTTCTATCTCTGACTGAGCCAGGTTTCTCAGAGTAGGTCCTTCAGCATTTTCACGGAATTAAACAATATCAGATTGGAGCATGTTGGAGATGAGGGGTTCTGGCTCAGCAGTGGTTTGCCAAGACCTTGAAGCGGGGAAGCAAAAAATCGTCTAAAGACCAAAGCACACTTCCCTCACTCATGTGAGGAGCTGTGTTTGAGGCAACACACTAATCTATATTCCTTATCTCAGCAATTCCATTAAAGTCACTCAGTATTCAAGAACTGAGAGGGAAAGGAAGAGCATGATTTGGCACAAAAAAAGAAAATGCATGGGAATTTTTAAAAATAAAACCCCAGGGTATTTCAAATTTAAAAATCCACAAAAATAATGCAAATATGCTCAGCATTTTGTCTCAGGAAGGAAGAGGTGGCTTAAACTATGCCTCCATGGACCCAGCTTTGTTGAGGTGGATGTATGAATGAACTAGTAGGAGAACACTAAATTCTAGCTCATAAAAGGACCATCTTAGGGGTTCTACAGGAAAAGAAAAACTTTGGAATCATCTACAAGGAGATCACTTGTTGTCCCAGTGCGTGGTAGCACAGAGCCATGGATTCCTACAGTTCTAACCACAGGTTCCTACAAACTGCAAATTGCTAAATTGCAGCCCCATTTCAATTGTGGAGAAATGAGGCACAGTGAGTACATCTGTGATACAGCTTGAATTTTCACTGATTTTCATAGTATGGCACTGAGGTACTGCTGCAGCATGGATGATTCTCAGCTGGTTAATACTGGTCCAGGAGTGACTGCTTACATGGTTGGATGATTTAAATCCCACCTTTGCCTGCACCAGTGTAACATGCAATAGGTCTGCCCTGGAACCTGCCACTGGTTCCTTTCTCTGTCTTTGCTGCTGCCATGACAGGTGTAAAAGAGGCAGAGGACAGAAAGAATTCGGTTCCAGAGACTCTGCTTTGTCGGGCTACAGATAAAGCTCCCTGACACTGGAAAGCCAGAGAATTAGAATAGCTTGGTGTGTCTGACAAGGCAAAAAAACACAGGATTTTTTTTTTTTTTTTTTTTGGTGAAGGTTTAAATTTAAATGAAGCATATGCATGCCTAATCCATTCTAATCTATCTGGGTTCTTATATCCCATTAATCACTGACTTGTATTAGCACCTCACACTGTCATCCCTGCCACTGCAGAAAGCTGCTGTGACCACCATCTCATCACAGGCATTCTGATGACTTGTCACTGGATTTTGTGGGAGCAACAAAACAGCTAAGAAGCCAAAATCACTTCCCATTGCAATGCTTTAGATGTAACCTATTGGTCTCAAGCATGAGTGACAGAAACTACAAAAACCGTGCTGTAAAGCACTTATTTCTCAGAAGCTTTCACAAAATTGCTGCCACCTAAAGACAGTTCTGTTTTTCTCAAAACAAGGTGACTTTCAATTGATTGCTTAATTTTTTATCATAAATGTTAAGAGAGAATTCTTTAAAACAGTTTTACCAAAACCAAAATAAATAAAAACAAGTACTGAAATAATCTAGGTCACATAGGGAAAGGCTATGCCTTATTTCAGAGTTAACTATCTCCCCACAAATTGACTGGGAACACAACAGGTTCAAACTTCTTAAAAGACCAGCTTTTGTTAGCTCTAGCTATGATATAGGTCGTGTCAACTGTTTAACTGAATCATACAGGACATTTTAATAGGATTAAAATTTTATAAAGTCAGCATTCAGGCCAGGGCCCACCTAGTAGAGGTAGACTGCCCCCAGTCTAAATTAACTCCTGCAGTTTCAGTTTAAATTTTTCACATCAGCTAGCTGGGAAATTTAAGCTGTTGTTATGAGCTATTGCCCAGACATGAATATACTTCAGTGGTACATGAAGATCTTGTCTTTTTTTAGCTATGTTTAATTTTCCACAAGCTCTAAGATAAGCTTCTTCATGTTTTGCAGTTGTGTATCTTAATAGAACATACCTGTTTCAAACCCCTTCCTGCTCTGTCAAGGGCTCCAACCCACACACAGACAGACAACTCTCCCAGGTCCAGTAGTGGGAACATGAGATGGTTGGATCAGCCACTGCAGGTCAGTGACAAGGAGTTTATGAGGTATGCTTGGACAAAGAACCCATTGAACAATTTCAGATGAGAACAAAACAAGTGGAAATCCCAGTCTGCCTGCAGATAATTTAGAAATACAAAATATTTTTGAATTAGTTAGTTTGACTAGCTTCAATCACAAAAAGAGCATGAAGGCACACAGCACATTAACTTAAAGCATGACTGAGCAGCTTACTAAATTTGTAATCTTGACATAGACACCCCGAAAAATCAAATTAGGAATAAACAAACACAGGAAACACTTACTCCTTATATAAAATTGAAAGCTACTTTTCATTAAATGTAACATCATGTTTTGAGTTGAATTGTTTAAACTGTATTCTTAGTATGGCTGGTGATCAGTTTAGAGCATGTACTATAGGAGCTTTCTTGGCATTTAGACCCAGCAGTTACAGCTCATTTAGCTACAGTGTGGCATTCATATTCTCTGAAAAGAGAGACATAATTCTCTCTCTCAGGGTCTTTTTCTGCAGAAGCACAGAGAGAAGAAAAACAATTCTTATCTCTACTTTCTGCTCCTGTTGTTTTGCACATGTGGAATGTGTTAGGAAGATTGTTCACCTGAAGTGATTTGTCAATTGGATTCTGCTGAGGATTGTTTTGTTTCCTTGTCCATTTGGAAAAAGGTGTGTCCTGACTGTCGAGAGACAGTCACGAGTTTTCTTTAGTATTCTTTAGTATGTAATTTAGTATAGTATAGTATCTCTTTAATATAGTATAGTATAGTATAGTATAGTATAATATAATATAATATAGTTTTAATAAAGCAATTGTTCAACCTTCTGAATCAATGGAGTCAGATGCCAATAATTTCCTTCATCAGGGGCCCTGAATTTTACTATACTACACTATCTCTCTAGAGCTCTATTCAGCAGGCTTTTGAGTGGGCAGGTCACAGGTGTATCTCACACATGTGGTACTGAAATTCCACACAGAATGTCACTTTGGATGTGACTTTGAAAATTGCTTCCTGTGAAGGAGAGATGAAGAGGCCCTCTAGGAGCAGTGAGGGGTTAAAACTGTTCCCTTGAATTTATTTCTGATATTGGTGGAGGGCTGAAAGTGCCAGCCTGCTGATTGATGGGTTCACATGGGGCGACCTTCGCATTAGCAACGCGATTCTGGTTGCCTGGTAAACACAGGCAGATGGATCCAGCTCCGGTGATTTTCAGCGGTGACGGATGGGAAAGGTATTCCTGATCCACATCACACCCTGCAGATCCCATGAAAATGACTTGGCACAGGGCAGAAAGTATTAGATTCGGGTGACAAATAACTACCTGACATCAGCTGAGGCTTCTTCAGAAAGGTTATGCTGCAAATAACCGGCTTTTACGTAACTTTGTTTTCATGAAGCAATAGAAAGACATGTGGTTTATTTATTTATTTGAGAAAATGTAATGCAGCTACTGCCTGATAAAAACAGACAGTTATTCCTTGGGAAGATATACCCAAGCATTCCAGCACTGCATAGGTTTCAGGGTGGTTTTGGAGAGGTTTTGTTTGTTTGTAAGTTTAAAGCATGCATGTTTTAACTTGTTGCTGTAGTTGATGTACTATTTTTTTTTTAGTGGCAAGAATTAGCATTCAGACAAGACATTTACTCAGAGCTACTGTGATTTCATGAGTCTTTGCTTTTCTAACCCTTCAGTTCAAAAGTTCTTGATTTTTATTCCTTCTTCTCTTTTCATGAGTCAGTTCAGCAGCAAAACCAGCATTTTAATTAGGTTTGTGGTCAAAACATACTGATCTGAGCTTCAGACCTTTGTTGTGATGAAGTGGCTTGTTTGTGTATAAAAATGACTGGGGCAGGCATGTGTTGAGAAGGCTCTAAATGCTTGATGCCTATCTTTAGCTGATAGGTGTCCCTTCCGCAGGATAACATCCTCAAAATGTGTAGTGTGTGAGTGCATGTGTTCCTGCAGCGAGTTAAAATAACTGTTTGCACCTTCTGTGCTGCATGTTACCATTCCTGCCAGGATAATCCGGTGTGGTTGTATCTGATAGGACATCAATAACAAGCCTAGAACTTGGCAAATGTCATCTCCCCAAGATGGAGTGTCTTGTTTCTCTGCTTGTGTTGTGCTGTAAAGCTTCTCTCACTATTTAAACCTTCTCCACTAGAGACAGCAAAATTTCCAGGTGGCCCAGAGTTGTCCCCTTGTCTCTATGGTGAAGTCATTCTCTTGGTCATTTTTTTTCCTTCTGGATGGGGTTAACTCTCTCCCTAGGCTTTTAATCAGATTTACCCATTTATCTAGAGCTCTGAACAAAGAATAAGGTTGCCTATACTTTTGTAACCATGCTTACAGGCTTTCCTCCTTATATTTTAATTTATTAATCTTTCACCTTTTTCTGTTCAGTTTTCCTACATCATTAGTCTCCAGTGTTCATGTATTTGTCCTCATCCCATGCCCCTTCCTTTCCTTCCTTTCCTTCCTTTCCTTCCTTTCCTTCCTTTCCTTCCTTTCCTTCCTTTCCTTCCTTTCCTTCCTTTCCTTCCTTTCCTTCCTTTCCTTCCTTCCACACAGACTAAAAAAAAGAGTTTTGATTTGAAGGTCACTGTGTGAATGTGGGCTCATTCTCATCTTCTACAGAACCTGTACCTTGCTGCCTGGAGTGTTTTGCTTTTGCCCACTTAATCTTGGAGGCAGACAGTGCTGCAGAGATGCAGTAGCAGGCTGCAGTTCTCACAGTATGCCCTTTTCAATGGTATTACAGAATTTCTAAAAAATTAGAGCTGAAGCCCTGAAACTGGCTTAATTTTCTTTCAGCAGTGCACGCTGTTCTCTCAGCACCCCACGTCTCTGGCGTGTTTTCCCTTTTTTGCCTGTGGCACTCCTCTCACCAGAAAACTTTACTGCAATTGATTTTCAGCCCTTTCCCTCATGTCCACACACTTGTCTACACGAGGCATGGATCTAGCTGAATAACGCCAGAGGTAGAGAATATTCAGGAAATAAATTATTCAGGAAATAAATGCAGGGTAGGGCTGGCCGCAGGCAGCAGGCCTGCCGGACTGGAGCACACCAGCACCTCCCACACTGGCTTCCCATGGAGGCACAGGATGGCACAAGAGCTTCAGCATGAAGCTCCACATGGATCCATGCAGGTGGGGAAGGGGTGGCTGTGCCACTTGTCCCCACACAGAGGAGCACTTGGAGCAATGGTGTGCACTGCCAAGTGTCACGCAGAAGTTCCAAGACACATGTCCTTTCCAGGAGCTCCCAAAACAGCCAGGCTGGATGGTGCCCTTTCTCCAGTTCAGTGCAGGCTGTAGTTTGTTAATCATAGGCAGATGAAGTGTGAGGCAATTTTTTCCTAGTTTTATCTATATATTTGACAATATTTCCTTTAAAATGGCAAGCTGAAGATTGGGACATATTTATTAAGTCCTGTAAACTCAAACAATGAGCTCTTTAATGCAGACCCAGGGTATTGTGTGCTCCCAAAAATAAAGCCTGATGTTTGGAAAGGGCGTATCAAACATAGCTGGTGCTGTTTGAAGCTGGCTTTTGAGAACGAATGATGGCACTTACCCAGGGCTGTGTGTCAGGGGCACTCTGGTTTCACAAAGCTGTTTGTAGTCTGAAGCGTTCAGCTGAGTTTTGTTTAGTGTCCTCTAGTCAGAGAAGTCAGAAAAGCAGTGTGATGCCAGAGGGTAGTCACAACCAAAACGATTCCAGCTGTCAACACAGTGGAGAGACTTTTAATTTTGTGGGCCCTAAGCTGAAGGCCAGAGCGAGTGGCTGACTCAGTGGTGCATGAAGCTCCCCTGTCTGAGGCTGAAGGAGGGTGTGGTAGCCCTGAAACTCTGAGCTCAGCACCTCAGCAGCAAACCCAGCATGGTCAGCAAGGTCTGTGCCAGCGCTGCACAGATGGGAGCCAAGTGGGAGCAGAGCAGGAGCAGAGCACAGTGATCTCAGGGCTGAGTCTGGGGGGTCTTGTGCACCCTGGTGCTTCCCTCCTGATTACAAGGCTGCATCCAGCACAGTGTCACATCACCACCCTCCCCAAAGACTTAAACTCAGCTCTAATTTGCTGTCCCATGCAATGCTCTTTCCCATAGGATCATATCAGCAGCCAGTGTGCAGCATATGTGCATTGCTTATCTCCTCATTCCACGTTGCAAACCCTGTGCGTGTGCACATGAGAGGGTGGTGTGAGATGTCTAGGGAGCCAGCCCAGGCACTCCTGTCATTTACATGGCTGTTCTACTGCAAAGGGGCTGCATCACTTCCAGATGAGAGGTGGCACAGAGTCACATCCATTATATAAATTAATGGTCTGTACCGTGTTGCACTTACGGAGTTGATCCTTATGGGTTTCTTCCAACTCAAGATATTCTATGATTCTCTGCAGGACTTGAAATATGGCAGATACCACATGTTTAGCAACCAGTAGTGTAAGAACTACAACAGTAAAAAAATCAGGATGTGGAGAAGGCACTGTTAGTTAGATCAGGGTGGACCACAATGGTCTGGTGCCACAGGCCAGAATGAACCAACAATTACATGTTACCATCAAAATCCCCCAGTGAAACACTGAAGTGAAGCTCAGATGTATTAGTGCCTAGAGACACTCCACAAGACTGTTGGAAGACATGAGTTTTTAGTCAATTTTAAGTCTTTTGCAGTTTTTTCATTCTGCTCAAATGCAAGTGAAATAATTGGAGTCAAGGAGCATGGAAAAATCCCTGCCTGTCAAATTCAATATGGATATATTTTCCTTGCTTTTCCTTCTAGGAAACCTTCTAGGCAAATTTACAGCAGAAATGTGTTACAAATATTATGTGTTGTTACATATATCACTTCATACTGTATGAAATGAAAGAATTTTGGTAAATTCAACTAATTCACAAAAATCACTTTTGCTCTTTGCAATGAAAATGAATTATTTATCTTCATATTTACACCTAAATAATTTATAGGCTACAAGTTGACAGCAACCTCAAGCTGCAGTGCTGCTGGGTCAAGTACTGTTTAGGCACTTGGGGTATTTTAAATACTGGCTGTAAGTTTGTTCTGCCTTGCTTTGGCAAAGCATTTGACTGTGCTTTAGTAAGAACAGTTCAAACCCTGTTTCTGAGCAAAGCCTGTTTTTTTTTTTCTTTTCCCCTATTCTATCCATTATTGTTATATGGAACTTTTATGAAGTTTTTGGCTAGTGAGTGAGTTAAGGGCCTGGAACCATCAGCCAAAAGCTGTGAGTGGAAGTTGGGCCTTCATGTACCAAAAATGGTCTTGTGTGACAAGTTTGACGGTGCACTCAGTGCACTCCTGCAAGACTTCCTTGCACTTACAGTTTCTGATTTCTTCAGGTTTCAAGGAGTAAATGAGAACCACAAAACACTGAGAACTGTCTCTTTGTGTGAAGGAAGAGGTTTGCTGGTTTTGGCAGAAGGCTTTGGATGGTATAAATTTTGAATGCGAGCAAGTATGATGCACTCTCTCCCTTTAGTCACAGTGGGTGGGATGCAGCTGACCAGATGTGGACATCTTCCTCTGAGTTGGATGTCTGCATGTGCAGCCTCCCTTTACACAGTGCTAGTTACCTCATGGTTATGTAAATGTCTAAAACAATGAAACGGATCAGGTCCTAAAAGGATTTATGTCCCTTTGTGACTTTCAAGAGGACCCAGAGCAACCCACTGAGTCATAAAATGCTTCCTTGCAGACACCTGAAATTAGACATTGAATAATACTGTAACAATTTGATCCAACTGCCTTTGAGGTTAGCCTTGGGCAATGTCACTGGGTGTTTTATAGGTCTTTAAAGGGATTTGATGTGGAAGGCAGGGCAGAGGCTGTCAGTCAGATAAGTGCAGGTAAAGGGATATTGCTGAGTTTGCCTGACACCATGAAACACTGCTGCAGCAGGTTAGCAGTGCTGTGCACATCTGTGACAGCTGACACAACGAAATTATCTCCCCTAAGCAGGCAGATGGAGGCTGAGACCTAAGTCATGATCATGCTGGGAATAACATGGGTGCTGCTGGAGATGGAGAAAAAAGACAAACTGTTTTTATCACCCTGTCAGATTTATCTAGTGAGCTTCCTTAAAACCACAGTCTCCTTTCAACAACTCAACTTTCCAGCTGGGAGTTACAAATGCCTGAAGTTTTGTGTCTCTCAGGGATTCCCTTGTGCTGTATTTGGCCTTTTCTTCACTCTCTTCCCCAAAAGCCATAGCAATGACAGCAGTGGCTATGCATATGACATGTCTTAATTCCATTTGCAACCACTTCATGGCACGGTTAGCACTAATCATGGCCTGTGCTTGCCACAACAGAGTGGGTGCTTACAAGCCCAAGTGGCAGCTGGACACCCATCTGCTATGCACGAGCTGGGGCTGTGTCTCCAAACGCAATTAATAGTTGTGTGATAGCACAAGTCTGCAGCAGTTTGCCTCTGTTTTCCATAAGTTAACCTCTCCACTGTCCTTCTGTAGGGTCCAATTAAGCAGATGGATTTACCTCTTCCACCCTGTCATCTTCCCACCACCACATTGCAGGAAACCCCTAAATGCAGTGTGCCTGGCAATGGTCTTCTGAGGCACCAGCTATGCAAACAGAAATGCCACCCTAGCCACTGATACCAAATGACCTGCTGCATCCCTCCATCCTTCTTCACAAGACAACCTGGCCCTTGTGTTTGCCAGGCTCATTAGGAGGAGGAGAAATGGAGTGTCTGAGGTATGGCATTCTTGTATCTCTTTAAAAGTTTTTATGACCGTGATGATCACTGCTATTCCCTCCTGTTCATCCCACCACTGAGCCCAAACTGGAAGTGAAAATGAAGGAGGAGGAGGCAGCAGCTGCAGCAGCAGTTCAATTTCACAAACAGAGACAGCCATGAAACTTGGGAGAGGCTGAGAGTCTCTAGGAGGCAGCATTTGTACAGTACTATAAGTGGAGGAAGAGGAGAGGTGCACATATTTTGTTATGCCTGTTTCAATATGCTCTGATCTCTGATGTCTTCCTTCTCCCTTCAGTGTGTAGAGCATAAAAGAACATGGAATAAAATTCCCACTGTTGAAAATCTCCAGGAGGAATGAATTTACAGGCTCTAAAAATGTTACTCTGATAAAAATTTCCAATAAATATTTCAAATAAAATTTCCAACGGAATATTTTTAACAGGTAAACTAAAATTTGTTTCTAGAATCCTCTCCTTCTTAGAAATAGGCTTGAATAAATGATTTCCATCACACAAGAAAACTGTCTTGCTCATTGGAATTGCTGGGTTCCTTGGTCAGTGAGTGCCTGACAATGAATGGCAGCTCTTGAAACACAACACGGTCTGCTGGCCTAGGGGGGACCTTAAAATACAGAAAGGGGACAGATGTACGTGGCTTAGAGCAGTGCTTGCTGTGACAGTACAGGACACTGACATTTATATTTCACTTATATTCAAACTTCTTGTGGGTTCCCTTTCTCTGGGCATGGCTGGGTTTTCCTTCATTTGTCTTTCAAGCCGTAGTGGAAACATGGGAACTGTTATGATGGAAAGTGTTTGGAGCTACTGAAGCTCCAGGAACAGGACCCCCACAGGAGTTGTGTCATGCAGGACAGCTTTTCATTGGATTTACTGCAGTGGTTTTGCTGTAGATTTAGGATCCCATCCCAGATCTGTGCGGATCTGTGCAGGGTAGACGTGAGATGGAGCCTCCTGAAGAGGACAACAAATTTCTTGATTGTCTTGTCCATACAGCAGGGACACTGGCTGCACCTGGGACATTTGCTCAACTCTTCCTATGGATGACAATCATTGGGACTACACCAACCCCAGTGGCTCTGAAGTCTTACCCTGGGTAGGAAAAGGACAGATCCTTAAATGCTTGGATGTCAGAGGCTGTTTTTTGTGACAGTGTTCACAGGGGTTTTCGAAAAAGGGAAGAGACGAGAATGTTTACTCCATATTTCAGAAGGCTTGATTTATTATTTTGTGATAGATATTACATTAAAACTATACTAAAAGAATAGAAGATAAAGTTCTCATCAGAAGGCTAACTAAGCTAAGAATATAAAAGAATTGAACAACAAAAGTTTGTGACTTGGACAGAGAGCCAAGCTAGCTGGGCTGTGATTGGCCCTTAATTATAAACATCCAAGATGGGTCAATCACAGATGCACCTGTTGCATTCCACAGCAGCAGATAACAATTGTTTACATTTTGTTCCTGAGGCCTCTCAGCTTCTCAGGAGGAAAAAATCCTAAATAAAAGTTTTTCATGAAAAGATGTCTGCGACAGTTTTTCCATGGTGTTGTAATGCTGCATCCCCTTGTGCAGGGAGGCAGAGCTAAAGCATCACTGAGGGAAGCCTGGACACATCCTTGGCATTTGTCAGGGCTGCAAACAATGCTGGAGAAGCCTTATGTCAGAAGCGATCACAAGCCTTGACTTGATGCATCTAAAGCTCTCTGAATCCTTCACACCTCCTCAAGGCCTTTTCTCTTTCTCAACTGACATTTTTATAAAGTTCCCTGCTATTTAATCCCAGATGACCACGTTGCAGTTTAAATCAGTCATCACCAATCTGTTGTGGCCCTCCAGATCAATTACTTCCTCCCAGCTTAGACCATTCTTGAAAATTATTGCCACCTCCTATAAATATGGCTGTGAGGTTGCAAAGTGTCAGTTCTCCTTAGAAAGATGATTTATTTAAACAAGTAGAGAAAGAAGATTTGGGCTATTTTTAGGTGTCTTTCTTTGATACTATACAAAGATTTTCTCACCATGTTTCTCTGTTCAGCTGTGCTGTCTCTGACTTTTCACCCAGTGGAAGAGGCATCCACAACAGTGGTCCCATGTGGCTCTCAGCAAGTGTCTTTCAGTGTTCAGTTCTGTTATTTCTGCTTTATTCGTGTGTTCTGCATTAGAAACAAGGGGCATCCCACAAGACTTAGGTTGCCTGAGATAAGTACAGTACTCAAATGACACTGGCAACAAAGAATTTACAGCTTGTTTCCCATGCACTTCAACTGAAGCATCATTGAAAAGCCCAGCAAGCAGATGAGACTGCCCCAAAGTGAAAGCTGCAAAATGTTGTCTGGAATAGGGAAGACTATTTGAATAGTGTAGCTTCTTATCAGGAAACTTTTTTTTTCTGGGGTAGAGTTACTTTTAAGGAAAAATTCTTTATCTGAAAGAAGAAGGGTCTTTTCCATACTAGAATGAGACTGTACTGACCTAGAATAGCCAAGAACTTGGCAGCTAAGGTATTAATGTTCACAGGAGAAGAGTTGGGCTCATGTGTCTGAATTAGAATTTTGAGTTAGTTTTGAGCCCCTCACATTCTGAGGTGAATGATTCTAGCATGTTGTTCCCAATAATTTCATCTACAATCTCTGTCTTTTTGTGGGCAATTTTAACAGGTTTTAGACATAACTTAGTGCAAAACCCACAAATTTTGTTAAAAGCAAAAAATATGAACAAGGTGGAAAAGCCATCTGCATCCCAAATGCTTCTATTATTGCCATTTTCCAGGACAGAGGTGAAGTACAAAAAGGTTCAATGACTTTCTCTATATTACTCAAGGGGTCAGCAGCAAACTGATCTGGGACAGATTGTTGGGGTTCTTTTCTAGATGTCAGAACTATTTACTTCTTCATTTTTGTTTAGATCCCAGAAATTACAAGCCTGAGTTTTGTCCTTCCTAGAAGTCAGCAAGCATTTTGTATGGACCAAATAAAGCCAAGCCACAGGAAACTGTGGGTTGCTTTATTCCCTGTCAAGCCTCTCACCTTCCCATGGAGTCAAGGCATCATACCTCTGCACAAGAGGTTATGGACAAGAAGTTTCTGCAGGCTCCTTTCAGAACTCTAAAAATAAGACTTCTCATAATATATAGCAGGACTAATTAAGTTTTTGCTATTCCTCCCACAGAGGGTTATCAACATAGTTTACAAAGTGTCATCTTTTAGCAACTGCTCAAGAGTTGGCTGTTTCCCATCTCTTCCCCTCTGACACATTTACATGTTCTTTTTATAAAAACACACAGATTAAAAAACCCTCCCTGTTGTGTCTTGAATATTTTCAACCAAAGGAAAAAAATCTCTTGCCAAGTTGTTCAGTAGCTGGAAATGACTTGTCACGTCCACAGACCAGAAATTCTTCTTTTTTTTTAATATGACTAACCATGCTATGATTAATGGCTCAGATAAATAGGCTCAAAATAGGTCTGGCACAAATATAGGGAAGGAGAAGGGTAAATGGGATAGGGACTGGATGGGTCTGTTGCAGGACATCGGTGGCGTGAATGGCATAGCGGGCACAGAGGCAGGAAAAAATGTTTCATGCTATTTATAGCTCGAAATTACAGCTACAGATGGTGAGGCTGTCATGTAGCAAGGGCTCGGGACATGGAGAAAAGGCAACCTGCATTGCCCAGACTTGTGTCTCCCTGAAAGCTGCTGTGTCTCTGAGATGTACACAGGTCCCCCTTGCCCCAGTAGCAGGGCAATGCATAATGCTTGACTGAAGCTTTATCCGGATCTCCTGGAGTGGTTTTGCCCAGTGCTTTACTATACAACATATTTTGCTGTCCCTCTTCCACAGGCAATATTTTCCAGCTTCTTTTGTCAGCTGGTATTCTGTTTACATTCAGCTCACATTGTACAGTGGTTATTTTGAGTGGAAATGCCAGACACACAGTCTTAGCAAAGGGGAACAAGCGTGTCCCTTCAGTGGGCTCTGAAAAGTACAAACTCACAGCTGGTGAAGTTTGTAGGGGAGACAAAGCTGGAGGTGTGGTGAAGAATGGAGATGAGGGGACACTCATTCAGACTGCTGATTCAGGCCTGATCACCTGAGCAGAGCCCTTTGAGCAAAACTCAGCTTGAATCAATCCAAATGCCAGGACATGCCTCTAATGGAATGGCAAGCTCTGTCCAGTGTGGAGAGGCAGGCACACATCCTGGAAAGCAGAGACTCAGGAAGGGTCACGAGGCTGGATAACTCCAGGCAGATGGCTGAGGCAGGGAAGCAAGTCAGACCCTACAGCTCAATGAGGAAAATAAGGAATGGAAAATGGGTGGTCCAAATTTTAACAAGAAGCAGGTCACAGTCACAAGCTGTTACAACACAGTCACATGGCCTCCCAGACAAGTGGGATCAGAGAGCAAAGGGAGCATTGGACATACATGGCTGTCCCCATGTGAGTCTGCACAGCCTTGAAGCACCTTTGCTGCAATCCCTGTGGTTCAGCTGCATCCCAGAAATATCCCCTCCTACAGGATTCCTGCTTGCTGCTGGCAGCAGGATGCAGCTGGCAGAGCTGGCGTGGCTGTGGGCTCTCCACTGTGTTTCTTACAGAAACCCCTTTGCAGCTGTGAGTGACAGACTGTGTCACTGTGAGAATACTTACCAGCAATTTCTGAAGTTGCTTTGCCATTATTTTGTGTCTGAAATGGTCTAGAATGACTCATGTTTCTGAAATAAGAATAACAAGAGTGTAATTTCATACTTTTTGCCATGGTGAAACCTCATTAAAAACGATGAGGTGTTTGGATTTGATGCTGTTTGCACCTTTCCACCTCTGATGGCACAGGTTCCTGGGGACAGGACTCTTCTTTGGGGACTAAACATAACTTTGGTTTCTGGGAAACAAAAATCCTTTTGACTAAAAGTGTGAAATATTTTTTCAGAGGGTCCAAAAGAAGTGAAACCTTTCCCTGTGAGCAGTGGTAATACAGAAGGTGTACATAGGCCTCTGTCAGCAATATATAAACATTAGATTTCTGCCACAATGCAATAGTTCTTCTGTCTCAGGGAAGCAGATTCCCTCTTTTAAAATGGGAAGCCAAAAAACTGTGTGAATGTAATGAGATGTTTCCCAGTTGCTGGAGTACTACAGGATTGCCATGAGGCAATAGAAGGCCTGCTAGTTCTGTGAATTCATCAAGGCTGAGATGAAATGTGTCACCTTTTCCTCTCAGCTCTCTCCCCCCCAGGGAACCAAAAAAAAGAGCTTCTAGGGAGCTGAGCTTGCAGCTTATGGAGTTATTGATATAGGCATTAGAAATAAATGCTCTATGACTTCCTCTGTCCAACTTGTATTTCATATTATACAACTAACTGTAATCTAAATATCACCAACTGTATATTAAGCATATTAAACTATATTTAACCATCCTGCCTTATGTATCTTTGCTTGTGCTAATATATTTGTCTATATATTTTTATAAACATGGATACGGAGTATGTATTATAGGGGGTCAGATATTTCCCATGAATATCTTTTTCTGAATGGAAATTTAGTCTTCAAGAACTCTGAATTTCCCTATGGCACTTTTGCTAGAGATTTTTAGTCCCCATTGGGAAAAATAAAATGCTTTGTTTTGAATTAGCTCAACCTAAATTGAAATACTTTGGTTTGTCAAACTGAATTAAAACATTTCATGAAGGGGCAGTTCAGCTTTAATTTATGTCCACAAGAGTTACTATGTGCCTTGTGGACATTTTAATTTATAGCCATCATACTCCCATAATGCATCATAATTGTCTCTCTCATTAAATTTTTGCAATGTACTCTGAGAGTCAGATGGCCACAAAACATCACAGGACTCTGGCTGGGAACTTCATCGACCGAGCAACATGATGTATCACCCTCATGAGGCACCACAGCAGTTCCAAGGGACCCACAGTTATATCAAACCAGGCTGAAGCTAAACTTTTTCTGAGAAAGGACACATTTGCTTTTAGTAAAAACATTACTCTTTCAACATTTCTTCCAGATGTGCATCCAAAATAAATGTTGATACCAGGGCTTTCTGTAGAACAAAACATATAAATTTTGACAACTTCTCTTTCTAATAAATAAGTTCTACCTTCAAGGCTTTAAGCACTTTTCCCTCTCTGCAACACAGGAGCATGTGCTGTAGTTTTTGATGTAGCAAACATCAGTGACCTGCCATCTAGGTAAAATTAAATTATTTGGGTCAGGAGTATGAGGGGATTCTGTTGAATTTTAAAAAAAGCTCAAAACTTCTGCATCTCCCCTTGGCCATGAGAAATGGTAGGTCTGAGGAACCAGAGCACATAAACAGATAAATAGTGAAGGATGTTTCTAACACTAAAAAATAATTATAAACCATGACAGCTAAGACTTTAATTTCAAAATATTGGGATTTTCAGAGTCACAATTGCCTTGCTGAGTGTATGCCTGCTAGTTGCATTCTGGTAAGGTCTTTAATTACATTAGCACACAACACAGGACATAAAGCTTGGAAAATATTTACATTACAGTTCTGGACTGAATATACTCAGGCACAGAAATGTGACATATCTTGGAGTGATGCTGAAAGAAGGCAGAGATTGTTGTGGGACGGGTGCTCAGGTGATGATGGATCATCCAGTTTGTTATGAGCTGAGTGTCAGGAGTGTGTGGCATAAAGCCTGGACACAGCATGAAGGATTTTGACTCTAGTTGACTTTGCATGAAATTACAGGAATCCAGTATGGAATTACAATGTTGGCCTTCAGACAGGACACCATAGCTAAGACCTTTTCTTTTATTAGAAATGATAAGGCAGATTTAAAGTAAGATTTTCAGGATGGCTTCTTCCAAAGGCTGGCACTCCACGAGAGGAAAGGCAAGAGTGGTCATCACTTGGGATATGAGAGGTATGGACAGTGTTTGCAGAGGCTGTATTGAATCCCAGTGAAAAACCAGAAGAGTGATTTTGTCTGGATTTAGGATTAAGGGACTTTCCACTTACATGGCTTTTGTTTTTCATTAGGTTGTCATGAAATGTGTCATGGTTGTGCCACTGAAACATGGAGATCCAGGCTTCAGACAACACCAGGTGTAGGATTATGCACAACACCTGACTGCCCTTTCCAGAGCAAAGTGTTGACATCCCAGTCTGAGAATTCCTTGGTCTAGTGTCTGGTTCTCTCTGTCCTTGAGGGACCTATCCTAGTTGGATAAGTTAGCTATATGTAACTGAGAATTGTGTCAGGTCTAATGCCCCTTTAAGGTCTCCCTGGGGACTGCTGTGAGGCAGCAGGCCTATGTTTAGAAGACCTTGTAGGAGACTTATTTTGCCAGCAGAAGTGATGAGGTTTGCTGTATCAAAATTAGTGTGAGCTCTGGGTGCTGCCTTCTGCTGGCCCAGAGACAGAGTCCTATATACTGGCTGCTTGTGACCTCCACATAAAACACCAGCTGTCTTCCCCTTCTCTTCGACTCTTCAAGGTCATGAGAACATGAGATTCAAGTCAGTTGAAGCCTTTTGGTGCCATTCCCTCTTTCTCTGGTGATGTATCCAGAGCACCCCAGATGTGCATACCACACTGACTCTCCCACCCAATCCTTTGCTTTCCATCTCAAAGCCTTTGCTGGTCTGTGTCTGTTTTTATTAAAAGACTGTTCTCATATTTGCATTGATGCCCAAAGTATGTCAATGAAGAATGTTGGAAAACTGCCCTGTAGATATCCCCAAAACACGGTCACTGAAGAAGAGGATCACAGAGCTTGCTAGCACAGAGACCCAGTAAGTCAGGTGTGTATTCCTAGACTTAGGGGACACAAGTTCTTTCCACTTTGTATCACACAGTTCCAAAACAAATAGGGAAGATCACCAGTTCTGGAATCAGAAATTAGTACAGGGAAAACTCCCTTCTCCTTCTCAGCTTGTTACCAGCCTGTAGCGGTCGCAGAATGAAATAGGTCTGGATTTTGCATTTTAATAGTCATTTTGTGTTGTATAGACTTGGATGTGTCAAAAGAAGGACATCTTCTAGAGAAATCCTTTTTTATCTGCTGCAGTTTGTTTGTGAACTGCACCAACTGGCTCCATGTGTTGCTCTGTTTGGCACCTCCCGGAGGAGGAGGAGGAGGAATCCCCCTCCAGTCCTCTCCCAGGAGGTGACCTCCATTTTTGAGAAAGACAGGGATTAACTGAGCCAGCAGGGCATGCAGTTAATGCAGCTGGGGGGCACAGGGAGTGCTGCATGGCTTCAGCAGGGTCCTGTTACACAGTGCTGACCACAGCAGGAAAAAAAGGAAAAGGCCTGGAGAGCACAGGAGGGGCTGGAGCACACGAGGCAGTGCCGCACCTGGTGAACACCACCTTGCTGGTTAAAATAGCTGGTTTGAATTAAAGGAAGATAATTATCATTAATTTTAGATTGATTGGTGTGCAGAATTGGTATCCCAGGCTTATGAAGAGCATCTTAGTACCGGAAAAAAAAAAAGAAAAGGTGAAGGAAAATGAGAAAATTGAGTTGGTCGTGATAATACAGGAATTATATCTTGATGTCATATATAGTTTATGTAGATGAACACCCACATGCAGTAGCACATACAGAAGATCCACATACCCATCTGGATTTTATGCAAAATAAGAAAAAATTCAGTGATCCAAGTTGTTCTGATGGACCTAAGACATCCAGTGCAGATTGGCTTACTCAGTATTTGTGCTTGCTAATGCCAAAAGCCCACATGATCTCACTCAACTGTAAGCAACACATAAATAAAAATGAAGCACAGAAATTAAAACAAAATTACCTTTGTTTAGTGAAAGATGAGACATAGGTCACACCCTGATGTGCTGCTAAAAAGTTGTGCCTCTCAGGATGTGGAATTTTCTTGGAGAATGTTTGGGCTGGTAGCTGTGATTTGTGCACAAAACCAACCATCATGAGAAGAATCTTGGTCAGAGTGGTCATAAAAACCATACCAGGCACCATAATGGAAAGACATCCAAAAACTAAAAACAAAATCTTCCTCTGAAAGGAAGCCAAGAGCCTGTGCAGTTCCTAGAGAACAAAACTTGGAAAGTAGCCCAAAAAAAATCTATTGCAGTGTACTGGTATATTGGGCACAGTCCGATGGTAGCTTAGTCAAACAGTAACTATGAAAGTTTAAATGTTTTAAAATTAAATTATCTGACTACTTTGAAGTCAAGGTTTTTTGGAGCAAATCAGGGAGCTTTCTGAATACTGGATTTAATTTCTCATATTTTGAAGTATTGGAAAGGTTCCAATGAAATACTAAGAAGCAAGTCTGCTGACATTTTAAAGAGATAAATGGCATAACAGGGGAAGTTATAGGTCAGTTAGGATGATATTGATGCTGGGAAAAAATAGCAGTGGGACACAATCAAAAAACAGTTAAAGTACAAGAATTCAATGAGTGTTAGTGAGGTTGCATGGAAAAGGGATTCTACTAAAATAAATTCACTTTCTTCATTGAAAAGATTGTGTTCCTGGCTGACAAAGCTAATTCTGTTAGGGTAGGTTTCAATTCCTTCCAAATGTGACTTTGAAATATTTTGAATTCTGGTTAAAAACTAATAACCTGCTAAAACACTATTCCGCATATTAAAGAAATCAGAAATGAAGAAGTGACTGAAAACTGTATTTACCAGTGGGGAATCTTCAGTAAAGGCATGTGTGCTCCTAATGTGGTCCCACAGAGGTCTGGGTTTAGTCTATCATGGCTGAGTATTTTCTCTGATAGTCTCAAAGTAAGCATGAACAGCCTTTCTGGTTCAGGTAACTAATTGCACAAGATTTATGGCATAGTAAATAAGGATGAAAGCTTCTGATGGATGCAAAGAAAACTGGGTAACTTGTTAGGCTGAAAACAGTTGAACATACATGAGTATATCCTAATATATATACAGCAACCAAAGAAATGTGTACATGATGACACAGTTTGGGGTAGTGCCAGTGTGAATCCCAAGAAGAATATCCATGGTGGGGGCTGGGAAGTGCTCTCAGAGCAGCTGTAGTGGGACTATTTCAGGGAGTGTTTTGGAATTACACCTCTGGGGAAACTGCTAAGCTGGGAAAGTTCCTGTGTTGTACAAGGTCACACAGAAATCTCATGTCCCCGAAATCAGCTGTTCAATTTGCCTGCTGAGAGCCTCCTGGCAGGCAGGCAAAGGCTCTGCTCAGGTGAGATGGAGAGGAAGCTGTGACAAAGCCTTCTTTGAGAGAGCACAGGCAGTGTGATAGCATTGCCAGACAAATTCTACCTTCTTTAGGGGAAAGTGACTGGTAGATGTAGCTCCTGTTTTTAGGGGGAAAGCCTGGAAATTCAGGAGGAAGGAAAGGCCAGCATGAATTGAGCAGAGATAATGGTCAGGTTGAAAGACTGGGAAGACTTAATTTGTGCCTCATAGAGCATCAGCATGGGAAAGGTCTTTGTTGGACCCGTATGAAATATGTAGATAGATAGATAGATAGATAGATAGATAGATAGATAGATAGATAGATAGATAGATAGATAGATAGATAGATAGATAGATAGATAGAGATATATGTTATGTCCTCTGGAAAGCTGTGGAGTAGGGAGGTGAAAATTGATTGTGTCAGCCATAAGCCACGTTGCTCCTCCTGGTGATAGCCACTAAAAGGCCAGAAAGAAACAGGCAAGTGGACTATGAGGAAGACATCTGAGGAATTGTTTTCCTGTGTGTGAAGCTGTCTCCTCATGTAAAGCAAAGTTGTTGAAGACCCTTGGACCTGGAGTTAGATTTGTGTCCCAGTAAGCACCAGATTCATGAAACAGAAGGTTTCTGTGTTGGCAAAGGCAAGGTGATTCCATTTCTGATGGGAGTCTGTGTTGTTACGAACTCTTAGGAAGAAAAATATTATCTTTGGCTGATAGTCTTACATGAAGGGCTGCATTTTGAAAGTGATCTTGACCTGCCCTTGAAACTTGCACCTGCTGTTCTGCAAGCACAGAGTTGCTGGGCAGAGATTTACTCTCTTCCATTTCTATAATTTGATTTTGCAGGCAGAGATACAGCCAGGCCCTTAATGCAGTAAAAAGTTCACAAACTCACAGACTATGCTGCTTGTTTGTACACGAGCTTACTGTGTTTGAATTTTATAGCATTTTGGGTTTTCATTTCAAAGTAATTTATACCCCAAACCTGCACATGGCTTACATGGGCATGTGAGAATTCACAAGCTATTTTTGAAATGTCTTCTAATGTTTGCATTTCATTCTGTCAAATGAACCATATGAGAATTTGCTGGTAAATCCAAATTGGGTGGGATGCTTTGATTTGTGTTCTGCTAGACTGCTCTGTGACCACATGGGTAGAACTATCCAGATAAAAAACAACTCTGGTTAACTTCTGGCAAAGGGTTTGTGTCAGATGACAAAAAATGATTGTAAGAAAGACTTCCAAATGAGTGAAGAAACCAAATCTATTCAGTTTAGAAAGGAGAGATGGAGTAGGTGAAATGATAACAAGAGCAAAGGGCATCCCTGAATTTGAATATCAGCTTCAGATTTGAAAATTAGCCTCAGGAGATTTTTTTGTCATGTAGCTCTTAATGAATTTGTAATGGTCACAAAAACATCTGAGACTGTGTGAATAGTTAAATGAAATTCAAAAGCAGGTGTGCTGAAGGAATACTCCCAAGCACATGGTGTGATTCTTGGGGATGATTTGATGCAGGGCCAGGAACTGGACTAGAAGATCCTTTTGGGTCCCTTCCAAATGAGCATATTCTGTGATTCTGTGAAGTTATGGTGGAAAATAAT
Source organism: Emberiza elegans (assembly GCA_024865655.1). Classification (NCBI taxonomy): domain Eukaryota; kingdom Metazoa; phylum Chordata; class Aves; order Passeriformes; family Fringillidae; genus Emberiza; species Emberiza elegans. Next base: position 1,384,099 of record JALJVW010000243.1, on the reverse strand, counting down.
GTCTTTAAAAGCAATAGTATGAACTCCTTTTCTACTGGTGGAAACTAGGAAGGAGCTTTTCCCATTATTGCATTGCACAGGTTTGTCTACAGAAAGGACACCAGGGCACGTGTCATTCCCATTTGCACAGGTATGGAAATTGTCATGTGCCTCCAGAAGCAACTAGAAAAGCCAGAATTTTAACATTAAATAGTCAAGCATCATTTTATGGTCTGAATACCCATTTGCAAACAAGCAGAATTCTTTCTGCTTCTGCTTTAGTTCTTTAGTCATATTGTCATATGGTAGTGTTATCCAAAACTTTCAAAACCCAAATGTGATCAAAGTAACAATTTTTTTGTCTTTCCATATTAAACCCTACAACCTTCTTCCCTTTCAGAGCATTTTTGTGGCATAGCTGCAGATGTTAATACAGTTGCCTAAATTCTTCAGGCCTTCCCTTAGGATGGAGTTCTTGTTTTTCCAAAACAGACACAGGGCACACAACACCTCATCAAATAGTCAGCTATGCCTTAAATTTTATAGCAAATAACAAAGCTTTTACTGGAAAGCAATCTCATCATATAAACAGTAGCTGAAAACATATGTAACTGTCCAAACACTTTGGAATTGTCTATTAAAGTAGACTTCTAGTTGCTGAAAGAGCAATGCATAGAAATTCTGAGATCTCTGAACTCCTGGTGTGATTTAAATCCATTGCATGATAAATACCAGTGCAATTTCTGCTTAATACTGTGGCCTTATCAAGTCTGTTGCCCATTCACATTCTCTGGAAGCCTGGGATGATAGCAAAACATATGTGGGCATCTTTTCTGAGCAGCCTGTCAGATTAAAATGTTGCCAGTTCTGATACACAGGTGTGCTATATGGAAGTTCAGAAAAGATCTTTGAGCAAACTATCAGAGATGTCACATCAAGCCCACAATGATGGGTGTCTCTAAAGCAGAAGATCTGATAAGTTATGGCACTTTTACTGTAGACTCTGCAGAGTGACATATTTGAAAAGGGAGGAACCAACTTCACCAGGACTGCTAACAGATTGGTGTAACAAAAACCACAAAAACAGCCCAACCATTCATGGGGTGACAGATCAGATTGTTACACAATAGGTTGTGGCCAGCAAAGTTATTGTCACAGATTTGAGCATCTTCATATTTGGTAAGTTAAATTATTATAAACTTATCCTTATTATTATAAACAAATGAATAATGTAAATGCAAACATGTAGCAGTGATACATAGCATAACGTATTTTATGTAGCACAGTGTATAACCAGATTTACACTACCTTGATATAAAATGGGGTTTTGAAAATTTCTTGTATGTAATGCTATTGGATATAAAAAAGAAGAAGAAAATATGGTAAAGAGTGTTTTACTGTGAGATGGAGTAAGTCAGAAAGCTGCCTGAAAATGCTTAGAACTTAAAACAACAGACTGTGGAACAGAGAGGAAAACTAGTGTAAAATTAGGAAGAACATGTCTCACTGCAAGGTAGAAAGGAAACAATTTATTGCAGGTAACAGCCAAATGTGGAAACAATTTTGAACCTTTCAGAAGAAGAGTTAAAGGCATTAATGACAAACATTTATCTAGAGTACCTGTTGCGTGACTCAAATCATAGATTGGTATCACAGATTGAAGGTGACATTCTGTGGATGTTAAAAATTTGAGTAGAAAATAAATGGGTAGAACTAGTGCCTTGTGATGACCAAGAAAACAGTCATGTAGAGTATGTCCACACGAACCAAGAGGCAGGCACGTGCACCTGTTTCTGAGAAGATCTGTACTCTCTGACTGCAGTTTGTCACACCACGCACCACAAGGGACAGAGGAGCTCCTCATGTTCACTTTCACTCCTGCAAACTTTTGCTTATGACTGTGTAAGTATGTTGCCCCTTGGGCTTATGTGCATACCAATCTCTCTAGATGTCTTTGTGGACCTGGATAGCTTTTGCTGTTGCTGTCGTTCCTAGTATGGCATCTTGGTGTCACTTGTAGTGTTTGGCCACTTGTACTTGCAGGTTTAGTTAAACACATGACTTCTGGAAGAGAGGGGAAGAGTGGCAATTAACTTAGAGCAGGAATGAGATTTCTCCCAAGAACAGAGAAGGGGTTACACAGCACAGCTACAGCAAACCCTGAGCAATCTGATTCGTTCTCACAGATGTCTCTGTTTAGGAAGAGGTTTGGGCTTTCAAGTTGTCAGGATGCTAGGTCATGGTCACATATTTATCAAGGGACACCAATTTACAACTTTCCAGGTTCCAGCTCCTGGGCACACTCTAATTATGACCTGATTGCACGTCTAGATGGCAGCTGGTATTCACCACCCCTATCCAAGCCTGATTTCTTTAGAAAAAGGGAGATGTGATGTGCCTCAGGAGTTCTCCTGGTCTGCTTAATGCAGAGGTTTTAGGGCACAGGAGAAGCCCACAGAAGTGCTCAGCACCTCAAGAGCTGTTCAGAAAGGCATCCCAAACACTGTTAACTTCCACACTGACTCAAACAAGGATCAGTAACATTCACTGAGGCTGAATTTGTCACCCTCACACTCACCAGGTCTGCTGCAGTTCTACCTGCGAAGGCCTCAAGAAGAAACTTCTACAGGTTCACCATCAGGCAATTGCTACCTCTGAGGGCTTGTGAAGATTAGGAAGCGAAGCGGGAACAGACTGTCTTTGGCTCCAAAGGACCCTCTCAAGCAGCTGAATCTTATATCTAGCCCATTTTCTTCTGTCCCCGAGCCCCCCACCCTGACTACCTCCCATCCTCTGGCTGCTGAGCTCCACTGCTCCCGTGCAAAGCTGCAACCCATTTAAATCAATTCTGACACCTAACGCCTCTCTGTTTTCTCAGCCTGCCTGCCCCAAATATTTCCCTCCAGCCTTGACAGAACGGGTATTCACAGGACAGCTCCAGAATAACAAGTTTCCATTTTTTGAGACGGTTGTATGGGGAACTTTGTGGTGTGGCACCTGGCCAACGGGTGATCATTTAGCCAGGGTAGCTCACTACTGGGTAGTTAATTTGACATGCTGAACAGAGTGGTTGGGCTCTCTCTGAAACCCAGTCAGACACTTCTGGGTTCCCAGTATTAAATTATGCCTGATGTGCAATGCCAAAATATTGGCACTTGCGTGCAAACCTTGACTTCGGGATGTTCATCATCCCAGCGGTGGCTCATTTGCTCCGACACAATCAATTTTCTCCAGCAGTCACTGGGACCATTACCTGCTTTTCAGAGAGATGTGAGTTGCATTAGGCTGTCCACAACCTCTGCATCACAAAGCTGGGAAAAATAAAAAGGTGAAGACATAGTGGCGACAGATAGTGCTGATGAACCCATAAATATAAGGCTGGGAAGAGCAGGTCCTTTCTCAGTGGTAACAGCCCAGGACTCTGGATTGACTCATTTCCCAGGAAATATATCAAGTGTAGAAATGAGAGCATGGTTGCAGAGATGGATTCCCACTTTACACATGCTCTTTCTCCATCTCATTTAGGGCTTGGACTGAATAATCGTTATCACCACATGGTAGCTATCAGGGACTAGCTGACACATTATAAAAACCTAATGTAGCCAGTGCACATTGGAGTCTTTGCCAGCACCTGAATTGTTTGCCAGAACACTTTTGAGATAGACTGTTCTTGTGGTATTTGTATCACTGGCAAGAACCAGAAACAGAGGAAATCTGGAAAACATTTCTCAGGCATAGAAAAAAAAATCTGTGAAGTGCTGTGGAGTCTAAGATGGCACTGAAACTCTGGTTCCTTATTCAAATGGCTGTAGAGCTTGGGAGTCTTTTGGGGCCTCAGAACAATATTTCTGATTGTGTTAGAAATTACAACCACTTGGTCTTGGTCATTTATTTTCCCTGCAATTTTTGGACCACTCCTCTCCCAAAGCCTGTGCTTTGGCATTGCTGTTGTTCTAACTGAGGAAATAGGAGAATTGTCCCTACTGAACACAGCTGCTTGAAAACCAGGGGGAAAATACTATAAATAAATTATTTTAATAAATTAAAAATACTGTTAATAAAAAATATACTCTTCTATGTCATGTAGCATTGGCCTATCCTGTCTCAGTGCTGTCCCCAAACTGCATGCAACATCCTGAGGCCTCCAGGGAGCATTTGCTATCTGATTAGGCAGTTGCATATTAGGATGACAACTGGAACATAAACCAAAATAGCCATAAAGGAAACAGAACCGTCCCTCTGGAACAGATTTGCTCTGCCATTCATATCCATCTCTCACACAGAGCTGGTTGTGCAAAGTGCTGTAACAGGACTGCTGGAGCCCTGTGCTGGCAAAAAGAGAAAAACTGTCTTTCAACAAACACAGTTGGGAGCTGTAGCACCCACTCACCAGGAAAGACTGATATTTCAAAATATTTTTCATGCTATTGAATGGGTGACAAAATACAGTTTGCCACTGCACCAGAAGTATTGAGATATCCTGACTGACTTTTGCCCGACATTTCTTACTGAGAGGAATGTTTTTCCACAGATCAAAACTGTAGTTGTTTCATAAAAAAAACCCAAAACTGAACAGGAATGTTTCCACAACAAAGGCCAGTTCATCTTTTTTTGCAAGGCCTCAGGAGTTGAGGCAGACCTCTTGGGAGCCTCTGTGTCACCTCTGCATCCTTTGTGGGCAAGGATCTGAGTTGAATTTCCTCTTGCCGTTGCTCTGCTATGATTCTCCCAGGCACTTTCATTTTGGTGAAAAAATACTTGATTCATTTGAATTGCTTCTCTTACTTTTGGGAATATTTCTATTTTCTCCCCTGCCTGGGCAAAGAGAAACTTGCCAAACATCTCCAGCAAATTTTGTGGGAATGCTAATGTAAAATCCCTTCAATCACTTGTGTAGAAATGAAAGGATCTACCCCACAAAACTCTGTGGTCAGGTAACTTTCTACAAGAAATTTGAGCCTGGCATTCCTTTGAGTTGGGCTTGACAGAGTTAAATACATAATTTTAATTTCTTTAGCTTTTACTCACTTTATTAAAAATTTACAGTAGAAAATTACATCTTTCGTAATAATCCAATGGACCATTGGAGAGTTAGTAGGACTCTGCCTTCAAAAGCATGCAAAGAACTGGGAATGGAAGGAATGTCTAACTGGCCTGCTAATAATGCCATGTGGCAGAATATAAGGAGGAAAGAGGGAGGACAATGTGCAGGACTCAAGAGCAGGATGCTTCCAAGCAAGAATGGTGGTGCATTCAAATAGAAAATACATCTATTTTGCTAGAAGAGTCTCAAATTCCATGCTGAGAATTTCTGTCTCTTGATGCCATGCAACATGCGTGTTTTGGCCACAGGGTACCTGGTCCTTTGGAATGTTTTGCAGTCATCTCCACAAAAAGTGATCCCTGAAATTTCCATCCTCCATCCCAGGACTGTGCTGACACATTTATAGTGCAATTCATGAGAATTACTGGAGCAAACCCTCATTCCTTTATGTGGGGATGCACCTGTGACTCCTTGTGCCCATTTTAGGACTTTATAATAATTCTGTGATCACAACTGCATTAGCCTGAGGCCAGTGTTTCTCACCCTTTCGGGGAGGCTGCTTCACAGCCAATCCTTTCCTCTTGTTTCAAATATTTAAATGATCTCCTTCAACTTCCTCTGAAGAAGATAATCCCACCCCTTTGGATCTTCCAGCTACTAGGAGGCCTCAATGGAACTGGGTTTTCCAGCAGGAAAAATTCAATGCCTCTGGCTGTACCTGTAAGGTAAGCAAAGAATGAGAATGTTTGGAGGAAGCAACCTCCCTTTAGGAAGGAGCTGAGAGACTCATCAGAATGGACCTGCCTTGTCCTCCTTTTGCTACAACATCTTCCTTTAAGATGTGAGTTAAATGGTGGTGGAGGTAAGAGCTGGGCTCTTGGCCTGCAGGAGAGCTGTTTGTGCTACCATGTCTTATCAGGCCTGGGGAAAAAGAAAAAGAATTTAGTGTTCAGAAAACCCATGAGGAAAACAGAAACTACCTGTGTCCTTAATGACTGACTGCAATTGCCACCTGGGTCCCCTGCTGGGTGCTAAGTGGCCATGGAAATGCACACCATGGTCACACTGAGTGGGAGCTGAGAAGCTGAGGAGTGCTGTGCTGACATGGCCCTTCCCCTGTGTGGCTGGAGGCATTTGGCACCTAATCGTTTTTGATCCAAGCAGATCACCTTTCTGGGAAGTTGCTTTGTCACTGGCAAACACGAGGCAATATGGTACCAAGGTTTCTGGCAGGCTGTGAGCTGTGGAGGTGAATGGAAGAGCTGGTGCTCAGATGGAAGAGCAGCCTGCTCTCAGATGAAGTGCTCTTAATGTGAGATTTTTGGAGCTCGCTCTTCAGTGTCCCCTGTCACTTCATGACTTACTTCTTCCTTTTTCTTCAGGATTAATTTGATTTGAACTTCAGGGTTTGTACCTTAACCTCTCAATCTGCAGGGAGTGGGGAGAGGACCTGCATCTCAGTAAAATGCTAGCAGTGGCTGATACCATAAATCAGAGGGATTTTAGAATCTGATGACAAACCGAATTCTTGTCAGAAAAGAGCAGAGCTGACCCCTCCCAAACTGTCATCGAAGCTGGGTCATAAAAATCACAGCTGTCACCAAAGCATGCCAGGCCTCTGGGGGACATGCCATCCTGGGGACTCATCTGCTGCTTCCATGGCTAAATTCCAAGCCCTCAGGCACATTCCACTTGACATTTTGTCACATCTCTTGCTGGTGCATCTGTTCGGGGGTATTAACTCTTCTTAAATCACTTTATCCCTTTTTTTTCTCTCTCAGAAAAAAAACAAGACTACGGGAGATGAAGAGGTCTGAGCAGTGGTCTGTGGCACAAAACAGAGTCCAAATGTTTAAAACTTGGCACCATCTGGAGTAACTAATCCTACAATGTTACTACAGCAACAACATCGGAAATATAACCTGTACTCACATAAACTTCAAAAAATAACTTCAGCTCAGTTTTGTGCATACAAAGCTACAAGAGATCTTCCCAATTGTGTCCCTTTGAGCTTTGTCCATAAACAGATCTCTGTCTCCAAAGGAGATGGGTGAGCATCAAGTCAGACCATGGTGACCTGAGGTGACTGTACACTCTGCAGTGGCAAAGTGCAAGAGCAGAGACATTGAGGCACCTTTCTCAAACCACTTGAGATGGATGGGGTCCATGGATGGGGTCCAAGCTCTGAGATGCCCCTGTGTGCCTGAATCAAAGCCTCTCTAACCCACCTGTTCATGATAACCAAGCAGTCAGTGAAATTCACAGCCACCTTGTCCAGCAGGGATGGCAGCAGAGAGGCTGTGTCTCCAGGCAGCAGAGGGGCTGTAATGTGCTCAAGAGTGACTGTTCCAGAATCACAAAATTTGAATGCATGTGGGATAAAGGTCAGCTGGTTTCACTAAGGATGGGGAATGACAGCCATCTGGCCTGGGAGAACGTGGAGAGTATTTGCTGGACTTCTCATGTTACTAGTGACAAAACTTCTAAGAGTTTCTAAAAATAATATGTGCTAATTTCTTTACATGCAGGGTCCTGCATCCTGGATGAGATAGTTCAGTACCAACTCTGAACATTTATTAAGAGTTAATAAATGTATTATATTTATATATTTATATATCATTTACTAATAGTTAATAAATAACCTAAAGGTCAATGTTAATAAATACAGTCATAATAATAACAGTAATAAGAGTAATAACAATAATACCAATGACAACAACAACATGAATGGTAAAAGGTAATTAGAAAAAACCATCCCTGGGGCAATACTTGCCCCACAAAGCCTTGCTTGAATATGGGTCTTTTTAACAGCAAAACTGTAAAGTCCAAAGTGTTCAGTGCACATTGTATTCCTGCTATAAAGACAAATAAAAGTATGATATTATTGATGGAGTAAAAAGTTTGCATTCTGCAGCAAAGGAAGGCGTGAGACAAAAGCTACCTTAATTAAACAACAAAGTTTTTTGAACTTCCTGAATCATACTCTTTTCAAAAATTCTGCAAATCCGGGAAAATTTGAAAGTTTTGGAGGATTCATTTGTTCAGGGGGGTTAGGAAAGGATAGAACCATGGGAAAATTTTTAAACTTGCAAATGCCCATTTAGTTTCCAAAATGGGAGCCCACAGTTTGTAAATCAAGGGCTCAGAGAAAGTCACTTGCATTGAACTTCTCAGTAAAAGACTTATCTCCCTTTGCCCTCAGTATGCTGCAGATGCCCTCAGTTCTGTATAACTCTGAACGAGCAAGAGCTGAAAGCAAATTCAGTTCATCTGGATTTTGCCTTGTTCCCTGCAGGTATCAGAAGGGTGTTTCTCCTTGGTGTTCTGCTGGCCAGACATGTTCTAGTGTGCTTTCAGGCTTTTGTAGTGAGAAGTAATGTTTGTTTTCTTGCTTTGCTTTTTCCTGAGGGCTGAGAAACCACAGAAAATAAAAGGCAGCTCTTTGAGTGGGAGCTGGTCTGTGCTCCAAAGCACTTCTGCTGCAGGTGCCTGGGGGTGCTACCCTGTGCCCCCGTGTTCAGGGTCACAGTGCCTGGCCTGCTCGAGGTGCAAATGGGGCTTCCCCAAGCTCAGGCTGGCACAGTCTTGGAGGTTGGCTTCCCCTTCTGCAGAAGAAGACAGACTTTGTTTGCAGGGCTGTTGCTTGTGTTCAGGGAGGCTTCTGTGCTCCTGTTGGATATAGGCACAGGGCTTGACAGAAGATTCTGCCATGCTTTGTTCAGGCTTTGGCCTTGGAACTGAATGTAAAGTGATGTAGCCAACATGTGTACCACAGTCAGTGATACACAGGAGGTCTCCGCAGACAGCTTGAGGGCCCTTCTTCCCTGTCAACCTGTGAAAATAACTGGAGAAGATTCTGAACAATTACTAAAAGTAAACATTTTAAGGTCCACGGACTAGATACATTTTACCAGAGCTTTAAAAATGCTTGCTGAAGAGGGCTCTGAGCTATTCCTCTCACTATTTCATGGGTGCTGGAAGAGAGAGACAGTTCCAGATAACTGAGGAAAAAACTCATTGTCATTCCTGTGTTCAAGGGAACAAATGAGGTTGATCAAGCAAAGACAGGCCCATTAACCTGGCATCAATCCCAGGGAAAATTATACAAAGACACATAAGAGACATGTCTGGTGAGGAATTAAAGGATATTGATGCAATTAAATACCACTGGTATCATAATATGAAGAGAAAATCCTGTTGGAAAAAATTAACCTCTCTTATTAGAGAATAATTCTGAAGTGACTGATAAAAGTATGTTTGCTGGCCAAAGCACTTGATTCTGTGTGATAACTTTCTGATGTAAGCTTCAACTTGTACTAATGTCTACAATTGTTGGTAAAGAATCTTCCTCTCAAGCTGTGGGGTTTCTCTCTCTCTCTCTTTCTGTCTCTCTTTTTTTTTAATGGGAGCTTGTTTTGTACAGGATTTTTCCCATTTGGAGAATCAAAACCATATGCTTCAGTTTTGGTGTATATTGAAATATTTCAGTTTGCTAAATGGAGGCAAAGCCTGACCATAGCTGTGTCTGAAATCCCGTTCTTTGTGAGGAAATCATGAGGACTCTCAGTGCTTACTTGAACAATTTTGAGTTTATTGATCTGCAAGCAAATCATTCAGACTGTGGATTTACTCAGCAGGCCTCTGGAGTTAGAACAGCAAATCTAAAGAAAAAATCAATAGCTTTGAAAGTTCCAGGCCTCTGAAGCTGGAGCCTAAACCAATCTATACCAAATGGAAAGGAGAAAGACAGAGCTTATCAGGCACTTTCCCCAGTAGCACCTTATCTGCTAAGCCTTCTACTGCAAAAGCCCCCTTTGAAAACAGCTGTTTCAGGCAACCAACACAAGCACGAGAGTGGCTGCAGCAGTGCCCTGACCTCTGGCAGCAGTGTGCAATGCTCCTGAGGGTTAATAACACCCTCCTTGCTGGCGCCACAGCTCTGTGCTGCACCAGCAGCCTCCACCCTGCATGGTCACAGAGGTCTCGCCCCTGGCAGCCCGTGCTGTGTGCTGGGTGGGTTAGAGCACTACATCCCAACACACCAGTGGAAGGACATCGGTGCTGTTACACATCCACCTTTGCTCGAAGTCGCGTCTTTAGGTTCCGTAAGTTTTGTTGCTTTCAAGGGGGAAAATGAGAGCGTAAGGGTCCTTGTTCCTCTTCATGCCTGTTCCTTTTCACCCCCATTGTCTCCTCATTACTTCTGTGGCTTTCAGCCTTCTCCCTATCCTCAGAAACCCTGAGTGGTTCTTCCCTGCCCATTCCCTAGGGTGCCCCCTTCCCAAACTGTCTTTACACCTTTTTGTCTTCCTTTGATCCCTTTCATTTTCCTTCCTGGCCGCCCATTGTCCCCATCCTTTCTGCCTCTGAGATTCCCAACTGTGGCAGGTTTCCACATTCCTCATCCTTGCTCCTGCTAGCTGCAGAGCTTTAACCTCTTGAAAACAATCTCTTACTCTCCCATATCCTTTAACTTGTTGCATCTGGAAGCTGGTGGTGACACAGCTGCAGTGGCAGAAGGGACCTCTAGCAAACTGCCCACTCCCAGGGCTGCCACTGCAGCCTCACAAGCTCTCACTCTGCTCCTCAGCTGCCAGGTCAAAGGGTGGGGTTGTTTGTTCGGGTTTTTTCCTATTTGGGGGATAGCTGTGAGGGTATTGTGAATATTGCATCAGTTGCCATTCATTGGTTATTCCTGAACTGCTCTGATCCAAAAGGAAAGGAAATCAAATGCAACTGTGTTGATCCCGCGTTTGCTGCTTTTATCCTTCAAAAGGCATAGGCATTTAAGAAGTCACGCGCATATGGCAGCGAAGAACCATCACAGAAAAGGATCGCATGTTGCACAGTAAATATTGACAGATATGCAGCAGATATCTGTCCCACTCCTTTCTTTTGCTCTCTCTCTCTCTCTTCCTCTCTTCATTCTTCTATCTCAACAGCCGGCCCTGTTTCTGCTTTCTTCCATCTGGCAGCTCTCACAATAATCTCACCCACCTGTTAAATGAGAGAACGTCAAGTTAAATTTACAGCAGGGCCTGGAAACAGGATGCTACAGAAAAGTATTTTAATTAAAATCCTCTAATTGAATGCATGCTTCCTTGTGAAAAGGGAGCTGCCAAGAAGGGCTTGATGTCACCACCTCTACCCCCATTTGCCACAAAAGGAGAGCAATTAAAACCAGCTCTCAAGGTGGAAAGAGGAAAGGGCATTTCCAGGGAGTTTTCCAGGGTCACCCTTCCTTGCAAAACTGTTGGATGGTTCATGGGAGGCTTTAGCCATTTCACCAGAATCAGAGGTGAAAATGGTGTAACAGCTGCACTGCTTCTGTCAGGCACTTTGCAGAGTAAGAATCTGTGTGTGTAAGGATGGGGCAGTATCTGTGTGAAACCTGAACTCTGGATAGAAATATGACAAACATAAATCCTGTCTGATGTAGAGATCGCCATTGCACAAACTCTCCTGGGAACACTGTGCTCTGCTTTGCTAGGCAATCAAGTGGGATTTTAAGATGTGGTTTGCTGGAATAGACACAAGAATGGAGAGCAAAGTGTTGATATGGAAAGGAAGATGGCAAGACACATCAAGAGGCAAATTTCTGGGGTTCCCATCCAGAGAGCCTGGATGAGCCCACCTGGTGCAGCTGTTCTATAACTCCAGACACAGCCCAGAGAGAGAGAAATAACAGGGTGGGTAGGTCCAAAGAGCCAAAGGTGGGAGGCAGGAGGAAGTATTTAGGGAGAAGAGGGAATTAGCAAGTGCTGTAGAACTGCGTCACTGCCATGTAACTCTAGCTCTTCTAAATACTATGCAAATCCATCAACACCATATACTTCCTGTAAGCATGAAACCTCTGACTTTTCTTTCCTTAGACAGTGGTTGACTGTTATGAAAAGCAAGTTACAGAGGATAAAATGCACAGCACATGCCTCTACCTAAAGGCACAGTGATACCAATAACAATTAGTGACATTCTGCAATATTTACAGGTTTTTCCATTAAGCTGCCCACAACACGTGGAGGGGAAGTTTGGCACCACCTCATTCCTTTGCCTCCAGGCTGGTAAAGGTCGTTTCCTGCAGGCCTCAGGTCACAGAGCAGAGAAGTTCCCGGCACCCTCAGGTGTTAGCCAGCCCTCCTTCCTTGACAACAGAGAATCCTTTCATAAAACACATTTATTTTACATTTTGATATTTTAATGCTTCATTGGCCTATTTAGAAATTGGAAAATTTTACATTCCCTCTTGAGAAATCTGGCAGGCACGTTTGGCTCATGCTGGGAAAGAAAAACCACTGGCAAACCCTCCAGCCCTTCGCTAAAATTTAAAAAGGACAGTCCAATTGCTAAAGGCATTTTGAAAAGGCATTCCCTTTGGGAGTGCTGGGGACTCAAAGAATGAAAACCTAGAGAAAAGTAATTTTTTTAATACAGGAAACTCTTTGTTGCAAGGATGATTTCCAAGACAAAAAATACAGCACCCCAAAACAGTAGGGACAGGTCAGGGGTCTAGGGTAATGGAGAATAGAGAAGCCAAGACTTTTGCTCTAAGCTTTTTGAGTCTCACCTGCATACTTAGCAGCAGCTCTAAAAGGACGTGAGGAGCTCTAAGAGAAAGTGTTGTAGAGTGCAGTAACAGTTTGCACACCAGGAGCAGCATTTTCCTGTGCTTCAGCAACTCACATCACCAAACATGCTCTGGAACGTGCTTGAGCACTGCTTTGGTGATGAGGAGCAAAGCTGGTGGAGCAGGAGGGCAGGGCCAGTACTGCAGATGTGGGTAGGCTAAGAGTAGGGACAGTGGCTGGAGAGAAGTTCTTCAGATGGATTGGAAAAGAACTACTGGGAATAGAGATGACTCTGCCAGGCAGAGCTCAAAATGAATATTTTCATACACATAACATCTTCTGCAACCCAAGATAATGGCAATGTCCCATAGATGCTTAGCATGTGTTTTAAAGGAACACCTAATGAAAATGTACACTGGCTGAAGAACAATTCTAGTCTTAAACTAGCATATGAAAATGGAGAAACGCCCTTGAGAACTGAACAATGTTTTTGTAAAAAACATTTGCTTTATATCTGTATGAACCACAGTGTGCTACAAAAGGTATTAAATGAGCTTGGAAATAGGGTTCAGATCCTCAGCTGATGAAATATTTTTTTAGTTGGCAAAACTTGCATTTTACTTCCTAAGAAATCTCAGGAGTTTGCAGGCATACAATGAAATATTAAAACTCTGCCTAAAATCCTTTAAGTAACCTACAGCATCACAAGTGTTCAGCCATTCACCTAATTTGGACCATATGAACCTTGTAAGTAATTTTCAAGCAGTCGGAAGGCAACAGCTCAGGAGCAAGAGACAGAAAAGAAGAGCTGGTGCCACACTACAAGCCTTGCACAGTATGCTCAGAGTGCCAGGAATATCCTCTCCTGCCCAGTTGTTATCAGGCTGTTAAGCTGATATATAAAAGAGTGAGAAGTGTTGTCACTTGCAGCTGGGGATCAACAAGGCTGATTGAGCTCCAGAGCAGTGGCTATAAGTAGAAGAGTCAGTATCATTTTCAAGGAAGTTTTAAAAGTGGAATAAAATATAGGAATTAAAGAAATGAATAGGGGTTCAGGGAGAGTAAGACTGAAAGGAAATTCCCTGCAAACATTTAGGCATTCCCTGATGTTGGTGATAGAGAAAAGGTAAATATGAGCAGTCACAGAGACTGTGTAAGACCCTGATGGTGTTCTAATGAAGGAAACACTCATCTGGGTCCAAGCAGTGCCCAGCTGAGGAGCTGTCTGCAGGGCGAGGTGGGACAGGTCAGTGGGTGGCTGTTTTGGGTCTCCTGGTAAAGCCCAGCCCTGTGCTGCAGCTGACCTAGAGAAGTGGGGGCTCCTCTGGGTGCTCCTAAGAGACAATCCCTGCCAGTATGCAGGGAGGGCATCTGGCTGCCTTCTTGTGGCTTTTGGCAGCCTCAGTAATCGCAGGCAGCATCTGAGAAACAAGTGGCAACTGAGCTCGCTGTTCACTCCTCAAAGCTGTCACTCCGAGCTGGATGTGACACCAAGCTGTGTGGCCAGAGCCCTGTGTGGGTGTGAGAAGCTGGTGCTGTCTGTGTCAGCCTGCATCTGCTCTCTGCGGACCCAGCTCCAGTTTCTAATGCTGCCAGGCTGGTGTTCCTCACTGCTCCACTGACTGCTTCTAAGGAAAATGTTAATCACGGGGATTAGTTACAAAGAAAAGACTGTGAAGCCCAAACCACTCAGGTTTGTAGCATTGCTACTGGCACACGTCTGAGCTTGAAGCACGTCTGAGTCACTACATCAGATAAATGAGTGTAATGTTTCTGTTGAGCGAGCACTGAATTTTGCAAATATTAAGGTTTTAATGGAAGAACTCATCTAGTGTGTGTGCATCTCTGGGGATACCACATTGTCAAACATGGAGTGGAAGCCAGAGCTAAGGGTGCTCTGGAATCCCACGGAGAGGCCCTGGAGTCAGTCACCCATGTTGTGGTGCTGTCAAAGGGCTCATTTGAAGGTATAAACCTCTGGGTGGCTTACAGCTGCAGATGGATCTGTGCCCACTGCTAGAATGTATCAAAGTCCTTGAACACTTTGGGGTGTCGGAAATCTGGAGAGGGCACGAGCACTTCCCATTGCTTAGCAGTTGCTTATCCTCCTCCCAGAAAGTGGGTGCCAGCTCCAGAGTGGGCAGGAGCCATCATTCCATTCCTAACCTGCAGCTGTAACCACCCATTCCTCTGCCTGCCAAGGATTATATCCTGCAGGGATTAGTTTTGGAAACCTGATAATGTAAGGAAGAATCCCAGGTGTTGTTCAGAGGAAAGGTTTGACTCTTTCCCTAGCAGAAGAGAGACAGAGTGTATTGGAATATTTGTCACATAGTGTAAGTTCACAGGTTATTTTGGTGACCAGCTGTCTAGAGCCAAGCTGTGTTGCTAGGTTCTGGGAACATCTTCGATTTTTCTCATGCTTTTGAAAGCTGATGAAGATCTGGGTGCTGCCAATCCCATCAATGCCCTCAGTGACTCTTTTTCCAAGCTGGTTGTGGGCTCTGTGAGTTCCTTGCTCCTTGACAATGGTGACCAAGAGCAGGGAAGCAGCCCCAACCCCTCCAAGGCTCTTCCCTCAACCTTTCTCACAATTTTCCTCAATGATGTGCACCCCTCATCTCCTCTGCAGCTCTTTGCCATTCACATCCTTGTTCTGGGCCACTCTTTTCTTGCATCGTGCTTCTCTAAGCTCCATCAAACTCACCCATGTCACGGCACTGCCTCCTGCACTCTGGACCCTCCTGTGTGCCTTCAAGCTGTGACCTTAGCTAAATACAGCTCCCCCTGTGGTCCTCTCTCCCTGCCCCTACTCCTCAGCCTTCCCCTAATTCCCTGTCTGGATTTTTAAGAAGCTGCCCCTTCCCTCTGCCTTCCAAGGCTCATTCTCCTCTAGTTCTGAGTGACCTGCTGCCTCTTGGAGGCTTTCATTTCCTTGAGCATTCAGCCTGTGGAAGACTATTGACATCTTGGCCAAGGACTGTCTCTATCCAAAGTTACTGGGGACAACTCTCTGTTGGTCAAGAGTCTGATAGCAAGTGTTGGAAGATGGAACTGTTTTAGTTATTGTTAATTTGTGTCAGCAGATCCTGAGGGAAAAACATCAATATTGGATAACTGAAGACTCATTAGACATGGTCCTCTCTCTTGTTCTTTGCTTGGGCTCCCTGCTTTCTCCTGAAGGTTGCTCAGCCTTTCCTTTCTCCTCAATGACTTTTGCTTATCTTTATCCTTACCAGTATTTTCTCCCTGGTGTTCAGATAATAATGAGTACATTATCTAAATTGAAAACAAAAGAAAAAATAATGAGTCTCAAAAAATACCCTCAAGACAATGTCCATTTATAACTATAGAAAAGGCTGATCTTGAGCTGTACAAATCTTGGAGAAAGACTCAAAAACAAACTGCATATGAAACTGCAAACAGGGCGGAGGGGGAAGAAAAAGGAAAATGCATGACAAATCCACATGAAGTGTCCCAGACAGCTTTTGTCTGCACAGAAATGGTTTTATGGGATTCTCTGCAGAAAAAGGAACCAAAAAAATTAAGGAGTTGGGTTCAAAAGATCAAGTTGCATTTTCATTGATCTCAGACTTGTAAGAGCTGCCTCATCAATCACAGTTGCTTAAAAATTCCTATTAATGGCCTCAAGTGCTGGGGCTGCCCATATGGTTCATCTTTGTAGCATTTGAGCAACTCCCTGGGAGCAGTATGAGATCTGTCAGTGTCAGAGCCAGGCACTCTGTGCTCATCCCTGCATTCCCGCAAGTGGTGTAAGGAGAATAACCATCACTGCAAGCACGAGGAGCTCCACCTGATCCACAAGGAGCAACAGAGGATGAGAAAATAATGAAATCCAAATAATTTGGCTTTCAGGGACACTGGAGAACCACAGACCTGGGTGAGAGTCCCAGTGTGTAGTCCAGGGGGTGTATGGGGACAGCTTCAAGCCAAGGTGCTGCATGGCATTGCACAGCAGTGAACACAGTTTGCTCTCAAGGTGCTGAGAAGAACATGGCTGGTGGAGGCTTTCAGACTGGACAGGAAAAATTCAGAGGAGTTTCCCCCAACATTATTATGAATGATGTGATTAACTCTGGGGTAGGCTGAAGTCTTGTCAGGTACAGCTGGAGCTTGTCCTGTCCTCAGCAGCAAAGTGAGTGTGGTGTTCAGACAGAGCTCTGCAGGTGCCCAGGCAGGGGCTGTGCTCCTCCCTGCTGCCTTGTGCCCTCGGGCGCCTCACGTGCTTTGAGGTTGGCTGCTGCCCTTGGTATTGGACATCCCTGATAGTATGGGTAGAATACTAGGAATGTTCTTCATGAGCACATTTCCCCTATTCCAGAGGACTATCCCATCTAGCCAAACTGACTTCATGCCCTTCATGCTGTCAGTTTTCCTTGGGGACAATTCAGATCCAAAATTCAACAAATCTGTCTCTCTAATGGGCAAAATATTTTCTTTGTAGTAAGTTCTCCTTCTTTTTTGCATTGGAGAATTGTCATGAGGACACATTTTTGAACTGGATCTTCAACTCAAGTCCACATTGGATTTAAGTAGCAACAAAATAACTCAGAAAATACTGAAAATAACACTGAAAATAACTGTGCCTGACGTTGGTAAGAGCTGAAACACCCACTTTGCCACTGTTGTCCCAGAAGCTGAGTTGTGTTTTCAAAGGCATGGAACAACTCTCCTGGGAGGAAAGATTGAGAGAGGAGGAGCTGTTGATCCTAGAGAACAGAAGGCTTTGTGGAGACCATATAGCAGCCTTCCAGCACCTAAAGGGGGCCCACAAGAAAGGTTGGGACGGACATTTTAGTAGGGTCTGTTGAAAAATGAAAAGGGGTAATGGTTTTAAACTAAAAGAGGGAAGATATGGATTAGATATATGGCAGACCTATTGTTTGTGGTTTTTTACAGTGAGGGTGGTGAAACACTGGAAGAGGTTGCCCAGAGAAGTGGTGGATGCCCCGTGCCTGGAAATATTCAGGATCAGGTCTGTTAGGTTTCTGAGCGCCCTGGTCTATTTGAAGATGTCCCTGCTTATTACAGGGCATTAGACTAGATGACTTTTAAAGGTCCCTTCCAACACAAACCACTTTATGATTCTGTGATAGGTGTAGTTGGACAGTTTTTGGAATCTGAAATAAACACCAGGGACCAGCAGATTGCTGCTTTCATGGAGAAGCTTTAATGCAAGCCATGACTGTTGACATATTTGTTCACCACACTATTCTTATTGGAATGGAATAAAGCTGCATTGGGTGAAATTCAGGTTGGATATCAGGAAAATGTTCTTCACTGAGAAGGGGGTCAGTCACTAGAAGAGGCTCCCCAGGGAAGTGATCACAGTGCCAAGCCTCTAGGAAGAGCATCTGGATGATGCTCCCAGTAATATTGTTTCATTTCATGTATTCCTGAGAGGAGCAGGGTATTGGAATTGATGATCTCGATGGGTCCTTCCAAGCTGAGATATTCCACAGTTCTGAGCTGTGGCAGAGCAAGTAGGAGCCATCAGTATTGCCAGGAGGTCCTTTGAGTTTGCAGGGTCTTGCTGTAGAGAAATCTGCAAGGGGAAAGGAACATTCACAATCCCTGCTCCCCTCGTGCTCTTGGTTTACCCCCAAAGGCATCATAGTTTATTAAAAAAAGTAAATACCTGCACCTGAATGAGGCCAGTAGAGTGTCAGAGAGTTATCACTTCTTCTTCATGTGGGCTGAGAGTTACATGGATGCAAAGCTCAGCTCCTGCTCATGCCATGCCAGGACTGAGCTAAGGAGCACCTCCTCAGGTCTGAGCACAGACAGAATGAGTGATGCCATGAGAAAAGTCACTTGCCCCAGAAGCAGCAGAGCTGACATGTCAGCAGCACCAACCCCTGCTCTTCAGAGAGCCAGGCTGCCACAGGGAAGTGCTTCCAAGCAGGATTAAAGTTAAACTTATTAGACTGAGGTCTGCTATGTCTCAAGAACATGCACACGCATTCGTTGTATGCCCCCTGCACACATGGACACTCACAGTTCCTTTACAATCGAGCTGTTTGCAATGCTGAATTTCAGTGCACATCCACTATTTCACACATTTTCACCTAATCTCAAACTCTTAGGCAACAAATTTTTGAGGGACAAAAGAGTTTTTTTCCTGCCTTTTCTGGATGTCTTTTCCTTGTTAGTTCTATGAGGTTTCTCTCTTTGTAGCTTCAAATAAGGCATTCTGATTATTTTCACTTGGCTAGTTTGATCCTGCGCTGTACTTACAGGAGCAAGAATATTTTTTCTGGTGGCTGCCTCAGGATCCCGGCAAGATGCCATAGTCTGTTAGATGAGAAATGGTGACCTCATGGATAGGAGAAGGGAAAAGAGGAGGCAAGACTCAATCTTTGGTTTTCTACATTTAAATCCCATCAGGCTTTGTGTTTTCATTTCAAATTCTTTCCAAAATACTGTATCTATTTTCTTCCAAGATACTGTGACTGAAATGACTTTGTGCTTTGCCTCCAATGCTTATTTTTTAAACCAAAAGAAATTATTTGTTTTCTGAAGGATCTAAAACTTATCCTACAAAAAGTACCCAGAAATAAAGAAGAAAAAAAGGGTATAATCAGGTTCTGTAGAAATCAGCAAGTCACAAAAGAGTTAAAATTCCTTACACATGGCCAAGTTAAATAAGACATAGAGGGAAACATGGTTCTCCCCCCAGCACTCCTGAACTCTGGGGTGTGGGCTTGCCTGGGAGGCAAAGTTGGCCCCCATTGTGTCTTGTTTAATTTGGCTGCTTGAAGTACTCACTTTTTTTCTTTTTTGTAATTTGGCTCTTCCTGCAGTTCTCACACCTTCCTTTAACATAAATGTCCTTTACATTTTCAACGTGCCTTTCCCCAGCCCTCCATTCCATATTGTTTGAGCAACTGCCTCTTTTTCCCTGTGCACCTACACGTGGCTGCTGGCACAGGGCTGTGTTTACCCACATACAGAGGGAGAATCAAACCAAACTGCAGAGCACCATCAGCACAAGTGTTGTGCTTCCAGGGTGCACTTCTCAGCTCCACAGTCTCGTAAGGAGCCAGGAGTTGCATCCAGGAGATTTCTGCTGGCCAGCAGCAGGACTGCTCTGGAGCAGCACACAATGATGAAGTTTTCCTGTCTGCGCATTGCAGCCTCAGCTGGAAATTCTTCCACCACCACCTTGCCATGGGTCGGTGACAAAATACTAAGCTTGGTCCCACTAAGCCTGCGTGTCTGCGTCGTGTTGCAACAGTGATGGGAAAAATACAGCTCAGACCTGACACCTGTGCTTGGTGGTGTCAGCCATCACACAGCATGCTCTTCCCTCCATCTGACTTTAATATTAAAGTATAAATTGAGCTACATTACGTTTATACAGTGCCAAGTTGGCAAAGATGGGGACTTTGTCAATGCTTCTGCCAGTGATAACAGTTTTGCAATATTGCAGCAGAGATTGGCACA
Source organism: Emberiza elegans (assembly GCA_024865655.1). NCBI lineage: Eukaryota > Metazoa > Chordata > Aves > Passeriformes > Fringillidae > Emberiza > Emberiza elegans. Next base: position 1,364,044 of record JALJVW010000243.1, on the reverse strand, counting down.
CATGGCCAAGGGCAAGTCCTTTTTTCAGTTTACTCGCTGTAAAATGGGGATGCAATGTTTTGACCAGCAAGGGAGATACAGGGATTTCACAGTTATTCTCTAACTGCTTTGCTCATGGAAAGCTGAAGATAAATTTTGAAGCACTGTCACAAAAAGGAGGTTACAGGGTTTTTCCCCTGACTATACAGAGTAAAAAAAAAGGTGTTTAAAAACTTACCAACATAAAATGGAATTTAATACAAATTTTAAGATTTTGTTTTGTTGTTATATGCAAGTCTGTATTTAGGCATAAATGCCCAACGAATTTGCTGAAAAGCAAACAACTTATTCTTATGCTGAAGGAGATGAGTTTCTACTCGCTGCATTAGAAATGAGTTCACTCTAAAGTATGTCTATGTCTGAAAAGGCAAAGCCTTCACCCAGCAGGTGGGCGAAGGGAATGCAGGAGTAGAAGATATTCCAGCTGCTGAGACCTGACACCTTTGGGAGCACATCCACTCACGTCACTGCAGACTCTCTCAGGAGCAGCTGGGTCAAGGACACCTTGTCCATGTCTCAGGACAATGTTGAGGACAGAACTTCCATTTTATTCTGTGCACTACCAAAATATTCCTGGGGAAAAGGCTCTGTCGGCAATGACTCTACGGGATTGAACACTGGCAGCCAATAACATTTTTCTTTCCATTATTGCTGTGAAAATAATTTTTCAAAAAGGTCCAGAAGGAAATCTGAAAATGTGCAGTGAGAAACAAGTGAAACCAGAAAATGGAAATGGATGGCTGGACACATTGGGATTGCTACAGACAGCTCTGGTTCAGTGAGATTTGCTGGGTTGTTTCTTTGCTGGCCTGGGAGATACATCAGAAGATGATATTTAAAAATCATAAATAATCTCATATTGCAGCTGCCAGCATTCTGGGAAACATGGGTAAAAGTAGAGCAGAACTGAGTTTAAGGAACTCCTCAGTGGCACAATTGTGGCAACAGATGAAGGGAGAAAAAAACATAGATATTATGGATGGACGAACACAGAGAATTTTTTAGGCTTGGATTCAAGCTCAATTGAAATTGAGCATGCCTGCTTGCCTTGTAAGGGCAGCCCATGGATGCTGTCACTCCTTCTTGCTGTAGAAGTGTTGGGCATTAGCACTGGGCATCCAGTCCACCCAGGTCCACAGCCCACCCAGGACTGACCGACCCTGAAGACTTCCCCGAGGTTTACAGCTGCAACTCTGTTCCACACAGCTAAATTCAACTTGAAAAGCCATTCTACTTAATATTCCCCTTGCATTTCCTTTCCCTTCTATTGTTCTATCTTCTCTTCACAACCTGCATAGTATGAAAAGTAAATCACTGTGTCAGGGGCTGCCCTGAACGTGGGTCACATGGATTTGCATGAGGCTGTGACTGCATTTCTTATCAATATCTCATTGGTGCCAATACAATGAATGGGGAATAGTCTACCAGCTCAGACCTGAAAGAGATGGACATCAGAGGATCCCTTCACATCAGGTATCATGGTACACTCAGACACTCCCAGGGTGAATATGGCCCCAATATTCGAAAGGAGAAGCCAGAGAACTAAGGCCATATGACAGCTAAGCCTTGCTCCACCTCCCTGCCTCTGTCACTTTGTGCTATTTATAAGCCTGATTTGACAGCTTGATCCATGGCCATGTTAGGCTGATATTTCCAGCCCTACATTTCTCTTATGGCATTAAAGGACCTCCCCACCATGTCCTTTGGGGTGGAAAACAGGTTCCAGAATTATTTAGTTCCCCCGTTTGGATTTTTGCATGAGTAGACCTGCGACAGGAGTCAGGGTCTTCATTTTTTTTGACAGAAAGGAAGGATGATAAATCAAGAATGACTACAAAACAGGTTTTTATCTCCACAAGTTCTTTGGATCAAATTGTTTCCTTCCCAGATCATGGCAGTGATGGAAAAATCTTTCCAAGTTACAGGGGCAGACAACTAAGATGACTCCTAACATTTCATGGTGTTTTTGTTACCCTAAATAAAGAAAGAACAATCAGGCTGTGCCTAAAACCATTTATGTTGGTGTATAGGAAATGTAACCAGTTTAGTGTGCTTTCTAATAATTTGTTGTGATAAACAGTGCCTGAAATAGTGTATACGGTGTAAACAACAAATATAATATAGCACATTTCACATTGAAGAAGTGAATATGTTTCCTTTCAAAGGTTCCTTTTTCTGTTGATATGATTTTTATCTGTGTGGTCAGAAGCTAGAGCATCTCAAGCTCCTTGGATCCATCCAAGAAGGAAAGCAGTTTATTATTCATTATCTAAAAGTACTATCTTTTCAGACTGTGCTGTTCCTTTTGCTATGTGACCATAGCCAATTATCTCTTGTTTCGGATGCATGCGCTTTATATTTCTCTTTTTTATATACAGGTTTCTTCATGTAAGACCAATCTTATTTTACATAATCTTTGGGGTTTTTTTCTTTCCTCAGTTCACCAAATTTTTGTGTTGGTTTCCTTTGGTCTCCTATAAAACTTGACTTTGTAATGTTTACAGAGTTAGGAGGTGGAGTATTTAATGGATAATACTACAGCTGTAGGAACTCATGTAAAAAAAGTACAATACTGTATAGAAGCGGAAGTGATTTTTATTTGGTTTTTAAAAGTGATTTTTATTTAGTTTTCTAAAAAAATATGACACTGCCAACTCACACATGGAACTCACAAGCTCCCAGATGTATGTCTCAAAGTATTCTGGAGTGATTGCCATTAAAACTTCTTTATCTTCTGGCTTTTTTTTCACTGGTGATAATGTATTGACATTTGGACAGATCTTATATATATTTCAGGAGTCACAGGTACTGAGCTTTAACCTTTGAATTTTGGTTAATTATCCACTGTAAATCTTGGGTGACATTGCTGCACTTGTCTTCTCCTTCCCCAATTTGGGTAGCTTGCTAGCAAATCTAGACTTCTTGTTGGGGTTACAGTAAGAGAAATGCCACAGCAGTGCACTGCAGTCTCACTGCCACTGTCCCGTTGCTGCTTGCAGAGTTTCTGCTGGTGAGCCACCTGTGCTGTGATTTGGGTGAAAGCAACACATTCCCCAGACCTTCCCAGTTTCACTTCCATTGATCATGTCCCTGGCTGTCACTACAGGCCACTCTTTGCACCCTTGCTCTCTTGTTCCTCTAGTGCTTTTCCACACCCCTCTGCATTCATGCTGCTTTCTAACTAATCTTCGTACTTCTGTATACAGATTTTTGCGTGGCAACTTAATGTAAACCAGAGAGAACAGTGCTGGCCCTGGCTTGGATGGCTGGCAGGATAAATCCATTTTATGCAGGGTTAATTGTACTGCAACTTGTTCCAGCTTTCCTGAGAGAGACAGATGCAGGTGATTACATCATGTCTGCAATCACTAAACCACATCACCTCTTTAATATAGCTCAGCGACTGCAGTTTTCCTATGTGCCCGTTCCTGTGTTGGTTACACCAACTTAGTGCAACTGTATTCACCTGCAATTACCTGGCTGCACAGTAAAGGAAATGTTATTAACCAGCCCAGGTAGGAAAATAACCCAAGACCATTTCAACCTCCCTGCAAGTCACTGGGCACCCCTGATTCTTACAGTGGAAACACTGGGAAGACTGTGGGTGCTGCAGAATGTCCCCAGGGATCCCTCCAGCGTAGTCTGGAGGGAGAAGTCCCAGCCACAGGCTCCTTCACTGTCAATAACTATGTGAGTAAAGCTCCAGGTTTATTAACAGCTGAGCCAGCTTCTTGGCTGAAGCAGCACCACCCTCTCCATCATCCTAAGAAGGGCAATGATCTCTGTTGGCAGAGTGCACAGTGCTGGAGGTTTAAGGGCAGACCCAGCTAAACAGAGCCTAGCACTGCTCCTGGAAGCATCTGAGGTTAGTCCACAGAAGTCACTCTATCCAATGTCAGAGCTTCCAAAATGCTCAACAAATTCAGAACATTACTGGAATAAGAACAGCATCTGTAGGAACATCAACCAGTGTAAAATTACACGCTCCTAATCCTTCTCCCCCACAGCACGCAATGAGTTCCACACTGAGTCAGAAAAGAGGCGAGCCCAGTGCTCCAGAGATGGGTTATTGCACAACTCTCCCCACTGTGGAGGTTTATCACTCCTCCCAAAATCAGCTGGTGCTGACCACTGTCCAGCACAGAAGCCACACTCACCAACTGCTCTCGGAACACAACAGTGTGCAGTGTCCATGGGAACTGCTCTTTTCCAGCTTTTTCCTCTGTTCATACAGGCTAGAACTGTTGGAAGGCTTTATACCAGAAAGAAGCTGATATTTGAAGAGCCGTACACTGCTCCTGTAATTTGTGGCCATGTCACACCTCTGGAGTGATAAGCAGCAGTGACTGACGTGAAGTAACCCCTGAGAGGAGTTACATGGATTTTAGTTGTATTCTATGCAGTTTCCTAGATAGCATCTACACACAAACTATAAAAAGCAGTGAGAAAATTGAGTGAGCCACTCTTCCAGCAGAAGTTTTGTGGGTCAGCACCAGGCAACAGAAGCCCATCCCAGCTGACCCACAGAGAAGCTCTCAGAAATTATCCCATCTGTGGATTCAAAATGCTGGGCTACAGACTTGGCCAAAAAGTTTGCTCCTGCAGTCTGCCTCTCTGCAGAAGAAAAAATACTGAAGGAGTCAGATGTTCCCTGGACAGGAACCGGCTTATTTATAGCAAGTGGTCCCTTGGCCACACCAGCACCCTCCTCATGAAGTCCTGTCATTGCTTTTATAGTTGCATTTCTACTACATCTGTGGCATGCAATGGGCAGGCTCAGGCATTCCTCTGCCCAGCCCTTGGCTGCATTTTCATGTTGTTGTTTCATTTAGAGTGATGCCCAGCAAGCAGCATCCAGTAAAACTGATCTGCTAGTGCTGATCTCAACAGGATGGGTGCTCTAGGTCAACGCATCTTTTCCACTTGGGGGAAAAATAATCTGAAGACTTTTAAAATTTTTAATGGCAGATGCTGTCTCTCAGCCCTCACCCACCTCAGTAAAGTTTCACCCAGTATGCAATACATGAGGCACTCTAGCAGATCATCTTCTGCAATTTTTGCTGTAGTGTCTTGTAAGGCCCCCAAAAATAGAAAACACTTCCCAAAGCATTAACTTGGCCCATTCAACTCAGCAAACTCTAAGCCCATTCTGTTTTAAGTTACTCAAAATTCCCGTAAGAGGGCATTAGAAGAAGAAAGAAAGAAAGACAGAAAAGACACAGAAAAGGACAAATATAGCCACCACTCCTGGTTCCTGCAGTGTTCAGCTGATAGAAATTACAAGAGGATGTAGGGTCAAGACATGTCCTTGCTGCATGTCCTGGGTTAAATACCCTTTGGCTTTCCTGGGCCCTTCCTCCATGTGGGACTTCTGGTCATTTCTGAAGCTGGACTAGGGACTCCAGAGATGAATGCATTGCCTCTGGTGTGCCACGAACTGGCAGCCACTGCCAGGCTGGGATACAGCCTCTAGGAATAGGGTGGGCAGGGCAGGGCATCCCCTCTCCAGGGCAAGACCCGACCTGCCCTTACCCCTCACACACACACACAGAATGTTCCAAACCAGCAATGCTTCCAGCCTCTCACATTCTTCAGAGAGTGTCACAGCCTGTACAACTTAATTTACATTTATGTTTGTGCCCTGAACATTTTGCTTTAGCACATAGTGCTTACATTTCCTCCAGGAACACTATGTTGCACTGGTTTGCAGTGTCCTGGCATTGCTGAGTTGCACTGACTGTGGTAATATTTATGTCCTGTGCCTGTCAGTGCGCTAAGGAATGAAGCTAAATAAGTTCTGTAGAGCTTGCAAACCCACCCTGATTATTTTTGTGCCATTCTTTTCATTTCTGTAACAAGTTGTCAGGTTTGCACTTGGAATAGCCTGTGTTGCAAGATGAGGAATCTCCTATCATTGAGATTTCCATTACTGCTTCTATTATTTGGATTCAGCTTTTACAAAGGGATACTTCTTCAGAGAGGTACATGATATTTGACCTTTTAAATTTGCAGCATCAAACTGGGAGACACAGAGCCTTCTTTTCTCCTGGACTGGAAACCAGAAGCCTGCATGGGCTAAGGCCAAATGGGCCAGCCCAGGAGAGGTGGAGTTGTGACCCCCTGGCTTCTGCAGCTCTGGGTGGATCCTCTGGTGTTTAATAACATCCATCTGCCAGAGGAAACTTGTGGCTGGGGGCTTGCATGCAGGACACCTGTTCCTTGTGTGGCTTCTTTAAATGAGATGTTACATGGTGGCCTTCCCTGCACTGGGAAAATTAATAAGGTCCCTGCCCTCCTGCACTGTCTGTTCTAAAGAAACATGTGAGAACTTCCATCCCAAAGCTGCTTAAAGCTGGCCAAAGCATTCAAATGTTCGTGGTAAAGTAGGGCAGGAAGGAAGGGGACAGGAACCACAGACTGCTGCCTCTGCCACCCACACACACATGCTGTGCAAATGAGCCATCAAAGGGCTCCTGCATCAGGGGGACCATGCCCGGAGGGCTCCCAAGCCCTGTGGTCAGGGCAGTCACCCAAGGAAAGGGAGCCTGCCGGGGGTGGCTGCTGGGTGTTCTGCACCCAGGGCTGCCCACCAGGACCGGGTTGATCTCACACTGATCCCAGTGCATCTCTCCCATTCTCCCCTGCTATCACCTCTCTCTGGGAAGCCCCAGTTACAAGAGGGAAATGGCTCAGGGCCTTGTGGCCATACGTGGGTGGCAGGGGGAGAAGAGCCACGGCTGTACAGGAGACTCCTGTCACCTGGCTCCACCTCAAATACAATGCTCACATCGTTTTTCTGGGGTGGTGTCAAGGCCTTAAGCAGGTTATCTGCTCAGGGGAGTGTTACCCTTGTGCACCTAAACAAGCACTAAATAAATAATTTTAACAAATGTGTCCCATTATTTCTGATACTGCCTCCCAAACACTGCTCTGGTTTCACTTTGCACAGTGACTGCCAAGGAAGAAGTGTAATATTTTTTGCCCATTTCACTATTACCTTGTTTTTAATCCTCATAAACTGTCAGTGAAACTTTCACACCAAGTACTATTTGTGTACTTACAACTTTACATCTTGGAACAGGGAAGCCTGTCATATTTTTTTCCTATTTTTTCAGTTTTGATGCTGACTATTCTGACCCTGCAGCAACAAAACACTAAGGAATAACTACTATCTAGCTATCTAAGCTCTCTCATTTTATTTATGTGCCCCATAAGAGTTAAATAAATATGTCTATAAATAAGGTCCGTGAATGCTCACCCTGGGGTCAATATGCTTCATACGGAAAGGAATTTCAATTTGTACTAATGCAATAAGGTTTTCTGAAGAATATGGTTGGATGAGGGGAAAAAGCACCAATAATATGAAGGATCACACTGCTAAAGAGTCTGGGTGACCATTCCAAAGCTCTTACCATGGATTCCTACTAAAATGTGTGGAAATTTAGACACCAGTTCTTCACACTAATATGAAAGTTGTGACCTGCATATGTGTTTTGCTTTTTTGAGCTTTTGTTTCCAGTGATCATTTTTTATTGTTTGGTTTTTTTTTTTTTTCTTAAAACAAATTAGACACATGTATTTTGATGCAGACAATGCTTTTGATTTTGTTGAGTCTCTTCTTCTAGCTAAAATACAGATTGACTCACAAAGACTTAATATTATTAAATAAGATGGAGCAATCTAATGCAAAGAGCCATCAGAAGGAAATACTGGTTCACGCAACATACTATTAACCTGTAGAAATTGCTGCCATAAAAAGAAATTTAACCTAAATGTAAACATCAAAGCACAGGTTGAAGGACATTTCTGAAAGATTCTGAAAGGATTTTAGAAAGGCTCTAAAACTCCCTGGTCAAGATTAAACCAATAATTCATTATTAGGGGTAAACAAAAGACAAAAAGGTGAAGGACAGATTGTCCCCACCCATAATCCCCCCTACCCTTTTCAGCAGCATCCAAGGCTAGACACAGTAAAAGCCAGACAGACTAGCACAGAACTGGGAATGGCATTGGTATATTTATCTTCCCTTGTAAAAACAAAAATAAAGAAATGCTTGCAGAATTAATCTTTAAAGGTCTTTCTACCTTTCTGGTGCTTTTTCAATTCAGAGGAAAAGAAGTTTATTGACACAAGGAAAGCTGTAAACTCTGCAGCCATAACTTACAGCCAGGTTTAAAGGGGCTTCAGCCTCCCACAGCTTTCAGTATTAATGTCTCAATCTCATATTAGAATTATAGTGCAAATAAAAAACTGACACATACCCCCAAATTGCATTTTAAAATTATTTTTATATTATAAATAAACTATATTGCTATTTTGAAGTATCATTGACTGTACTGACTGTGAAAAATTGTTCTGAAGAGCTTCTTCAATAATCAAAATAACAATTCAAGCTGTTTTTAATGGACACTCCCTGTGAAGAAAACTTACAAATTCCAAGGACTCAATTTTTTTAACTTCTTGAGAAGACAGAATTTTTATTTTTATTGCAATATTGCCTGGACTTCACAATCTGGCACCATATCTTCACCCCTTCTGTTGTGCAAACACATGTGACAGTATTTTTAAAATGTCTGTCTCTAGAAAACCACTGAGGAAGCCTCACAGACAGAGAAGAACACAGAAGGAACAATTGCAAAGATTTATTTAGCGCTTTCTGTGCTTGGCACTTAGAAACAGAGTTCCGTGCATAGGGCAAATCTTTATACAGCTTTTTCTTCATACATATTTTACATACCATTTTATTGCCCTCTTTTATATTCATAATATTGAATACCCCACTAGGCATATAAATACATTTATCTACAACACCTCACAACAACTCTCAATAATATCTGTATTCTGTTACTTGGTATTTGCATTTTCACACAACTTAAATGCATAGCTTGCACCAAGCTACGATTGTTTTCTTATTTTTAAAGGATTTGAAGAGAAAAAAGAAAAAAAAAAGAACAAGGGAAAAAAACAGAAAAGAAGGATGTTAAAAGGCAATGATCTATTTGGTTAAACAGAGACCATGTGGCAGGTGGAAGGTTGGCAAATACTCAACCTCACTGTTTCTGAAATGCTAATGGTTTTCTACGGCAACTCTCGCATGCAAGGTCAGCTGCACTCCTGTAGAGCTCTCTTTTCTCATCACTCTTCCCCATGCACTCAGTCTGGACAGTTTCTTCCCAGTGGGATGAGTGGTGTGGGAGACACACATTCCTCACAAAGGCTGTCATCCATTCTGTTTTGCTGTGTTACTTCCAGTCAAGCCAACAGGAGCTGAGCCCCCTCCCCCTATTCACCTTTCAAAAGTTCCATCCCCACTTCTGTCTGAGGCTCATTTGTGAGCTAAAACTTTTCTCTCCTCTCTCTCCCACCTCCATCTGCAGGTTGGGTGCTGGTGAGCTCGACCTCCATAAAGAAACAGCCAGTTGGGCAGAGCCATGGTGAGAATGAGGAACCTCTTCAGAAGAAGCTCCAGCCCCGCGGCGCCATTCCTGTGCTACAGTGGCAGAAAGACCCGCAGGCCTTGCTGGTTTCAGTAATGGCCTGAGCCACTCTGGCAGTGAGGAGTTGGCTGGGAACAGGGAGGTCTTTAGATCTTTGGGCAGTGCAGCTTCAGAGGATGAAGCCCTGGGAGACTGCCCTTCTTCCACACTTGGAGGAGACAGCACAGGGAATTAATCCCTCCACGCTCAAAGCTCACACTGCCTAAAGTTAATGCAAAAAACAGTAAATTCAGCTGCTTCTCTCCAGCTCCTCGTTAAAGTCATGCCCTCTTCTCTGCAATGTCCAGAAAAAGCAGATGCTTCGTGCCAGTCTGGAGGCCCTGGGCTACAACAAGCGGCGACGGCTGTCAGTCGAGGCTCTCCAGGAGGTTCTGGGGCACACACCTAGATGGCTTATGTCCTTGTTTGTCGTTACAATACTAGTTCCACTATAAGTTTGAAGGCAAAAGAGTACTGGGATGGGTTCACCCCTGGGAAGGATGAAGGTCCGGCTGCCTTCGATGTCAAGGAGAGGCAAGGCTTGTTAGACCATGTGCACAGACATCTGTGAGGAGGAGCCCTGGACGGCTCCGTACTGCCTGTTGTCACAGGCGGCCGCCGTCTGCTGGTTGCTGGAGGGAGGGCTGATCATGTGCATCCCGTGATCCATCCCCGTGGAAAGGTATTGCCTCTCTCCAAAGGCCCCACTGGAGGGGGAAGAGCAGAGTAAAGTGCTTTGGGAGGTGGTGAGTTTCTCTGGGCTTGCCGCCAGCCTGGGGGAAGCAGGGAAATTGTATCCATAGAGGTTGTAGGGATTGTGCAGGGAGAAGGCATTGTAGGAGCTCTGCTGCATGTGGCCGCCACCAAACATGTGTGAAGAGGAGGAGGTGGAGGCAGGGTTGCCTGCTTGCATGACATACTGAAACTGGGAGCTGGGGAAAGATCCCAGCTGGCCGCTGTACGCCTCCATCTTGCTGTTGCTGGGCAGGGAGGAAGGAGCCGGCATTCCTGAGATCAAGGAGGGAGTCCTCTGAGGCATGAAGGTTTCGGAGGGCTGCGAGGCAGAAGCGCTGCTGCTCTGCAGCCGGTTGTAGCCCCCGTCGCTCAGCCCTGGGTAGCTCTGCAGCGCTGCCATGTTGCTTCTGGCACAAGGAGGATAATCAGACAGGTTGAGGTTGCAAAGCTGAGTCTCCCTGCAGCCAACATTGAAAGTGTTGGGGGCCAGATGGAAGGCTGGAGGAGAGCAGGATGGAGAGAGAAGGTGAGAAGAAGCGGATGGTGATGGGGTCCCCGTGCTGGAGGTGGTCGGGGATGTTCCTGTGCTGCCTCCTGCAAAACAAAACACATGAGAGGATGTTCAGCACCCAGAACCACATCTGCAAAATGAGACGGTCTCATTGAAAAACAGCTTAGTTCAATAAAGAAGCAAGGGTGGTAAAATGGCCACTGAAAAACTCAGCATTTCTTGGCAACGGCCCTCGCTTTATTAATAGCATCCCTTGGTCTTTCCTTCTGCTTTTTTGTTACGACTTTGTATTTCAACAGACATTTTATTCCCTTTTAAAATGGGAGAGGGAAGCAAGCCTGCCACAGAGTAACCCAAGTCATTGGGAAAAGCTGTGAGGAACGATGGCTCCATCAGTCAAGAGACCTGCCATTTTCAGGCATGTTTATCTAGTTATCTTTAGGGGGGAAAAAATAAATTATCCTCTCTCCTGGTCTGCAGGAAGATCCCCAGTCAGTGAACGGTATGGTCCCCCTGCAAATACGCTTTATCATCTGCTCGGGGGCTTGCGGTGGGAAGTGGCTGAAAGCGTGTTGGACTTTGCACTATTCAGCATTTTTGTCAGCTGGCTCACAGTGCAGCAGCACTGATTCAAGACAGAAGTAACACTAAAATGAAGGGACACAGTTTCGAGCTATATCCTGCTCCACAGAGTGCAGAAAGGGGACGTGTCAGGATTTTCAATCATCTGTGTAAAATTTAAAAGGGATTCCATATGTTGTACCACTGATGTTAACAAAATATTGATATATATGCGTGTCAGTAGTATCAGCACATAATACAATATTTATGCTACGAATGATGGAATTGACCATTCTGCCCAGCAGGGATGCTCCCATGTTCTGACCTGGGAAAATAATACTGTGTAATACTACCAAGAATAGTAGCAAACTGAAAGTAAGTGTTATGAAAAAGAGATGGCACAATTTTGAGCTTAAGAAGTGATTATTTATAGGCAACATTCTGAACTGGAGGAAGCTTCCTTGAACAACCAGGAAAATCAGTTCTGTGCTTTAAAGAATTCCATTTTCTGATGTGAAAACTTGTATTTTCATTTGATTATTCTCTTTGTATGAGATTCCCTTTCTGCATTAGAGCAACCAACAGTGGAGACTCTTGTAAAAGGACCAAAAGAAGTACTGGTGAAAAAATTTGACCAGGGAATAAAGAGACCCAGAGGAACTGGGAAGCAGCATTTCCAACAAGGTAGAACATTACAGAGGAGAGGCAAAGGGAATTGAAAAGACTGTGTTTGAATGGGCAGGTGAAGTTTTACCAAGGCAGAGATTGCACACTTAGGATCAAAAATAAGGGACAACTTTTTCATGCATCACCTTATGGAAAAAAATCCAACAGGATTTTGAGACCAGTTTAGGTCTGTTGCTGGAAAAAAAAAAAAAAAAAAAAAAGGACTTAATGCAGTGTTGCTTGATGAAAGAGAATAGGTGATGCTAGTGGTTAAGAGATGGACTAGAAAAACTTGTTCTGTGTCAGTATATGATGGTGAGAATGAAAGTCAGATTATATCTGAATCTTTCTGACACATCTAGGGTGAAACAGGATGGGGAGTGAAAATGTAACCTCGAGATGCTAATATTTGTGATTTTTTAAGATTTTTTTTAATCCAGATTCAAAAAAAATGAAGAGAAACAGCACTGGGTAAGCACAGCCTGGAGTGATTGCTGTTGATCCAGGCAACACTAACAAAAAGGCAAATTTCTGTGTTGCCAAGTCAGAGCAGTCATTCCCATTACCAGCCATGGGGAGGAATGTTTACCAGTTATTACTGAGCCACTGACTCCTTTTGTCATTCATTCCAAAACATAAAAGAGAAGCATTGCATCAAGTCACCATTAAAGTAAATGAGAGAAATTGAATTTTCAAATGCCACCATGGACTCTGCTTTCACTTCTTGACAATACAGAAATGCTCAAACTTGCTCACGCATTTTAGCTCCAGAGTTCAAAGGCTTGTTGTGTACGTTTCTGATTTAGCACTTATTTTAAAGGCTACAATTTCCTGGTTTATTTAATGTCTCTGTCAGACAACCTTGGGCTATTTTGGCTGTGGTAAGTAAAAATGGCACCTCCTTCAGCCTTTGTCTCTATCTCTCTTTTACAGGTTGTGAATATGCAATAGGGTCAGCAGAAGGGAAGGTTGGCTTTTACACGAGTAGTTCCACTCCAGCCTGTTTTAGTTGAAATTGCTGAAAAAGGTGAGATTGAACACAACTACAGACACTATTTTTGTTAGCCCTGCTGTAAAGAGCACAACCTGTAACAGGGAGAACAGGCAGACAGCTGAATTCATGTACCATCTTCTAGTTATCCAAGACCAAAATATAGATATCAAACAATCACAAAACAAATACAGCACAAAGTGAGATGTATTTAGCCCACAGTAATCCTGCTTTTGACTCTTTATACCATTTATTTCATGAACAAACTGCAGAAAGTGACTCCCTTGCTGACAATGTCTGGAGAATAAGTGAAAATGGATATGTATATATGTATGAGTATTTAATGATCTGTTTGAAATAAAAGATATATAATAAATTATTAAATACAATGTTTTAATTTCAGTCTTCCTTTGCCCCAGAGCTAAACTTTATCAACTCAGTAGGAGAAAAGTGCACACACTAGTTACCAGGGAGAGATGTCACATTAATTACCACTGTAAACAGCCAACTGTGAGTTCCCTTACTAAACTGAACAACCTGAGTTACAAACCACAGGTTCAGACTGTGAATTCCTACCTATTCCTGAATTTTCCAAATCTGTTTGCTTACAAGAATTTTCTAACAAGCAAGTTCTTAACTTTGCCAAGCTCATTTTGAAATTTAAATCTTTATGTTTTCTTCATTTTTTTCTGTTAATTCTAGTATTAATATTTGAAGTCTTGAGTTTTTAATATGTTCACAGATATGGATATATGTCTCTCACTTTTTCTAGAGGATGTATTACAATGTGAACATCTGCCTGTGACTTACATGGCTGTCAAAAATACTCAGAAGACATTCTAGAAAGAATTAAGAAGTGAATCCTTCATCCTGCTTGTTGGAATAAGGATCCTCAAGGTGTGAGAGGAGGGTACAGAGAGATCTGCTTGTCTAATTTGCATTGAAATTGGGGGTCATTAGACTTTATTAATCTGCTGAGAAGGTACAATCTAGTTGTACCCATAACTGAGGCTTTGGCTACACAGAGTAAGTTTTGCTTGTTAGCAGTTTCTAGCATTGCTTAATGGTTCCAAAACTGAGAATTGCACATTTCAGTCACCTCCACATTGCACATTTGGAGGTCACCTCCAAAGAAGGATTGATGATTCTGTTTTGAATAATCCCTATTTGCAGGCCAACAGGAAAACCCTGACATGACAACACAACAGTTAGGAAACAGAGTAAAAAAGACTTTTTTTTCTCTGTAACTTCAAAATTATGAGGAGGTAAGAGATCCATCAACGTGAGCAAGTACCAAACCTAACAACTCTCTTTAAAGAATGCTTTGCTACCAATGCCAACCACAAGCACAGGACACACCACACTACTGCTGCAACAGAGCATAATGCAGATGCAAGAAGTCCCTGATCATTTGCAGAGTAATCTTTACACCTTTAAGTGGAACAGGAAATAATGCAAAGCAAGGCCTGTCTCAGGTCATTCTCTTCAGACCAGCTCCACTCTGCTCTGAAGGACATTTCTTAGCCATCTTTGCTGGCGGCCCTTAGTGTGGGCCATACACAACCTGGACTTTTGTGAAGTTATAACTTGGTCTGTAGTTGTTACAAAGTCAGTCAAATACCCCTAGAGATGGCAGCAAGCCCAGTAAATATATCCACACTATAGCACAGTCTTGGAAAAACAGATGTGTGTGTCATTTCAATGGAAGGCATGGATAGAAACCAATCTAGTTAAACTGTTACACAAAACTATGTTAGGTCTGGTTTAAGTCAACTGAAACCACATTTAAGCAAGAATAAAATTAATCCCTCGATAGTTGCCCTCTGTTCCTTTTCTCTACCCACCATTTCCCCTGGAAATAATTGCCAACACCAAAAGCATTTACTAACAATGTCACAGTATCTCTCACCTCCACTCTTACCATGACTCCAGAGAGATTAATTACTATTTTGAGCAGTCCCTACAAGATCATTTTTTGGCTCTGCAGGCATTGGTTCCACATATGTGCCGTTATTGAGCCACATTTGTATAAAATATAAGGTTCAGAATTTCAAAGGCCCCTCCTTTGTATCTGAAGCCTGCCCCACAGGGCAGGAAAAAGTCTGTCCTCAGTGTCCTGCTGTTCTGTCCAGGGTTTAGCCAACCAATGCTGTCATCCTGAAAGGAGCTGGTTCTCTGGGCATACAAGTGATAACTAAATTGACCTTATCAAAAGGACAGAAGCATTTTCAATGAGGGGAACTGGAGAATGATCAAGCACAAGAGAAGTCAAAATTTGTGAACTGGGACCAAGAAGTAGGGAAAAAGAAGAATGAAATCGTGGTGGAAGACAGGGAGACCATGTGGAAAGGGTGGCATGTAAAGGCAAACCTTCCTCTTCTTGTCACTCTTGTGACACCAAATGGAAGTGCTGTCTGTGCACCAGTGTCAGGTACATGCCCACAAGGCTTAGGGAAGAAATTACAGCTTTTCCTTTGGGTATCAACAAGAGGTACCATTAAAATATCATCTCAAATAGCTTATGACTGGCATTTCTTTCCTGTCACATGTGTCCATCTATGCCACAGTAATGGTGCTGTCTTCCTGTATGTCCCAAATAAACCATTGCTTTTGTTTTTACCTAGATGGAGCTTGTGTTAAGAAAAATTTCAGGGCAAACTGCAGCCCAAGCATACATAGTCCATAAGGCATGATGTGCCTTAAAGTGTGGGGTTGGAATATTCTGAAAATATTCAGCATGCCAGAGCATCTGAAATGCTACAGGGACCTCTTCCACAGAAGGCAGGTCACGTAGAGAACTTCTAATACTGCAGTGTAGATGGAAAATGTATCTGCCAGCAGCCAGCATTTGCCAAAGGAGCTTTCTGGCAACAGCAAGATAGTGGGGAGAGCATCAGTGCCAAGGGAGTCTGAAGCAATTGTGCATGGAAAATTTTCTGGGATCTCTCTTATGCATGACACCATAATATTCACTTGTCCCTCAACTTATCCCAACCTCCTTTATCTGAAAGGTGAACATAAATCAAACTTTAGACTCCACTGCAGCATATTTTCCTTGCTAATGTTTCCAAGCACTGGATGCTACCCTCACCTGCAATGCCTCCATACAAACCTCTTGGTCCCTGAAGTCCTTGCTCAATGCAGAGCTGCCTTCAGCACAACATACCTGAACAGGAATGCCATACTCTGGGCAATGGCAGAGTCTCACCAGACAGACAAGAGCTTTAGAGAAGTTTGGGCAACTTGGTCACAGCCTGCAGTTCTCAGCATGGCTGCTCTCACACAGGGTGACCTGGTATTCACTGTCACATTGCAAACAGATGTGGCTGCATGTCCTCAGTGTTTGTGCTTTACTTTCTGACAAGGATGGGAACAGCAAGGTGGTTTACATTAAGATTTTATGTTTTGATGGGTCAGGCAGTCCAAAGTTATTCTTTGAGTGCAAGAGCTTAGCCCACTCCCACCTACAAGCTGGTTTAGCTTGTGGCCAGACACGAACCACGGGGTCAGCATGGTCAGCCCACGGCCTGCAGGCTGTGCTGAGCCCACAGGACAGTGTCCAGCCCACAGCCTCAGCCAGGCCATCTCCTTCCACCTCCATATGTGAACAGGACCTCATGCTTGGATTGAGGTGCACAACCTCACCTGGAGGAGCCACAGCCCCTCTTCTGACACTTGCCCAAATGTTGGCGTCTTCATCATATGATAGGCATGTATCCAAGCACCTGGGGGTGCAGAAAAAAGGGACTGTGCCCACTAGTCATTCACCTGGCTCACAGCTCTCCTCCTGGCACTTAACTTGGGCAAATAAGCCCTCCTGAGAGGTAGCTTATATTCACTTGGGCACAGAGCCATGCTAATGCAACTCTCCAGCTTTCCAAATGGAGCTGGCCAGGAGCTGGCATGTGTCTGGCCAGAAGGGAGTACAGAGGAGCCTGCCCATGCAGATGTACTCCAAATAATTTCTGAAAGATCTGGTTTTTGTGAGGACTCTACAGTCTTGGATACATATATATATAGGGTTTTTCTAAAGCACAGGAAAGAGCAACTCTTACCAGTGTTTTGCAGTGTCCTATCCTCAGACACAACAGTAAATAAATGCAATGGCATGCATGCAAGACAACAAATTTGCACAAAAAGGTAAATCCTACTATCAATCTGTGCACTTCCACACACAGGCACACTAACTGTGGCGTATGAAATTTACTCTCCACCCTCCAAGTCACTTCACCTTTGGTAGCAGAATAAAAACGATTTTTTTTTTACTTGCCCAAGGATGGGAATCTGCAGGAGTAATGAGGTCAGGAGGGAGGGTTTGTGCAGATTGCCAGGCAGTCTGACAGATAGATTATGAGGCCAGAGTGTGCCACTGTAACTATCTGATCTCGTGTCCTTTTGGAGCCAGGCGTAGCAAAACCTGGATCCATTTCTGCTTCAAGCAGCACATGCCTCAGTCCTGCTTGATGCCTTCAGACATCTAAATGCCACAATATCAGGTGTCACTCCTGCTCTCACCTATCATGGCAACTTTTTCCTTGCAAGTATAACTGGCAGCCCAAGGTCTCTGCTCCCAATCCTAGCTCTCCAAAATTCAAACCTAAAACCTCCAGAAGGACTGAAAGAATCTTCATCACCATTATTACCCCTCTGAGTTCCCTCTTCACCACCTTGGAAAACTAAATGGCTTTGATACCTGTTCCTTGTCTTCTCACCAAGAAAGAGCAGGGCCACCTGGTCTGAGACATGCTGGACTCTCTTCACTCCTTCCCTATTTTTAGGAATCAAAACTTCCCACTTTCATGGGAATGAGAGCCATTTCTGTCTTCACAGAGTGTAGCTGCCTTTTTTCTCTCTAGAGCCCTTGGCCAATTATCAAATTATGAATCCGCTGGTAAAATCTTTAAAAGGCCCAAATGAGACTCAAATCCTATTGGCGTGCCAAGTTGCTGGGTTGTAGAGGAAACATAAAGAGTGCTTTGTAGTTCTTTGGGATACAGCTCACAGAGCACATAAAAAAAGAAGATAATTACAGCAATAGATTTAAGGGGCAAAGTATGTACTGTATGGCACAAAAGTGAGGAATGAAAGGAAATTTTGGTTAAGGTTGGCAAATTATAGAGAAGGACCTTTTAAATAAGTTTGCCTCAAATTACAAGAATCATTGGAATTAATGATAGATCTAGAACAACTCAGAATAATACTTTACTTCCCTTTATGTCTTACAAATTTCTTCAAGGCAAACTGAGCAGTCAGACAGTTAGAGATAAAATTTGCCTCAGTTATCCTCCAAGAAAAAATATTTTCAAGATCTAATGGTAAAACCAACCTTCTTTTCTAATGTGGACAAAGAATATGATTCAGAGGATGTGATTTTCATTCCCATCCATATCCAGAGCACCAAGACAGGTGAGGAAAAACATTGAAGTACTGTGGTGTGTTCAAGAAATATGTAATATTTTATTAATAAGAAAATTATGTGCTACTCTTAGGAAACCGTTCAAATCTTCAAAGTATCATTGCCCACCTCTAGTCATTCTTGTGAAATCTGATCGCCACTCAGCAGATAACAAAGAGTTAGGCTTCAGCCACTGGAACTCAGGGCAAACACCTGTCTGGAGTAACAGAGCACTTCAGGCTCCTTTCAGGTCCTCAGGAAGCAGCACAGGCTTTGACTTCCAGCTTCCTGTGTCACATCTGGGAGGGCATTTTAATTTTCCAGTGAAGCACCAGAAATGACTCTTCCCTAAAGGAAAACTGTCTGCAGCTCAACCTAGAATAAGCTGGAACAGTGTTTTCCCTGGTGCTTTGTTTAAATGGGCAATGAGGCAGTCTACCAGCCATTGGAAGTATATAGCAGAAACCAGCACTTGATCCCAATAACTCTGGCAGCAAATGCTCTGTTTCCAATCTCCTCTTCAAGGTCAAAAGATTCAAGCAGATAATTGAGTCCACACCCAGCTATCTGACCTCTGCCAATAGCCTAGACTGTTTACAATTGATTTTGAAAGGGAAGCAGAATCCAGATTATCCCGGTGGTGTTGCTGTCAGAACTAATGGCTGCCTTTGGGAGGCAAGGGGCCAATCAGATGAATTTGTAGGTGGTTCATCCTCCCTTGGCATAAGCAGCTCCTCTCTTGGGAGACACTATTTTTGGGGCCTAGGATCTCAGATAAAGCCAGAAGGATCTAAACAGTTATATACTTCTTTCTGTCTCCAGGCCCCTGCGGTGCCTTCAGATGAAGTTCTGGAGGGCTCAGTCATCGTTCCACTTGACACCAGTACACGTTTGTGTATACAGGATTTTGTTTTCATATGGGTGCAATCAGGGCAGCTCTCTGAGCACCACCCCTATGGGGAAAGAGTATTATACTGAATAAGTTACAGACAGTACAGAAAAACTTTGGCAAGAGAGAGGTAATGCCTGCCCAGAAAGGGTAATGTTTACAGACAGAGAAGCTGGAAAAGCAGCAACACCTCAGCTCAGGGTATCTGTCTCACATCTGCTGATAGCTCGTGCAGACTTAGGGTCTGTCTGGAAACATCGTTACTACAAGAAAATATTGTTCCTTTCCAGCAGTAAACGAGACCTTTGAATCTGTTCCACACTGAGGAGAGGGAACCTTTTGTGCGTATCCTTGTGGACACAAGACTGCAGGGTTAAGATATTCCCCTCTCAGAAGAGGGCAGTGGGACCTGTACTTAATCAGTTTGTATGTGCATGCTGCTCTAGAGATAGCACCAGCTGTCTCATCAGCAGGGAACACACCCCTTTTTCCCTACAGCACCCTTGTAGATGATTTCCAACGCTGATCTCAAGAGCCATTAATGCCAATTTTGCAGACCCTCTAGGAGGTGTGTTCTCTACTCTCTACCTCCAGTCCAAGATCAATACAGATGCTCAAGTTGATGGAGAAGGGATTGAATCTACAGTGTCTACCCTTTGTTGGATCCCTGGAAAAAGCACTTATTCAAAAAAACAGCCCATTTGGAAAGAAAGCTGCCCTGAGAGCTGACCAGTCATGTTTAAGATGTTTGACTCTTGTGGATTTGTTATTCATGCATCAAAACAATAATTTATTGACAAAGTGAATTTTTATGTGCTGCAAGCCAAGTGATAGATCACATCATGTGACTGTCACATTGGTCCTGAAGTTCTGCTTAGGAGGCACTTCTTCCTACCAACTGCCAGGGTACCTTTGATTTCATTTCTTGTTAAGTCATCAGCTTTTGTAGGAAGGATTAGATACTGATCACTCTTCTAATATTGCCCCAGTGCCTTTTTAGTCTCTATGTCCTCACAAAACTTAGAGTCACTGATAGTGATCTGCTCATCACAATATCCTGTGGGAAACTGGATATCACAAATGAGCCAGCAACAGCTCTTTTTTCTCTTAGTGACATAATGCAGTTACTGGAACTCTGATTTTCTTTTTTTCTCTCCCTCTTTTTTTTTTCTTTTTTATGTTCCCTTTTAAAATCAAGAAACTGAGCCACAAATTTTTAATAATGAGAATCTGGATGAGGTTCAATCTAAATTTTGAAAATATATTCCAATTAAAGGCTTTAATAGATTCTTGGCTTTCCGTACGTCTCACTGCCATATGCATTCAATAACACCAAGCCCCTTTCTCACCAGCAGTACATAGACTGCAGTGTGGGTGATACCATTCCCCAAAGGTCAGCTGCTGCTGGATTGCCATTTTTGGAGCATTTCGTGCAAAGGTTTTTCTCAGGGGGGACTTCTTTCTTTCAAAGCTGGCTGCAGCTCTGCTGTGATTGTGTCCAGCGTGGCGCTCACTCTTGCGAAGCTGCGGATACTTTGGGATTATGCACTCCAAAAGAGAGGTTTTATTCTCAAGCCAGGGGATTTCACTAAGAGTAGCAGCATGTTCTTTCCCTTGGTAGGACAACATGGTGACCACTCAGGTCACAGACCTGCCAGGACTTGCTGATGTGCTGCCCTTCAATGCAACACGTGCAAGTAAAGCTCATGGACCAGGAGATTCAGCTGCACCAGGCATCTGCAACTGGGTGCAACATCAAACCCTCCGGTTTGCCTGGCAGCTGAAACCCATCATTGTGCAGATTAGAAAGTTATTCAATCCCTGCATGAAATAGCTGCATCCAGCACACACAAGTATCGATTTTGGTGTGTCTCTTGCTCCACATAAAGCTTGGGCCAAACAAATGAGCAAAGCACTAGGATGCAGGTCAAATGGCAGAAAGGATAATGTGGAAAAAATTGTAGTGTCTTTAGATAATTGCATCACATAGATGTGTCTGGAATACTCTGTGCAGACTTGTATTTAAAGAAACTATTAAGAATCTGGAAAAGTTCCCACTAAAAGATAAATTAAATGATTGGTTCTATTCACTTTGAGAGGCACAGAAGGGGGAGATAAAAACCTATAAAACAATTAAATGTATGAAGAGGGTGGATGAGGGGAAATTTGTCCTTAGCACTTTAATACCCCACAAAAAGGGATAAACACTTAGAGCAGAAAGCTTAGTCTCTTGAATGAAGCATATTTGCATGCTTGCAGGTTACCAAGCAATCTCTATTGCCCTTGCTACCTCTGTCCCCATCACTGACCATTTTGCAGTATTTTGGGGATTTGTACCTCTTAGGAACTGCACTAATTCATTTAGTTCTGGATAAGTTAGTGCTGGAACCAGACTCTGAAGAGTAATATTGGGATTGTCCTTACTGAAGGGCAGATTTGTAGTTATCCTCAACTTTGAGGTCAGTCAGCTCCTCATTTCAGAATACACACTAGCTTTTTGCAACTGGCACTTGTGCAGTAAATTAAATGCTTTCCAAAAAATCATCACATTTATACAGTTATTTTTATCAGTCAAATCTCTAACCTAAACAAATAATTCGGTTGGATTTGTTAGGCAAAACTACCTTGGAAAACTCAGGTAGCACAGAAAAATCTAGCTTGAAAGCAAGGAAGACCTCATATTTATGCTGCTGATGCCCCAAGCTTTTGCCCCAGAAAATATAATTTTTCCTTATTACAGTAGGATGCATCCGTCTCTAGAAAATCAAAACTGAATTCCACAGTTCCTACAGGGAAACTGTTACAGCACATCCTTAAACTTTGTGTAACTAGAACCTACTGTATTTTTTCCTATTACCACAGACAGTGTCTTATGTTAGTACTTTTATCTATTCTCTCTCTCCTCACAGGCTGGACAACCATGGCTTGCTCCTCATCAGTCCTAGGCATGTGGCCACTCTTGCTACCCTCATCTTGTCTCTCTGCAGTAAGAACTCACTCCTCTTTAGCTGCAGTGCACACATCTACTCCCAGAAGTCTCCCGTAGCGCCCAAGCAATTTCTCAACAAACATTTCAGGGGATAAAAGGAAAGCTTGCATTTCCTCAAATGTTTATTCAGAAATGTCAGATATCCACCCAGCTTTGATGAAACCAGCAGGATCTGAAATTAAAATATCAATTTATGACAATAAAAAAAAATCAACTTCATTTCTACTTCATAAGTATATAAAGGTATGAGATGACACCATGCAGCTCAGAGCACTGAAGCTCCAGATGAGTGAGAGGAGGAAACTCTGGGGAAAGTCACATCCACGTAAAGTCTCAGAGGATCTGAGGTTCAATAGCTTGTGCTGATGTCAGCTCTTAAACAGCAGTGATTTACTCACCTGTCACCCAGCTCATGTGCTTGAAAGCAAGGAGACAAAGAGGTGTGAGCACGATATATCCTGGTTGTCTTACATTTGGAGGGAGGAATCACATGTGGCTTAAGGCCACCTCAGCAGTTTTTGCTCTTTCTGTCACCAATTCCAAGGACTCCATACCAGCATGTTTGTCCTTGCCTTAGGGGGGTGTCCCAGCAGTCAGAAATTAAAATAGAGCATGTTTGTACCTTAGCTTTCCACCTATTTTTGAGACCGGAGTCAGCTTGTTACAGCAGTTACCAGGGAGATGAGCCCTGTGAGGGTTGGAATATTTCTGATTTATTATTTCACGTGGCTAAATGCAGAGCTCAAAAACCCTTTTGAACAGGCTGTTAAGTTTTGAGAGCAACCTGTGAACACAGCTTCAGTTAAGGGCTGCCCTAGGCTTTATTGTCTCTGGTGCAGTGGTGGTGGTCTGCACAGGGCCTGCTGATTACAGGGTACTGTCTTGCTTTCTGGCTTTTCAGCTGCCAAACTATATTATAACAAGCTAAAAATACTTAAATACTTTCCTTTCCTAATATTACCTTAGCACGTAAGCAATAGTTGGACCTGGCACTAGGATGTTATCTGATAACTGAGGGGAGGGAGGCAGGCGAGCCCGGATAGGGGGTGAGACATCGGAGAGAGGCTGCTTCAGTGACTGTGACCAGGAGGAGAGGCTGTTATGTTTCTATTTAGGTGGGTGATGAAAACATTTCTAAATCCTTGCTTTAACCCATCTCTGACCACGTGCCCCACCACAAGTGCTCCTTGACACAAGCCCCTGAGCTTGTGCAAAATCCCTCCTGCCCCATGCTGTGCTATTCAGAAGAGTTGGGTGGTCAGGTGAAGACCATGCATGGGGACTCTAACAGATCTGACCTACTTCTGTGCTGTGCCATCAGAAAAATTATTTAGCAGGTGACCTGGGCCCTGGGGTGTTGCATGTGGAACTGGGATGGGGGAGAGTCAACAAGCAAGAAGGGATTCCTCAGCTGAACACTCTTCTGATTCTGCCTCGGTGATGGGCAGCCCCAACAACCACTGCTGCTTCCCTGCATCTCGAGGAGAACACACCATCCACCCCAGGTGGATTCAAGATCTGGAGGGAGGTTTTGGGGGTGATGTCAAGCTTGAATATGAAAGGCTGGAGAATCTGCTATGCAGGACAGGCATTTGGTGTTGATTGCTTACCTTTGCTGGTGTCACATTTGAACACCATTTTGAATTGTTTCTTTTCTTGCATGTAGGTTGGAGTAAAAAAAAAAGTATCAGGCTGCTGCCTTGATAGCTCTTTCTCAGTGCTCCCTGTTTTTAACTAGAAATAGCTGCACTAAAGTGAATGGGAAAGACCTACCTCTGCAAAAAGCAAAATAGCAACATGGCCTGAAACTAGAGATGAAAGCCCTACTTAACTAATGAGATATGTAAAGGGCAGAAGCTATGAAAAGACACAGCATGAACACTTGGCCTATCCAATAATTCCTCCCAGATTCTTACTAAAAGAAAGTGTCTCCAGCAAGGCCACCGTGTTTTGAAATCAAGGTAGCATAACCCCAAAGGGAGACATATTCTTGTTCTCCTAAAACTTCCAGAAGGCAAATCTCCCCCACGCCCCTTCCCTTCATGTTTGCATACAAATGGCAAATGTAAACTATAAATGGAGAATGTGTCTGACATGGTTGAGCATTTCCTCAGTCTTTTTGTGCTCTCTTCACATTTAACTCATGCTGTGTACTTGAGTTGGTTTGCCCAACCCTACAATCCTTCCTGCTCCTCCTTCTAGCTCTTAGGAGTCTATCTCTAGGGAGACCAGGGAATCCAAGGTATTCCATCACACCTGTTAAGACATGGCCTGCCTAGGGCCCCTGTTTCAATCCCCCTCTCTGCTCTGTGTCCTCTCACTTCAGCTGAGAGCTCAGCAATGTGTGTGACGTCCCCATTCCACTTGCTGGACACACAGCAAAGTGTGTGCATCGCTGCTTTTATGCCCTCTTCTCCTGCTCTTTCTATAGGAGAAAGAGCAATCTCTTTCTTGCCATCTCTTTGTTCGCTCACCTTGCTGCTTCTGCATGGTTGTGAAATCTTCAAAGGTGAGAGTGCGCACGGGGGGCCTCCAAAAGGCATAGGTCTCCATGATGGCCTCCAGCCCCGTCCTGGGCAAAGAAAAGAAAATGAGGAGTGAATAAGAATGTCAACCAGCTGGGGATACAAGCACTGAGGAAAGAAGGCTCTGACGTTGCTTGGCAGGCTGCCAGCGGCCACTGAAAGGTCACCTTGGCATCTGTGAATTCCTCAAGTGAGCCTTCCCGCACAGGTGCTGTCCACAAGAGTAAAATGAAATTTCCCCAGTCCAGGATTTCAAAAGTTCCTAACGGTCTCTAAATGCCTTTTTCGTTTCTAGCAAGAATCTCAAGCCTTCTGTCTGCTTTCCAGGGGACACACGACTGTCAGCTCCTTAAGGCATACTCAATTTATCCTTGAGTGGCCCGCCACAATTTTGGATGTAAGCTGTTGTGCAAATAAAGAAAGCCTGGGATTCAGACTATGTAATCAGAGAGATTTTGTGAATTGCCTTTTCCTGCCACTTAACAGTTCTGGACACTGTTCCAAAGGACTATGAGAAGCCATCAAAAAGGGAATCCTCTTGGTTTTGAACTACAACTAGAAATGCATAAAATGCTCTTTCTAAAAGGTCAGTGATGCAGCTGCTTTGGGTCTCTAACTCACCACAAACACTTATCAAAGAGAAAAAGCCAAAAACCGAGCGAGAATTTTTCTTCTTGAAAGGCTGGGGTCTCAGATTTTTTCTTGTTGTCACCACAAACTCCTAGCTCTGCTGGAAGTCTCTTAGTGCCACAGGCTCAGTGAGGACATAGGTGTGTTATCAAACCCACTGGAGTTTCTTCCTAGGAAAAGTTCTCCTCAGTGGAAGTTGTACGCCGCTCTGTTCCCCATTCCTCACCTTCCCCAGCCTGTTTTCCCACAGTAGGTTACAGCCCTTGCACTGAATACCAGGAGAGATTCTTCATCAAATGTGAGAACATATCCCCTTTCAATGCAAAAGGCACAACATCCCCAGAGCCGCTCATCAGATGTTGAGCTGACACTGGAGCTGCCTTTTCCTTCTGAAAATGTCTTTCTGCACATGCCTCCACTCACTCAGTTAACTTTCCAAAGTCTCCCCGGAAGCTTGGATGCTTTAAATACATTGGAGTTGGCAAACCAAACTCTGTATTTTAAGAGGAGGTTTAGAAGAGAGGTTGTTGCATGGTGTTTATTAGCTGCTAAGCTGTTAGAAGTAGAAACAGAAGACATCTCTGCATAGCAGTCTCACACTAGTGCTGAGCACATTACAACAAAACTATTTGGTTAATACAGTGGCCTCTGCCAGCTCATGGAGCTCAGAGGCAACAAGGCAGGGCAGAATTTGAACTCATCATCTAAGCTGGGCTCTGTGTGCAGAAGCTGCCCTTTGACAACCGGTACCACCCCAGGATTTCCTCTGCTCTCTGTGTGCAAAAGTCACACATGTTCAGACTCCATCTGCTACTCAACACACACAGCCAGGAAGAGAACAGTACCTTTTCTGCAGCCTCAAGAAATGATCCCCAGCCCAAACACTGAGGGAAGACTTTCTGGTACTGTATATCCAGGGGGAATAAAATGCCCTGAGCAAGTTGCAATGCAGCCAGACCTGTTGCTGAAAGGACCTGCCTTGATGATTAGAACCACGTAATGTATCAGAAATGCAGACTGAAAGTTCCAGCTGCGCTGCTCCAGCTGCTCTGTGTCTGCCACAGGACCGTGTGGGGAAGCAGGGAGGCCAACTTACTGAGAACAGTGACACACTGGCTGGCTCAGTCCTTAGATCCCCATGCACACAACCCCACTTTGCACCAGCACTGTGCTCTAGCTATGGTCTCACAACTCACTTCCAGCAAAATCCAGTCTCTAACAGGAGGTGGCTCCTGGAGGCACTAAAAGTAGATTAAATCTATTACCCTTGCCTCTCCCAGGAGCCTACATCATTATCAGCTCAGCAATTGACTCACAACTCAAAGTTTCTAGCTCTCCATCTAACACTTTCCCCTGTATCAATACAATTCTCAAAGGCACCATATAATTTCTACTTCTAAAAGAAAAGGAATAAAAGAGAATAGCCAAGACATAATAAACGAAGAAATAAAACAGTAAATTGGGAATAATATATTGCTTTCAAGGGTTGGACTTGACTGTGTCTGTGAGCTGATAGGGGGTAAATGGCAGCACTGAAAGTGTCAGAGCAGCTTGTAAAGCTGCTCTATTCCTGCCCTGCATGTCAGAGGAAGGAAAGATGCCAACACCAACAGGGACCTACCTCCTCCTGCTCCAGGGGAGCAGTTCTACAACAGCCCCCTTGCTGTGAACACAGCTCCTGTCACCCTTCCCCTTCCACACTGCAACTGCTGGCAGCAGCAGTGTGGCCTTGCCCTGCAAAGCTGAGGGCAGCGTGGTGTCACAGGTACCTGAAGAATGACTGTCAAACTCCACAGCTGGCTCTTCCTGCCCCAAATGGGAGTCCTTTACTCCCCACAAGTTTGCATATGCTGAACACGTGTATAAAATATCCTCTCTGAGCATGTGGGTGACAGAGCTCAAACTTATGTCCACTTCTCCTATGCACAAATTTAAGCCTCTGTATACTAGACCAACCTTTTTTCCCCATTGGTTTGTGGGTTTCTTTTTTTTTATCTTTGGTTTCTGGGTTTTGGGGCTCTTTTTCTTCATGCAGAAAAAAAAATGTTGTGGGTGTTTTTGAAATAGCTTCTAAGCAGCACACATCCTCACTGAATTTTCACATCCTTCCAAGTGTCAGACAAGAGCCATGAGACAGCAGCTTCATGGGCTAACCTGCTAGGCGCCTACCACACTATGAATGGAGTCTTGCAGAGGAAAAAACATTAATTCATGCTAAGAACAGCTCCTGGTGTGAGAAGGCACACCACCTTTGTGTACTGATTTTACAGCCCTAGCCCCAGCCTTTTTTCTGTCTGCGATGCATTCCTATTTTTGAAGGAAAATGTTGAGGGGATGAGGTGGGAATCAAGAAATTTAATCCCTGTCAACTCTAATAACTGTCTCTCCTGTAGCAGTTCATGACATTGGTGTGCTCCCACAGTCAGCAGAAATACTGGAGTGCCATTCTGTGTGTGTGTTCCACCCCCTAACTAGGAAAAGGATCCCCACCTGGCCAATGAAGAGACATTTTGGGACAATAATAAATGTTGACAAAAAAAATAATTGTTTTCAGTGTTTCTGAAATACCAGGAAATTTGGAGGGCCTTTGGTGAGGGTTGCTGATACCAAGTGTGCTGAACATTTTCCATGTGGCATCTACTTTCTCTTCCAAAGAACTGCACTGAAAAATTAACTTCAAAATATCTATCAGGCCATAAACCCTTCCTTCTCACACCATCTTTATGAAGGAAGTAAAAAAAAAAAAGTATCAGAAGAGGTCTCACTGCCAGCATTTTTTTAATAAGGTCAGTGCTTTAAAAGGTATCCAAAATTTGCTCTCTCTTTTTCATTCATGCTTTTATTTTTAGTGCTATAAAGTTTTAATAATAGGCAATAAATGAAACAGTTCCATTGTCTGAAAAATGAAACGAGCTATCTGTGCACCTCCATAATCCATCCCATATGGCTGATCTTGCCATTCCCACTGCACACAGGATTCAGGCCATCATTTCATTGTTTGCTGGGGAAGCCAAACTATTGGCTCCAAGTGTCCTCCTGGCTCTCTTATCCTAGACAAAGCTCAAAGAGTATTTCCAAACAAACAACTTTTATTCACCTCAGCTGCCCACATCTGAAAGGAAAGCGCTGTTTTTTCCTTCAGCCTAGGGGTTTTTCTTCCATCACCCTGTTGAGTTTCCTGACTGTTTTCCCTTCTGGCTTCCTCCTGGATAAGGAGCTGCTGCAAGCATCCCACTGTCAGATGAACTTTACCCAGTCTCTAAAAATAACCTCTGTGGCATTAAACCTGCACCCTCACTACCCAAACATTTGGCTAGCTGAGCTCCATATGTCAAAACCCGGTTTCTCAATCTCTTGAAGTTCAGGAAAGCAACCAAGTAATAACCTGCCTCATTCATGCTTTATGTGGGTATCCTTTCACCACCAGGAATCTTCTCTTTCAACGTCAGGAATTTCTCTTGTAGCATTTCTACAGAGAATTTATGTGCTTTTGCAAAAAGTGAAGAAGGCCCCAAAATCAGGTAGAGAGAATCTCTAATAAACATGAACGAACTAGGACTGACCTTCAATCACAGGCTACCTCTGCCATCCAACAAGGCTCATGGTTATATTCCTGAACCCCATTACTTAACATGGTTTGAGTGCTCAAAGACTGCTTAACATTAGCAAGCTGCTGAGCTGTTTCCATCCTTCCCTGTGAAGTACCTCAGTGCTCCTTCTCCCAGCTCAAAGACTGAGGCGGTATGGACTGGAGAGAGACCCTCATGAAAATGACTGACAGAGATCCAAGAAAGGATCTGGGAAAAGACTGCTCCCCCATATGGACACAGTCAGACACACCATGATGGGGCATCCCCAGAGCAGCAGGGTTCTAGCAGTCTCTTGCACTGATAAAGAGAGATCATAGTCATGAGGAAATAAAGGGGCAGGCTGCAGGTGATGGAAGATCCAAAATGGAAGCTAGTTTTAAAAACAACAGTCACCTCCACAAATTCTGCAGCAGGAGACAAGAGTGAAACAGTAACAATAAATAAGTAGAGGAAAACTATCAGTCTCTATTTAATGGAAGAGCCTCAACACAAAGCAGAAAGGAAATGTCCTAGGAAAGAAATGTCTTAAGAGTTCCTTGTCTTCCACCATGCACTGCATTTTCCCTGGGCCTTCTTTCCTCTATCATTTCCTGGCAAACTCTAACGATGGCTCTGACTCAGTATCTAATTTCTCTGGAATAGGATGTCCTGGAGCTGCCTCAGAATTGTGTCTCTGTCTCTTGCTGCTGCCATGCCTTTATTTTTTTCTTTTAAGTCCCTGTACATAAAACCTCTTGAACGTGTACTACTCAGTTGCCTGATTCACAAATGGCCCTTCTTCAAATTACCCTATTTCTTTTACAAAGGAGAAATTTTCATTTTCAGCAGGACGTTGTGCAGCCACAGTCTGAGGCACTGCAGTTGACTGAAGCTGTGGGAAGGACGTGGGAAGATGCAGAGTATCACAATTGTTTTTTGACCAGTGATCCTAATGAGATTACAGATTCACAAGGGAGAGAAAAGCCATCCAGCACAGTTAAGGAAAGTCCCATTTGGAAAGTCCTTTCCACACACAGCTCGGACTTCAATGCTTTCCTCCCTCCTATGGGAATATCTGTGTATGTGTCCTCTGGGAAGGAGGCAGCTGAGCGTTTGTGTCCTCCTCTAGCTGACAGCAGCAGTGCAACTGCAGCCAGACCCCTGCTTGTGAGGCAGGCGCCTGACTGCTATATATGCTTGCAAATACCTTTGCCTGTTTTTTTCTTCCTAAAGCCTCAGGCTGCTCCCTTTGATGTGTAATACCTTAAAGATTTTAATTCCTCTTTACATCAGCAGAGAGCCTTACTGAGCCCTCCCCACAGCTGCAGCCGTGTAGCAATTTCCTGCCCTTTCTTAAATCAATGAGCTACAGAGATCAGCAATTCCCAACCTTTTCAGGAAACTGTCCAAATTCACTGAGCTAGGACCTTATTAATGCCTTCCACATTAATACAGCCCACCGTGTACCTGGAACTGCATCAATCCCTCTCCCAAACCCAGCCCCCAGTGCAGCTGTATCTGTGCACACGGGAAGATCCCATACCCAGGATACACTTTGCTTTCCCCACACAGGAGAGGAGAGCAGAATAAAAGTCACATGTGCCTCAAGGAGAACTGGTGATCACAGTGGGAATTAAATGAGAGTGGCAATGTCTTCATGCAGAAATTCAGTAAGATGGGAGCTGAGCTCCTCTAGGTCAGTTAAATGTCTTCTTTGGGATGATAGAGAGTGTAGCACTGACGTGAGTGGTGGAAAACACAGGGCAGTTGCCCATTCATGAGCACTGACCTCACCAAACCTCCTTATGAAGGAGACAGCAGTCCTGGTAAACACACACAACAGGAGCATGCAAGCAAAACTGAGTTACAGCACCCGTGGGGACAGCAAATGAGGGCTATGCACACAACTTTTACCCTGGGCTGCACACCCAGAGCTTTGCTTTACAACCCTAGGCTTCTTGTAACGTAGTCATATATGTCTAATTGTATAATTAAGGTTTAAAGCCTATGTTACACTGATTTAAAGGATACCGACATCATTTAGATCTGAAATATTTAGATCTGCTGCACAGTCTGCTGCAGGATTCATGAATGGCAGAAAAAGTTTAATTTTTTTTTTATTTTCTTACTTTTTTTGATAACTCTGTAATGTCTTTTAGTAATACAATGGGGGGATTGATTAAAGCTCCATTTTAACTACCGTGCTGTTAAAATATAATTTCGTCTAAATAATATTTAAGGCATTCTACCTAATCTACCCATAAAGATAGTTATGGGAAAGACAAAATTAAGCAACACAGTCAAAGTGAAACCATTCGACATTGCTGAATAAAAACTGAAATTATTTGAAATGAGAACATTTTTGCACTTTTATCCTGCACACCTATGAGAAACTAATTTTTTCTTCTAACATAAAAGGAAGCATTTGCTATCCAAGTTTTAGCATTTCCTGTGAAAATTAAAATTTTAAAATGTCCTTCAGCCAACCCTACATGTAATAAAGAATAATTATTTGCACAGTGTAAAGCTCTATACTATTTGTCTGTTTTACAATCTGCAATCCCCTATCTTTCTTTCTCTGTTTTTCATTTTAAAAGGAAAAACTTGCCTTTCTCAACCATGGACATATGCCCTGTGTACCCACCAGGGAAAGGAGGGAAGAGATCAGTGAGGAAACACAAAAAAGCCTCTGTTACCTGTTTCTCCCAGAATCTCTGAAACCTTTAGCAAAGGGGTTTCTGTCAATTTTTAATCTGGTGATCTAAAAGGAAGAAAAAGAGAATTAGTTTATATCTTCAATTTTTTT
Organism: Emberiza elegans; assembly: GCA_024865655.1. NCBI lineage: Eukaryota > Metazoa > Chordata > Aves > Passeriformes > Fringillidae > Emberiza > Emberiza elegans. The sequence goes on along the minus strand of JALJVW010000243.1, from coordinate 1,332,261 downwards.
TTCTTTCAGCAAATGAAAAATGAGGATGATTTCCATTCTTGCCCAAGCCACCTCTACAATATTTCACACGTATTTTCCCAGACCTCTGTCAAATGTGCCCTTCCATTATCCATGCACAGATAATCTGCTTATCAACATGTATCACCAGAGGCAGAAATCATGGTAGCATTAGGAAACCTGGTACAGTGCTGGGGCTGAGAAATTGTTCCTGGAGTAGAAGCACACCAGGTGCAAAACCCCCGGAGCTGTTGTTTACCAATGGCCACGTGGTTTGGGAAGCAGGCACACTGCTCAAGTTTGGCTGCTATCAGGGTTATCTCAGCCTCAACACTCCAGATATCCAGCAGCTGGATGCAACTCATGGACCTTCAAACAATGCTGAGGAGAAAAGCACAGGCTACAACCCCCAAAGATGTCAGGGGGCCACCCAATCACACATACAAGTTACTGTTGTTCTGGTCAGCATCAAGGCAACTCTCAAGAGTTTTCTGGTCCATAAATTTCTTCCATGCTTTCTTTTTAAACATGAATTCCATGTTGGTAAATACGGACTATAACAGTGAGATTTTGACCTTTCAGCCTGTGGTGTTATACTCCCTGTTGGCTATTCCACAACCTGGTGTAGCACAAGAGCTTCCCTCTGCCAGCCTCCGCTTGTCCTAGAGCTTCTATGTTTGGAATGAAAGAAGAGTGAGATCTCCAGATCCTACCAAATTTGAGGTGGTTTTGCTGAAACTGCTCAAAAGGGACTAGTTTAATACAGTCTGATCTGAAGGGGATTTGCAGGTGTTTTGCTTCTGTCAGAACCAAGCCCTTACTCTGGATATTAACCTCAGATCTGGAATGCAGCTCCTATTTTTGCAGAAGCTTAATTTGTGAACTTAATTTCCGCTAGCCTGACTTTGCAGCTGTCCTGGGACTTGTGTGTACAGAGACAGATATGTTCTGTGGAGGATGGAATTACAGCAGAGGGAATCCCTGTGGTGGATTTGCTAACATTTTACAATTGTTTCCAGAGACGCTTCCCCCAGTAAGGCAACACTCTGCAGCCACTGGAGGGCATGCAGGCAGATTCAGGGGATTTAGATTTGGTTTTAATGAAAATGTTTCTCCAGCCCACCAGAATCTCCTTACTGGTATTTTTAAAACATGATTGCGTCCCCCAGATCTTTTTTAACACAATCCCCAAACATTTGGAATTCAGAGAGACAGAAATGTCAGTGTTTCTTTATGGTGAGGCAGCTTATGGTGCCAATCCCTGACAGGGATCCCTCCTTTAGCATCTCCCTCCCTGTGTAATTATGTCTTATTATTCCGGTCATTAAGGAAGATTGACAGGCTTAATTCCTGTAAGTTCTTCTCTTTCCCTATCCTCCTTCCTTGTCTGATCTACGGTCAAGATTTGTGGAGTATCTGCATTTGGACAAGGGGGGCAGGAAGTTTCCCATACTGCAATGATAGCAACCCACCAGCATGTTGCAATGTTTTTGATGCATTTTGGATCCTGATTTAAGTCAGCTCTAGGGGACCAGACTGGAAAAAAAAGCTGGGAGTCATAGGAAGAAAAAGAAGCAGTCATGGGAGCACTGTCTGCACCTGTGCTCTCTTATACATTGCAAAACGAAAAACTCTATAACATTTCACTAAATTGTTAGAATTCACAATTGTTAAAAATTGGTTAAATATTGCAATCTGTTTTGAGCTGATTTAGTATGGGCCTGTCCTTCAGTCCTAGAAGACTGAAGTCTAGTTTAAGAAAATGTAGATCACTAACAAAGTCAAGGTCCAAGGTCCCTAGAGAAAGGGTCCTGCTATGGTGACATCTTTTCCTTATGGTATCTAAAGTCAACACTAAGTCTCATCGCTGGGAACTATGCAAGACCCGAATCATAAAATGGGATTATCATAATTATCATTAAATTTTCATAAAATCACAAATTATCATAAAATCACTGAATGGTTTGGGTTGGAAGGGACCATAAAGATCATCTTGTTCAAACCTATGTGCCATGGACAGGGACACCTTCCTCTAGACCAGGCTGCTCAAAGTCTTCTGATTTAATACTGTCCTTCAGTCCTAGAAGACTGAAGTCTAGACCCTGCTATGGTGACATCTTTTCCTTATGGTATCTAAAGTCAGCACTAAGTCTCCTCGCTGGGAACAAAAATCCACAAATTATCATAAAATCACTGAATGGTTTGGGTTGGAAGGGACCATAAAGATCATCTTGTTCAAACCTATGTGCCATGGACAGGGACACCTTCCTCTAGACCAGGCTGCTCAAAGTCCCATCCAACCTGGCTTTGAACACTTCCAGGGATGGGGCATCCACAGATTCCTTGGGCAACTTGTGTCAGTGCTTCACCATTGCCACAGTAAAGAATTCCTTCACAATACGTAGTCTAAACCTACTTTCTTCCACTTTGAAACCATTCCTCTTATCCTGTCACCACATGCCTTTGTAAAAAGTCTCTTCATCTTTCTTGTAGGCTCCCTTCTGGTACTGGAAGCCTGCAATTATGTCACCCCAATGCCTTCTTTTCTGATCCTTACTTACATTAGGAAGCATTTTGCTTATCCAATCTCCATCCAGCTGTCCATCCTCTCAAGATGTATGAGAAGGGAAGACTCATTCATTTGAAGACTAAGGCAAAAAATGTGTTAAGTACCTCAGACTTCTCATCAGTTGTTACCAGTGTTCCAGCATTGGTTACCAGGGGGAGGTACACTTTCTTTAACCTTCCTTTCCTGGTTAAATTACCTGTAGAATCCCTTCTTGTTATGCTTTGCATCCCGTACCAGGTCTAGTTCCAGCTTTGCCATGGCCCTCCTCACCCAGTCCCTACACAGGGTACCTGTCTTTTTTTCTACTGCCTGTGCATCTGTTTCTTTCCATCTGGTTTTCCCAGCATTCCCCACTCAGCCATGCTGCTTTCTTGACTTCCTTGTCTGATATCTGGCTCCTGGGGGTTGCTGGCTGTTGGCCTGTATGGAAGGCTTCCTAAGAGAACTGCCAGCCCTGCTCCATGCCTTATTCCTAAGGGCAGGCTCCCGGGAGATCCTAATGACCATCTCCTTGCACAACTAGAAGTTTACTATCCTAAATTTCAGGTGCATAACTTGACCCCTTTCCTGACCCCCATCCCTCAGGATAAGCACGCATGAGAATTTCAGTTTATATGCAATACGTGCATTCAAGGCTTATTTTGTCAAGTAACTGATGAGATTGGGCCTCTTCAAAACTTTTCCCTTCACTGCTGTAAAAAACCCAAGTGCATTGTCTCTGAGAGAGCTGATGTGGAGTTATAGCTGTACTGCTTTAAAATTATAGTGAGGACAAGATACTCTAGTTTTGTACCATGAGGTAGCAAGGAAATTTGAACACAACACACCTCTTTACAGTTGCTCTTAGTTACTTATTTTACAGTAAATCTACAGCCATCTTATCTTCAAAGTGGTTTCCTGGCTAGATACTTCATGTCTACACCATACCCCAGAGCAAGCAAGCATTTTATTTTATTTTTTATTTTTTGTTGTAAAGTGTAAATTTTCTATGCTTCTGAGAGGAGTTAGTGTCTCAGTCACAAGAGCACACTGATATTTTTGTGAAGGCACAACATAAAAGAAACATGAAGGATTTACCTGTTGGTTTTGGTAGGCTGTCACTGTGGTGAAAACGGTCTCGGGGAAGTTGAAGGTTTTCACCCCATCTCCTGAAGGAACTGGCTTCGTAGGAGAAAGATCACTGCTGAAGTCCTTGCGGATGACATGAACACGAGGCTGATACTTATGCATTGAATGTAAGATTATCTGAAGAGAAAACAAAAGGAAAAGGACTTTTTTCCCAAAAAAAAAAAAAATTTTACACAACATCCAGATGTATGAAAAAGCAGGGATGGAGTAAGAGTTAACATGGAGAAAATGATCCTTTTCTTACAAGCATGTATGAGACAAAGTCTGTGCTGTGAGCAAAGAGAATGGTGCTTTATAGGGTCAGGCAACATTTTGAAGAAAAGCACTGAAATAGCAAAAAACCCTCCATAAATCTGGAAGCAACCACAGACACGTGTGCCCAACAGGACACAGGAGCATCAAAGCAGCAGCAGCACCCTTTCAAGTCTGAGAGGAGCAAGGCTAGGACAGCAGGCAGCAGGATTAACTTCTAACTTACATGGCCTTGATCATCAAGCTCGTTGTTGGTCAGCTTGAGCTTGTCAAAACTGACCACCTGCCTCATCCAGGTGTCTCCAGAAGCCAGGGAGTCAGGGTGGATGTAAACCCTGGGGGGCACTGGGGAGTCAGCATTGCCAGCCACCATCCACTTGGAGCTGTGGTACACATACCTGGAAGAGGAAGGGTCGGTGGCTAAGGGAGGTTTTCACTCACTCACTGCAGGAGCACATCCAGGGCTCCCCCTCCCCTGCCACCCTCATGCACCCCAAGCTCTCATTTGCAGCCAGGGGAGAATGTGCTTTATTGCAACCTCCTACCTTCTAAATGAAAGCCAGATTACCCCTGAGCCACTTGTTCAGACTTGAGTCCTTATTAAAACCACCTTGCAGTTATTTTCCCTGTAAAACTCTGCCACATGTGCCTTCTCAACTCCTTAACCCTCTCTGAGCCATAGTAAGAGGCTGGAAAATATGGTAAACAAAGTCCTCTCTGAAAATATTAATAAATACCCTGCAGTTTCTGGAAATCTGCATTGTATCTCATACCAGACTTTGGAAAACACATGTGGCTTCACCCAGAATGGGCAATATCCAACAGATACCAGTAAAACAATTGATAAAGCAGAATTTCTGGTTTGAAAAGTTGCAAAAAAGGAAATTCCATATAGTATTACATACATTGGGATTAGAAGAAAAAATTATTTTTGTGTTCCTGTTCTAGCCATCCTATACATACCATAAATTTCTCTACCACAGCTTTGCCTAGACACTTTTTTTCTCCTGCCCTGCAGCTCCTTCCCTCAAAGGCATTTCACAAACAGTTCTACTGACACCTCTGAGTTTTGCCCTGTGCTGCCCTTCATTGGGTCTCTACTCAGCTCTGCTAAGAGGTTCCAGTCTTTACCTACAAACAGTGACTAATTTCCTGTATTGTCACAAGAAACTGGGGGAGGGAAGAAAAAGAAAGAGGAATCTTTTCCTTTCCCATTAGCTTGCTCTATGTGGCTACACAAGACAAGCAGGGTAAGAAAATAAATGTATTTTCAATGTCAATGTTGCTAGAACCACACTCTTAGAAAGAGGGAAACATCCAGCTGAGTATCAAACACTACCTTTCTGCTTCCCAGGAAAAGCATTTTTCCTGAGAAAAAACTCTGTACAATTTGGGAGCAAAACTGTAGTATTTAGCATTTGAAGCAGAGGTTCAATTCTGAATCCTTGAAATGTGGTTCAGTCAAGACTATTTGGAGAAAAGACTTGCTCTCAGGGGTCTTTTAATAAGAATACATAAATCACATCAGTCCGGAGAGTTTTCTGGGATGCAGAGGATCATGAGTTTTGCAGAGTATTTTTTAAGATCAGAAGCCCATTAATATCAGAGAACTCTCTTCCTGTCTTTAGCTCAGCAGTGGGAAGTTTCTCAGTGACTCCAAACTGTAGGTCAGGGACCAATATTCACTGAGGCTGCTGTGCTGGACAGTAAGCACTTTTGAAACAGAAATCACCCAGTTCAGGCCAGACCTGAGGGGCCTGGCTTAGTTCCAAGCTGCTCCTTGCCTTTCTTGAGGAAGTAGATTTAGGGGCTGCAGACCCCCACCTTGATAATTCCAGTTCCCTCAGACAGTCATTGCTAATTGTGTCAATCAGGAAATGCATGACTGAGATCTCCTCAATTAAATCTGCTACTTGAAAAGAGAAAGATATCACTCCAAAAGTGCAAGAGAATGCATTAAAACTCTGAGTTTGTGTCTAAAAATGCTGGTCAAATCAACTTTGTTGGTGTAAATCAGTAGGGTCTCCTCCATTACACCTTTGCAATGGTGTTTAATGGAAGTGTCTGTCCTAGGCTGTCATTGGCAGTAAAGCTGGTACAAGATTCCTTCCTCTGCCCCTGAAAAGCTTACCTGTATCTCTTGTTATCCACAGGGACAATGTCCATGGCTATATAATACTGCTGGTGGGGATCCAAGCCTGTGATTTTCACCCTCATGGCTGGAAACATTCTCCTAGGAAAATAAGAGTAGAAATAAGGAAGAAAATGGTGAATAGGAAAGCTGAAGAGACTCCTTGTACTCTCTGGCACCAGAAGCATGCTACTTTACACAGCCCAGTCCTTGGCATGACTCCTCTGGGCTTCCTGTGGGTATTAAAGACTGTGCTGGCAGTGCTTTGAATCTTCAGGTTGTTCCCACTTAGAAAAAAGGGTAACAGGGTAACAACCTGTAAGTAATGATAAAATACTCACAGTCAAGCACTCTGTTCCCAGTTCCTAGCAGGCAGTTCTGCTATGCTTCACACAAATCATCCTCTCTAAGGCATTTCTAGGATAGACAGCGTGCTTTTACCCTGTGTTTTTCCCACTGGCCACCCACCTGTAATTCTTCTCTCATATTCCATTAAATGCAGGATCACTTTAGTTCTCTTTTTTTGAGAATGTCACATTTCAGTAAAGAGTTTGACAGTACTGAGGTAACATTTGAAGCAAATGCATCATCCTGAAAGATCCTGTGGCTCTCATGTTTGCAGTTATTTAAGAAAAACATCCCTCAAATTAATCTGTTCATTAAGAATGTACTTCACATTCAACAGAAACACTGGCATTATGTCTTGGCTTCCTTGAACTCCTGGTAGTGTTTTGTGCAATATTTTTAGTAGGTGGTGTCTTTTCTATGCCATATGATCCAGATCTATCTGGAGCGTTTTCTCCTGATAGACAAGGTATGGAACTCTACACAACAAGAAACAATTCCCAGCCTTTTTCTTCTTGTCTGAGCACAAGTTAAGCTCTGCTAAACACAGTCACTGTTGTGGAAGTGTTTGTAGCTAGGCAATTATTTCAGAAGAGAACAGATCAGAACAACTTTTACCTTAAAGCATGTTAGTGTTAGTGTGGCTATGACATAATTTCTCCTTCTTAAAAATTTTATGGTGGCCAGTAGACCAATTTCTATTCTACACCTCCCTCAAAGAGCATGCTGAGGGAATTACTTATGCCATATTATATTTCCAACTCATGTGGTATTTTTACACCTTCATAAAATCTGAGGAGCTGAACTGAACGAGGTGCAGCAGGAATTAAGCAACAATGAAATCAGAGGAGAGCACTGAAAGAAAACCTGCATTGTGTCACTGACTGTTAACTCAGACCTGAGCTCTACCTGAGTGGCTTTTCAGCCTTTATCTGAGAAAAAACTTAAGCTGAAGTCCTATAGGATGGTGTTACTCAATTAAATGACTTCTGCCTAGAAAATACAGAGCTTTGGCAGGAGAAACCCCAAAAGTATTGCATGATTATACAAAATCATATTCTGCTTCTCTGATAAGTAGACATATCCTTGAGGGATGGAAGTATGTGGAGGAGGGAGGATATTAAAGGGCTATTTAAGATCACAATGCCAAAACAGTAGGAAAGTGTACAAGAAATGTTTCTAAAAGTCATCCCTACAAACCATCATGACACTTTCTCTTCTATTTAATGAGAAACAGTGAAATGTCAGAGAAGAAGATTTAGTTCTCCTTCCAACATTTCTGTTTCTCAAAGTATTGCTAGTGAACACAGCCTGGAGGAGGAAGAAAACAGGAAAGTTTGTGACAACACCTCCAGGCATGTCTCTCAAACCTTGCATGACAGGGATGTGATCATGAGGATTTATTTCATTCCTTCCCAGCCAAGCCCCATATAGCCAGCCCCATGCAGAAGAGTGTGGGAAGGAGGAGGATGCTCAGCCTTTGCCTTAACCACAGCTCTTTCATTTCAGGCCACACTGAGAAGATAAGAGCTGACCTATTAGTAACTGCATCTGCTTTGGAAAAGGGCATTTATCGTGGGGGTGGGAGAGCACTGCCCCACAGCTGCCACAGCACAGCTAACCCGAGTTATGAGAGACGTAAAACTGTCAGAAAAATCGTCTGCAGAAACCCTTCAAGGAGAGAGCAATTTGTGCAACTGATGGTGTGAGTTTGCTAGTAGAATGACTGGGGGGGAGGTGGGGAAGGAATAATGGATTAGTCTTCAATGGCTTGAGGGCATTACCTTGTTTCTGCCACAATGGCTCATTAAATCTGCCAAGCCAAATGGGTACAGGATGTGGCATTTTACAGTCCAGGTCTCTTTAATTAGAGAGAGGTGGCTTGGGAGCAGCTAAAGAGGTAGGTCATGTTTCAGAGGGTTGATGAGAAACCCAGGATTAAATCAGAGTCTCTTTGGGTCTAAGTCTGCAGACTGTGTTGGGAGAATTGAATGAGCTGTGTGTCCCAAAAAATTCTCTCCAAATCTGCAGCCCCGTGTAAAGTTGCAGTATAGCCTGTGGGGTTGTTTGCTTATGAAATGCCTTGTAAAAGATTACCACAGACCATTCAGCAGGCTTAGAGGCTAATCTCTAAAATGATCGGAGAGAGCTCGGCTGATCCCACTACTTTCTCTAAGGTTTAAGTGTACTTTTAAAGTTTTGTAAATTATTGCTGTTTTTCTTTTTCTGTGGGTATAAAAGTAACTTAGGTTTCTTTGCTAGAAAGATGTGGCCTGGAACTGTCACAGCAGGTCTGCAGCAGCACTGCTGTGTGGAAAGAGGGAAATAGAAAAGGCACAGGCTAACAGTGGAGATTTAGGGGTGTTGCTCGTGTATAATCCTGGTAAAGTCCCTGTTCTCTGCATTTCCTCTTGGCTGGCTCTTGGTTGCCCAGAGGCACCAGCCTTACAGAAAACAAGAGGCTCAAAGGTTTGGAAGGAATTCAGGCCATTTGGATGTGGCTGGATTAATAAACAGTCAAGAATCTTTCATCTAGAAAGGTATCAGCTTCATAGTCAACAGCTACAGACACGAGGGCTGTCTGTTTTCATAGGGAACATGTGATGACATCTGATATATTTTAGGAGGAGGTTTTATATCGGCAGCAGTTTGGGATGATCAAGTTATTTATATGTTAGCTTTACCACTCAGCAGGAAAAAAAAAAGCAGTCCTCCAAAACTTAGGATTGTGAACTTAGGCACAGTACCCTTGTGGGGGAAATATGACATGATATGAAATAATTTATTACAACTGCTTTAGAACCACTTAGAAGTGTTTCAAAAAGCATTTTAGGAACAACAATGTGCCTCAGTGTACTCAATTTCTGGTATTCTCCATACTGAGATTGAAGTTTATGAACATCAAAAGTGAAGAAACTGAAGATAGATAAATACCTCTAGAACTTAGTTTAAAAGTATTTGCCAGCACAGGAGTGTACTCGTATTAAGAACCATGTTTGGGAACTTTCAACAAAAAAAAATTAGTTGGGTTATGGCAGCTAGCAGTATATCTTTTGGTGGTGGAATTTGAAATTTTCTTTTAAAACAAAGTTTAATTTTACTTGTGAAAACTTGTCATAGGAAGAGGACCACAGATATATCCCCAAACTGGTTTTTTTCCCAATAGAATAAGGCTCCAGTTTCTTACCCTTAAGTTAGGAACTTAGATAAGAGTAGATTTGTGTAAGGGTGACATCTATTAAATGCAAACCCTAAAATGAAGGGATGTGCTTTTCAACTGCAGCTAAAGAAATAGACAAAATAGTCATTTCCCAGGCATAAAAAAAATCCAATTGAGAAACTCTGCAAAATAATCTGATTTAGGTCTGATTAAGTATGCAGTGTTTACAAAGTGTGTGAGTTTGCAGGGCAACCTGAAGTTATCCTTGTTGTTTCATATCTCATATTTCCTTGCATTTAAGTTTGATGCCAAATGTATATTTCTTTAGAGAAACAAATGTGTAAGGAGGGAAGGGAAGGGAAGGAAGGAAGGAAGGAAGGAAGGGAAGGGAAGGGAAGGGAAGGGAAGGGAAGGGAAGGGAAGGAAGGGAAGGAAGGAAGGAAGGAAGGAAGGGAAGGAAGGGAAGGAAGGGAAGGAAGGGAAGGAAGGAAGGGAAGGAAGGAAGGGAAGGGAAGGAAGGGAGGGGAGGGAAGGGGAGGGAAGGGAGGGAGGGAGGGAGGGGAGGGGAGGGGAGGGGAGGGGAAGGGAAGGGGAAAGGGAAAGGGAAAGGGAAAGGGAAAGGGAAAGGGAAAGGGAAAGGGAAAGGGAAAGGGAAAGGGAAAGGGAAAGGGAAAGGGAAAGGGAAAGGGAAAGCAGTGGAGGAATGCCCTTCTGTTTCCCTCTGCAACATGGGATCATGGAGATGTGTGTTTTTGAGAGGAAAAGCTGAGGGTAGGACTTGGTAGCAAATGAATTTATAGTTTATGAAGGAGAGGGAGACCAAAAGATCTTCTGAGTTACTTCTAAAGGGGACATTCTTCTGGAAACTGGAGCTAGCTTATCTGGCCCACAGGGCCAGGAATTCTAAAAATCAGTTTGGTAGCTGTGGCCCTGCCAGCTCTTGCCCTGAGAAGTCCTCTCCATGGGCCCGTTCAGCATCAACAGAGCCTGATTACAAAATCTCTGCTGCTCTCTCTAACTGAGGAGCACACTGGGACCCACCTTTCTTTCCACTGGAAAGAAAAAATAACACCTGGTAATGTAAACAGCTCTGAGTATATTCTATGAAGAACTCAGATTCATGATTTCAGTGAGGCAAAGCGACTGCAGGCAAAGTACCACCTAACCTGTCAGGAGGCAAGGTCACCTGTTTCACTCACTGATGGCCTTTTTCCAGTCTTACTACCAATCCTGGCCATCAGCATTTTGGTTTGAGCCATCCTGAGCATAGATATGATAACTGTGATATGACAGATGAGATCATTCCCCCATTGCTGAGGTGAGGTCCCAGCTCTGTTACAGGTAGAACATGTGTTCCCAGAACAATACCTCTTGGACATGCTGGGGTGCATGGCAGCACTCATAAAACCACCTCCATAAACAGTAGGCAGCTGTTCCCTTGCAGGGGAGGACTCCAAGCACTCCCTGTAGTGTATTCCCCCAGGAATAAGTGCACATTTCCTCCCACTTTGGGCAGCACTCTTATGCATCAGTTAACAAACAGTTACCCCTGCAGCTCATGGATATTAAATAGGGACTGCAGGGATGTGGGAAAGGTTTCAAATTCATCCACTGATGCTGCCACTATCATCACTGTTAGTAAAGGAGAGCAGAGAAATGGAGTTAAAAATTATTTTGGGACTAGTTGTTCAAATCAGTATGACCTGGGGCTTAAGATGAACTTTTTTTGTTTTGTACAGAGTTCAAGGTTGCCTTTCAAAGAAAAAGGAGGTAAAGGTAACTGCAGGTTTGAATCACTGCAGCTGACAGCCATTTGCATCTTTTACACAAGGAACAAAGGTGTCTTTTTATAAGCATCTGATTAAAATCTAAATAAAAATGCTTTGATGGAAAGGAAAAAGGAAGGGTTATAAGAGGACTGGAATAGGTTTATGGAAACAGACAAAAAAAAAAGACATCTATAAATACAGCATCAAGAAAAGAAAAACAACAACAAAGCAGAATTGGAAGTGAGTGAGAGTAGGAGTCTGAAAGTCAAAAAATGCAGGGCAGGATATAGCCCCACAACTATGTTTGAAATGAGAATGTAGGTTAGAAATTAGCATTACACAGCAAGAGCAGAGAGACATTGTGGGGACAGGCAGGAACCAGGCAGTGCTTTACAAGTCATAGAAAATTAAGGAGCAGCTGTAGTCATAGGCAACTGAGTCTGTAATTATAATGGCTTTCAAAACAAGAAGGCCTTATGGGACTCAAGGTTTCCAAAGAGAAAGCAACAGGAGTAAAATCTTCTGTGGGGAGGGAAGGAAGCAGATGCAAATTACTCTGTGTGTCTCTAACAATTTGAATAACTAGTAGGAAATCTTCAGAAAATAACACCAGTTTGCTATTTATGCCAGAAATAATAAAATCTTATCTCTGGGACACATCATGTATTATGCATCCCATATGGAGAAACAGAACTGCTAGATCCAGCTCTCACCCATCACAGACAGATCTTCTCTGAGAGAAAATTCTTTAACCTATTGAACTGTTTAACCATTTAATTTGCAAACTCTATCACACCTGTAAGGACCATCCTCAATAAACAGGTGTATTACCTAAAGAAACTCCCCAGCTCTTCATTGTGGTTTGCAATGATTAACCTACAAATGTAGTCAACAGAAAAAGAAAAAAACAGCAGCACTCCAACATTGTTAACATCTCTTCTGGAGAAGAACATCATCAAGTACAAAAAAACACATCTATTTAGTAGTTGCATAGATTTTCTGTGGGCAGTAATGTGACAGTTGTCCATCAGGACTCAAATAATTACTAGCATCTCCTTTCAAGGAGAAAGAATATTATTTAGGATTAAAATGAATATATTATTATCTATTGTGATACATGATCTTTTGTAAGTGAAAAAATTATCCACACTGGAGCTTGTAAGATGTCAGAAAGGTCAGCTACTTTGTTCAGAAATGTGTGAGCTGCCAAGATCCTCTTCATACCACTAAGTTTCAGCTAGTTTCATTTGAAATGGTGGGCAAAGACATATTTATGCTGCTTTTAGGTCTATGTACTCCATGTATCATCAGAGAATTAATTATTGTTAATCTAACAGGTAATACTGTGTAATTTTAAGTTTCTGAAAACAGCATGGTCCAGGCACTAGGACAATAAATCCAGAAAGAAGGAAGATAGTTCTTCCAGTGCCATATTTAATGATGCTGGACAGATCACTTAATCTGTTTAGGTGTCAATGTCACCACCCATGAAAAGAGGATAATAATTCTTTTCTCTATGTAAAAGAGGATAATAATTCTTCCTCCATCTCCAGAGAGGAGGTGTTGCACCATAGCAGGTGATATCATTCCTGTTACTTTGCCTCTTCTGTTTGAGGCAGAAGGTCAAAACCAGCAGCCCACTCTGTACTGGTGAAAAATGCTTCCTTTGCCACTGAAATCTAAAACTGGGAGCTAATCTGGCTCTGATAATTTTTTTCAGGGATGATCTGGGTTATTTGTCCAGTGTAATTTTCCTTGGATTATCTGGACTTTCTGGGGCTAGAGAGCAATAGCGGTCACTTCCCAAGAATGTAAAACAACAAGTCGAGCTGTTCTGGAAAAATTTGAGTGCACAGATATGAAACAACGCTGTAAACAATAGAGCACCGTGTATTTTCCCCAAAACTTGGGTAAAATTTCCCTGCTGCATGTCTGCAGCACAGCCGGGACAGCTCCCGGTCACTCCCGGTGTTTGCTCGCCTTGCCTGGCTCTGTCCGTGGTGCTGACGTTCGCCTTCTCCGCATCAATCGGAATTTCAACCTCTTTAGGTGAAGGTAGGAAACGGCCTGCTCATGCAAACGTGCCTAAAAATCCTAGTTTGGGATATATAGAAATGTACAACTACCTCTAGGTTGTGTTTTGGCAAACAGACTCCGAGCCATTTTTAAAGGGGAGTCAGCAGCGAAGGTCTTCCCCCTTGGCTAAGCTGTCATGGTGAAGTTTTCGTTTTTATAAAATCTGGCTAATTAGTGGCTCTTTCTAGCCTCAGCTGTCATGGTATCACTGCAATAGCAAAGGAAAACATTAGGGTTGCACATTTTTTATACAGGAAGTCTTTAACACTGCATCTATTCAGAGCTGCAGGAAGACATTCATTTGGTGCAAAGGTGAGTTTGAATTTCACTATATTTGAGATTAAATCAGTAAGCTCATGAAGTGCTATGGGAACTTGAAAGGAGACTCAAATGGCTCACCCCCAAAATTTATAGCTCATCTTAAATTCAGTACAGCCAACAGTACGATGATTGTTTCCTGATTTATTTGCTCAAAGGAACAACTATCCTTGATGGGTTCCTGCAGCTGCTACTTCTCCTTTGGAGCCACTTATTCAAACAGTCATACAAAACAACTTCACTTGTCTTAAGAAAGCCAATAGGAAACACAGCTGAGAAACTCAGAGAGCCATTAATTTTTATGCATGTTTATCCTTTTGGATTATCAAGTAGGAAAAATAAATGTTTCTTTAAAAAATAAAAGAAATAAAAATTGGTTTGTTTGGTTATGATTTCTTTTTTAACTAGACAGAAAGCCAGACATGTCTTACCTGCCTGCTTTTGTGATGATCATCTCTGTCCCAATGTCATGAAATCTTTTCCAGAGGTCTGCACACTGCAACTCTACCTGGATCTCTTCCATGGATGAAGGTGGAGGAGGCTGAGGGCCCGAGCCACCAGATGTAAGGTCAGAATGGGAGCCAAATGAGCAGGATGTCCTTTCTGCCAGCACCTCTGTGTCTGACCCAGTGCTCTGTTCTGAGTCTGCAAAGTAAAGAAGCCAGGTCAGACCCTTCAGTTCTACATGCTGTGAGGGGTAAGCGGAGGGAAGAGAAGGAAAGTGAACACAGGAAGTACTAAAGAATAGTACAGTGGCATTTCATATGGCATGTATATATACAGGGTTTTTGTGATTTATAGCCTGATTTGGGGCTTGGAGTTTCCACCATGATATCTGGCTGCTTTTGTAAAATTTTAGAAACAGCTGAAAAAGAAGGTCCTTAACATAAAATATAAATAGTAGCAAGCAATGATGGGAGTGCAAAACATAGATGAGAAACAGAAATGAAAAAAAAATTAATTCAACCTGTCGTTTCAAGCTAAGATAAGGTGGGCTTACTGGAAAACTACATTTCATTTAATTGAATATTCTCCTGCAGTACGATTAAGGAGTTGGTTATATTTAAACAACACAGTTTTTTATTCCCTTTAATATCTTCATCATCAAAAACAATAAACATTTTTCTATTTTGCTGTTTGGCAGCACTATTTTGGAAAAGTGTTTTATTTGCTCCTATAAAACTTTTTTTGAACAATGATATTTCCTGGAAAGATACCCATGAAGCTTTTGGTGAGGAAAATGCTCCAGGCTACTAAAGGACAAGAAAAAGGTGATAGTTAACATATGGAATATACTACCAAGGAAACAACTGAAGCAAACTGCAGAAAAGATCCCATGACACAACCACCTGTATGGGGGAGAAGAAGAAGATTTGCTCAAAAAATAAACAAACAGAAAAAAAAAAGGTTCAACTAGTTTAAAAGTCCAGGCTGGCATGTTGAGTCAGGTGGCCATTTTTTTGCAAAAACATTTAATGTGTTTATTAGGTAGATATGCTGTATATGTTCAGTCCTCATTTTCATACAGAGGGCTAAGATGAAATTTTGCAAATAGCAGTGTTGCACACCCACATTGCATCAAAATAATTCACAATACATTCTGCAAAGCAATGTGTTTATGTTTCCAACCTTATTTTTAATAGATTTGCACAAGTATTATATAGATGATATTTAGGAAAATAATAAAAATTACACTAAACACTCCATCAAATGGCTCAGGAAGAGTTCTGCGGGCTTCAAAGAACATACAGAAACAATATTTTGGAGTGTCCTCATTGCTCACACCAGTAAAAGCATCCTAGTGAATGAACAAGACGTGTTCTCTGCACGTAAAGAAAGAAAAAGTTATCTCTGTCTGCAAAGGAAACCTAAGGAGACAAAAAGTAACAATCTGTGCTAAATATGTGATTAAATCATTGCATGTAAAATTCCTTCCATACCAAGAAAGTGCCAGAAACTCTTTAACAACCCCAAGGTAGTGGAGGCTAAGTCTGAAGTTTACAGTGTTTCTGAGAGACATCTCCTGGAGCAGCCTGCACATCAGTGCAGGTCAAGAAGAGGCTATGGTTAAGAAGAAGGAGGCAGTGAAAATACCACACAGAACCACCATCCTCACCTCCTGCCACATGGAAACATTTCTGGAAAATCCATTTTGCTGTGGTATGGACATAAACTGTTTGACTGATAGTTTATGAGAAACTTCCAGCCCCAAGGCTCATCAGGAAGCATTTCTCTTTTATGAGAGCCCTAGGTGATGTCACGGGACATTGGACATTTTGTTTGAGGGGTGTTTTCAGTAAGCTTTGTCAGTTATTTAGGCAATCTGCCTTATGTACAATGTAGAAGTTCTGCAGGACACAAGAAAGGTTCAGCGTACTTATTGCTCCAAATCCATTTTGAAAAGGGCGTTCTTTATGTCTCCCATGGACTTCCAAGTTAGGCTGAAGCAATAATAGGTCCATCCTGCTAAAGGAGTAGCACAAACTTATACATAGAGGATTGTTACATGGAGACGAGTCCTATATCCAAAACTAATATCCTACACACAAGGTGATTCCAGACAATATGGGATAATCTTCTGGGGTTCTGTGGCCACAGGACAGGTAATCAACCTGAGAGTACAGAGGGGCTGAGACATTTGCTTCCTTCTTCACTACCCCAGTGACACAGGAGCAAATCTTATCTTCTTCCTCCAGCTCAAATTATCCCACCTCAAGGCATTGGAGAAGTAAGCATGAGAAGGGGTCACTATGCTTAGGTCTCCCTAGGAATCGTTAATGGTTAATCCTTCAACAATATGAGGGAGGATACTTCACAATGGCAGTAAGATCTGTTTGTATACCTGCTCATGTCCTAAACCATTTACCAGAAGTCTTACACCTTCTCTGAGATCACAGAATACAGAATCAGTTACGCTGGGAAAAAAACCCTGAGATCATCAAGTCCAATCTATGACTGAACACCACCATGTCAGCCAGACCATGGCATTAAGTGCCACATCCAGTCTTTCTTTTAACAGGCAAGTGACTCCACCACCTCCCTGGGCAGCCCATTCCAATGTCTAATCACCTTCTCTGTGAAGAAATTCTTCCTCATGTCCAACCTAAAGATAAACTACACTGGGAGTCTGAAGGGACTGGGACTAGGGAAAAGTGGAGCCCTCCTTCTGAAGTGAGGTACTAAACTCTAGGTCTGAATCTGAAGAGAAGGGTTTAGACCACAGCATCTGTGCTTGGTTGGGGTGCTCAGAAACTGTCCTCTGAGGCAGTATGGTAAATGGCCAACAGATGGCACTTGGCTAGGTGCTGTCCCCAGTTCATTCCAGCATTTCCTGGGCAGCCTTTCAACCTGGGCATGTGGCTGCAGCTTTGGGAATTAACTGGAATAGCATGCTGCAAAAATTAAGTATCAGAGGCTTAAGCCCCCTCTCACTGATTTATATTGATATCATCCCAAGTGACTTTACAGACTTCTGGAGGGGCCTTTAATCATGGAAGTCAAAGGAAAGACATAATTTTCCAAGCTGGCAAAGATCTAAAATTGCAAAAGGAGTTCACTAATTACTGATAAGCTAGTATCTACCCAAAAATGTGATACCACACAAAAGAGAATAGAACCATTTTTTTCCCAGGGATACTATGTGCCCTGAGTTATGAACTGTCATTACCCCAAGTTAGTGCGCAGAACAGTAACTACCTTTCCTTCTTCTCATTTGGGAAATGGAGGGTTACTAGTGTTGTTGCTCTTAATTCAGACTCAATAGGCACTGAGACCTGTTTTGTGTTTTCTTCAGCCTTTCCTGAGCTAAGGTCTCCTGAATGCTGTCATCCAGTTGGAGAAACTTAGTCCAGACCCAAGGATTCAGGGGAGGTTGAGTGCATCTGATATATGAAATTCAACCCTAGTGACACTTGATTTCTTCACACACCAGCTTCAGTGGGGTGCAACTTTGCTAAACTCAGGGAAATTACTTTTACTTTACATTGGTGTGAGGAGAGGGAAAGCAGGCAATAGTTCCTGAAACCCCAGTAGGATATATAAAACTGTGAGCACCCAGAGATGCAGCCTGGGGCTGGTACTACATATTGTGTATGACTGAAGGACAAACAGAAGGATTTCTGAGGAAGATAAGCTCCTGTAGTTTCTTCTAGCTCCAAAGTGACAAGATAAGAGTATTTGTCTGTCCTTTAAGAGGTGCCTTACACAAAAGCCCACATTCTGAACTCAAGGTTCCATCAGAGGAAAATGAAGATCCCCCATGACATAGCTTCCTTTCAGAGTTGGGAGACCTTCTCAGAATACTGCTCCAGGAATGCTGACTCTCCTGCACCATGTTAGGCTGCAATCCTACTGTGTCTGGATGTGGCACTCAGGGATATGTTTCAGGGGGGGTTCTGCTGGTGCTAGTTTGACTGTTGTAGATGATTTTAAGGTCTCTTTCAATCCTCACAAATCTTTAATTTGTGCCACTTTAGGCATAAGTTAAACAAGCCACAATGAAAGTAATTTTATGATTTTCTCTTGTTACAGTCCTTGAGAAATAATACTTCACAACCAACTCATCCAGCACTGGCCACTAACAAAATTGGGAGTAGATGCAACTGAGGTTTCTAAACCTACAGTATTTCACTGGACTTTCAGTTGGGACTGTCTCAGGTCAAAATGTTCCCTATTGCTTTTGCAGGAACCCAGGACGTTGCACTTTCTGATCTTAACTGTTTTTCTTCACAAGGTCATTCCTCTCACCTGTCTGATTGAGGCAGGGCCCTTCCTGTGAACATCTTCAGATGTTCCTTTGGAGTGAACATCTCCAAAGCTACTGCTGACTGCACAGTTAGTATCAGTCTGCCTCCTTCATTCCCCCATTCTTTCAAATCTTTTCTAAAACTATCCATTTCCACTCTTGCTCGTTCTTTATGCTTTTTTTTTTTTTTGATGTTTCCAGCAATTATTTGTGCTGTTCTATGGACTAATGTATGGCCAGAAGAAAACACAAACATTTTGGTCTTTGTGGAGACAGACATGGTGACCACAGGGAAATGCCAATGCTTAACTCTTCCAGACTAATAGGTTTTTCCTTACAGATAATACAGAGGAAATACTAAACCACTATCCCTTATTACAGGAACTTGCTGGACAAACAGATTGACCAAGTGTTTTTGACCATGGGACCTGCAACTGATCTGTCAAAGCCACACAGGCTATTGCAAGAACTGCATTTCAAGGAGGTCTAAACTATCTAATGGGAAAATACCGTAAATTTCATGGAAAAGACCCTGGGTTCAATGTGCAAAAGAGTCTCTGAGGCCTGAAGGCCATAACTCTCTTTCACAGTCACTGTGCAAAAAGAGTTCCCTTTTCTACTGTCCCATTGGATGGCTTCCAACCATCC
Source organism: Emberiza elegans (assembly GCA_024865655.1). Lineage (NCBI taxonomy): Eukaryota > Metazoa > Chordata > Aves > Passeriformes > Fringillidae > Emberiza > Emberiza elegans. The sequence goes on along the minus strand of JALJVW010000243.1, from coordinate 1,313,124 downwards.
CTTCTTGCCACGCTGACCATGCATCCAGCTGCTTACTGCAGTTTAGCTGAATTGGAGGGCAGGAAATTTCTCAGCACTTTTAGCAGCCTTTGAGTCTAACCAGACCAGAGAGCTACTTTCAAAGCTTCCAGGCCATTCCTGAGCTTATATAAGAAAATTAAAGTAGTTCAGTTTTTTTCTTTTTTAATCCCTTTCACATTTCTACTATCTCTGTATCACCCTGGAAATGCTCAACTTATTTTTTTTTTTCTGATCCACAAATCCCCAGGCTTCTTGTTGGCAGAGAGGAAGGAAAACACCATTCTGACAAGCATGGTGACTCTGAGGTCAGCATCTGCACTGAGTGCCCCAAGATGATAGACAATAACCCCAACCAGTTTCCAGCACCAGTGTCCTGGGATCAGAGCTGTCCCACACAAATCAGCAAGGTGCTCCTGCCTGAACTGTTTCTATGACTCAGCTAGCAAGTATTCCTCATGTAAATTTTCTGGGTTTTCATCAATTTGATATGAGACACAAACTGGTATGTGAGATATTAAAAGACTATTTTCTATGCATCTTCATAGATGAGTCTTCAGCAGAATTTTTTGCTGCAGCTGGAGCACAGCAGGGATACTGCTCCCCTTACTTAAGCAATAAAAAAATAGAGCTCAGTTTAGTCCTTGGCCACATCATGCAGCTCATGTACTCAACAAATGTTTTGCTTCAAACTATCAAAAATGTAAACTACAGGAGTGGGAACAACGACAAAAGACTTACATACATAAAACATCACCTACTCAGAGGAGCCCAACAGATTTATTCTCTTTCTCTCATGATTTTCCTTCTCTTTTTTTTTACTTTTTTTTTCCTCCATATGTGTAGATATCTAATGTAGATCCTGTCAGATTCCATTAGCATAAAGATTTCTCTTGAGTGGAATGTGGCAGCTGTTACAAGCTGTTAGGGGTTTGGTCTTTTACTGTTTATTTTTATTTGCAGGGTTTGTGAATATTTAGTGCAACAGGTGGTCTTTCCCTCTCCCCTGCAGTTGATTTGCTGGTCATTAGGACCTGCAGACTACAAAGAAGGTACAAAATCTGGAACATGTATTGACAAAGAAAATTTAGGGAACTTTTTTTTGGTTGGTTTTTAATTTTTTTCCTATGAACTCAGCTGAAATTAGCAGAGTGGACACCTTGCCTTTGCTGCTGGTTGCAGACAGATCTCATGGTTCTTTTTAGATTTATGATTTTCAAACTGGCTACTGCCACCCCACAAGATCAGCAGCCTAAGAACCATGCATAAAGCAGTGTGACATTACTGGAATTTAGAAACAAAATGTCACAGCCCCATAAAAGTGAAAGAACAGAAACTCAGTAAGTGCTAACAGTTTGTAAGAGTAGAAACTTATCTGGCCATGGGGTGGTGGCTGCTGGTGCAACAACTTCAGGTACAGAACTGTTTTCCCTGATAATAAACACTTGGGGAGAAGCTAAACCAAAGACCTTGGTAATGTCAAAAACACACGAGAAGTCTGGCTGTGGCAAAGGCAGCAGGAGCAGCAGAGGTGAAGCAGTCTGGAGTTCAAGAGAGCCGTTCAAATTAGCACGGTGTATTTTGCACAGCTGATCTGGCAATTGCTCTTGCTGTAGGCAAAGGTTTCTAAACACTTGGTGATTGTAACCATATGGACATCCTGCACACAACAAATAACACAAAGATAGTTCTGCAGGTGTTCTTATAGATTATCTTATCCCCCTGAACTTTTCCATTCTCTCACAGGCCCTACTACATTAATCATCCCTTCTTCCAGCATTAGCCCATTATTGAGTACATACAGCTAGAATTTATAACCTGTTTATTACTGATAATAGAGTCATAGAATTATTTTTTTGTTCAAAGATACCTTTTAAAATTTATCTTGTGTATCCCTCAGTAATTACTATCATTGCATTCACGACTGCAAGCTGCAGACAACATCAGGATTTGCTGATCTGGAGACAGTACAAACTTGTCCAAACCAAGAGCATCATCTGTACTCATGCTGCATTGCAATCTCAGGCAGCCAAAAGAAGCATTCAAGTAATTCATTTCTAGCCTAAGTCCATGAAACCACAGCAGGACAAAATGGCATTCATATCAGCAAGACTCAAAAAGAGAAAACTGGAAGATGTTGTAGAGATGGAGAGATATGGCATGGAGGAATGGAATGACCTGATACTGTCACAAGTGCTACCAATAGAGACATGCTGGTTCTGAAGTGAAGAATTCTTCTAGCACTTGAACCTCAAAACCTTCTTCATTCTCCTGATATATAGTGCTATAAGGTGTTTTATTGAGATGACTTGAGCCAACAAAACATGCAAAACCCCCTCAAAAAATGCTGCACTTATCAAAACCGGGTTTAAGGCCAGTACGGTTATCACACATCTATATCCCCATGGCAAACAGAGCTAGTAGGTGAATATAAAAGCAAACAGAAAGACACCAAAAAACCCATGGTGGCTTTGGCTCTAAATGCAAGTCTTGCATCAATTTGACTGAGCACTGCCAAAAGCTGACTACCTCTGCCTTGTCTTATTCCATGTAAGACTGAAAAAAGAGACGCAAAACTCAGCAAAGAAAAAATCACCCTGATTCAGGGGTGTACTCCAGCTGGTCTGCTCCACTCCAGCAATGCAAAACAGCTGTAAGCCTGGTTTAACCAGAAAGTTAAATTGGGTTTATGACTTCTCAGTATTGGCAAAGAAGTACAAAGCAGCTGGAGTTTACTAGTATACTCAGCCCTGGGGGTTTGCCCTCAATAGTTAACTTTTGCTCCAGCAAGAAGAAAGAATATAAGCCACAGTTAAACTTTAAAGTGAGTTTTTATCTCACAATCTATTGTAATTTTTCAAAGAATGCTGAGAAAAACAGAACTTGTACACTATGCCAACATTCAGTTTAGGACCAGACATCCAAGACACCACTCCAGTTTTGAAATGCATCAGCTGAAGGTGGAGATGCTGACTGCTGGGTTCTGAACTCATCCTTGGCAAGTACAAATTCTCATTACAGAGGCATTAACTAGGTGACCAAGATTGTTCTGAATAGTACCAGAGTGTAGGTTTTTTTGTAGACTTCATACCAAATCCCATTGTATTCTTTGAGTAAAACTGCCTGCAAGTCATCAATCCATGCTTTAGACTATCTATCACAACTAAAAATATCTCATCAAATAGATGTCAACCAGAAACCTGTTCTATAAACTCTCCCATCTGTGGATGGTGGTATCTTGTTTGTTTAAAAGAATTTTATGAGCACAATTTTTCCCAGCAGAGGCTTCTGGCAATTGTATTTCAGGAGAACAAAATCCTCTGAAGTAGCAAAAGTTCGACTCAGGGTTTGATATTGTGTAATTGTCTTCTGGAAAGCAAGAATGTCTTGGGCCTTCAGTATGTCAAACTAGCTTTGAGGAAAAAGCAATTTGAAATTTCAGTATAGAAGAAACCAAGAGATTCCTAAAATTCCCTGAGGAGACTCTCTGCAGCTGTCATTCAGATTGGGCTTAGGAGAAGGAATCACCAGTACAGCCTCACAAAAAGACTGCTGAGTAGTGAACAATTATAAAGACCATATTTAAAATAATACAGGGGTTTAAAATAAGCTTCCAGAAAAATAAGATTCAGTTAAATCAGAAGAAAAAATAAAAGAGTATAATACTGAAGAAAGTACAGAAGAATGCAGAGAATGGCTACCTTTAAAAACACGAGAGGTACAGGAGAGAAAAGTGGGATGTTATTAAAAGAAGAGGGAGGTGAAATTGATGACAACTTTAATCTGGCCAAGATCCTGAACTGTACAGACTACAAAGAATTTGTCTGGCCAATGTCCAAGAGTTTGTGTAAAATTAAAGAGTGGAAATGCACTTGAAAGTAAGAGCAAGCTAAAAAAAATAAGAGACCGGGCATTAGATACATTATATGCTGTAGCCTGTAAACACAGAGTCATTATTCTTATAAATAAAACCATACAACAAATATTTAGAGAGCAACTCAAACCAAAATGTTGGCTCTAAATAGCCACAAATTGTGCAGGAGTTTGAAACTAGATCCCAGCTCTGTGGCAGGCCCTTCCCTGGTGGAAAGGGGCACCAACTCTGGGATAGTCTGTTTCTGGATTCTGCGGCTAGGACTACTCTCTACCAGACCGGAAAAGAAAAATCCTTCATAAAAAAAAGGAAAACATGACACAAGATTAAGGCTGAAGAGGTATCTATTCTCCCTGAGACCAATGTGAAATTGCTGGGAAATTTAAAATTACTCTGAAGTCCAGATGATACTAAAGTTTTTTGTAGGCATAAACACAGCTCAAACAGAATAAGTTTAACATTTTAAGTATTTTCAAGGTGATATTTGGTGGCCTATGAGCCACAGGAAAAAAGACATTATATATGTTTCCCTACACCACAGTGTTTATCATGACAGTAGTATCAGGGAGCTAGATGGTATCTTAATAACCAGAAAGATCCTATATTTCCATTAGTCCTTTTGAACTCTTGGCACTGCTGTCACACAGCAGTGAGTCCCACCATCGTAACTGCACACACAAGAAGATAAAAAGTACTTTTAATTTGCCTTTATAGTATGACTGTCCGTTTTCTTCAGTGCTGTAACAAGATATATGCCACTCTATGTATTTCCTTTCTAAATGAGACTATTTCAAAAAGAAATCATTAGGGAATTTCTATGGGAATGGTTTCACAAGAAAAATGCAGCTCCATTAGGCTGAAGTTTCAAGTTTGAGTTGTTCATTTCATTCACAATCTACAATTTTCTTTTGGGAAAACAGTAATTATCAGGCTAGTCCTGTTGAACTGTTGTTTGGGTTTGTAATAGTTCAACAAATCATTAAAGTGCATTTTTTTCATCTACATGCTACATTAGCCAAGCTGTCTGTCAGACCTCCCACATCCCTTTTCTGAGCCAGACTTTGGAAGACTATCTGCCCTTGTACAATTTAGATTGCCCTCTATCTAAACTTCTTGACTGTAATCCAAATCCTTTCAGATTTCATTCATAACAAAGCTTCTCCTTGACTCTAAACACTGCAATTGCTCGCTTGCATAATCTGTCCTATTTTTATTACACACATGAGTGCACACACACACAAAGACACATAGATATATGTATGGGATTGAGTTCCTAAAAATATATTTGGGGTTTAAATCAGTGATCTGCCCATGGCTCACACAGCAGAAATTAGAGTATTTTCAATGGTACTTTCCATTGGGAAGTTTCTTGCAATCTAATGTTCTATTTGCTGTTTTGATCATCTCTGCAGAATGACCAGATGTTTTCCTAAGCAATGATTCTGGGGAATTTTCACAAATGATAAACATATTCTTCCTTGTATTTCCTTCACATACAACTGACTTGCATCCAGATCAGCCAATTTTCTGATGATGTAGCCATGCAGGTAGGATTGAGAGAAAAGATTCTCCAGAAGAACCTGAGCACAGTTCTGGTTTTATTAGCTTCTAGCATTTCAAGACCAAGCTAGGAATAAAAAAAATTATTTTTAAAAGTGACAACAAGGGGGATGGAGTTGGTATGAGTTCATGGGGGACAGAACCACGAGTGACTGAATAGGTTACGGGGCTGTATTACAACAGTATGGTGCATGGACCTGGAAAAGATGTGTTAGAAACTTCAATCAAGCCTGTGCTATGAAAAGCAACTGTGTCATATAAACACAATTTAATTTGAAATCTGAAATATCACATACACATGCCAAGGCCTAAATTGAATTTCCCCTCAGAATACTTCTAAAATCCCACAGCTCCCATGTACTTCCACAGAGGAAAAGCAGCACAAAACTGGTGACTTAGCCTGAGGGTTCAGCCTCAGTGAATGCATTCTCTCCTTTTCCCTTAACATTCGTGCTCCTTAGATGTGCATTTGTGGCTTGGCTTTTTCTCTTTCCTTTTAGCAACTGTCTTCATCTGAAGCTCCCCCGGTCACATCCTGACACACTCTGCCGACCGCAATCCCACATGTCCAAGTCCCCACATGCCATCACACACGCTGGTTCCAGGAAGCGCTCGCTGCTGGACTTTGTTCCTTCCACTGAGCCACCCTGATTTACGCCTGCTGAAGCCCTGGTCCCAAGTGTCATAACACCTCCACTGCACAGTTGTCCCACACGTGCATATCCTATTATCCAAACAACAGATGCACCAGTGTGCGTTCACACACATATTCCAACATCTGGTGATCACAAGCTCACTGCAAAAACTCCATGGGCTTCATTCATCTTTACAGAACTCACAAACACTTCATCTGTACAACTGAAGAGGTGGATAACTTTTTCACTTCGCTGGAAGAAGTATGGGCTTTTAATGTGGCATTTACAGGCACACACAGGGAAACACAACCAATCACTTGCACTTACTCTAAAAGCACTTATTTAGCCCTTCTGAAATCAGGGCATGAATGGCTCTGACATAAACACTTCACAGGTGTTGCACACAATAACTTTACATATACACTTTTCTATTTCTTAGTCATACCTGTGCCTTACCTACTGTGAGGCTCACTTTTCCACTTTCTGGTTAGAAGATGTGCCAGAATAAAACTGATAAAAGGAAGTGGAGAATCATCTCCAGATAGCTATTAAATTAAAAACATCCCACTGCTTAAGACTAAAACTGATGATTGCATAATTCAGCATTTCTGAATGTTGGAAATTTCCAGTCTGTTTGCCTTTGTTTCTCTCATCCACATCTAATATAAAAGATATATTCAAGGAGAATGTTGGCAAAACCTTCTGATGGTTTGGTATTTTATGAAAAATACTTTAATTCAGAATGCTCATGCCTGCCTGACTCTCAATTCAGCACTCTAGAAACAATAGGATGCCCCACTGTGATGTCCTTTGGGAAGTGCATGGTCTGGAAGCACTGAAGTCACAAAAGTCTCAGGTTTGCCTGATTCCCCCACCAGTGATGTCAAAGCAGCAGTGGTGTCCTCAGAAAGCAGTTAGTTTCTGTGACCTCAGATAGCACCCTTTAGGGATGTCAAAACAGGGCTAGTAATTTTCTGTGTATGAACACCCACACATTTTCAACCATGCAGAACTAAACTATTTCATAACCCATTCTTTCAAAACCTTTAAATGCATGTACTACACTTGGAAAATTATATGCATATTTTGAGCTTGCTGAGGGTTCTTTCCAACCATCTTTTCTCTGAAAAAATTGGTCTTTTGGCAGTGGAAAAAATGGCTTGCTGTATCTTACTGCAGATAAGAAGAAGAAATATGAAGGATTCTAATTAATTACTTCATTTAGAAAACAAGGATGAACATTTTCATGTGGAAGAAAGACCTACAAAATTCTCAAAATTTTCAATCTCCACTACAACTAAAAATGCAAATATTCCATATATTTTTGAAACAGAAAGTGAGAGCTAACATCACCATTAACTTCTGCTTTAGCCCTCATGATATGAGTTTAAAATAACATCAACAGATATACAGAGAACACATCGAATTTGCAGTCTCCAGATGTCTCCCAAAAAGCCCTGTTCAACCTCACTCTGCCATCCAGCTTTAGAGCTCACACACTGAGACACTCCTCTCTCATTTAGGGGTTTCTATCACAAACAACTGTGGCACAGAGAAAACTAAAGGCGTGCTACTGCAGAAAATACACAGAATGGAAAGTCAAAATCACTCAAACTAAAGCGCAGAGATTGAATGACATCCATGGACACCAACAGACCAAGAATTCGGTGCTTGTCAGTCCTACCAATAATTGTTGCCATTTAGCATATTCCCCCACAAAAGGTCTTAATGAAAAAGTGTGTGACTTTTCTGACATGAAGATGATTCTTCACACCCTTCCCAGATGCTGCTGCAGATTTATCTTACTGCTCACTTCAAGAAGAACACAGAGGAAAAGCAGAGTTTAGTTTGTCATTGGGGTTTCATTGGGAATGGGGCATAATTGCACAAGCAGACAGATAGCACATTCCTTATTTAGTTTCTAAACATATTACTTCATCACTTAATTTATTATCT